>CM039678.1:175650061-176973039 GCA_022496015.1 Hordeum marinum
AGAGGATGGGTTGCTAGAGTGACAGAAGCTTAAACTCTAGTATATGCGTTGCTTCATAAGGGGCTGATTTGGATCCACATGTTTCATGCTATGGTTAGATTTACCTTCATTCTTATTTCGTAGCTGTGGATGCTTGCGGGAGAGTTAAATCATAAGTGGGATGTTTGTACAAGTAAGGGCAGCACCAAAGCACCGGTCCACCGATATATCAAATTATCAAAGTAACGAATGTGAATCAAATGAGCATGATGAAAACTAGCTTCACACAAATTTCCATGTGTCCTCGGGAGCCCTTCACTTTATATAAGAGTTTGTCCAGGCTTGTCCTTTGCTACAAAAAGGATTGGGCCACCTTGCTGCACCTTTGCTACATTTATTACTTGCTACCCGTTATGAATTACCTTATCACAAAACTATCTATTACCGATAATTTCAGTGCTTGGAGAGAATACCTTACTGAAAATAGATTGTCATTTCCTTCTGCTCCTCGTTGGGTTCGACACTCTTACTTATCGAAAGGACTATGATAGATCCCCTATACTTGTGGGTCATAAATCACCAACCTACTATCAAGTATATTCACACAAATTATCATTCACTTGTTCTACTTTTTGTTGTTGTTATATTATTCCTCATATATAAAATCAGAAATACAAAAATATTTATCTTTGCTAGTTTCTAGCGTAGTTCTTTGCTTGTCATACTTGCTAGTTTACTTGTGTGCTTGTTACATTGCTTGCTTAGTCACCATGTCTCGAGATACTACTGGGTTGTGTTGGGGAACGTTGCATGGGGAAAAAATCCTACGCATGCGCAAGATTTATCCATGGTGATGAGCATCTAAGAGAGGGATACTGGATCTACATACCATTATATATTGCTAAACGGGAAGCATTAAGAAACGCGGTTGATGTAGTCGAACGTCTACGCGATCCAAATCGCCGAGCATCCCGCGATTACATCACAATCCGTCCCCCGATACAATCACTATCCGTCCCACGATCGCATCATGATCCGTCCCGCGATCCAATTACGAATCGTCTCGCGATCTTGATCACGGTCCTTCCGATCTAGCATCGAACGGACGACACCTCCGCGTTCAGCACACGTATAGCTCGATGACGATCTCCGCCTTCTTGATCCAGCAAGAGGGAGTGGAGAAGTAGACAAGTTCTCTGACAGCGAGATGGTGTTGTGGTGATGGTGGTGGAGTAATTCTAGTAGGGCTTTGCCTAAGCACTGCTGAAACCGATCTAGAGGAGAAACTACGGACTAGAGGAGAGGGCAGTACGTGGCTAAAAGTCTATGTGCAAAACCCTAAAACCTCTAGTATATATAGGAGGAGTTGATGAGGAGTCTTGGCCGCAAGGGCCAGCCCTTTTGGCTTCGGCCGAAGTGGAGGGACGAGTCCTACTCCTCCACTACTAGTCGGATTAGGAATCCTTCCTTATATTAGCCTTTTTCCACCTTTTCCACTTTGGATTTCCTTCCCAGCCATATGGGCCCTATGTGGGACTTCGGCCAGCCAACTAAGGGCTGGTATTCATCCTCCCACAGCCCTTGTAGCCTCTTGGGTCGAAATACCCCTCCCGACGGTCCCCCGGTACCCTCCCGACACTCCCGGTACACTACCAATGAGCCCGAAACTTTTCCGGCGACCAAAACAGGGATTCCTATATATCAATATTTACCTCAGACCATTCTGGAGCTCCTCGTGACGTCCTGGATCTCATTCGGGACTCCGAACAACCTTTGGTAACCATCATACATAACTCTATACTATCGAAATGTCACGGAACCTTAAGTGTGAAGACCTTGTGGGTTCGAGAACTATGTAGACATGACCGACAAACCTCTACGGTCAATAACAAATAGCGGGACCTAGATGCCCATATTGGTTCCTACATATTCTACGAAGATCTTTATCGGTTGAACCTCCAGGTCAAGGATTCAGTTAATCCCGTATGATGTTCCCTTTGTTCTTCGGTATGTTACTTGCCTGAGATTCGATCATCGGCATCTCCATACCTAGTTCAACCTTGTTACTGGCAAGTCTCTTTACTCGTTTCGTAATACAAGATCCCGTGGCTAACACTTAGTCACATTTCTTGCAAGGCTTATTGTGATGTTGCATTACCGAGTGGGCCCTGAGATACCTCTCCATCACATGGAGTAATAAATCCCAATCTTGATCCATGTCAACCCAACAGACACCCTCGGAGATACCTGTAGAGCAGCTTTATAGTCACCCAGTTACGTTGCGACGTTTGATACACACAAGTTACACCTCCGGTGTTAGTGAGTTGCATGATCTCATGGTCATAGGAATAGATACTTGACATGCAGAAAACAGTAGCAATAAATTGACACGATCATATGCTACATTTATAGTTTGGGTCTTGTCCATCACATCATTCTCCTAATGATGTGATCCCGTTATCAAATGACATCTCATGTCCATGACTAGGAAACCATAGCCATATTTTATCAACGAGCTAGGCTATTAGAGGCATACTAGGGACATGGTGTTGTCTATGTATCCACACATGTATCTAAGTTTCCGATCAATACAATTATAGCATGGATAATAAACGATTATCATGAACATGGAAATATGATCATAACTAATTTATGATATTTCCAACATTCTCCCACTTGCACTAGAGTCAATAATCTAGTTCACATCACCATGTGATTCGCATTGTTATGAATCTAACACCCAATGAGTTCTGGGGCTCGATCATGCTTTGCATGTGAGAGAGGTCTTTTAGTCAACGGGTCTGCGACATTCAGATCCGTGTGTACTTTGCAAATCTCTATGTTATACTATAGACACTGCTACCACAATCTACTTGGAGCTATTCCAAATGGATGCTCCACTATACGTATCCGGATTGCTACTAAGAGTCATCCCGATTGGTGTAAAAGCTTGCATCGACGTAACTCTTTACGGCGAACTCTTTATCACCTCCATAATCAAGAAACATTTCCTTAGTGTTTTAGTTACTAAGGATAATCTTGACCGTTGTCCAGTGATACACTCCTGGATCACTCTTGTGCCCCTTGATGGACTCATGGCAAGGCACACAGAGGTGCGGTACACAACATGGCATACTATATAAAGCTTATGGCTAAAGCATAGGGGACGACCTTCGTCCTTTCTGTTTCTTCTGCCGTGGTCGAGATTTGAGTCTTACTCAACATCACACCTTACAAATCAGGCAAGAACTCTTTCTTCGACTGATCCATTTCGAACTCTTTCAAAATCTTGTCAAGGTATTTACTCAATTAAAACTCTTATTAGGTGTCTTGATTTATCTCTTATAGATCTTGATGCCCAACAATTAAGTAGCTTCATTCCAGGTTTTCCTTTGAAAAGCTCCTTTTCAAACAACCTTTTATGCTTTCCAGAAATTCTACATCTTCCGATCAACAATATGTCATCCACATATGCTTATCAGAAACTTTATAGTGTTGTCACTCACTTTATTGTAAATATAAGTTTCTCATAAACTTTGTATAGAGTCAAATACTTTGATCATCTCATCAAAGCGTATATTCCAACTCCAAGATGCTTGGTCCAGCCCATAGAAGGATCACTGGAGCTTGCACACCTATTAGCATCCTTAGGACTAACAAAACCTTCTGGTTGTATCACATACAAACTTTCCTCAAGTAAACCGTTAAGGAAATGATGTTTTGACATCCATCTGCCAGATTTCATAATTGAAAAATATAGCAACTGCTAACATAATTCCAACAGACTTTAACATCGCTACGGGTGAGAAAGTCTGATCGTAGTCAACTCCTTAAACTTTGTCAGAAACTTCTTTGCAAAAAGTTGAGCTTTATAAATGGTGACATTTACCATCAGCGTTTGTCTTCATCTTAAACATCCATTTGTACTCAGCGACCTGCTGACTTACGAGCAAGTCTACCAAAGTCTATACTTTGTTTTCATAAATGGATCCTTTCTCGGATTTCATGGCCTCTAAACAATTTTCGGAATCCGGGCCCATCATCGCTTCTCCATAGATCGTAGGTTCATTGTTGTCAAACAACATGACCTCTAAGACAGGGTCGCAGTACCACTCAGGAGTAGTACACGTCCTTGTCGACCTATGAGGTTTGATAGTAATTTGATCCGAAGCTTTATGATCATCATCATTAACTTCCTCTTCAACTGACGTAGGCTCCACAGAAACATCTTTCTGCGCTGCGCTACTCTCTGGTTGAAACAAAGGTTCAACAACCTCATCAAGTTCTATCTTCCTCCCACTCAATTCTTTCGACAGAAACTCTTTCTCAAGAAAGGACCCGTTTTTAGCAACAAACACTTTGCACTCGGATCTAAGATAGAAGGTATACCCAACTGTTCTTAGAGTATTCCATGAAGATGCATTTGTCCGCTTTGGGTTCGAGCTCATTAGGTGAAAACCTTTTTTCACATAAGCGCCGCAGCCCCAAACATTAAGAAATGACAGCTTAGATTTCTATCAAACCATAATTCATACGGTGTCATCTCAATGGATTTAGATGCTGCCCTATTTAAAGTGAATGTAGTTGTCTCTAATGCATAACCCAAAACGATAGTGGCAAAATGATAAGAGACATCATAATTCGCACCATATCCAGTAGAGCACGACTGCAATGTACGGACACACCATCACACTATGGTGTTCCAGGTGGCGTGAGTTGTGAAAAAACTTTCACATTGTCTTAAGTTGTATACCAAACTCGTAACTCGGATATTCACCTCCACGCATATAGTAGACATTTTATCTTCTCGCCACGATGATCTCAAACTTCACTCTGATTCCGCTTGAACTTTTCAAACGCTTTAGACTTGTGTTTCATTAAGTAAATATACACAATATCTACTCAAATCATCAGTGAATGTAAGAAAATAAAGATATCCACCACATGCTACAACACTCATTGGACCATATACATCAATATGTATCATTTCCAATAAGTTACTAGCCCGCTCCATCATACTAAAAACGGGGTCTATAGCCATCTTGACCAAGAGGCATGGTCCGCATGTCTCAAACGATTCGAAACAGAATGAGTCCAAAGATCCATCAACATGGAATTTCTTCATGCAATTTATACCAATATGACATTTAGCGGCAGTGCCACACATATGTGGTACTATTATTATTAACTTTGTATCTTTTGGCATCAATGTTATGAACATGTGTATTACTATGATCAAGATTCAACAAACCATTCTCACTGTGTGCATGACCATTGAAGGTATTATTCATGTAAACAGAATAACCATTATTCTCTAACTTAAATGAATAACCGTGTTGCAATAAACACGATCCAATCATGTTCATGCTTAACGCAAACACCAAATAACATTTATTTAGGTTTGTCAGTAATCCCAAAGGTAGAGAGAGCGTGCGATGTTGATCACATCAACCTTGGAAACATTTCCAACATTCATCGTCACCTAACACTTAGCTAGTCTCCGTTTATTCCGTAGCTTTTATTTCGAGTTACTAACATTTAGCAACCAAACCAGTATCCTATACCCAGGTGCTACTAGGAGTACTAGCAAGGTACACATCAATAACATGTATATCAAAATATACTCCTGTCGATGTTGCCAGCATTCTTATCTACCAAGTATCTAGGGTTGTTTCGCTTTAGCGACCGCTCCCCTCATAATAGAAGCACTTAGTCTCGGGTTTGGGTTCAACTTTGGGTTGCTTCACTGGAGCAGCAACTAACTTGCCATCCATGAAGTTTCCCTCCTTGCCCTTGCCCTTCTCGAAACTAGAGGTTTTACTAACCATCAACACTTGATGCTCCTTCTTGATTTCTACCTTCGCAGCGTCAAATATCGTGAACAGCTCAGGGATCATTATTTCCATCCCTGGCATTTTATAGTTCATCACGAATCTCTAGTAGCTTAGTGACAGTGACTTGGAAAACTATATCAATGACTTTCTTATCTGGAAGATCAACTCCCACTCGATTCAAAGGATTGTAGCACCCAGACAATCTGAGCACATGCTCAACGATTGAGCTATTCTCCTTCATCTTGCAGCCAAAGAATCTTGTTGGAGATCTCATAGCTCACAACACGGGCATGAGCCTGAGATCCCAATTTGAGCTCTTAGAACATCTCATATGTTTTGTGACGTTCAAAACGTTTTGGAGCCTCAATTCTAAGCTGTAATGGATGACGCACGAAACTATCAAGTAGTCCGTCATCGTTTTCTCACGACAGATGCCATGGGTAGGCCTGTCGTAGGTGGTTGGGGCCAGAGGACGCCGACGGGCTCCACGTGCGGGTTTAGGTACAAGCCGTGGTGACACACGATGTAACCAGGTTCAGGGCCCTTCGTGGGAGGTAATACCCCTAGTCCTGCTTATTCTAGTTGATGGATGTGTGTGTTTACAGGGTTGCTCCTGGAGGTGAGTCTAGAGGAGGAAGAGGGAGCAGCCGGCTCGCCTTCCTCGTCTATCTAGTGTAAGAATGTGGGAAACGTCTCGCGGGTGTGCGTGTAAGAGCTGGTCCTCTCCGTTGCATGGCGGGGCTTGGGGTTTTTTATAGGCAACCCCCCGGCTTACAATATTCCTAATGGTACAAAGGTGGGAGGACCTGGCTGGCAGCCTCTCCGGCTGACTAGGGGGTCCCGCCCTTCGAGCCGCCTTGTCTCCCATAGGGTCTGTAGGCTATGCGGTCCCGTCGCCTGCTGGCGGCCGCCAGCCGGCTCTGCGATTGGCCCTCGCCCACCTGCCGCGGCACGGGCCGCCCAGGGGGCGTCGTCTAGCGCCAGCCGGCCGAAATCTCCGGTACGACCGGCTGCACTATAGCCACGCCATGGCAGGTAATCGAGTGGGCACAAGTGTGCCGGCACTGTTTCCGCGCCCGGCCACGCTCGCCAAGGTCAGCGGCCTGGATGGCCAAACTGTAGCCATGCGCACTTCTGCGTCAGTGGCCACTGTGGCTACAATGATGCCCGTCATGGCGGTCACGTCTTGTCGTCGTACTTGTGCCCAGAGGGATGGGATGTCGCATGTCCGCCCCGGGGTCAACGGAGGAGGCGGCCCGGAGGCATCCGGCCACGCCTAGCCGGTCCTTCGACCAGCCGCCCGTGTCGCCAGCCGGTGACAACTCGAGCTGGCCGTGCTCCAGCCAGCCGCGGGCAGCCGGTTGCATAGATTTTCTTCGAGGCCGGGGGGGAGAACCCCGTTGCTTTGGCCTACCCAGGGGTAACAACTCCATCAGTAGTCCTCGAAGCTGGCGGGGGCCTGCGTCCAGCAGACGGAGGGAGCCGACGGCTTCCTCCCAGCAGCACTCGCCACCGGCGCGAAACTGAAAGGCCAGCCGGGTCGGTGGTTGGACCAGACGCCTCGGGTTCCGGCGCGTCGCCCTTGATCTCGGGCTGGCCTGCCGCACGCCATGCGGCGGGTAATGATGTTGTGGGCCGCGCGTACGCGGGGAGACGGGACGTCGCCCTGGTCCTAGCCCGCTAGGCCTCAGGTGTAGCCCAATATGCCTCAGGACGCAGGCCAGGATCCTCTGCGCCCCGAAGCGGCCGTTACGGCCTGAACCGCCCACTCGTGCACGGAGTTTCCGGGGGAGTGGACGCAGTTAATCCCCACGTCCCCCGGTCGTGACCTCCCCATATAAAAGGGGAGGAAGGGCAAGGGGTGGAGATACCCGCACCCCCTTTGCCTTCGAGCTCGCAAACGCACCCGCACACCGTCCTTCCATCGCAATGGCCGATGGGTGCGGAGGGAGCTGGGACGGATCTGTCGTCACAGAGGGGGACATCACAGACCTCCGCCGCACGCGCATGCTGCTGCCGGCAGAGCGTGTGGTCGCCCGTGCGCCGGGCGACGAGGTGGTGCTAGCGCTGCAGCCAGAGGAGCCCCTCGTCTTCCTCTGGCACTTCTCCCACAGTTTCAGGCTCCCGATGAGGCTCTTCTTCCGGTTGCTCATGGACACCTTCGACCTTCAGCCGCACCACCTTGGCCCCAACACACTCCTCTACCTCGTTGGCTTGATGACGCTGTGCAAGGGGTATCTGGGGGTCCTCCCCTTTATAGACTTATTCAACACCCTCTTCTACCTCAAGGCGCTGAAGAGCAGCGCCTGCGGGGGAACGGTAGTGTGCTGCCGTGGCACCGCGCGCTTCTCGCCCTTCTCTCTCATTGATTTCGTCAAGAGATGGCATCAGATGTTCTTCTACATGAAAAACACCGATCCAAGCCTGGACTACATCCGGCTGCCACCGTTCATTAACGCGCAGTCCTTCGGGGCCAACTGGCCGGGAGTCGCCCCACACGGAGTGGCCTTGGTGGAGCTCGGCTGGCTCGCGCAGCTGAAGAGCGCTGAGGGGTTGGTCGCCTCCGATCTGGTGGCAGCCTTCATCTCATTCCGAGTGCTTCCTCTCTAAATGAGGCTGCACCGGATCTGCAACATGTCTAGCCGCCGGGACCCCTGCTGGCTCACGACTGTCGACCTGATGCCGACTCAGGTGGCGATGCGGGTGAACGCCATCACGGCGTTCAAGCTGACGCCTGTGTGGTGGACGTTCGGCATGGAGCCGTACGACCGCGCCAACCATCTCCCCCTGGTATGTTTCCGTTGAGGTGGCTTCTTTTTATTTGATTCTTTCAAGCAGGCATCCGGCAATGGACCTTACTTCGTCGTGCTGACCGCATCTATTGGTGCGACAGAACACGCCGGACGGCCCGCACCCCCAAATCTTCAAGGCAGAGCTTGACCACTCCGACTCCGAAGATAACGAGCATGGAGGCCTGCTTGAAGAGGGGGTGAACTCCTCGGGAGGGGTCGAGGAGCCGGCAGACCCGCGAGCTGGTAGGCCCAGTGGAGCCGTAGGGTCCGGTGCAGCCGGGGAGCCCAACGGAGCCGGTGAGTTCCCTACCGGTCCCACGATCAGGGACTAGACAAATGACGATGATGATGATGATGACGAGGATGTGATGATCCTGAATGCGCCTTCCCCCTTAGTTCAGCAGGGCCGGCGGAGCGAGGAGCGGCCGGCTTGAGCCCCGGCGGCTGGAGCTGCCAGCCAGGCAAAGAGGCCGGCCCAGGAGGAGCCGGTGGCCCCGCCGCCCGTTCATTAGCGGGTGAATGTGCCGTGCGGAAGCCTCTAGCGTGCGCCAGGCGGGTTTTGCCGTCGTCGCCGGGTGAGTTTTTTGTTCTTCTCGTGTGCGTTTCCTTCCGAGCTGTGAGCCGGTGGGTGTCTGACCCTTATGCAACACAGGGACCCCATCGAGCTCCACGAGGGGGAGCCGGCGATGGACCCAACGGATGCCGCCAGCCGGCAGGCCCGTGAGCACGTGACCAGCCCGCGGGAGGAGAAGAGGAGGCTCACGGAGCTGCGAACCTCGAAGTCCGAAATGCGAGGCGGGGCCTCGCACTCCAGGACTTCGAGCGGCGGGAGGCGGAGGAGGTCCGCGGAACCCGCGTGGGTGTCGAACTCGGCGGCGGAGTCGGCCTGTCTGTCGAGGCCCCCGTCGAGCGAGCCGCGAGGGGCGGCTATGGAGCCGCCTGCGCCCCTGTCCGCGGAGGAGGCGGCCCGAACGAGGGCAACGCTACGGAGCCGGCTCCCGAGGCGACCCGGCCGGAGTTGCCGGTGGTGACTCCACTTGCGGCCGAGTCGGCTCGAGTCGACGTTCCGGAGGCTCCGGAAGCCCCGGAGGCGGCACCAGAGGCGGAGTCAGAGGCAGCGCCAGAGGCGACGGCCATGGAGACAGAGGCGCCGTCCATCGTAGTCGTTGCATCGGGCCGGCGGGAGGAGGAGGTGGTACCGACGCCGAGCGGTGGGCCAGTGAGTACCGACACCTGGGCCCTCGCCATCCTCAATCCTCCTCCAGCGACCTGCACCGTGGAGAGCACTAGGGCGGGTGGCAGCGGCGGCTGGGAGGCGCTGACACCCGGGCCCAGAGGTCCATGCAGGACGTGCTCCGGGACTGAGAGGCGCTGGCATGCGTCTCGACCCTTCCGGCTCTCCCGGCAGGTAGCCCGGTCCCCGCACCCGGAGAACTGGGGAGCATCCTGGACCGGTGCCGCCAGGAGTTGGCCCGGTTCGCGGAGGCGGTCGACACCACTCTGCGACACGCAGAGGTAAGAATTGTCGCCTTCATCGAATTTTTCAGTGGGGGCACGCAAGCGCACCCACTGGGTGTAGCCCCCGAGATGCGGGCCAGCTGACCGGCCGATGGGCAGCCGGGCCGGATCTCCTTGAGCGTCTTTTGACCTTGGCTTCGCGTGGCAGGAGGGGAACTCCTAGTGGCAGAAGCTGTTCACGAAGGCGGTCTCCATCCATGACCGCGGCAAGCACGGCTTCTACCGGCTGGAGGAGGAGCTGGCGCAGGTGCAAGGTATGTTAAATATCATGTGAGGGGCGCGTAGCCCTCGGGAGTCGGGCCAGCTGCCTGACAGCCAGCGCATGCGAAGAGGGGTTGGCTGCGCCTGCTTTCTCCTGCAGCGGAGCTGACCACCCTCCGGGTGGAGAGGGTTGGGGCCGACTCCGAGCGGGACCGGCTGGCACAAAGCATCTAGGCGGTCACGGAGGAGAAAGACTGGCTGGCCGCACTGCTGGCGGATGGGGAGGCGGCCCAAGACCGCCTCAAGGCCGACGTGGCGCAGGAGGCGGCGGCCAAGGAGAAGGCCGCCAAGGAGGCGGCTGATGCCGCCCGGCGGACCGCCGCCCTCCAAGACGAGGTGATCCGCCTCGAGAGGACGTTCGAGGAGCTTAAGGGTTCTCTCGCCGAGGCGGAGTTGGCGTTGAAGTCGGAGAAGGACGCATCGCTCCACTTTTCCATCAAGGTGGACGACGCCATCGAACATAAGTGTTTGGTTTTCTTTTTTCAACCGGTTGCCTTTTTCCTTGCTGGTTCTTGTTCTTGATTTGCCTTTCTCTCCTTCACTTTCTTCTTTAGGGCGCTTCCTGGAAACTCAGCGCCACGTTGAGCATGCCGTTGATGAGCACCAGGAGTGTCTCCGGGGCGTGGGATCTCCATCGAGGAGGACACCTCGTGGGAGGTGGCGGAGCTTGGGCTCGCCATTGAAAACCGGCTGATCCACCTCGAGCGGGGCGTGGAGCGGCTGAAGACGGCTGGCAAGGAGATCATCACCGCCTTGTGACCGGGCCGTGGAGGGGCTCCAGAGAACCGTGTGGCCTTGTGGTTGGAGCACGTTATGGCCCGACGCGAGGTCCGGAAGGCGGCGGCGGCGCGAACCGGAGCGCATATGGGGCTTCGGTTTGTAACTTCGTGGTACCGCGGTGTGGACCTGGACCGGCTGGCCACCATGCGGGACGAGCTGGCCGAGGAGCTGGCAGCCCGAGAGCCGGCCCTTGTCCGCCTTGCTGACGACCTCGCGTCGTACGTCGACCCAGATGAGCTCCTGCTGGCCCTTGGCGTAGACGGCCTGCCGGCGGCTGAAGACTCCTTCGGCATCCCCGAAGGTCCGGAGGACAAGGAGGTTGCCGACGAGAGTACCGACTCTAGTGGCGAGATGGCTCGGATCGTGGAGACCACCTCGAAGGCCAAGGAGGCCGACCCGAAGGCCGCAGCCACCTCCGAGGCAGGAGTCAAGCCGCCCAGCGATGCACTGGCGGGGGCGCGCCGGCTGGCGACGCGCCGATGGCTTAAGCCCCCGGGTGTTTTTTCTTTCTCTTTCCTGCATGTTACGCTTAAGTCCACCCACTGGGGGTGTAATGTAATGAACCATGATGGCCATGGGCCTATTTTTTCTTAACATTCGTATTGTGAATATTTGATGTGTTTGCCTTACTACGTGTGCTTCCTCGTCCTTACCCTTTTTTGCCCTTTTGGTTCCGTCTACTCTGCCCCTTTTTCCCTTTGGTTTCGGCCCCGCCAGTCCGACAGCCGGGAGCCGGTCTATAGCTGGGTCGGGGCGTCGGCCTCGAGGGAGCCGGTTCTGAGCTTAGGAATTGCGAGAGTTTTTTAGGGTAAGTAGAGTGGGAGAGGCGAGGTGGTGGTCCGACTGGGCCTAGCCGGCATCCCCTTTGCGATCGAGCTTTCGTGTGTGCTAAGTTTTGCCGTCCCGAAGCCCTGTCAGCCGGACAGCCGGGAGCCGGATCTGTAGCTAGGATCGTGGGAAGGCTTGTTCAGCTCACACTACTTAGTCAATTTTTGGGAGAGGCGACCTAGGACCAGCCAACGAGCCGCCGGGCCTGGGAGCCGGGTCGTGGAGCCGGTGAGTGAGGAGACCTTCGAGGGAAACGAAAAGGGCATGCCCAAAGAGCCGGCCTGGGGCACCCATTGCATTCATAAGCCCGAAAGGGGAGGGATACATACATACACTGGTCTTTTCAGCAGTAAAACGGGCGGAGGAGCGCCGCGTTCCATGGGCGCTCTATCTCCTTGCCGGCGGCATCTCTTTTGCACTTTTGCGGCTTCTGGGCGTCTATTAGGTAGTACACATTCTTGTGCAACGCCTTAATGACGATGAACAGGCCCTCCCATGGGGAGGACAACTTGTGGTGTCCGGTTGTCCGCTAGATCCGTCTGAGCACTAAGTTCCCTTCGCGGAAGGAGAGTGGTCGGATCCTCTTGTTGTGGTAGTGCCGGAGCATCTGCTGGTAGATCACCATCCGGCTCAAGGCCAGCTAGTGGGCTTCTTCGAGTAAGTCAACGTCGTCTTGTCTTGCCTCCTTTGCGTCCTTCTCCATGTATAGGGCAACCCGAGGCGACTCAAACTCGATGTCGGTGGGGATGATCGCCTCTTTCCATACACAAGGAAGAAGGGCGTGTAGCTGGTTGATCGGTTGGGGGTGGTCCTGAGACTCCAAAGGATAGCTGGCAGCTCATCGACCCAGCAACCGACTGACCTTACTAGCGGCGTCACGAGCCGGGGCTTGATGCCAGAGAAGATGAGGCTGTTTGCCCTCTCAACTTGGCCGTTTGACTGTGGATGAGCGACAGAGGCTAGGTCGAGCTGGATTCCTTGCTTGGAGCAGAAACGTGCGAGCGCGCCCTTGGTGAAGTCTGTGCCGTTGTCGGTGATGATGCTGTGGGGAACGCTGTAGCGGACCGTTCATCGATGAACCGGATGGCCGTGGGGCTATCCAGCATCTTGATTGGTCGTGCCTCGATCCACTTGGTGAATATGTCGACCGCTACCAGCAAATGTGTCATGTTGCCTCATGCGTTCTTGAAGGGACCCACCATGTCCAGCCCCCATACGGCGAAGGGCCACGAGAGGGGGATGGTCTGGAGGGCCAATGCCAGCAGGTGGCTCTACGTGCTGAAGCGCTGGTAGCCCTCGCACTCGTCGACTAATTTCTTGGCCGCCTCGAGAGCGATGGGCCAGTAGAAGCCGTGGCAGAAGTCCTTGGCCACCAGGGTCCTAGAGGCAGCGTGATGCCCGCACTCGCCCTGGTGGATGTCGAGGAGGATCTCCAAACCCTTTTCTGGCTCGATGCACCGCTGAAAAATGCCGGTGTGGTGCTGCGATGGACGAGCTCATTGTTGATGATGCTGTAGGTTGAGGCCCGGTGCTGAATTTGCCTCGGCATGGCCTCGTCCGGGGGGAGCTCGCCGTGTAGAAGGAACACCAGGGTGGGTTGTGCCCATGAGGGAGCCGAGACGGGGGTCGGCTCTGGAGCCCCTGGGCCTAGATGATCAGTCCCCGGAACCGGCTTGCCAGCCCCCGGGGCAGGCTCGTCAGCCCCCGGGTGGGGGACGACCGGGGGGGCATTGATTGCCATCATGACGGCCGCGGCATTGGATCTGGCCGCCTCGTATGCGTCCGGCTCGTCCGGAGCCGGCAAGACAGATGGGGTCGATGGAGCCGGTGGTGAAGATGCCGAGGGGGAAGCTGGAGCCGCCGGTGGACCGGCAGCTTCTGCCGGTACGAATATGGATTCCGATTCTGGCGAAGGCTTGATCAACGGCTTGAGCAGCCGCTCGAGGGAGATGCCGGCAGGGATGACCTGCCGGGTGGAGCCAATCTTTGCCAGGGTGTCGGGTGCCTCGTTGTCCACTCGTGGGACGTGGTGGAACTCACAGCCCTCGAAAGAGCCTGTGAGCTGCTGTATGAGGAAGCGGTAGCTGGCCATGTTGGCATCCCTGGCGTCCCATTCGCCAGAGACATGTTGTACCACGAGGTCGGAGTCGCCGAAGCAAAGGATGCGCCTGATGTCAATCTCCTTGGCGAGCCGGAGGCCGTGGACGATGGCCTCGTACTCGGCTACGTTGTTGGAGGCGGCGAAGTGGACTTGGAGGGCGTAGTTGAGCTGGTCACCTTTCGGGGAAGAGAGGACTATGCCGGAACCCAGGATGGTACTCATTTTCGGGCCGTCGAAATGCATGCGCCAATGCATGGAGTCTGGGGGAGGCGGCACGAACTCGGTCTCCGCCTAGTCGACGAGGAAGTCGGCCAACGCCTATGACTTGATGGCTGTACGAGGTTCGTACCAGATCTCATGGTCGATGAGGGCGATGAGATCCGACCGGTGGTGTCCCGGACGCTCATGATCTCACCTAGCGGGGCCGTGCTAACCACGATGATGGTATGCTCCTGGAAGTACTGCTTGACCTTCTTGGCGGTGAAGTATATGCCGTAGCACATCTTCTGGTAGTGGGGGTAGTTCTGTTTGGACGTGGAGAGCACCTCGCTGAGTTAGTAGACGGGACGCTGGACCGGTAGGGACTTGCCCTCCTCTGGCCGCTCGACCACCAAGACGACGCTTATGATGCAAGTGGTCGCCGCGATGTAGGCAAGAAGGGGTTCCTTCTCAACCAGTGCGGCCAGGATGGGCGAGCGGGTGAGAGTCTTCTTGAGGCCACGGAAAGCCTCATTTGCCTCATCAGGCCAATCAAACATGCTCGGCTTCTTGGTGTGACCCGGCTCGACCAGAGTCGTCTTGCGGGCAAGGCTTTCTCCACCAGCCGGCTGATGAACCGTCTGACCGAAGCGAGGCAGCCGGTGAACTTCTGGACGTCATGGAGCCGGGTCGGCTTGGGCATGCGCTTGATTGCGCTGATCTTCTCTGGGTTAGCTTCGATGCCGCGGGCGGACATGAAGAAACCTAGGAGCTGGCTGGCGGGGACGCCGAAGATGCATTTCTCTGGGTTGATCTTGATCTTGTACTCGCACAGGTTCACGCAGGTCTCTCGGAGGTCATCGAGGAGGCTGAAGTGCTTCTTGGTTTTGACGACGATGTCGTCGACGTAGACATGGATGTTCCTGCCTATCTGAGGTAGAAGGCACTTCCGCGTGCACCGTTGGAAGGTGGCGCCTGCGTTCTTTAGGCCAAAGGACATGGTGATGTAGCAGTAGGCCCCGAAGAGCATGATGAAGGAGGTCTTGAGCCGGTCTTCCGGATCCAGCTTGATCTGCTGGTAGCCGGAGTAGGCATCCAGGAAAGACAGCAAGTCGCCGCCGGCTGTGGAGTCGATGACTTGATCGATCTGCGGCAGGGTGAATGGGTCCGTGGGGCACGCCCTGTTCAGGCTGGTGTAGTCAATGCACACGCGCCAGGTCTTGTTCTTCTTCAGCACCAGGACTAGGTTGGCCAGCCAGTCCGGGTGGAAAACTTCCATGATGAACCCGGCTGCGAGCACCCAGGCGATCTCTTCTCCTATAGTACGCCACTTATCCTCATAGAGACGGCGTAGGGGTTTCTTGACCGGCTTGACGTCCGGCCGGATGTGCATCTTGTGCTCGCTGAACTTCCTCAGAACACCCGGCATGTCCTTGGGGGACCACGTGAAGATGTCCCAGTTCTCACGGAGGATGTCGACGAGCTCGCCTTCCTCTTTGCTGTCGAGGCGGGAGCCGATGGTGACGCACTGAGCAGGGTTGGCCGGGTAAAGCAGGATTTGCTTGGTGTCCTTGGACAGCTGGAAGGAGGCCTCGCCGACGGACTATGAGGGGGAGCCTGCATGGCCGGCTGGCTGGCAGCAACGGCCACAAGCCGCTCGAGTTGCCGCCTCACCTCGGTGATTTCCAGCGCCTCGGCCAGCCGGCTATCGTCTCGGGCGCACTCAATTGACATCTTGTAATCTCCCACGATGGTGATGATTCCCTTGGGGCCCAGCATCGTGATTTTGAGGTAGGCGTAATGGGGAACCGCCATGAACTTAACAAGGACTGGTCGGCCCAGCAGCATGTGGTAGGGACTTGCGAGGTCCACGACCTCGAATAGCACTGGCTCACGACAGAAGTGGCCGGGCCCGCCGAAGAGGACGTCGAGCATGATCTTGCTGACATGGGAGCAGCACTTCCCAGACACGATGCCATGGAAAACCGTCCGTCTCGCCTATAGCTCTTCTATCTTCAGCCCCAGCTTGTGCATCGTGTCGAGGTAAAGGATGTTGATGCTGCTGCCACCATCTATCAACACTCGTGAGAAGCGGTAGGTACGCTTCTCGGTGGCAATGGTGGGGTCGAGGACCACAGCGTACCTGTCGAGACTCGGCTTCACGGCGGGGTGATCTGCCCGGCTCCAAGTGACCCGTTTCTTCGACCAGTGCATGAACTGGGGGGTTGCCCGCATGGTGGCGTTCACCTCACTATGGAGCCGGCGTTGAGCGTGTTTGCTCATCTCTTCACTGGCGAAGATGACGTAGCAACTGTCTTGGTTGGGGAACTGGTCATGAAGACGACCGTCGTTTTGGGCCGGAGCCGAAGCCGGCGCCGGGGCGGCAGCTGGGGCCGGGGCCGGCGTGCGGGCAGGCGGCACGGGAGGAGCTGGAAGGCCGTCCCCCCAGGCCATTTGTTGTGAGAAGCTGCACTGCCGGAGCGTGTGCATTGAGGCTTTGGCCCCTAAGTGGTTCTTGCAGGGGAGGTCGAGCATTTGCTCGAAGGTGAGCTTCGGCTGCCAGGCAGCCTTGCCAGAGCGCTGGTGCTGGCTGGAAGACTGGGAAGCCGGCTCCTGCTCCTCAATGGTGGCGACCTGCCGGCTCCCATAGCGGGGATTCAGCTGGTTGTTCTGGCGTTTGTTGTTCTGCGGCTGTTGGTTGTCGGTAGCCGGCCGAGATGTCGCCGGCGTTGTCGTTGCCTTGGCTGGCGGGGTCGTCTTGACCCGGATGACTGAATCAGCCGTGACGTACTTGTCCACCTTGGTCATGAGCTCAGCCAGTGTGGTCGGCTCGGAGCACAGAAGCTTGTGCTTGAGGAGGGTGCCGTCTCGACAGCCTTCGATGAAGTACTGTATAGCCTGCACCTCGTGCACCCCCTCGCAGGAGTTGCGGAGCTCGGTCCACCGAGTGAGGTAGTCGCGGAGGGACTCGTTCGGCCCCTGAATGCACATGGCGAGTTCGTGGGGGTGGCCTGGCCGCTTGTAGGTGCCGGTGAAGTTGCGGACGAAGGCTTCTTTGAAGTCCGCCCAGGTGTTGATGCTGCCGGCTGCCAGGCTGTTGAGCCAGGTAGCGAACGGCTATGCGCTTGTTCCCCCTGGCGATGCCAACCGCGGTGGTGTAGTCGATCAGCCAGTCCTCGGGCTTGGCGGCCTCGTTGTACTTCGGGGTGTCTCGGGGAAGCGTGAAGCCGGTTGGGAACGGCTCGTTGTGGATCCGAGGCCCAAAATAGGCTGGGCCAATCGAGCCCTCCTCCTCGAGGAGAGCCAACTACGCGAGCTGGTCGATGCGGAGGCGAGCATCATTCTCGCTGTGGGGGACACGCGGCCCGAGCTGGGCCGCGAGTTTGGGGCGGAGCCTACCATTCCGGCTCGCGCCGCGGGGGTGGAGTGTGCCCGCGGCTGCACTGGCTGCCGGCTGCCGACGCTTCGTGGTGGCGGCCGCTACAACGCGGGTTGCTGGTGCACCGGCTGTTAACAGCCAGTTGTTCGCTCCCTGGCAACTGAGAGGGCCAGGGGCTGCTTGTCTTGATCCGGCGGCCGGAGCTGCAAGGGGAGCAGGAGTGTTCAGCTGGCCGACAACCAGCAGTCCCCATGCCCTCGCGCTCGGGTCGGGGGCTCTCGGAGGCGGCGCTGCTAGTCGCGAGCAGATGCTGTTGTGCGTCAGCGGCGTCGATGAGGTCCTTGATGTGACGCTCGTGGGTGGCATGTTCTTCGCCCACCAAGGTAGCCAAATCCTCGTAGGCTACCTTGAGAGCCTGCAGGTTGGCTCCAAGGGTGTCGTAGACGGGCATTTTGCTGCCCAGGATCTCGGCAACCACGCGGCCGCAATCACGCACAACCCCACGCCGGATGTGCTCAGTGCCAGCCGGGGTGAGACCATAGGTGGAAGAGTATTCCCGATAGGCGGCATCCATGCGGTGTCGCGTGGCCGCAAGGGCGAGGATGTCCTCGAACCGGACGTGACGAGCCGCCTTGAGCTCAGCCGCAGCGGCATCGGGGTTTGCCGTCGGGGCAATAGGCGTGCTCAAGCCCCAAAGGGCCACACCAAGCGGGTCAGAGGTTCCGACACGGGCCGCGGCTGCGTTAGCCTCGGCCCGCGCACGTCCGGAGGAGGTGGAGGAGAGGATGGCCATTACCCCCAGGTGATCATGGGAGCTGCTGGACTGGGTCGCAGCAAGTGCGCCCACGGCCATGGGCGGACCGGCGCAGACGAGCACCTGGCTGGGGTACTTTTCGGCGGCCGGAGCTTCAGCGAGGCTGAGCCTATCGAAACGCTCGGCGAGCGCGTCGATGTCGCGCGCGAGGTCGATGGTGCTGCCCACAGGGCGTGCCGGAGCAAGCCCCATGAGCCCGCGGTTTTGCCTGGACGTGCGGCGACGGCGGGGAATGGCGAGGGGTTCCGCCCGGAGTATGAATCCGGCCGGCGCCGCGTATGGCCCCACGATGGTCGCCAACTGTAGCCGTTTTCTCACGACAGATGCCATGGGTAGCCTTATCATAGGTGGTTTGGGCCGAGGACTCCGACGGGCTCTGGGTGCGGGATTAGGTACAAGTGGCGGTGACACACGATGTACCCAGGTTCAGGGCCCTCGGTGGAAGGTAATACCCCTAGTCCTGCTTGGTGTAGTTGATGGATGGGTGTGTTTACAGGGTTGCTCATAGAGCTGAGTCTAGACGAGGAAGAGGGAGTAGTCGGCTCTCCTTCCTCCGCTACCTAGTGTAAGAATGTGGGAAACGTCTCGCGGGTGTGCGCGTGAGAGCTGGTCCTCTCCGTTGCATGGGGGCTCGAGGGGTTTTATAGGCCAACCCCCCCCCCCCCCCGACTTACAATAGTCCTAATGGTACAAAGGTGGGGGGACCTGGCTGGCAGCTTCTCTGGCTGACCAGGGGGTCCTGCCCTTCGAGCCGTCTTGTCGCCCGTAGGGTCCGCCGGCTGTGCAGTCCTGTCGCCTGCTGGGGCCCGCCAGCCGGCTCCGCGATTGGCCCTCTCCCACGTGCCACGGCACGGGCCGCCCGGGGGGGCGTCATCTAGCGCTAGCCGGCCGAAGTCTCCAGTATAGCCGGCTGCTCTACAGCCATGCCAGGACAGGTAGTCGAGTGGGCAAAGGCGTGCCGACACTGTTTCCCCGCCCGGTCACGCTCGCCAAGGTCAACGGCCTGGACGGACGGATTGTAGCCATGCGCACCTGTGCGTCAGCGGCCACTGTGGCTACAATGATGCCCATCGTGGCGGTCAATTCTTGTCGCCGTACTTGTGCGCACAGGTACGGGACGTTGCATGTCTACCCCGGGGTCAACAAAGGAGGTGGCCTGGAGGCAGCCGGCCACGCCCAACCGGTCGGAGGTCGAGCCAGTCCTTCGACCAACCGCCCGTGTCACCAGCCGGCGACAGCTCGAGCCAGCCGCGCTCCAGCCGGTTGCGGGCAGCCGGTTGCATAGTTCTTCTTCCAGACCGGGGGGAAGAACCCCGTTGCTTTGGCCTACCCAGGGGTAACAACCCCATCATAGTCATCGGAACGTGCTTGTCAAATGTTCACAACATCCACAGTCGCCGTTTGAGGGGGTGGCACACCGAGTGGTGCATTAAGGACATAAGCCTTCTGTGCAACAATGAGGACAATCCTCATGTCACGGACCCAGTCCGCATTATTGCTACCATTATCTTTCAACTTACTTCTCTAGGAACATATAAAATTCAAGGGAGCTACCGTGTGAGCTAGTAATCTACAACATAATTTGCAAATACACTACTGACTATGTTCCTGATAATGAGTTCAATTAATCATATTACTTAAGAACTCCCACTCAAATTGACATCCCTCCGGTCATTCGAGTGATACATGATCCAAATTCACCAACTCAAGTCCGATCATCACATGAGTTGAGGTGGTTTCAATGGTGAACATCATCATGTTGATCATATCTCCTATATGACTCATGTTTGACCTTTTCGGTCTCTTGTGTTCCGAGGCCATGTGTGTACATGCTAGGCTCGTCAAGTTTAACCCAAGTGTTCTGCATGTGCAACACTGTCTTACACCCGTTGTATGTGAACGTAGAGTCTATCACACCCGATCATCACGTGGTGTCTCGACATGACGAACTTTCGCAACGGTGCACACTTAGGGAGAACACAATTTATCTTGAAATTGAAGTGACGGATCACCTTGTTGGAAATATGCCCTAGAGGCAATACAGAAAGTGTTTACTATTATATTTCCTTGTTCATGATAATTTATCCATGCTACAATTGTATTGATTTGAAACAAATTACATGTGTGGGTAAATAGACAACACTTTGTCCCTAGTATGTCTCTAGTGAACTAGCTCGTTAATCAAAGATGGTCAAGGTTTCCTAGCCATTGACATGTGATGTCATTTGATAACGGGATCACATCATTAGGAGAATGATGTGATGGACAAGACCCAAACTACAAACGTAGCATATGATCGTGTCAGTTTATTGCTACTGTTTTCTGCATGTCAAGTATATGTTCCCATGACCATGAGATCATGTAACTCACGGACACCGAAGGAGTGCCTTGTGTGTATCAAATGTCGCAACGTAACTGGGTGACTATAAAGGTGCTCTACAGGTATCTCCGAGGGTGTCTGTTGAGTTGGCATGGATCAAGACTAGGATTCGTTACTCCGTGTGACGGAGAGGTATCTCAGGGCCCACTCGGTAATACAACATCACAATAAGCCTTGCAAGCAATGTGACTAAATGTTAGTCACGGGATCTTGTATTACGAAACGAGTAAAGAGACTTGTCGGTAACCTGGTTGAATTAGGTATGGCGATACTGACGACGAATCTCGGGCAAGTAACATACCGAAGAACAAAGGGAACATCATAGGGGATTAATTGAATCCTTGACACAGAGGTTCGACCGATAAAGACCTTCGTATAATATGTAGGAACCAATATGGGCATCGAGGTCCCGCTATTGGTTATTGACCGTAGAGGTGTCTCGGTCATGTCTACATAGTTCTCGAACCCACAGGGTCTACACACTTAAGGTTTGGTGACGTTTTGGTAGTATAGAGTTATGTATGGTGGTGACCGAAGGTTGTTCGGAGTCCCGGATGAGATCCCGGATGTCACAAGGAGCTACGGAATGGTCCGAAGGAAAATATTGATATATAGGAAGTCCCATTTTGGTCGCCGGAAAAGTTTCAGGCTAATCGGTAATGTACCGGGAGTGCCTGTAGTGTACCGGGAGACCACCGGGAGGGGTATTTCGACCCAAGAGGCTTCATGGGATGTGGGAGAGTAAATACCAGCCCTTTTTCGGCTGGTGGAAGTCCCACACAAGGCCCATGCGACTGGAAGAAAAAGCCCAAAGGGAAAAAGGTGGAAAAAGGCCAAAAAAGGAGGAATGCTAGTCCCTTGCGCCAATCCTCTCTCCTCCTCTCCTCCCCACTTTGGCCAAACCAAAGGAGGCTTGTCCCTTGCTCCAATCCTCTCCTCCGTCCCTCCTATATATACTAGAGGATTTTAGGGTTTTGGCACAAAATTTTCAGCCACGTGCTACCCGTTCCTCCAGTGCATAGTTTCTCCTCTAGATCGGATTTCTGCAGTGCTTAGATGAAGCCCTGCCGGAATAGATCCACCACCATCACCGGAGCGCTTTTACGCTGCCGGAGAACTCTTCTTCCTCTCCGCTCCCTCTTGCTGGATCAAGACGGCGAAGATCGTCATCAAGCTGCACGTGTGCTGAACGCGGAGGTGCCTTCCGTTCGGCGCTAGATCGGAAGGACCGTGATCAACTTCGCGGTACGGATTGTGATCAAGTTCGTGGGACAGATCGTGATTGGATCGTGGGACGGATCGTGATTGGATCGTGGGATGCTTAGCGATTTGGATCGCGAAGACGTTCGACTACATCAACTGCGTTTCTTAACGCTTCCCGCTTAGCGATCTACAAGGGTATGTAGATCCACTCTCCCTCTCGTAGATGCTCATCACCATGGATAGGTCTTGCGTGAACGTAGGAAAATTTTTGTTTCCCATGCAACGTTCCCCTAGAGTGGCATCATGAGCTAGGTCTATGTGTAGATGAGATCTTGAGTAGAACACAAAGAGTTTGTGGGCGTTGATGCTTAGATTGCTTCCTCCCTTGGTCGTGTTTTGGTTCAGTGGTATTGTGGGATGAAGCGTCCTGGACCAACCTTACTCGTGTGCTTACAAGAGACCGGTTCCATCGACTGACGTGTAACTTCATTGCACAAAGATGGTTGGCGGGTGTCTGTTTCTCCTACTTTAGTTGGATCGGATTCGACAAAGGCGGTCCTTGAGAAGGTTGAAAAGCGACTAGTGTATCACCGTTGTGGTTTTTGCGTAGATGAGAATTGTTCTTGCTAGATACCCATAGCAGCCACGTAAAACATGCAACAACAACTAGAGGACGTCTAACTTGTTTTTGCAGGGTATGTTGTGATGTGATATGGCCAATTACATGATGTGATATATGTGATGTATGAGATGAACGTGTGATGTGATATGGCCAATTCTAGGGCATATTTCCAACACGATCATCGCCATGATACCGGCGTTTGACGCTCACAACCTCGATGCGAGTTGGATTGAACCATCCAAGAGCAGGCGCATCAATTCTTTGATGACCTGATGGAGAGATCCATCCGCGAAGAGGAGGGCCTTGTCCACGACACCACTGAGGAGGAAGTGACATACATTACCACCAGGACGGAGGAAGCAAATCTTGCCACGGAGGCCGGCAGCGTCATCTGCTTGGAAGAGGAAACTAGCGGTGGGGAAGCGCTGCCGGACGAGAACCCTGCCGGGCAAAGCGGGACAGCTGAGGAGCAGGGCGGCCCATCTGTCGGGGGTCGTCCTGCCGCAGACACAGCCGAGGATGAGCCGCTCGAGGAGGCCCTGACCCTTGTGTCAAGGAAGAGGCGCCTCCTTCGGAGCGCTGCTTCCGGGATCCCGGTCCGCCAAGCTTCTACGAGAAGTGCAGCCCCCGACGAGGGGCCGGCTGGTAAGGCCATGCAGCGGCAATAAGTTCATCAGCAACCTGTGCCCGTCGCGACCAAACGACCTAGGAGTGCCCCTCCTCCTTCCTCCACGAGCACCACGGTGGAAGTCGCCTTCGACCTTTCTGCCCTTAGCTCGGAGGAAGAAGACAAGAAGTAAGGATCTTGTCGCATATTTTGTCTTTCGAATTTTTTATTTTACTCGACTCATTTTCTTTGCTTTGGCTTGTCTCCATAGGGATGCGGAAACATTGGCGCAAAGGGTAGCAAAGAGAGCTAAGGCCTCGACGGGTGAGGAGCCGCCGGCAAGCACCTTAGGTGCGCTAGAGATGACCACCGTCAACCCGGAGACTAGACCGTGATGCAGTCCTCGATTCAGCCCCCAGCGTGAGCCCATTTCTCACTTCCCGCTGGCAAGTTCCGGGGTGTGCATCTTTGCTGCTAACATCGCCAGACGTGCAGGAGGAGAGCGGCGTCAAGGAGAAACATTAGAGGTCGTCCCTGACATGCCGCCTCCATCATCTACGCCGCCTAGGGATGGGTCTCCGGCAACGACTTCCTCTAGCGCGTTTTATCGTGACGAGGAAGAGCCAGCAAGCATGGGCACCGACGGGTCTATGCCAGCAACCAATGTTGGCGCAGGTACTCGTTATTATGTTATTCTTCTTTTTGTCTTCTTGAACTTCCACCTCAAACTCGCTTGGTTTGTTTCCTTGGCCTTCAGACATTCCCTCGGCGGAGTGCATGGACGTTGACACCATCGTCGAGGAGACCGCAAGGGATGCTACCATCGAGGCTGATAGGATTACTGTCGAGGAAGCCTCCGAGAGCGCCGTCACCGAGGCCACCAGTGCTGAGGCCGCAAAGAATGTTGTTGCCAAAGCTCCTAGCGCCAAGGCCGCCAAGGCTGCTGCCGCCAAGGCTGCCAAGGCTATTGTCGCCAAGGCCGCCAGCGTCGGGGCTGCCAAGGTTGCACAAGAGGAGGCCGCCAGCATCGGGGCTGCCAAGGTTGCACAAGAGGAGGCCGCCAAGGAGTCTGTGGAGAAGGCCGTCGAGGAGGCTGGTGCCCATACTGACGGCATTGCTGCCACAGGAGAGCCAGGCACTACGCCCGCCACGGAGCCCCCAGCTGTCGGGGAGGCGGCCGTTGACGACCAGCCGCCTCCACCCGAAGCCCCTTCGTCCAGCAGGTACCTCGGGGTTGGCGATAACTTGTTTGACAGCATCCCTAGGACGGCAAGCACTGGGGTGTCATCTGAAGGGGTAGTTTTTGATGAGGAGATCGTTGCTCCTGCCAGGCTCGAGATTGTTGATGAACCAGGTGCCAGCGGCAGCAAATCCCAAGAAGAGCAACTCCTCCAAACCATGGGCGACAACTTCCGGAAGCTCCAAGCACTCTACCGCGCCCGAGAGAAGAAACTGGACTCCAGGGCAGCAGTCATGGGAGCGACTGAGGGAGACTTTCAGCAACATGTCGAGGAAACGCAGGCCTAGTTCGCCCAGGCTTTCCAGGAGTTGAAGACTGGTCAAGAGCAACTGAGCCAAGGCTTGATCCAACTGTTCTTGAAGCAGTCCGACTTTGAGCAGGCGCAGGAGAAGGCCAAGCAACAGGCCGCTGCAGAAGAAGCTCGCTTGGTAGAGCGCCGTATCGGGATTGACGCCCATGAGGATGACCTCGTCGCTCGCGAGAAGGTGTTTGCCGACAAGCTTCGCAGCAAGGAAGAGGAGATCGAAGGTCTTATCGCGCGGCGGACCCCGGAGCTAGAGCAGAAACACAAGGAGGTGCTTGAAGCTCTGACTGCAGATCACGCTAGCCAACTAAAGGAGGTCGTCGATGCTGCTGAAGCTGCAGAGGCCGCCAAGATCTTGCTGGAGGATAGGGTGAAGGAGCTGGAAGCAAGTCTTGAGGATCACGGCAAGGCGGTCTCGTTACTTGAGACTGAAAGAGGCAAGGCCCTCCACGGGCTGATGGAGATGCAGGTCACCATATCCGACAAGACCAAACAACTCTCTTCAGCCAGCGAATCCACTGATGATCTGAGGACGAAGCTGGCTATGCTGACCCAGACTCTTGAGATCACCAGGTCCCGCGAGAAGGCCTTGGTCAAGGATCTCCGAGATGAGAAGGAGCTGGTCAAGAGTGCCGCTGCTGTCCACAACGACTACGTTCATGGAGTACAAATCTGGACTGAGAAGCTCGTCGATGTCGCAGAGAAGCTTGCCGCACAACTGTCCACCATGGGCCTGGATCGTTTCAGGTACTCTTCTGATGACATAGTGTCCACGAGCGCCAAGCTCCACATGTTCTTCGACCGCACGCTTGAAGCCCTGGAGCAGCTTCACTCTGACAGAACATCCTATCTAGCAAGCAAATCGCGCAAGCTCTGCTAGGCCGTTCTCCGCAAGGTTCTCGTCAAGGTGGCGTACAAGAACCCCGGCATCCACCTCTCCAACGACTTCTACCTCTTGCCGAGGGACGTGGACGTGAAGGCGCTTGCGGAACTTGTCGCGCCCATCGTCGGGATTAGCTGCCTTACTTCTCGCTGTCATCCATGCCAAGAACAGTTTATCTCATGTTAGAATCGCAGCGAGATTAATGTAATATAACTTGTGATGCTTTGGACAAGTTTTATGCTATCCTCCTTTCTTAATTTCTTTCTGCATGGAGTCACCCTACGCTTTATCGTAATCTTGCCGGCACAAGAAAACACTGTCACGAGCGCTTTGAGGAGTGGGTCCTTAGCAGCCTGCTGGCAGTATTGCTACCAGCAAGACGTCTTGACATTCTTAGTGCAGCCACCTGAACTGTTGAGCGGACTCAAAACAGAATAAGGGAGCAACCAATCATGGCAATCTACCTTGATATTTCCAGCGCAACCACCTGAACTGTTGAGCGGACTCGAAATAGATCAAGGGCGCAGCCGATCGCGGCAAGGTTCCTTCACGTGCAGGTTTTCCATGGAAGGCTCGAAATTGTTCAAAGAGAATAACAAAACAAAAATATGTTCTAGAGTTTCTGCAACTTATCTCTTCGTTGCCGTACTCCTTCTAGCAAGATCTTTTCTTCGAACGTCGCCTGTCGTATCCATACCACCATTCCCCCCCCCCCTGGGGCAAAGCTGCACGCGAGGTGACGTCCTGTCCTTTGAGAAAAAAGAAAGAAGAGAAAATAGGGACATGGACCTTGGCCGTCCATTAGCTCTTGCCGGGAGTAAGTGCAATACAATATCTCAAACAAACATGTACCTAAGTAAACATGATAATCAACAAGATCTGCAGAACACATAACTTTATTTAACTATGCACAGGGTCTCCACCTGGTTTTGTACCAAGGATTACATGCTTCGGCGGCAAGACTTGTACAAAAGGTGGTTGCCGGGAGACCCGACAACCGCGCCTCATGGGTAGAACTTACGAAGATGTTCGATATTCCAGGAGTTGCTCATTGGAATGTCATCCTCAGTCTCCAGGCGGACTGCGCCAGGCCTGGTGACTCGTACTACCCGATAAAGGCCTTCCCACTTTGGCGTCAACTTGTTGGAATTCTTGACGGACTGAACGCGTGGAAGAACAAGGTCGCCTTCCTCAAGACTTCAGGCATGAACCTTGCGGCTATTGTAGTGGCGCAAAGCTTGCTGGTAGCGTGCAGCTCGCACAGCATCCTAAAGACGATCTTCCTCAAGGAGCGTAGCATCATCTTGCCGCAACTGCTCTTGCTCAAGCTCATCATAAGCGAGCACTCAAGGTGACCCGTATATGAGTTCCGTGGGGAGAACTCCTTCCGCCCCACATACTAGGGAGAAGGGTGTCTGGCTGGTAGCTCGATTTGGTGTCGTCCTGATTGACTAAAGAACCACCAGAAGCTCACCAATCCAGCGCCTTCTGCACTTGCTCAGCTTGTCGAAACATCTTATCTTGAGGCCTCGCGGCACTTCAGTATTAGCTCTTTCCGCTTGGCCGTTGCTCCTTGGGTGGGCAACAGAAGCAAAACAGACATTGATGCATCGATCCATCTAATGGAGCACTACATTTTCTTCTCTACTTTCAACTAGCCAGTCAAAATTGTACTTGTCGGGGGAAACGACACCCATGGGATTGAGGGGATCCCTTTTCGGTTCGGCGGGGGAGAAGGATCGCACAAAGAGCAGAGCTGATGGCCAGTGCGCGGGATTTTACCCAGGTTCGGGCCGCAAAGATGCATAAAATCCTACTCCTGCTTGGTTGTATTGGATGTGTTCTAGCTCAGGTTCTGGAAGCGCTACAATGTTAGCTGCTGCTCATGCAGAACGGCTAGAGGAGATCTCCAAAGTCGAAAATGGTCTAAGAATCAAAGGTCCAAAAGTAGTCATCTACCGTAACGCCCTGTGCCTCCTTTTATACTCGAAGGGGTCACCAACAGTGACATACAGTGCGTACACGAGGTGTACAGAGCTACAGTGTTATCGTACCTAACACTGACGGTGCGAGACAAACGCATTTAATGCTCTGCCAGGCGATCCGGACCATCTACAGGACGGGACAGGAGCCATCCCATCGGCACCGCTTAGCCTCCTCCATCCCTGGCGTCTTGACACGTACGCAGGTGTGATGAGACCTGGTCCATGCGCTGGCAGGATGGCGGGCCTTGCCGGGTGCACTCCTTGTCGGGGCTCAGCAACCATCCTGGCAAGATCTTGTCGGGATCCCACCCTTCGGTCTTCGGTCTGTTGACTTGAATGCTTTCTTGAATGTTGTTGTGTCTGTTCCTAGTTGCTCCCCGACAGGCCTTGCCGCAGGTGTGGCTGCAACTGTCCGTGCACTAGTACGGGATACTAAAGAGCCTATACTTTAGTACACCGACAGTACTATATTATCTTACAGGAAGATACATCAGCAGAGCACGGGGGGCCGCCGGCCGGAGGCATAGAGCTGTGGTGAATCGACATGCCCAATTGAAACAACAGAGTACACCGAAGTTGCCAGCTAACTAACGTACGCATATTAGTAGGATCTGCTCTATACGCAGCATATATGCGAGACACAGGATAAACTAACATGCATGTATGTCCGGGTTAGACAGTAGGGAAAGAGAAGTACAGAGTAAACAAGAAGCGGAGATATGCATGAATGTAAGGTTACCAGAGATGTTCACTGCAGTGAGAATCAATATATAGACACGATTGCTTGGGAATATTACAAGGATGTTTGTTATACCACTCAATACATGGCACCCAACGGAATTGGCATAGCGAGGCCATTCAGCTATGTGTGCGAGTCATGATTATAGCACAAGAGAAAGGAAAAAATTAATGCTGTTATGGCTTAAAAAAATTACACTTTGTTTTAGTTGTGTCTTCAATACCATAATGGGAGGGAATAGACAATAAAATTACATCATATTAGATGGTCAAGAAAATCTAATTCAATATTAGTGGAAAGATATAAGCCTATTATTGAGAAATAAGAAAAATCTTTAGTATAGTCCGAAACTCTTTTACGTGACAAGACGATCATAATGCTTGCGGTCTATTCATATCAGATATACAAATTCGTTACTAATCACCTAATAAATTTAACCGAATAATTTCCAAGAAAGTAGACAATGTTTCCTCGACATGCACCTCATCTCTACAACCATTTCCTATTTTGAATGCTATCAATGCAAAATCATAATGTATTAGTCCCTACAGAAAATCACAACGAATGAAACAAAATTAAAATTATGTGGCCACAAATAATGCTAAATAGGTTATTAAATAATGTATGTTGGCTGCAGTTTCTTATCTCTATATATTTTTGTGTGTGCCTTATAGTCAACCAATATCACCTACTTGGAGAGGGTTGGATGCGAGAAAAATTCATTCTATGTTCTTTACAAAGTGATAATAAATCTACTATTAAAACTCCACACCTAAAGAATGCAATGTACATAATAGCATATACAAACAAATCAAAATATCATTGTGTCTATGATAATAGAAGTTGGGAGAAAATAAATCAAGTCAGATGCAATATAAGTTCCTTTAGTTTTCCGATAAAGTAAAAAGTCAATGAAAGGAACATGACATGATAAAAATAACAAGCTATGATCAGAATGAGTGACAAGAGAGTATTTTACTAAATCATTTTGTTGCACTAACGAATACTCCTACATATCAATGCAGATCATGATGGTCTCAGTTAGAAAGATAAAAAAAGTTATGACGACACTGAGTAAATATGTTAAATATCATGTTGTGTAAATTGAGTCTCAACATAATGACGCGGGCACCATCAAAGCCGCCAACCTATGAAGGTAGTGGTGGGAGAAAATGTTTATGTAACTTTGGATGGTGTAAGTCGGAGGCTACGTTACGTCAGGTGAATAACTGAAAGGTGAGAATGCTTGAAAGCATTTATAAACAAAGCATTAGACTAATTCAAAACCTTTATTACAATATGGCCAGCTTAAAGACCGGTGGAGGAAGAGTTTATATTTGCTTCTAGGAGGAAAATGCTTACAAACTACTGGTGGAGGCATTAGACTAATTGAAAACCTTCATTACAATATGACCAGTTTGAAGACCGGTGGAGGAAGAGTTTATATTTGTTTCTTGGAGGAAAATACTTACAAACTATTGGTGGAAAAAGATTGGTTTCAAACAACAAGGTGATAAATTCTTAAACAAGATATGTTTTTTTACATTTTAAATGATATAGAAATGCTAATTTGGTCAAGAACAAAAGTTGAATATAAGTTGATAGTCGATTTACATCAAAACATATAGATACGTAAGGACAAAAAAATAGTAAATCTAGCCACGCAAATGCGTGGGTCACCCAATTAGTTTTACAATAACTTGGCAATTTCAGCGCACACGGTTCAAGCAACTAAGCGTGTGCTGTCCAGAACGGAAAGCACACGCAACTCATAGCGCAACCGCATATGATCCACAGAAAAAGCACACGAGATATAATCTAAAACGTTGGTGATACATGAGTAATCGCAAACGGTTTGCAACTCTTGTACATGTGCTTAGGAGCCACTTTTTCGAGAAACGTGTCTGATGATGTTATACATGGAACACGGTTCCCAGAGAAATATCATGTGCGATGATGAAGATATCACACATAGTGTCTACAATGGCACGTGTGGATTAGGTAACGTTTCGCAAACAGTCAAAGGTCAAACTCCGTTTGTCTTCCATGAGCAATTAGACATGTTTGACTCGTCCTGGACGTGTTTGATTGATCCCAAATCTCACATGTACGCCCAAAAGATTATGTGTGTAATCTATTCCCGCACCGCACACGATTATATTTGCAGATCGTTTGCGTTTGTTGGTCACCATCGCCGACAGGTTTTTCCCATGCGTGTGGGATGGACCCGCCCCCCTGTCGCCCACACATGCAAGGTGACGGTTTACAACTACGCCGCGGAAAGGGGTTAAAACCGTTTGTATAGCACGTCGCTGCACCAGTGTTTACTAATCATAAAATTAAAGATAAATGGTCTAGATATGAGTCAACTTTAGCTAGAAGGAGTCCCATTTGTTCAGAGGGTGATGATTCTAATGCTAAAACTGAAAAAATGGGTTTGGAGAGGTCAAAACATTAACTAGTGATGTGCCCACTATCTTGGATTACAAGGACTTTAATTATGAAAGTTGCCTTTTAATAGAATATATTTCCTTGTTGGAATCTATTATTATTTCACCCAATGCTGATGAACAAAATAAAGGTTTTACTCAACATATAGTAGAAGCGATGATAAAAGCTTATCATGCAAAATTTGAGCTAGAAGTTTCTAATCCTAGAAAGTTGCATGATGAATGGAAACCTACTATTAAAATAAAGTTTAAATAATATGAATGCAATACTTTGTGTGACCTTGGTTCTAGTGTTTCAACTATACCTAAATCTATTTGTGATGTGATTGGTCTCACCAATATTCAAGATTGTTCCCTTAACTTGCTTCTTGCGGATTCTACCATTAGGAAAACTTTGGGTAAAATAAATGATGTGCTTATTATTAAAAATAGCAATTATGTGCCTATAGATTTCATTGTGCTTGATATTGAATGCAATCCTACCTGTCCAATAATACTTGGAAGACCTTTCTTACAAACTATAGGTGCAATTATTGATATGAAAAAGGGAAACATAAGGTTCCAATTTCCATTAAATAAAGGGATGGAACACTTAGCTAGTAAGAGAACTGAACCACCTTATGAATCAATCATGAGAGATACTTATGGATGGAGTGTCAAAGATGATAACACTTGAATCATATCCATTATGCCTAGCTAGGGGTGTAAAACAAAAGCGCTAGTTGGGACGCAACCCAATAGTTATCTTATCTTTTTGGTTTTTACTTTATTTTTGTTTTTAATAACATGGTTATTGTTACTCTAATGATTGTATTCTTGTGTTTAAATTAGTGCTTGCGCCAATTGATATGGTGTGAAAACATGAACTTTAACGTCCAGTACAGGATTTCTCTGATTTTACTGGAATGTCTTTTTGATTTGAAACTATTAATAGTATGTCCATACAAATTCCCCAGGGTTTCCTTATTTTTCAAAATATTTGGAGTGACAGAAGGATGGTTTCTTTATAGATCATTACATGCTATTATGTTTTTGCTTGCATAGTTTGCTTGTTTTGATGATGCTATGGATTGTATCGGGGAGTATAAGCCATGGAGAAGTTAGAATACAATATCATATGCACTAATAAAATAATAATCAATTTATAATAGTACCTAAAGTATTCTATATGTTTATTATACTGACGGGTCTCAAGAAGGTTTCTGTTGAGTTTTGTATGCTCAAGTTTTCAAGTTTTGGGTGTTATCACGATGGACAAAGGAATAAGCAGTGGCAAGAGCCTAATCTTGGGGATGCACAAGGCACCCCAACGTAATATTCTAGGAAGACTCAAGCGTCTAAGTTTGGGGATGCCCCAGAAGGCATCCCCTCTTTCGTCTCAATCCATCGGTATGTCACTTGGAGCTATATTTTTATTCATCACATGATATGTGTTTTGCTTGGAGCGTCGTTTGTTTAAGTTGTTTTTGTTTTAGTTTTCCACAATCATTGTTTGCTGGAAACACCTACTTGATAGAGATACAAAATCACCATGATTTAATAGAATACTATATGTGCTTCACTTATATCTTCTCAGCTAAGTAGTTGCTCTAGTACTTGAATTGTATCTTTTAGAGCACGGTGGTGTGTAGATTTTAAAGAAATAATTGCACTCTCGTTCTTCACTTACATTTGTTCGAGAGTTAATACAAAGTTATAGTAATTTTCATGGGTTATAAGACTAGTCCAAAAGTAATAGGTATTCAAAGAATGCATAATCAAAACCTTCATGGAGCACATAAAAGAGAAATCTTGAGTTCATGATATTAATGTGGTAATGTGAATGGGCATGAATGCATGATTATTAATTAGTAAGAATATTGTGAATTAGAGGTTGTTATCTTGTTTTTAACCTAAGTATGCTATAGCATGGTGATGATGTGTCAGCATTATTATTCCTCATTGAAATCCAACTGTCAGAGGCGCGTGATGGTTAACTCCTACCAACCTCCTCCCTAGGGGCATGCGAGTAGTACTTTGCTTCGAGAGAGCTAATAAAATCTTGCGATAAGTATGTGAGTTCTTTATGACTATTGTGAATCCATGGATATACGCAATCTCACCACTTCATAATTGCTAGCCTCTTCGGTAACGTTCATTGCCTATTCTCACCTCGAGTATTGGTGCAACCTTCGCCGGTGCATCCAAACCCCGTGACATGATATGCACTGTTGCACATAAGCCACCATATATCTTCCTGAAAACAACCACCATACCTACCTATCATGGCATTTCCATAGCCATTCCGAGATATATTGCCATGCAACTTCCATCGTCACATTATATGACTTGTACTTCACTATCATATTGCTTTTAATGATCATACAAGTTGACATAGTATTTGTGGCAAAACCACCGTTCATCATTTTCTGATAAATGTTATGCTTGATCATTGCGCAGCTTGATACACTGCCAGAGGCATTCAAATAGAGTCATATTACTTTATCAGTTTTTCATATCGAGTTGTAAGTGAATAAAAGTGTGACGGTCATCATTATATTAGGGCACTGTCTCAGTAACGGAAGGATGATGGAGACAATGACTCCCCCAGAAGTCAAGATGAGACTACGGGCGAAAAATATAAAAAAAAGGGACAAAAGGAGAAAAGGGGAGAAAAGGAGAAAAAAAGAAAAAGAAGAGAAAAAATTTAAAAACAAGATAAATGAGAGAAAAGAGAGAAGGGACGGTGCTACTACCTCTTTTACCACACTTCCATCACAAAGTAGCACCAGGTTCTTCATATAGAGAGTCTCTTATTTCATCACTTTCATATGTTAGTGGGAATTTTTCATTTATAGAAATTCGCTTGTATATTCCAATGACGAGCTTCCTCAAATGACCGAGGTCTTCATGAGCAAGCACTTTGGATGCACACCCACTTAGCTTGAATTGAGCTTTCATACACTTATAGCTCTAGTGCATCTGTTGCATGGTAATCCCTAATCGTCGCATTGATATCTATTGATGGGCATATCCTAGCCCGTTGATACGCCTAATTGATGTGAGACTTTGTTCTCCACTTTTACCCCTTTGAAACCTGCCACCATATTCTATTCCACCTTCACACTATATCCATGTTTCACACTCATATATTCCATGAGTAATAAAACATTGAAGCATATTAAGAAGTACGATACAATTGATTGACTTAACACCATGATCCTTAACATTTATATTTATGTGGTGAATACGGAGCCACGATATACTTATATGATAAAATGAATAGGGGGTTACCATTTTTAAGGATCGTATATTTTGAAACTTGATGATTATGTTACTTATGTTTATTCATATTACTATGTTGATGTTTATTAATTCATCGTTTCTCAATGATCATACATGCAATAGATTACATGTTGGGTAGCATGTCACATCAAAAATTATTATTTTTATCATTTACCTACTCGAGAACGAGTAGGAATTAAGCTTATGGATGCTTATATGTCTCCAATGTATCTATATTTTTTGATTGATCCATGATATAATATTATCATTCTAGGATACTTTTTGGGTAATCATATGTCAATTAATATTATTTTTCAGCACTAACCTATTAAACTAGTGCCAGGTGTGAGTTGCTATTTTATGCATGTTTTTGGCTGTTCATGTTTACAGTACCAAATGAAGTCCAATTGCCCCAAAAAAATCATGATTTTTTTGGACCGAAGAAGACCTGGAAGCTTCAGGAGAAGACCGAAGGCCGCACGAGGGAGCCACCACACAACAGGGCGCGCCCAGGGGGTGGCCGCGCCCTGATGTGTGGTAGGATCCTCGACTTCCTCCCCATGCCCTTCTCTGGCCTATAAATTCCAATTAATCCAGAAAACCCTAGAGAGCCCCCTGGAATACTTTTTCCACCGCTGCAAGTCTCTATTCCGTCGTGTGCCCATATGGAGCCCTGTTCCGACACCCTGTCAGAGGGGGGTCGACCACAGAGGGCCTCTACATCAAACTCGCGCTCCCATGGTGATGTGTGAGTAGTCTAACATAGACCTACGGGTCTGTAGTTAGTACCTAGATGGCTATCTCTCTCTCTCTCTTGATCTTCAATACAATGATCATCTCATCTTCGCTTTGATCTATCCAATGTAATTCTTTTGTGTGATGCGTTTGTTGGGATCTGATGAATTGTGGGTTTATATTCAGATTATTCATGAAAAATATTTGAGTCTTCTCTGAAATCTATAATGATTATTATAGCTTCGTAAATCTCTCTGATGTATTGATTTCCTTTGGCCAAGTAGACTGATCTTTCTTCAGTGAGAGGGGTGCGTTGTTGTGGGTTCAAACTGGCGGTGCTCTATATCCTAGTGAAAGAAAGGGGCAAGACACGTATTTGTATTGTTTCCATTAAGGATAAACGATATGGTTAATTCATATTGATTGCGTTCTCTTTGTCTACATCATGTCATAGTTCTCCAAGCATTACTCTCTTTTACTTAATACTCTAGATGCATGATGGATAGCGGTCGATGGGTGGAGTAATAGTAATAGGTGCAGGCAGGAGTCGGCCTATTTGCTTATGGACGTGATGCCTATATACACATGATCATTGCCATGAATATCACATAACTATGTGCTTTTCTATCAATTGCCCAACAGTAATTTGTTTACCCGTCGTATGCCCATTTTCATGAGAGATACCACTAGGGAAAACTATCGTCCTAGGGTATATTCACCTATATATTTACAAAAGCTTTCAATACCTTGCTGTCATCATTTAAATTTTATTTTATTTTGCAATTTTAATTATCTACTAACAACCACACTACTTGTAAGCTTCCAAATTATGAGTCCAAGGGGATTGACAACCCTCTTGCCCGCGTTCGGTGCAAGTGTTTGCTTCTTTGTGTGCAGTCGATTAAGACGGGGGTTGAGTGTTAATCCTATTGGTTTGATAAACCTTGATTCTTAACCGAGCTAAATACTTATCTGTATTGTTTTGCATCACCCATTCCTCTTCACGGAAAACCCAACGCAGATAACAAGTGTCAGCTCTCAACCCTAGCGGTTCTCTCCTTACTTTCATTAGTAGATATTTGGATGCATTTAATAGTCTCATTAATATCATGCTTGGGTGGCAAATTTTTACTTTTAATTGTTTCCACATCATGAGCAGTCCTATCGATATTTCTAGCCATATCGTCAACTTTATGCATTTTTTTCTTCTACCATAGTATTGAAAACTTTTTGAGAAGTAATAAATTCTTCGATGGTGTTCTCAAGATCTGCAGGTTTTCTATTATTATTATGGGAAGAATTACCCTACGAATTACCATAATTATTAGAGGAATTAGCAGTATACGGTCTAGGATTGAAATTACTTCTATTAGTATTATTGTTGATATTATTTTGAGAGACAAAATTCACATTAATAGCACTATCATTTTACCAATCAATGAAGATGATGGCATATCATTGGGATCAACATGAGCATGTTTATTATAAACCATATTCATAAGAAAATCCAACTTATCAGTCAAAGTAGTGATTTCTTCGCAAAAATTTACCTTCTTACTAGTTGGAGCTTGTTCGGTGTGTCATTGAGAATAATTTGTCATGATGTTATCCAGTAGTTTTGTATCCTCTCCTAAGGTCACCTCCATAAAGGTACCACATGGAGCAGAATGTAGAAGGTTTCCAGATACAATTTAGTCACGCATAGAAATTTTGTATAATCATCCATAGATTTAGGACATGAGTGGGACAATTTATAATCATCATTTTGATTCTATCCCATGCTTGTGAAACATGTTCTTTCTCATATAGTTTAAAATATATAATGGTTTCGGAGAGATATAATCTTAGCAGGAGGAATATACTTCGCAATAAAAGAATCCTTATACTTATCCCATGTTCCAATACTATTGCGAGGCAAGGTTGAAAACACAATTTTAGCTTTATCTCTTAGTGAAAAAAGGAAATAATTACAATTTAACCACATCATTATCCATATCCTTTTCATTTTGCATATAACATAATTCAAAGAAGGTATTAATATCCAAAGCCGGATCCTCATTAGGACTTCTCGAAAATTGTTCTTTCATAGCAAGATTCAATAATGCAGCATTAATATCGTAAAACTCCACACTAGTGTCAGATGGTATAGGAGTTCTAATAAAATCATTGTTATTAGTATTCGAGAAGTCACATAACTTAGTAGTATCTTGACACATAGTGGCAAAGCAAGTAAACTAGCAAGCAAACGAGTAAATTATATAATTAAGCAAACAAGCAAATAGAAATATATATTTTTGATATTTTTATAAAGTAAAATATAACAACAAATAAAAGTTAGAACAAGTGAATTACAATTTGTCTAAAGGAGCCTGATAAGAACTTGATGATGTCTCCCCGGCAATGGCGCCAAAAATTGGTAAGTTGACGGGAAACTACTTTCGTACCTTCTCCCCGGCAATGGGGCAAGAAATAATTCCTGCTACTTGTAAACTGCATTGGGTTTCTCCCCAAAGAGGAAAGGATATGCAGCACATTAGAGATACGCATTTTCCTCAATGAGAACCAAGGTTATCGAACCAATAGGAGAGTCACACAAGTTCCCATCGTCAGCACCTACACACACATAATCAAACACTTGCACCCAACACGGGAAAGAGGGTTATCAAGCCCCTTGAACTCGTTATTTTCAAGGATTAAATACCAACAATTGGATAGATATAAATAGAATATAATAACAGAAAATAAAAGTGTTGGAAATATGCCCTAGAGGCAATAAATAAAGTTTTTATTATTATATTTCCTTGTTCATGATAATTGTTTATTATCCATGCTATAATTGTATTTATTGGAAACACATTGCATGTGTGGATAAATAGACAACACTTGTCCCTAGTAAGCCTCTAGTAAACTAGCTCGTTGATCAAAGATGGTCAAGTTTTCCAAGCCATTGACATGAGATATCATTTGATAATGGGATCACACCATTGGGAGAATGATGGGATGGACAAGACCCAAACTATAAATGTAGCATATGATCGTGTCAGTTTGTTTCTACAGTTTTCTGCATGTCAAGTATATGTTCCTATGACCATGAGATCATGCAACTCACTGACACCGGAGGAGTGACTTGTGTGTATCAAATGTCGCAACGTACCTAGGTGACTATAAAGGTACTCTACATGTATCTCTAAGGGTGTCTGCTGGGTTGGCATGGATCAACATTGGGATTTGTTACTCCGTGTGACAGAGAGGTGTCTCAGGGCCCACTCGGTAATACAACATCACAATAAGCCTTGCAAGAAATGTGACTAAGTGTTATCCACGGGATCTTGTATTATAGAACGAGTAAAGAGACTTGCCGACAACGAGGTTGAACTAGGTATGGAGATACTGACGATCAAATCTTGGGCAAGTAACATACCAAAGAACAAAGGGAACATCATACGGCATTAACTGAATCCTTGACAAAGAGGTTCGACCGATAAAGATCTTTGTAGAATATGTAGGAATAAATATGGGCATCTAGGTAATGCTATTGGTTATTGATAATAGAGGTGTCTTGGTCATGTCTACATAGTTCTCGAACCCACAGGGTCTGCACACTGAAGGTTCGGTGACGTTTCGGTAGTATAGAGTTATGTATGGTGGTGACCGAAGGTTGTTCGGAGTCCCAGATGAGATCCTGGACGTCACGAGGAGCTCCGGAATGGTCCGGAGGTAAAGAGTGATATATAGGAAGTCCTATTTTGGTCACCGGAAAAGTTCCGGGCTCATCGGTAGTGTACCGGGAGTGCCGGAAGGGTACCGGGGGACCATCGGGAGTGGTATTTCGACCCAAGAGGCTTCATGGGCTGTGGGATAAGTAATACCAGCCCTTAGTGGGCTGGCCGAAGGCCCATAGGTAGCTGATGCGGCTAGGGAAGAAACCCAAGGTGGAAAGAAAGGCAAAAGTGGAGATAAGTAAGGAGTCCCAATCCTACTAGGAGTGGAGGAGGAGGACTCCTCCCTCCACTTCGGCCGAAGTGGATTTGGCTCCCTTGGGAGCCAAGTCTCCTCCCTCCCCTCCTCCTATATATACTAGAGGTTTTGAGGGTTTTTGCTACAGAATTTTAGCCACATGCTGTCCTCTCCTCTAGTCCGTAGTTTCTCCTCTAGATCGGTTTTAGCAGTGCTTAGGCGAAGCCCTGCTAGAATTACTCCACCACCATTGCCGCAATGCCGTTGCGCTGCCAGAGAAATCTTCTACCTCTCTGCTCCCTCTTTCTGGATCAAGAAGGCAAAGATCTTCACCGAGCTGCACGTGTGTTGAACGCGGAGGTGTTGTTAGTTCGGTACTTGATCGGGAGTTCGTGGGACGGCTTGCGATTTGGATCGCAGAGACGTACCACTACATCAACCGCATTCTTTAACGCTTCCGCTTAGCAATCTACAAGGGTACATAGATCCAATCTCTCCTCTCATGGATGCTCATCTCCTAGATTGATCTTGGTGAAGCATAGGATTTTTTTTGTTTCCCATGCAACATTCCCCAACAAAAAGCTAGGAATATTTTTAGGATTTTAGTAATAAAATTTGTGTAGACCCCATGTCCATAGTTTTCCTAGAGGCATCTCTCTCAAAGATAGCATATGGTGGGTAGACAAATTAGTGTTGGGCAATTGATAGAAAGGCGCAAGTTATGAAATATTTACTCACCACAATGATTATGTATATAGTCATTATATCCATAAGCAAGTAGACCGACTCTTGTCTACATCTACAACTAATACTCCACTCATCGACCGCTATCTAGCATGCATCTAGAGTATTAAGTATGAAACAGAGTAACGTCTTGAGAAAGATGACATTATGTAGACAAAGTAAAACCAACTAATCACTACTACAGGAAAGCCTAGTAGTGGCGGGCGCTAAATGGCCAGCACTTGCGGGCAAGGCCCTTAGAGGCGCCCGCCACTAACCTCCTGCCACTGCTAGCAAGGCATCAGTAGTGGGTACACACCCTCCACTTTTAAATACCTAGTAGTGGCAGGCTTTACCTATCATACACCACAGGTATAATCCACTAACGACACTAACAACACCAACGACATAAACTAGCAATGATGTACATCAATATTCACCCTCCACTATTATGATTTTACAAATTAAAAAAATATGAACATCCCGGCGACGTAACGTCGGAACTCCGTGGTGCGACCCTGCCCAAATTTGGAAGCTATCACACACACACGCAAAATCTAGGGTGGCACACACACACCCCGTTGTGCTGCTAGCTTTGTCGCCACATGAGCCCGTTGGATCCACCACCACGATGGATCTGTTGTCGCACGCTCGCTGGATCCACCATCATGCGCCTTGGATCCACCTCCTCGTACCGTTCTTCCCTCCATCCGCCGCAGCCCCGCTAGAGACACCGTCACCATAGCTTGCTCGCTGCTGCCATCGGAGAATCATCTCGCCATGGACCGAAGCACCATCTCATCTACATGTATAGAGGCAGTAGGGTTGGAGGAGGCAATGAGGGGAGACAAATCGGTGATCTTATTTGGTGAGGAAGAGGGATGAGAACGCGGTGGTACTAGTGCTTTCTTGTCACTGGGAGAAATGGTCGCACTTGGTCGGGATCGGTCAGTGAAGACGAAGGCGAAAAGGAGATTGCAGCTTCAGAGTGAGAGATAAATCGAGGGGGAGACGCTGTTGTGGCGGGTGATCCTATGGATCCTCCCATCTCCACCAACCAAAGAAAGCATAGATGGGAGCGGACGTATAGATTCGAGCAACGTCATCAATCCGTGGGATGGTCATTTCGACCAATCAGAAGGAACCTTTTCGTCTACACCAGATCATGGAGGCACATCTGGTGGGCTCTGGATTGCACCTGTCACTTGTAACATTATTACCCAGTGGCGGTCGAGCCAATGCACCCGCCACTCCTATATTTTTTTACTATTTTTATATTATTTATGTTATGTACTTACTGTTCAAAAAATCTTCTGGTTCATCGATTTATCGTCCAATTTATCACTACTCATGGGGTGACCGATAAGATTATGCCTTATCTTCACCGTTTATCTTTGGGTGATTTATCACTCTGACAAGCGATTTATCGGGAATCTATCAATAAATTACACCTATTCCTAGCACTATGTTTGCAAAAAAACTATGTTTATTTGTGTTTTTGTTGACCTTGTTATGCAATATGTACTATTGCCCTATTTTTTGTCATTATACGAGGATTCAAGGGCAAGGAATCAAGGTAACACTTCTATCCAATATTTTTTTGATGTTGAATGTAGCATATTTCACTGTTGGGTACCTGGGATTTGCAAAGAATGGCCGATTAACAGCGACTGGTAAAATCGATTAATTGGTTGTTTTCCCATTAATCTCTTATCCTTGGCTGACTAAGACGCTAATGATAAGCGATATGCTCAACATTGTATCTACTAAGCGGTGATTTTTATATGTTTACTACTAGTGTAAGGAAAAATAAGGAGTTTCATACACCAGGTGCCCGATATCAAGAACCAACATGGTGGTTGTCGGTACTTTAATTTAAAAAAATTCTAATGATGCCTGAAAATTAAGGTACTTGGCATGTTGTATTGATATCACCCACAAATGTTGTGTTAAAAAATTGAGAATGCTTCATGGAAGTCATCACGTAAACTGCTTAAAAATTGGACCATCTCCGAGGAAGAAACTAGGTTTTGAGAGGGAACGTGTCAAGTTTGCATGTGAATCTAGCGATACTTTGTCGGTTGACCTTAAAAGTTTTTCCACACTCAATACATGCTATTAAATGTGTCGGTTGACCTTTTACTATGTTTAAGCAACTAAATGCATTTCTAGACATTCGAAATAGACCAATTTGCATGTGAATCGACTGCTCCTTCCTCTGTTAGGGTTCAAACATTTTCCACACTCAACATTCATCTTTACATGTCACACGCCAAAATTAGGCATAATTTCGGGTTTATGTGCAATATTTAAGTCTTTAAGTGGATTTACCTCCATTAAATACCTACAAACCTATTTAATGTCTAAAAATAATTATTAACATTAAAATGGGTGAAACTATTACATGAAAGACTAAACAAAAAATACAAAAATCCTAACACTATGGGAAATTATAGAAAATTTACTAGTGGCGGGCTCAAAATAGTGCCCACACCTACTTTTTCCTTTACTAGTGGCTGGTGAGAACTACCGCCTGCCACTGGTAATTTTTGGACAGATTTGCCGCAATGCCAAAAATAATAGTGGCGGGTACGTTTTACAGCCCACCACTTCTATTTTTCTTACTACTCGGGCATCTGCTCCCACCTGCCATTGGTATTTTTGTCACATTTTCTACTAGGCCAAAAATACCTATGGTAGGCACGTATTGCTACCCGCCACTGGTAACTCATCTACTTGTGGAGGGCCTAGTTTGTGCCCTCCACCGGTAATATTTGTCCCACAAAAAATCTGGACAGTTTTTATAATTTGTGCCTGCCACTGGTAAGGTACTAGCAGTGGCGGGCGCCCATTTGTGCATGCCACTAGTAAGCCACTAGCAGTGGCGAGCAGTCTTTAACACCCGTGTCACTGCTAATTTTTCACATTACTAGTGGTGAGTGTTAAAGTGCTCCCTTCACTAATGGGGGTTCACCTATAAGCCCTTTCCCGGTAGTGAATATGAATCAACCACATCATTTTATCCTTGATGGCAGTAATACAATACGTTTCATGTCCCCTTCTGTCACTAGGATTGAGCACTGCAAGATTAAACCCATCACAACACACCACTCCCACTAAAGATAAATCAGTCTAGTTGGCCAAACCAAACCGATAGATCGGAGAGAAATACAAAGCTATAACAATCATGCATAAAAGAATTCAGAGATGATGATAATAAACCCACAATTCCTCGGATCCCAACAAACACACCGCAAAGAAGATTAGATCGAGTAGATCACCACAAGGAACATGGTGAATTTTGTATTGAAGATTAGAGAGAGAGAGAAATCCATCCAGGTACTAGCTATGCATCCGTAGGTCTATGGTGAACTACTCACACATCACCATAGGTGCAGCAAGGTTGATATAGATGCCCTTTGTGATCGATTCCCCTCCAGACAGGCACACGATGATACAGAGGCTTGCGGCAGCGAAAAAAGTATGTTGTATGGTTCTCTATTGGTTTCCTAATTATAGAGAATTTATAGAGGTGGAGTTAGGTCAAACGGAGCGACGGGTGGTCCCAAGGCAAGGGGGCGCACTTACCTCTCCTGGTCGCGCCCTCTTGCCTTGGCACTACTTCGTGTGGACTTCGGACTCCCTCTGAAGCTTCCAGCTCTTATTTTTGTCCTGAAAAAATCATCAAAAAGTTTCGTTCCATTTGGACTTCATTTGGTACAGATTTCCTGAAAGGCCAAAAAAAGCAGAAAACAACAACTCGCACTAGGCACTGGGTTAATATTTTAGTGCCCAAAAATGATATAAAACAACATATAAATGCATATAAAGTATCCTAGAATGATAATGTAATAGAATGGAACAATCAAAAATTATAGATACATCGGAGACATATCAGCAGGCGTCGGCTTGGCGAGCTGCTTCTTGGCGCGCACTTGCTCCTCTATTTCCACCACGAGGGCCATGTTGGCCGTTTGGGGGTGACTATCAAGTACATGATTAGGGGGCTCGTGAGGTCATGGGGCCACCATGATGGGCGGGCTCGTCAAGTACCTCTTGAGGTCATCGAAGGTTGCATCAGCTTCGGGAGTCCACTTGAAGGGGCCTGAGCTCTTCATGAGCTTGAAGAAGGGAAGAGATATCTCTCCAAGATTGGAGATGAAGCATGCGAGTGCAGCCATGCATCTTGAGAGCCGCTATATTTTCTTGAGGTTGCAGGCAGGCCGCATCTTCTCGATGGCTTGGTTCTTCACAAGGTTGGCCTCATTGCCACCGTGGGATACCAGGAAGCCAAGGAGCTTGTGATAAGGGACTCCGAAGATACACTTGTTAGGCTTGAGCTTGAGGTTCATCTTGGTAAAGTTGGCGAAGGTTTCCTCGAGGTCTGTAATGAGGGAGCTCACTTTGCGGGTCTTGATGATGATGTCATTGACATACGCCTCTGCACTCCTTCCCATCTGGGCCCCCAGGACGGTGTGCATCAGCCTCTGGAAGGAGGATCCTCCACTCTTTATGCCGAAGGGGGTAGATGTAGCAGTACACTTCGCAGGGGGTGAGGAAAATTGTCTTATTTTCATCTTGATCTGGTGGTAGCGTGAGAAAGCATCTAGGAAGAACAGTAGATCTCGCCCAGTAGTGGAATCCACGATATGTTCGATGCGCGACAACGGAAATGATCCTTGGCGCAGGCCTTGTTGAGGTCGCTTAAGTCAATGCACATCTGCCCCTCTCCATTGTGCTTCTGAACCACGACGGGGTTGCCAGCCCACTCGAGGTGGATTACCGCGCGGATGAAACCTGCCTTTTAAAGATTCTTGGTTTCTTGAATGTAGAACTCTTGTTTCTCTGGTGCCTGGCGTCGTGCCTTTTGCTTCACGGGCCGTGCGTTGGGACACATGGCTAAGTGGTGCTCGATCACCTCCCTCGGCACATTGGGCACGTCTAATGGTGTCCAGGCGAACATATCCGCATTTTCCCAGAGGAAGATGATGATCTCACCTTCCTATTTGGAAGAGAGGTCATTGCCGATGGTGACAGTGGGCCCAGAGGCACTATCATCCAGCGACACTTTCTTCGTCTTGGCGCGTGCCTAAGAGAACATATGGTTCTTCCTCACGGGTGCGGGCTCGGTAGGCTCAACGTCGTCCTTGTCGGCACAATGGGCGGTGGCAGTAGCCTTGTCGGCATGCTTGATGGTGCGCACCGTGTCCTTCTCATGTTAGTGTATGGTAATGGTGCCTCTGCATCCTGGAGGCGTTGTAAGCGTGGTGAGTCATTGTCATGAACTTGGCGAGCGCTGGTTAGCCCAAGATGGCGTTGTAGGGCAGGCCAATATGGGCCACGTCAAAGTTGATGAGGTTGGTGCGGTAGTTATTGCGTCTTCTGAAGGTGACAGGAAGATGCACTTGCCCAAGAGGCAAGGTGGAGCCACCAGTCACACCTGAGAAGGGCATCGTCGGCATCAGCTCTCTTAGGGCACTTGAAGCACCTAGAAGGTGTCCACAGAGAACACGTTGAGGCCCGCACCACTGTTGATAGAGGCGAGGGTTCCGATCTTTCGATGAGATGATAACTATCTATTTTTTGGAGATGACATTGACGATCTGACTACGAACATGCACAACGTTGCGCCTTAGCAATCGCTAAACCAATCTCCAAGAGGTTATTGACCACGGCGGAGCACGATCAACCTGACCACGAAGGTCTATTCCTGCAAGCAATCGAAGAACAAGCAATAATATGATAATGCAATCTGAAATTGCGAATATAGATGAAGTATTGATAATGGTGGGGTTCCGAAAGCGGTCTTAGTCTGGTCGTTGGACACAAACGAAGTACACCAAGTTGCACTAGCTAACTTTTAACTAAACAAACCCAAAGGAAAAGCTACTAGACTGATCTACTTATATAGGAGCAAGGGGTGGCGGCCAAGGAGGTGGGAGGATGTCCCAAGACACACTAAAACCAACCCTAGGTCGTACAAGGCCCATGGGCCCAAGTGGAGGTGATGCAACACCTTTGGACTTGTAGTTTGACTCGGGTTCTGCTGCAACGTCAGATTGTTTTGTCGATATCTCTGTGATCCAGACGAATTTTAAGGTGATTCCCACTGGTCTGGAACGCATATGAAATCTAGTTTCCGTCAAAAAAATAATCAACCAATTTCGAATCCTTATGAAAAAGTTGTTTGCATTTTGAGATAGGTGTGTCTATGTAGTCCGAATCTGAGTCCACAACGTGAGAGACTTGGACTCTATCTTCTCTTGGGCTAAAAGTGACGTGAGAGAACTTCTTGAATAACACCTAATTATTTCCTTTGACATTAGATGACCTCTTGAAAAGCACCAAACCATTTTCTCTTCCTTTGTCATCACACGTGGTTCATACAAGTGTTCGACCATTCTGCATTTAGGCATAAAATAAAAATATGTGAAGTATTTCTGTTCTGGATAACATAAATAAATTATTGCATAATTCTTATAAGAAATCACCTCACAAATATGCATGTATGCAACATTTTTTTTCGTATCCAAGGTAGTCATGTCCTCATCATCCTCCCCTTTTTGAAAACAAAGCCGTCCTTGGCGTTGCTTAATCTGAAATGTGGCTACCAAAAGAGAAAAGGTGTACACATTGTATATGTATATGTCATTCATTTTTATTGTTCTCAGTTGTGACACATGTGACACATATATACAAGGGCACTCATCACATGTCATGAAATATAAATCCAAAAGATTATGACAAGAAGTAGAAGGCATCACAATATTGCAACTCAGTTTGCACATATAAGTGAAGTCCTTATTCATATCAAAAGATTCATAATTTTCATCATTAAACCATCCCAATATTGGTAAATAAACGTGAATCGTTTCAAATTTAGATGCTACAACATGCTTAAATACGCAAACATGCAACACGTCATTTGACACAGAATTATCACCAAGATTGGAGGTCATATCAAAATGATTAAACACCGACAGAATTATTTGCAAACATATTTGACCCAAAGTTGATTTATTTCCTAATTCACACGGTTCTTGCTCATCAATATTTAATTCAATGGGTGCACTCATAATTGTTGATATTGTAGTTATTTGATCACATGACGATGTAAAATCATGAACATAGTCCTCTAAAATAGGTGGTGTGATCAAAGTAATGGGTAGCTGATCACAGGGTACATTAGAATTGACAAGGAATTCATCATACTCATGTGGAGGTGAAAGATCAATACCTTTGCCACTACCTCTTATGATCAAATCAGATGATGTAGGCACTCTCGGTGGTGACGTATTACATGGTGAAGGTGATGTAGGCCTCACAAGAATTGATGTGGTTGTCATAGTACGCCTAGTTTTTCAAGGAACAACTGTATCAACTCTTGGAATGTGCACCTTGCGCTCTATCTCCTTGTGGGCAGCACATTGTTTTATTTCCTATTCAGCTTTGCAAGCAAGACGAAACAAACGATCCATAGAATAACACTTTTCATGAATTAGTATCTCCTAAATATCATGGTTTAATCCTCCCCAAAATCTAATCATAAAATCTGCTTCACTTTCTTCTAATGAGGAATGCAACAAGGTCGTTTGTAAATCATCATAATATTTTGTTACGGCGTCACTACCTTTTTTTAGATATTGTAACTTTTTAAGCTTTTCACGAGTATAATAAGCAGGAACGAATGTGCGTCTCATGGCAAGTTTTAAATCATCCCAAGTAGTAGTTATAATATCATGGTGTAACCGACAATATTCGCTCCACCAAACTAAAGCATAACCAGTGAAAGAACCAACCGCGACCTAAAGTTTATTATGTTCAGCAAAATTATGGGAAGCAAATATTTCATTTATTTCAAACTCCCGTTCAATATATAAAGCAGGTCTAAAACGGCAATTAAATGGAGGTATAGAAACATTAACCTAATCATGTGCATTTGGATCTCTTTGCAGCTCTCGTATCGGTTTTTGTGGTGGCACGTCTCCCACGATCGAAGAAGCTAATGAACTGACAACTCTCGATCCTGTCATGACTAGTAGAAATTAGAAACAAAGACAGAAGAATATTGTTCCTATGAACTACTGGGAATATCAATGTCTTACAAATTCTTACCATGCAGCAGGTGGCGACCGGCAACCGACGGTGTCAATATCTCCGAAGGTTGGGTAAAGCGATTATCAGGTGAACGTATGTATACACGGTGTAGAAATATGTGGAGCTTTGAAGGCTTAATATATGGTAGCAATAGATTAGCAATAATCAATTCAGAGATGCAATGTTGAATAAATGCTCAACGACGGTACTGTGCTGGTCCTAGGCTAGACCGTACTAGAGACGCGAGCCTAGAACACTAATGGAGTCACGGCGTAGGACAAATATCAGCAAGGTATGATATAAATTAGCTCTCGATAACAAGATATAAGTGAAGATCACAATGACAGTAAAGATAATGATGATAAATGACCAACAAGCAAGAGATACAAAACTCTCTCTACAGCTTTCCTCTAGAAACTTTTATGTGAAATTTCTGATATTTTTTATCATGAATGCTACTGACTCAAGCTTTCGTATGCAAAAAGAATCACTCAATTCCGAATTCGTATGAGGAAGATACGCTTGTTTTACTCAACAATGCGCAAAATAGATTTCAATCCGAATTCACATACGAGATTGAGTCTAGGTAGATCCAAAATTTGTTTTTCTCTCTTCTCTCTATTTTATTTGACCAAGTTTTTTCTTCTTTTCTCTCTCTCTCTCACTTTTTTTTCTCTCTCACTTTTTTTTCTTTTTTTCTCTCACTTTTTTTTCTTCTATCCAACAAATCAGATTAGATGAAGATTGGATCAAGCGTAGATGTGAACGACCTCAAGTGTGATAATGACAATGACCGAAACAGGTGGTGGAAAATGATGGATGGTGGTGGGAAACAACGGAAGGGATGATGGCTGCGTGGTGGTGGTATATGGCAGCAGGGATGAAGATGGTGCGACGCCGGTGTGACAAGTGGTATCAGTTTTCAGGTTGCTCGATAAGAATTTCCAGTTATTCGTAGATTAGATTTATTTTCCTTACCTATTGCCCAAAAAGCCACAAAAAAGTTAGATCTATTCATCTTTTCTCGAAGATAACATAAATAAATTATTGCATAATTCTTATAAGAAATCACCTCACAAATATGCATGTATGCAACATTTTTTGTCGTATCCAAGGTAGTCATGTCCTCATCATCTGTCGATAAGCGTCTCGATGACGACGGCGTTGTTGATGGTGGGCATGCACAATATACGGATTGTCCCCACAACCCTTGTGGAGTTGGGGTGATCATTGGAGTTGAAGGAGACAAGGTACTGCGACCACTTGAGGGGGTTGGAGACCTTGGCTCCAGGGAGGGCAACGTTAACCTCGCGGGATATTTGCTTGAAGTGGTGATTCAATGGAGGGGCCTGGGTCCCATTAAGGATGCAAACCACCTCGAGAGGCTGCTGGTAGCCCCTAGCTTCATCGGGCAAGTTGTTCCTACTAGGGCACGGTAGGGCAGTGCTGGCTTGAGGAGGGTTGACCTATTGAGGCTGGTTGCCAACCCTGCAGGTAGTTTTTGTTGTTGTCGTTGTGGTCCGTGTTGTTGTCGTCATTCCAGTGGCCACTGCTGCGGCTACCACTGCGGCCTCCACCACGACCGCTACGGTTGTTGCACCTGACCTGGCGGTCTTGTAGGCGCATAATGAGCTTGTGGAAATCGTCACTGTTATAGGAGTGCATGTTGTGGAAGGCACAAAAGGGATGACCGTCTTTCTTGGGTGTGGGATCGTCACGATCGCGCCCCCGCTTCTACTTAGGCTCTACCACAAGCATGACAGGGCATTTGCGCTTGGTGTCCTTGGCCTTGAGCTTGGCAGCGTCGGGCGCCCTGCCAGGGTCGTTGTGGGTGAAGCGGCAGCCTCTTGAGCCTTGGTGCACTTGTCAGCGCTACCAAACAACGTGACAACAATGTTGAGCTCATCTTTGAAGGAGAGCTTCTCGAGCATCCTGACGTCCGAGGACACCTAAGGAGAACGCTGATATGATGGCGACAGCAGAGGCACGCGGGATCTTGCTGCGCACTTGGCTGGAGTGCTAGATGTATGTGCGGAGTGTCTCGCCAGGGCGCCGGAGCACTGCGCGAGTCGTTGAGGGTGAGGGGGCGCTCGTGTGTTCCCTTGAAGTTGATGAGGAATTGCTTGCATAGCTCGGACCATGAGGAGATGGAGTTCTTGGGGACGTTCATCAGCCACGAGCGTGCGTTGTCCTTGAGGTCCATAGGAAGCTAGTTTGCCATACATATGTTGTCGCCGCCCGCGGCCTGGATACCCGTGGTGTAGATCTGCAGGGACTCCATGGGATTGGGATGCCTTCCTAGCGAGGAGGCCACTCCGTCTTCCACTTGAAGGGCCACACCACGCAGCACACATCGAGCGTGAAGGTGGGGAAGCCCCCATAGGCGCTGGCGACTCCACCGGCGAGAGCGGTCCTGTTCTAGGGCCCGGCCGCTACGACGACCTAGATGGCGTGGTTCTGGTAGTTTTGCTACTTCTCGAGGAGGACTCGCACATCTGGCTGCGCGCGTTGGATGATCTGATAGCCGGTGCCTGCATGGTTGCACGAGGACGCGCCGTGGTAAAGCTCTGGCGTGTGTGCGTGACGGCAAGGTGTCGTGTCATCACCGTCCAAAGGAGGTGGAGGAGGAGTTTCGTGTTTTGCCTGCGCAGCACACAGCGAAGAAGAGGGCAAGAAGGCACATGGGCGTCTCCAGCGATGTTGACAAGCTCGGTGATGCATGCGAGCCAGGAGTCGTAGCCAGCCACGGTCGGACGGTAGCACAATAGCTCACGCGCCATGAGCATTGCAGTCTGCAGAGCCGACGATTCGCAGGGAGCGAGCTAGGACGTCGTGTCGGTTTGCTCGGGCAGATGCGGCGGAGCGGACGAGTGGACGGAGGAAGCTTGATGCTCCCTTGCTACCGGCTCGATGGCGATAGGGATGTGTCCACGGTGATTGTCATTGACGATGGGCTCCGTGCGGAACCTATTTGCCCGATGCAGGGGGTGTGCTTGTCATGCATCGGCCATGTCGATGCCGATGTCAAAGACACTGCAACAGAAAAATCCCACGACCTATTGCACCAAATTTCAGAGAAGCCTCTAAGTTAGGGCACGCTCTCCAAAACCCTAATTCTAACTCTGGGACCTTTTCCTTCAGCTGCCTCACGATCCGACAATGACTATGGCGGGGCTACGGCGAGCGGCACTCCGAGAGAACACATAGAGCAGAATGGCGACACGGGGAGTTACCCAGGTTCGGGCCATCTTGCGGTGTAAAACCCTACTCCTGCTTGGTGGGATTGCTCTCAGGAAGGCACAAGTGTGTTATACAGGGTAGAATACGATAGGAATAGGTCGACCCCGAGTGTATGATTGAATCCACCTCTAAGGTATCAGCACTGTCCTCCCCCCTTGTCCTTTTCTTGGTCCTCTTCCCCGAAAATATTCACGGGAAAGGGCAGTCACAGAGCAGTAATCCGAAGGAGGACAGGTGCTTAGTCTATCCTGACCAAATTTGGTCTTCATCTACAAAGTAGACTTGATCATTGGTCGAGTCGGGTCGGGTACGGGTGTCATGCCCAAGATGAGGTCCTATACTTATTTCGGCACGAGGGCCTCGACAGGGATAGAAGCGCATCTCGTCGTGTTGCAAGAAGGGATATCATTACAAGTACATGTACAGAAGAGATGAGTATATGGAATTGACTTACACTCACCACAAGCTACATCAATGTCACATCAATACAACAACATACTCAAACATCATCCAGAAGAGCAGGGTCCGACTACGGACGAAAACAAACGGCAAAATGACATCCACCCTTGCTATCCCAGGCTGCCGCCTGGAACCGATCCTAGATTGACGAAGAAGAACTCCAAATCAAACAAGCAACGCGCTCACGTCAAATCATCGCATTACCTGTACCTGCAACTGTTGTTTTAGTAATCTGTGAGGCACGAAGACTCAGCAATCTCATTTCCAAGGGTATCAAGACTATTAAAGCTTAATAGGTGAGGTATGGTTAAGTGGTGAGGCTGCAGCAAGCGACTAAGCATATATTTGAGTGGCTAACTTACGAGTACAGAAATTAAAGTATGGTGGTCTACGCATAACGTACGTGAACTAGTAATGAACACTAACTAATCCTGAACACCTACTTACGTCAATCATAACCCCACCGTGTTCTCTTTCGGATAAGAACTCACGAGAAGAGACAATCATGGTTACGCACACAGTTAGTGTATTTTATTTGAGTTTACTTCAAGTTTGCTATGACCGGGTGTTAAACAAAGTATCCAAGTTTGCCACATAACCGCGGGCACGGCTTCTCAAAAATATTTAACCCTGCAGGGGTGCTCCAACCCATCCATCACAAATTAACCACACGCAGCGGGAATAACCTCAACCACGGATCTCGTGATCATCGTAAGCAATTCCAAAGGAAATTCGACACCTCCAGATAGCCCGAAGAAGATTAGAGTTCCTCACTCAAGATGTTCGAGAAAGGTAAAACAAGTCCAGCAAGACCTCCCGACGTGTCGACGAACCCGATAAGAGCCGCGTGTCTCGTTCTCGGGACATGACGGATGGGCTAAGTTTCTGGCTGGCACACCCGTTGGTGGCCCCGACTACTGCCATTTTGGAGCAACACTCATGAGGAGCACTGGCCCGGGTTGTTGATTAATCCACGGGGTGATCATGCCCTATGCAATTTTAGTTGTTATTAAGCAATAGTACCAATGTTGGGCCTTGCCAGACAAGTTTTATCCTAAAACAAAGATCAAGGGGGTTCCCATAACAACCCTGAGCATGTTAGGAGCGCTCAATTATGGAACATAACACCGGTTCACAAGTAACTAGGGTGGCAAGAGCGAAACAAAACACCGAGCAAAAGGCCAAGCCTTCCACCCTTTACCAAGTGTATAAGTGCATTAAATTAAATAGGAATAATATTGTGATAACAAAAGAATGTCCATGTTGTCACATGGAAGCAATTGCACCTGCAGCTAGAAACGCTATAAGAAGGGCTGAGCAAGCGGTAACATAGCCAAACAATGGTTTGCTTGGATGGTGGAGGGTCAGAGGCCTTCATGGCAATGCTGGGAGACTTGACAAACAAGTGGTAGGTAGCGAGACATATAGATAAAAGCAGGACAACTAGCATGGCAATGATAGTAATGGTATCCAGGGAAATGTGTCATCTTGCCTGAGATCCTGCTCGGAAGAAGAACGAGTCCATGAAGAAGACGAGCCAACGTAGTCGAACGAATCCTCACACTCCGAACGTTTTTCGGAACTCTATTGAGAAGGAATAATACAAAAACAACAATCAACACAAGATACACCACAACATATGCAAGACACGATGCGTAAACAAATATGATGCATGTCCGGTTTAATTATGCAAGGCATGACAATTCACATCAAACAATTACTACACATTAAAGTGAAGCTCAATATGCAACGAGTTGCATATTGACAAAACTCCACGTTCGAATTATTTTGTTCACTCCCGTTTAGTTACTCATCAATATTAAATGTTGTTCAGCGTGGCAAACAGTGAAGTACAAACAACTACAACATCTAGACACTTTAAATGAGGCCGGAAGCAATATATATCCTTTCCGAAACAACCCCATATGCAATTTAAGATTTTGGTACAGATCTGTACTAAATATATTTTAGAGTTGTTAAACAGCAAAATAAATGTCACCATGTGCTTCTACACATTTTTCTAGCCAAGTTACATATGTGGAACATCTCAAACGGAGCTACGGCCTAAAAGATATGAGCAACACAAGATGCACATGTCATGAATGCAAATGCATGGAAAACACAATCAAAAACATGTCAAATCATGAATGCAGCAAGTTATTATGAAACTACATGAGATTCTAAGCAAGTCTCATACGCAACATGTTCAAAACGGAGCTACGGTTCATCAAATACAACCAACACAAGTTTTAGTTGAAATCTGTCCAAAACAGCAACTTAGCATTTTGCACGCATGAAAACAACAAGCTACAAGATTCTAACATGCACAAACTAAGCATGCGGCAGTAGCATATAACACACACTTCACTTCAACTTCACATATCATATTCAAAACATGTATGGATCACATGGTAGGAAGCTCACAAGGTGGCTACTTGAAAACAGTTTTAGACTTGGTGAAAGTAGCAGTTTTTGTCAGTGCAGTTTTTATCACGAAGGCATATTGACAGCAGTGAAACTATATGCTACAGGGCATATTATGGAATGAAAGCAAACATCATACTAAAGTACATTATCAACTACAAATAACTCCATTACACCTACCACAAATGGGTTCTAGATCACTGGCAAAACACATGGCAAGGCAGCACCAAAATATTACAGATTCCAGAATTAGAAATATTTTGGACCCTCAAAATAGCAGTATTTTTATAGCAAGTTGTCAACAAGAAAATAACACCTAAACATGCATTATCATGGCAAACAAAATGTCTAGGGGCTAGGACACATATCAAAGGGCATATCTCATGTACAAAATTATTTGTTATGATGCATTCATTAAACAATACGAAAAAGATAAAAGGGCATCACAGCAAAAATGACATGCACACAAAACTGATCAAATGGCAAAACTAAATGCACAGATAAATTCCATGGATTTTTTCTACCTCGAAAACATATATAATACGTGGGTTTCCGTAATAACAAAATGACATAACAATAATGCGGGATTAGGACCTAAACCATTTTTGCAAGTTATTAATGCAAATAAAATATAAACATCAGATTACATATTTTTATCATGCATGAAAATGCGATTCTATCAATATGCACATTTACATATAGAGTTTGAATAATTTGGATGCATGATATATACGCGCAATACAAAATATGACATATATGCAAAATAACAGAAAACGACATGTTAAACATTTTTATCATTTTGCGAAAACAGGCTATAAATATTCTACACGAAATTCTACACATTATCCTAAGCATTTCATATATAAAACACTTTAATCCGACGTACGGTTATGAAGTTATTAAATGCATGATGTTTAGGGGTTTTCCTGCAAAACAGTAATTCGCTGGTTAATTAACAAATTCGTTAGTAGGGAAAAAAAGGTAACGGGCCGAATCTGGATAGGCCCGAATAGAGCATTGGGCGCAGGATAGCTAAAGTGTGCACTGGGCGGGGGATAGGCTGGCTCACCATGGGCCCGTGGGCCGGTCGGTGGGGCTACGTAGCTGGGCCTGCCTAGCTGGGCCTGGAGGAGGCACGGACCACGTGCAGGCATCGCACATGAGCGCGGGCGAGATCGTCGTTCTCCCGATCGGCCCCGAGCGAGGACGGGACATGGCAGCGCCGGCAGGCAGCAAGAAGGCGCTCCGGTGAGGGGGAGGTCGGGGAAGGGCAGATCCGGGCCGGCGGGCACCGGATCTGGCCGGCACCGGCGACCGGCGGCGGCGCTTGGCTCCACGCCTGCGGAGCTCCTGCGAGAAACGAGAGAGGCCGGGGTTAGAGAGTGGAAGAGGGAGAGGAAGGAAGAAGAGGACGGGAGGGAGGAGGTCCGGCGGCTGGTTCGCCGGTAGCGGTGGCTCTCCGGCGAGGGGCCGGTGGTCGGCTGGGTTGCTCGTCCATGGCGGCTCCGGGCTGCGGGTTCTCGGGGCTCTGCAGTTGCCGGACACGTCCGGTTTGGCCGCCGGACATGTCCGGTAGGTGGGAATTTGGACTAATTTCAGCCTCTAGATTGCGATCCGAGGGCCAAAAACGGGTAGATGGTTGGGGCTGCGGGATCTGGAGGAGGAGGGCTAGCAGGTGGGGCTTCTAGGGGTGTGGACGCAATTTTACATGGGGGAAACCCTACAGAGTGAGGGGGCTCTCTCTCCAAGGGGGTTTATATAGGGAAGGCACTAGGGGTGGGGGTTGGACCTCGTCCATCCGATCGCGATCCGATGACCATGAATGGAGGGAGGCTAAGTGGGCTGTGGTGGCCATGTAGATGGGCTAGGTGGGGATGAGAGGGAAGTGCAGCCCGTGACACGAGGTTTTAAAACACCAAAAACGTCCGACGAAAAACCGATGACGACACTACTACGGTTGACCGATGGGGAAACAAACAAACTCGGAACGCGACGAAATTTGGCAGGCAGTCTACCTACGCTATAATAAGACCGCACGCCAGGTTTCGACCCAATCCGAGAATATTTTTAGCGCGCCTTTTAAAACATTTTTTAAACGATGTCACGGGCGCGTGCGTGTGGTTGGTCTTCAAACGGGCAACGGCAAGAACGGAGAGAACCGGCAACTACGAACGGATGCAAGTTTTTGAAAACAGGTGAGGATGCTATGCAGATGATGCGAATGATGCGAAGATGAATGCAACAACCAAATGAAACACGAACGAGAATGGAAACAAAAGGGGAATCTTCTGGAGCATCGGTCTCGGGCTGTTACAACTCTCCTCCACTACACGAGGATCTCGTCCCGAGATCTAGAATGAAAAGGGGAAGAGGAAGAGCAAGAGGTAAAACTTAGTTGCTTCTTTGACAAATGAATGAAACCAATGATCATTGAAGGTTTCAATGGGAAGAAGAATGACATGAGGAACAAGCAAGAATTCACAGGAAATTTCGCAGCACTTCGGTAGGATAGAGAGGAAAAATTAGATATGATGGACAAAAATTGAAAGAGATACACCAAACTTTGGTTGGATAAGAATCAAAACTTCAAAAGATGGCAGGATCATGAAAACATTGCACAGCACTCCGATTAATGGACAAGCAAGGGAAGAGATAAACTTAATCAAACTAGATGATGGTTGAACGAGAACAACATGACAACGCCTCCGGAAGAAAAGAATAGAAACTAGATCCTTGGAAGGAAAAGAACGGAGAAGAAAATGACAACTCCTACTACAAATGGATTTGAAAGCATATTTAGGAAGAAGAGATTGAACGGTGTTGTTGGAACACCAACAACGAAAAGAACAAGCTTGATGTGGACTTATGGAAAACATCTCAAAATTATGAGGTGACAACCTACCACAACAGAAACAATTAATTTATTGGGAGCAACAAGATACGCAAAACTTCTTTCACCAAGAAGAGGAGGATCAAACTTGAATCATTTATGACACCATGATAGCAACAAACCTTAGGAAATGCTTTAGGTGAAATCCAACACAAGATAACTCCGACAAAGACATGATGGGTTTACTTATCTCATTCTTGACAATTTTCCTTCGAGACTCCTCATAACCAAGAATTTAATAACACCATCTCAAAAGACAATGGAAACGGAATTGAACTTAGAAATCCAAGATAAAGAACACTTGACCACCTCCACAGGAATCTTAAAGAACACTTCGAGAAGAATTACATCCTGAACAAACTACCATAAAAACCATTTTGAAGAACTCCGGAATGAAAGGATGATAGAAAAGAATAGAAGGTTGCAAAAAGACAAGATTGAGGCCTTCCAATGAATTAGATGTAGCTTCGCGACGAGATACTTGAGAAAAAATGGAACTCTGGAAAGAAAAGATGAGAACACTTAAAACCCAGAATTGATAACATGAAAAACTCTGGAAGAAGGACTGAGATCAACTTGACCAACAAGAATAAGAATTATGTTATGCTTATCCTTCATCAAGTTAAATTGATGACAAGCAACGGATTTCACACACCACTTATTCTTCTTGCAAGGAATTGAAGAGAGAGAGAGAGATCACAAACTTGAAGAAGTCTTGCACGAGAACACCGGTAAGAATTTGAAACGAAAGAGGATAATACAAATGAATGATATAACATGAGAACGAAGAGAGCATGATCCACCGAATAGAGAACTTGAACGAAGCACCGGAAAGAATTAGAAACTAAAGAGGACACATGAGAATGAAGAGATCAAGATTTGCCTAAAACAAACTGAAAAAAGGCACTGGAATAATTGAGATACGAACGAATGAACAACAATTGAGAAGAATTTGAGAAGGAAAGCTGAGAGCTGAGAATGAAGAAATATTCTAAAATGATGGCCTTCGGGAGGATCGAGAAATGAAAACAACTCTGAATGCACCGGATAGATATGGGAGGAAAAACTCATGATCAAAACAATTGAGATGATGGCAACAAGCCTGAAACCATGAATCTTTGGAAGAAGGAACAATGATTTAAGAGAAACTCTCCTTCGGTCTTCAATACTGAGAATAATGACGAGAAGCAACACCATGAATTACTGAGATACTCCAGAATAATGAATAAGGAAAGGTTGAGCCAACAATGAAAATGATTTAGAGCGATCTTCGAGAAGGCATATGGCTTATGAAATTCATTCTTACGTCGTATTAGATGAGAACTTGAGAACATCTCTGGAAAGATTAGAAGAGCCAGGTAAGATCCTGGGGAAAACACCTATGGGTTATGGGCCCACTCAAAGAAAACTCCATCGAAACAATTGCTTAGAAATAGAGAATGCACTGGTACAAATGAAAAACTCGATGACGTGAGAACCTCGAAATAATTTCAGAGGATATGAATGGAAATGAAAGTATTCTGAGATATCTTCAGCACTCCGGATAGAATAGAGATATGAATAAGCAAGAGAGGCTTGATAAAGAATTCCAACATGGGAGAGCAATTAGAGAATGAAAATGATATGATGAACACCAAGAACTTGAATTGAATCCACCGGAGAAGAATAACAACAAGAACAAAGAATATGAGGATAAATTTTGAAATTGAAACTCCTGAGAATATTCACAAAGAATCACCGGAAACTAGATAGAAGAAAAGATAGCGGAAGCATTACATGAATAGAAAAGACACTTGGATGAAAATTTAATTATTGAAGGAAAAGGGTGGGAGGGTGGGAAAAACAAAGAAAACTTGGAACAGATGAGACAACTCCGGAACAAAATGATAATTGATCTTGCAAATATTGAAGAGGATAGAATTATCTTGAAGAGAAGCACACCTATAGGAAAAGAATTGATATGATAACTTGATTGATGAAAAGAATTAGCATTTCCGCAGAAATATGAGAACACTACTTAGCAAAGATATGAGATCACCACTTGACATCGAAGCAACTCGAATTACCATATTCAAAACAAAATGAAGGATGAGGCTTACGAAACAAGCCAGAACAAATACATACCCACTATGTACTTGTTGGAAAGATAATCCTAGGTACCTACTTGAATTCCCACCTAAGAACTTCCGAAAACTTTCTGGTTATGCAATCCGGTGTGGGGGATACAAGGAGGAAATATCTCACACAACTAACAAACCTACACCCCAACTGTATCCATCCTTGAACACATAACCAGAGGCTTTCGCAAGTCCATCTAACTCAGATCCTCGAAAGCACAGCGATACTAACCATGGTGGTACCCCGGACGCCTCCCTAGTACTGGGTGACTCAGACCTTATCTCACCACGACAAGTATTGAAGCAATTCCGAACACCCTCCGTCCTGAGATACTAAGGAAGCTGAATGATAACGATGTGTCAAGAATTCCCTGGAGCTCAACTCCCCGGAAGAAATCAATTCAGACAGGAGGCACCAAGACAAAACTCCGTCACATCAACATCATACAGTTTCCAAAATACCCGCGTGATCCTAAAAATTTTGAGCGAGAAAAGGAGTAGAATCAAAATACCTAAGTCGAATACCTAACCAAAGTATAGAAGAGGAGTAAATAGAATCCTACTCTCCGATATAACTAGACTAAAAATGTTTTTTCTCGAGACTCGACTCGGCCAAGTTCGATCAATCAACGTGGTTCCTAGGTCGGTATAGGCTCTGATACCAACTTGTCATGCCCAAGATGCGGTCCTATCCTTATTTCGGCACGAGGGCCTCGACAGGGATAGAAGGGCATCTTGTCGTGTTGCAAGAATGGATATCATTACAAGTACATGTACAGAAGAGATGAGTATATGGAATTGGCTTACACTCGCCACAAGCTACATCAATGTCACATCAATACAACAACATACTCAAACATCATATAGAAGAGCAGGGTCCGACTATGGACGAAAACAAATGGAAAAATGGCATCCACCCTTACTATCCTAGGCTGCCGCCTAGAACCTATCCTTGATTAATGAAGAAGAAGAACTCCAAATCAAACAAGCAACGCGCTCACGTCAAATCATCGCATTACCTGTACCTGCAACTGTTGTTGTAGTAATCTGTGAGCCACGGGGACTCAACAATCTCATTTCCAAGGGTATCAAGACTATTAAAGCTTAATAGGTGAGGTATGGTTAAGTGGGGAGGCTGTAGCAAGCGACTAAGCATATATTTGAGTGGCTAACTTACGAGTACAAAAATTAAAGTATGGTGGTCCATGCATAACGGACATGAACTAGTAATGATCACTAATTGATCCTGAACACCTACTTACGTCAATCATAACCCCACCGTGTTCTCTTTCGGATAAGAACTCACGAGAAGAGACAGTCACGGTTACGCACACAGTTGATGTATTTTCTTTGAGTTTACTTCAAGTTTGCTATGACCGGGTGTTAAACAAAGTATCCAAGTTTGCCACATAACCGCTGGCACGACTTCTCGAAAAGATTTAACCCTGTAGGGGTGCTCCAACCCATCCATCACAAATTAACCACACGCAGTGAGAATAACCTCAACCACGGATCTCGTGATAATCCTAGGCAATTCCAAAGGAAATCCGACACCTCGAGATAGCCCGAAGAAGATCAGAGTTCCTCACTCAAGATGTTCGAGAAAGGTAAAACAAGTCCAAGAAGACCTCCCGACGTGTCGATGAACGCGGTAAGAGCCACGTATCTCGTTCTCAAGACACGACGGATGGGCTAAGTTTCTGGCTGGCACACCCGTTGGTGGCCTCGGCTACTACCATTTTGGACCAACATCATGAGGAGCACTGGCCCGGGTTGTTGATTAATCCACGGGGTGATCATGCCTTATGCAATTTTAGTTGTTATTAAGCAAATATTACAACCAATGTTGGGCCTTGCCAGACAAGTTTTATCCTAAAACAAAGATCAAGGGGGTCCCCATAACAACCCCGAGCATGTTAGGAGCGCCCAATTATGGAACATAACACCGGTTCACAAGTAACTAGGGTGGCAAGAGCGGAACAAAACACCGAGCAAAAGGCCAAGCCTTCCACCCTTTACCAAGTGTATAAGTGCATTAAATTAAATAGCAGTAATATTGTGATAACAAAAGAATTTCCATGTTGTCACATGGAAGCAATTGCACCTGCAGCTAGAAACGCTATAAGAAGGGCTGAGCAAGCGGTAACATAGCCAAACAATGGTTTGCTGGGATGGTGGAGGGTTAGAGGCTTTCATGGCAATGTTGGGAGGCTTGACAAACAAGTGGTAGGTAGCGAGACATAATGATAAAAGCGGGACAACTAGCATGGCAATGATAGTAATGGTATCCAGGGAAATGTGTCATCCTTCTTGAGATCCCGCTCGGAAGAAGAATGAGTCCATGAAGAAGACGAGCCAATGTAGTCGAACGAATCCTCACACTCCGAAAGTTTTTCGGAACTCTATCGAGAAGGAACAATACGGAAACAACAATCAACACAAGATACACCAAAACATATGCAAGACATGATGCGTAAACAAATATGATGCATGTCCGGTTTAATTATGCAAGGCATGACAATTCACATCAAACAACTACTACACATTAAAGTGAAGCTCAATATGCAACGAGTTGCATATTGACGAAAATCCATGTTCGAATTATTTAGTTCACTCCCATTTAGGTACTCATCAATATTAAATGTTGTTTAACATGGAAAACGGTGAAGCACAAACAACTACAACATCTAGGCACTTTAAATGAGGCCAAAAGCAATATATATCCTTTCCAAAACAACCCCATATGCAATTTAAGATTTTGGTACATATCTGTACTAAACATATTTTAGAGTTTTTAAAATGCAAAACAAATTTCACCATGTGATTCTACACATTTTTCTAGCCAAGTTACATATGTGGAACATCTCAAACGGAGCTATGGCCTAAAAGATATGCGCAACACAAGATGCATGTGCCATGAATGCAAATGCATGGAAAACACAATCACAAACATGTCAAATCATGAATGCAACAAGTTATTATGAAACTACATGAGATTCTAAGCAAGTCTCATATGCAACATGTTCAAAACGGAACTACGGTTCATCAAATACAACCAACACAAGTTTTAGTTGAAATCTGCCCCAAAACAACAACTTAGCATTTTGCACGCATGAAAACAACAAGCTACAAGATTCTAACATGCACAAACTAAGCATGGGGCAGTAGCATATAACACACACTTCATTTCAACTTCACATATAATATTCAAAACATGCATAGATCACATGGTAGGAAGTTCACAAGGTAGCTACTTGAAAACAGTTTCAGACTTAGTGAAAATAGCAGTTTTTGTCAGTGCAGTTTTTATCACAAAGGCATATTGACAGTAGTGAAACTATATGCTACATGTCATATTATGGCATGAAACTTAACAGCATAATAAAGTACATTATCAACTACAAATAACTCCATTACACCTACCACAAAAGGGTTTTAGATCACTAGCAAAACACATGGCAAGGCAGTAACAAAATATTACAGATTCCAGACTTAGAAATATTTTGGACCCTCAAAACAGCAGTATTTTTACAGCAAGTTGTTAACAAGAAAATAATACCTAAACATGCATTATCCTGGCAAACAAAATGTCTAGGGGTTAGGACACATATCAAAGGGCATATCTCATGTACAAAATTATTTGTTATGATGCATCTATTAAATCATACGAAAAAGACAAAAGGGCATCACAGCAAAAATGACATGCACACAAAAATGATCAAATGGCAAAACTAAATGCACAGATAAATTCCATGGATTTTTTCTACCTCGAAAACATATATAATACGTGGGTTTCCGTATTAACAAAATGACACAACGATTATGCGAGATTAGGACCTAAACCATTTTAGCAAGTTATTAATGCAAATAAAATACAAACATCACATTACATATTTTTATCATGCATGAAAATGTGATTCTATCAATATGCACATTTACATATAGAGTTTGAATAATTCGGATGCATGATATATACACGCAATACAAAGTATGACATATATGCAAAATAACAGAAATGACATGTTAAATATTTTTTATCATTTTGTGAAAACGGGCTATAAATATTCTACACAAAATTCTACACATTATCCTAAGCATTTCATATATAAAACACTTTAATCCGATGTACGATTATGAAGTTATTAAATGCATGATGTTTAGGGGTTTTCCTGCAAAACAGTAATTCGCTGGTTAATTAACAAATTCGTTAGCAGGGAAAAAAGGTAACGGGCCGAATCCGGATAGGCTCGAACAGAGCACTGGGCACAGGATAGCTAAAGTGCGCACTCGACGGGGGATAGGCTGGCTCACCATGGGCCCATGGGCCGGTCGGTAGGGCAGCAGAGCTGGGCCTGCCTAGCTAGGCCTTGGAGGAGGCCCGGCCCACGCGCAGGCATCGCACGCGAGCGCGGGCGAGGTCGTCGTCCTCTTGATCGGTCCCGAGCGAGGACGGGACATGGCAGCACCGGCAGGCAGTGGGAAGGCGCTCCGGTGAGGGGGGGTTGGGGAAGGGCAGATCCGGGCCGGCGGGCACCGGATCCGGCTGGCATCGGCGACCGGCGGCGACGCTTGGGTCCATGGCGGCGGAGCTCCTACGAGAAACGAGAGAGGCCGGGGTTAGAGAGAGGAAGAGGGAGAGGAAGGAAGAAGAGGAGGGGAGCGAGGAGGTCCGGCGGCTGGTTCGCCAGTGCCGGTGGCTCTCCTGCGAGGTGCCGGTGGTCCGCTGGGTTGCTCATCCATGGCGGCTACAGGCTGCGGGATCTCGGGGCTCTACGGTGGCCGGACCCGTCCGGGTTGGCCGCCGGACATGTCCCATAGGGGGGAATTTGGACGAATTTCAGCCTCTAGATCGCGATCCGAGGGCCAAAACGGGCAGATGGTTAGGGCTGCGGGATCTGGAGGAGGAGGGCTAGCAGGTGGGGTTTTCTAGGGGTGTGGCTGCAATTTTACATGGGGGAAACCCTAGAGAGTGAGGGGGCTCTCTCCAAGGGGTTTATATAGGGAAGGCACTAGGGTTGGGGACTGGACCTCGTCCGTCCGATCGCGATCCGATGACCATGAACGAAGGGAGGCTAAGTGGGCTGCGGTGGCCGTGTAGATGGGCTAGGTGGGGATGAGCGGGAAGCGCGGCCCGTGACATGAGGTTTTAAAACACCGAAAACATCCCACGAAAAACCGATGACCGCACAGCTACGGTTGACCGATGGGGAAACAAACGAACTCGGAATGCGATGAAATTTCGCAGGCGTCTACCTACGCTATAATAAGACCGCACGCCAGGTTTCGACCCAATCCGAGAATATTTGTAGCGCGCCTTTTAAAACATTTTTTAAACGATGTCGCGGGCGCGTGCGTGTGGTTGGTCTCGAAACGGGCAACGCAAGAACGGAGAGAACCGACAACTACGAACGGATGCAAGTATTTGAAAACGGGTGACGATGACATGCAGATGATGCGAATGATGCGAAGATGAATGCAACAACCAAACAAAACATGGACGAGAATGGAAACAAAAGGGGAATCTTCTGGAGCGTCGGTCCCGGGCTGTTACAACGGGCTAGGCTTTGCAAAGCCCGAAAAAAATCCCAAGCCTGACTCGGCCCGGCCTAGCCCGAAGCACATGAACAGTGGCATTTTTTATTAAATTAATCTTATTAGGGATATTTTATTAATTTATTATACCTATATTTTGAATAAAAATGTTTATACACACTTTTGGGTCTGGCTTTCGGGTCGGGCTTCGGGCCAGAAAATGGAGCCCGAACCCAGCCGAGTTGTCCATGAATAGGTGTACTGCAAAGGCGTCGTCGTTGACGCGTTGTTGGGTTTGGTAATGACCTTCGTCCTGGCGAGCAGCGTCATCGTGGTTGCCTTGCACTAGAATGACAAAGTTTGGGAACCTGTTTTCGAGGAGGAAGCGGCCGCTGAACTTTAATCAGCAAAGAGGAAATCCTCCCTCTGTGCACCCGCAGGCACAGTCTTGTCGTCCTTGTGTGTGTAGGTGCGTCATCCACGTGGTGGGCGCGCGGTCATACGACTTGCGCCACACGACCCCTCCGAGCGAAGGTCCTCGAGGGAAGCCACCTTGCGAGGCCACCAGTTTCTGAAGATGTTTAACTTGAAGAGCCTCACCTCGCGAAGAGGGGCCTCATGAGGTATGATCCTTGCGAGGTGCTTGACTTGTGGAGATCTTGAGTGGGCCGCCTCCCGGACCTTTAGCCACGTGTCGCTTCTTCGGCCGCAGGCAGACGGTTCGTGGTACCTTAGTTCCCGCTGGACTGACACATGCCATTCACACGGAAACAATATGAGATTTAGAATAATTTGCGCTCTTATAGGGTTTCTTCCTTTTTTTTAACATCCAGACTTGGATTTATGACTAGAAGTTGTAAGCTCAATAAATGAACTAATCTCGGATCCGTCCAAGCCCACGTCTGAAACCTCCCCTATTACATGAGCGAGTAGTTGACCATTCGATGTGACATGCAACTCCTCCTCATCTATATGTGAGATAAAAGATTTTCTAGAAACTTGTGGAGTAACCTTTAATCGGTCATATTCCAAATGTCTCAAAGCGTCAGCAAAAACAGAAATATCATTCTCATTATTTCCTAGACTAACACCCACATTATTCAACTTAGAAACGATGGATGTAGTAGAAAAACATGAAAACAATTTGGGTGATGACGAAGTACCTTGATTGTCTAGGTTTTGCATTGCTTTACGCCACATAGCCTTGGCCAACGAATCCTCGTCAATGTCCGTCCTTCCATCATTGGCCACCGCATGGCGACCATTGCAGCGTGTGGGCATCAACCCCGATGAAGAATGTCGCGCCAAAACTTCCACCGGTGGAGGGGATGAGGGTGTAGTAGCAACCCCTTCCTCGACAGTCACGACCGTCGATACACCTGCCACCGCCAAAGATGGCGTGTGACGCAGGAACACAGGAGTAGCGTGCATGACTGAGGCGGACATGTTCGGCTCCATTTGATGAAGAACAGCAGTGGACGCGGTTTGATCCAATTGAGAACGAAGAGCAGCCATGTGTATAGCACTGTATGGCTGCACATACGAGGCCATCACTAGTAGAAAATAGAGCTTTGGTCCAGGGCTGATAAGTGCATTAATCCCGGTCGTGTTATGAACCGGGACTAATGGGTGCATCAATCCCGGTTCGTGAGGCCAGGACGCCAGTCGGGCCTCGACAGGCACTAGTCCAGGTTCGTTTGACCCTTTTAGTTTCGGTTCCAGACACGAACCAGGACTAAAGGGCCTCACTGCATACTACGTTTGCGAGTTCATTCGCCAGTCGACCTTTGAGCGGGGCTGGGGCATATCTTTAGAACAATTTGAAGTCCATAAACAATATTCACATTTTTAATTTATTACCATCAATTGTGTTGAGTTTCATTCACACACACACACACACACACACACACACACACACACACACATATATATATATATATATATATATATATATATATATTGACCCCCTTATTTAAATTAGATCTGACGGAAGCGGGACGAACTCCTACCAACTGATCGCATACGAGCAATTCAAGAGGAATTGGCGGGATTCTTTGTTGAGCATGTCATACCTAAAGACAGAGAATACCATCGGGATATGCAATGCGATTTTGGTAACTCGATATTAGGATCGTAAGAGATGTTACATTGTATATATGCATGAACATGTACTATATGTAATAGTGTGAATAGATTTATGAAAAGTTGTTACATTGTTCGACTAAGCATGAAGAAAAAGAGGTCACTTCTCTCTATATATTGATCATCATGATGTTGTGTAATGGTTCTTTCATTGCTATATGTAGTATCTAGCGTCGAGTTGAATGAAAAGCATAAAATAAAAATGGTAAACACAAAATTAAAAGGGAGAAACACAATATGAAAACCCCTAAACCCTCCAAACCCCCTAAACCCCTCCTTTCAAAAAAACCTAGAGCCTGGCAGCTGCTAATGCATGGCTGCCTTTTAGTCCTAGTCGGTGTTACCAACCGGGACTAAAGGTCCTCCTCCAGGTGCCCCACGTTGGCCACGTGGAGCTCCTTTAGTCCCAGTTCGTAAGCCAACCGGGACTAAAAATGATGAGCATTAGTCCCGATCGTTTTGTCCCGGTTAAAGAACCGAGACTAAAGGCCCTCTGAAACCGAGACTGATGCCTTGTTTTCTACTAGTGCATCCCTTCATGTCCCAGCAAACATGAAGCTTGCATGCATAACTCGAATTGAGTTACATGTTGGGCTGGCTCTACCCGAGCCCCTAGATGCCCGCTCTTCAAATGCGCTGCTATAGGGCATCCCGTGGAGCCCCCAGCTGCCTGAACCGGCCTGGAGACAGCTGGCATGGACGGCCGTCCGAGTCGTTGACGGCGGCTGCAAAGCCACCTCAGCAAAAGGAGCGCCCGGGCATCTCGCCGAGCCGTCGGTGGCCTCCACCGACTGGACTGGAGTGGACGATGACATTGATGTCCGAGAAGGTGATGATGACTGCGACGCAGCCACAACCGGTGGTGTAGAAGGCGAGGACGACTCCTGTCCGTGAACTCGTGGGGATTTTTCGAGACATCCACGTAACTTGAAGTTGACTTGAAGGTACGCATCAAGCTCCATGCCTCTCGGCGTCTGTGGCAAAAAGTTAAACGGGATGACTGCTAAAAGCATTGAACCACCTCCGGAACCAACACTCGACATTACTCTTTGTTGCACTTGAGTCACATGAATGTTATTCGCCGGAACGGAACAAGAAGATGGATGGTTGGATGGGTTCCCCGTGTGTTACAAGGTGTCCATCTCTTCGTCCTTCTCCTTGGCGCCGTTGTCATCATCAGCATCATTATCCTTGCGTCTCCAAATAAATGAGACAAAATCAGGGTTGGGAATGTATCCAGACGACTCCCTTCTGAACGTGAAGGTGTAGCCCTTGAGCTTAACTACCACATCTGTAGCAACAAAAGGCCCAACATCATCCTCATACTTAGACAAAATCTAAAAAGTAGTCATAGCCACGAGAATCTGGACTACACCAGAATGTCACAGGTTAATGAGATCCACATCTAAGGTCTTGCCCATCAAAGTACCAACGGTCCAGAGACCCCAAAAATGGTGCACCGTATGAGGAATGCCCTCGACATGGAGCCAAATATGCTGAAGCTCGAGATTTAGTGGGACCTTTTGCGACCTCCATGCGGTGATAGTCAGGGCATTAACTAACGGCACATTCACCTGAATTCTATCAACCATGTACAAATCTCGAATGATGGAAAGCTAACAAGGTAAGCATTAGACCCGTGTTGAATAGCCTCCCACTTCCACCAATCATGTACCGGCATCTCCTGACAATCTGACTCTCAACAATGCTAGCCGGTACCATCAACCCACTCACCTGAACTCGGGCTATCGAAGTCTGTGTCGGTGCCAAATGATCCTTCACCACACTATGTGGCAACTAGGCAAAGTAAGTATCATCGGCACCAACTCCCGAGACAAAAGCATTGGGCTTGGGGAGTTTCAGAACCGGACACCACAACGTTGATTGAGCGATTTTTTCACAAATATAATAGTAATGCTGCACTGTGCAATCCTTTGTGGCATGCGTATCCACCGCGCACTTCCAGCATCAGACCCCTTTCTTAGCCTTGCTCTTTGACATTATAGGATCGACCTGCACATCAAACACAGGAGCCCCCAGAGGAGGGGCATCAGCGGTAGTAGGCCCCTCTGGTAACTATGGCACCTGAGTGTTCTGTTGTTGCGCAAACTGCTGAAATTGCCCCTGTTGATACGATTGCACATGCTGGTGCTAAATAGGTTGATGCAAAAAATGTTGCTGAACCTACATGTGTTGAGGGGAAGGGTTAAAACCATGTTGCAAAGCTCCCCCGGCAAACTGTTGTTGATGTGGCTTCTTCATTTTTTGCGTTTCTAGACCGGCTGTGCCACAATCCCTCCTCGATGGAACTGCGGAGGGACGGACACCCCGGCTTGTGAATCTCCATACACAGTGGCTGACCCACCAATGGATGTCGGGCCGTACAGCGAGGCGTAGTGCCTGGCCTGGCCACAGTTGCGGGGTGGTTCACACTGTAATTGTATACCGGTGTCGTTCCTTGTTGAGGAAGAGGTGGACAAGAGAAGCCCGACGCTTGAGCCGGACGGTGTGAGGGAGTGGAGATCACCCCAACGACCGAAGGTGGATGAGGATTGAGGGTTCATCCCTCCCGTGACGGCCGCACCATGCACCGGAGGAGGCACGCCAGTCAGGGGGTGTTGATGGGCCGCTGCGACTAGCGCGTAGGAACGGGCAACCGCCGCATCGGGAAGTGGTGCACGAGACGTATGCGGCGTCGGCGAGGGGAGCGAGGACCTAATGGTGACGATCGAAGCTTGTGGGGCAGCAGACGAGGACGACGACGCTACAGTCGAAGGCATGGAGGTGATCGATCGTACGGTCATACCAGAGAGCCTACATATGCTTGAGCCCTCCCGCTTGTCAACTCCACAACTCCAGGTGTGGAGTGTAGCCGAACGATTAAATTTATGGTTATGAACATGAGAAGCTGGCTAAGAACGAAGTGTAACACGTGGGGAGTCGTGGAGTTCAGAAATCCCAGCTCCTCCAAAACCAGGAAGTGAGAGTTGAGGGGATATTACCGCTCCTGCCACCGCGAAGTGAGCCCCTCTCGTACTGATTTGCTAGTTCTTTCTCCTCCACACCCCGCACAGGATATTTTATTTTGCTAAAATAGCTATAGCCAACCGAGCCTATGGCAATCCCATCATTCCCACACTGTTTGGACTATCGCCCGCTACAATGTCTATCTGAATGGGCCACAGAGAGGCAATTTGGTGGGCTTCAGGCTCGCTCCCTTGTGCGAGTGAGAAGCTGTGTAGCCAAACAGACCGCTGGATCCCGGCTCTTCGGTGAGAAGCTGGCGATCGGAAGCTGGCGATGGAGCTGAGGATTTTGCGGCCACGGAGGAGTACCGAACACGCCCAAAGAAAGGCCCAAGAAAACCCTAGGTTCGTCTCCAACGTTGCATGCATGGGTCCGTTCCCCAAGGACGTGGATGGATTTTGAACGTCCGTAAAGATTGGCCCTGACCACGTCTATGGCTCGGTTTCAGACCTCGGCGATCCCACCAACGCCGGCGAGTCCCTTCGCCCTGCCGTAGACGACACCAATGTGGCCGAATCGAGGAACTACCCCAGCAGAGGAGGAGGCGTCACTATGCGTGAGGGCAGTGGACCTCGCCATGTCCCCGTACGCAGTGGATGGACCATCCGCAGACCAGATGGCGACGCCAAAGACTTCCGTCCTGGGCGCTCGACAGGCACCTGTTCCGCCGGCGAAACCAATTCAGTCTTCCCCGAACCCTCATTCGATGTCATTCCCGACGGCAACGGTGACCTCTTCTCCCAGAAATGCGACTCCGACGTCGGGAAGCCGAAGTCATTCCAGGTTTCTTGAACGATCTCCGCGTAGTTCTTCTTTCTCTGGCATGCCACCTCTTTCCATTCCCCGCCTCCGATTCCTTCCCTCGTCACTTCAAGGGCTAATTGGACTCCCATCGCCGGCTCTTCATCTTCATCTGAGAACCCGACGTACGATCCGAGGCAGGAATACCTGGATCCAGTTGGGCGCAACGCCAGCGAAGTCGTTGATTCGGTGGCGTTTGGCCGGGGCGCTAGAGTTAGTCGCCGGCCCCGGGTCGCCTCCCCCGTCCATGGAGTCGCGACAGTCGCAAAGAGAGGCTTGGCTTAGTGGTTGGGCATGCGGTTGTGTAGCCTAATGATCCGAGTTCAATTCTTAGAATTGATAGATAATGCACATGGTTTTTTCCTCATTTATTGAGGATCAAGCTTGGTGCATGGTGGACCCACTCATTAAAAAATATCTTGATACTCATTTAAAAATATTATGAGGACCATATTTATCTTGATACTCATCCTAAAATTGTTGTACGCATTTCTAGTTGGTGCAGAGGCCGGAAAGTAAAAATCTCTCCCATTTTAGAATCCAGCCAAATGAGTAACACATAGAACATATGCAGCAATATGCCCAACACACACAACATATCTGACCAAATGTCCAATGCATATAACTTACTTGCTCGTTGATTGCGCACCACTTGGCCACAGGGTTTGATTTATTTATAATGGTTGCAGTACTTGTTGACTACATCTTGAATGGTGTATCATCGATGGGTGACTGACTTCGGGCAGGATCCTAGACCACTTCCTTGCGATAGGGTCGTATTGTTCGTGATCATGGAACCAATCGTGAAAATTGGACCAAAAGGCCAAGCCCTTTTGCTATGTGCCACGAAATCAACATTAGTGGGCAACCACACATCACACAATAATTCATCCTTCCTCCAATCGGGAATTTATCCCATATCCCCCTTTGGGTCACCGCCTTCTATCCAATCGTACCGCTCAAGGTCTGATTGCTCGGTGTATGTGGTTGGCTGCTAGGAGTCCATGCCCGACAACTCGTTGTACGTGCCTCATTTTGACTGGGAGTCAAGAAGTTGTCTGTCCTTGAAGTCCTCTGTCATAGATGATGTCCAACATATCCCTTTCACCAATGAGCATCGTGTCCAGATAAGACAAACTGACAAACAGAAAGCAGACACCTAGTGGATCCACACCCTGCATTTGCGAACGGACAAGCTACGGCAATGGCAAGTCGGTGAAATGGATGGGCGAACGGACAAGCTACGGCAATGGCAAGTCGGTGAAATGGATGGGCGCACTGAGGTTGACGCTTGATATGTCTTTAACGTATCTATAATTTGTATTATTATTTCATGCTATTATTTTATCAATCTTGTATGCTTTATATGTCATTCTATATCATTTTTAAAAACTAACCTATTAATTAAGTGTCAGTTGTTGTTTCTTGCGTGCTTTTGGTTTTTTAGAAAATCTATACCAAACGGAGTCCAAACATGATAAAAAAATTGATGATTTTTTCTGAAACAAGAAAAGACCTGAAATCTTGAAATCTTTAGACGGAGACCAGACACGACGAGCTCGCGCCCGTGGATGATGCGGCTCCACCCACGCCTCGTGGGTGAGCAGGAGAGCGAGCTTGCTCACCATGGCGGTGTCTTTGAGCCGGATCCTCCACCCGCGCTCTTCTCTAACGCCCTGCTCCCGCCATGTCCGTAGGATCACAACACAGGCCCTGATGCCAATTGTTAGCATAACTCCCAGCTTGCACACGATGAATACAGTGACACGAATAGTTTTTTGCGCCACACACAATTCTTGCAGCTTTTCTCTATTTTTCACTCTCCTTTTATTCTGTTACAAACAAAATGACCTTTAACAGACCAAATGAAACGCCTGCGATGATCCTCGGTGTTCGTGCCATCCGATGAACCCGAATGTGCGGGTCGTGGACTAAGCCCAACCTACTTATCCAGCTAACCACTTCTGCCGCGCCATCCCGCGACTGTGCTAATCCGAAACCAACGGGCGAAGGACCTATAATCAACTAACAATGCACATAAGCAGTCGATACACAGACTTCTGCGATGGCATGATTGTTGGACTGAAAAGAGCTGCCATGGCAGCCAAAACCGCTGTGACATAGCTCCTAAACTAGACAGCACAAGTTTATTCAGCACTGATCAGGTCCCAATCTCACAGAAATCAACTAAGCAGTACGGCTGTTCACATAATCCATGTTAGATCCAGCTCCAATGAAAAATCTCCCATGGAATTTCTATGATCAACACACGTTCCAGGTCTCTGTTACACGGAACGACATGCATCAGAGTGCAATCCTTTATGACACAAGACCTATGAGATAAACCTACCTTTTCTTACCCTAGCAAAGAAAGACAAAATCATGTGCAAATACAGACTCTAGTCAAATACATTTCGATCAAAAAAGTACCCACGTTAAGCATTTCATCTGGACACTACTACCCGCTCCCATTTTCATCAGGTGGTCAGTGTTGTCAAATTCACAAAGTTCCGACTCTCATCTAAAAAAATTCACTATGTTCTCAGAGGACGTTTCGCGACCGGGGTTTTGAGAAAATGCTGAGCTTTCTTGAGATATACCGAGCTGATTTGGATATCGGCTGTTTGCAGATCGACCCGTTGGGCGAGCTCTCTACTCCACCATCAACAGCATGAGCAACCCCTGAGCCCCCCAAGATTTGAAGCAGCTTGATTGAAGACGCTTTTGCCACCTCAGTCCCATAAACCGACAGATCAACAAGGGCAGGGATGACACCTTCCTTCATCACAAGAAAACGATCAGCCTCGGTGCTGCGGGAACATACTGTATGAAGGATAACAGATGCATGCTCCTGCTCACTGCGGCTTCCTGTGTCTAGATGATCTGAAATGGAACCGATGCAATGCTCTGATCTGATGATAAGATCAGCGGCTTGTTTCACTTCGCATAAGTTCCGCAGAATCTTCAGGCAATACTCGGTCAAGCTTACTTCACTGAGCAATGTAGACAGCTTGGCAATTATGCCTGGAGAAATAAGTAAGGAGTTTACATCATTACTGGATGATAGTTCGCAGATCATCTTTAGAGCGAGCTGCAAGCACTCATTGTCTCCAGTATCCAAAGCTCCAATCGCAGAAGGAGCCACAAGCGAGGCCATGAGAGTAGATTCCCGACAAATTGGATGATGCAGCAGTTCATGAAGTATCAACAAAGCTTCCAGCTTTAACTCAGAATCAAGGAGCGATACAATCAGCCACACTGCATCTTCAGTGAAAGATAGATTTCTAGTCCTGGATGAAAATAAAAAATTAAACATTACAAATATCCATTTTAAACTAAACTAAAACTACATAATGGTATGTTAGGCCTTTGTGCAAAAGCATAGGACAGAATTCCTAACTTTTGGAGCATGGAACTGGTTTAATTGAACAGAAAAACAGAGAGAGTATCAGGTGATCCAAAACTAGGTCTTACTACTACTTCTTATGGACTTGCAATTTACTGCTGAGAATTATTATTTTTCTTTTAGAAAGAAAATATCTTCTTTTCAACATCAACTAATATCTGCAAATGGAGAATATAAATGAAGATATATCCATACCTGCTATTGCAAAGAAACGCAAGGAAAAAATAAATTCCAGTTTTCTGAGCTTGTAATGTGCTTCTAAGATTGTCATTCTTAATAAATTCAAGGAATGCTTCTAAAAAGCCATTGGAAATCATGGACTGCCAAACCTCATTTTCACTATTCAGGACAGTTTTTAAGTCTCTGACAGCCTGCCTTTGCAGTTCCACCGGGAGCTCTGAGAGTTCATGAAACAAATTCAGAAACATTTCCTTATCAAAGTTGCAGAAGGACAGATACAACTGGCAATTGATATTTGAACAAAACCGGGTAAAACTAGTTTTTGGCACATCCGTTTCCCTGACTGGGGATGATAAGCAACTAACACCAGATAATGCAACTGATGAACCGCTATGCTCGACCATGTGCTCGAAGTTTTTGTGAGCAATCAGGGGCGCCGAGATATCGTGCAAACTTGATAGGGAGTAATTATGAAATTGCTCGGGCAAATAAGTGCATTCAAGCTTCTGTTCTTTGCACCAGTTGTAAATAACAGCCTGCATACAAGTATTTGGAGTTATTGTAAAGTTTTCCAACGTTACTTGTGTCCTAGGACAAGTATCAAATCCTTTACTGAACCATCTCTCGATATTTTCTCTTTCATATGTTTGTCCAGAGGCTATTATCACAGGATCATGCATCAGCTTCATAGATATTGGGCAGCAGAGCTCTGGAGGTGGTGTAGCAAGTCCTGACAAATTATTCTGATCATCATATCTCCCAGTCCCAGAGTTCACACCAGGAATGCATTTGCTGCGTGTACTGCTGTCAGTAGAAAGTACATTTGTGCATGTAGTTTCATTAGCAGCATTCGCAGTTCCATTCTTTGCAGCTGTCTCAGGCTTGTTGTTCTTGCCGTACTTCCTGACTAGGTACAGGAAAAAACTGAGGATACCTTCCTTTTTGGGATCATTGCCATTGATCTTATCTAGTAATTTCTTGATTGCCCGTCTTTCGATTAACATAGCTTTCTGTGATGTCAGATTTAACTTTGAACATGCTAGAAGGAATGTATGCATTTCAAGTTCTTCGGTTGCATCCGAATGTCGAAGCATCTTCAAGATCGATTTGCCAGCTACTTCTTCTGCTGGATCAACAAGGAATTTCATATTTCGGAGATCATCATGTACATCAGCAACCTGTTACAAATAGTCAGGTGTAAATATACTATTTAAAACCTGCAATATAAATATTGACGTAGTAATAATAAATGCAGCTATTTGGTAAGCAGAAATTTCTGCAGACAACGCTTTGTCTATATGCAATACTGGATACACCCCCAACTATAAATATGCGAATGTGAGTTTCCCATACTCAGGCTACTTTTATTCGCAAAAATAAAATAAAAAAATAGTCAGGCTGCTTTGATTGATATTCCAACAAATGGTTCGCCAGAGAATTACTCTGTTTTACAACTAGCTAGCAAACCATGTACTGAGCTAAAACCACAACAAGTATTTTGGAACAGAAGGAGAACTTATTAATGACTAGCCTAGAAAAAAGTTTGCCTGCTATTGAGTGATCTATCAAATTGAGTAGACTAGCCTGATCAGCCAACGTGGACGGGACCATATTCTGAATCAGGAACAAGCTCCGCCTCATCGAGTTTCTAATCCTTTCGCATCGCATCGCTGTTGCTTCTCCAGTAATAGCCTGAAATGTGTGTGCTCAATATCAAACGACAATTCATCAGAAGCCAAGGAAACTAATTTTATCAAGAAAAAGTCTCAGAAAATACAAATAAAATGGTTTTACACTCTCAATACAGAGGGACATACCAAATAAAGACTACTACACTCAATGCAGTTCTGGATTATAAGTTTCCCTTTGTCAACTATGCTGTATAGATTGCATAGTTCATCTATGCCCGCTTTACATCCTGGTTGAGCCTCTTCTATTGATGGAAGAATAGAAGTAACTTTATCCAACATCATTTTTAACTCACTGCACATCAAGCTGTGAACCTGCAGAAACAGAGTCAGAGAAAATATGAACTTCACATTACAACAAAATACAAACAGTTATATGTAAGCAGAAATAGTAGTAAAACAAATGGAAATGCTAGCAATCCAATATCTGCACCTTAGGATGTGAGTTTTGCTGAGGTGTACCAAACATTCCATCGTTATTATTCTCCATCTGTCAAAATGTCAAAAGGCATGAGAGATTGTCAAAATAGGCTTAGAAGGCAAGTTAAAATCAACACTCAACTAAACCTTATATGCAAACTTTCATTATTTTGTTATTTAGAGCACAAAACAGCTACTCTCCATCCCAAAATAAGTGTCGCTGACTTAACACAATTTTGTACTAAAGTTGTACTAAATCAGCGGCATTTATTTTGAGACAGAGGGAGTGTAATTCAGAAGAACCGATACCAACAATCATTTTTATTAACTAGCATGGATTTAACAATGAAAACACAACATATAGTAGTAGAGAACTCGGGTACAAAAAGAAGAATCTGAAACTTGAGGAAGCAACTCACCCTGTGTGACCTCCTCCTCCCTGTTTCTTGAGCAAAAAGAGGGAAGAGAACCCAGAGATCAATTCGTTCGATCAAACGAAGACAACCTAGGCTTAAAACCCAGCAACCAGTATCGGAGAGAAATGCTACCCAGAGATCAAGCAGAAACAATGAGCAACCTCAAGAGCTTCTCCTTTTCTGAAACTTGTGTGCTAAACTCAAGAAAACTTCATTTTCCTGTAATTACAGGGCACCAATCAAACCTTTGGAAACCATATAACCCCACCAATCAAAATCAAGAAAGGGAAAAGATGAAAGGAGAGTCTGAAAACCGAACCTCTCAAGAAACACAGAGTCAAGAACCTCCTTCTAATCCCCCTCTTTTCTTCAGAGGAAACCCTTGCGCGCAGGAGCTTAGCCCTCCTCCGGCAAGGGGGCCAGAAGAACTGACCGGGGAGAGCGCAAGGGGACGAGGTGAGATCACGATGGCCGCTGCCCTACCGCATAAGACAGAGAAACCGTTGACGGTCGAAGAAGGGAGGCGGGATCGAGGAGAACTCCTCGTCACCTCGCACGTTTATCTTCTCGCTTTCCTCGGGCGGGCCTCGATGCGCAGCCGGTGGGAGCGGGCGGGAGACTGGAGTGCGCTGGGACGTGGACACGACGGCGGTGCTCTGTTTCCTGGACATGTTCAATGCGCTCTCGGCTGTCACCCACCACGCATGGCGCGCACCGGGATTAGCAGGCGGTTTAAGCGGCGAGCTAGGTTTATGCGTGAGATTGTGGTTTGGCTTGGTTAAGAGAAGATCTCGAGGTCGTCTGTCATGAGCGACAGGGTATTGCGCTTTCAGATTACTGTCAGACTTTACTCCTGGGTTGGCCGCTTCCATTTGCAGCCGCCGGTTGTACCACCACTACAGAGAGCCCACGGCGCCTTCTTCGTCGAGATCGTCTTCTTAGTGCCCGCTCGTAGTGGGTCCCGCATGGCACGCTCCCTCCCAGCTGTCGTATCATTTTCCTTTACGGGAGCCGTCTTATCAACTTTTTGGTTCACAGGGAGCCGGCTTAAACACTTCATTAGCTGTCTCTCTCAAAATTGTAATATGTTAAATTATTGGGGACCGCTTAGGCATTGGTCGACTGGACTCGATCGTAAGATCAGAACGGTCTAACCATTAATTGCAGCAAAAAAAATCTCCATGCAACATTTTTTCTTTAATGTATTTAGACATTATCATCATTTGTGTTTATCCTAATCTGAGATATCACCAAGACAATGAGGATTTGTTTCGTTGAAGGGGTAGGTATGAGCGGGTTGGGATCATCCGATTTTGTGAATGAGATGGTTCATTTTTTATGTTTGGTTAAGATGAATGGGATGAACCCATTTTATATTTGGTTGAAGGGATAAAGGTGATTTGAATGTGGTCCTCACATAAAATTATCATAAGACATAGAGGCATCATGACATAAAATAGTCATTTGAGGAGCCAAATAGGGATTGGACCGCTCGGATCGGCCAATTTTCGAGGGTGGGGTTGTTTAGTATCTTCAGATCATATTCTTTCTTTTTGGTTTCAACCATCTAAGTGCATTTTAAACAAAAACAAATGTCCCTTTTGGTATGGTTCATCCTGGACTACCCCTTCAACCAAATGCATCCTAAGTGATCCGATGGTCCACATTGAGAGTTTTTCTTATGTGGCACACCTACTTGTGTTTCTATTATAGTGTTCATCACTTCTAATTGTAAAACTACTCCACTCATTTACTTTAGGTATATGTCTAGAGGTGAACTATGAAAAGAGCCTCGGGACCAACGGTCATGAGGGGGGTATGGTGATTTTGAAATCTCCTCCTCTCTTCAGTGGGTAGCGCCGCCCAACTCACCCCAAAGCTATCGGCGTGATGGCTGTCATCGCTGGCATGTGGGTCGGGGTCTCTAGAGCATACCAGCTCGCCCGCTGCCTGATGTGGTGCCCTTCCCACATGCCATTTCATTGTGCTGGCCTCGATGATGTTGTGGATGGGGAGGGGCTAGTCCAGGTCCCAACCAAGTTGGCGCCTCCACCGTTTGGGATCTTCCTCACGATTGCTCGTCCGGCGCACGGTGGCCGACCCCGTCTCCCATCGCCGGCACCCACCGCTCCCCCTGCTACCCCGTCTTTCTCGCGGGTTGCGTCACCGGTGGTTGCGTCCCCAACCGGGGGGCACCCACTTGTCTCCTCGTCGGGTTGCTTTGTTTGTGCATCGAAGCAGGTGCTGCCACCACTGCTGCCATCGGGAGGCTCTGCTAGCTCGGGGAGACACATGTTTCCCTGTGGTATGGGTAGGATTGGGCTGCTCTCCAAGGTGGGCCTACCGTGGCCTACCTGATGGGGCAGCCCAGCTCCACCTGGCGTGGACTGGATAGTTGGTCGTGGCCTCTTGGATTGGATGCCTGTTGACGGCTCATGACGCCCTGGCTAGGGATAACTATGAAGTATGAGTTAGCCATGACCCCAATCGAATGATTTGGGCCTACTCGTTATCAGTAGGATCAAGGATACTTTTAGAAAGAAATATATCGAAAAGTCGGCAATGGTTTAGCCGAAAATCTTAGTTTACAGAAGCTTGGCCTAAAATTCCCTGAAAAATAGCCTTTTTATGATTACATTGGTAATAATCCGACAAAATGGGGATTATTCAGAGTGAGCTCAATGGAAAATGGGGATGGAATAGTCGTTGGATGGTTAGGACATCCTGTCTTCGTGCATGGCGGTTGGCCCCGACTGATCCGGATCGCTGGATGTAGATCCGAGGGGGTGCGTCTCACCTACACGATGGATATCATGCATATTGTGCAGACAACCAAGATTTCACACCCTCGGCTCATGTTTTTTGCCTAACTGTGCCACCTCCTTCCCTCGCCCGCTTGTATGTAAGTGCTTGCACCCCGACTCAGGGTCGTCCCGAAGACTGTCCCCTACATCGCCCACTAACCATTGCGGGGCCCCTCACCCCCATCTCGCGGTCCGCACGTGGCTATCCAACCCCCACGCGGCCCCTACCGACCCCCAGCCTCCGCGCGATTCAAACTGGGGCCGTCGTCTGGCACTGTCATGCTCGGTCGGTGCTCGCCAACGGTTGAAGGAAGACCGTCTTTGGGACGCTGCCCTTGTGGACATTCCTGGTCGGGCCCATGTCTCCTCCCAGGGCAAGCAAGAGAGGCCACCGGCTTAGGCGGAGTCTCATGCTCCGCTTGTTGCATGGCTGTGTGGCTCCTAGGGAGCGGATATTGGGCACTCACTACCAGAGCATCATCGTGGCCTCTCCCGCTCGGATACCACAAATAAGAGGTCAAGGTCTTTGTCATGGCATGGCTCTCCCCTTGCCCATAGCTAAGCTGCATGGTCGGTGCCGCCACAACATGGGGATTCGGAGTCAGTTCAGGATGCATGGCCTCGAGGTAGTTCTCATTTGCCATGGTACTCCCCGCTTTGATGTTCATATGAGGATCTAGGTACCTCCTAAGTTGATGTCATGTTGGAGAAGCAACCCACTCAACTGCACTTGGTGGTCATCTCGGTGGTCCTGGATCAGGTTCCGCTCACATCGCTCAAGATTATCGCCGACCTCATCTGCATGGAGATGTCGATGTATATCGGTGACTACTGCGTCAATGACTTCTCCTGGAAGGTCACTGAGATGGCACCGCTGGTCTTTCTAGTGCCCTCCCTCTCTACCGAGATGCTTCATGTTTGCACTAGAAGTGACAACATCAACTATACCAAGTTCTGGATGTCTATTCAAGAGGCTTCTATGGAGCCTAGTGTTCACAAACATAATAGAAAACAAAAAAAATCACCATGTGATTAACCAGGAACATTATGAAGATGCAATAACATATTGGATATTGATCGTTACCGACTCTGGGTCGCAGCGGAAGAAGACGAGTTTGTGTAGATCGTACTTGGAGTCCCTCAAACTACAGATGAACGATCCCACGAACAGTCTCTCGAACAGAAGACCGAAATCACGACCTCTCTACGAGTTGTAAGCGTACAGTCTTCACGATTTGGCAGCGCTTCACCATCTAGAGCTAATCGTCCCTAGAGGATTAGAGGGAGGAGATTAGAACCACATCGGGCTTCTAACTATGAGAATTAGAGGATCTAGGCCAAGCTCTAATTGATCAACAAAAATCAACTAGACCTAGAACTAGAGAACTAGAGGAAGCTCCAAAACTTGTGTGTCTCAAAGGTGCAAAAGCCTCTAGTATATATACGTTAGAGGGGAGAGGAGGGGCACCACATAAGGAAGGAAAGGGTTCCCCTCCGCCGGCCAAGTCAGGAAGGAGGAGTCCTCCTCCTAGTCCAATTCGTCCTCCCCTAGAGGAAAGGGGCGTGGCACCTCCACCTGGGCCCTTGTGGCGCAAGTTGCCTTCCACTTCTTGGCCTTTTAAGGCTAGTTGATACTAAATTAAATATAAAAGCCTTCTGTCGGTGTCAAAACCGTTGGATCTCGGGTAGGGGTCCTGAACTGTGGATCTTACCCAGGTTCGGGCCCTCTTGATGGAGGTAAAAACCCATGTCCTTCTTTGTTCGTATTGATGATGGTGTATCGAGTACATAGTTGATCTACCTCAAGATTGTATGTAGTGGTCTAAACCCTAAGAGCTATGCTCGTATGATAACATGATCTATGATTATCTGATTGTCTGTGACAGCCCGAGACCGACATTCCAGAAGATTCCAGAAGATTCCCTTTAGTTTCCGTTTTCGTCGTGTGTTCGTCTGGTTGTCGCATTCATCATCACATCATTCGCATCATCTGCATTGCATCATCTCCCATTTTCCAAAGCTTGCATCCGTTTGTAGTTGCCGGTTCTCTCCGTTTTGCCGTTGCCCGTCTCGAGACTAACCACACACGCACGCGCCAGCGGCACCGTGAACATAAAACCGTTTCTAAGTGCGCGCAAAAATATTCTCGGATTGAGTTGAAACTTGTCGTGCAGTCTTGTTATGTTGTAGGTAGACCGCCCGTCGAATTTCGTCGCGACCCGAGTTCGTTAGATACCCCATCGACAGTCGTAGCAGTGAGGTCATCGTTTTATCGTCGGACGTTTTCGGCATTTTAAAACCCTGTGTCACGGGTCACCGCTCTCTCTCTCTCTTCCCCTCGTAGCCCATCTGCCCAGCCTATCCGTAACCCCCCTCCGTAGAGCCGCCGTAACCCCCTTTTGCTTCCGGATGTCGGATCGTCACCCGATAGTCCGAAAATGGACAGTGCCGTAACCCTAGACCCGAACCTATATATAGCCCTAGCTCTCCTCGTTCTGCGTGCCAAAACCCTAGCCAACCCCCACCTTCTCCCTCCTCCAGCCAGCCCGCCTGAGCCCATCTGGAGGCCCGGGAAAGCCCATCCGGGTCCAACCAGAGCTTCCCGTGCTCCTTCCATGGCTGCCAAGCCCCGATCCCGAGCTCCTCTCTCCGGCCGGCCTCGCCGTCGTAGTGCCGCAGCAGCCAGCCTTCCTGCGCCCACGCCCCGCGCCTTCCCCTCGTAGCTAGCCAGGTCGCCGCTCGCCCCCATCCCGCGCACAGCCGCGCCGCCGCCCTGCAAGCCCCGCCTCGCCATGGCCGCATGAAGCTCCTCGCGAGCTGCGTCCGGGCCGCCCCACCGCCGCTGACCGTGTCGCCGGCCGGATCCCCCTCGTCCCCACGCCCTAGCCGTCTCAGGCCTTGCCTCACCAGGTCGCCGCCAGGGCCTCGCTCGCTCCCGCTCGGGAGGTCGAAGACGAGCGCGAGCGCTCTGCGCGTTGACCTCCCCAGCGCTCGCCCGGTGGGCCGGCCAGCGCCAGCTCGGCCCAACCAGCGAGCCTCCTCTGCCAGCCTCCAGGCCCAGATCCGGCCCAATGTGAGCAGCCCCTGCGCGTTTTGTTTTCTTCTTTTAGGCCCATAATTCTTTTCTTTTCTATTTCAGAGTATTACCTAAATTCATTTTGCTAGTAGATAATTATCCGTGCACTGTAATAATATAATTTTAATATGAAATATGCTTAGAATAAATCATAGAATATTAAAATGCCATTTGCACCCATGCATAAAATTATTTAACATGTCATATTGCATATTTGCATTTAATGGCATTTTCATAATTAATTAGCCATGCATCGAATTAATAAAATCATATATTAAAAATGTTCATCCCATTCGCACCGCATTCTCGGGTATGAATAAAATTGTCGGCATGATGTTTGCATTTAATTTGCATTGATGATTGCTTTAAGATAATTAGGCCATATTCCCGCATATTTAATTGTGACTAATTTCCCACATGAACATATGCATATTATATATGTTTTCGGGGTAGAAAAAAACCGTAGGATTTATCAGGGCATTTATTTTTGCCATTTGAGCATTTTGTGTGGATGTCATTTATGCCGTGAGGCCCTTTTGTCTTTTTCGTAGGAATTAATCCGGGCATGATATTAATTAATTTTCAACATGAGATATGCTCTTGGATGTGTGTCCTAGCCCATGGACATTTTGCTTGTCATAGATATGCATGATTAGGTGTTGTTTTCTTCTTGTCAACTTGCTATAAAAATCTGATATTTTGAGGGTCCAAAATATTTCTGTCTGGAATCTGTTATATTTTGTTGCTGTCTTGCCATGTGATTTGCTAGTGATCTAGAAGTCTTTTATGGTAGGTGTAGTGGAGTTATTTGTTGTTGATATTGTCCTCTAGCATGCCGTTAAGTTTCATGCAATTTCATGACTTGTAGCATATAGTTTCACTGCTGTCAATATGCCTTCGTGATAAAAACTGCACTGTCTAAAACTGCTATTTTCACGAAGTCTGAAACTGTTATTAAGTAGCCTTCTTGTGAGCTTCCTACCAAGTGATCCATGCTTGTTTAGGATATGTTTTGTGAGGATGAAATGAAGTGGATGTTGTATGCTATTGCCCCATGCTTAGTTTGTGCATTTTTGGATATTGTAACCTGTTGTTGTCATGTGTTCAAAATGCCATCTTGCTGTTTTTGGCAGATTTCAACTAAAACTTCTTTTGTTGATTGCAGCTGAACCGTAGCTCCGTTTTGGTCATTCCATACATGAAACTTGCTTAGAATCTCATGTAGTTTCATAATAACTTGTTTCATTCATGATTTGAGATGTTTGTGGTGGTTTTTCCCATGCATTTGCATTCATGACATGTGCATCTTGTGTTGCTCATATCTTGTAGACCGTAGCTCCGTTTGAGATGTTCTATATATGTAAATCGACTAGAATGACGTGTAGAATAACATGGTGTCATTTATTTTGCTGTTTAATAAATATAAAATATGTTTAGTTCAGATCTGGACCAATTTCTAGATTAACATATGGGGTCGTTTCGGAAATACTATAAGTTGTTTCCGACCTCATTTAAGATGCTTAGTTAGTTAGTTTACTTATGCTTCACCTCTTGCCATGTTTAACAACATTTAATATTATCGTGTACCTAACAAGAGTGAACTAAATGATTCAAATGTGGAGTTTTGTCAATATACAACTCGTTGCATATTGAGCTTCACTTAATGTATAGTATTTGATTGTTGTGAATTGTCATGCATTGCATATTAAACCGGGCATGCATCATATTTGTTTGTGCATCGTGTCATGCATATGTTGTGGTGTATCCTATGTTGATTGTTTGTTTCGGATTACTTCTTCTCGATAGAGTTCCGAAAGCATTTGGAGTGTGAGGATTCGTTCGACTACGTTGGTTCGTCTTCTTCATGGACTCGATCTTCTTCCGAGCGGGATCTCAGGCAAGATGACACATTTCTCTGGATACCATTACTATCATTGCCATGCTAGTTGTCTCGTCTTTTATCGTTATGTCTCGCTACCTACCACTTGTTTGATAAGCCTCCCAACATTGCCATGATAAGCCTCTAACCTCTCCACCTCCCAGCAAACATTGTTTGGCTATGTTACCGCTTGCTCAGCCCTTCTTATAACGTTGTTAGCTGCAGGTGCAATTGCTTCCATGTGCCAACATGGACATTCTTTTGTCATATCATAATATTGCTGCTATTTAATTTAATGCACATATATACTTGGTAAAGGTGGAAGGCTTGGCCTTTTGCTTGGTGTTTTGTTCCACTCTTGCCACCCTAGTTACTTGTGAACCGGTGTTATGTTCCATAACTGAGCGCTCCTAACATGCTCGGGGTTGTTATGGGGACACCTTGGATCTTCGTTTTAGGATAAAACTTGTCTGGCAAGGCCCAACATTGGTACTATTTGCTTAATAACAACTAAATTTGCATAGGGCATGATCACCCCATGGATTAATCAACAACCCGGGCCAATGCTCCTCATGAGTGTTGGTCAAAACTAGAGCACTGTGCGGGGCCAACCCAGGGCAACTCGGGAGATTTCTATCAGGCCACTGTACGCGTCACTTATCCGCCGTGTCCTGAGAACGAGATACGCGGCTCCTATCGGGATCGTCGACACGTTGGGAGGCCTTGTTGGACTTGTTTTACCTTTATCGAATGTCTTGCGTGAGGAACTCTGATCTTCTTCGGGCTATCTCGAGGTTTCGGAATTCCTTTGGAATTGCGTAGGATGATCACGAGATCCGTGGTCGAGGTTATTCCCGCGGCGTGTGGTTAATTTGTGATGGATGAGTTGGAACACCCCTGCAGGGTTAAATCTTTCGGAAAGCCATGCCCACGATTATGTGGCAAACTTGGATACTTTGTCTAACACCCGGTCATAGCAAACTTGAAGTAAACTCAAATAAAATACGCCAACTGTGTGCGTAACCGTGACTGTCTCTTCTCGTGAGTCCTTATTCGAGAGAGAACACGGTGGGGTTATGTTTGACGTAAGTAGGTGTTCAGGATCAGTTAGTGATCATTACTAGTTCACGTCCGTTATGCATAGACCACCATACTTTACTTTTTGTATCGTAAGTTAGCCACTTAAATAAATGCTTAGTCGCTTGCTGCAGCCTCACCACTTAACCATACTTCACCTATTAAGCTTTAAGTCTTGATACCCTTGCAAATGAGATTGCTGAGTCCCTGTGGCTCACAGATTACTACACCAACAGTTACAGGTACAGGTAATGCGATGATTGAACGTGAGCGCAATGTTTGTTTTGATTTGGAGTTCTTCTTCTTCATCATCAATCTAGGATGGGTTCCAGGCGGCAGCCTGGGATAGCAAGGATGGATGTCATTTTATCGTTTGATTTCGTCCGTAGTCGGACCCTGCTCTTCTGTATGATGTTTGAAGATGTTATTGTATTGATGTGACTCGGATGTAACTTGTGTCAAGTGTATGCCAATTCCATATACTCATCTCTTCTGTACATGTACTTGTAATGATATCCATTCTTGCAACACGACGAGATGTGCTTCTATCCCTGTCGAGGCCCTCATGCCGAAATAAGGATAGGATCGCATCTTGGGCATGAAAACAGGCATGTTTATCTCTTCGGCATGTAATCGACCATGTGTAAACCCTAGGTACACCCGGTGTCTATATAAGCTGAAGGGTTTTAGATTGTAGGGACAGAACAACTCATCTAGGGTTAGCTATTCGATCTTGAGGTAGATCAACTCTGCAACCCCCATACCATCAATACAACCAAGCAGGATGTAGGGCATTAGCTCCATAGTGTTGGGGAACATTGCATGGGAAATAAAAATTTCCTACGCACACGCAAGATCTATCCATGGTGATGAGCATCTACGAGAGAGAGAGAGTGGATCTACATACCCTTGTAGATCCCTAAGCGGGAAGCGTTAAGAAACACAGTTGAGGTAGTCGAACGTCTTCGCGATCCAAATCGCCGAGCGTCCCGCGATCCCATCACGATCTGTCCCGTGATCCAATCAAGATCCGTCCCGCGAATTCATCACGATCCGTCTCGTGATCTTTATCATGGTTCTTCCGATCTAGCCCCGAACGAACGACACCTCCGTGTTCAGCACACGTACATCTTGATGATGATCTCTGCCTTGTTGATCCAGCAAGAGGGAGAGGAGAGGTAGATGAGTTCTCTGTCAGTGCAACGGCGTCGCGGCGATGGTGGTGGAGGAATTCCAGCAGGGCTTCGCCTAAGCACCGCTGAAAACCGATCTAGAGGAGAAAACGATCTAGAGGAAGAAGAGGGCAACACGTGGCAATTAGGGTTATCTTTTCCCTCTAAATCCTGTAGTATATATAGGAGGGAGGGAGGGGAGGAGGCGTCCTCAAACCCTCAAGGTTTGGTCGAAATTGGAGGTGGAGGAGTCCTACTCCAATGCTATTAGGAGTAGGATTCCTCCTTTCCACTTGGAAACTCTTTCCACCTCTCCACCTTTAGATTTTTTTCCTTCTCAAACCTCATGGGCTTTAGTGGAGGCTTCGGCCAGCCCACCAGGGGATGGTTTGTGTCCTCCCACAACCCATGACGCCCCTCGGGGCGTGACACCCCTCCCGATGGTCCCCCGGTACCCTCCCGGCACTCTCGGTACACTACCGATGAGCCCGAAACTTTTTCGACGACCAAAATAGGACTTTCTATATATCAATCTTTACCTCCGGACCATTCTGGAGCTCCTCGTGATGTCCGGGATCTCATCCGGGACTCCGAACAACCTTCGGTCACCATGATACATAACTCTATACTACCAAAACATCACTGAACCTTAAGTGTGCAGACCCCGCGGGTTCGAGAACTATGTAGACATGACCGAGACACCTCTACGGGATGCCCATATTGGTTCCTACATATTCTATGAAGATCTTTATCGGTCAAACCTCTATGTCAAGGATTCAGTTAATCCCGTATGATGTTCCCTTTGTTCTTCGGTATGTTACATGCCCGAGATTCGATCCTCGGTATCTCCATACCTAGTTCAACCTCGTTACTAGCAAGTCTCTTTACTCATTCCATAATACAAGATCCCGTGACTAACACTTAGTCACATTGCTTGCAAGGCTTGTTGTGATGTTGTATTACCGAGTGGGCCCTGAGATTCCTCTCTGTCACATGGAGTAACAAATCCCAGTCTTGATCCATGCCAACCCAACAGACACCCTCAGAGATACCTCTCCGTCACATGGAGTAACAAATCATAGTCTTGATCCATCCCAACCCAATAGACACCCTCGGAGATACCTGTAGAGCACCTTTATAGTCACCCCAGTTACGTTGCGACGTTTGATACACACAAGATACTTCTCCAGTGTCAGTGAGTTGCATGATCTCATGATCATAGGAACATATACTTGACATGTAGAAAACAGTAGCAATAAACTGACACGATCATATGCTACGTTTGTAGTATGGGTCTTGTCCATCACATCATTCTCCTAATGATGTGATCCCATTACCAAATGACATCTCATGTCCATGACTAGGAAACCATAGCCATGTTTGATCAACAAGCTAGTCTATTAGAGGCATACTAGGGACATGGTGTTGTCTATGTATTCACACATGTATATGAGTTTCCGATCAACACAATTATAGCATGGATAATAAACGATTATTATGAACAAGGAAATATGATAATAACCAATTTATTATTGCCTCTAGGGCATATTTCTAACAGTCTCCTACTTGCACTAGAGTCAATAATCTAGTTCACATCACCATGTGATTCGCATTGTTATGAATCTAACACCCAATGAGTTCTGGGGTTCAATCATTCTTTGCATGTGAGAGAGGTCTTTTAGTCAACGGGTCTGCGACATTCAGATTCGTGTGTATTTTGCAAATCTCTATGTCAAACTGTAAATACTACTACCACACTCCACTTGGAGCTATTCCAAATGGCTGCTCCACTATACGTATCCGGATTGCTACTAAGAGTCATCCGGATTGGTGTTAAAGCTTGCATCGACGTAACTCTTTACGATGAACTCTTTATCACCTCCATAATCGAGACACATTTCCTTAGTCTTTTAGTTACTAAGGACAATCTTGACCGCTGTCTAGTGATCCACTCCTGGATCATTCTTGTACCCCTTGAAGGACTCATGGCAAGGCACACACAGGTGCAGTACACAGCATGGCATACTATACAGAGCCTATGGCTAAGGCATAGGAGATGACATTCGTCCTTTCTCTTTCTTCTGCCGTGGTCGAGCTTTGAGTCTCACTCAACTTCACACCTTACAAAGCAGGCGAGAACACTTCTCTCTGACTGATCCATTTTGAACTCTTTCAAAATCTTGTCAAGGTATGTACTCATTCAAAGTCTCATCAAGCATCTTGATCTATCTCTATAGATCTTGATGCTCACCAATTAGGTAGCTTTATCCAGGTCTTCCTTTGAAAAACTCCTTTCAAACAACCATTTATGCTTTCCAGAAATTCTACATCATTTCCGATCAACAATATGTCAACCACATATGCTTATCAGAAATTCTATAGTGCTCCCACTCACTTTATTGTAAATACAAGTTTCTCATAAACTTTGTATAGACTCAAAAACTTCGATCACCTCATCAAAGTCTATATTCCAACTCCGAGATGCTTGCTTCAGTCCATAGAAGGATCACTGAAGCTTGCTTACCTTTTAGCATCCTTAGGACTGACAAAACCTTCTGGTTGTATCTCATACAACCTTTCCTTAAGGAAGGAAACGATATTCTGACATCCATCTGCCAGATTTCATAATTGAAAAATGCAGCAAGTGCTAACATAATTCCAACAGACTTTAGCATCGCTTCAAGTGAGAAAGTCTCATCGCAGTCAACTCCTTGAACTTGTCGGAAACTTCTTTGCGACAAGTCGAGCTCCATAAATGGTGACATTTACCATCAACGTCTGTCGTCATCTCAAAGGTCCATTTGTACTCGACGACCTGCCGTCCAACGAGCAAGTCTACCAAAGTCTATACTTGGTTTTCATACATGGATCCTTTCTCGGATTTCATGGCCTCTAACCATTTGTCGGAATCTGGGCCCATCATCGCTTCTCCACAACTCGTAGGTTCATCGTTGTCCAACAACATGACCTCCAAGACAGGGTTGTCGTACTGCTCAGGAGCAGTACACATCCTTGTCGACCTACGAGGTTCGATAGTAACTTGATCTGAAGCTTCATGATCATCATCATTAACTTCCTCTTCAACTAACGTAGGCTTCATAGAAACATCTTCCTGCGCTGCGCTACTCTCTAGTTGAACAAAGGTTCAACAACCTCATCAAGTTCTATCTTCCTCCCACTCAATTCTTTCGAGAGAAACTCTTTCTCGAGAAAGGACCCGTTTTAGCAACAAACACATTATGCTCGGATCTGAGATAGATGGTTTACCCAACTGTTCTTAGGGTATTCTATGAAGATGCATTTGTCCTCTTTGGGTTCGAGCTCATTAGGTGAAAACCTTTTTCACATAAGCATCGCAACCCCAAACACTAAGAAATGACAGCTTAGGTTTCTGTCAAACCATAATTCATACGGTGTCATCTCAACGGATTTAGATGGTCCTCTATTTAAAGTGAATGTAGTTGTCTCTAGTGCATAACCCCAAAACGATAGTGGCAAAATGATAAGAGACATCATAGTATGCACCATATCCAATAGAGCACGACTATGACGTTCGAACACACCATCACACCATGGTGTTCCAGGTGGCGTGAGTTGTGAAACAACTTTCACATTGTCTAAAGTTGTATGCCAAACTCGTAACTCAGATATTCACCTCCACGATCATATCCACCTCATGGGCTTTAGTGGAGGCGTTAGCTAGACCACCAGGGGCTGGTTTGTGTCCTCCGATAGCCCATGAGGCCCCTCGGGGCGTGACACCCCTCCCGATGGTCCCTCGGTACCCTCCCGGCACTCTCGGTACACTACTGATGAGCCCGAAACTTTTCCGACGACCAAAATGGGACTTTCTATATATTAAGCTTTACCTCCGGACCAGTCCGGAGCTCCTCGTGATGTCTAGGATCTCACCCGGGACTCCGAACAACCTTCGGTCACCATGATACATAACTCTATACTACCGAAATGTCACCGAACCTTAAGTGTGCAGACCCTGCGGGTTCGAGAACTATGTAGAAATGACCGAGACACCTCTATGGTCAATAACCAATAGCGGGACCTGGATGCCCATATTGGTTCCTACATATTCTATGAAGATCTTTATCGGTCAAACCTCTATGTCAAGGATTCAGTTAATCCCGTATGATGCTCCCTTTGTTCTTTGGTATGTTACTTGCCCGAGATTCGATCGTCGGTATCTCCATACCTAGTTCAACCTCGTTACCGGCAAGTCTCTTTACTCGTTCCGTAATACAAGATCCCATGACTAACACTTAGTAACATTGCTTGCAAGGCTTGTTGTGATGTTGTATTACCGAGTGGGCCCTGAGATACCTCTCCGTCACATGGAGTAACAAATCCTAGTCTTGATCCATGCCAACCCAATAGACACCCTCGGAGATACCTGTAGAGCACCTTTATAGTCACCTAGTTACGTTGCGATGTTTGATACACACAAGTACTCCTCCGGTGTCAGTGAGTTGCATGATCTCATGGTCATAGGAACATATACTTGACATGCAGAAGACAGTAGCAATAATCTGACACGATCATATGCTACGTTTGTAGTTTGGTCTTGTCCATCACATCATTCTCCTAATGATGTGATCCCGTTACCAAATGACATCTCATGTCCATGACTAGGAAACCATAGCCATCTTTGATCAACGAGCTAGTCTATTAGAGGCATACTAGGGACATGGTGTTGTCTATGTATCCACACATGTATCTGAGTTTCTGATCAACACAATTATAGCATGGATAATAAACGATTATTCTGAACAAGGAAATATGATAATAACCAATTTATTATTGCCTCTATGGAATATTTCCAACACATAGGAGGGCCTGAACCTGGGTACATCTGTGTCCCTTCGTCTCCTGTTACCATCGATTCTAGTCTCACTGTTCGGGACCCCCTACCCGAGATCCATCAGTTTTGCCACTGACAGAGTGTTTGCCATACTTTATAAAGGCTTTAGAATGGCAAAGATTTACGACAAACAAGGCAATCCGGTCATACGGTTATATAAACAAAGGTACGTGGAAAGATATGTTATATTACTATTAATGTAAGAGACATCTTCTGGGAAAAATAGTTCCGTTATAAGTTCCTTTTCCCAGGATATCATGTTGACCATGATCGTGAAACCTCAACTCCGATCAATGTGGGAGGAAAATATTGAGGATTTAGTTTGGGGAATGTTCCCGAACTCTATGGTCATTTAATGAATCGAAATTTTCACTTTGTCGTTGCCGACCAATTGTTTTCTTAAGATGGCTAGCTTTTGGCTTCACCCAGTCTATGGTACTAACTCGGTTAACCCGGAAGTAACAATCACCGAGGTTCTCACTTTACCCCCTAGCCGAACAATCGGGAACGTAGGGTGTAAGCACAGGAGCAAGACAACCCAGCTTGGCCAAAATCTTAAGTCAAATTGATGCATATTTTTGGCTTTATAATGATGATTACATAAGGTACCACTCACATATTGAATATAAATTCTTTAATGCTATATGATCTTTTGACTCCTTTGTGACCGTTTATCATTTGAGAGTGGCCCAGCGTCATCTTCTACCCCTTTGTAGATGCTACGCAGGGTGTTTCCACAGTAACATGACAACCCTTAGCTGACGTCTCGATGCCCGGAGGTGGTTGTGTTACCGGAAACGAGGCAATCAGATATTCGAGTTTTATAACTTTCACTTAGTCAAGGAGCATATGTTTGGGGGCAACTTAATAGCCCCCGGTATACGTCGACTCCTCCGATTATTCGAGGTCGAACCACCCACAACTTGGCATTTTTCAAGAAAGAAAGGCCCTTCGTTTTACTCGGATAACCTCGATCGGCTATACTTGGTTGAACACCGCCTGCGGTTCGCTGACTGTTTGACGCTTGTTGTCACAGTCATCTTTCATCTTTCGCCAACTGAGGCACTTAACCAGTTAAACTAGAAGTGACAATCGCAGTGGTTCTCCCTTTACCCCTTAGCCAAACAAAGCAAAAACGTAAGGGGTAAGCACATGAGCCAGGCCATCTATAGACCAAAGACACAACTCGAAGTCAATGCATATAAATGCGATACCAAGGACTGCACGGAGTACCTCGATCTTTGGTGGGTTCGGTGCTAACCGCAACCCCCCTTTAATATCGCCAATGCATGAAATACATCTGGCGTTGTACTGCGGAAGTTATGCTCGGAAAAACCAAAAAACTTATGCAAAAAACTTTATGTTCAGATAAAATGAAATTATGCCAATTCGAAATTGGTCTTAAAATTAATATGTGCTTTGGTCGTGCTTTAACATGATATGTCCGAACTCCGGACTCCAAGTGGGCTAGCCTTCGGCTTCAACCTCCTTATCCCAAAGGCGGAGTGTTTCTTCGAGGCCTGTTTAGCAAACTAAACTCAAGCGGCTTTAGAAAGAAACCAGGCTATCCGGCGATTGACCACACACTGGTATCGGAAAAAGTAGTAGTAGAAAAAGACTTTGCAATGACTAAGAAGAAAACACATTTACTATAGAACGGCTCATATAAATTTGAGATCCCATAGTTAACTTTGGGAAAGGGAATTGTTTTTAACAAATGATTTTTTTAACAATATTTATAATGTTTGGTTGAACCGAACAAAAATAGAATTTCAAAGAGAGTTGAGCACGAAAAAGACTTAGCTGGTTAATGTGCTTGGTGCGGTCCGGGGTTGTGGAAGCACGGAGACGTAGTCCTTGGCCTAGCCGAGGTCCCAACCCCCAAGGCCGAGGTAATCAAGCGAAGAGCTCGGGTCAGGAAGTAACAATGCAATACAGTTGTTGTGGCGAGGCAAAGCCCGCGGTCTAGCCAAGGAGACAGAGTAGTTCGACAGCTTGATGGCGAAACACCCAGTTATCTTGGGAAAAGGAAGCGTTTTTAACAAACAAACTTTTTTATTTAACACAAATATAATTCTTGGTCGAACCAAACAAAAAATTAAAATTTTAAAATTTTGAGCATAAAAGCGAATTAGCTGGTTAATGTCCTAGGTGTTGATGATGTGGGCCGAGCTTACAACGGGTCGAGGTCCCAGCCCCCAAGCCGGTCCCGAGATAGCTGACAAAGAGCTTGGATTGCTGAAGTGACAACACAACACTTTCAAAGGGCCAATGCGAAACTCCCGGTCCAGCCAAGGGGATAGAGTAGTTCGACAGCGTGACGGTGAATCCTTCCCATCAGTCGACCATGTCGATGATGCAATTTGGTTGATGGAGGCGGGACAACGATGTCGTCTCGCCGAGGTGACCGCATGATGCAGCCAAAGTCAATTACCTGTGCACACAATATAGTGCAAGCCAAGAGTAAAAACAAATAAAGGTAATAATATATTAAAAAAATTCTTCTAGTTAGTTAATTTAAGTGAAGCAAATAATTAAAGAAATATGGCCTGGGCGCTGGTGTGCATGAGAGAAGAGTTTGGCTTGATGAAGTGGCGATGCTGCATGTTCTATATGGCGAGGCGAAGTCCCTGGTCCAGCTAACATGGCAAAGCTGGTTGGCTAGTGACGCCGAAGTCCCTGGAGCAGATTGATGAAGAGATGGCAAATCCCCTAGTCTAGCCGAGGTGACGGAGCAGGTCGGCTGGTGACGCCGAAGTCTCATGCCAGCCGAGGCGTCGAAGCAGGTCGACTAGTGATGCCGAAGTCTCATGCCAGCCGAGGCGTCGAAGCTGGTCGGCTGGTGACGTCGAAGTCCTCGGAGCAGGTTGATGAGGAGATGAAAAAGATCCCGGTCTAGCTGAGGTGATGGAGCAGATCGGTAAGGTTATGCTAGAGCCACATGCCAGCTGACGTGTCAAAGCAGGTCGGCATGGTGGACGTCAGCTTGAAAAAGCAACGGCACGGTGATGCCGATGCAGGTCGGAATTTGTGACATGGTCAATGCTGGCTTGATGAAGCAACGAAGCACCCGACCCGCACAAACAGCGGATGACAAGGTTCTCTTGATGATTATTCAGCCCTCGCGATGCGAACTCTCGGTTGGCTGACCGAGATGATGAGAAAATTTCCTTCAAAAAGGATGTATCACAACCCGTCCATAAAAAAGATGAACTCGTGTCGGATTCATTTTCGCACAGAAAATAGATCAAAAATTCATTCTACTCATAGGACCTTTCCCGGAGTCTGGACGGTCGGATCGAGTTGAAATTATGAGGGATACTCGGTATGGGAATTCCACAGCCGATGAACGGTTGGATTTTCCAACGGATATCCAAGCTGGATACTGGACACCTCGTCCTATACTCATCCAAATTCCCGTCCAGATTCGATGGGGCTCCGGTATATTGGAGATTGTTGGAGATTCCTCCATCGGAACACGATAAAATTTTGTAGGGTTGTTGTAGATACAATTCCACCCAATTCCCCTGAAGCAATCGTCAAAGCGACACTCGAGGAAATGGGGATGACAAACACAAATTTGCTGTCCAAAAAAACTCGCAATCTGTAGATGAGCCATCGATCCTTCTAGCGATCCCATAGCAAAACTCTTGATGAAAGCACGAATGTCGGTGTCAAAACCAACATATCTCGGGTAGGGGGTCCCGAACTGTGGATCTTGGATCGATTTGTAACATGAGACAAGGGAGACGGTATTTACCCAGGTTTGAGCCCTCTTGATAGAGGTAAAACCCTATTCCTGCTTTGTTCGTATTGATGATGGTGTATTGAGTACATGGTTGATCTACCTCGAGATCGTTTGTAGTGGTCTAAACCCTAAGAGCTATGCTCGTATGATGATATGGTCTATGATGATCTGATTGTCCCTAATGACTAGCCTGGCCTCAGCTTATATAACACACCAGAGGCCTAGGATAACAAGAGTCCTAGTCGGCTACATTGGTGGACAGGAGTCCTTGTCTTTATCACCAAGTCTTTCGAAATCTTCCTTGTATGCATCATGGGTTGTCCGAACTGGCGCATTAGTGAACCGCCATGGGGGTCTTCGGCCTGACCCACTGGTCGGGAGACAACGTGGTGAGTACCCCCTAGTCTAGGACACCATCACCTTCTAACTATTATTACATCCTTTTATTATCAATGTAACATGCATCTCTAGAAACATTTTCCATATATTATCCATCGATAATACTCAGTATTGCGTGATTTATAGTCTCCGGTAACTTTCTGGTAACCCCGGAACGCTTCTGCATCCTCTCAAAACTATTTCAAATATTAATGAAACAATTTCACAAATATATTCTCATCACTCCTGTAATACTAAAATATAGAAGATCATGATTACCTTAAGCTTGTGACTCCATAGTTTTGGTAACACATATGCATGAACTAAACCCGTTCATTCAGTGCGCGATAGCAGAATCGTGGACGTCCATATCGATCCCTATGAGAACACGTATGACATTCAATTGAATCTTTGGTTATCATGTGATATTACCTTTGCTTCGTGATACTTTACAAACCAGAAGATGTGTCGATGTCCTCTTGAGTCATACAAATGCTCACTATATGTTATCCTCGTTACTAGTTTTGTTATTTTTTCTCGTTGATGTGTTCTGGCATCCCCGTGGCATAGTCATCATTGTCTGGCCGGACAATAATAGATGTTGTTACACCAATAGGGTCCTAAGAATAATTTTCCATTGTTGGAGGAGTAAATCCCACCCTCGAGCTATCTAGTCCCTTGTCAAACTTTTCAATGAACATGTAGGTTGTCATTGTGATCACCGTGTTACAGATGACGTTTGAGCAACCCCAAGCTCATCGTATGATAAGAAGTGACTACGATACTCTCATGGTGTAAGGAACAACACATGTTAACACTCCGTGTTATAAGAATTGATTTCAGACGACATTATCCCAAAGTATAACTAACAAGTTTGGTTTGATTTAATATGACCGTTCTTCTAACGCCATACTCTCAATGTTGTTTTAGGACTATGGTACATTTAACAATATCCTATGATCCGGAAAACATGATCACCAACAACACTTGAGACAGTCTCGGAGCCAAGAGAGGGAGCCTTATTTTGATGTGTACATTCCACATGTGCATATGCGTTTTGAACTAAATCGCATATTCCAGGATCATAGCGGTTATAGCATAGAATATAAACTCCTAACTATGAATATGGAAATATAATAATACAATATTATTGACTCTAGGGCATATTTCCAACAGTCTCCCACTTGCACTAGAGTCAATAATCAAGTTTACATAGTCTTTGTAACACCTGTGCCTTATCTTGTGTTTCTCATGCTTTGCTCGTGGTAGAGTCTTTGTCAGCAGATTTGTCACATACAAATATGTGTGATTTTTGTGCTTTTGGCATGTCTAGTTTTACTTGGGATCTAGCTTTCTTTTTCTTTGAGAAATGGCACCACTATTCGTAATTTAGTGTCATTGATTTCATTGCACTTAGGATCACACCAACCATATCAAGACACTTCTTGACACTACTAGAAAATAGCTTATAGGTAGAACTCAGCAGTAGTGATGGGCAACAGCACCACGCTACTGTTAACTACTAATAGCGTTGGGCAAAACCTAGCCCTACTGGTAAGTTTTAGCAGTATAGCTGGTAGTTATACCAGGGGCTACTGATAAGAGGGCCCCATGGCACCCCCGGGGCTAACCATAGTAACCTCAATGTATAAAAACAAGCGCTACAGCTACTTTGTAGCAGTAGCGTGTGTCTGGCATACAAGCACTTCTAGTGGGCTAGCAGGCGGGCTACGCTAGCAGCAGTGCATGTCAGTTACCCAATGCTATAGGTAATTACCTTAGCAATAGTGTCATGGTTTTGTCACAGCAGATGTCCTCGTGAGAGAACTTAAGGGTCAAGCCATCGCTGCTAGGTGGCGACTTGAAGGGGTTGATCGGGAACGAGAGATGAGGTTACCCAGGTTCGGCCCCTCCGAGTCACCACCTAGCGGTGATGGTTCTCTCATGAGGACATCTTCCGTGACAAAACCACGACAGTTGGCGCCTGGCAGATGCCTCATGAGAGAACTTCAAGGTGAAGCCATTGCTGCTAGGTGGCGACTTGAAGGGGTTTATTGGGAATGAGAGACGAGTTTACCTAGGTTCGACCCCTTCGATGGAGGTAAAAGCCTACATCCTATTTTGTGTGTACTGATGATGATCTTGATTACAAGGGTGTGGAATCGCTAACCTAGCTCTTGAGGGTTTTCTCTTACTTGATCCTTCTACCTCGGGGGCTCTCCTTTATATATAGGTTGAGGCCCCAAGGATACAATGGAGTCCTGGTCGAAGTACAACCCGTGACCTAGTCTAATTCTATCTACTCATCTTGCCTCTTAAGCATAGGAATACTCCCGCCTTCTCCCGTGAGCCAGCCTGCCATGCTATGTCCCATGAGCCGACCTTTAGAATAAATTGCCTTCTAGGCCTTGAACTTCTGATAGAAATTTCCCTTCTCGGCCGCCTGACAATTCTGGGTCATATGTCGGGCGGGTCATACCCATGGGGTATATCCCTAACAAATAGCGTTGGCTGTCAGCCTAGTGCTACTGCTAAGTTTGTCTTATCTTCTTCCGCAATTCGTTTTCCTCACTCTCTCTCCCGCCCGCACCCATGCTCGCGCTACTGTCGCCGACCTCACACCATCGGTATCTCTCTCCCTCCTCCTCTTGCCACCCTCCTCTCTCCTCCTTCCTCCTGCCGCCCGCGGTCCTCCTTGCTCTTCCTCTTGCCTCCCTCCTCCCGCCGCCCGCCTCCCTCCTCCTCCAACCATGTGCCCTCCTCTCCCTCCTCCTCTCTCCTCCCTCCTCCCATTACCCTTATCACTCCTCCTACTCTCTCCTCATGCTTCCCACCTCTCTACCCTACTTAGGTATAGAAACTTTTAGTAAAAAACTAATAATATAATTTTTTTAGGTATAGATATGTATTAGAATGCTATATGAGAAGTTTTTAGTAAAGAAATATAGGTATATAATTTTTTAGTAAGTATCAAATTTAGTAATATAACTTTTTAGTACACAAATTTATGTATATAATTTTTTAGTAAAAATAAGTAATATAAATTTTTAGGTATAGAATTTTTTCAATATATTGGAATGCTATATGAGAAATTTTTAGCTGTCAAATTTAGTAATAGAAATTTTTGCTATGAGATTTGATGATCTAATTTTTCACTCAATGGATTTGCAGGCTTTGTAGTGTTGTGTCTCTCCCTGAAGTGACCATCGTCGGAGCTTCCTATACTTCCTCTCGAGTCGAGTCAGTGAGCCAAAAGTCCACCTCCTCCTTATCCTCCACTCATGTCACTAAAAAATTCTATCGAGAGCTAAAAGTCAATGATATTTGGACATGCATTAGTTGTGTCCTTCGACGTGTGTATCATTTTGGAGGGAACACCTCCTAGTGGCCTATTTTTTGCCAGAATGTTGATTCATTTCCATTATGGCAAATTTCGGGCGCTTGATATGTCCTATTTTAGCAACGGTCATGACAATTTTTTGTGTGGATTTTAGCATGAATTTTACTATAAAGTAGGAAGAATCAAGTGCCCTGATTTGCCAGAACAGGAATTAGATGACATTCTGGCAAAACATAGGCCATTTTTATGGCATTACTCCATAAATGTAATGTTAATTGACTTATGATTAGGGTTGACTTTCAGTCTGTCAGAGCTCCTCGTGTGACTTTCAGTATGTTCTTGATGGAGGAATCCCGACTGTTGTTGTGGGGGGTTGTTTCCTCTTCCTCTTCTCGTGATATATACCTTGGTATAATGCGTGAGAGAGGGATAGGAAGCGAGCAACACCAACAGTCGAAATATCAGAGGAAGAATCTCGACTGATGTCGTGGGGGACACTTCCTCTTCCTCTTCTCGCAATATATAACTGTATAATGCGATTTTTGGTATGATATTTGATGATCTAAACTTTTCACTCGATGGAATATGCAGGATGTGTAGTGTTGTGTCTCTCCCTGGAGTGACCGTCGTCGGAGCTTCCTATACTTCCTCTCGAGTCGAGTCGGTGAGCCAAAAGTCCACCTCCTCCTTCTCCTCCACTCACGTCACTAAATAATTATGTAGAGAGCTAAAAGTCAATGATATTTGGACATGTATTGGTTTTCTCCTTTGACATGTGTATCATTTTGCAGGGAACACCCCCTAGTGGCCTATGTTTTACCGGAATGTTCATTCATTTTCGTTCCGGCAAATTTCAGGCGCTCGATATGTCTTATTTTAGCAACGGTCATGCTGATAACCCACAAGTGTAGAGGATCATTTGTAGCTTTTTTCGATAAATATGAGTCTCGAACCCAACGAGGAGCTAAAGGTAGAACAAATATTACCTCAAGTTCTATCGACCACCGATACAACTCTACCCACACTTTAACATTTGCTTTACCTCGAACAAGTATGAAACTATTTTGTAGGTGATAGGATAGTTTGCACGAATAAAACTAGAAATACTTTGCGGGAATAAAACTATGAGTAAATTGCAAGATAATAAAAGTTAGTTGTTTAGTAGAAAGCTTTTGTCAAACAAGAAGGTTATTTGTCCTTAGGCAATTGATAACCAGATCAGTAATCATTATTGCAATTTTATATGAGGGTGAGGCATGAGCTAACATACTTTCCGTACTTGGATAATATGCACTTATGATTGGAACTCTAGCAAGAGTCCACAACTAGCAAAGATCATTAAGTTAAAACCCAACCATAGCATTAAGTATCAAGTCCTCTTAACTTCCTTACGCAACAATCCACCTACTCGGGTCTGTGCTTCTGTCACTCACGCCACCCACCATAAGAAAATCATGAACATATTGCAACACCCTACAGCAGGGATCCCTCACGTTTGCGCAACACGGAGGGCACCATAGGACATCACCAAAATAAAGCATACAACTCATACCAACCACGATCATCAATTAGCCCATAGGACAAAACAAATCTACTCAAACATCATAGGATAGGCACATATCATTGGGAAATATTATATGGAGTTGAGCACCATGTTTAAGTAGAGATTACAGCGGGGAAGAGAGGTATTACACCGCTGCATAGAGGGGGGATAATTGGTGTTGATGGCAGCGAAGTTGTTGGTGTAGATCGTCGTCACGATGATTGCCCCGACGGCGTTCTGGTGCCACCAGGAGAGGGGGAGAGATCCCCCTCCTCCTTCTTCTTCCTTGGCATCCCCCTTAGATGGGTGGAGAGTTCCCACTCTGGTCCATGGCCTCCATGGCGGCAGAGGGGCAGGAGCCCCTTCGAGATTGGATCTCCCTCTCTGCTCTCTTTTGTTTTTGCGCTCGTGTTTTTTGGCCGGAAACCATTTCTTATATTACCTAAGATCCGTAACTCCGATTGCGCTAAGATTTTAACAAGATCTGTTTCCGGATATAAGCTTACTTGTGTCCGAAGTAGAGATCCAACTGACTTACGAGGAGTCCACGATACACCACCATGCACTTGGGCCCTGGGCGTGCCCTGGTGTCTCGTGGTGGCTGTAGGCCTCCTTTTGCATTGATTCCACCTCCGAAAAATCACAAATATTCCAAAATAATTCTCTATAAATATTTATCACATTTGGACTTCATTTGATATGGATATTCCGCAGAACAAAAAACATGCCATAAATAGAAATTAACACTGGGCACTAGATCAATATGTTAGTCCAATAAATCATATAAAATGTTGCCAAAAATATGTGAAAGGTGTATAATATTGGCATGAAACAATCAAAAATTATAGATACGATGGAGATGTATCACATCCCGATTATTTTTGTGGATTTCGGCATGATTTTTACTACGAAGTAGGAAATATCAAGTGCGCGTGATTTGCCGGAACTAGAATTAGATGACATTCTGCCAAAACATAGGCAATATTTTGTCATTACTCCATAAATGTAATGTTAATTGAGTTATGATTAGGGTTAACTTTCATGCTATCGGAGCTCCTCGTGTCACTTTCAGTATGTTCTTGATGGAGGAATCCCGATTGTTGTTGTGGGGGTCGTTTCCTCTTCCTCTTCTCACGATATATAGCTTGGTATAATGCGTGCGAGAGGGAGAGGAAGCGACCAACACCGACGATCGAAATATCAGAGGAAGAATCTTGATTGTTGTCGTGGGGGACGCTTCCTCTTCCTCTTCTTGCGATATATACCTTGGTATAATGCGCGAGAGAGGGAGAGGAAGCAGCCATCATCAATGGTCGAAATATCACAGGAAGAATCCAGACTGTTATTGTGGGGGTCACATCCTCCTTCCACGTGTGCTACACATTTTTGTAATGCATGCATGGACGAAGGGAGGAGCGGCCAACACCGACGGTCGAAATATTATTGTGAGGGAGTGTCCACATATATACACCATCATATCAATGTGAGGGAGTTCCCATCATATACACCATGAGATATGAGAGTTTCTTAGGGAAGCCTTACCAGCCTGAAATGCAATCCATGCTGAATAGTGATTTTTCTGGATCAAAGTTGTTCTCCTATGCAAATTCCATATATTAACCTAATGTTAAATGTCCATGTTCGCCTATTTAGGTTGCTCTAACATGCATGATAATAGCACCATTTGATTCATTGGATTTTTCTGATAAATTTTCATATATAAATTATTTTCATCTGACTTACAGATTAATTTATATGATTTTTCAAAGTTTTAAACAATTTCTGGAATTATTTTTAATAAGAAAATGGAATTGTGACATCAGCTTGACGTCATCCTGACGTCAGCTGGTCGACTGACCTGCCAGGTTAAACCTGACAACATGTGACCCTCGTGTCAGCGTTAGGGGGCTAATCCCCGCACTGATTGAGGTTTGACCCACCGATGGGGCCATTGTCAGTGGCTGGGCTAAGCTAATTGGGGTAATTAGCGGCTAACTAACCGGCCACGTCGGCACTAGCCGGAGGGTGGTCGCCGGCGACCATCCGACGCGGCGGAGGCTCGCCGGAAGCCGCTAGAGGGCTCAGATCGGCGCGGGGAGAGCACTGGGACGGAGCCCGTGCTCGACCGCATCGAGTGGGCTGGTCAGGGGGCTCGGGGAGGCAGCGACAGCGACGAATCGACGGCCAGCGATGGGGGCTCTTGACAGGGGAACGAGAGAGAGAGACAGGAGGAAGGGAGGGGGATGAATGAGCTCGGGAGAGAGGGCTCTCGTGTCTTCCAGGCGCAGGAGGAAGCAGGGGAGCAGCCTGCTCCGTGGCAAGCAGGAGGTGGAGGCCGGCGAGCGCTCGGTCCCCACCTCGATGCCTAGTGGCGCGAGGTGGGAGATGACCTCCCCACCCCTGGTGGGCTGGGCTGGGCCGCCCACTTGACCAGGTACACTTCTTCCCTTTCTTTTTATTTCTGTTTTCTGTTCTAACATTTGTTTATTTTATTGCAGGTCCAAATAACCTTTCAAGTATTCCAAAACTTTTGTATATTCAAGTTTGAATATTCTAAACTTGTATAAAAAGTTTCAGGTTAATTCGAAAACAGTAGTAATGATAATGTTTTTATTTATCAATTTCAGAGGCTTAAATCTTTAATTTAAATTATTTGAAATGTTCAAATAATTAGAATGATCCCTGGTATATCCATGCCCTCAATTATCAGACATAGGGAACATTTTTGATGGGCATTTTGGATTTGTTGAAATTTCATTTATCTTGAATTTCTTTAATTCATTAAATGCTTGGGGTTTCTTTTCTTTCTCCCCATTTCACATTGATGCAATGATGATGATGATGATGCAATCACAATGCTAACCTAGGACACTTGCTAGGGTTGTGACAACTCACCCCCACTCAAAAGAATCTCGTCCCGAGATTTTGAAGTCGTCGGAAAGAGCGCGAGGTAGTCTAGTCGAAGATGATCTTCTCTTTCCCATGTCGCCTCCTTTTCAGAATGATGCGACCACTGAACCTTGAAAAAGTTGATGTTTCGACGCTGAGTGGTACGCTCAGCTTGGTCGAGAATACGAACAGGGTATTCTCGGTATGTAAGGTTATCTTGGAGATCAAGCGCTTCGTGGTCTACTTCGCGGACAGGGTCCGAAAAGCAACGCCTGAGTTGCGAGACGTGGAAGACATCATGAACTTTGGAAAGATGCAGCGGAAGTTCCAATTGGTAGGCAACCTCTCCTCGTTTAGCAAGAATGCGAAAAGGTCCAATGTAACGAGGAGCCAACTTGCCTTTGATACCGAATCGATGGGTACCCTTCAGAGGTGTAACCCGAAGGTAAACCTTCTCGTCAACCTCATTGGTCACAGACTTATGATGACGGTCATATTGACTCTTTTGACGGGATTGGGCTGTTTTCAACTTTTCACGAATAACGCGAACTTGCTCCTCTGCATCCTGGATCATGTCCGGACCAAAGATTTGCCTCTCTCCGGTTTCTGACCAGTTAAGAGGTGTTTGACATTTTCTTCCATAGAGAACTTCAAAAGGGGCTTTGCCCAAGCTTGACTGATAACTGTTGTTATATGCAAATTCAGCAAATGGAAGGCAATTCTCCCAATTCATACCGAAAGATATAACACAAGCTCGGAGCATGTCTTCGAGAATTTGATTGACTCGCTCTACTTGACCACTTGATTGAGGGTGGAAAGCAGTGCTAAAGGATAGATGAGTCCCCATAGCGGTTTGAAAACGTTCCCAAAGTTGAGAAGTAAAGATACTTCTGCGGTCTGAGTTAATCTCCAAAGGAACACCATGAAGAGAAACTATTCGAGAAACATATAACTCCGCTAGCTGGCTAGCAGTAATGCTTTCACGAACAGGAAGAAAATGAGCCACTTTGGAGAGGCGATCAACGACTACAAATATAGCATTGTTCCCTCTCTTGGTCCTGGGAAAACCGGTGATGAAATCCATACCGACCTTATCCCATTTCCACTCAGGAATAGCTAAAGGTTGAAGGGTGCCAGCAGGCCTTTGATGTTCTGCTTTCACACGACGACAAACGTCGTAGTTAGCAACATACTGAGCAATTTCTCTCTTCATCCTAGTCCACCAGAACCTCTGGCATAGGTCCTGATACATTTTGGTACTACCCGGATGAATTGTGAGAGGAGAATCATGAGACTCCTTAAGGATCAATTGTCATAGATGTTGTTTCTTTGGGATCACCAAGCGATTCTCAAAGAAGACAACTCCCCGATCATCTTCCAAGAAGCATCTAACATTACCCTTCTTAATGTTTTTCTTGATCTGAGATATCCTGGCATCATGCTTCTGGGCATCTATGATTTGATCCAAAAGAGTAGGTTTCGCCATCAGGTTGGATAGGAATCCTTGAGGAACAATGTGAAGATTTAACTTCCTGAATTCCCCGTAGAGAAGCGGTTGACCTTGTTGTAACATCAGATTGTTACAGTAAGACTTACGACTTAGTGCATCAGCCATGACATTGGCTTTTCCTGGGGTGTAAGTTATCCCTAAGTCGTAATCTGTAATCAACTCTACCCACCGTCTTTGCCTGAGATTCAAATCCGGCTGGGTGAAAATATATTTCAGACTTTGGTGACCAGTGTATATCTCGCAACGATTACCCAGAAGGTATTGTCGCCATGTCTTTAGTGCATGAACTACAGCTGCAAGCTCAAGATCATGTGTTGGATAATTATCCTCATGTGGACGCAACTGTCGAGATGCGTATGCAATCACATGACGATCTTGCATGAGAGTGCAACCTAATCCTTGTCGCGAGGCATCGCAGTAGATAATAAAGTCCTTAGAAAAATCTGGTGGCACCAGAACGGGAGCAGAGGTCAGTCATGTTTTCAACTCCTGAAAACTATGCTCGCATTGTGTGGTCCACTCGAACTTTTTATCTTTCTTAAGGAGTTCAGTCAGAGGTTTCGCAACCTTGGAGAAATTCTCAACAAAGCGGCGACAATAGCTCCCTAAGCCAAGGAAACTCCTTACTTGCTTAACCGATTCAGGTTGAGTCCAATCAAGGACGGCCTGAACTCTCTCGGGATTGACAGCAATAACTTTGCCAGAGATCATGTGGCCCAGATAGGTCACTTCTGGCAACCAAAATTCACACTTGGAGAATTGGGCATATAAGCGGTGCTCCCGAAGTTTCATCAATACTAGCCTTAGATGCTCGGCATGTTCTTGTTCGTTCTTCGAGTAGATGAGTATGTCGTCGAGGTAAACCACGACGAATTTATCCAAATACTCCATGAAGGTCGAATTCATCAGACGAGAGAAGGTGGCTGGAGCATTGGTTAAACCGAAGGACATGACGGTGTACTCGTATTGGCCATAATGAGTGACAAAAGCCGTTTTTGGAATGTCCCCGTTTCTAATTCTGATTTGATGGTATCCCAACCTCAAATCGATTTTGGAAAAGACAGAGGATCCAGCGAGTTGATCATACAAATCGTTGATCCTGGGGAGTGGATACTTGTTCTTGATAGTGACCAAATTCACTGGTCGATAATCCACAACCATCCGATCCGATCCATCCTTCTTCTTAACAAAGAGGACGGGGCAAGCCCAAGGAGAAGAGCTAGGACGGATGAAACCTTTCTTCAAAGCTTCATCGAGTTGGGTTTTTAGCTCGGCTAGTTCTAAGGGTGCCATCTTATAGGTTCTTCTGGCTATTGGGACTGTCCCTGGAATCAGCTCTATCACAAACTCAACATCTCTGACAGGTGGAATATGTGGCAGTTCTTCTGGGAAGACATCCGGAAAATCACGGACTACTGGAATATCTTCTAACTCTAGAAGAGGTCTAGCATTTAGGGAATAGAGTTGGCTGCTTGGTTGTTCGAGTAGAGACATTAACTATCTCACCCGATGGATGTGTAAGTTGAACATTCCTAGAATGAGTATCAATCTTGGCATAGTGGGCTTTCATCCAATCCATACCTAGAATGATATTGATGTCCGAAGACTTAAGAGCTATCAAGGATGCTAAGAATACTAGTCTATCCACCAGAATTTCATTGTCATGACTCACTTTAGAAGTTTGCCATTTTGAACCAGGAGTCTGAACTACTAAGGGAGTGGGCATGTCACAGAAGGACGTGTTATGCAACTGTGCATACTTTCTGAGATGAATGAATGAGATGCCCCAGTATCAAATAGAACAGATGCTAGATGGCTATTAACAAGAAGAGTACCTAGAATAACTTCAGGATCTTCAAGGGCTTCTTCAGCAGACACATAATTCACTCGCCCACGGACAGGAGTTGGCTTCACATAAAAAGCTTTTCCTGGTTTTCCACGTCCAGCGGGCTTAGTATTGTTCTGGGGACACTCATGAGAATAGTGTCCCGGTTCTCCACATTTGTAACATAACACTGTAGCATGAGGTGCAACATTTGTAGGCGGTCCTCCAAATGGTCTGGGTGGAGGGTTGGACTGAACTGGACGAGGTGCCTGGAAGGATGGCCTCGCGGTGTATCTTACCGGCAAAGCTGCATTGGCCACCCAAACTCGGCGTTTGTTAGGGCCTGAACCCGATGTAGGGTTGAAGTCACGGTTATGCTTCCTCGTAGCCTCGTAGTCAGTTTGTCCGGACTCAGCATTGATGGCCTTATTGACGAGAGCCTGGAAGGTGGTGCACTCGTGCAGACGAAGATCTCGGCGAAGCTCAGCATTAAGTCCCTTGCGGAACCTAGCCTGCTTCTTGGCATCAGTTGAGACTTCATCTAGAGCATAGCGAGCAAGATTACCAAACTCGCGACTGTATGCATCCACTGACAATCTGCCCTGGGTGAAGGCACAAAATTCCTCTCTTTTGCGATCCATCAGCCCTTTCGGGATGTGGTGGAGACGGAATGCGGCGCTGAACTCTGCCCAGGTTGGTGTAGGTCCCTGGGGACGCATAGCCTCATAGATTTCCCACCATAGGTTGGCAGGTCCCTCCAGAAAGTACATCGCAAAGGTCACCTTGTTGGCCTCTGAAACATTTGCAGCTCGGATCTTGCGTGGCATACTAGTCAGCCAATCATCCGCATCGAGGGGGTCGATCGAATGATGGTACTTGGGCGGACACAGCTTGATAAAGTCACCAAGTGATACTCCATCGTGGTGATCATTGTGGGGAGCATGAGCTGTGTTTTGCTCAATTCTTTCCAACAGCCTATTGGTCTCCCTCTTATTCCTTTCAGCCTCTAGCATCACCTCTACCAGGGATGGTGCACGTGGCAGCTCCTCTTGCCTTGGCTGGCTTCCCTCGCCCTGCTTAGGAGCAGGCACGGGATTGTTCCTAGTTGCCACCATCCTGGGAAAAGCAATCTAGAGCTTAGACATAGAGAACATCAACTCTAAGACGTGAATTATGGAATGTGCTGATCAACATGGCATGTAGGATAAACACCAATCAACATGGTAAAGCAAGTACCATATGAACATTAGGTTTCATACACACCATGACTTAGTTCAGTACAAACCCAAGCTGAAAACAACTACGGAGAGATGACACAACTCATCGGAGGCATTACAAGCTTCCTATACATTATCTATCTACACCTCCGGAACTCAACTCTCGACCTAGGTCATATCCCACAAGACATGCAGGACTGTGGCGAGACGACTACTACCATACCAGGACTAACATCCACGCACTCAAACATCACCATAGAATGCCTCGTACAGGTTACCCCCGTGACCTGGGAGCTGAACCTGAGGATCTGGAAACACTCTAGCCTGGGATCCCTGGAAACCATAAGGACACGGATGTGGCCTTGGTCCCCTTGTCGACGGCAACAGCGGTCCTCGAAGAGGGGTGATGCCTCTAACATCAGGCCAGTCTACGTGTGCTGGCAAATGAGTCCGCGATGGGGTCAGCATCTCCAAATCTCCATAGCCTGTCTGCACGACAGGTGCCAACTGCATCAAGGCTGTCCAAAGACGGGCACGGGTAGCATAGAGCTCCATGCGAAGAGCACGTGCATCACGATCCCTGTTCTCCAACATCTGAGCAGTCACCTGCAGCCTAGGGTCCTCATGAGAATGATCAAAGTAGGCTGCACTAAGATATCCATCCTCTCCTCCCATGGAAGCAGGAACATAGCAGAACTCCGTGTTCTGTAGCAGACCATGGTGAAACCTTATGATAGTCAGCATGGTGTATGCGGCTTCCTGAACTGCCATATCTATGGTAACTCCCAATCCATGAGTCCAGTGAAGTGGCTCTGCAGCTCCAGGATATGAAGGATATATCCTAACGGTACACAGATACTGACTCTGGTTGAAATCTCGATACTGCTCATCCACTGTATACTCTGGGTACCAACAGTATCCAGCCTCCATCATAACTCTAACCAACATGGCCGTGTGACCCGGCACATTGATGCACCTGGTCAAACGGACCACCTGACGGAAAGGACGAGAGGGCATCTGAAACAGAGAATGATGCAAAGACACTAGAGATCCTAGCAGAAATTGGACAGCGTAACGGCTGTAATTGCTCAAGAATTTTTTTGAGACAATTGAAAAAGATTGGAAAGGCATAACCACTCGACTATCTAGACTCAAATCTCTTCTCCATCTGTTTGTCACACCAACAATACTTGAATAACTGCATTCACTTACATCCATATGCCAGAGAACCCGGGGTCGACATGCTTAGTTATATAACCAAGGTGGCAGAATCATATAGGGAGATGCATACGTAACCCAGCGATGCACGTGTCGGTCATCAGCGAGTGTAACCGAGTCGTAGCAAGCTATAAGGACTCTAGTGTATACCGCGTGACATTTTCCTCGTAGGGAAAGAGACAATAGCAATGAAGGATACTGTCGGGACCCCGATCCTAAGTCATATGATTCCATACTGTAACAAGCCACATCACTTTGCGGCCTCACGCACGGTACTCCACGGCTGCAGCCTTACCTTGGCCGGGACCGTTTGCGTCTTTTGGCTCACGTATGTGAACGTGTCGCTGGCAATCACACAACAAAGAACCCGGGCCAACATGACTAGTCATAGAACCCAAGTGGTACATCCGTACGGAAACAGGCATACATAACCCAGCAATGCAGGTGCCGGCCTCAAGCGTGTGTAGACGAGTCATAGCAAGCTACAAGGACTCCATTACGTCGCAAGACACGAATGTCATCACTACACGTAGACGAGTCATAGCAATCTACAGGGACCCCATTACATTGCGAGACATTTCCCCGAAGGAACAGACACAGCAGCAAACAAGGATACATGCCGGTCAATCAATGTGTCCGGAGCAGTAGCAAGCTACCATGGCTCGGTGGAAGCACAAAGAGCCAGTTTCCCGTAAAGAGTACTACTAAAGGCACACGACTAGGTGTCGGATCCCATACATACCGTTGCACGTCAGACGTACGCACGACATGCCCGATATGCATAGATACAACTATGGCATCACAACATAACCATACAACAACATGACTTTTATTTAAGAGGCTCAGATGAGCCTTGCATAATATGTTCTTACAGATAGGGGTCACATGACCCGACACTCAAGCCATACAAACAAATTCATACAAGCCAGCGGAAACTTAAGCTGTCTGAGTACAGACGGCGAAATAGAAAAGAGGCACACGGCCTGACTATCTACAGCCCACCACATGGGCAAGATCGTAGCTGGGACACCAGCTATTCGGCATCGTCAACGTCTAGATAGAACCCACTTGATGGGTCCTGGTTCTCTTCTGCAACATTAATTAAGCAAGGATGAGTACAATCGTACTCAGCAAGTCTTTAAAACAGACCTAGTCTATTTATGCTCATGTATCAATAAAGGGGGTGGTGGAGTTCATGCAGGAATGCCAGCTTTGTCTCATGGCTAACCTACACTACTCAATTTTAAACTCTCTGTTACAATTTTAGTTATCGCACACGAGTCCACTATCTCCATCACAATACACTACCATGGATTCACCTTCCCCTTCCGAAAGAGTGCCATCCACGGTACTCACACTTGTCTTGATATTTTTAGGAGTATCCATTAGATTATCTATGAACAGCATAATTTCTCCAAGTAGTCCATATCCGAGGACGCGGCTATTCGAATAGTTTCATACCTTGTAGGGGTGTACTTCTTCACACACTCTCTCGCCACTTATCGCTGTGTGCCATAAACCATGCACCTCGGCAACCTTCAAGCGGATGCCCAGCGAGGAAGTCGGCCACGACCGTCAAGCACATAAGACCTCTAGTCCAGGCTATCACCTATTTGAGAGTGAACCCGCACGGAAGTCCAGCCGAAGTTTCCGCTACGGTCCCAAACGATGTGCGCAGGGTTCCCAAGCCCACCATTCGGGTAACCCTTGGTACACCGTGCCATTGCCCACCGCGTCGTAACCCACCCCGAGGGTCAGTGCTACGCACGACCTCCAGCATGCTATAAACACCAGAAACTACTTGCAACACCTCGACCAAGGACTAAGCGACTGATAAGTCGAGAGGGGTCGAGTTACCGGAACCCAATGTGTGGTAGTAACTAGTCTTGGATCACAAACACGGAACCCAGTTCCTAAGAACGGTCCCAATGAGACAACCCACTATGTACTCCTACATAGCCTCTCATCGCTACCTTTACCAAATCGTATTCATTATGAGCTCATCACATCGGACAACACTGTTTCACTCAGTTCATCACCCAGATGAAACAAACCTGACACAACTCTAAGCATAGCAAGCATAGCAAGCAAAGTAAGCTAAGCACATCATGGCACAAGCATCTACCAGGTATGCTAGGTTGCAAGGTTTAGCTATTTACTGTGACAAGATCAGGTCATGCATAAGAATAGGATCATCTATCGTGTATGACCGACATATGACTATTTGTCCTAATGCAATAAACGAGAGCAGGAGTGAGAGAGTGGGGTGTTATAGGAATGATCAATGGGGTTGCTTGCCTTGCTGAGTTGCGGAGGAGTTCTCTCCTTCGTCGGGATACGGGGTAGTATCTTCTCGATTAGGGCCTACCGCAATGCAGATAAGACCATTCAATACAAGCAAATGCAACAATATGATGCATGATCATGGCATAGTAATATGCATGGGTGAGCTAATGTAACTAGTGATCATGTCAATTTAAAATAGATTTGAATATAGGTTCAGAGTTGTTCTCCTATGCAAATTCCATATATTAACCTAATGTTAAATGTCCATGTTCACCTATTTAGGTTGCTCTAACATGCATGATAATATCACCATTGGATTCATTGGATTTTTCTGATAAATTTTCATATATAAATTATTTTCATCTGACTTACAGATTAATTTATATGATTTTTCAAAGTTTTAAACAATTTTTGGAATTATTTTTAATAAGAAAATGGAATTATGACATCAGCCTGACGTCATCCTGACGTCAGCTGGTCGGCTGACCTGCCAGGTCAAACCTGACAGCGTGGGACCCTCGTGTCAGCGTCAGGGGGCTAATCCCTGCGCTAACTGAGGTTTGACCCACCGATGGGGCCCATGGTCAGTGGCTAGGCTAAGCTAATTGGGGTAATTAGCGGCTAACTGACCGGCCACGTCGGCACTGGCCGGAGGGTGGTCGCCGACGACCATCCGACGCGGCGGAGGCTCGCCGAAAGCCGCTAGAGGGCTCAGATCGGCGTGGGGAGAGCACTGGGACGGAGCCCGTGCTTGACCGCGTCGAGTGGGCTGGTCAGGGGGCTCGGGGAGGCAGCGATGGCAACGAATTGATGGCCGGCGACGGGGGCTCTTGGCAGGGGAACGAGAGAGAGAGACAGGAGGAAGGGAGGGGGAGGAATGAGCTCGGGAGAGAGGGCTCTCGCGTCTTCCAGGCGCAGGAGGAAGAAGGGGAGCAGCCTGCTCCGTGGCAAGCAGGAAGTGGAGGCTGGCGAGCGCTCGGTCGCCACCTCGATGCCTACTGGCGCGAGGTGGGAGATGACCTCCCCACCCCTGGTGGGCTGGGCTGGGCCTCCCACTTGACCAGGTACACTTGTTCCCTTTCTTTTTATTTTTGTTTTCTGTTTTCTATTCTAACATTTGTTTATTTTATTGCAGGTCCAAATAACCTTTCAAGTATTCCAAAACTTTTGTATATTCAAGTTTGAATATTCTAAACTTGTATAAAAAGTTTCAGGTTCATTTGAAAATAGTAGTAATGATAATGTTTTTATTTATCAATTTCAGAGGCTTAAATCTTTATTTTAAATTATTTGAAATATTCAAATAATTAGAATGATCCCTGGAATATCCATGCCCTCAATTATCAGACATAGGGAACATTTTTGATGGGCATTTTGGATTTGTTGAAATTTCATTTATCTTGAATTTCTTTAATTCATTAAATGCTTGGGGTTTCTTTTCTTTCTCCCCATTTCACATTGATGCAATGATGATGATGATGATGATGCAATCACAATGCTAACCTAGGACACTTGCTAGGGTTGTGACAGATACATGCTAGTCAATTGATGAGTATGGAGCAGTAGCGAACTACCAAGGCTCAATGGAAGCACAAAGAGGCATTTCCCTGTAAGGAAGGCTACCATAGGCAAGCAACTAAGTGTTGAATCCCGCACATAGCAATGCACATCACACGTACGCATAACATGCACAATATGAGCAGATATAACATGGAATCACAACATAACTCTACGACTCAGAGTATTTATTTAGGAGGCTCTGAAGATCCATACGTAATAAGTTTATACTGGTAGGGGTCACATAACCGGACACTCAAGTCATAGACTCAAAGTCATACAAACCATATGAAAGCGTAAAGCTGTCTGAGTACAGATAGTTGAAACATAAAAAGGCACATATCCTAAGTATCTATAAAACCCTCTTTGAGGGTGCTAGATCGTAGCTGGGATACCAGCTACTCGTCTTCATCAATGTCTATAAAGAACCCACCTGATGGGTCATGGGCTTCCTCGCAATAGTTTAATAAGAAAACATGAGTGCAAATGTACTCAACAAGTCTTAGATCAGACCCAACCTACTCATGCATTAGTATCAAAAGGGGGTCGTGGTGTTTCATCCAGGAAGCCAACTTGGACTCTTGGCTTACATCAGACCTAGTCTACTCATGTATCAATATCAAAGGGGGGGGGGGTTCATCCAGCAAGCCATCTTTTGAGTAAAAGATGGCTTGCTGCATGAAAAACCACCACCCCATTTTGATACTGATGCATGAGTAGAGTAGGTCTGATGTAAGACTTGTTGAGTACCTTTGTACTCATGTTTTATTATTAAACTATTGCAGAGGATACCCACGACCCATAAGGTGGGTTCATTCTAGACGTTGATGAAGACGAGTAGATGGTATCCCAGCTATGATTTAGCACCCTCGGAGAGGGTTATGTAGATAGTCAGGCCATGTGCCTTTTTATGTTTCGACTGTCTGTACTTAGACAACTTTATGCTTATGTATGGTTTGTATGACTTTCAGTGTATGACTTGAGTATCAGGTCATGTGACCCCTACTTGTATGAACTTATTATGTATGGCTCTTCTAAGCCTCCTAAATAAATACTCTGAGCATAGAGTTATGTTGTGATGCCATGTTGTATATTCTCATATCGTTCATTTTATGCATATGTGTGATGTGTATTTGCTATGTACGGGATACAATGCTAAGTTGTTTGCCTATGGTAGCCTTCCTTACAGGGAAATGCCTATTTGTGCTTCCACCGAGACTTGGTAGTTCGCTACTAATAGAGGCGAAGTTGTCCCTATTTTTCGATGAGATAGTGGCTATCATTTTTGGTGGAGTAGACTTTGACAATCCGACTACGAACGTGCCAGACGTCGCGCCTTAGCAATCGCTAAACCAACTCCAAGAGGTTATCGACCACGCCGGAGCACCATCAACCTGACCACAAAGGTCTGTTTCCTGCACGCAAGCGAAGAACTATCAAGAAACTGAGATTTCAATCTAGATATTGCGAATATAAGAGGAAAGCTTTATTGATGAAGTGGGGATCTGTGACGCCTTTGTCTGGTCGTGGAACACAAAGAAGAACGCGAAGTTGCAGCTATGGCGAACTTGTAATCTAAACAAAACCCAAACCTAAAACGATGCCCTAAGGGCTGTATATATGGGTGAATAGCGGGGAATTTCGTGGCCCCTTGGAGGAGGGTTCCGAAACCGATCCTAACTCAGTTTCCCCACACATATGGACTCTAAAAACAACCTATAATATGGTATTTTGAATTTACGTGCGCTTGGCCCAAAAGTAAGGTGGCGCAGCACCTATATTAGCCTATGGACGAATTTTATAAAGTGGCATCATGCATATTTCGTCTAAGGCTTCTCGCTCCTATTACGGTGGCTTCAAAGTGCGATAATCATCACTGAAAACTCTTTTGTTCTTTCCCGCGTACGCACCTTCTTTTCCATGCTTGATCCCACTCCAATGGTCATACTTCTTGTCCATGCTAGGTCCTTCATTCATAAGTAAAACAAAAGTATCTGATTTAGGTAGCATCATATGTTCATGAACATTAGAAGGATTTCCAAGAAACGAAAGTACCTGGTAATTCAATTGACGTGCATGAGCACTAGTAATTGGTCCTGTATGTATAGCAGTCAGGGCTGTGGGTCTAACATTAGTAGAGATTTCCTCATCATCCTCCCCTTCTTGAACTGAAGTCGTCCTCGACGGAAGCTCATCTTCCTCACCCAAATAAGGCTTCAAATCTGCAATGTTAAAGGTGGGACTAACCCCAAACTCTACAGGCAACACAAGTTTATATGCATTATCATTTATTTTCTCTAACACCTTAAAAGGACCATCAACACGTGGCATTAGCTTTGACTTGCGCAAATCAGGAAATCTATCCTTACACAAATGTAACCAAAGAAGATCTCAAGATCTCGAGGTGCAAAGACAACATGTTTTCTACCCTTATCTCCAGCAAGTTTATATTTAGCATTCATACGCTCAATGTTTCCTTAGTTAACTCATGCATCTTTAATATCAATTCAACACGTTCTTTAGCATCAAAATTAACCTTCTCCGAAGATGGAAGAGGCAGGAAATCAATAGGTGCACAAGGTAAGAAACAATACACAACTTCAAAAGGCACATCTTACTAGTAGAATGCAGAGAACGATTATAAGCAAATTCAATATGAGGCAAGCATTCTTCCCACATTTTCAGGTTATTCTTCAAGACAGCCCTAAGCATACTAGACAATGATCTACTCCCTCGGTTCCAAAATATAAGGTGTATTGTTTTCTGTGCAAGTCAACCAATTAAATCTTTGACCAAGATTATACAATAAACTAACAACATTTGCGATACCAAATAGATAAAATATGAAAATACTTTTCATGATGGATCAAATGATATAAATTTTGAATTGTGGATATTGATATATATTTCTAAAAACTCAGTCAAACATGACCTCGTTTGACTTTTTTAAAAACAAATACACCTTATATAAAGGAACGGAGGGAGTATTGACTACTTCAATTTGTCCATCAGTTTGGGGATGACATGTAGTACTAAAAAGCAGTTTAGTCCCCAACTTAGCCCATAAACATCTCCAAAAGTGGCTAAGAAATTTAGCATCACGATCTGAAACAATTGTATTTGGCACACCATGCAACCGAATAATTTCACGAAAGAACAAATCAGCAACATCAAGAGCATCATCACTTTTATGACATGGTATAAAGTGTGCCATTTTGGAAAATCTATCCACGACAACAAATATGCTATCCCTCCACTTCTTTGTTCAAGGTAAACCTAAAACAAAGTCCATAGATATATCCTCCCAAGGAACACTAGGTACATGCAAAGGCATATATAAACCATGAGAATTGAGTCATGACTTAGCTTTTTGACATGTAGTGCAGCGAGCAACAAAACGCTCAACATACCGTCTCATCTTTGGCCAAAAGAAATGTGTAGAAAGTACATCCTCCGTCTTCTTCACGCCAAAGTGTCCCATTAATCCTCCTCTATGCGCCTCCTGTAACAACAAAAGACGAACGGAGCTAGCTGGAATGCATAGCTTGTTAGCACGGAACACAAATCCATCATTAGTGACAAACTTGTTCCATGTTCTCCCTTCTTTACAATTCTGCAACACATCTCTAAATTCAGCATCATGCACCTATTGATATTTGATGGTCTCCAAACCAAATATTTTAAAGTCAAGTTGTGAAAGCATAGTATAACGACGAGACAATGCATTAGCAATAACATTTTCTTTACCCTTTTTGTGTTTAATGACATAAGGGAAAGTCTTAATGAATTCAACCCATTTAGCATGTCTACGATTCAGTTTTGCTTGACTTTTAATAGGTTTCAAAGATTCATGACTAGAATGTATAACAAATTCTTTGAGCCATAAATAATGTTGCCATGTTTCCAAAGTCCGAACAAGAGCATATAACTCCTTATCATAAGTAGAATAATTCAGACTAGGCCCACTCATTTTTTCAGAAAAGTACGCCACAGGTTTACCATCTTGTAATAACACACCTCCTAATACAATTCCACTACCATCACATTCAAGCTCTAAAGTCTTATTAAAATTAGGAAGTTGCAGTAAAGGAGCATGTGTTAACTTATCTTTCAAGATTGTGAAGGCTTCTTCCTATGCGGTACCCCAAGCAAAAGGCACGTCCTTCTTTGTAAGCTCATTGAGAGGCACAGCAATGGTGTTGAAATCTCTCACAAAACGCCTATAGAAACCAGCGAGGCCAAGAAAACTCCTCACTTGTGTGACCGTTTAGGTCTGCGGCCAACTCTCAATAGCTTCAATCTTGGCTTTATCAACTTCAATTCCCTATAGAGTAACAACATAGCCAAGAAAAGATACTCGGTAGGTACAAAAGGTGCACTTCCCAAGGTTACCAAACAAACGTGCATCACGTAGAGCAATAAAAACATCACGTAAATGTTCCAAATGTTCCTCCAAAGATCTACTATAAATCAATATATCATCAAAATAGACTACCACAAATCGTCCAATGAAAGCATGTAAAAATTCGTTCATTAATCTCATGAAAGTTCATGAAAGCATTAGTTAACCCAAAAGGCATCACTAACCGCTCATATAATCCAAACTTAGTTTTCAATGCTGTTTTCCATTCATCTTCCAATTTCATACGAATTTGATGGTATCAACTATGCAAATCAACTTTGGAGAAAATTGTAGAGCCACTTAATTCATCAAGCATATCATCTAGCCTAGGAATAGGATGACGATAACGAATAGTAATATTATTAATGCCTCTACAATCCACACACATGCGCGATGTACCATCCTTTTTGGGAACTAGAATAATAGGAACGGCACAAGGACTAAGGGATTCACGTATATAACCTTTGTTGAGCAACTCCTGTACTTGAATCATAATCTCCTTTGTCTCCTCTGGATTGGTACAGTATGGCGCACGGTTGGGTAGCGATGCACCGGGAATTAAGTCAATCTAATGCTCAATCCCTCGAATAGGTGGTAATCCCGGTGGCACGTCTTGTGGAAAGACATCAGCAAACTCCTGCAAAATGTTAATGATAGCAGGAGGCAAAGAGGGAGGCATGTCCTCGAAAGAAAATAATACCTCTTTGCATACAAAAGCATAGCAAACAGATGTAGTAACATCCAAATCATGAATATCAGATTTAGTAGCAAGTAAACATCCACTCTTCAATTTTATTTCTGATGCAACACTAGACGATGGTTTATTAGGCTTATGGTTTTGCTCAAATTCCTGTGCTACAATATGATTTTCACTCTTATTTTGCTCCTATTTTGCTTTACTAGCTCTAGCAATGTCATCTTTCATAATATGTTCAGGAGACATAGGAAGCAAAGTGATATTTTTATCCTTATGAACAAGAGTATATTGATTTGTCCTACCATGGTGTACATAATTTTTATCAAATTGCCATGGTCTACCAAGTAAAATAGAACATGCTTTCATAGGTACCACATCACAATCAACATAATCAGAATATGTAGCAATGCTAAAATGCACATGAACAGTACGTGTTACCTTAACCTGGCCACTGTTGTTGAACCATTGGATGTAATAAGGATGAGGATGTGGTCTGGTGGTTAGAGTCAGCTTCTCCACCATCTCCATGCTAGCCAAGTTGTTGCAACTCCCTCCATCAATGATGACGTGAACAGAACGCTCCTTCACAACTCCCTTTGTGTGGAATAAGTTGTGCCTCTGATTTTGCTCAGCCTGTGTAACCTGTACACTGAGAACACATTGAGAAACTAAACTTTCATACTTGTCAGCATAATCAGTAGCCATGTATGTGTCTCTTGTTCAGTATCCTCGTCACCCTGTTCTTCACTCACAATGAGAGCCAAAGTCTCCTCATAATAATCACTAGCGGACGCATATCCACCATCCTCAGTAACAATCACCACACGCTTGGAAGGGCATTCACTCGCATAGTGACATCCACCCTTGCAACAACGACATATAACCTCGTGTGTTTGCCCTGTGGATGCAATGGATGAATAAGAGCTCTATGCAGGCCCAGAAGATGTGCTCTTTGCGGAGGGTGGGGTAGGGGCCTGTTTCCTAGTATCTCGGTTGGAGTTGGAGGTTGAAGTAGGTGGTGCTGCAGCAAGACGTGTAGAAGTAGAGGAGGGACGTGGCATCCATGATGAAGTGCGACCTGCAGAAAAATTAGTTCTCGCCATTGCCTGTCGATCCTGCACTTCACGCTCACCTTTGCAAGGAAGATGGAATAAACGAGTGATAGTGTTATACTCCTTATGCTCTAGAATAATCTAAATCTCTCTATTTAATCCACCCATAAAACGTGCAAGCATAGCTTCATTCTCCTCAACAATACCACATCTAATCATGCTAGTTTGTAATTCCTGACAATATTCCTATACAATTTTTTTCCCTTGTCTTAAACGCTGCAAATTTTGAAGCAATTCACGCTGATAATATGGTGGAACCCAACGATTACGCATAGCAACTTTCAAAGCAGCCCAAGTAGTTGGAATATTAGCATGATGTATTCTATAATGTTCTAACCACCAAACACAAGCAAAACTAGTGAATGAACAAACAACAGCATCAACACGTCTATCCTCAGAGAATTGTAAGCATGTAAAATGTTGTTCCATTTCTATCTCCCATGTAATATATATATCAGGAACATATCTACCCTCAAATGTCGGAATATTCAATTTAAGTTTAGGGAGATGGTCATGATCCCGTACCCGAGGGGGTGGTGTAGCCCTACCATTACGGTTGTAGCCATGTTGATGACCTGGTGTGTCTGGTGGTGGTTGCCCCTGAGGCTAATCTGGAGCAACCTCTCCCTTATCATTGTAATCACCATCATAATCCTCAACCTGCTCAACGACAGTAGCAGCAGAAGCCACAAAAGTAGCAGCAGTATCAACAGTTTCAGTATGTTGGACTTGGCCGATAGGCACACGTCACGCTCGTCATTCGAGGGGAATATGAGCTGCAGCTGGTGGTGGTAGACGGGCAAGCACCTCATTGAACTTGGCCTCCATCTTGGTGTCAAATGTCTTCTCCAAACCATCTAGCTTCTCCATGGCTTCTCCAAGGTTGGTCACGAAGTCTTGTACCTGGTCAGCCATCATTGGTTGAAATTTATCATGGAGCGCTTTGTTGGTCATGCTCTCCGACTCGATCTCGTTGTCTTGTGATCCTGGCATGGTTAGCAGAAATAGGAAACACACAAGAATATGAAACCTACAGACTACTAGGATGTGGTGGTGGTGTGTCACAAATCCTTCAAGCGAATCTCAAGTTCTTACCAGTTCTTACCCAGCAGTAGGCGGTGATCGATAACTGTTGTAGTCAAAACTCTCAAAGCTTTGATAGAGCGATTGCCAGGTGGTGTCAAATACACGACATAGATATATGTGGAGCTGGGATGGCTTATAATATGGTAGCAAAATGGGTCAGCAATAATCAATTCAGAGATGCAAAGTTGAATAAACGCTCAACGACGGTACTGTGGTGGTCCTAGGCTAGACCGTGCTAGAGACGCGAGCCTAAAACACCAACAAAATCACGACGCTACACGTAATCAAGGGAAGAGCACACTCTGATTTTTTTCCCTTTTTTTTGGCGCCTCTTTTTTTTGCTCTTTTTTGGCGCCTTTTTTGTTGAGAAAATCACTATAATAGCGAGTGTCTCAAAACTCTTCCCAAGTCGTATAAGCAGGATATACACAAAAAAATTTTGACTAATTTTTTTTCTGGAGCGATTCGGGGGCTGCGATGACCAAAATATTCGACAAAAATCACTATAATGGCAAGTGTCTCAAAACGCTTCGGAGAACCTAAAATCAAGATAGGGAAAAAATATTTTCAGCCGATTTTTTTGGGGCCAAAACGTGCTCTGCAAAGCGCGCCAGACTCTTTTTTCCAAGACCTACGCAGGTAGGAAACCGCGAATCCGAAATCGAAAGGATCTCGAAACAAACCTAATAACTACCTAATTCGAATTAGAGGCGGATATTGGGAGGTGTTATATGGTAGTGGAGATGGTGATTGGTGGGTCATGATATATGATAGCAATGAAGATGGTCGGTGGTGATATATGGCAGCGGTAATGATAGTGGTGGTATATGGCAGCTATGAAGATGATGCGGTGGCGGTGTGACAACTCTGTGAACAAAACTCGAAACTCTAAAGGACTAGACACTAAGACCAACAACTTGACACGACGATGCAACTGCAAATTCAACAAAGCAAACACCAAACAGAAAATTAAAAAGGCTCAGATTGGTTCAAAAAGGAAGATCTAACCCTAATTTTTTTGTCTGGCTTTTTTGCGGACTTTAGGTATGAAGAACAGATGCGATCTAACTACGAAAAACTGGTAAAATCTCACCGAGCAACCTGGAAATATGATACCACTTGATAGAGGCGAAGTTGTCCATGTCTTTTGATGAGATGGTGGCTATCGTTTTTGGTGGAGTAGACTTTGACGATCCGACTACGAACATGCGAGGAGTCACGCCTTAGCAATCGCTAAACCAACTCCGAGAGGTTATCGACCATGCCGGAGCACGATCAACCTGACCACAAAGGTCTGTTTCCTGCATGCAAACGAGGAACAAGCAAGAAACTAAGATTGCAATCTAGATATTGCGAATATAAGAAGAAATCTTTATTAATGAAGTGGGGTTCTGTGATGCCTTTGTCTGGTCGTGGAATACAAACGAAGAATGTGAAGTTGCAGCTATTGCGAACATGTAATATAAACAAAACCCATACCTAAAACGACGCCCTAAGGGCTGTATATATGGGGGAATATAGGGGAATTTCATGGCCCCTTGTAGAAGGGGTCTGAAACCGACCCTAATTCAGTTTCCCCACACATGCAGATTCTAAAACAACCTATAATATGGTATTTCGAAATTACATGGGCCTGGCCCAAAAGTAAGGTGGTGTAGCACCTATATTAGCCTATGGACGGATTTTATAAATTGGCATCATGAATATTTCTTCCAAGTCTTCTCGATCCCATTACGGTGGCTTCAAAGTGCGAAAATCATCACTGGAAACTCCTTTGTTCTTTCCCACGTACGCACCTTCTTTTGCATGCTTGATCCCACTCCAATGGTCCTCCTTCTTGTCCATGCTAGGTCCTTCATTCATAAGTAAAACAAAAGTATCTAATTTAGGCAGCATCATATGTTCATGAACATTAGAAGGATTTCCAAGAAACGAAAGTACCTGGTAATTCAATTGACATGCGCGAGTCTAGTTATTGGTCCTGTATGTATAGCAGTCGGGGCTGTGGGTGTAACATTAGTAGAGATGTCCTTGTCAACTACTGCTTCGGACACATTGATTGACCGACATGTATCCTTCCTTGCTCTTGCAGCTGTCCCTATGGGGAAATGTCACACGGTGGACACTATAGTCCTTGTAGCTTGCTACACCTCAGTTACACTCGCTGATGACCCACATGCATCACTGAGTTAGATATGCCTGTCGATGTACGATTGTACCACCTTGGGTTTATAACTAATCATGTCGACCAGGGTTCTCTGGCATATGACTGCTAGCGACATAATCATATATATGAGCCAAAATGCGCAAATGGTACTGGCCAAGGTAAGGTGGCACCCGTGGGATTACCGTGCGTGAGGCCGCAAAGTGATATGATGTGTTACATGGTAGAACTATGTGACTTAGGATTGGGGTCCCGACAGCATTGGTATCAAAGCGTGACTGACTATATGATTACCAAGCCAAACTGGTCGATGTTGAGTCTAGAAATGCTTTAGTTATATAAGGGAATTGATTGTGGAAAGGAACGTCAGGCTCTTTTTTACTTCCCTTCACGAGTTATTCTATTCTGAGTCACCCTCTTCTTTTCCATGGGGATTAAGAACTAGGCTCCTCATATCTCTCTCAGGATCACGAGATACTACTCCGTAAACTTGTAGGAATGGTTGTTTTGAGAATCAAAATCCAGTTTTCAAGCATTTCTAGTGTCACAAGACGGTTGGTTACAGAACATTGAAACTATGATGTTGAGTGGTTATGCTAACAAATCTTTTGCATGATGTCTCAAAATCTTTTTTGAGCATTTACAACTGTTATGATTCCTGATTTCTGCTAGGAGCTCTAATGCATTTGCATGATCCTCCATTTAGTTGATGTCATCCTTGTATAAACCGTGGATTTTATTCCCAGGATGGTTGCCAATCGAAGCACACCTGCTGCTGTTTACGAGAAGTGAAAGGTAAGTGGAGCAAGCAAGGATAACCTTCCTCACCCTCCCACCTTGGCTAAATTTATACTGGAAGCGGAGAGGAATAAGCGTGAGACTAACTGTCTGCTCGAGCACATCAAGTAGAACACTGCACATGAGCAGCAAAACAAAATGGTGTCCCTTAGGGACTTCATCAAGCTATATCCATCCATCTACCACCATCTCGCTGATCCATTCGACACAGATGACTGGCTCTATAGCATAACTCGCAAGCTACATTCTGCCAATGTGGCTAAGGCTGACAAGGTTACCTTTCCTACCTACTTTCTCGAGGGTCCTGCCAATCAATGGTGGGAGAACTATGAAGCCACACGTCCCACAGGCCAAGCAACTACCTGGACTGAGTTTAGCAAAGCCTTTCGCACCCTCCATAGTCTAGAGGGTCTGATGGACCACAAAAGGGAGGAGTTCTACAACTTCACCCAGGGCAAGCTAACTGTGGATGCGTATAGCCATGGGTTTGGAAACCTTGCTATCTATGCACCCGAAGAAATGTCTATAGATGCAAAGAAGCAGGCTAGGGTCCGCAAGGAACTTAACCCTAAACTCCCACGTGATCTTTGTTTGCACGACTGCATCACCTTCCAGACCCTCGTCAACAAGGCCATCAATACTGAAACTGGCCAGTCTCACTACGAGGCGACTCGCAAGCACTCCCACGAGTTTAGCTCATCCTTTGGATCTGTATGTCATAAGCGCCGGGTGTTGGTCCCGAATACGGCACTGCCACCTAGATACACCTAGAGGACATCTTATGAGGCACCTCTCCCAAATCAGCCAAATCCTATGAGGCTTTTGATGCATCAGCCGCCAATGCTACCCCACATACCAACCTAGTGATATGCTTGAAATGTGGAGAGCCAGGCCACTATTTCCGTGAGTGCCCGTAGAACAATACTTCCAATCAGTATGGGAAGTCTACTGGTCATGGCAAACAATAAGGCAAGGCGTACTATGTGAAGCCAACCCCTACTACACATGGACGTGTGAACCACGTCATAGTTGATGAAGCACATGATAAACCTATGATATGTTTCTGTCGTATCTACAATTTTTGATTGTTTCATGTCAATATTCTACAACCTTCATCTACTCTTGGCATCATTTTATACTATTTTTGGGACTAACATATCGATCTAGTGCACAGTGCCAGTTCCTGTTTTTTGCATGTTATTTGTTTCACAGAAAATCCATATCAGAAAATTCCAAATGCGATAAACATTTACTGAGATTTATTTTGGAATATATGTGATTTTTTGGAGCTGGAATCAACGCAAGGTGGTGCCCGAGGTGGGCACACAACAACTAGACGGGACCACCCTTAGGGTCCCGCCGACCTGCCTTGTGACTCCCTCGTAAGTTGGTTGGGTCCATTCTTTCGCTCCAAGAAAAGTAATTCCCAAGAAAAATCCCCTCAACATTTCAGGCCAATCGGAGTTACGGATCTCCCAGAATATAAGAAACGGTGAAACGCCAGAAAACAGGAATGTGAAATAGAAGAGAACAAAGAGAGATCTAATCTCGAAGAGGCTCCTAACCTCCGGGAGCCATAGGCGCCATGGACCAGAGGGGAAACTCTCCTCCCATGTAGGGGTAGACCAAGGAATAAGAAGGAGGAGGCTGTCTCCCCCTCTCTCCTGGGGCAACTATCATGTCGGCGATCTACACAAACAACTTCACCGTTGTCAACACCAACTCTCTCCTCCTCTATGTAGCGGTGTAATCATACATCTATTTTGCATCATGATTTCTTACTGCTATTATTTTGTTTTTGGTCATTATTCCACTTTATGATACAATTTTAATGCCTTTTGTCTCCGAATTTACAAGGAATACATGAATGGGAACACTATAGGTAGCTGGAATTCTGGACCTAAAAAAGCTACATCAGAGATACCTATTCTGCTGGACTCAAAATAAACTGAAATTTTATGGATAATATTTTTGGGATATATAAAAATACTCGAGCCAAGAAGTACCAGACAGGGCCCACCTATCGCTCACAAGCCAGGTGGGTGCACCCACCCCCCTAGGCGTGCACAGGTGCCTTGTGGGCCTCACAGGGGGGTCTCCGGCCCCCCTTCCGCTATATGAATGGTTTTGACCTTGAAAAAATGAGGAGGAGGCTTTTGGGATGAAGCGCCACCATCTCGAGGCGGAACCTGGACAGGAGCACTTTCGATCTTCGGTGGAGCAATTTTGTCGGGGTCGAAGCCATCATCACCACCAACCTTGCCTCCATCGTGGGAGAACCAATATTCATCAACATCTTCACAAGCACCAACTCATCTCAAACCCTAGTTCATCTCTTGTATTCAATCTTTGTCTCAAAACCTAAGATTGATACTTGCGGGTTATTAGTAGTGTTGATTACATCTCTTAGTTGATGCTTGGTGGTTTATTTTGTGGAAGGTTATATATCCAGACCCTCAATGATATTCAATAATCCTCTTATCTTTACCTTGAATATGATTTGTGCGTAGTTACCTTTGTTCTGGAGCGCATGGGTGAAGTCTTATTGTAAGTAATCATGTGAAGTTAGTATTCGTTTGATATTTTGATGATATGTATGCTACTCTTCCTTTAGTGGTGTCATGTGAACATCGAATACATGACACTTCAACATACTTGGGCCTAAGGGAAGACATTATGCATTCATAACTATATGATGGTTTGCGAGAGTGACAAAATCTTAAACCCTAGTTTATGAGTTATTACGTAATGGGCTAATTTGGATACATATGTTTCATGCTATGGTTAGATTTATCATAGTTCTTATTTCATAGTTGTGTATGCTTACGATAAAGGGTAATCCTTAGTGGGTTGTTTGTTCAAGTAATAACAACACCTTAGCACCGGTCCACCCACATATCAAATTATCGAAGTAGAGAACACGAATCAACTAAACATGATGAACTTGAGATAGATATTCCCATGTGTCCTCAAGAGCACTTTGCTTTACATAAGAGAACTTTTAGGCTTGTCCTTTTCTATAAAAAGGATTGGGATACCTTGTTGCACACTTGCTACTATTGTTACTTGTTACTTGTTATGAATTATCTTGCTACAAGACTATCTATCACTGCTACTTAAAACACTTACAAAGAACATCTTGCTCATTTCCTTCTGCTCCTCATTGGGTTCGACACTCTTACTTATCAAAAGGACGGATTGAACCCCTATAATTGTAGGTCATCAAGACTATTTTCTAGCGCCGTTGCCGGGGAGTGAAGCGCCTTTGGTAAGGAAATTTTTGTTATGAGCTGAAATTTACTATTGCATGTTACTATGGACGATAATCCTTGCGTTCACCTCGTCCGGAAGTGGCAAAAGCCGCTCCTCAACCTACTGAACCCACTACGAATATTTACTGTGAGATTCCTTTGGGTATGTTAGAGAAACTGCTTGCTAAGCCTTATGCAGGAGACGAAACAAAACATCCTGATTTGGACTTGATATATATAGATGAAATTCATCGATTATTTAAGCTTGTAGTTTTATCTAACGATGATGTTAAGAAGAAGGTTTTCTCTTTATATATGGAGGAAAGGCATTGATTTAGTACATGTTATTGGATGATACCAGTAAACCGATTGAAGTTGGAATTTCATCAGAAATTTTATCCCATGCATTCGGTTCATCGTGATCAATATTTATATATGAATTTTGGCATTGTGAAGGAGAAAGTATTGCTCAAGCTTGGGGCAGGCTTAAATCTATTATGTACACATGTCCCAATCATTAGCTCTCATGGGAAATAATCTTAGAAAACTTTTACGCTTGGCTTTCTCATGATAATCAATCGATGCTTGATACTTCTTCCGTTGTCTCCTTTACTACAAGAACTATTGAATTCAGATGAGATCCTCTTGAAAGAATTAAACTCAACTCGGAAGATTGGGAGTTTGACACAAGTAATGAGTGAGGTATAAACCTTGAGTTTGATTGTGTTAAATATTTTATGTAAACTAAAGTTTTTCATAAGTTTAGTGCGAAATATGGCCTTGACTCTAAGATATTAGCTACTTTTTGTGAATCATTTGCTACTCATGTTGATCTCCCTAAGGAGAAGTGGTTTAAATTTCATCACCTATTGAGGAAACTTATAAGGAACCTATAATATCTAAAGAAGAAGCAATTATTTATAATGTTGATCCAGTTGTGCCCACTGCTTACATTGAGAAACCACCTTTTCCTATTAGGATTAAGGAACGTGCTAAAGCTACAACTGTGGTTAATATAAGGAATTTTAGAACACCAAAGCCTTATGAGAAAATAAATGTGGAGCCTAATATTTCTATGATTAAAGATCTCTTGGTTGATAATATTGATGAGCATGTTATTTACCTCTACGGTGAGGCTGCTAGAATTGCCAAACCTGCTAGAAATGAAAAGGATGTGTTAGGTAAGAATAGACAAGTGGTTTGGCATGCCTGTTGTTTCTGTTAAAATTGAAGATCATTGCTACCATGGTTTATGTGATGTAGTGGCTAGTGTGAGAGCCATTCCATTTACTTTATATCTATAAATTATGCATGATATATCACCTTCTGCGTTAGAAGATATTGATGTCACTATTAAACTTAGAAATAGAGATACTGTTTCACCATTTGGAATTGTTCGAGATGTGGAAGTCTAGTGTGGAGAAGTCAAGTATCGCACTGTTTTCTTAGTACTTGGTTCATTACAAGATAATTTTCGTCCCATTATATTTCTTAGACCTTTCTTGAATACTGTTAATGCTGAAATTGATTGTGGAAAAGGTTAAGGTAAACTTTGGTGACATATCTCATGAGTTTAATCTCTCTAAGTTTGGTAGACATCCACATGAGAAATATTTATCTAGTAATGATGAAATAATTGGTATTTCTTATATTGTTGTACCTCCTACTGATCCACTAGAACAATATTTTCTAGACCATGAAATTGATATGCATATGTGTGAAAGATATGAAATAAATAAAATATTTTTCGATCAACCACCTATTCTTAAAAAAAATCTGCCAGTTGACACTCTATGGGATCCTCTTCCACCTAAGAGTGACCCCATGACTGAATTAAACACAGTACCTAATACATTAAAGTAAGCTTATCTTGATGAAAAGAAGATATACGATGTTATTATTAGTGATAACCTTTTAGAGCATGAGGAAAAGAGACTACTTAAAACTCTGAAGAAGCACCGAGCTGCTATTGGATATACTCTTGATGATCTTAATGGCATCAACCTTATGTGATGCCAGCACAAAATTAATATGGAGCCAGATGCTAAACTCATTGTTGATCATCAACGTCGCCTTAATTATAAAATGAAAGAGGTGGTAAGAACTAAAATATTGAAGATTCTTGAGGCATCCATTGTGTGCCTAAGAAAGGAGGTATAATTGTTGTTCCTAATTATAAGAATGACTTATTCCATAGAGAGTCGTAACTAGTTATAGGATGGTAATTGATTTCACAAAATTAAATAAAGTTACTAGAAAAGACTAGTATAACGCCCATGCATTGCTACAAGCCTTTTAATTCTTGTTCTTATCACACCATAGTATACTCCCGTATTGTTGGAAAAAAAGGTGATTATTTGGACCCTATCAATGACATCGCCTTGACCTTTGGTATTATGATGAATATATATAATTATTTGTATGCATCTCATTTTAATGTGTATAACTCGATGGGTTTTTAGTTCATTTCATGATAAGTACGTTTGTTACTTCGTCAATTGAGAGATGATGAACGTGTTGAAGAAGAATAAGAAAGACTCGGTTAAGCCATCGGCATGAAATATAATATATTAACATCAATTATTAGATTCAATTTTTTTTTGCAAAATACAGTGAGTATATCTTTGTAATCTGTAGCATCAATAGTTAAGGCTCTAGGACAACTGGTGACTCAACCTTCACCCATTCTAGTAACCTCATTAGTATGAATGCATTATTTAGACAACATAACAACACTTCACATGGAAATTGGAGATCAAAGACTGATCTGAAATAAAAAAAAGGATTGGTGCATACCTTATCCTCAGGGAACAACATGTGAACGTACCACATTACACAAGTGGTGCTTCTTCAGGTGAAACAAAATACATCGATAGTCTCAAATGAATTGGTGTTCCCCTCAGTCAACAAATATATGTAGTTAATCCCATTGTATTTATCAAAATCAAAAGGAAAGTTAATTATAAAATAAATACATGAGGAAGCAATACACAACATAAGCTCTCTCTCTGTCATCTAAATAACAACAACATTCCAAATTTCATCTCGTCTCTCTCTCCACCTATCCCCCTCCTTCTCTTCCCCTCGAATCATAGTAGCAACAACACAATACAGTAAAGAATGTCATGTCATCTCTCTCTTTTTGTTGTCGAACATCTCTCTCCCACTCCCTGCTCCATGTATCAGTAGCAACGACACAAACAACAATAGTAATATAGCAGTGATAGCGGAACAAGCAGCAACAATACCTAGCACCAAAAATATTTACATCTCCCACAACTCTTGCCCCGTCTCCCTGCTAGTATTCAGCGTAGGTCCGCCCCTGCATGTGGGCTGTCTCCCCTTCCCTTTTCGCTTGAGTGACTCTATCTCCTACCTTTCTCGTCCTCTTTGCATGGCATCGTGCTCCCCTCTACTTTTGCTCCTCTCTACGTATAGATTGGGTGTGGTTGGATTTGGAAGGAACACCCAGAATCAGGAAGGACATCAGGACCGAGCGAAAATTATCTATAGAAGAAAAAACAATCAAGGGTATGTGTGGGGTTTGATGAAAACAATTTCGTGAGAGTTGTTTGTTAGAAAAAAATCAGGGGGAGATGGGATAGCGCGACTTAGGGAGATGTGACAAAATGAAACAAATATGAACTCCCTTTTAATAGTAAAGGTAGTCAAATACTAGTGTGGCAAAAAATTAATAAAGGCAGTAAGCATGGTTATTCTATGGCAAGGGCAATGTCTTGAGTTCTAGTTTGGTCTATGATTCTATGAACGAACTGCGCCAGGGGAGACTTTGCAGGCATCCAAGAATCCATGGTCATGGTCCTCGGTGTCATCTTCCTGAGCAAGGCGACTGAGGCATCTTGTGTCCCCTCCAACGTCCAACCCTCCCCTAACCCCCTTTTGTCGCCACGTTCCTTCTTGAAGGTGTTGATTGGTATGCGGTGGTTTGAAGTGCTAGGAGCATGGTGGGAATTCTCCGGAGGGTGCAACAGTTGCGGGTCATCATCGTTTTCGGCAATCCAACATTGTTGACATTAGTTTCTTTCTCATTACCCCTTTGTTTCGTTTGGGCATGCATGTGTTGTTTGCCCCAGCAATGATGTAACTGTTGTATCAGGCGGTTGATGTATTAATATAGCAGGGCAGAAGCCTATTTCTAGAAGGGCAATGTCTCCTATAGTTTAAGGCCGTAGCCCAACCAACATGAACATGATATCTTTCCGCTTTACTCTTGTAACCACCACATCCCTTTCAACATGCAGTCAATTACCCACTTCTCAAACGCTTAACTTTGGTACTCTTGAAGAAAAATGCTTCACTTTGTTCAGAACAAGGCATTATCTATTTACACACATGCTCTAATTCCGCTTAACTCTCAAACTATCTCACTAACTCACCCTTCTCTTAGAGACTATACACGAAAAGGGCATCTCATATCTAAAATTTACAAAGAAAAGCAGTACAATTGAAGGACATCATGAACAAAACGACATATAAAAACCAAATTACGTTGAAAAGATTACTTGTCACATGTCGAAGCTTGAAAAATATGATTTGCAAGCAATAGAGGATAGTGACATCTCGAGAGAAGAAGTTGGGATTGTGACATTCATGATAGATTTACGGTGGAAGTTGCCTCAGGAGATAAACATGCGTCCTATCAACTGCCCGCTCTTTCCACCATCTTCCTCTAAGTTAGAAAACCGCCTCTTAGAAGTATCAACTATTGGGAAACATTGCATTGGAAACAAAAAATTTCCTACGCTTCACCAAGATCAATCTGGGAGATGAGCATCTATGAGAGGAGAGATTGGATCTACGTACCCTTGTAGATCGCTAATCGGAGTCGTTAAAGAACGCGGTTGATGTAGTGGTACGTCTCCGTGATCCAAATCGCAAGCCGTCCCACGAAGTCCGGATCAAGAGCCGAACGGACGGCACCTCCATGTTCAGCACATGTGCAACTCGATGAAGATCTCCGCCTTCTTGATCCAACAAGAGGGAGCGGCGAGGTAGATGGGTTCGCCGGCAGCATGATGGCGTGACGGCGGTGGTGGTGGAGTTGATCCAGCAGAGCTTCGCTAAGTAGCACCGAACCAATCTACGAGAGGAGAGAGTGTCGGAGAGGGACGAAGGGTTGCGCCATAGATTAGGGTGCGGCTGCCCTCCTCCCTCTCACATATATATAGGGGGAGGGGTGGTGCGGCCAACCCCTAGGGTTTCCCCCTTGGGGCGGCGGCCAAGGGTGGAGGCACCCTAGGGTGGCTTGCCACCCAAGTTAGGTGGCGCCAACCCTAGGGTTGGCCCTCCACCAGCCCCCTTGATGCATGGGCCTTTGTGGGAGGGGCGCCCAGCACACCAGGGGCTGGTGAGCCCTCTCTCACAGCCCATCTAGGCCTTTGGGGCTAGTGGCCCCTTACGGTGGACCTCCGAGACCCTCCCGGCACCCCCGATACGTTACCAGTGATGCCCGAACTTTTCCCGGTAACCAACACGGCACTTCATATATATGAATCTTCACGTCTGGACCATTCCGGAGATCCTCATCACATCTGGGATCTCATCCGGGACTCCGAACAACCTTCAGTCACCAACACACATAACTCATCAATATCGAAACGTCATAATGGTGAGGGGTCCAGCCCGGAGCATGAATCCGGTTGGCGTCGTGTATGGCCCCACGATGGGCGACAACTATCGTCGTTTTCTCACGAAAGATGCCATGGGTAGGATTATCATAGGTGGTTGGGGCCGAAAGACGTTGACGGGCTCCGGGAGCGAGATTGGGCCCAAGCGGTGATGACACACGACGTACCCAGGTTCAGGGCCCTCCGTGGGAGGTAATACCCCTAGTCCTGCTTGGTCTAGTTGGATGGGTTGATATGTTTACAAGGATGCTCCTAGAGCTGTGTCTAGAGGAGGAAGAAGGAGCAGCCAGCTCGCCTTCCTCCGTGACTAAAGATTATATGAAAGGAAGGTTCTGCGTGGGGTGTATGTGCGAGAGTTATCCGTCCCCGTTGCATGGGAGCTCGGGGGATTTTATAGGCCAACCCCCCGGCTCTATAATGTATTCTAAGGTACAGGGGTGGAGGGACCCGGCTGGCAGCCTCTCCGACTGGCCAGGGGGTCCCACCCTTCGTGCCATCTTGTCGTCTGTAGGGTCCACCAGCTGTGCGGTCCCATCGCCTGTGGAGGGCCCACTAGCCGGCTCTGCGATTGGGCTTCGCCCACCTAGCGCGACATGGGTCGCCCGGGAGGCGTCGTCTAGTGCTAGCCGGCCAAAGTCTTCGGTACGGCCGGCTGCACTGTAGCCATGCCGGGGCAGGTAATCGAGTGGGCGAGGGCGTGTCGACACTGTTTCCCCACCTGGTCGCACTCGCCAAGGTCAGCGGCCTGGACAATCAGACTTAGCCATGCGCGCCCATGCGTCAGCGGCCATTGTGTCCACAGTGTCGCCCATCGTGGCTATCGTGTCGTGTTGTCGTACCCGCGTGCAGAGGGGCGGGCCGTTGCATGTCCGACCCAGGGTCAACGAAAGAGGCGGCCCGGAGGTAATAACCCCGTCAATAGTCCCCGAAGCCGGCGGGGGCTCGCGTCCGATAGACGGAGGGGAGCCAGAGGCATTCCCCCAGCGGTAGCCGCCACTAGCGCGAAATAGAAGAGCCAGCGGGGTCGGCCGTCACACCTGACGCCTCGGGTTCCGGCGCGTCGCTCCGGGTCCCGGGCCGGCCTGCCATGCGCCACGCGGTGAGTAATGGTGCACGGGCCCCATGCATGCGGGGAGACGGGACCTCGCCATGGGCCTAGCCCGCTAGGCCTCGAGCGCAGCCCAGTAGGCCTCGGGGCGCAGACCAGGATTCTCTATGCCTCGAGGCGGCCATTACGGCCCGAACTGCCCGTTCATGCATGGGCTTTCCGGGGGAGTGGGCGCAATTAATCCCCATGTCCCCCGGTCGTGGCCTCCCCTTTAAAAAGGGGACGAAGGGCAGGGGGCGGAGATACTCGCATCCCACTCGCCCCCTTGCTGCTTTGTCTTCTTGGCTTTGCTGCTCTCCTCTCCCCCTTGCGCGACTCTGCTCCTGAGCCTACAAATGCGTCCGCACACCGCGGTTCCGCCACAATGGGCGACGGGTGCGGGGGAAGCTGGGTCGGATCCATCGTCACCGAGGGACACATCGTGGACCTCCGCCGCGTGCGCATGCTACCGCTGGCAGAGCGCATGGTTGCTCGCACACCAGGCGACGAGGTGGTGCCGGTGCCGCAGCCAGGAGAGCACATAGTCTTCCTCTAGCATTTGTCTTGTGGCTTCAGCCTCCCGGTGAGCCATTTCTTTCGACTACTCATGGACACCTTCGACCTCCAGCCGAACCACCTTGGCCCCAATGCGATCCTTTACCTCGCTGGCTTCATGACGCTGTGCGAGGGGTACCTCGGGGTCCTTCCTTTTCTTGACTTATTCAATGCCCTCTTCTATCTCAAGGCGCTGAAGAGCAGTGCCTGGGGGGGCACAGCGGTGTGCTGCCGTAGCACCGTGCGATTCTCGCCCTTCTCTCGGATCGAATCCGTCAAGGGGTGGCATCGGACGTTCTTCTATATGAAGAACGCCGACCCAAACCTGGACTTCATCCAGCTACCGCCGTTCGTCAACATGCAGTCTTCCAAGGAGAACTGGCTAGGACCGCCCCCCGTGGCATAGCTCTGGCGGAGCTCGGCCGACTCACGTCGCTGAAGAGTGCCGAGGGGCTAGTCGCCGCTGACCTGGTGGCGGCCTTCATCTCGTGCCGGGTGCTGCCTCTCCAGTTGAGGCCGCACCGGATCTGCGACATGTCCGGCCGCCATGACCCCTGCTGGTTGTCCACCGTCGACCTGACGCCGACTCAGGTGGTGATGCGGGTGAACGCCCTCCTGACGTTCAAGCTGAATCCTGCGTCGTGCACATTTGGCATGGAGCCATACGACCGCATCAACCAACCCCCTAGTAAGTCTTCGACGAGATGGCTTCTCTTTGTTTGATCCTCGCCAGTCGGCAGCCGGCAGCGGACCTTACTTTGCCGTGCTGACCACAGTTGTTGGTGCGACAGAACACACCGGATGGCCCGCACCCACAAATCTTCAAGGCGGAGCGCGAACACTCTGACTCTGAAGACTATGAGCGCGGAGGAGGGGGTGGACTCCTTGGGAGAAGTTGAGGATCCGGCAAACCCGCGATCCGACGACCCTAGCGGAGCTGGAGGGTCCGGTGCAGCCATGGAGCCTAGCAGAGCTGGTGAGTTGCTTATTGCCCCTACGATCGGGGACTGGACGGACGACGATGTTGATGATGATGATGATGTGATGATTCTGAACGAGCCTCCTCCCTCAGCTCAGCAGGGGAGGCGCGGTCAGAGCGAGGAGCGGCCGGCTCAAGCCCTGACGGCCAGAGTCGCCAGCCGAGCAAATAGGCCGACATAGGAGGAGCTGGCGGCCCCGCCGCCCGCTCACAAGCGGGTGAAGGTGGCCACGTGGAAGCTGCCGGTGCGTGGCAAGCGGGCCTTGCCCCTCGTCATTGGGTAAGTTTTTTCTTCATTTTCTTGCATGTGTTTCCTTCTGGGTCACGACCCGGTGGGTGATTGACTCTTGTGCGCTGTAGGGACCCCATCGAGCTCCACGAGGGGGAGCCGGCGGGGGATCCGATGGATGCCGCCAGCCGACAGGCCCGTGAGCATGCGGCCACCCAGTGGGAGGAGAAGAGGAGGCTCGCGGAGCTGCGAGTCTCAAAGTTCGGAACGCGACGTGGGGCCTCGCATTGCGGGACTTCGAGCGGCAAGAGGCGGAGGAGGTCCGCGGACCCCGCGCGGGCATCAGACTCGACAGCGGAATCGGGCCGTCTGTCGAGGCCCCTGTCGAGCGAGCCGCGAGGGGCGGCTATGGTTCTGCCTGTGCCTTCGTCCGTGGAGGAGGCGGCCCGAGCGGGGGCGACGGCAATGGAGCCAGCTCCCGAGGTGTCCCGGCCGGAGGTGCTGGTCGTGACACCGTCCACGGCCGAGCCGGCCCGGGTCGACGTGCCGGAGGCTCCGGTGGCCCCGGAGGCGCAGCCGGAGGCGGCGTCGGAGGCCGCGCCGGAGGTGGCAACCGTGAAGGCGGAGGCGCGGTCCATCGCAGTCGTCGTGTCGGAGCGATGGGAGGAGGAGGCGGTGAAGGCGGCGAGCGCGGGAGGAGGAGCCGACTCCGAGCTCTTGCCGTAATCAACCCGCCCCCAGCGGCCGGCACTGTGGCTAGCGCGGGGACGGGCGGCACTGGCGGACGGGCCTGGAGGACCCTGAGGACCATGAAGGAGGTGCTTCGGGACTGGGAGGCGCTGGCGCGCGTCCCAACCCTTCCGGCTCCCCCGGCAGGAGGCCTAGTCCCCTCGTTCGGGAGTTGGGGAGTGTTCTGGACCGGTGCCGCCCGGAGCTGGCCTGGCTCGCAGAGGCGGCTGATGCCACCCTGCAGCGTGCGGAGGTAGGCACGATCGCCCTTGTTAGGAATTTCATTTAGTGAGCACAAGCGCACCCACTAGGTGTAGCCCCCAAGATGCGGGTCGGCTGACCGGCAGACGGGCAGCCAGGACGGATCTCCTTGGCATCTTTTGACTTTGGCTCCGTATGTCAGGAGGGGAACTCCCAACGGCAGAAGCTGTTCGAGGAGGCGGTCGGCATCCACGACCGTGGCAAGCACAGCTTCTACCGGCTAGAGGAGGAGTTGACGCGGGTGCAAGGTACGACACGTCTTGTGGGAGGGGCACACAACCCCCAGGAGCCGGGCCGGCTGCCTGGCAGCCGGAGTAGGCTTGGAAGGGCTAGCTGACGCCTGCTTTGTTTTGCAGGCGAGCTGACCGCCCTCCTAGTGGAGAAGACCGGGGCCATTTTTGAGCGGGAATAGCTGGCGCAAAGCGTCCAGGCTGTCACTTAGGAGAAGGACCGACTGGCCACACTGGTGGTGAATGGGGAGGCGGCCCAAGACCGCCTCAAGGCTGATGTGGCGCGGGAGGTGGCGGCCAAGGAAGGCAGTTAAGGAGGCGGTAGACGCCGCCCGGCGAACCCCCGCCCTCCAAGACGAAGTGACCCGCCTCGAGAGGATGCTCTAGGAGCTTAGGGGTTCCCTTGCCGAGGCGGAGGAGGTGTTGGCGTTGGAGAAAAACTTGTTGCTCCACTTTGCCATCGAGGTGGATGACTCCCTTGAACGTAAGTGTTTGCCTTTCCTTCTTCCATCCGGTTGCTTTTTTCCTTTGCTGGTTCTTGTATTTGATTTTCCCTTCTTTCCTCTTCTTCCCTTTCTTCTCTTAGGGTGCTTCCCGGAAACTCAGCATCGCGCTGAGCGCGCCATCGAGGAGCACCGGGTATGCCTTCGGGAGCATGGGCACTCCATCGAGGAGGACACCGCGTGGGATGTGGAGGAGCTTGGGCTTGCCATAGAAAGGCAACTGATCCAGCTCGAGCGAAGCATGGAGCGGCTGAAGACGACCGGCAAGGAGGTCATCGCCGCCCTGTGGCCGGACCGCGGGGGTGCTCCGGCGAACCGCGTGGCCTTGTGGCTGGAGCACATCGTGGCCCGGCTCGAGGCCTGGAAGGCGTCAACAGCCCGAGCCGGCGCGCAGATGGCGCTCCAGTTCATCACGTCCTGTTATCACGGCGTGGATTTGGTCCAGGTGGCCATTATGCGGGACGAGCCGGCCAAGGAGTGGGAGGCCCGTGAGCCGTCCCTCGTCTGCCGGGCCAACGAGCTCGCGTCGTACGTCGACGCACATGAGGTCATGTAGGTCTTTGACGAGGACGGCGAGCTGGTGCCTGAAGACTCCTTCGGCATCTCCCAAGGTCTGGCGGACAAGGAGGTTGCCGATAAGAGCACCGAATCAAGCGGCAAGATGGCTGGGACCGTGGAGACTGCCTCAAATGCCAAGGAGGCCGACCCGAAGGCCGCAACCACCTCCGGGGTGGGAGTCGAGCCGCCCAGCGACGCACCGGCTGGGGGCGCACCGGCTGGCGACGCGCCGGTGGACTGAGCCCCCGGGTGTTTTATCTTTCTTTCTTTCCTTCCTACATGTTAGGCTCGACTCCACCCACTCGGGGTGTAATGTAATGAACCGTGATGGCTGTGGGCCTCTTTTGTCTTTAAAATTCGTACTATCAATATTTGGTGTGTCTGCCTTATTGCCGTACTTGCGCGTCCTTACCCTTTTTTGCCCTTTCGGTCCCTTCTATTCCGCCCCTTTTCCCCTTTGGTTTCGGCCCCGCCAGCCCGACAGCCGGGAGCCGGTCTATTGCTGGGTTGGGGTGTCTGCCTCGAGGGAGCCGGTTCTGAACTTAGGAACCGCGAGGGCTTTTTAGGATAAGTAGAGTGGCGTAGGCGAGACGGTGATCCGGCTGGGCCTAGCCAGCCTCTCCTTTGCGATCGATCTTTCGTGTGGGCTAAGCTTTGACGCCCTGAGGCCCCGTCAGCCGGACAACCGGGAGCCGGATCTGTAGCTGGGAGGGGTGGGAGGGTTTCCTCGGCTCACACTACTTAGTCAATTTTTTGAGAGAGCCGACCTAGGTCCAGCCCGCGAGCCCCCGGGCCCGGGAGCCGGGTCGGGGAGCCAGTGAGTGGAGAGACCTTCGATGGAAACGAAAAGGGCATGCCCCAAGAGCTGGCCTGGGGCACCCAGTATATTCATAAGCCCAAAAGGGAAGGGATACATACATACACTGGTCTTTTCAGCAATAAAAAGGGCGGAGGAGTGCTGCGTTCCATGGGCGCTCGGTCTCTTCGCCGGAGACATCTCTTTTGCACTTCTGCTGCTTCTGGGCGTCTATTAGATAGTACGCATTTTTGTGCAACGCCTTGCTGACGATGAACAGGCCCTCCCATGGGGAGGACAACTTGTTTTGTCCGGCTGTTCGCTGGATCCGCCTGAGCACCAGGTCCCCTTCACGAAAGGAGAGTGGTCGGATCCGCTTGCTGTGGTAGTGCCAGAGCTTCTGCTGGTAGATTGCCGTCCGTCTCAAGGCCAGTTTGCGGGCTTCTTCGAGTAAGTCGACCCCGTCTTCTCTTGCCTCCTTTGCGTCCTTCTCCATGTATAGGGTGACCCGAGGCGAGTCGAACTCGATGTCGGTGGGGATGATCGCCTCGGACCCGTATACAAGGAAAAAAGGCGTGTAGCCGGTTGATCGGTTGGGGGTGGTCCTAAGACTCCAAAGTATAGCCGACAACTCGTCGATCTAGCAGCCGACTGACCTTACCAGCGGCGTCATGAGCCGAGGCTTGATGCCGGACAAGATGAGGCCGTTTGCCCTCTCAACCTGGCCGTTTGACTGTGGATGAGCGACAGAGGCCAGGTCGAGCCCGATTCCTTGCTTGGAGCAGAAGCGTGCGAGCGTGCCCTTGGCAATGTTCGTCCCATTTTCGGTGATGATGCTATGAGGGACGCCATAGCGAACCGTGATGTCGTTGATGAACCAAACGGTCGTGGGGCCGTCTAGCTTCTTGATTGGTCGTGCCTCGATCCACTTGGTGAACTTGTCGACAACCACTAGCAAATGCGTCATGCCACCTTGTGCGGTCTTGAAGGGACCCACCATGTCCAACCCCTAGACGGCAAAGGGCCATGAGAGGGGGATGGTCTGGAGGGCCGATGCCGGTATGTGGCTCTGTGTGCTGAAGCGTTGGCAGGCCTCGCACTCGTCGACCAATTTCTTGGCCACCTCGAGAGCGGTGGGCCAGTAGAAGCCATGGTGGAAAGCCTTGGCCACCAGGGTCCTAGAGGCAGCGTGATGCCCGCACTCGCCCTGGTGGATGTCGAGTTGGTTCTCTAACCCCTTTTCCGGCTCGATGCACCGCTGGAAGATGTCGCTGGTGCTGCGGTGGACGAGCTCGTTGTTGATGATGCTCTAGGCCGAGGCCCGGCGCTGAATTTTCCTCGCCATGGCCTTGTTCGAGGGGAGCTCGCCGCATAGAAGGAACGCCAGGATGGGCTAGGCCCAAGAGCGAGCCAAGATGGGGGGCGGCTCGGGAGCCTCCGGGCCTAGATGATCAGTCCTCAGGACCGGCTCGTCGGTTGCAGGGACCGGCTCGCTAGCCCCTAGGGCCAGCTCGTTAGCCCCCGGTTCGGGAACGGCCGGGGGGGGGGGCGTCGATTGCCATCATGATGCCCGCGGTGTTGAAGATGGCCGCCTGCGATGCGGTTGGCTCATCCAAAGCCGGCAGGACAGCTAGGGTCGATGGAGCTGGTGGTGAAGATGCCGAGGGGGCAGCCGGAGCCGCCGGTGGACCGGCAGCTTCTGTCGGCACGAAGATCGATTCCGATTCTGGCGAAGGCTTGATCGATGGCTTGAGCAGCCACTCGAGGGAGACGTCGGCTGGGATGGCCTGCCGGGTGGAGTTGATCTTCGCCAGGGCATCGGCCACCTCATTGTCCGCCCGTGGGACGTGGTGGAAATCACAGCCCTCGAAAGAGCCGGTGAGCTGCTATACGAGGAAGCGGTAGCTGGCCATGTTGGCAACCCTGGCGTCCCATTCACCAAAGACCTACTGTACCACGATGTCGGAGTCACCAAAGCAAAGGATGCGCTTGATGCCGATCTCCTTGGCGAGCCGAAGGTCATGGACGATGGCCTCATACTTGACCACGTTGTTGGAGGCGGTGAAGTGGATCTGGAGGGCGTACTTGAGCTGGTCACCTTTCGGGGAAGAGAGGACCATGCCGGTACCCAGGCCGGTCCTCATTTTCGAGCTATCAAAATGCATGCGCCAGTGCGTGGAGTCTGGGGGAGGCGGTACGAATTCGGTCTCCGCCTAGTCGACAAGGAAGTCGGCCAACGCCTGCGACTTGATGGTGGTACGAGGTTCGTACTGGATCTCATGGTTGGCGAGGGCGATGACCCATTTGGCGATCCGGCCAGTGGAGTCCCGGCCGCTCATGATCTCGCCGAGCGAGGCCGTGCTCACCACAGTGATGGTATGCTCCTAGAAGTACCGCTTCACCTTCTTGGCGGCGAAGTATATGCCGTAGCACATCTTTTGGTAATGGGGGTAGTTCTGCTTGGACACGAAGAGGACCTCGTTGAGCTAGTAGACGGGTTGCTGGACAGGCAGGGACTTGCCCTCCTCCGGCCGATTGACCACTAGGACGATGCTGATGACGTGACTGGTCGCTGCGATGTAGGCGAGCAAGGGTTCCTTCTTAGCCAGCACGATCAAGATGGGCGCGCGGATGTGAGCCTTCTTGAGGCCATGTAAGGCCTCGTCCTCCTCGTCGGGCCAATCGAAAATGCCCGGCTTCTTGGTGTGACCCGACTCGACCAGAGCCGTCTTGCGTAGGAACCCATAGAGGGGCAGGTCCTTCTCCCCCAGTCGACTGATGAACCGGCTGAGCGAGGCGAGGCAGCGGGTGAACTTCTGGACGTCGCAGAGCCGGGTTGGCTTGGGCATGCGCTCGATTGCGCTAATCTTCTCGGGGTTAGCTTCGATGCCGCGGGCGGATACGAAGAAACCTAGGAGTTGGCCAGCTGGGACGCCGAAGACGCACTTCTCCGGGTTGAGCTTGATGTTGTATTCGCGCAGGTTCACGAAGGTCTCCCGAAGATCATCGAGGAGGCTAAAGTGCTTCTTGGGTTTGACGACGATGTCTTCGATGTAGACGTGCATGTTCCTGCCTATCTGAGGTAGGTGGCACTTCTGCGTGCACTGATGGAAGGTGGCACCTACGTTCTTCAGGCCTAAGTACATCGTGATGTAGTAGTAGCTCCCGAAGGGCATGATGAAGGAGGTCTGGAGCCGGTCTTCCGGATCCAGCTTGATCTGGTGGTAGCCGGAGTAGGCATCTAGGAAGGACAGCAAGTTGCAGCCGGCCATGGACTCGATAACTTGATCGATTTGCGGCAGGGCGAATGGGTACTTGGGGCACGCCTTGTTCAGGCTGGTGTAGTCGATGCACATGCGCCATGTCTTGTTCTTCTTTAGCACCAAGACTGGGTTGGCCAGCCAGCCCGGGTGGAACACTTCCATGATGAACCCGGCTTCAAGCAGCCGGGCGATCTCTTCTCCTATGGTACTCCTCTTCTCCTCAGAAAAACGGCATAGGGGTTGCTTGACCGGCTTGACGTCCGACCGGACGTGTAGTTTGTGCTCGGCGAACTTCGTCGGAACACCCGACATGTCCTTGGGGGACCATGCAAAGACGTCCCGATTCTAACGAAGGAAGTTGATGAGCTCGCCTTCCTATTTGATGTCAAAGTAGGAGCCGATGGTGACGCACTGAGCCGGGTTGGCCTGGTCGAGCAGGATTTGCTTGGTGTCCTTGGACGGCTGGAAGGAGGCCTCGCCGATGGACTGCGAGGGGGAGCCAGCACGGCCGGCGGGCTGGCAGCAAGGGCCACGAGCCGGTCGAGCTGCCGCTTCTCCATGGCGATTTCCAAGGCCTTGGCCAGTTGGCTGCCGTCTCGAGCGCACTCAATTGACATCTTGTAGTCGCCCGTGATGGTGATGATTCCCTTGGGGCCCGACATACTAAGCTTGAGGAAGGTGTAATGGGGGACCTCCATGAATTTGACAAAGGCGGGCCGACCTTGCAGCACATGGTAGGGGCTCGCGAGGTTCACGTCCTCGAACAACACTGGCTCACGGCGGAAGTGGCGGGTCCGCCAAAGAGGACGTCGAGCATGATCTTGCCGACATGGAAGCATGAATTTCCCGACACGATGCCATGGAAGACTGTCCGGCTTGCCTGTAGGTCTTCTATCTTCAGCCCCAGCTTTTGCATCATGTCGAGGTACAGGATGTTAATGCTACGGCTACCGTCCACTAGCACTCGTGAAAAGCGGAAGGTGCGCTTCTCGGTGGCGATGGTGGGATCGAGGACCAAGGCATAGCTATCGGGACTTGGCATCACGGCAGAATGATTCACTGGGCTCCAGGTGACCAGTTCTCTATCACGACCGGTTTTCCAGGATATTAAATTCCCAGTAAATGGCCTTGTGCTCATCAGCCCTAAGATTACTGTTAACTGATGAGACACAATCTTGATACACAAATTCCAAGCAAAATTACAAAAGCTGAAGTACAAGACCATCGTGGTCTATGAGTACAACAAAAGGTTTCTAGTGGTTGGCATAGGAAGCGGTTGTGGATCATCAGCGTCTATGGGACTCCATTTCCCACAGAAACAGCTGACCTGGATAACTCTTATCTCCACGTGGCTGCTCTCTTTGTTGCCTAGGTTCCAGAGCTGTCGTCATTGCACTCCTCTCCAAGCATGGAATCTGGACAAGACTATAGCCAGGGACAAGCCAGTGAGTACTTTGAATGTACTCGCAAACATCATGAAAACAGGTATAATATAGTAAGTGATAATCATGCACTGAAATATTCCACGATCGCTTAGTCAGTCACAAAATAAAATTCATGATGCACGCAAGCAGGTCATTCATATTAAACATGAATAAGCAATCAGAGAATGAAAATAAAATAAACTGATCGGGTGTCTGAAGCGACGCCTCGAAAGGGTAAAAATATAAAGCATGCCTCAGTCGGGCGTCTGAGCGACGCCACTTAAAGGGCTTATAAGTAAAAGAAATAACATGCGTGCCGTAGTCGGGCGTCTGAGCGACGTCACATAAAGGGCTTATAAGGAATATAAATAACAAGCATGCCAGTCGGGCGTCTGAGCGACGCCACATAAAGGGCTTATAAAGCAAACAACATGCATGCCATAGTCGGGCATTTGTGCGACACCACATAAAGGGCTTATATAATAATCATAATGAGTATCCAGGAGGTAGAACCATCCCAAGTGATACTCAGCAAAACAAATAAATAATATGTTTAGTCCACAATAATAATAATAATAATAATAATAATAATAATAATAATCTTTTGTCACACGACATGCTCAATATTCCGATTTAGAAGTTTTCCTCCGAAGACCGACACTAAGACCACCCTCGACCCATCCCAGACTATAGTCCTTAACCGAGGACACGACTATTCGAATAGATATCAACTCTGCAGAGGGTGTACTCTTTACCCACAAGTAACGAATTCCTTTAGTCCACCGAGACTAATTCCACTTACGGTCTTTGATTGAAAACACACCTGACCTACACACACTAGCTTAACTTACCGGTGCCTGGAATCACCCACGACACTCGCTAAGCAAAACTCTAAGTGGGGAGGCCACAACCTCGATTAGCATGGGATCAAACTTATATCGCGCACTCTAAGGGGTGCCCCCCTCTTGGTCCAAACCGGAAACACCCATGCCCCCGGACCAAGTGGCTTCCCTACCAGATGCATCTGGTATCTTCAACTGTGGCCTCTCTATAAGGTGTGTGCCAAGAAAGGGGTTGACAACTTACTGAACCATACCCTACCTACGATAGGGACAAGTGGTAGTACGAAATAAGTATGGGGGTTACTGGAACAAGAGTCGATCTACGGTCGACTTAGGAGGTTTATGTGTTCCCTACATGATTAGCACAACAATTTTTTTTCACAATTCCAAAAGAATCAGTACTCATCACATCCCATCATGCCTCACTGACCATCCTCGCTCCAACAAGATGTCAGCCCAAGCTCGTGTCCACTCGAGACAGAGTCTTATACCGAATTCCTTTCGGTAGGCATGAGTGGCAGAAGATGGTGACTACTGCCACAAGCATCTCAAGTTCATTAGCAAGACATCCTCATCATTTCACATGCACACATGATCACACCCTCACATGAAATAACGTGCACTTCATGTGTTGTAGTTTCACTCGTTACACCAAACATCACACAACGAATACTATACCAGGGTTCAGAATGCTTGCCTTTAATGTGTGGATAGGTAGGATGCATCACATAACTTTTGAATGTTTTCTTCTCTCTCCATTTCCTATTTTGAAAATATTCGAATTAACACGTAATTCAAAACAGTACAAAACATTTTCTTAAATTTTTTGAAATAATTCCTAAAATAAACTAGGTGGAATTTGAGAAGCAACAGAAAAAGAATCAAATCAATTGGAGTTTTATTTTAAAAGATATAGCCAGCCAAAGTTGGGTCAAACTTCTGTTTTAAATAAAAACAGAAAAAGAAAACGGTTTGGTTGGAACACGTCTCCCCAGTAGTGAAAACGTACTCACCAAAATACGCCTTCTCACACCGCACGATCGATAGGGAGATTGTCTCACCGACAGGTGGGACCCACATGTCGGGTTTATCTCCTACCCTCCGCGCGTTCTGGGTAGGGGCAGAGGGCCACTCCGGGGATTACTGCCGGTGCTAGGGGCACCGTTTTCATCATTAGGCATATAGGCATGCTCAGGGGAAGGAACCGCAGCTCATGGTGGCGATGGGACTCGCTGGGGAGCTCGGGGTCGACCAGAGCATCATCAATGGTGGAGGGAAGCCTCGGCCATGAAGGGGCTTCTGCCCATGGGCCTTCTCTGCTGGAAATGGGGATGGGAACGGGCTTGAGGGGTCTAGGTGGAGCCATTTGAGGGTACAAGGCAGAGGGGGGGGTCTTGGCTCGGTTGGAATCGACCGAAGGGCTACGGCGGCCGAACTAACTGGAGACGAGGAAGATGAGCTCGTCTGGTCATCTGGTGCTCTTGGGGGTTCAAATGGGGATGGCTAGGGGTGGCTTGAGCATCCTAGAACTGGGAGGGGTCCTTATACAATGCGAATAGGTCGGTTCCGCGGCGGAGTGGATAACTCCAGCGAACTGTTCACACAGGACGACATGGCGGTATCTAGCGGGGCTGGGCACTATCAGACGAGCTGTGGATGAGCTCGCACTGCTCAAGGGGGAAGATGGCGCGCTGGTGCGGCTCGGGCGGCGCCGTCCATAGCAGAGTGGGGACGTGGCCGCAGGCTAGCCGCCAAGAGCTTCTGACGGCGACGCTGCATGGCACCATGGGGCGGTCGGGGTGACTCCAAAAGCTTGGAGAGGTCGAGGGTGCGGCTCTACGTGAGGGGAAGGGTCAGTGGCGCGGTAGGTGGGGTGCGCGGCGGCTCGGATTCTACGGTTGCAATATGGGCGCTCTAGGCGCGCTCTGGGCACACACGCCAGTCATTCGGCGAAATGCCAATCCATCCTAGGTGACCTATGTGGTCCTACAAATTAACAGGATGAGCCTAGGTGACAAGTTAAGGCTATTGGACATGTTGCCAAGTCTAGATAAGCTAGGTCCTAATGCAATCACATCATATGCCAACTCTGGCCATGCACTAAAGGTGCTCGACAGTATGCTATGTTCATCTAGGGGACTATTCTTGTCACCACAATTACTAGGTTGGGGTCTCTTTAGGTGCACACTAGGATGGCAAGGTTAGTTAGTCAAAAGCAAAAACACCCTAGTGCAAGTTTTTGTGAAAACCATTTCTGGACAGAAACTACAGGGCATTATTCCATGGGCTAAAATTTTCCCAATTTACCTAAACTCTTGGACGTAAGAGTTTGGTAGGGTTTACTACAGGCATGAAAAATTCCAAGGCAACTAGAGAAAAATACATTAGGGTTGCAGTAGAAAATACCAAACTGGACCAGAATGCAAAAGAGGATGATTTGCTCAAAATTTCCAAAACACAAGGTTAGGTTTTAGCACAAAAGTGATCCAGGGACAATAGGAACTAATTATTGAAATCTAGAGAAAAGAAGTGGCTCTGATATTAATAGAAAAATCCATAAAATAGGAACTAATTATTCCTGACAAAAATTTAATTGCTAAAACATTGTTAAATTTTTGGGGTGTTACACTCTCTGACCAGTGCATGAACTGGGGAGTTGCCGGGATGGTGGCGTTCACCTCACGATGTTGCGAGTGCTGAGCATGTTTGCCTGTCTCTTCACTGGTGAAGACATCGTAGCAGTCGTCCTGGTTAGGGAACTGGTCGATCAAGCGGCCGTCGTTCTAGGCCGGAGCCGGAGCCAGCGCCGGGGTGGCAGCTAGGGTCGGGGCCAACGCGCGGGCAGGCGGCGCGGGAGGAGCCAGAAGGCCGTCCCCGCTGGGCCAGTCGCTGTGAGAAGCTGCACTGCCGGAGCATGTGGATGGAGGGTTTGGCCCGTGAGTGGTTCTTATAGGGGAGGTCGAGCATCTACTCGAAGGTAAGCTTCGGCGGCCAGGCAGCCTTGCCAGTGCGCTGGCGCTGGCTGGAAGGCTGGGCAGCCGGCTCCTGCTCCTCGATGGTGGTGACCTGCCGACTCCCGTAGCGGGGATCCGGCTGATCGTTCTGGCATTTGTTGTTCAGGGACTGTCGGTTGTCGGCAGCTGATCGGGACATTGCCGGCATTGTCGGCTTGGCGGGCGGGGTCGTCTTGACCCGGATGGCTGAATCAGCCAGGGTGTACTTGTTCGCCTTGGTCATGAGCTTGGCAAGCGTGGCCGGTTCGGAGCACAAAAGCTTGTGCTTGAGGTGGGTGCCGTCTCGACAGCCTTCGATGAAGTACTATATGGCTTGCACCTCAATGCACCCCCGCACAGGAGTTGCGGAGCTCGGTCCATTGAGTGAGGTAGTCCCAGAGGGACTCGACTGGCCCCTGAACGCACATGGCGAGTTCACGGGGGTGGCCGGGCTGCTTGTAGGTGCCGGTGAAGTTGCGGACGAAGGCCTCTTCGAAGTCCGTCTAGGTGTTGATGCTGCTGGCCGCCAGGCTGTTGAGCCAGGTGTGGGTTGAGCCGATCAGCATGAGGGGGGCGTAGCGAACGACTACGCGTTTGTTCCCCCTGGCGATGCCGACCGTGGTGGTGTAGTCGATCAGCCAGTCCACGGGCTTGGTGGCCTTGTTGTACTTCGTGTTCCTCTATTCACAGGTTCTCATGCCCTTACTAAAAAGCTCTATAACCTGGTCCCTCATAATGAATGTCATTCCTTTTCGCCTATATAAAAATCCTACAGAATCACATTCGCTCTTGGGAAATATGCATTGTCGAGCTTGATTTTCAGACAAGTTCATCTCGCGAGAAGCCGGTTGGGAATGGCTCGTTGCGGATTCAAGAGCCAAAGCACACTAGGCCAATAATGCCCTTCTCCTCGAGGAGGGCCGACTGCGCGAGCTGGTCGATGCGGTTGCGGGCGTCATTCTTGCCGGGGGGGGGGGGCGCATGGCCCAATCTGGGTCGCGAGCTCGGGGCGGATGACGGGCGGAACCGATCATTCCGGCTCACGCCGTAGGGGTGGAGTATGTCTGCGGCTGCGCCGGCTGCTGGCTGCCGGGACTTCGTGGTGGCGGCCGCTACGAGGCGGGTTGCCGGTGTGTCGGCTATTAACAGCCGGTTGTTCGCTCTGTGGCAGCTAAGAGGACTGGGGATGACTGGCCTTGACCCGGCGGCTGGAGGCGCGAGGGGAGGAGGAGTGCTGAGCCGGCTGGCGGCAAGCAGTCCCTATGCCCTCACGCTCGGGCCGGGGTCCTCCAGAGGCGGCGCTGCTAGCCGTGAGCAGATGTTGTGTCAGCGGCATCGATGAGGCCCTTGATGTGACGCTCGTGAGCGGCACATTCTTCACCCTCCAAGGTAGCCAAGTTCTCATAGGCTACCTTGAGGGCCCGCAGGTTGGCTGTGGGGGTGTCGTAGACGGGCACTTTGCCGCCCAGGATCTTGGCAACCACGTGACCGCGGTCACGCACAGCCCCATGCCGGTTGGGCTCGGTGCCAGCCGGGGTGAGTCCGTTGGCGGAGGCGTATTCCCGCTAGGCAGCTTCCATGCGGCACCGCATGGCCACGAGGGCAGTGGCGTCCTCGAACAGGACGTGGCAAGCCGCCTCGAGCTCAGCCATGGTGGCATCAGGGTTTGCCGTCGGGGCAATAGGGGTGCTCAGGCCCCGAAGGGCCGGACCGAGCGGGTCGGAGGTGCCGATGCGGGCCACGGAGGTGTTAGCCTCGGTCCGCGCATGTCCGTAGGATTTTCAGGAGAGGATGGCCATTGCCCCCACATGCTCGTGGGAGCTGCTGGACGGGGTCGCAGGAAGTGCGCCCACAGCCATGGGCGGATCGGCGCAAACAAGCACCTAGCTTGGGTACTCATCGGCGGCCGGAGCTTTGGCTAGGCTGAGCCTCCCGAAACGCTCGGTAAGCGCGTCGATGGAGCTACCCGCAATGCATGCCGGAGAAAGCCCCATTAGCCTGCGGTTTCGCCTGGGTGCGCGGCGACGGCGGGGAATGGCGAGGGGTCCTGCCCGGAGCATGAATCTGGCCGGCGCCGCGTACGACCCCACGGTGGGCGCCAACTGTCGTTGTTTTATCACGACAGATGGCATGGGTAGGCTTATCATAGGTGGTTTGGGCCGAAGGACGCCGACGGGTTCTGGGAGCAACATTGGGCACAAGCGGTGATGACACACAACGTACCCAGGTTCAGGGCCCTCCGTGGGAGGTAATATCCATAGTCCTGCTTGGTATAGTTGGATGGGTTGATATGTTTACAAGGATGCTCCTAGAGCTATGTCTAGAGGAGGAAGAGGGAGCAGTCAGCTCGCCTTCCTCCATGGCTAAACATGATATGAAAGGAAGGTTCTGTGTGGGGTGTATGTGCGAGAATTATCCGTCCCCGTTGCATGGGGGGCTCGGGGGGTTTTATAGGCCAATCCCCCGGCTCTATAATGTATTCTAAGGTACAGGGTTTGAGGGACCCGGCTGGCAGCCTCTCCGACCGGCCAGGGGTCCCACCCTTCATGCCATCTTGTCGTCTGTAGGTTCCACTGGCTGTGCGGTCCCATCGCCTGTGGGGGGCCCGCCAGCCGGCTCTGTGATTGGGCTTCGCCCACCTGCCGCGGCACGGGTCGCTCGGGAGGCATCGTCTAGTGCCAGCCGGCCGAAATCTTCGGTACGGCCGGCTGCACTGTAGCCACGCTGGGGCAGGTAATCGAGTGGGCGAGGGCGTGCCGGCACTGTTTCCCTGCCTGTTTGCACTCGCCAAGGTCAGCGGCCTGGATGGTCGGACTGTAGCCATGCGCGCTCGTGCATCAGCGTCCATTGTGTCCACAGTGTCGCCCATTGTGGTTGTCGCATCGTGTCGTCGTGCCCGCACACAGAGGGACGGGACATTGCATGTACGCCCCAGGGTCAACGGAAGAGGCAACCCAGAGGCAGCCGGCCGCGCCCAGCCGGCTGGGGGTCGAGCCGGCTCTCCGACCAGCCATCCATGTCACCAGCCAGCAACAGCACGAGCCGGCCATGCCCCAGCCGGCCGTGGGCAGCCAATCGCATAGATTTACTCCGAAACAGAGGGGGAAGAACCCCATTGCTTTGGCCTACACGGGGGTAATAACCCCATCAGCCAAGTACTTGGGGCAGTTCCGCTTCTAGTGACCAGTTCTCTTGCAATGGAAGCACTCAATTTCTGGCTTGGGTCCAGCCTTGGGTTTCTTCACGGGAGGAGCAACTAGTTTGGCACCCTTCTTGGAGTTACCCTTCTTGCCCTTGCCATTCTTCTTGAAACTAGTGGTTTTATTGACCATCAACACTTGATGTTCTTTCTAAATTTCAGACTAAGTGACTTTCAGCATCGCGAATAGCTCGACGACTGACTTGTTCATCCCACGCATGTTATAGTTCATCGCAAAGCTTTTGTAGCTAGGTGGGAGTGATTGAAGAACTCTGTCAGTGATCGCCTATGGCGGAAGGGGCATCCCTAACTCCGCCAGACGAGTCGAATACCCAGACATTCTGAGTATATGTTCACTGATAGACCCGTTCTCCTGCATGTTGCAAGCATAGAACTTATCGGAGGTATCATACCTCTGGATCTCGGAATTCTTCTTAAAGATAAACTCCAACTCCTCGAACATCTCATATGCTCCAGGACGTTCAAAATGTCTTTGAAGTCCCGGTTCTAAGCCATACAATATTGCACACTGAACTATTGAGTAATCTCTAGAATGTGCCTCCCAAGCGTTCTTAACGTCTTCGGATGGCATGTTAGTGGGTTGGTCACCAAGCGGCGCATCAAGGACATATCACTTCTGGGAAGCCGTGAGGATAATCCTCAGATTACGGGCCCAGTCCACAAAGTTAGTTCCATAATCTTTCAAATTAGCTTTCTCTAGGAACGCATTAAAACTCAGGGGTGCTACTACGCGAGCCATTGATCTAAAACATAAATAAGAAAAGGTTACTAAGGCTATTGTTCATGGTAATGAGTTTAGTTAATCAAATTATTAAAGCTCCCACTCAAATTGGCATCCCTCAGGTCATCTGAGTGATACAAGATCCACATTCACCAACTCAAGACCGATCATCACGTGAGTTAAGGTGGTTTCAATGGTGAACATCATCATGTTGATCATATCTACTATATGACTCATGCTCGACCTTTCGGTCTCTTGTGTTCACATAGAGTCTATCACACCCGATCATCACGTGGTGTCTCAACACGACGAACTTTCGCAACGGTGCACACTCGGAGAGAACACAATTCATCTTGAAATTTAAGTGAGGGATCACCTTATAATGCTACCGTCGTTCTAAGCAAAACAAGGTGCATGAAAAATATTAACATCACATGAAAATCATTAGTCACATGATATGGCCATGAACTTGCACTTTTGATCTCCATCTCCAAAGCACCGACATGATCTCCATTGTCACCAGCATAACACCATGATCTCCATCATCATGATCTCCATCGTCATGTCGCCATCGGGGTTGTCGCACCCACCATGCTTCTACTACTATTGCTACCACTTAGAGATAAAGTAAAGCATTACATAGCGCTTAAAGATTGACACGCAGGTCATACAATAACCAGAGACAACGCTATGGCTCCTGCCGGTTGCCTTACTCATCGATATGCAAGTCGTGATATTCTATACAATACATTATCATCTCATACATCACATATATCTCATCATGTAATTGGCCATATCATATCACAACATACCCTGCAAAAACAAGTTAGACGTCCTCTAATTGTTGTTGCATGTTTTACGTGGCTGCTATGGGTATCTAGCAAGAACTATTCTTACCTACGCAAAACCACAATAGTGATATGAAGATTGGTTTTCAACGTTCTACAAGGACCGCCTTAATCAAATCTGATCCAACTAAAGTGGGAGAGATAGACACCCGCCAGCCATCTTTATGCGACGAAGTCACATGTCAGTCGATAGAACCGGTCTCTCATAAGCTTACGAGTAAGGTTGGTCCGGGCTGCTTCATCCCACAATACCGCTGAACCAAAACACGACCAAGGTAGGAAGCAACCTAAGCATCAACGCCCACAAACTCCTTTGTGTTCTACTCGAGATCTCATCTACACATAGACCTAGCTCTGATACCACTGTTGGGGAACGTCGCATGGGAAAAAAAATTCCTACACTTCACCAAGATTAATCTAGGAGATGAGCATCTATGAGAGGATATATTGGATCTACGTACCCTTCTAGATCGCTAAGAGGAAGCATTAAAGAACGCAGTTGATGTAGTGGTATGGCTCCACGATCCAAATCACAAGCCATCCCACGAACTCCCGATCAAGTGCCGAACGGACGGCATCTCCGTGTTCAGCACACGTGCAGCTCGATGAAGATCTTTGTCTTCTTGATCCAGCAAGAGGGAGCGGAGAGGTAGATGGGTTCGCCAGTAGCACGATGGCAAGACGACGGTGGTGGTGGAGCTGATCCGGCAGAGTTTCGCTAAGCAGCACCGAACCAATCTACTAGAGGAGAAAGTATCAGAGAGGGAGGAAGGGCTGCGCCGTAGCTTAGGGTGCGGCTTCCCTCCTCCCTCTCACATATATATAGGGGGAGGGGTGGTGCGGACAACCCCTAGGGTTTCCCCTTGGGGCGGCAGAGGGTGGAGGCACCCTAGGGTGGCTTGCCACCCAAGTTAGGTGGCGCCAACCCTAGGCTTGGCTCTCCATCAACCCCCTTGCCGCATGGGCCATTGTGGGAGAGGCGCCCAGCCCACCAGGTACGTTATCGATGACGCCCGAACTTTTCCTGGTAACCAACACGGAACTTCCTATATATGAATCTTCACCTCCAGACCATTCCGGAGCTCCTCGTCACGTCTAGGATCTCATCTGGGACTCCTAACAACCTTCGGTCAATAACACACACAACTCATCTATAACGAAACGTCACCGAACCTTAAGTGTGCAGACCCTGCGGGTTCGAGAACCATGTAGACATGACCGAGACACCTCTACGGTCAATAACCAATAGCGGGACCTAGATGCCCATATTGGTTCCTACATGTTCTATGAAGATCTATATCGGTCGAACCTCTATGTCAAGGATTCAGACAATCCCTTTATGTCGTTCCCTTCGTTCTTCAGTATGTTACTTGCCCGAGATTCGATTGTCGGTATCTCTAAACCTAGTTCAATCTCATTACCAGCAAGTCTCTTTACTCATTCCGTAATACAAGATCCCATGACTAACACTTAGTCACATTGCTTGCAAGGCTTGTTGTGATGTTGTATTACTGAGTGGGCCCTGAGATACCTCTCCGTCACACGGAGTAAAAAATCCCAGTATTGATTATGCCAACTCAACAAACACCCTCGGAGATACATATAGAGCACCTTTATAGTCACCCAGTTGCGTTGCAACATTGGATACACGCAAGGCACTCCTCCGGTGTCAGTGAGTTGCATGATCTCATGGTCATAGGAACAGATACTTAACATGCAGAAAACAGTAGCAATAAACTGACACGATCATATGCTACGTTCATAGTTTGGGTCTTGTCCATCACATCATTCTCCCAATGATGTGATACCGTCATCGAATATCATCTGATGTCCATGGCTAGGAAACCTTGATCATCTTTGATCAACGAGCTAGTTTACTAGAGGCATACTAGGGACACAATGTTTGTCTATATGGCCACACATGCATTTAGTTTCCAATCAATAGAATTATAGCATGGACAATAAACGATTATCATGAACAAGGAAATATAACAATAAACACTTTATTTATTGCCTCTAGGGCATATTTCCAATATCAACATCACTGCAGACCGAAAAGTTATGAATATTGGTACATAGACAAAATAATTTATTTTGTATGTCCTAAAACGACCCTTTTTTGGTCCATATATTTTTGGGTATTGAAAGAAGTAATCGATGGGAAGGTGCACCCAGTGCCCAGAAAGGTAGCATGACATGTTTTAAATTTTCAGCAAGGCACCATCTAGGTGGACAAGGTCAGACCTGCATTTACTGGCTAGTGGCTACTAATCTTGCATCATGTGAAGGTAGATCTTGGCCCTCTTGTCTCCCTTGCCCTCCCTTTTTCCTGAATCACTAAGTTGAACTTTAGAGAATGCACTCAGTGGAAAGAATAGAAAGCATATTCTAGTTAACTGTTCAGTAGAAAAATGTTCAAAATATCATATGATAATGTTGACAACTCCATGTAGCACATTTGTATCTTGGACAACATGAGAAACAGTCGCATGATATTTTAATGAAGGGGAGAACAAAATTTCAGCAAATGATGTTTGTGCAGTTAGTGTCAGATAGAGAGAATGTAAATAACTAAAGATTGCACAAATAATTTCAAAGATGACATGTGCAAGTTTCTAAGAGTATAGGTCGGCCACAAATGATGCTAATGTTGTTATAATACTATGTTGTCTAGCTGTATAGTTTAGATATAATCAAAGCAGAACACAAAACCAAATGAAACAAAGTCGATGTTAGAAATATTCAGTGCCATATAAGAAAGCAATCAAATCAAACATAACAACATCATGTACCCTAAGGCAAAGTAATCTCCCTTCTAAAAGATACTAATAACTACTAGATTGAAAACCAATACCCGCATGCAACTATAATTGGCAACAAATTTCAGTTTTAAGAAGGTGAATGAGTAGATCTTGTCGAGATCGCATGCAAGGCACACAAACTTGGCTTCGACATCGGTCTCATGGCGCCTCATGGGCAGAGGAAGCAGTTTTGTCGATTGCCATTGAAAGGCATGACAGAGTCAAATGAATTATGACATTCTCACAACTAAAAATATAGTCTTTTCTCTTACTCATTTCACTGACTAAATGGCACGGAAGCAAAGTCCACTCGTTGTTCAGATAACTTGGAAAACCAAATTCAGAAGAGTGTTTAATAAAAGGATGTAGAGAACACTATTCCCTACCCTTGATTGCATGTTGTATATCGAGGAGAACATGATAGAATCTATGGACGCAAGCAATAATCAAATGGATGGCCAAACACTTGTTTTGGCAGTATCATGTTGCATGTCTATGGTTCCAAAAAAATATTTGCTCTGGCAATATCACAACACATGTTGGGTGTCAGATGCATAAGTATGACTTAACAAAATTATAATGAGTAATATCTTAAATTATTCAATATACAGTGTCGTTAGAATTATAACAAAATTAACTTGCATTCTAGAATCAAGAATGCTCCCAACTAAAATTCACGGTTTAATAAATCCCTCGATATACTGATAAATCAGCCGACTTATCGCGTATCGGTGTCTGACCGGTAAGATAAATCGACTGATAAATTTGCCAATATGTTGATAAATCGGCTGATATGCCAATAAATAGGGCGATTTACCCCTGATCCTGGGTCAACCGGTAAGTTCCTCGTAAGCAATATCCCCAACAACGCGAAAATTCAAAAAACATAGGGATAATTTTTTCTAATCAAATTAAATCAATAAGCACGTGAACCACATTGTAAATTCTCGAAACAGTTGTACTGCATCGAGTAAGTTAATAGAATTGAACACCAAAATCTAAAAAATGAGAAGAACAATATTTACCTGTCAAACGATTTCATATCAACTGATGATAAATAAAAGACTTCCTCTAGCATGACATTCTTGGTGTTACAATGTAGGGTACTGTTGCTACAGCAGTTAGTACAATCCCATTGTAACCAGCCGCAAACATGTTCTTGGTATCCCATCTTCATGTTAAACTGAGGCACAACTTAAAACAAACATCCTTTGTTAAACTAGGACTACATATGTACACAACATTACATGTTTGTAAGAGAAGATACCACAAATTATACTAACAATTATAACTTTTAAGTTGTACAAGCTACATCCATGCCAATTTGGGTAGCCGCAAGACTAAATTAAGGAGGGGAGTTGAGGAGGAGGAGGAGCAACCACTCACTTGTGATTAAGTAGTTTTACTAATGCGAATGGGAGAGGGATACTAACTCGCGGATATGATATTGCAATTTTCTATCCTCCTTTCAATGGTGTCCCATCCTATTTAAAGAAATATGTCTGAACTTGTACGGACCTGTCTGATTGGATTAGTATGGAGAGAGGAAGAAGGTAGTATGATCACATGGAGGAGCGTGACCCACAATTTGGCGCAAAAACGTTAAGAAACTATTACGGAATTGTTAATGGTTAAAAAGGAGAGGGGTGAAAACCTACAAGTATGGAGGCGTCCTTGCTTCGCCATTTCCAGTGAAACCATTCAAAGTAGAGAAAGCATGTGGTGGAAGTTGCGGCTCCGTTATTATGCCTTTCAATTATAAAACATGACACTTTATTAGCTATGTGAAGTTTTTAACTCAACAAACAAGAATGATTAATAACAACTCTAAACTCTATAGGATCAGAACCGCTACGGCTGGTCAATAAAAGGACCAGATCTCAATATCTATCTACCCATTCATGTTCCCTAGTTTTACCTGAATTAGGAACATGTTTGAATACTGGTATTGTTCCTAAGGTGAACAATATAGTTGTAGGTCCATATGCAATCATCATTAATATTCACATTATATCAATGGCAGAGAAAAGAAAACTCACAACTCACATGTACTTACACATGATCTCTTGGAGGGCTTCCCTGATACGTCTTCATCGTATCCACTTTTCCAAACTCTTTGGCCCTTGTTTTGAACTCTAATTTGCATGATTTGAATAAACTAACCCGGACCGGCACTCTTTTCAGCAGAATTGCCTTGGTGCTATTTTTGTGGAGAAATAATAGTTATCGGATTGTCCTAAAAATTTATGAAGAATATTTTTGGATTTAATAAAAAATACTAGCGAAAGAATCAACCAGAGGGGGGCCACCTGCAGGCCATAAGCCTGCTAGGCGCGATCAGCCCGCCTGGCTGCGCCTACCAGGCTTGTGGGGCCCCTGTGGCTCCCTGACCTGATCTCTAGCTCCATATAACCCTATTCGTGGAGAAAAAATCAAGGAGAAGAGTTATTGTGTTTCACGATACGGAGCCGCCGCCACCTCCTGTTCTTCCTCGGGAGACCAGATCTGGAGTCCGTTTTGGGCTCCGGAGAGGAGAAATCGACACGTTCGTGATGACCAACCATCCTTCATCACCAATTCCATGATGCTCTCCGCCGTTCATGAGCAATTCCATCGTGGGCTTGCTGGACGGTGATGGGTTGGATGAGATTTATCATTTAATCGAGTTAGTTTTGTTAGGGTTTGATCCCTAGTATCCACTATGTTCTGAGATTGATGTTGCTATGACTTTTCTATGCTTAATGCTTGTCACTAGGGCCCGAGTGCCATGATTTTAGATTTCAACCTATTATGTTTTCATGAATATATGTGTGTTCTTGATCCTATCTTGCAAGTTGTAGACATCCACTAGGAGTTATGATCCGCATCCCCCAGGGTGACACTAACTGGGATTCTTTCCATAAGCACGTATGACTATATATGGAATACATGCCTACATTACATTGATGAATTGGAGCTAGTTCTGTGTCACCCTATGTTATAACTGTTGCATGATGAATGCCATCCAACATAATTATCTATCACTGATCCATTGCCTACGAGCTTTCCACATATTGATCTTTGCTAAGTTACTTCTTTGTTGCTACTCTTACAATCACTACAAAATTGCTACTGTTACTTTTGCTATCATTACTGTTACTTCCATACTACTTTGCTACTGAATACTTTGCTACAGATATTAAGTCTTTCAGGTGGTTGAATTGACAACTTAGCTGCGAATACTCAAAAATATTCTTTGGCTCCCCTTGGGTCGAATCAGTAAATTTGGGTTGAATACTCTACCCTCGAAAACTATTGCGATCCCCTATTGTAACAGCCCAAGTGTAATCCTTGCCTTATTTGTAATATCTCCATGTGTGAACCTCTATGATGCTATTATGAGTTTGAACCTCAACCTTGCCTCTTGTCATTCCATGCATCATGCATCATGCCATCATGATCATCATATCAAATGCATAACTTTTGTTGCCTTGCTTGTGCTTGTGAATGTTGTGAAGTGATTGTATGTGTTATGGGGTGAGTGCATGTGTGGCCTTGATTGGAGTGCTCCTCTATGTATTGCCATTTCAAAGTATCCCACTATTTCAAAACAACTACCCCATTCTCTCTCTTATTCCAATAATTATAGCATGTGGAATTGCAGATGCTATTTTAATAGTTTAAAAATGTTCCAACTCTTCTAAATAATCGGGTGAGTATGGTGCGCATTTTTCCTCAAGCATGTTCTCTGGCTTATTAATTTTAAAATAAATGCAATAGATTCCAATTCTAAATTTTGTGAATGATTAATTTGTTCTAAAAATGCCAAGGTCATTTTTATCAAATAGAGTATAATTTGCTGATTCAAAACATATTTTTGTTCCTCTCTATCTCCTTTCCAAATAGGTATGGGATATTTTCTTGTTTGCTGGTTTATTTTAAATAGAAAATCGCAGCTGTGAGAGAGTGAGCGGCCCATCTGGGCTTCTTCCTTCCCCGCGGCCCAGCTAGCCCGCGCACTCGCTTCTGTCCAGCGTGGCAGAGCCGGGGCCCGCGCGTCAGCCTCTCCCTCCCTCCTTTCTTCCTCCTCCTTTCCACCTCCCTCTCACAGCGCCTTTTCTGGATGGCGAGGCCAGGTCCGCCATGGCAGCCACGACGACCAGCGCTTGGCCTATATAGCCCCCGGCGTCCGCGCCCCTACCCAAGGGTTTCCCCCTTCTCTCCACGCTGCCGCCACCCCCCTTCTCTTCCCCTCTTCTTTGGTAAGTTCAGCAGCGAGAGAGAGACTTTCAGAGAGTTCAAAGAGAGAGAGAGAGAACAGAGCCGCAGAACCTGCCGCGGTCGTCCTCGTCACCGGTGGTCTCCTGCTCGTCGCTGGAGATGTCGAGGAGCTTCGTGTTGCCTCCTGCGTCCCGTTCCCAACGTTAGGGCGTGGAGGAAGCCCCCCCCTCGTCGATGGCCTCTTCCTCGTCTCCGACACGCACCCGAAGCCCGCCGCGAGCCTTATTCTTCCCCTTCTTTGCACCGAGCCTTCTTCGCGCCACTCTCGGTGAGCATCACGGGACTTTCCTTCCCCATTTCCATGCGTAGCGGCGTAGGGTCGCTGCGTGTCGTCGTCGACATGATCATCGCCGCCGTGATCGAGCCGAGCGCAAGCTCGTGATCGAGCCGAGCGCAAGCTCGTGCTCGAGCTCCTCGTCGCCGTGCGCCTAGCTAGGGATTAGGTGCGGGGATGGCTTCCCCTAGGATCCTGCAAGCCCCGTGTTGTGCCAGCTTGGGCGGTACCGTGTAGTTCGCCGGAGATGCGTCGCCGCCGTGCGTGTCATCGCGTCTTCTTTTGTTCAGTTTCGTCAGGTGTCGTCCATCGTCAGTCATTAGTAGAGGCGTAGATCCCCCTCTAGGTTCAGTAGCCGCGGTGTAGCATAGTGGTAGCGACTCGGGGCAACGACCGCGAGGTCACGGGTTTGATCCCCCCGCGCCCCTTTTCTTTTCTTTATCGCGATCTGAGTGTGTGTGCGGCACAGGATCCGGTGTGGCCACACCAGGATCGTCTGTGTGTGTGTGCCAGTGTGAGTGCGTGTGTAGGTGAGATCTGCTATGGCAGATAGATCTGGTGTAGCATGTGTGTGTGTATGATAGTGGGCCCCTGGCCCACATGTCAGCCTAAGATGGGCCCTGGTGTCTATGCCAGGTGGGTCCCCTCCTTTTCCTTTTTCCTTTTTTATTTTTTATGTTATTTTTTCTGATTATGTGGTTTATTCCATTCTTAGTAAATTTCCATATCCGTTCATAGGCATATATGGCATGTGCATTTGTAGAAACTTTTGAATTATAAGTAGGGGTTGTTTTTTAAGTGATTTGTAACTTAGCATTGTGGGCATTTTATCTACAACAACCTATGAGTATGGTATATGAATTTGGGGTAGAATTTTCCAAGGAATCCAGTGGTGCAATTTGTTTTGTTAGTTGAGCAAGTTTTACAAAATGTCATTTTGTCCCAATATGCCATTTTTTCATTTTTGTTAGAAATAATCCATGCATGCTATGATAATGGTGTCAACATGAAAGTGGTAGTGTGTTATGAGTATTATGCCATGGTATTTTCTTTTGACATGATATGCTTGCATATGAGTGAGATTCTTGCTCCAAAGTAGCTAACAAAATACTGCTAGTTTCCAACATGTTGGATATTTCTAAGTCTGAGAATCTGATATTATTCTTATGACATGTTGAGTGGATGCTACCTAGTGGTCTTTTGAGTTTTAGCTCAATCTCAGTGGTAGTGTTTTGTAGTAGAAGTTGTCCTCTACCATCATGTTAGTTTTCATACCATGAGGTGGTCTCTAGCATCATTAATTTCTGCTATCAATTTGCTATCAGCTTAACTCAGATTCCATAAAACTGTAGTTTTCACTAAGTCCGTAGAGTCTGTTTCATCATGCCATCTTGTCAGCTTCATGCTTAGTGATCTGTGCTTCCTTTCCAGTAGGTGTAGTTAGAAGATTGGATAAGCATGTTATGAAGTTTCTATACATACTTTGTTTGTGGTTGGAAACCTCCTGTAGCTCTAGATATTGGCTGTGCAAGTTGCTATCTTGCTGTTTTGAACAGATTGTGTGTGGTAGTGTTTTTTGACTTGTGGGAGCTATGCTCTATTGTTTTGCTTGATATTTGTCTCTATTATGAATAGTATCTCATTTTCTAACCAGTGGCTACCTTGGAATACCAAGGAATGGCCCTTAATTAGCCTGCCATGTCTTGTATTATCTCTCTGTACCTTGCCGTGAGCGTAGCGTGAGAACCGTAAGTCCGTTTCCTACATTCTACATATGCATTTGCATCGATTTTGCATGAAGCATCCATATTTGCCATGATGATGCATGTATAAGCAACTTAACATTAGGTTCTGTCCAGAATTGTTAATAACTTATCATTTGCACGATGAATATGACTAGCTTAGGATTGCCATGCAAATACTTCAAATGAATCATGCATCATCTTGATTGTGCATTGCACCTTGGTTGGTTGTTTATCATTGCTGTTTCTCTTTGGGTAGACGCGACTGTTGAACCTGAGTACGAGGATCCAGGAGAGTAGAACTACGAGGACCCAGCTCTTTGTCCCTCTGAAGAACCAACAGGCAAGATGACCGTACCCGGATCCCGACACTATTTTTGCTTTGCTAGATGTCTCACTCTTATCGTTGCACTTGTGTTACCTACCACTTGAATGTCAAGCCTCCTACATTGCCATGATAGCCTCTAACCCCCCCCCACTACCTAGCAAACCTTGTTTGGCTAAGTTACCGCTGCTCAGCCCCTCTTATAGCATCCTTAGATGTAGGTGCAGGTTGTTTCCATGTGATAACATGGATATCTGCTATTTAATTTAATGCACATATATATCTTGGTAAGGTGGAAGGCTTGGCCTTTTGCTCGGTGTTTTGTTCCAATTTTACCCCCATAGTTACTTGTTACCGGTGTTATGTTTCCATATTTTGAGCTCCTAACATGCTCGGGGTTGTTATGGGGACCCCTTGATATTCGTTCCAGATTAAAGCTTGTCTGGCAAGACCCACCATTGGTACTATTTGCTTAAACAACTTAATAAAAATGCATAGGTCTTAGCTACCCCGTGGATAATTAATCAACAACCCGGTCGAGTGCTCCTCATGATTGTCGGTCCAAAACGGGCTGCCTGCGGGGCCACCTCGAGGAAAGTTGAGGATTTGTTTTCCCCGTAGCTAGTCCCATCTGGTAGTGCCCTAAGACAGAGATACACGCGGCTCTTATTGGGATCTGGCCTGCCAGGCGGTCTTGTTGGACTTGTTTTACCTTTCTCAAATGCCTTGCGTGAGGAATTCCGGTCTTCTTCGGGCTATCTCGAGGTGTCGGTCTTCCTTTGGAATTGCCTAGGATGATCACGAGATCCATGGTCGAGGTTATTCCCATGGCATGTGGTAATTTTTGATGGATTAGTTGGAGCACCCCTGCAGGGTTAAATCTTTTGAAAAGTTGTGCCCGCGGTTATGTGGCAACTTGGATATTTTTTTAACACCCGGTTAGAGTCAACTTGAACTAAACTTTAATAAAATACACCAACTATGTGTGTAACCATGATGGTCTCTGCTCGTGAACACGAACCGAGAGAGAACACGGTGGAGTTATGTTTGACATAAGTAGGTGTTCAGGATCACTTAGTGATCATGCTAGTTTTTGATCGTCTTTCGTAGTCCACATATTTACATTCATGCTCTCATAATTTAGCCACGAATTATATGCTTAGTGCTTGCTGCAACCTCAACACTTACCCCTTCCAACCCAAAAGCTTACATAGTTTTTATACCCGGGATTACATGATTGTTGAGTCCTCGTGGCTCACAGATTACTACAACAATACAGGTGCGGGTGTGGATGAGTTCGTGCCAGATGATGTGTCCCAGCTCCAGTGGGAGTATGATGAAGAATGTGGCAGGATGTATGTCACGTACCCCGATGAGTTGATTGGCCATGGTCATGATCCGTGGGCTAGCAAGGCGTTTTTCATTGCTTCTTTTCTTCGTTTGATTTCATCCGTAGACGGACCCTCCCTTTTGTATGATGATTGAATATTTGAGTGAATTGTAACTAGATTGTGGAGAGTGTAAGCTGACTCATATACTCTCTTTTCATAAATGTATGCAATGAATTACCGCACTTGCGAAACGACCAGATGCGCCTCTATCCCTGTCGAGACCTCCGTGCCTTAATAAGGATAGTCGCGCATCTTGGGCATTACACTTATACTTGGGGATGATCAAGACCTTTTTCTAGCGCTGTTGTCAGGGAGCATAACTCTATTCTCTGAGTCACTTGGGATTTATATATGCTGATCACTATGAAGAAACTGAAAGATCCAAAAACCAAGATCTATTCCTCTACTACGAGGGGAGGTAAGGAACTACCATCTAGGTCTACACTTGATTTACCTTCTATTATGAGTAAGTCGCCACCTGCTAGTAATTCTGATATGTCGCAAGTAATTGATGATTCCACTTCTGCTATGCATGATGCTTATGATGATACTTTGCTTGATAATACTGTGCCACTGGGTGAATTTCTTAATGAACAAATTGCTAGAGCCAATGCTGAAATTATGATACTTCTGAAACTGATGAAATTATCGAAACTGAGAACTTTGAGACACCTACTAGACCTAGCTCTCCTAGGTATGAATTACCTGATATTCCTAAGGGTTATGTTATGGACGGAGAGGTAGCTAGATACTTTCTTGCTTGTAATGATAGAGATGATCTTAAGAAGCTACTATGCAAGTGGAAAGAAAAATGTTTGAATGCTAGAATGAAATATGATCCTAAGTTTGCTACTTCACCTATCTTTGTTATTGATAAGGATTATGAATTGTATGTTGATCCTGAGTTAATTAGGTTGGTATCTGATCCTTTCCATGGTTATGAATCTGAAATTGTTGTCGCACATCTTACTAAACTGAATGATATAGCCACCCTGTTTACTCATGAGGAAAAAATCGCTATTACTATATCCTTAAGTTGTTTCCTTTCTCATTAAAGGGTGATGTAAGATATGGTTTAACTCTCTTGCTCTTGGTTGTGTGCGTAGTTCCCAGGATATGATATATCACTATTTTGAAAAATATTTTCCTGCCCATAAGAAACAAGTTACCTTGTAAGAAATATTTAACTTTGTGCAAATTGAAGAAGAGAGTCCCCCACAAGATTTGGGGAGGCTTCTCCAATTACTAAATGGTTTGACTCATCACCCTCCACAGAAAAATGAAATACTTGATATCTTTTATAATGGGCTAACCGATGCTTCTAGGACCACCTAGATAGTTGTGCTAGTTGTGTTTTTAGGGAACGAACTGTTGAACAAGCTGAAATACTATTGAATAATATATTAAGCAATGATAACGATTGGACTATTCCCGAACCAGCTCCGAAGCCAACTCCAAAGAAAAGAGGCATTCTATTTCTCAGTCCTGAAGATATGTAAGAGGCAAAGAAATCTATGAAAGAAAAAGGTATTAAAGTTGAAGATGTTAAGAATCTACCACCTATTGAAGAAATACATGGCCTTGATAACCTGACAAAGGTAGTAGAGGTAAATTCTCTTTGTAGATTTGATGAAAGCGATATTCCTTATAATAAGTCTGTTAGACAATTCTTGGATGAATTTGATAATTTTGTTGTTAAGCAAGAAAATTTTAATGCTTATGTTCGTAACCAATTGAAACATAATGCTTTCATGCTTGATCGCTTAGGTGATTATATGAGTAGAACTATCAATGATCTTAGACTGATTTGTAAACATGCTTCCATGGTAACTACTCAAGTAGAACAAATACTTAAGGCATAGAATGATTTGCTTAATAAGATGAATATTAAGAACAATGATCATTCTGTTAAAGTTGTGACTAGAGGTGGAAGAATGACCCAGGAACCATTGTATCCTGAGGGCCACCCTAAGAGAATTGAGAAAGATTCTCAAAGGAGTAATATTGAAGTACCTAGTCATTCTAGTAATAAGAGGAATAAGGATGATGATAGAACTTTCCATGTTGCTAGTGAACCTGTTATAGATACACCTGAAAACCCAAATGATATTTTTGTTTCTGATGCTGAGACACAATCTGGTGATGAACATGAGCCTAGTGATAGTATAAATGATGATGTTCATGTTGATGCTCAACCTAGTAATGATAATGATGTGGAGATTGAACCTACTGTTGATCTTGATAACCCACAACCTAAGAATAAAAGATATGACAAAAGAGATTTTATTGCTAGGAAGCATGGTAAAGAAAGAGAATCATGGGTTCAGAAACCCATGCCCTTTCCTCCTAAACCATCCAAGAAAAAGGATGATGAGGATTTTGAGCACTTTGTTGAAATGCTTAGAGCTGTCTTTTTGCGTATGCGCTTGACTGATATTCTGAAAATGTGTCCCTATGCTAAGTATATGAAAGATATTGTGACTAATAAAAGAAAGATACCGGAAGCTGAGATTTCCACCATGCTTGCTAAATATACTTTTAAGGGTGGAGTACCAAAGAAATTGGGAGATCCCGGAATACCAACTATACCATGCTCTATAAAAGGAATTATGTTAAATTTGCTTTATGTGATTTGGGAGCTGGCGTTAGTGTTATGCCTTTCTGTTTATATCGTAGACTTGATTTGAATAAGTTGACACCTACTGAAATCTCTTTGCAAATGGCTGATAAATCAACTGCTCTACTTATCGGTATTTGTGAGGATGTACCTGTCGTAGTTGCAAATGCTACTATCTTAACGGACTTTGTTATTCTTGATATTCCCGAGGACGACAGTATTTCGATCATCCTTGGTAGACCCTTTTTGAATACTGTAGGGGCTGTTCTTCATTGCAACAAGGGCGATGTCACTTTTCATATTAATGGTAATGAGCATACGGTACACTTTCCGAAGAAACAACCTCAAGTTTGCAGTATCAACTCCATTGAAAAAATTCCAACAATCATTATTGGAGACTTTGAGTCCCCTCTTCCTACTGTGAAGAAGAAAGATGACATACTTATTGTTGGGGACAGGCATATCCCCATTGAGGTAACTTAGTGTTATTCAAAAATTCTTCGGTTTCATGTTATTTGAAAGAAGTTTGTTAATAATCCTTGATCAACCTTATTGATGGATTCCTTTTGATGAGCATGAGATGGATGAATTTAGAAAGCACAACTTTCTGTACCCAACTTTTACTTTCTGTTAGCTAGATGAAATTAAGTAAAAATACTATTATTTTCTATTTTCTAAGCTTCCCGTGCAATAAAAAAGTGACCAGAAAATAAAATTTCTTCAAATGTCATGAAAATGGAGTATGATTTTTTCTAGAATATTTAAAAATATTTGGCACTAAGCACACTCCAGGGGGCTGCACGAGTGGGCCACAAGCCCACAAGGCACGACCACCCCCTGGCCGCGCCTAACAGGCTTGTGGGTCCCACGTGGCCCCCTCCACTTATTCCAGCACCCATCCACTTCATCTTCCTCCAGAAAAAATCCCACCACTGCTCAAACCCGTGTTCTATCTCATTTTGCTGCCATTTTTGATCTCCTTGTTCAAAGCTTCATTCGCAAAACTATTTTGGGAGATTGTTCTTTGGTATGTGACTCCTCCAATAGTCCAACTAGTTTTTGTTTTAGTTCTTTATATATTGAATTTTTTTGCTGCTGAGGTGACCTTGTTCTTGAGCTTGCATGTCAATTTTGTATGGTTTCAAGTAGTTTTGTTGCATGATATAGCCTCTAGGCACTTATGGGAGTAGTTGTTGTGAGTTTTGTTGAGGTGTGTTCACCTTTATTTTAAGTCACTAAAAATTTCAGAATTTTTCAGAAAGGGAATTTTTTTGAGGAATATGTTTCAAGGGGGGTCATCGAGCAAGAAGGCCCCGAGACTCACGATACGTGAGCCCGACCTCGGACCACCGAGGGAAGCACAAGTATGACCTTGTGAATGGCCATCGGATCAATTCATGAGTGATGCCGGTTTCAAGGAAGAATTCTATGCATACACAAGAAATGCTAACCTTGAGGAATTTGTTTCGGACAAATGCAAGCAATACTACCAACTCATGAATTCTTTCGTGCGGAGGTTTCAATTTTCGCTCAATGATAATAAACCTTCCATCCTATTTGACATTTATGACAAATCATATACTTTGGACATAGAGGATTTTAATCATGCTTGCAAAATTCCATGAGGGGGCAGCTATAGTGATCCGCACAAAACTGAATATAATGATTTTCTTGCTAGCATTACCGTCGGAGAAACTAGAAATATTACATAGGCTACCATGGGGAGCATTAACTTTCCTGCTATACACTATTTTCTTCTATTCATCAGTAGCTGTATTAACGGTAAAACTGAGCATATCCACCTTTGTGCAAATGATCTTAGTATTCTTAAGAGTGTAGTAATGGGTGAAAGGCGATATAACTTAGGAGCCATTATTGCTAGAAGGTTTCATAATAATGCTAAGGATGGAGATTTCTTTGGTGGGATTTATGCCACTCATTTAGCTAATTATCTTGGGGTACCCATACGCGGAAATGATATTGAGTCACCACCTTCTTTTCTTCATTATGAGGCTTTGGTACGTTTTCAGTTTCTTGAAAGGAACGAACAATCCCTCCAGTACCAACTAATTTTTGATAGACAACGTGTAGTCCATGTTACCCTTACTTCTCCTGTTTCCTTTAACCTTCAGGAAAAACAGAGATACTTTATAACCAAAGAGGAGGCAAAGGAGTATGAGAGAAACGCAGAATCAGCTCGCCTTCACGCTACAGTCATTCAGGCGGTAGCCGCCACAACCCAGTACAACCCCAACTATGACTTCGGGTTTTATCCGGGCCAGCCATGGCCCTAGACCAACTTAGGCCAAAAGCCTAAGCTTGGGGGGGTACGTATTTCTCACTGACTTTACATTCATGTTCACACACTTATTTTTAAGCAGTCGGTGTCCATACTTTTTCATTGTACTATCCATGGTAGTTTATTTCCTTGTTTCGCTTTCTTCTTGTGTGTTTAATTAACTTTGAGAAAAATACAAAAAAATAGTTCTAGCTTTATTTTCTAGTTGCTTAGTTGTAGCATTAAAAAGAAAACCCAAAAATATTTTTTGTTCTCTGTTTGTTTGTTGGGAGCTTTCCTGTGTAAATAGTTTTTCTCATTCATGTTTTGATTTTTCTTTCTTTGGGTCGTAAGGAGAAGATCACAATGAGAATTTCGAGTGGCTCTCATATGCATTATTGTTTACCTATTAGAGAGCCCATGTTACCTTGTCTTCTCCTTTGAGTTATTGTTTGCAGATTCCAACTTAGTATAATGCACGTGAACTCTTATTATTATCCACACCGTTCGGTCGTGCAAGTGAAAGGCAATAACGACGATATTTGATGAAAAGATTGAGATGGAGAAAAGCTGGTATGAACTCGACCTATCTTGCTTTTGTAAATATGATTAGCTCATCGTTCTGAATTCAGTTCATTATGGGTGAAACATATTTGCAATGAAAATTAGAGATTATAGTTACCCATGCCATGCTTAATTATCTAAGAGTGGATAATGGTTTTTTGGGTACCTACATGCATATTAAAATGGTTGTGATGTGGTATCATGGGATGGTATCCTCCTCTAAACGATTCAAGTGGCTCGACTTGGCACATGTTCGTGCATGTAGTTGAAACAAAATCAACATAGCCTCTACGATATTTATCTTCATAGTGATTTATATCCTACTCATGCTTGCACTTAATGTTGGTTAATCTCAAAGCATGTTGATGACTATGTCGCTCTCTAATTGGTTGCTCCCCAGTCTTTTGCTAGCCTTCACTTGTACTAAGTGGGAATACTGCTCATGCATCCAATCCCTCAACCCCAAAGTTGTTTCATATGAGTCCACCATACCTACCTATATGCGGTATTTACCTGCCGTTCCAAGAAAATTTGCATGTGCAAAACTCTAAACCTTCAAATAAACATTCTGTTTTGTATGCCCAAATCGCTCATGCGGCGATTGGGGGCTGTCAGTATCTTCCATGCTAGGTGGGTTATTCTCACGATATGTGTTGATTCACTATCATTCATGAGGAAGTGGCTGGTAATCGAGATGCCCAATTCCATGCTCGAAATAAAAGCAAAATGTAATTAAACAAAACTCCCTCAGAACTGTGTTTGTATGGACGGTACCCGTGGATTCTGCCCACCGTGGAGTGTGATTGATTGGTGGAGGGGGAGTAAAAAAACTATGTCTTTCTGTTTGGGAATCACCTATAATCTATCTAGCATGGAAGATGTTGAAAACCTCTTGGTCGTTATGTGAGCAATGAAAGCATACTTCTAAAAAAATCATTACTTATCTCTGTTTTAAAAAACTCAAGCTCTGGCACCTCTGCAAATCAACGCTTCTCTCTGCGAAGGGCCTTTCCATTTACTTTATTATTGAGTCATCATCTTCTTATAAAAGGTACCAGTTAGAGAGCACCATCGTCATTTGTATGCTTTGCTGTTAATTGATATTGAGTATGAGCATGACTGGATCTCTTTCACCGTAAATTACAATGTCTAGTCAGTCCTTGTTACTTAGAGGTGCTCTGCATTTATGTTTTGCGTTCTCAGAAAGGGCTTGCGAGATACCATTTTGTCATATTGTATCACGATTGTTTTGAAAAAGTGTTGTCATCCGAGAGTTATTATTATTGCTTGCTAGTTGATTTTGTCATTGATATGAGTAAATGTGAGACCTGAATGTTACTATGAATGTCAGTTAGACATATTTACAACAACAAGATCAAACAGAGTTTGTAAAAGTTTTTCTTTATCACTTTTAGTTTATCAACTGAATTGCTTGAGGACAAACAATGGGTTAAGCTTGGGAGAGTTGATATGTCTCCATCATATCCACTTTTGCAAATTCTTTTGCCCTTGTTTTGAACTCTAATTTGCATGATTTGAATGGAACTAACCTAGACTGACGCTAATTTCAGCAGAATTGCCTTGGTGTTATTTTTGTGCAGAAATAAAAGTTCTCGGATTGTCCTGAAAATTGATGGAGAATATTTTTTGTTTTAATAAAAAATATTGGTGCAAGAATCAACCAGAGGGGGGCCACCTGCAGCCCACAAGCCTGCTAGGCGCGCCCATCCCCCTAGCCGTGCCTAGTAGGCTTATGTGGCCCCTGTGGATCCCCCGACCTCATGTCCAGCTCCATATAACCCTATTCGCAGAGAAAAAATCAAGGAGAATAGTTCATTGCGTTTCACGATACGGAGCCGCCGCCACCTCTTGTTCTTCCTCTGGAGACCAGAGCTGGAGTCCGTTTCGGGCTCCGGAGAGGGGAAATCGACGGCTTTGTCATCACCAACCATCCCTCATCACCAATTGCATGATGCCCTCCGCCGTTCGTGAGTAATTCCATCGTAGGCTTGCTGGACGCTGATGGGTTGGATGATATTTATCCCTAGTATCCACTATGTTCTAAGATTGATGTTGCTATGACTTTGCCATGCTTAATGCTTATCACTAGGGCCCAAGTGCCATGATTTGATATGTGAACCTATTATCTTTTCATGAATATATATGTGTTCTTGATCCTATCTTGTAAGTTGTAGACACCTGTTACGAGTTATGATCCGCATTCCCCAGGGTGACAATAACTAGGATTCTTTCCGGTGATTACCGTAGTTTGAGGAGTTCATGTATTCACTAAGTGCTAATGCTTTGGTCTGGCTCTCTATTAAAAGGAGGGCTGAATATCATTTAGTTTCCATGAGGACCCCGCTGCCACGGGAGGGTAGGACAAAAGATGTCATGAAAGTTCTTTTCCATAAGCACGCATGACTATATATGGAATACATGCCTACATTACATTGATGAATTGGAGCTAGTTCTTTGTCACTGTATGTTATAACTGTTGCATGATAAATGCCATCCAACATAATTATCCATCACCGATCCATTGCCTACGAGCTTTCCACATATTGATCTTTGCTAAGTTACTTCTTCGTTGCTATTGTTACAATCACTAGAAAACTGCTACTTTTACTTTTGCTATCGTTACTGTTACTTCCATACTACTTTGCTACTGAATACTTTGCTGCAGATATTAAGTCTTTCAGGTGTGGTTGAATTGACAACTCAGCTACGAATACTTGAGAATATTCTTTGGCTCCCCTTGTATCGAATCAATAAATTTGGGTTGAATATTGTACCCCCGAAAACTGTTGCGATCCCCTATATTTGTGGGTTATCACTCCCCTATATATGCATTTCTATCCAGAGACATATAGAGTAGCAAATGAAACAACATCAAATTGAGCAAGATATTTATGATCGGATCTCTATAAAAAAAGGAGCATGTATTGTTCTGTAAAGATAATACTACATGCCACCATTTTAGTTTCTAAAAAAACTGAAGTTTGGATTTCTCTTCCACATTGCCAACTATTCTTCAATGGATCCAAGAAAATAATAAGGGATTAAACCATTCATATTATGGCTCACTTGGGGAAATAAACTTAGAACAAGCATGCCATTATCTCTTGCTTGCATGGATGAATGTTGAAGAGAAGCACCAAATAAAATGTCATGGAAATGCCTATGGCTTAACGCCTGGAAAAGTAAAAAAATACGCCATCATGATATGCTCTTAAGACAAGCCAGCTAATGGTATTCAATAAAGCAAGTATGCTACAGGCAAGGCTTAGTGCGTGATAAAAAATCGAACTAATGAATTGCAAGAGCAAGAAATTCAATAATATTGACATCTAAAGAAAAAGGTGTTGATGTTTTGGAACTAATCAAACAAATATGTACAACTTCATATAACATGAATAGTAGCATACATTGGCTTGTGTGGTTTGGTAGCAGTACAAGTCCGTTACTGTGATTTGCATATACAAAGTGGTAAAAGAACGGAAACATAAACATGGTTGATTCTTACCACAAAAAGTGTATCCAAAGCCTGCAATTTGAGATAAGGAACGCTAGCTATGATGCTCAATTGATGTCGGCCATAGAGTCACAAGAAATTGATGGTCTTCAGTATAGAAATTCTTGTTTCTGAATATACAAGAACCCGACATATAGGTGGGGTAACAGATATAGAGGACAGCCAGTGTGGCGGCCGCCGCTATGAAATTAATCGAAAGAGTCATCTCCAAAGGCATCAACAACTACCAAAACTAGCACCTTCCATTGCTATTGCTAGAATCCAAGGAGGTAGATGCGCCAAGAGGATTAGAAGGTGCAAGATTTATAGCAATATTTTTTGGTTGTTGGTCACTCTTGCCATGGGATGAAGCGCGAGATGTTTGGATCGTGTTCACTGCACTATACCTTGGTATAACAAAAAAATTAAGGTCATTCCATATTGCAAGGAGGGATAATAGAGAGACAATAGAAACTAGTCATCAAAAAAACTGGCGCTCCTAGCAAAATTTGTATAAAATTCTATATAGCATTCATCCGAGCACAATTAAGCATGCACACACTAAGCACTCACGCATGCCTTGTCCTAGCTTGCCCAGTTGTCACACACACTGGCTTCTTCGCCCCTGTAGGACCTTCAAAAACGAGAGAGGGAGCGGAGGGCCTACTTGGGTCACCGTTGCCACTCACAACGTTCCAACTACCACCCCTACATCTTGATTCAACTCAGCTCCCATCGGCAACGATGAACCCGGTGGCAGCGCCTGAGGCGTCGAGAGACATGCGGCATGCATGGGGCTACATCGTCACGTGGAGGCATCAATAACATGCGGCGTGCATGGGCGACAGGATGCGGAGGCCCCTTCTCTAAGCGGAGAAGCAGCGTCTAGGGATTGCAGAAGAGGAGGAGGCATGCATAGGTCATACGCATGTTTTCCCCCCTTTTTGGAGAAGTACATCATGGAGGAAGGAGGATAACAAAAGGAAAATCTATGTTTACATGTCAAATTTCTTAAAAATCCATTATTTGTTTCCTAAAAAAATTACACTAATGGAGGGATCGGTTAATTTGATTCATTTAGGAAAGTGAGATTGGTCAGTTTTTGTATGTTAGGAAAGTAATGATTTGTAAGGAAAGAGTGGAGAGGAAATAAATCAATGGATTTCCTAAACAAAATTGCACTAATGGAGGGATCAATTGATTTGATTAATTTCGGAAGGTTAGATTTGTGATCTTTTGTATGTTAGGAAAGTATTGATTTGTAAGGAAAGAGTGGAGAGGAAATAATCCGGTAGACAAGCAAACCAGCATGGAGGGGTGATGGTGGGAGGTGAGACGGAAAAAATCAGACGGAATATATGTTGGTGGAGTAGAGACAAAAAACAGGATGAAGGTGGGAGGAGAGATGAAAATAAACCGGGCATAGGTGGGAGGAGAGACAAAAATAAACCGGTAAACGTCGGCCACCAAACCTACCATCACGATCGTAGACTCCCCTTTTAGGAGTAGATATCATTACCCCTTGCCATTTATTGATAAAATGTTAGAAATATTATCTAAGCACACGCACTTTTGTTTCCTTGATGGATATTATGGTTTTTCTCAAACGCTTGTGTTAAAAGAAGATCAAGAGAAAACCACTTTTACTTGTCCTTCTGGAACTTATGCTTATAGGTGTATGCCTTTTGGTTTATGTAATGCACCTGCTACCTTTAAACATGTATGATGGCTATATTCTCTGTTTTTTCTGAAAAGATTGTTGAGGTTTTGATGGATGATATTTTCGTTTATAGTACTTCCTTTGATGATTGTTTGAACAACCTTGATTGAATTTTACAGAGATGTGAAGAAACTAATCTCATCTTGAATTGGGAGAAGTGCCACTTTATGGTTAATGAAGGTATAGTGCTTGGGCATAAAATTTCTGCACGAGGTATTGAAGTGGATAAAGCTAAACTTGATGAAATTGAGAAAATTCCATGCCCTAAAGATATTAAAAGTATAAGAAGTTTCCTTGGACATGATGGTTTCTACAAACGGTTTATTAAGGAATTCTCTAAGATTTCTAGTCCTCTTACCAATATTTTTGCAAAAAGAGGTCTCATTTGTTTTTCATGATTATTGTGTAGAAGCCTTTGAAATACTTAAGCAAGCTTTGATTTCTGCACCTATTGTTCAACCACCTGATTGGAATTTACCTTTTGAAATAATGTGTGATGCTAGTGATTATGGTGTTGGCGCTGTTCTAGGAGAGAGGGTTGCTAATAAATTAAATGTTATCCATTATACTAACAAGACCTTAGATAGTGTTCAAAGAAATTATGCTATGACTGAAAAAGAGGTTATAGTAGTTGTGTTCGCATGTGATAAGTTTAGACCTTACATTGTTGATTCTAAATTTAAAGTTACTATTCACACCGATCATGCTGCTATTAAATATCTTTTGGGAAAAAGATGCTAAAGCTAGGTTGATTAGGTGGGTTCTTTTACTTCAGGAGTTTGAATTGCATATTATTGATAGAAAGGGAGCTGAAAATCCAGTGGCAGATAACTTATCTAGAATGGAAAATGTCCTTGATGACCCACTGCCTTTTGATGATAGCTTTCTTGATGAACAATTAGCTGTTACAAATGATTCTTGTAATACTCCTTGGTCTGCAAACTTTGCTAATTACATTGTTGCTAAATATATACTGCCTAATTTCACATACCAACAAAAGAAAAAGTTCTTTGATTTAAGACATTACTTTTGGGATGACCCACACCTATATAAAGAAGGAGTAGATGGTATTATTATACTTGTGTACCTGAGCATGAACATGAACAAATCCTATGAAAGTGTAATTTCAAGGAATATGGAGGACACTATGCAGGAAAAAGAACTACACATGACGTATTATAGTCTGCTTTTTATTGGCGTACTCTCTTAAAGGATGCACGTAAGTTTGTCCTTCCTTGTAATGAATGTCAAAGAATTGGTAATATTGGTAAACATCAGGAAATGCCAATGAACTATTCACTTGTTATTGAACTATCTAATGTTTGTTGATTTGATCATATGGGACCTTTTCCTTCCTCCAATGGATACACTCATATTCTAGTTGTTGTTGATTATGTTACTAAGTGGGTAAAAGCTATTCCAACTAGTAGTGCTGATCATAACACCTCTATCAAAATGCTTAAAGAAGTCATCTTTCCAAGATTTGGAGTCCCTAGATATTTAATGGCTAAAGGTGGTTCACATTTTATTCATGATGCTTTCCGTAAGCTTCTAGCTAAATATGGTGTCAACCATAGAATTGTATCACCTTATCACCCTCAATCTAGTGGTCAAGTTGAATTGAGTAATTGAGAAATAAAGTTAATTCTGCAAAAGATCGTTAATAGATCAAGAAAGAATTGGTTTAAGAAACTTGATGATGCACCATGGGCATATACAACTGCTTATAAAAATCCCATGGGCATGTCTCCATATAAAATTGTCTAAGGCTTGTCATTTACCTCTTGAGTTAGAACATAAAGCATATTGGGCACTTAAAGAACTCAACTATGATTTCAACTTGTTGGTGAAGGTAGGTTATTTGATATTAGCTCTCTAGATGAATGGAGAATGCAAGCTTATGAAATGGCCAAGTTGTTTAAAGAAAAAGTGAAAAGATGGCATGACAAGAGAATACAAAAACGAGAATTTAATGTTGGTGATCATCTTCTATTATACAATTCTCGTTTCAGATTCTTTGCAGCAAAACTCCTCTCCAAATGGGAAGGACCCTATATTACTGAGGAGCTTTATCGCTCCGAAGCCATCAAAATAAATAAAGTGAAAGGAACAAATCCAAAGGTGGTTAATGGGCAAAGAATTAAACACTATATTTTAGGTACACCCACTAACAAAGATACCAATGTTATCCAAACAATTACACAAGAGGAGCACACAAAAGAGACCCTCCAGGACATTCCGGAACACTAAAAAGGGGAAGGTATGTGATACGGTAAGTTAACCGACTCCAAAAATTCCATAAAAATTATTTCCATCTATTCTCGAATATTAGAAAAACATACCAAAATAAGAACGAGTCAAGGAGACCCACATGGACGCCACAAGGCAGGTGGGTGCGCCCAGGTTCCTTGTGGGCCCCTCGTGTGCTTTCTCGACACCGTTTTATTTCATTTAATTGTCCTGCATGTAGAAAATTTCATTATAGATACTTCCTGATGTTTTGACCACCGTACCGCAAGTTCTCCTCTATTCTTGTTTCGAGCTATTTTTCTGGCAAATCTAGATTGTGATGTCTTCGTCAAGTTCGTCCAAGGACAAGTTCTTCGAGATGGTCATCAACCCCTACTTGTCGGAGGTGATGAAGCACCCTCAAGCCATTGAGATGCGTGAGGGGTTGCTCCACATATGGGATGTCCAAGTTCCGAAGAAGGAGGGAAGCGGGAAGGCCAGACTTCAAGTGGTGGAGCAGGAAATCTTCAAGTGCCAAGGGATGGTAGAACGAGGTTTGAGTGCTAATCACTCTATACTCACAAAGTTCATCCGGGAGAACAAGATGAACACCAGGAACATGGGGGAGGATCCCTTCAAGCTTCAAGAGCTGATCGAGCATCTTGATGTCTACTACGCAACTTTATTTTTGTAGACTCTGTTGGGCCTCCAAGCGCATAGTTTTGTAGGAGAGTAGCAATTTTCCCTCAAGTGGATGACCTAAGGTTTATCATCAATGTGAGGTGTAGAATAAAGATGGTCTCTCTCAAATAACCCTGCAATCAAATACATGAAATCTCGTGTGTCCCCAACACACCCAATACTACCGTAAATTGTATGGGTGCACTAGTTCGACAAAGAGATGGTGATACAAGTGCAATATGGATGGTAGATATAGTTGTTTTAATCTAAAAACATAAAAACTGCAAGGTAGCAAATTGTAAAACAACAAGCAAAACAATATATAAATGCTTGGAAACAAGGCCTAGGGTTCATATTTTCACTAGTGCAATCTCCCAACAATCTAACATAATAGAATCATATGATCATACCTCATTCGTGCAACAAAGAATCACTCCAAAGTCCTATCTAGCGGAGAACATAATATCAAAGTAGAACTACCTCAAAGTTATTCTTTCCGATCAATATTTTGAGCTATTCCTATCAGTGTCACAAACAGCCCTAGAGTTCATACTAGAATAACACCAATGATACATATCAATCAACCCTAATGTAACCTAGATACTCCAATGTCACCTCAAGTATCCGTGGGTAAATTATGTGACATGCATCAAACAATTTCAAATCTATCATATTCAATCCAACACAACCCCAAGATTTCTATCGGAGAAACTAGTATGAAAATGTGTGATCAACCCCTATGCATAGATCCCCAAGGTAACCAGAATCCGCAAGTTGGTGCCATAACATATATCAAGTGAATCAATAGAATACCCCATTGTCACCACGGGTATCCACGTGCAAGACATATATCAAGAGTTCTCAAATCCAATATTGAATCCAACATAACGAGATCTCAAAGGAACAGATTCAGTTCATCACAACAAGATAGCAAGGGAAGACCACCATATGATCAAACTATATTAACAAAGCCCGTGATACATCAAGATCATGACATCTCAAGAAAATGAGAGAGAGAGAGAGATTGAACACATAGCTACTGGTTCATACAATCAACCCTGAGGGTGAACTACTCCCTCCTTGTCATGGCCTCCGCCGGCATGATGAATATGGCCATCGAATAATGATTTCCCTCTCTAGCTGGGTACTGGAAAGCCTCCAGATGGCTTTTTCGTTCACACAGAGAGTTGAAGTGGCGGAGCAGAGAGTCTCTATTTATTTCTGAGCGTTTCTATATATATAATTTTTGGCATTGGAATCACACTAAACGGAGCCATGTGGGCCCCACAATCCACCAGGGTACTGTATAGCCTCCCAGTGGCCTTCATTTTGAAGTTTTGTCCCTAGCTTGAGTCGGTTATAATGCCAAAGTTCCATGAGTTTTACATTTTCACTCTGTACATGACACGTTTGAACTATGGTGCCATTACCTTGATCCCCAAAGTAGTTGGAGCGACGAATATCCAGGACTTTAGGCATTTTATGGTGATCAATGTGCTCGAGCGAATTTTGGCGGAAGTATGTGCAGCACGTTTGGCACCTATTGCGGAGTGCCTTGCACACCCTTTTCAGTCCACATTCTTAAAGGTTTGTCGTATCCATGATGGAATCCTGGCCCTTCAGGAGATCATCCACGAGGTGAGGGAGTGTTTCCATAAGGGTGATTTCCTTATGCTTGATTTCCAAATGGCTTATGACTTCCTCAATTGGTCATTTATGTCATTGCTCCTTGAGCGTTGGGGATTTGACGACCGGTGGTGCTCTTGGATGATACATTTAAGGGGCGTGGTAGCATGGTGATTAATATTAATTGGGAGGTGTGCCCCTTCTTGAGCTCATCCAAGGGGGTGAGGTGGGGGATATTTTTTTCCCTTGTTCAACCTGATGACGCCCTCACGGTCATCCTAGATAAATCCATGGTGTTCAACCACCTATGCGTCATGTTTGGATAGCTGATTCCTAGGGGTGGTGTTGGGGATATAACCCTGTGGTAAGATCCGCCTAGGAGGGGCCAGGTCAAACCTGGCGTCTCGTTGATGTAAGGGATGGAAGAACAAGATTGGGCAGCACGGAGGCTCACCAAATGGGCCATGATGGAGGCCTAGAGTTAGGAAGAAGATTCAAGGCTTAGGCGCGTAAGCCGCCCGGAGACAGCCTGCCAAAGTCGGTTAGGCAGGTTTAGAGACAAAGTCACATACATTGTAAGATTAGGTTTGGGACTTGTGTAACATGTGCTCTTGACCTCCTATATAAAGGCGAGACCCGGGGCAGCTTAGACAGATCGAACTAGTAAAGATTTAGGTCAGGCGAACACACTCCCTTCTAATCGATACTCCAATCAATACACACAAAGTGGGACGTAGGCTTTTACCTCATCTTGAGGGGCCAAACCTGGGTAAATCCGTTTCTTTTGTCCCATCCAACCCCTTTGAGTCCACCGCCTTAGCGATGGCCTCGAACCTAAGTCTTTGGACATCTGCCGTGATAAAACCACGACAATTGGCGCCTACCGTGGGGCGCGAGTGTGGTGGTGTTGAGTTCTCAAAGGGTTTTCTCTCAGGGATCGAATGATATGCCGTTAGCCTGATGACCAAGAGCTGCTGCGGCAAGCTCTACATCGACGACTCGGGATGGGGCCTGAAGCTGACTGAGTTGAGTACGGTTATCGGGTTCCCATTGGCAAGATGCACGTGTTCATCAGCAAGCTGGATGGATCTACACCCGGGCCGTACATCTGCACCAACATCGTTGAACCGGCCCGATGTGCGACACCCGTGCGTGTTCAACCCGGGCGGAAGAGCATCTTTGTTAGCTTCACATAGGACAGCAGTGATTCCTTGTCAGGAGAAACCTTGGCTTTTTCAAACGAAGGATCTTCCAACAAGGATGGGTAATCGATCTATCGACTTCATGACGGCGGGTTAAGGGGTTATGCCGATGGTTACAGTATTCCGGCGCCTTATGACCCATCGAGCCAAGCCGCCGTGTTCATGGCAGGCCCGACACCCGCTTCCATTAGTGCGACATCCGGAGTGGCTCCCCCTGATGCGGAACCTCCTAAGGCACCGGCATAGGTTCTATTGGAGCTCATGGAGGAGCTGGCGGCTCTGATGGCCATGGAGGTGATGGCTAAGAATCAAGCAGAGCGTAACACCGAGGTCAACCAGATCAAGGGACAGATGGCTCAGGCTCAGGAGGATATTAACGCGATGCAAGCTCAGATGAATATTGAGTCGGAGACCTTGAGGGCGGAGGCTCTCTGTTTTGATATGGACCAGCGGGCGTCAGAGGTGGTTCAGCGTAGAAGGACTCAAGTTTTTTTACCGATTCAACATCGAAATATTTTTAATACTCCGGGAGCCGGGCCTAGTATGCTCCCAGTGGTGACCCGGGCGGTAGAGGCGCCGCGGCAGTTAGACCCGCCGCGGAGGAGCAGACCGTTGTCGCAGCACGTTGTGATGCCGCTTGGCCATTACTCGAATCCGGTGGAAAATATGATAACGGTGGCTGCTAAGCTTGATGCTCTCCCTTTGGCCGAAGGAACGCCGTTTGCTGAGAGGTGAGGAACGCGATTAGCCTGTTGCAGACAGTTGTGGCTTAGCAAGAAAGGTACACGCGCAGCCGGAGCCAGGTGCACTCCACACCGGTTCATAGCCATAGCTATAGCCAGCGGATTGAGTCGCCCGCGGTCTTTAGCAGTGAACAGAGGCAAAACGCGCCAATAACAACCCGCTTGAGATGGATATTAAGGGGGCTATGGATAGGGGCCGGGCTTAGTGAGGGTTGACACCAGTGACGGATTACCTGGAGGCCCCTGAGCCGGCACCAGCAACACCTCTCGGCGTCTCAGCCAGGGGATTTGGTGGTCAGTGTCTTACAACGGATCTGACGAGTGCGCGCCTACCCAAGGACTTTAAGGGGCCACGGAAGGTGCCCAACTACACAGCGGATCTGCCCAACTACACTGCAATCTCAGTGCCTCTTCTAAGGTGTAGGGCATAGGGAATTCTCTAAGATTTCTAGTCCCCTTACCAATATTTTTGCAAAAAGAGGTCTCATTTGTTTTTCATGATTATTGTGTAGAAGCCTTTGACATACCTAAGCAAGCTTTGATTTCTAAACCTATTGTTCAACCACCTGATTGGAATTTACCTTTTGAAATAATGTGTGATGCTAGTGATTATGGTGTTGGCGCTGTTCTAGGAGAGAGGGTTGATAATAAATTTAATGTTATCCATTATACTAGCAAGACCTTAGATAGTGCTCAAAGAAATTATGCTATGACTGAAAAAGCGGTTTTAGTAGTTGTGTTCGCATGTGATAAGTTTAGACCTTACATTGTTGATTCTAAATTTAAAGTTACTATTCACACCGATCATGCTGCTATTAATATGTTTTGGAAAAAAGACGCTAAATCTAGGTTGATTAGGTGGGTTCTTTTACTTCGGGAGTTTGATTTGCATATTATTGATAGAAAGGGAGCTGAAAATCCAGTGGCAGATAACTTATCCAGAATGGAAAATGTCCTTGATGACCCACTGCCTTTTGATGATAGCTTTCTTGATGAACAATTAGTTGTTACAAATGATTCTTGTAATACTCCTTGGTATGCAAACTTTGCTAATTACATTGTTGCTAAATATATACCGCCTAATTTCACATACCAACAAAAGAAAACGTTCTTTGATTTAAGACATTACTTTTGGGATGACCCACACCTATATAAAGAAGGAGTAGATGGTATTATTATACTTGTGTACCTGAGCATGAACATGAACAAATCCTATGGAAGTGTAATTTCAAGGAATATGGAGGACACTATGCAGGAAAAAGAACTACACATGACGTATTATAGTCTAGTTTTTATTGGCCTACTCTCTTAAAGGATGCACGTAAGTTTGTCCTTCCTTGTAATGAATGTCAAAGAATTGGTAATATTGGTAAACATCAGGAAATGCCAATGAACTATTCACTTGTTATTGAACTATCTAATGTTTGTTGATTTGATCATATGGGACCTTTTCCTTCCTCCAATGGATACACTCATATTCTAGTTGTTGTTGATTATGTTACTAAGTGGGTAAAAGCTATTCCAACTAGTAGTGCTCATCATAACACCTCTATCAAAATGCTTAAAGAAGTCATCTTTCCATGATTTGGGGTCCCTAGATATTTAATGGCTAAAGGTGGTTCACATTTTATTCATGATGCTTTCCATAAGCTTCTAGCTAAATATGGTGTCAACCATAGAATTGTATCACCTTATCACCCTCAATCTAGTGGTCAAGTTGAATTGAGTAATTGAGAAATAAAGTTAATTCTGCAAAAGATTGTTTATAGATCAAGAAAGAATTGGTTTAAGAAACTTGCTGATGCACCATGGGCATATACAACTGCTTATAAAAATCCCATGGGCATGTCTCCATATAACTTGTCTAAGGCTTGTCACTTACCTCTTGAGTTAGAACATAAAGCATATTGGGCACTTAAAGAACTCAACTATGATTTCAACTTGCTGGTGAAAGTAGGTTATTTGATATTAGCTCTCAAGATGAATGGAGAACGCAAGCTTATGAAATGGCCAAGTTGTTTAAAGAAAAAGTTAAAATATGGCATGACAAGAGAATACAAAAACGAGAATTTAATGTTGGTGATCATGTTCTATTATACAATTCTCGTTTCAGATTCTTTGTAGCAAAACTCTTCTCCAAATGGGAAGGACCCTACATTATCGAGGAGCTTTATCGCTCCGAAGCCATCAAAATAAATAAAGTGAAAGGAACAAATCCTAAGGTGGTTAATGGGCAAAGAATTAAACAATATATTTTAGGTACACCCACTAACAAGGATACCAATGTTATCCAAACAATTACACTAGAGGAGCACATAAAAGAGACCCTCCAGGACACTCCGGAACGCTAAAAGGGGAAGGTATGTGATACGGTAAGTTAACCAACTCCAAAAATTCCATAAAAATTATTTCCATCTGTTCTCGAATATTAGAAAAAAATACCAAAATAAGAACGAGTCGAGGAGACCCACATGGAGGCCACAAGGCAGGTGGGTGCGCCCAGGTTCCTTGTGGGCCCCTCGTGTGCTTTCTCGACTCCGTTTTATTTCGTTTCATTGTCCTACACATAGAAAATTTCATTATAGATACTCCCTGATGTTTTGACCACCGTACCGCAAGTTCTCCTCTATTCTTGTTTCGAGCTATTTTTTTGGCAAATCTAGATCGTGATGTCTTCGTAAAGTTCGTCCAAGGACAAGTTCTTCGAGATGGTCATCAACCCCTACTTGTCGGAGGTGATGAAGCACCCTCAAGCCATTGAGATGCGTGAGGGGTTGCTCCACATCTGGGATGTCCAAGTTCCTAAGAAGCAGGGAAGCGGGAAGGCCAGACTTCAAGTGGTGGAGCAGGAAATCTTCAAGTGCCAAGGGATGGTAGAACGAGGTTTGAGTGCTAAGCACTCTATACTCACGAAGTTCATCTGGGAGAACAAGATGGACACCAGGAACATGGGGGAGGATCCCTTCAAGCTTCAAGAGCCGATCGAGCATCTTGACGTCTACTACGCAACTTTATTTTTGTAGACTCTGTTGGGCCTCCAAGCGCATAGTTTTGTAGGAGAGTAGCAATTTTCCCTCAAGTGGATGACCTAAGGTTTATCATCAATGGGAGGTGTAGAATAAAGATGGTCTCTCTCAAACAACCCTGCAATCAAATACAAGAAATCTCGTGTGTCCCCAACACACCCAATACTACCGTAAATTGTATGGGTGCACTAGTTTGGCAAAGAGATGGTGATACAAGTGCAATATGGATGGTAGATATAGTTGTTTTAATCTAAAAACATAAATACTGCAAGGTAGAAAATTGGAAAACAAAAAGCAAAACAATATATAAATGCTTGGAAACAAGGCCTAGGGTTCATATTTTCACTAGTGCAATCTCCCAACAATCTAACATAATAGAATCATATGATCATACCTCATTCGTGCAATGAAGAATCACTCCAAAGTCCTATCTAGCGGAGAACATATAATGAAAGTAGAACTACTTCAAAGTTATTCTTTCCGATCAATATTTTGAGCTATTCCTATTAGTGTCACCAACAGCCCTAGAATTCATACTAAAATAACACCAATGATACATATCAATCAACCCTAATGTAACCTAGATACTCCAATGTCACCTCAAGTATCCGTGGGTAAATTATGTGACATGCATCAAACAATTTCAAATCTATCATATTCAATCCAACACAACCCCAAGATTTCTATCGGAGAAACTAGTATGAAAATGTGTGATCAACCCCTATGCATAGATCCCCAAGGTAACCAGAATCCGCAAGTTGGTGCCATAACATATATCAAGTGAATCAATAGAATACCCCATTGTCACCACGGGTATCCACATGCAAGACATATATCAAGAGTTCTCAAATCCAATAGTCAATCCAACATAACGAGATCTCAAAGGAACAGATTCAGTTCATCACAACAAGATAGCAAGGGAAGACCACCATATGATCAAACTATATTAACAAAGCCCATGATACATCAAGATCGTGACATCTCAAGAAAATGAGAGAGAGAGAGAGATTGAACACATAGCTACTGGTTCATACAATCAACCCTGAGGGTGAACTACTCCCTCCTTGTCATGGCCTCCGCCGGGATGATGAATATGGCCATCGAATAATGATTTCCCTCTCTGGCTGGGTACTGGAAAGCCTCCAGATGGCTTCTTCGTTCATAAAGAGAGTTGAAGTGGCGGAGCAGAGAGTCTCTATTTATTTCTGAGTGTTTCTATATATATAATTTTTTGGCATTGGAATCACACTGAACGGAGCCATGCGGGCCCCACAATCCACCAGGGTACTGTATAGCCTCCTAGTGGCATTCATTTTGAAGTTTTGGCCCTAGCTTGAGTCGGTTATAATGCCAAAGTTCCATGAGTTTTACATTTGCACTCTGTACATGACACGTTTGAACTATGGTGCCATTACCTTGATCCCCAAAGTAGTTGGAGCGACGAATATCAAGGACTTTAGGCATTTTATGCTGATTAATGTGCTCGAGCGAATTTTGGCGGCAGTATGTGCAGGACATTTGGCACCTATTGCGGAGCGCCTTGCACACCCTTTTCAGTCCACATTCTTAAATGTTCGTCGTATCCATGATGGAATCCTGGCCCTTTAGGAGATCATCCACGAGGTGAGGGAGTGTTTCCATAAGGGTGATTCCTTATGCTTGATTTCCAAATGGCTTATGACTTCCTCAATTGGTCATTTATGTCATTGCTCCTTGAGCGTCGGGGATTTGATGACCAGTGGTGCTCTTGGATGATACATTTAAGGGGTGTGGTAGCACGATGATTAATATTAATTGGGAGGTGTGCCCCTTCTTTAGCTCATCCAAGGGGGTGAGGTGGGGGATAGTTTTTCCCTTGTTCAACTTGATGACGCCCTTGCGGTCATCCTAGATAAAGCCATGGTGTTTGGCCACCTATGCGTCATGTTTGGATAGATGATTCCTAGGGGTGGTGTTCGGGATATAACCCTGTGGTAAGATCCGCCCAGGAGGGGCCAGATCAAACCTGGCGGCTCGTTGATGTAAGGGCTGGAAGAACAAGATTGGGCGGCACGGAGGCTCACCAGATGGGACATGATGGAGGCCTAGAGTCAAGAAGAAGATTCAAGGCTTAGGCACGTAAGCCGCCCAGAGACAGCCTGCCAAAGTCGGTTAGGCAGGTTTAGAGACAAAGTCACATACATTGTAAGATTCGGTTTGGGACTTGTGTAACATGTGCTCTTGACCTCCTATATAAAGGCGAGACCCAGGGCGGCTTAGACAGATCGAACTAATAAAGATTTAGGTCAGGCAAACACGCTCCCTTGTAATCGATACTCCAATCAATACACACAAAGCGGGACGTAGGCTTTTACCTCATCTTGAGGGGCCGAACCTGGGTAAATCCGTTTCTTTCGTCCCATCCAACCCCTTTGAGTCAACCGCCTTAGCGATGGCCTCGAACCTAAGTCTTCGGACATCTGCCGTGATAAAACCACGACAATTGGTGCCTACCGTGGGGCGCAAGTGTGGTGGTGTTGAGTTCTCAAAGGGTATTCTCTCACGGTTCGAAGGATACGCCGTTAGCCTGATGACCAAGAGTTGCCGTGGCCTGCTTTACATCGACGACTCGGGATGGGGCCTGAAGCTGACTCAGTTGAGTACGGTTATCGAGTTCCCATTGGCAAGATGCACGTGTTCATCAGCAAGCTGGATGGATCTACACCCGGGCCGTACATCTGCACCAACATCGTCAAACCGGCCCGATGCGCGACACCCACGCGTGTTCAAGCCGAGCGGAAGAGCGTCTTTGTTGGCTTCACATAGGAAAGCAGTGATTCCTTGTCGGGAGAAACCTTGGCTTTTTCAGACGAAGGATCTTCCAACGAGGATGGGGAATCGATCTATCGACTTCATGACGGCGGGTTAAGGGGTTATGCCGATGGTTACAGTATTCCGGAGCCTTATGACCCGTCGAGCCAAGCCGCCGTGTTCATGGCAGGCCCGACGCCCGCTTCCAATGGTGCGACATCCGGAGCGGCGGCTGGAGCGGCTCCCCCTGATGCGGAACCTCCTAGGGCACCGGCATAGGTTCTACTGGAGCTCATGGAGGAGCTAGCGGCTCTGATGGCCACGGAGGTGACGACTAAGAATCAAGCAGAGCGTAACACCAAGGTCAACCAGATCAAGGGACAGATGGCTCAGGCTCAGGAGGATATTAACGCAATGCAAGCTCAGATGAATGTTGAGTTGGAGAGCTTGAGGGCGGAGGCTCTCTGTTTTGATCTGGACCAGCGGGCGTCAGAGGTGGTTTAGCATAGAAGGACTCAAGTTGTTTTACCGATTCAAGCTCGGAATATTTTTAATATTTCGGGAGCCGGGCCAAGTATGCTCCCAGTGGTGACCCGGGCGGTAGAGGCGCCGCGGCAGTCAGACCCGCTGCGGAAGAGCAGACCGTTGTCGCAGCATGTTGTGATGCCGCTTGGCCATTACTCGAATCCGGTGGAAAATATGATAACGGTAGCTGCTAAGCTTGATGCTCTCCCTTTGGCCAAAGGAACGTCGTTTGCTGAGGAGGCGAGGAACGCGATTAGCCTGTTGCACACAGCTGTGGCTTAGCAACAAAGGTACACGCACAACCGGAGCCAGGTGCGCTCCACACTGGTTCATAGCCATAGCTATAGCTGGCGGATTGAGTCGCCCGCGGTCTCTAGCGGTGAACAGAGGAAAAACCCGCCCAATAACAACCCGCTTGAGATGGATATTAAGGGGGCTATATACGGGCTAGGCTTAGTGAGGGTCGACACTAGTGACAGATTACCTGGAGGCCCCTGAGCCGGCACCAGCAACACCTCTCGGCGTCTCAGCCAGGGGATTTGGTGTTCAGTGTCTTACAACGGATCTAAGGAGTGCGCGCCTACCCAAGTACTTTAAGGGGCCATGGAAGGTGCCCAACTACACACCTTAGAAGAGGATGCCACCCACGCTTGGCGAGATTGTAGTGTTATGCACGCAGTTCGGGAGAAAAGCCTTCATCAAAATCATAACAATGGTAACGGCCCGTCGGGAAGGTCAGGCCCGGGCAGTTCAGGTGCCGGTTTCGGTGCTGGCGGGTCAGGTTCAGGTCATTAAGGCCAAAACAATCAGAATCGAGGAAACCAGGGAAGTCATCAGCAGCAGAGTAATGGCGATCAGCAATAGAATAACCACTCGGGACATCACAGCAACCATAAACAACTTAGTGGGGGACAGTATCATGTCTTCACGACAAGCCTGGATAAGCGGGATCAGAAGCTGCATGAGAGGGCGGTCAATGCGGCCACGCCGGCTCTCCCGCGATACCTAAAATGCTCAGAGTACCCGATTACGTGGAGCCGAGAGGATCACCCGCCATGGGTCAATAACCCAGGTCACTTAGCTCTGGTGGTCGCTCCTCAAGTTGGAGGGTACAAGTTTACAAAAGTACTCATGGACGGTGGTAGCAGTATCAATATCCTATACTATGATACCTTCCAGCGGATGGAGTTAACCGATAAAGCTCTTAAGCCATCATCGACCGTTTTCCATGGAGTGGTGCCAGGCAAGTCGGCTTACCTAGTGGGAAAGATTGCCTTGGAAGTAGCGTTTGGGGATGAGTATAAATACAGGGCGGAGACCTTGTGGTTTGAGGTGGTAAAGATTAAGAGCCCATATCATGCCCTATTTGGTCAGCCGGCTTTCACAAAGTTTATGGCCAGGCCTTGTTATGTTTATCTGCAGCTCAAGATGCCAGCTCTCAACGGAACAATCACGGTCCATGGTGATCGAAAGGTAGCCATCGAGTGTGAGGAAGGAGATGCGGCTTATGTGGAATCGAGCTGCGGCTTATGCGGAATCGAGCTGCGTAGAGGCAATGCTTAAGTTTTATAAGGATAACGTTGACACGCGAATATGACGCCATTGAAGAAGCCTAGTACAGAGTCTCAATCGCCTTTGAACTTTGCGGCTGATGACACGAAGCTGGTAGATTTTACGCCGGACGACTCATCCAAGCAGTTCACTATTGGAGCTAACATGGATCCCGCATAGGAAAGTGTGCTCATTGAGTTCATCCGTGAGAATCGGGACATCTTTGCGTGGAAGCCGTCTAACATGCCAGGAGTACGGAGAGAATTTGCTGAGCACCACCTTAATGTGGATCCTAAGTTTAAGCCGATTAAGCAATTCCTTTGTCGTTTCAACGAGGAGCGGCGTAAAGCAATTGGAGAAGAGGTAGCCCGGCTCTTAGCGGCAGGGTTCATTGTGGAGGTATTTCACCCGGAGTGGTTAGCCAACCCTGTGCTGGCCCTCAAGAAGAACGACACATGGCATATGTGCATAGACTACACAGATCTTAACAAAGCTTGTCCAGTTAACCCGTTTGCTCTCCCTCGCATCGACCAGATTATTGATGCAACGGCGGGTTGTGAGAGTTTATGTTTCCTGGACGCCTATTCAGGTTATCATCAGATCAAGATGGCAGTTAAAGACCAAGAGAAGACCTCGTTCTTCACACCTTTTGGAGCTTTCTGCTATGTATCCATGTCATTCAGAGTCAAGAGTGCACAGGCGACTTACCAGCGTTGTCTGCAAAATTGTCTTCACGGTCAAATCGGTCGTAATATTTATGCCTACGGGACGACATTGTGGTTAAGTTACGAAAGAAGGAGACGTTGTTGGATGACCTGAAGGAAACATCCGATAACTTACGGGTCTATAAGATGATGCTCAACCCTGCTAAATGTGTCTTTGGAGTTCCTGCAGGTAAGCTTCTGGGTTTCTTGGTTTCAGAGCGAGGTATCGAATCTAACCCGGACAAGATAAAGGCCATCACATCACTAGCCAAGCCGGCAAGCGTCAATGATGTACAGCGCTTGGCGGGTCGTATTGCCGCTTTAAGCCACTTCATCAGCCGCCTGTGGTGAAGGCTATTCCTCTGTACCAGATGATGAAAAAGACGGATGACTTTGTGTGGAGTACGACGGCAAATGAAGCTCTTGAAGCACTTAAAAAGAAGCTAGTTGAGCCGCTGATCTTAGCTGCTCCGGCGAAGAAGGAACCCCTGCTACTTTATGTGGCGACTAACAATCGGGCGGTTAGTGCTACGATTGTGGTGGAACGTAAGGAGGCAGGGAAAGAATATTTGGTCCAAAGGACGGTCTATTATATTAGTGAGGTGCTTATCGAATCAAAGCAAAGATATCCACACTGTCAGAAGCTAATATACAGGGTGTTCATGGCAAATCATAAGTTGAAGCGCTATTTCCTTAGACATCAGATTACGGTTGTTAGCTCTGCTCCGTTGGGAGACATAATACAAAATCGAGAAGCCACTTGTAGAATTGCTAAGTGGGAACTAGAGCTCGGGCCTCTAAATTTGATGTATGTGTCTCGCACAGCCGTGAAGTCTCAAGCATTGGTGGATTTCATAAACGACTAGACAGAGTGTCAGTCGCCGGAGGAAAAGTCGGACAATATGTACTGGACGATTCACTTTGACGGGTCGAGATAATTAGAGGGCTCGGGGGCTGGAGTTGTCTTAACTTCCCCCAAAGGTGATAAGTTTTGTTATGTATTAAGGCTGATGTTTCCTTGCACAAACAATGTAGGTAAGTACGAAGCTTTGCTCCACGGAGTTCGTGTGGCCAAGGAGATGAACTTGAGCCGGGTGAGGTGCCTCAGCAACTCTGATCTTGTGGCACAGCAGGTGTCAGGTACGTGGGATTCCAAGGACCTGCGGATGGTGGCTTATCGACAAGAGGTAGATGTTGTTGCTGGTCATTTCAAAAGTTATCAGGTGGACCATATCGAACGACGCAAAAACGAGGCGACGGATGCGTTATCAAGGCTGGGCTCTCAGCATAAGCCGGTGCCTCCTAATGTTTTCTTGGATGTGCTTTATCATCCGTCTGTTAAGCTACCATCGGAAGAGGATCTAGCTGTACCTGACCCGGAGGAGCAACTAGTGGCGGCTTTGCATGCTATTCCAGACTGGACGTTGCCGTATCTGGCATACCTGACCCAGGGCGAGTTGCCTGAAGATGAGACTCTGGCACGATAGATCGTGAGGCGTTCTAAATCCATGACCATCATTGGAGGGGAATTACACAAGTACAACATCACCGGCGTCTTCCAGCATTGTGTCCCACCAGAGGAAGGCAAGGAAACCTTATATGAAATACATGCTGGCGGTTGTGGACACCACGCCAGATCAAAATCTTTAGTGGCCAAGGCCTTCCAACATGGTTTCTTCTGGTTGACAGCTCATAAGGACGCGGAGGATTTGGTTACTAAGTGTGATGGGTGCCAGAAGTTCGGGAGACATGCTCATGTACCGGATCAAGAATTATGGATGATCCCGATCACCTGGTAGTTTGCAGTCTCAGGGCTTGACATGGTTGGACCTTTCTAACAGTCTAAGGATAAGAAGACCCACCTTCTAGTGGCAGTAGAAAAGTTCACCAAATGGGTGGAGGCTGAGCCGGTCAATAAGTGTGATGCAGCCATGGCGGTTCAGTTTGTCAAAAAGTTGATCTATCGGTTTGGATATCCTCATAGCATCATTACGGATAACGACACAAATTTGTCCAAGGGGGCTATGAAGGTGTTCTGTGAAAGCGAACACATCCGGCTTGATGTTTCGGCTGTGGCTCATCCTCAGTCCAATGGTCAGGCAGAACGGGCAAATCAGGAAGTCTTGAGGGGTATCAAACCCCGACTCATGGTTCCTTTGCAGAGAACGTCAGGTTGTTGGGTGGAAGAACTATCGTCCGTCCTTTGGAGCATCAGTACTACGCCTAACAGGTCGACGGGTTACACCCCTTTCTTCATGGTTTACGGTGCGGAAGTCGTGCTACCTAGTGACATACGTCATGATTCACCATGGGTGGCAGCTTATGTAGAAGCCGACAATGAAGCGGCGCGTCAGGATGCGTTGGATGCACTGGATGAAGCACGCGATCTTGCAGCGGCTCGATTGGCGATTTATCAACAGGACCTGTATTGCTACCATAGCCACAGGGTCAAGACCTGGACGTTCCAAGAAGGCGACTTGGTATTACGTTTGATTCAAGATCATATAGATGCACACAAGTTATCACCACCATGGGAGGGTCCTTTCGTGGTTAGCAAGAATCTGAACAATGGGTCTTATTATCTCATCGACGTGCGAGATGAATCACGTACCTCTAGGCAGGAGACTCACCGGCCGTGGAACATTTCTCATCTACGGCCTTACTATACTTGAGTCATCGGCTTTTACTTTTGTACATACATATTTTCTTGTATTTATACTCGTATAATAAAGTTAGCATCCCTGCAAGATGGGGCCTCTGCCGTTTTTCTCTTCGGCATTACAGATTTGTGCAAAGATGAACACCTCCATATGGTCACTTGGGGGCTTCCAACCCACCGGGTTCAGCTTGCTCACCCTTTTGATTGGCTCTTCGGCCAAAATAGCACCATCGCGCGACGACTTGCAAGATGGCGACTTACAAACTGGCGGCCCAAGAGGTGATGGTGCGCAAGACGGTGAGAGGCTTAAAGTCACCCAAGAGGACGAGACGCCATGTTGCGAGCCATTCAAACATGGTTGCACCATTTTACTGATGAAATATTTAAGGTTACTCAAGAGGGCGAGCCTCCATGTTGCGAGCCATTCAAACATGGGTGCCTTACCATCTCAGCGTAAGATCTCGAGTCACTCAAGAGGGTGAGCCGCCATGATGCGAGCCGTTCAAACATGGGCGCTAAAATCGCTCAAGAGGACGAGCTGTCATGATGCGAGCCACTCAAACATGGGTGCCATGGGAGCCAAAGAGGATGAGCCGCCTGGATGAGAGCCGTTCACACACAGGTCCCATGCGGTAAGATGGGTCGTGAACCAGTGCAAGGCACCATAGTGGGTGAAGGCCGCCCCCACTTTGGCAGAGTCGGTACCTTCCTCTATGTAGCTGCTGCTCGCGCAGGGGTGAAGGGAGCTGTCAACTCACCCCCTCCGAGGGCCTCATACAACTGCGAGGGAAAACTCTCTCTCATCTGCTACGTACTCTCCGCCAAGTGGCCCGTCATACTCTTAACAAGTGACGTTGTTTAAGGTTCAAACGACAGATTTATGTCACGTGAGAAGTAGCTTATGGACCCTGGGGCACTCTCTCTGTTATAAATTCTGGTATGTTGCACCCTTAGTAGTTAATCTCGCCTAGAGACACTGAGCCATGCAAGGTTGGCGGTCACTCTTGTTAGAGACCCTGCATTGTTAAGCGGTTCAAAGCAACAGTTTTCCCCATCAAAAGGGCCAGGATATGAGTTTTGAAAAACAAAAAATTAAGGGGAAAAACAAGACCATCCTACATTGCATCATACATATTGCATCATACACATTGCATCATATATTTCATCATACATTGCATTCATATCATGGCCAGAGTAAGATGAAAGATGAAGCAAGGTTACATTGAAGATCTCCAGGCTATGCTTTTATCCAAGCCGCCCAGGTAAATATTGCAGATTGTTTTATTTGGTTTTTGCAAAGCTTATCCCTAGAAGATTGCAAAGTATATTACAAGGCTCTCTAAGAGCTCAAAAGACGAAAGGCTTATTAGTTTTGCACTTGTTCTGGCTCAGTCGGCCGGTTTACAATCAGTCAAAGACAAGGAATTTAATTGGCTGCCGGGACATCCTGCGCCGGGTCTTCGGGCTCTTCGATCTAAAGATGATCCACATCCTAGTTGCAGTTTAGTAAGGCTTCGAATTCTGCATCATCGAAAAGTGGAGATGGATCAACGTCTGGGGCGAAGAGCGGCCTATGACCTGTAGGAGCCAAGTCTCTGGCTTCAAAGGTAGGGCAGCGCAGCCGTTGGTTGTTTTCGTCATAAGCTGCCTGGTACGGAACTAGGTCCATATCATCAACCAATATGGTGGCAAGCCGTCGGGAGGCCTTAATGCACTTGGCATAATCGACTTCAGTGAAGTCTGAGCCGTCATCCTTTTTTGAAGGGAAGTCATTCATCTTCTCTTCGGCAGTTAATTCCTGAGCAAAAGCCAGGGACCGGCTCAGCGCAACTATAGCTCCTCTTCTGGCGGCTAATCGCCTTATTTCCTCCGCCTGTTTGGGAAGGGTTGATAAGATCTCTAAGACGCCCTTCATAAATTTGGGGATGTACTTGGTCGTCATCATAGCCTTGATGGTGCAAAGGGCCCCACTATACAGTTGCTCTGTCAAGGTGTAGACTACTTTCAACTTCACAGACTATTAGAAGATACCTGGCTGCTTCTTTTGCCTACAAGAAATGGTGAAGGTATAAGCCGCCCGGCAGGTGTTTATTTAATGAGAACATTTTTGACCCATATATACTTACCGAAGATAGCAGCAGTCATCTTGGGGATGTGATCCTTGAGGGTTTTCAGCTCCGCTGATGCAAGATTGAGTCGTTCCTTTGCATCGCTTGCATGCTTCACCAGGGTGGCTTGCTCCGTTTCTGTAGTCTTATTATATGCAAGGAATTCAGCTTGGAGTTTTTCAAGCTCTTCAACAGCCGCCCGCAACTTTTCTTCTGTTATGGCCTGGGCGGTCTGTTGGGCTGACAGGTCCTCCCTCAAGACGGCCCGCTCAGACTCGGCGGTAGTCAAAGCTTCCTGCATTTCACAAGTGAAAGGTTATCAATGATAAGTGTTGGATGAAATAATTCTTATAAAGTCCCAAGCACATTGAAGCAATATGCTTGGCACTTGGGGGCTAATGTCTATATTTTCAATTTTAAATCTGCGATGAAACTTTCGGCTCATCATTATCATAATGCCCCGCACTTGGGGGCTACACCTGGTGAAAGCTTCTTACATATGAGAGATCCGGATCATCATTATCATAATGCTCCAGATTTGGGAGCTACAATTGCATTTATAACTAAGTACCAGCTTATATGCAATTTAATCCAGTACTTGGGAGTCACAGGTTCAAGCTTTATATAATGGAATTAAAGGTTTGGAAGACCCATCCCCATTATTTGCAATTTTAATCCGGTCTCGGGGGCTAAGTACGGGTATAAGAGAGAGATAGAGGATGGAGGATACCTCATACTTCTTTTTCATCAAACCGACAAGCTTACTCTCCATGTTGCGACTGGTAGACTGGCGGTTCAGATAGCCTGCGTGTAAGTCATCTTTAGTCATCTTCTCCAAGGCAAGGAATTCAAAATCATGCTTCTCACGAGAGTAAGTATCAACTTTGCTGAAATGCTTTGTTAGAGTATGGTGTGTGGCAATTGATAACCCATCCCAGTGATGGTGACATCCGGGAAAGGTGTGTCTTCACCGAAAGGTTTAGGGTCAGTTGTGGGGTTATCAGAAGCCGCCGAGTGGTGACCCGCCGGTTCAGAAGGTGGGGGAGATTGCTCGGGCGTTTCTTTGGTAGCGTCTGAAGTTTTAACTAGAGAGTGAGACGGCTCAGCAATATCAAGTTGTTGAATAGTCGGAGCAGCGGTAGACCCGCCATTTTTTCTGCGTTTTGCCTGCGCCCTGAAAAGGCAAGGAGTCAACACAAAGTATAAAAGTGACACAGATAGTATGTGCACGGCAGAGGGGAAAGCTTACTCTGGGTTGACCTTCATGGGAGGAAGCTTGGAATCAGTTGAGTTGCCAGAGGAAGGAGGGGATTCCTACAAAATCAAATAAGTAAGGTATAGTAATAAGACAGCATGTCAAAAATGTAAGACGGATATTGGATCCGTGATAAGTACCTCAGCGGGACGTTTCCATGGCGCTAGGGCGTTGGGTAAGCCGGTAATAAGGTCCCAGAGCCGGTACTCCGGGTCTAACGTCGAGAGTCGTGCTGTTGTTTTTTCAAGGAAAATTCGGGATCTAAGTAAGCGAGAGGGTGCGAAAAAGGAACTTTTCGGACGACCCTCTATATCTTTGGTTGGGGGAAGTTTTCTGAGTCGGAAGAATGATAAGTTACCTCAGGGGCGTTGGCGTGTCTCATTTTGGTCTCCTCCTGAGTAAAGTCGTTGTCAATAAGTTGTATAGAAAGACGACCAAGGGAATCAGGTTCTACCTCTGAGTCTTCAAGCTCAAGCAAGTTTTGAGCCAACGTTTTTGGTTTGCGGCTAGGAGTGTTACCCGCTTGAGACTTCTTCTTTGTAGGAGGAGTGTATTTCTTCTTCCAAAAGCTAGAGTTAGCCTGAAAGCAAAAGCCGCCAAAAGAAATTAAGACTGCTACATATACACAGTCCAGACGGAGGTACAGGAGATTTGAAAGTCGTCCTTATATCTGGGGCTGAGTTTGCGACGCAGAAAGGCTTTAACCCGATTGCATGGCAAGCCTCTTGGGGTTCTCGGGTAAGTCCCTTGATAGCAGAAGTAATATTCTCTTCTGTCAGAGAGGTGTGATTGAAGTAGAGAGGATCATTTGCCTCACCTGTATATTCACGCATAAGCCGGTCACGCCGGCTCAGTGGCAAGACCTTCCAAGAGATCCAACAACGGGTTAAATCAATCCCATTTAAGTCGTTCGCCAAAAGGGCTCTGATCTTGGCAAAAGCTGGAGCATACTTCGCTCGTGCTGTGGCATTTAGCCAGTCTGAAAATTTAGTGGAGGTGCAGAGCCGGGTAGGACACTATGCTGGTAGCGGATTTTCTCCCTCTAGAGAGGTATCTCTACAATAGAACCAAGTTCTGTTCCAATCCTTGGGATAACTTGGCATTCAAATAGCTGGAAAAACCATGTCTCTTCTTCTTTGGATAGAGACCCCGCCGAGCTCCAAGCTAGGGCCAGCCGCCACCTCCGTTTGGCAGTTGATGTAGAAAAAGTCACGGAAAATATCAACGGATGACTCTTCTTGTAAGTAAACTTTGCAAAGGACTTGGAAGTTGCACAAGTTGGAGACGGAGTTAGGGGCAATGTCCTCAGGAAGCAATTTAAAGGAATGGAGGACGTCTCGGAAGAACTTAGATCCGGGCGGGATGAAACCGCGTATAAGGTGGTCAGCAAAGATAACAATCTGACCCTCTTGTGGGATGGGTTTCTTCTCCAAACCCGGAACCCGCCAATGAATAACATTCTGAGCCGGCAAGGTTCTAGCCTCTATGAAATCCTGTAGAAATAGCTCAGAGACTCTAGAACCCACTCAGTTACAAGAAGAAGACGCCTGAGACATGATGGCAGGTCAAGGCTGTTAAAGGTAGCAATCCGCGGAGGGTCAGAAAGTGACTAGACAACTAAGATGACTGATGAAATTAAATACTGTGATATTAAGCCGCCGGTGCAATTTTTGTGAAAAGCCGGAAGTCTGGCGGCGGGTTAAGTGAACAAGACCAGTCAAGGAAAAATCAGGTTTTATCCAACCCTAGCGAGGAACCGAGGAAGAACGAACAGTCTAGTGCAAGAAAGGGAAACAAGTACAGTTCTAGGTGAGGCTACTATTTACCCTACATGGCTGGCCGCAATAGGAAGGTAAACATCGCAAGATCTAAGGGATTAATCATCAGTTGGCATTATGGAAAAGAGCTTGTGCATTAATGGGGTCCAACGAAATCGACGGAGTTGAAGTACTAAGCTACAGATCTAAGGTAGGAGGAAAGACATACCTGGAAGGATGCGGCGGACACGGGCGAAAGTCTGGAACATTTAGGTTGATGCAGCGGCTAGGATCAACGATGGTGACGGGGCTCCACCAATGCGACGGAGCTCGGGAGCGTTGGCGTCAAGAGGAAGAAGAAGAAGTGAGGCGGAGAAAAATGAAAAGACCCCTCGCAGTCCTATTTAAGAGGGCGAAAGGCCAAACGGGCGTGCGGGAATCAAGGCAAAGGATACTAACTGACCGAGACGGACGCCTCGATCTCCGGGACGACCATTTAATGACAGGATCTGCGGCATACGTCACGGAATCTTTTCAAAATAAATGCAGGTGACGTCAGGGCGGGTTATGTGTTTTCTTTCCCTTTCAGGTGACAAGAGTGTGACACTCGCCGCAAGTTAAAAGATGAAGATTGACATGAGCAAGCTCAAATCAATCTGGGCCTAATGTTGGGGATATAACCCCATGGTAAGACCCGCCCAGGAGGGGCCAGGTCAAAACTGGTGGCTCGTTGATGTAAGGGCTGGAAGAAGAAGATTGGGTGGCACAACGGCTCACTAGATGGGCCGTGATGAGGCCTAGAGTCAGGAAGAAGATGCAAGGCTTAGGCGCGTAAGCCGCCCGTAGACAGCCTGCCAGAGTCGGTTAGGCAGGTTTAGAGACATTTTCAGGTACGTTGTAAGAGTCGGTTTGGGACTTTTGTAACCTATGGTCTTGACCTACTATATAAAGGTGAGACCCGGGGCGGCTTAGACAGATCGAACTAATCAAGAGTTAGGTCAGGCGAACATGCTCCCTTGTAATCGATACTCCAATCAATACACACAAAGCAGGACGTAGGATTTTAACTCATCTCGAGGGCCGAACCTGGGTAAATCCGTGTCTTTCGTCCCATCCAACCCCTTCGAGTCCACTGCCTTAGTGATGGCCTCGAACCTAAGTCTTCAGACATCTGCCATGATAAAACCACGACAGGTCGTGTTATGCATCTTCAATATGCAGATGATACCATTATTATGGTGGAGGGCTCAGACATTGACATTCTCAATCTTAAGTTCCTCCTTTTTTATGTCTCGACGCCATGTCGGATCTCAAGATCAACTTCAAGAAAATTGAGGTAGTGGTTTTAGGATACTCTGAGGCCGAGCAACCATGGATTGTGGACAACCTAAATTGCAAGTATTCCTCGTTCCCCATAACATATTCAGGGATGCATGTGTCTGACTCGAGTGTTCCATTGAGCAAGTTCGTGCCACTTATGGGAACATTCGCTTCTCAGGCAGAACCATGGTGCGACCTGTTTGCTTCGAAAGGAAGTAGTCAGTCCTTATACATCTACAACATACCTATAGGTTTTGATTTATTCATGATATTATTATCAATCTTGTATTATTTACATCTCATTTATATTTTTTTTATGGACTAACCTATTAACTCAGTGCCCAGTGCTAGCTCCTGTTTTGTACATGTGTTTGATATTCCAGGGAATTCATACCAAATGAAGTCTAAATGTAGTAAAACTTTTTGACGATTTTTCTGGAAAAAATAGATCATAGAAGCTTCAGAACGAGACCAATGTGCCACGAGGGAGCCACAAGGCAGGGGTGCGCCCTGGGGGATTGGGCACGCCTAGGTGCATTTTGGCCCCTTGTGACTCTGTCTGACCTAATTCCAGGGCTATAAATTCCCATATATCCAGATACCCTCAAAGCGATACCCGAAATAATTTTATCTCTATGACAAGCCTCTGTTCTTCTGCAATCCAATTTGGAGTCCTGTTCTGGCAATCTGTTGGAGGAGGCAATCATTGGGGAGGCCATCTTCATCAACCTTGCTTCCTTCATGATGATCTGTGAGTAGTTCCTACAGGACCTATGAGTCAATAACAACAGCAAGATCTCTCTCTCTCTCTTATGATGTTCAGTATAATGAACTCTTAGGATACATATTCATTGTAATTCCTGCGATGTGTTTGTTGGGATCTGTTGAATTGTGGGTTTATGATCAGATTATTCATCGAAAGTAATTGAATCTTTTTAGATCTATTATGTGTAATTTGATAGCTATGTATGCTTTCCGGTCCATGAGTTTTATTTGGCCAAATTAATGAATAGATCATTAGAGGGAGTTGTGCATAGTAGTACACTCCTAGAAAAAGGGCTATAGGTAATATAGACATTAGTGGCGCACTATGTATGTGGTGCGCCACTGCTAAATAGCAGTGGTGCACCACACATGGGTGCGCCACTAATGTTTATATTACTAATGGCGCACCTTATGTGTGGTGCGCCACTGCTAAGTTTCTCCTGGGCACACAACCCTCCCCAGACTTACCAGTGGCGCACCTAGGTTTGGTGCGCCATTACTAGTTTTAACTAGTAATGGCGCACCTCACCCACGGTGCGCCACTACTAACAATTTTTTTCAATTTTTTTTTCAAAACTAGTAATGGTGCACCACACACCAGGTACGCCATTATTAACCCTGGTTACTAGTGGCGCATTCTTAGGAGGTGCGCCATTGGTAACCTGAGAGCAGCTAGATATTTTTGACAGCCACCGACCACACTCACTTTCCCCACTTCATTCTCTCCACCTCTACCAAGCTTGGTCTCGACTGCCTCCTCCTCCTCACCTCATTTGCACCATAGATTCAACCAAATTAAGTGGTTAAATTTCCTTTTTTTATAGGTAAGTAAGGGGAAAGCTTTCTTTATGTTCTAGATCTACTTTTTTCTCCCTCCAATGTACACACTTTTTATGGCCTAGATCTACACTTTTCTCATTGAGCTAGATCTACGTATGTTTGTGGTGTCGCATATGTTTGTGTTTGCAGGTACCGGTATTTGAAATGCGATAGTTGCCAATATTTTGCCGGAATGTTGATTCATTTCCGTTTCGGATAGAATTTGGCACTATGCATTCTTTTTGGTCCTATTTTTAGGCAAAGTCATGCCAAAAAAAATTTGGTTCTAAAATATCCTTTTGCTCTACCCCTCAGGCGACCATGGTCCGCACGATGACCAAAGACATCGTGAATAGGTTTTTGAGCTCCGCGAAGGCCGAGATGCTTCAAAAGAACGAGACGGAGATAAGATGTCCGTGTCGAAGATGCAAGCTGAAGAGCCTTATGGACCCGGATTCCAGACAGGTGCGGGACCACCTGCTCGTGCGTGGTTTCATGGATGGCTATCGGTGGCAAGGTGATGAAGATGATTATGAAGTCGTCCATGGGGGTCGGGCAAGAAATAAGGAAGGGCAGCAAGACAATAGCAGCGAGGGCGGGCGAGAAGACGAAGAATCTCCAGGCGGACATGATCATGAAGTAGATGCAGGACACAATCATCATGTAGAAGATGCCGGACATGATGATGAGGAAGATCAAGACGAAGGGCATGATCATGAAGATGAAGATGCCGGAGCAGACGATGATGGACCATCGATGGGCTGGGTGCAGGACCCTCATATTCAAGAGTTGCTTCTCAAGCAGACGGGTAACGCAAGAGCTGCCGCCCGAGAGAAAGCCAAGCTGGATCAACTGGAGATAGACGCGATTACTCCATTGTATGAAGGATGCACGCCTGAGGATACCCTCCTGAAAGTAACACTCATGGCTCTGGAGATGAAGGTAAAACACGAAATGATCGACGCATGCTTCGACGAGAACATGTCATTCTGGCACGAACGTCTTCCCAAGGGGAACAAGTGCCCGACCAGTTTCGAGGAGGCGAAGAAAATCGTGTGTCCTCTAGATTTACCGCACGTGAAATACCATGTGTGCATGAACGATTGCATCATTTATCGGGACGAGCACGCAGAGTCTACCATATGTTCGATGTGCGGCGTCACTCGATACAAGAAGAGGAAGAAAGCTCCTCGAAAAGTGGTGTGGTACTTTCCGATCACTCCTCATCTGTAGCGGTATTTCGCGGACCCTAAGCTAGCAAAGCTCCTGCGTTGGCACGCGGATAGGGAGGAGAAGAAGCGAGAAGATGACGGAAATGATCCGGAGATAAATAAAAAAGACAAGATGCTGAGTCACCCTAAGGATGCGAACCAGTGGCAAGCGTTGAACTTCGAACACCCAGAATTTGGGGACGATCCAAGGAACATCGTGCTGGGCGTGAGCACCGATGGAGTCAATCCGTTTGGCAGCCAGAGAAGCACACATAGCACCTGGCCAGTGTTTGTGTGGATGTACAACCTTCCCCCTGGATGTGCATGAAGAGGAAGTACATTCACATGAGTATGCTAATTGAAGGGACGAAACAACCAGGAAACGACATCAATTTGTATTTGGGGCTGCTGAAAGAGGAGCTAGACACGTTGTGGAAAACGCCAGCCAATACGTGGGATGCCGCAGCGAAACAATATTTCCCTATGAGAGCTGCACTGCTCACGACGGTGCACGACTATCTCGGTTACGGATATGTCGCGGGGCAGGTGGTCCACGGATTTTTTGCATGCGTCAGGTGCATGGATGACACAACGTATCGCCAGCTAGATAGAGATCCCGGGTCTTCGAAAACCATGTTCATGGGACATCGAAGGTGGCTTCGCGACGAGGACGCATGGAGAAAATGCAAGGATCTATTCGATGGTGAAACCGAACCCCAAAGACCCCCACGTACGAGGAGCGGAGAGGAAATAGACGAGTTGTTGAAAAATTGGAAAGAGTGCCCACCGTCGGGAAAGAAAAGAAAGGTGCCAGAGCCACTGCTGAAGGTATGGAAAACGAGGTCTGTTTTCTGGGACTTGCCTTACTCGAAGATCCTCCATGTGCCTCACAGCCTTGATTTCATGCATATCACGAAGAACGTGTGCGAGAGTCTGCTTGGTACCCTGCTCAACATGCCAGAGAGGACCAAAGATGGGCCGAAAGCAAGGGTAGACTTGCAATCAATGGGCATCAGGGAGGAGCTTCACGCAAAACGCCCTAATGATTATGATGATGATGATGAGGCGAAGGACACGGAAAATCGTCGCCAAGGCAAACAGGCCAAGAAGATCGAATATGACTGCCCTCCCACATGCTTCACTCTAAGTCAGAAGGAGATCGAGTAGTTTTTCACCTGCCTCGTAGGAGTAAAACTTCCTTACGGTTACGCGGGGAAGATAAGCAGATACCTAGACTTAGCGAAGCAGAAGTTTAGTGGGATGAAGTCTCACGACTATCATGTGCTGATGACGCAGATACTTCTAGTTGCAATCTGTGGGATCATGGACGCGCATGTCCGTGAAATGCTATTTTGCCTATGCAACTTTTTTGACGTCATCTCTCGAAAGTCGGTTGGCATGAGGCAACTCAGAAGGCTATAGGAAGAGATCATGGTGATACTATGCGAGCTTGAGATGTACTTCCCGCCTGCATTCTTCGATGTTATGGTGCATCTACTGGTCCATATCATGGAGGATATCATCCAACTCGGGCCAACGTTCCTGCACAACATGATGCCATTCGAAAGGATGAATGGTGTCATCAAAGGATACGTTCGCAACAGGGCACGTCCAGATGGAAGCATAGCCAAGGGCTTTCTAACCGAAGAGTGCATCTCCTTCTGCATGAATTATCTAGGCATTGAGAACCCCGTTGGTCTGCCCGTCAACAGGCACCTCGGCAGGCTCGCTGGATGGGGTCACCGCGAGGGTCGCCGCCAAATGCATGTCGACTTCAAGGGTCGACTCGCCGACTTTGAAAGAGCAAACCTAGTCGCGCTACAACACATAGACGTGGTCAATCCTTGGGTGGTAGAGCACAAAACCTTTATTGAGAAGACATACAATGACCGAGGCCAACAGAGGACAGACAGATGTATAATCAAAGAGCACAACTCATGTTTCACGCGTTGGTTCAAGGACAAGCTTCTGTCGTACCCTTTACATGAGGATTCTTCCGCGGAAGAAAAACTCATATTCGCCTTGTCACAGGACACCGAGCACAACCTGATGACCTATGAGGCATACGATATCAACGGCTACACATTCTACACGGAGGAAAAGGACATGAAGAGCGATTATCAGAACTCCGGGGTAACGATGGAATCCTACACCGGTAATGACAAGGACAGATACTACGGAAGGATCGAGGAGATCTGGGAGCTGAGCTACGCTGGAGAGAAGGTCCCGTTGTTCGGTGTCATATGGGACAAGAGCGTCCTAAAAGAAGACCGGTATTTCACCACCATGGTTATAACCGAAGCCAAATTCAAGACCGCGGGCACAAACGTCACCGCGAAAAATGAGCCATGGGTACTGGCTTGCCAAGTGGACCAATGCTTCTTCATTACCGAACCGTCAAAGCCCAGTCGTGTTGTCGTGAGGAGAGGCAAAAGGAACATCATCGGAATGGATGGAGTCGCCAATGAGAAAGACTTCGACAAGTACGGCGACCAGAAGATGGAAGATGACGACGATGATGAAGTACCATACACCACAAGAAGAAGCAGGACCACCCTACCTAAAGGACGTCCGTTCAAGAGAATAATTCAAGGGGTTCCGGGGCTAAATTATTCAACCGCGAGAAAGAAGGGCAATAAAATTGTGAAAAGATAGCCAAGATCGAATCACGACGTGTCAGCCGCGTGTGTGTGTGTCAGTGGCAAGCTCAATCTTTGATGACTGTTATTTCATGTCACTTGATTTCAACCATGTCATCTAATTCTAAATCTTTGCACAATGGTTTTATCACTCCATTTGCATTTTACTTCTATTTTATCTCAAATCTTAAATTATTACATGCAACTAAAAATCCAAAAAAATAAAAAAAGTTAGTAATGGCGCACCAGGAGAAGGTGCGCCATTGCTATCACGGTTTTTATGGCACACCCCTAAAAGGTGCGCCATTGATATACCAATAAAAAAAGTTAGTAATGGCGCACCAGGAGAAGGTGCGCCATTGCTATGACGGTTTTTATGGCGCACCCCTAAAAGGTGCGCCATTGCTAACCCTTCCCCCACTACGGCCTTCCCTCCCTCCCCTCCCGCCTCCCGCCTTCCCCTTCTTTCACAACCGCCGGCTAGGGTTTCACCCTCCCACCCCCGCTCCGCCGTCGCCTCCCACCCTCGCCCTCGCCGCCCTCGCCTCCCACCTCCCGCCTCCTGACTCCCTCATACTCTCCTTCTTCTTCTTCTCTCTCCGTCGCCGGATCCCCCGCCACCGCCCTACGGAGCCTGCCCCCGCCGCCTCATCCAGGTGCAGGAGGCCTACGAGATGCTTTCCGACCCCAGCCGCCGCACCAGCTACGACCGCGCCCTCGCCCGTGGAGTCTACCGCCTCACCTTCTCCCCTGCCGCACGCCGCCACGATGCATCCGCCTTCTACCACCAGGTACATACGTACATACATACTTATTGCCAGCTAGGGTGAAGCTGCGATGCTCCATGCTAGGGTGAAGCTCCTGGATCGGAGTGCTGCTCTCTCCTCAGGATTCAAGTCGTTCGTCGATTTCATAGACCTCTCTCGTTTCCTACTCTCCTTGTGTTCTATTTTTTATTATCAAATAGTAGCATGTATGATGCCTGGACCTGAATCTCCTCTATATTTGAGATCTACTGCTGCTTCTATAGATGAGTAAGGTATTTATCTAGTGTTGTTTCTTATGTTCACAGAATCTCCAATACTTATATTTATATATGTATTGGACTAGAAATTGTCCCATAGGGTTGTGTTAACCAATATTCCTAAAATTTTCTGACTACCTGGAGTTCAAGATCAAGTGTGAGAGCAACGCATCCGCAGAATCAAGTCAGTGGGGGAAAGATATGCGGGACTTGAACTTAGGGGTCCACAAACTCGGTCCCGGAGGTTACAGAGTGGCGGAATCTAAATGGGACAAGGAGGACGCAGAGCATGCCGAGCAAGGCCTACCACCCCTCTTCGATAACTACCATGAAAATCAGACCAAGAACTACGTCAGGGACCGGTACAAGGTGGACCCGGTAACAGGGGAGCTTACCACGGATCCGAAGGTGAAGGAGCTTGAGCGTGTTCTGGTAAGGAATACACCCCCGCGTAATTAGCTCCATATGGTTGCATTCTAATTAATGAAGACAAATGTCTAAATGGTTCATGTTCCTTCCGCAGGAAACTGAAAGCAGTAGCGCAGGGTCTTAGAGCTCCCCGTCTGCCCCTTGGGACACCACTTTAAATAGGGCGTTGAACGTAATGAAACACAAGGATAAGTTCAGTAAGCCGCCGTCAGCTGGTCGTGTGGCTGGTGAAGGCTTGTCCACGAAATGGTTGGAATACTATAAGGTTGGGCGAAAGGAGAAAAAGACCAGCTTGGAAAGCCAGGAGCGCGAGGTTAAAGAACTCAAGGCACAAGTGGCGCGGATTCCGGAGATAGTCCAAGAGCAAGTGCGAGACCAACTAGGAGCGACGATCACCGCCATTATGCCTTCCTTGGTTGAGGGGCTGCGGGGGTGGATTGCGGGCGGCCAACAAGGGTCTCCCCCGATTCCCAGCTTCACGGGCAGCAACTTGCACAACGTGCTGGCATTGGTGTCTCCGACGGAGGCGGCATTGGTGTCTCCGGCGTCGGTGCCAGTATTGGAGCTTAATGCACCCGGGTGTGGGAAGAATATGCCGGCCGGCACCTCGGCAGCAAGCGGCCCCTCCATCACTTGCACGCCCGCCATTGGCGGTGCCTCGACATTAGCCGAGCTCGACGCCATCACGGTAACTAAGCCTCGGCCGATGACTTCATCTCCTTGCCTTTGACTGGGTATCCCTAACGCCCTACATGTTTTCGCAGGGCGCCGCCAACATTCCATGCACTCTCTTGCACTTCGTGGACGGTGAGTTGATCGATGTCGCCAAGGCCAAAATCGTTGAACCGGGTAACCGCGTGTTCCACGGTAATCCGATGCCACCCACCGTGTATAGGGTTCAACTGGTTCGGGTGCTGCGGGGCTGCGACGACTTGTTACCTCCGTATCGACCCCCTAGGCCGACGAAGATGATGTGATGACCCTCAGCGCCTGCTTAAACTGGTCCATGCTTTAGCCAAAGAGCCAGATTCGTTTGGGGGTGGGGAACACCACCCCACAGACAACACCGCCAGTCGTGCCGGCGCCAAGCCATGGCAAGACCGCCGCAACGCTACCGCCGTCAGCTGATCCGGACATGCATATGGCACAGGATCCAGACGACGATGACGGTACATTTTCCAACGTCGATAAGTACGTCAACGAAGATGGGTACGGTGATGAATTGTTGGGGCCTCCTTCTCAAGAACCCAACCCTGCAAAAGACGATCGCGATCTAGCTAGTACCACGGAGAAACCCAATTGCAACAGGCATCATCTGTTTAGTTCTCAGGAGACGCCTCCAGCTGCCGTCTTCACCGAGACTCAAATAGCCGAGGTGCAAAATATTATCAGCCCCAACACACTCAAGAAGGTGGTCTCTGAGCAGAACTCGATCCCATTACAGTAGAAGAAGCAGAAGGGACAGAAAAGAAAAAATAACAAGGGTGCGAGCTAGCCGGCACCGAGTACGATCCGTGCTCAGGACGGGCCACCAATACCTAAGGATATCTCAAGGAGGGTGCATGTGGCGGGTAGGCCGATGCTACCGACTAATCTGCTCAATGCTGCAACGGTGCTATGCGGAGTCTGCATGACGGTGTTCTTTCTATGGAGAAGCGGTGTCTCTCCGAGAATGATGTGGCATACCCGGTTTTCGTGGCCAAGGTGCCAGACGGCAAGGGCTTTGTCGATAGCACCATTAGGCGTATGATCGTCCTGCGGTTTGATGACATCTTCGCTATGTTTAACCTTTATCCGCTGCACTACACCTTCGTTGGGCTACTTTCGCTCAGTATGGAGATGCGGATCATTAGAGACAAGACCCCGGACATCGTGATAGTCGGCCCTTCTACACGCGTGCCAAGATCTTGGGCAGTGCTGGGGACCGGCAAGTCGCGAGTTCATACCTCGAAGGCGTCATTCTGGCGAACCCAAATAAGGATAACTTCCTCGTGCCTTACTTTTCCGAGTAAGTCATCCCCTCACCGCCCCGTAACATATGATTTCTTAGATTTTGATCGTTCTTTTTTTTCTAACATTCTGTGTTTTGTGCAGTGACACACATTGCATACTCATCCTCTTAAGCCCGAAATATTTCATGGCCACGTATTTCGACTCAGACCATCGGTCGAATAAAGACTACACAAATATCAAGAAAGTTCTTGATGATGCTCTCCCCGGCTACGCCAAATCTGGAGGCACCTTCAGGAGGCAAATTTGTAGGTACGGCAAGCACGTGTTCACCCACGTAACGACGTTCCCCTGCATCAAGCAGCTGTCTGGAAGTCAAAAGGATGCATACTACGCCCTCCATCACATGCGGGCGATCGTACGGGACCTTCATCACCTTATGCTACCAAATAATCTCAAAGAATGGGCCGCACGCTTGTCGGCAATCCAGGACGCGGACATCAGACAAGAATTCTTTCGCATCCAGTCAGAGTTTGCGGAAATCATCTATCAAGATGTCCTTCATACCTCGAGGCAGTTCTACCTCAAATATCAACCGTCCAACAGTGAAATAGAAACAACGATACAAATGCAGGCTGACAACGACCGCACATTCATGACCATCACGAAAGACGGCGGCTTCATTCATGCTCCAGTCCCTGAGTCGAGTTGAAATTATTGATGCTATGTAGTTCTGAAATATCGATTAGCTCATGTTGTAATTAAACTTTAATGAACTTGTATGTCTCTTTAGTTTGGAAAGTCGTTCAACTTATATGTAATCGATGCTATTTATTAGTACGACCATGAATCGTGCTATTAATGTGTTGCTTTTCTCTTCTGATCCTTTTGTTGCATACTTATATATTGCTTATATATTATCTGTGAATTGCTACTAACGTTTTTTTTGTCTAGTGCATAGAGATGCCGTCGTATGTCGTGTACAAGGGTGAGGTTCCCGGAGTCTACGACGACTGGGAGGAGTGTCGGAGACAGGTTCACCATTTCAGCGGTAACAGTTACAAAGGTTACACCACTAGGGTGGAGGCGGAAGCTAGATATGCGCGCTATCTAGCGGGAGAGAGGAGGGAGCGGAGGAGGAACCGGATGAAGACCTGTTTCATCGCGATGATGCTCATCGTGACTACAGCTCTCTTCTATGTGATGGTAGTTTAGATGATCGATATCGACTTTGTAATGTGACGACAAACTCGGCTAATATGATGAACTTTGCTAATGTCTCGAGACCTAAACTTGGCTAATGTTTGAACTTTATTCGCTATTTCGAATTTGGAGACTAATATGATGAATTCTATTGTGTGATGTTTATATTCTGTGTTGTAACGTATTTTGTAACCTGTGCAAATACCAGAAAAGCGAAAAATAATAATTCCTAATATTCATAGTAGTGGCGCACCATATTGAGCATTAGTGGCGCACCAAGATAAATACCGGTGGCGCATTATCGGGCATAGTAATGGCGCACTTGGGGCATAGGTGAAGGCAAATATGGCCCCCAGTAGTGGCGCACCATATTGAGCATTAGTGGCGCACCAAGGCTAAATACCAGTGGCACATTATGGGGCATAGTAATGGCACACTAGGGGGCATAGGTGAAGGTAAATATGCCCCCCTAGGAGGCATAGTAATGGCGCACTGTTGGACATAGTAATGGTGCACTATGTGGTGCGCCACTATTATATGGGATACTAATGGCGCACCAGAGGTGCGCCATTACTATTTGTTACTAGTGGCGTGTTAATAGTGGCGCACCTATAGTGCTCCATTAATAGCAAAAACTGGTGCGCCACTAATACCCTTTTTTCTAGTAGTGGTAGATTCAATCTTGTGGTGTCCTTACTCTGTGACAGGAGGGGTTGCAAGGTGCATATTGTATTACTTCTACTAAATATAAAACGAGAGGGTCTGTACATATTATTTGATCTTACTTTGTCTGCATTATGTAATCATGCTTAAAGTCTTACTTTGTTTCTTATGAACTTAATACTTTGAGCATGTTGGATAGCCGTCTTGAGGTGGAGTAATATATAGTAGTAGATGCAGTTGGATGGCGGTCTACTTATGGCAGACATAATGTCTATATCTGAATTGTTCCATGAAGAATCATCATAACTTATGTGTTTTCCTATCAATTGCCCAATACAAATTTGTTTACCCACCGTTACTATCGTTATGAGAGAGATGCCTCTAGTGAACGCTATGTCCCCTGGGTCCACTTTTCCTATCAAATACTAAAAATACAAATTTCTTGTGGTTATCTTAATATATTTTTATATATACCTATCACTATCAAATTTAATCCTTCGAATCAGTGGGACCAAGGGGATTGAAAAACCCCTTGCCTTCGTTGGGTGTGAGCATTTGCTTTGTGTGCATGCAGGTATTATTCATGTTATGTGTGTGGTGTCTCCTATTGGTTTGGTGACCTTAGTTCTTAACTAAGGAAATACTATCTACTACTATACCTCTTCATCCTTTCCTCTTCGGGGCAAAACCCAACACCTACACCAAGTAGCAAGTCCCATTGACTCTAACCTCTCCTGCCTCCCCATGTTTATCTTGATGCAGGGGGTTCATAGCTTGTTTGATAAATACTTATCCTGGTTCTTCTAGCAGGCAGCGAACGATAGCCAGAAATATCATATAATGAAGTGGGCTGACATTTGTATGCCAAAGGACTTGTGAGGGTTGGGCATCATAGTGCCACGTGGCATTAACATGTCTCTCATGTTGTGATGGGTTTCGCGAATCATTCACGAGGAGAGGGGGTTTGCGTTTGTGGCTTCTTCACGCTAAATACCTGGAGGGAAAGCCCCTCCTTGATTGCTCGCGCATGAAGGGATCCTAGTTCTGGAAATCCATGAAGCGGGTTAAATAGGAAATCCACCTTGGGTTGCCTTCTATATAAGCAATGGTGAAGGAACTCTATTGTGGCTTAATTCATGGGTTGGGGGAGTCCCGTTGCCTACGGGATTCCCAAGCTTGTTTGCCATATGTGCATATTTGATGGTGTTGGTCTCGGTGGCTGTCTAGAATGACCACTGGAACATCTTGTTTTGAAGGTCATTTGGGTAACCACATACAGTTAATTTTGCTAATTTGCGGGTTTCCCTTCCACCAGTGCTCGCGGATAATCCGGACACCTTATCATGGAACTTCTCACCTTCGTATGTGTTTTCCGTTGGCTTCGCTTACCATGCTCCGTGTCATAGTCATACTATTCCTTGGACTTCTCCTCTTTGGAAAATTCCTCTGCCCTTGAAGATCAAAATTTCTGTGTTGCAATTGTTGAGTGACCGACTCCCACATGGACAAAGGTGCTAAAGATACACTACCCTGGTAATGGCTTGTGTCCCCTCTGTGATGTCCTAGAAACAGGTACCCATATCCTTTTCTATTACACAACACAAGAGTTTCGTGGAGGTTCGTCCGTGAGGCTCTAAGGTCGGATTGGGAGACCTCGGACCTGGCTGAGTTCTTGAGACTAGATCCAATCAGACCAAGCAGCAACACCACCTATTCTGATTGATTTTTGCGTCGTTACCTTGGAAGTTGTGCATGATGTGTAATAAGAGGGTCATTGAAAGGGTCTTTCCTGGGTGTGCCTCTGACTCGCTCTTCAAATTGTTGCTTACTTGCATCACTGTCATCCCTTGTCTAGGCAGCGTGGCTGCAAGTGTCTTGGACTGATGATGGATGCATTGCATCCTATCGCCAGACGTTTATCCTCACAATAGGATCCTTGAGTCTATAGCCACTTGGTGGATTTTTTTGTTATTTATTTTCTACTTTATTTGAGCAAATTTGTGCCAATGCCCCAACCATCTATGTAGGTTCGATGCAGTTGAACTTGTTGTATGGGTGTTGGCTTTATTTATAAAGTGGGGATAAAGCCTATTATGAGGAGGAAAAATCTAAACAGTCCAAACCATTATAGCATAAAAACTAAATGCGTCACTTTTTTATACGTTAGCACACATCCATCTAAACACGTATTGTCATAGTAAGGTCGCAACATTTCATACACATCCATGCAACATTGTTTCTGTATGCAACAAATCTTCATTTGTGTAGCACAATAATCCAGAAGAATCATCACAATGTTGGCACCAACAGAAAAACACTTTGTAGCTGATCTCCAGAATCATTATACCATGTCACTCATATGTTTGCACCAAAGAAAAGTCTGAGGTCATAGCATGCCAACTGAACGTATGCAACGTAAAAAAAACTAAAAATCACTAATCTTTATTTTAGAGCACCAACATCGTCGCATTTGTACTCGTCAACCACACATTGAGCAAGTCAAAGCTTCTCCGCACTTGATTTGTGAAGCCCTAATATATCTACATGCACGTGCCATCTTTTCGAGAAGCAACTTGTCAATATTTTCACGAAGCCACTTGATGAAGCAAGATTCCATGAGTTAAGGCATGAGCTAAATATCATGGACATGATGACTAACTTCGGTGGATGATCTTGCATACACACACAAACCTAACTAAATATATTGTTTAGATGTAAGCACCCAAGAGGTGGGTGGAAGTCAATTCATGATATATCATATCCCTACTAGTGCATGAAGAAACCAAAAATTTCACATCCGCCATTTATGATGGCAATTGTGCTTCAAAAATGAGTATTGGTGTTGGGACCAAGTTTGAAGTCTTCGCGGTTCATAGCCGAACACACTCACATTGGTCGTGCCATCACCCTTCTGTCTTAAGAGAAGTTTGGATTTCATTGGTTTAATTTGGGTATTGTAAACCTATGTCACTATATGTTAGAGTATGATCATAACACTCATAGTTGGTTTTCTCTTTCGTTCTTGCAAATATGAGTTACTAGATCCCTATAAGACAACATCTACACTCTATCCCAATTCATGTTATCCAAAGGCATGCTTTCAGCCTTGCAAGAGTCCCTTTTTATCTTATTCATGTAGTTAGGATTTCCTTGTGGTGAGTATCCTTGATTTGAGAAGACTTTTGAAAAGTTTCTTCAAACTTCTTCACCAGTCTCTCGATAGCCCAGGCACCCGGTCACCTTTACCTCGGGTACCCCGGGTAATTAGGTCGGCCGACTATATACAGGGGAGCAAGTGGAGGCTAGGTTTCCTTTCGACCCAAGTTGCATCCACGGCCCCAAGCCGTCGCGTGATGCCTCCTCCACCATCATTGCTGTCCGATGACCCTCTAGGCCTCCGGACCTCACGCCCTCTTGTCGCCGGCCCATTGCGGTGTGAGGCGCCCCCATTTTCCTTTAGTTTTTTCTTTTTATTTTTCCTTTTGCTTTCTTAAATAACTTTTGGGTAGTCAGAAAATGTTCACCAAAATTTGAAAAATGTCCATAAATTTGGAAAATATTCATGACTTTTTAAAATTTCATAAATTTTTAAAAAAGTTCTATAATTTTTGAAAGTTCTGAATTTCAAAAATGTCCACAAATTTGAAAAAAATCATGAATTTATTTCTTATAAATTTTGAAAAGGTTCACTAATTAGAAAAAATCTGAAATCTAAATTTTGATTCTTTTCATGAAATTAAGAAAATGATTGTGGATTCAGAAATGTTTATGAATTTTAGAAAAGGTTCGTCGACTCAACAATTGTCTACCGATTCAAAAATTCTTCACAAATTCAGCACATGTTTGCGAATTTCTAAAATACTTCACCAAAATTTAAAAATATTCATGAATCTAAAAACCGCTCTTGGATGTCCAAGAATGTTCCCTTGTTTGCAAAAAAGTCATGAATCTGAAAAATCATTCTTGTATTTCAAAAAATATTCCAATATTCCAAAAAATCCCCATAACCAAAGTATGTTCTGGAATTTAAGAAAAATATCACAAATTTGTAAAGCAAAAAATCATGAATTTGAAATTTGTACACAATTTTCAAAAAAGGCCACGAATTTGAAAATTGTTTGCAATTTAAAAATACACAAATTTTGATATTTTTGCGAATTCTAAAAAAGTTTACAGGTTTGAAAGAAAGTTCACTATTTTGAAAATATATAAAATAGAATAAAAAAGATAAAAAGATAAACTGAAAAAGATAAAAAAAAAGCAATTAAAACCAGAATGGGCCGGACCGCATAGCGCAGGGCGCGCTAGTGTAGTCGCGTCCCAGAGGGGTGCGCGAGGAATAAGGATTCCCGATGTTTATGCAGAGCTACTGCTATTTTTTCGGACACGCCATGGAAACAGAGAGCTGGAGAATTCCCCATGACGTGCGAGTCCAAAGACAAAAAAAATGTCAGGGCGGATGTCGGCACCGGCAATAAGTAACCCGTAGACCGGAATTTTCATTAGACAAATATATATATATATATATCAGGTAACAGATTGGACAGAGAGACAGAGCACCGCACCAACATACAGCCTGCCCGTCGCGTCGCGTCTGGTACCTCCGGCGGTACCAGCGCCACACCCATAGCTGGGGGACATGGCTCGTGGTGGGTCACATACACGCAGGCAATGGGTACAAAATATACGAAAGATACAGCTCCGATGCGGGAGTTGATTATGTCCCGGACTTTATTCTTGTCGTAGTGCCATCATCATCATCGGAGAGCTATGGCTACTTCAGCTACATGACCGGATCACGACCGCCATGGGGTCATGTGTAATCTAGTAGTGTAGATAGTACTGGTTTCAGGCTGGAAAGGCAGGCAGGATTGACTAGCTGTGCTCGAGGTCCTTCTTGCACCAGCCCAGCGATCACTGCGTCTTCAGGTACCTTGGCCTGGAAAAGGGAGAGAATAAACCGAGGGTTAGTCCAGCCATGTACCGGAGGCAACAAAGGGAACTGAAAATTTGAAAAGACCATTGATTCGTAGTCATGGTCATGGATTTAATGACTGAAAATGAAATTGACAAAGGAAATAGAAATGCTTGGCTCACAGTATAACAAGTCTGAATGTTCCCTGTAAAGGAAGAGATGCCGACAGAAACAAAGAAGAGGGTCTTTTCCAGTGAAGGACATTAATATGGAAATAACATATATAAGCGGATCTATTCTAGTCTAGGGGGGCAGGAGGAAGAAACCTAAGATTGGAATTTGTCCTGTACGTCCATATGCCAAAGGAGAGAACAAAACATCAACTGTTAAGAGGAGGAGCGGCACTTTATGCCCGTCGAAAGGACAGCAAGCTTTAAGGGACTCTTTAAGTGCAAATCTTGAGCAAAAGCATGCCCTAGCTATCTGCTTACTACACTTTTTCTGGTACTCCTGACAAATTAGTCTCCCGTCCCAACTGTGGTATCTCCTTTTTTTGCCAATTAAGGATATGATGTGGTTAAAACATTGCCTATAGTCCTAATAAAGGCGTGCTGCTTTTGAGGTTAGTTATCAGATGGACTGTAGGATATATTCTGGTGCTATTCTTTCTTCATCGTTTTAACAAGATCAACTGATAAAGCCAGAAAAAAAAACTGTATTTTTCTCAAGAGGCGACTGAAATTAACTGTGATAAACCTGAGGGCAGTTCACTAGTCAGCCGCTACGCCGAACATGTTTGAGCAACACCATTTTGAAAGAAAAATATCCTTGGCGACACAAAGTGCGATCAGGTCACAGGCGAAGCAAGATTATCTTGGTCATGTTTAAAGTACATGACTGAATTATTGTTGGATAAAGCATCAGATATTTCACACAAAAAAGATGTTAAAACGTTAAAAAAAACTAGGACCTAGGTATTTTGCATGTTGCTTTGAGAAACAAATGATTTCCTTCATGACCAGTTTGACTGAGTTGCACTTATAATTGATGCTCTAAGCAAGTTAATCTCATTAAAAGTGTAACCAGATTGATTAATATTTATCAGAAAGGGCTCCTAGAAATACACTGCAAGATTTGAGTGAGGAGTTCATGCCTTCCTTAGGTGAAACAAGCTTTAAGGACAATAATGAACAAGATCGCAGAAAGAAGATAATATTTGTTCAGACAAAGCAAATGCTAGCAGAGAAAGGTGTGAAAAATCACTCTCTAGTGCTAGTACGTACGAGCATGTGCTCTTTCCACGATGACATGCATGTGAAAAAGCAAAGCGCATGATTGGCTACCGTCAGTTAATTGAATGATGGAACAAAAATATATTCATGGATTAGTCAAGTAACTAGCTTCCCAAGAATGGTAAAGAAGTCAGGGCGACTACATTTGCAAGACCACATAATTAAACTACAAACAAAATTCAGTAGGGAGAACGACATACGTTTTTCCTAAAGGTCAAGAGATAAACAAACATAGCATTTGCAAGACATGTATAGTAAGAAGGGAACAGAGAAGTCCATGCCCAAGGGAGCAGCAAGCAGAGACCATGCATATTAGTAGTAGAGGGAAATGCATGTATGGACGGAATATAAAGCATCCAGTGCAAGACTGCAAGTGACTGCTCGGAGAAAGCTAGCCAGGCCGGCGGAAAGGAACACCGCCCTTTGCACACACCACATGTGTAGTAGAGGGTGGCCACTTATGTGATGATGCATGTGCATGGATGGAACAGTCCAGAACTAGGAGATTCAGACAGACTACTTACTACCTCTGCCCACCGCGGCTGGAACCGCCGTTGGTGTTGTTGCTGCCGCTGCCAGCACCGGTTCTATGGATATCATCAATGTCTTTTTTCAGCTCCGCAAAGTGCCTCATCACATCCTCCACCGACTTGCCGTCGCCAACCTCCCGCGCCACGTTCTGCCACCTGTCTGGCGTGTCCTTGTCGTACTTGGCCAGCGCGTCCTCGAATACCTTGTTCTGCTTGAATGTCCACGATGAAGTCATGCTTGACTGGGCTGTGGCTGCTCAACAAGAAAGAAAGCTAAGGTGGATTGCAATGGCTACTGGCACTACTAGTACTGTTGCTAGATCACCGGCTTGGCTTGGCTTGTGTTTGTATGCAACAAGAGTGAGGGCCATGGTGCAGCTTATATAGTGAGAGGAGAGGCTAGTTGGAGAATAATGCTTGGGAATGGTGGGGGTGGATTGGAGGTGAAAGTAGCAGTACCAGTAGGCAAATCAGCGACAAGCTTGCATAGGAGCCACAAGAAGAAAGAAAGAAAGAAAGAGGGGAGAGGAGAGATTTCATTTCATATTTACATTGTACGAAATGAAATGCAGGGAATAATCTGCATCACCTCCTCGGGTCTGCTGGAGGAGGGGGGAGGCCCCTTTCATCTCCTTTTGTCTCCTTATCTTCGTTGAGACTGTTACAGTATATGTGGATTGCACTAGTCTTTTTATCAGTTCGGACTTTTGCTTGCGTTGGCTAGTGCATGAAGCTTAACATGGTATCAGAGCTAAGGTCTTGAGTTCAAGTCTTGTCTTTCGCAATTTATTTAAAAAATTGCCGGTAGACCCCCTTTGTGTCCACGTAGAGGCCTCTTGAGTCATACGTGAGTTTCGCGTGCCGTTGCTCTCTTCTGGTTGCACGTGTTGACTTGTCTTTCCCGTCACACGTAAGAGGGGGTGTTACAGTATATGTGGATTGCACTAGCCTTTTCCATCAGTTCGGACTTTTGGTGCGTTGGCTAGTGCATGAAGCTTAACAGAGAGTATTTGGTTCCTTTGCTCATTGGCAGAGGCCTCTAAGAACATCTCTAGCAGGACCCTTAAAATTTAGCTCCTCTAACTCTTAACTTCTCAATATCGAGTAGTTAAAAAAAAGTGGTTCCTAGCCAAACTCCTAAATCTTAACTCGCTAAAAAACAATTTGCACACAATTTCACCTCAAACACAAATTAAAATAACTCGGTTACATGATTAAACAACTTTAAACTACTATTCATCGTTATCACTACATAGCATACTTAGACAATTTTAAGCTACTCTGCAGCGTCGAAGATCTCATCCCAATTCACGCTGGAGGGACCTGATCACCCCCCCCCCCACACACACACACACCTGAGGGACCGCCCTCATCGTCGTTGTTGCTTCGACGAGTTGGCGGCTTCACGTCATACTCTTGGACTCGAACCATGCTTGTTCCTCGGCGATGAGCTCCGGATTCTTCGCGATGACTCGGCCATATAGGCCTTGTCGATGCGCTTGGCTTCAAGCTGGTTCATGGCCGCTCTATTATCCTTCTCAAAAGTGCGACGGGGTTGCACAATGGCCGATGGGGGAAGGAAAGCGGCCGAGGCAAGGAGGGCGGCGCCGACGTGGAAGTGGCCGGCCGGGGGAGAGAGGGAATCTTATTTGATGAGAACTCGCTTCGACTGCTCAAATTTAAGAGGCATGCGCGATGTGCCGCCTAAATTTTTTTTGAGAGGTAAACTCGATGATGGTTTGGCTAGGTACGATTTAACTCCTCACAAGGAGACTTTTTGAGGACTTCCCTTTCAAGGGTTGGGTTAAAGATGCTCTCATACTTTAAGCAGGCTATTGACTACTATGACTAGTAATTACCGTTGACTAAATATACCTAAAGCACCAGCTGAACAATGCAAAAATGGCAAGCTGATTCTTCTTTGGACCGTTGAACCTTTATGGGGACATAAAATTATTATATATTATCCTTACCTATCACTAGAAAAAAAATCATAAAATAATATCTTTTTGAATGGTGGCTAAATTAATGGGCATTTTAAAAAATACCAAATCAATGAGTTGGTACCTCTTGGCTGAACTCTGAGACTTCAAGTGAAGAGTTATTTCATCATAAATCAAACACTCAAACAGGGAAGAATATCATATGGAAACCAATATTTGATGAAAACCGATGAAAACCACGAGAAAAAGATGTTTCCAAGTTTCAAAAAATCTGAGAGAAATATGGAATGTGAGGATGATGTTTTATTGTCATGCAAAATTTCAAGTTGAAACACGTTACGAGATGTGAGCTATGAAAAAGACAAAATCAACATTGAATAGTGCCAAACAGTAATGTCACTATTTAGGACATTTCTTCTTCTTAACATCTCGTAATGTGTTTCAACTTGAATTTTGTGTGGCAATAAAACATCATGCTCTTAACATCCCATATTTTTCTTGATTTTTTCGTAACTTTAAAAAATGAGCACACATCCTTACTGAGTGATACTCATGTCTTCAAACTTCCACTTGAAGAATATTTAGCACAACAAAAGGCTGCAGTGCTGGGAATTTTGACGTACATTCATGTCTTCCTCTCTTAGAAAGCAAAACGTACACCGATTGAATGTCTGTTGTAGACACTAGGAACAAACAATGTGCACCATCAGTTGCAGACCATTACCACGAATTATCTGTACTACTATGATTCCAGTTTGTAAAAGCAGGATCGAGTATATAAGACACGTCTAGAACCTAGAGAACTGCTAGCATTGCTGCGTTGGCCTTCACTCTACCCTCTAAGCAGAGATTTTCAAAGATTTTTAATCTACCAATGATGGAATGTTGGACTTGTATTACAGGTGTTAATATAGTGTCTGCATGCTGTATACCACTGTGCAGATTCTCTTATGCGACACATCATAGATGTAACTAACTTGTCTTCCTTGCTAATTTCATCAGGGTACCTCTCTTGACAAAGGGTGGCGGCGGTGGTCGTGGTCCATCGTGGTTCAGCTTTTGCCGGACAGCGGCGTGTGATAGGGCCAGGGTGGGGCGGCCGGAAGTCCTCAACCGGCTTTCTGACGACACCGTACATCTACATGGTGAGGGTGAGCTCGGATCCAGTCAGCAGCGAGATCGTGGTGGTGCTACTTCCGGTGAAAATTGCGCCGACTTCAGTCATAGCAAACAATGACGGCATCTCCGACGTCATACCCCTGTTGACGCATCGTCGTTGCAAGTTGTTCCGGGGGAAACCCTAGATCTGGGTCTATCGGATCGGACGATGACGGCCCCTTCGGTGTCTTTCTCCCTCCTGGGGGCATCATTTTGGAGCAGGAGCTGGCTGGAGGGGACAAGAGGAGGAGTTGTGTTACATCAACCGAAAGGCCGATGATGGATCCCGGCGGCATGGCGTTGCGGAGTTTTAGTGACGGGCGCGTGTGGATGGATACATGCAAGATGGTGGCGTTTTTGGCGCCGTCGTGGCGTCGACGACAGGCCTGGCAAGGTCGGTGCGTTAGTATCTGCTCTGAAGATGGATCGATGGAAGACGGTAGCGACGACCTCTGAGAGTGCGCGAGACCGGTGTGACCTAGTCCCGGTTGTGGTTGGGTGAGGGCATCCGGCTTTTGATGTTAAGCTTTGATGCGATGTATGTTCGGTATTAGGCTCGGACATTCGACACCCCTTCATCAAGGGGATAGGAGTAGCGACAGGTGTTGCCAAGATGGTGGCTTCAGTCTTACTATGTATTACTACCTCTGTAAAGTAATATAAGAACGTTTAGATCACTAAAGTAGTGATCTAAACATTCTTATATTACAAGTTTTACAGTGGTTGGGCTTTTTTGGAACCGTTCGTTGATCTCAATATAACGGCAGAAAAATACCTAGTACTGGGTAGTACTCGGATGAAAATATTCGAAAGTACTAAAACGTGAGGGGTCAGTACTAATGACAATGTGGGGTTGCATTTTAATCTAGGGGCATTCTAGTCCTAGGATTTTTTTCCACCCGCCGCCCATCTCGTCCAATGCAAAACCGTCGCCCCTCTCGTCCAATGCAAAACCGCCGCCATTGTCCTCCCCTCTTCCATTACCATTACACAACCACGACCATCTCCCCCCTCCTGCATTCCAAGTCCACCGCAACCATCTCCTCCTTCTTGCCACCGCAACTTTGCTCTTCTCCTCTTCCACATCCATCCCCTCTTCCATGGAAGCAAGAACCTCGATGGAGCAGCAGATTGAGTAGATCGCCGGTAGTGAGAATGCCGAGTTCGTCGAGATCGTCAGCGGTGACCATGTCAAGATGGCCAGGTTGATGGAGATCCGTTTTTGTTTGCCAACACAAGGCAGATGAACTGGACGGCAATGGCCACTCTTAAGGAAATGACGAAGAAGGAGAGGATAAAGCTTTTCCCCCCGCCCGCACAACCGAAGCACAAGATCCAGATCCTCCTGTGGGCGATGGAGAAGGCGGATTCGCCCAACGAGTGGGTCAGGCGGAGGTGGTGGTCAGTGAGATCCAGGGTAGAGCATCCACTGGACCAGGAAGCCACCGTGCACGAGGTGCTGTTGCAGATTGTGGAGCCTCCAACCGAGTCACCGGAGACTCCGAAGCGCAAGAAGAGGAGGACAATGGTCATGACCTCGCTTCCTCATCGTCTGAACGGCAGCGGTGCAGTTGTTTAGAGTAAGCTTCCCCACTCCTAATCTTCCTACTGCTCGTGCTTACAGTCTGCTGGTAGTGATGATAATAGTTTGGTGAGGGAATGCTAGATGTCATTTTATTCTCAATAAATTGTATGAAGATTTGAGTACATGCTTTTGGGGGCTAGATAGTGATGTATATGAACCGTAGGCTAAATTTGTATGGTTGTAGTGATAGAATTTGATGTTGACCTGCACTTGCACTCCAATCCATAGCCTCTGGATGGCAGCATAATTAGTTGAAAAGAATAAATTATGTTTGAGTACTGCGAGTTGAGTAGTAAGTGGTACACTCTGGGTACACACTGAAAAATTTGAAACTGAAATATTTCAGTATTGCAAGTTCAGCAAACAATTGTAGATTCTGAAATATTTCAGTAGTGCAGTTTCAGTACACGCACGTAGCCACTGAAATATTTCAGTAATGCAGTTTCAGTACACCCTCGTAGGCACTGAAATATTTCATTAGTGCAGTTTCAGTACACACACGTAGCCACTAAAATATTTCAGCAGTGCACTTTCAGTAGAGACATGTAGACATTGAAATATTTCAGTACATCCTGTTGATTAACTTCCCGTAAGTGCTTCTTGCATGTGCTATGGCGTACATTCCGTTTACTCTTATCACAACAGTGATTTTGCATCTTGCAAAGCTCTTATTAATTCAACATTAACTTCTATGAACTTTGTATTCAAATTGGTATCCTACAGTTTTTGTGATAGATTTCCTTGTCATGTTGAAATTACCATACTATCATTTTTCCAATACCAAATGTATTCAATCTGAAATTTTTAAGTACTTATATGCTACAGTTGGAAGCATGGATAGGTTGCTAAAGATGTTGGGCCTCACAATTTAAGTCCCTTGCTCAACCTCAACATCAGAAGTTGTTTTGCATTTTGTGTTGTGTCCATATTTCATGTGATGTATTTGAAGACTAGAAGTTGTTATGCATTAGAAGTTGAATCAGATAATTGTATGTCCTGCAGTGTCTGATTTGTGTTATCTATTGTGTGTGCATGTGTGTGTGGGATCAAAATCAAATAAAGTTCTGATTCCTGTTTTCATGGCGTTGATGCTAAGTTAAGTAGATGCTGGTCACACTGATCAGAGGGAAGGGTGGCGCTGCTGGGAAATATTTTAGAGTTTTATCGTCATGGGAACCCTAGAAAATGAATAAGACCTTGTAAAAGTATGTTGTGTCACCTTCGAGAAGTATTTTTAGCATTTTATCGTTGCAAAAACCTTAGAGAATCCATACAAATGCCGACAACCTTAGCAAACTAGTCATGTTAAAACCCAATAGGCAAAAAATTGTGATTAATCAACCAGGGGCATCAATATGTGATCGGGAGGGTGTAACCGCTGGGATGATGCTGCATTTTGTACATAAATTACGCCAACTAGTTTAAGAAATTTTATTTACCTCTCTGAGGGGTGGGGCCCAACTATCATTACTGTCCACGTGTCAACAGTTAGGAAGGGAGACGCACGGCAGACCGCAGGTGCACGACCGCCACGTCCCCAAAATTGAATGGGAACGGCCGGGTGGGTGAGACAAGACAAATCGGCAACCGCAGCCTGCTTGGGAGGACAAATCGGCAACCACGGACCCTCGGCAACTCCAACCAGCAGGAGCAGTGCATTTCTTCCCCAAATAGGTAGAAAACCCTCTTCCTCTCCCACTCCGTCCACACCACCTCGTCCTCTCCCGAACCCTCCTCCCTTCCTATCCCTAACCCTCCTCCCTTCCTACCCCTCCCTCCTCCTGTCGTCGCCGGACGATGAAGCGCAAGCATGAATATGCGGTGGACGAGCCGAAGGCAACCATCGGAGCAGAGCAGTTTGTTGCCGTGGCTGTCGCCGTGGTTGGAGCGGCTGAGTCCACCGTAGCGGCGACGGATGGCGATGCAGCAACTGCTGTGCCTGCTCCCGCTGCCATCGCAGGCGTCGAGCTACCCATTGGCGAGCCTGTGCAGGGCAACGACGGGGAAGATCTGGAGACGGAGAAGGCAAGGCTTAAGCGCGAGATGCATGACCACATCGAGGAGTACTACTACGAGGCGAACGGAATCAAGGAGTTTGATGAAGATTTCAAGAAGGGCAACGACTTCGACGAGGATGCCATCGACGAGCTATCTAAGGTAGTACTCTGTTTTTGCTGTGTTTTTTTCATGGCATTGGGTTTTTCTTATTAAGTAGATGAGCATCACTTTCATATGGCCGTGCTAGTTCTACGTACATAGTACATAGGATTGTAGGGATGTATCATAGATTTTCTTGTTGGATGTAGAACAAAAACCACCTAGTATTGCTAAAACAAAGATTCATTATCTGATTCCATCACGGCATGCTTTATTGATTCACTAAGCAAACATGTTCATACATTAATGAAAGAAGTGGGGGTAAACAAGGGATATATGGCAGGATTCTCATAGCTTTTTCTACCGATTGAAATTGCACACATGTTCATAGATGATCAATTTGCACACATGTTCATACATGATCAATTTGCACACATCTTCATAGATGACCCATTTGCAAATTCTGTACAGATTTCCAGTTTGCAAAGGAAGTGGGAAGTGCTTGCTCTCTTAATTTTTTTGGGCTGAAACTTATTAGGGTGGTTAACCATGATACATAACCACTCGATACCAAAAAAATCAAAACATTTCATCTAGCCAAATTTCCCCGGTATATTATCTAAGTTTCATTGATTCATTTGAGCACAATATCAAGATTCAGTTTCTGGACCAGTTTTGGCATTCCAAGGGAAGTGCATGCAAAACCTGTCCAAATGCCTCCAGATTTGGCACTCCAAGGGAATTACACCTGTAACAAGTATCAAGTATCATGAAACCAAGCCACATCATGAATTCTTTCATCTGTTAATTATGTACTACTTGCGTACTAATCTATGAATGAACTATTCCACCGTCCATATTTATGCATGTCAATTTCTTTGGCTCAAATATGTATGCAAATATACGCCTTATTCCCAGCAAATACATAGTTGTCATGTTACACATGTGTACTTTCCAGACATTGTAGTTAAGAGCAATGTAGCAAAATAGATTAGCTGAGTTCTTCTGTGTGTACTAATTCACAGGAGGATGACGATGACGTGGGCGATGACATGGACAGCAGGCATAGCAAGAGCCGCTACACCCTGAGGCATCTAATTGCTGGCAAGATCAAGTACCGTTTCTTTGACAAGATTGGGTGCCCTTTCTATTCCAAGGTGATCGGTGGCGGCATGGATGGCATGATTTAGCATGCCATCAATACTGGCAATGGAAATGGTAGGAAGCGTCAGGCCAATAGTCTGGCTAAACATGCGGCCTACGGACGCTTCCTCCAGATTATCATAGTCAATGAGCCCTACTACATCCTGCCGGTGAAGAAGGGAAAGAACTGATGTGCTGCTAGAGTGCTGCTGCTGCCCCAGGACCGTCGTGTCCTTTTATGTTATGTATGTTTATAAGTCGTTTGACGCTAAAACTTATTTCCTATGGTGTGTGTGAACTTATGTTGTGAGGTGGTTAATCTGCTGTTTATCGTAAGTGTTTGCTGCTACTCTGGTTTAGTGTTCTAAGTTGTTACTACTATTTTGCTGATGCATGTTAAGCCTTGTAGAATGCTAGATGCTTAGGGTGGTAATGATGCCTATTTTTACTAGCGTACGGTGATGCATGCTATGAACTGTACTACTATGACTATGGTAGTTATAGCTTGGCATGAATCTGTTCAGTGTATAACTGAGGATGTTCCTACCATATCTATGACCAGTTACAACTGAACTATGCATTAGTTTTTGCCAAAATTAAAGCGTGCAGATGATTGCCAATTGAAGCTTTGTACTGAGGATGCATTAGTTATTGCAATAAGTAGATGATGCTCATGATTGCCAAAAGTACCTATTTCCACTTTCTGATAAGAATTGAACATGTATCAAATGATGCTAAAAGTAGAGCATGAGCATGAACATGTATGAATTGATGCTACCTAATTGTGTTTGAATGGGCTCAACATGACTGGTGCCGGTTTAGGTTCTCTGTGTGACCGTGATGATAACGAAGACACTTGCTTGGCTACGGTCTCGCTGTCAAATTTAAGTTTCAGTTTTTTAAGACTAATTGTTTTTTTGCTTCCTCGGGATCGACATTCTTTCTTGGGCGTCCACGTGATCTCTTCCTTTTGGGGGAGTTGGGTGTAGCGGTATCCTTCTGGGAGTTGGATCTATCGGGTTCATTGGAACCAACAGGATTGTTGACTATTTGTACATCATGTTCTAAACCATTAGGTTGAACTGCTGCTTACTGGCCATCGTACACCTCCTTCTGTAGAAGAGAGAGCGGTGATTTAGTTCAAATCATGAGACTTAAGAAAAAAATGTAATATTCTTGATGTAGCGCTAACCGTTATGGGGAAGTTATATGATTCGAGGTGAAGCGCGTTGCAATTTGAATACAGTAAGGTTGTACATATTTTCCACCTGAAAATATCTATCCTTGTCTATATTCGGTAACTGACACTTACGTCAGCATAGCTTTCAAGCCAAACAAAGTACAAATTTAATTTAGGCATTCAATTACCTGGTTCAAAATATCGGCCATTTTATCCCCGTTCCATGACAACATGTACTGCAGTGTCCAAACCGCACAGGAAGTCCTGCGATGTTTATTTCAAGTTCAGTAATCTTATTCGTGTATGTAAATAATAATTTAGGAGGCCGTGCGTATTCATCGGTCTGTTGTGGTATCTTCTCATAGCGTTGTTTGGTCCATTCGGCAAAATTGATGTTCTTAGCTGGTGATATCAACCCATTCTTCACAGCTTCATCGATGCACAACTGAATCGACTCCACCTAGTGTATGATGAGTTATACATAGGGTTACGATACTTTGGGAGCTCATGTGCCATGCAGATCAAAAGAGGCAGCAAGAGAACACTTACAAGAGAATCTTCCTTGGTCTTGTCACAATAATAATTCAAGGAGTTTAGAGTCTGGATCTCTTCTTTGTGAAAATTAAACATCATTAGCATCCAATGGTTTGAGTGTACATTCAGTGGGACATGCACCTACAGTTAAATTTGGGTTGGGGTGAGAACCGAAATGTTTCGTGTACAGTGCGTACAGAAACTATGAAAGTGAGGAAAACGTGTATCTTTCGGCGCCCTACAAATTTTTCTGCTACACGAGCAACCCATAAGGCTGCACGTCCAACAGGAACCACCCCCTTCATTCTTAACAGCTTTTCGGTTTCTTGAGGGGATATAATTGAGGTAGTATCATTCTCAATTTGGCTAATGCTATCATACGCCATAATAACCTGCCAAATTTTCAATCATAAAATAATAAGAAAGTAGTTGCAGTAATGATGTAGACTAGAGTATAAGGGGCTTACATCATCATAAATGTATTCGTTGTTCAAATTTTGCTTCAGTTTTTCTGCTGTGAGGGTAATGTCTCCGATTATAGCTATTTCAACAGGGTCGTATGTTCCGCGGATGTAAACGGCTGTCTCTATGTCCTCTTTCATGAACTTGTAATCATTACCAAAAACAAGCTTCATTGGAGTTAATCGTTCTTCCTCATTGTTTTGCGTCACATGTCTTGCACTTGGTGTAGTCGAAGTCCCTGCCTTGAATTTGGTAGACCTAGGAGTTGATGTGAAGGATGAATTACACACATTTACTTGATCCTACATTGAAAAAAGGCCATTCATCATTAGTTTGTTACTTTTAGATATTAACGTGTTGGGCCATAATGATCACCTGCATGCCTGCTTTCTATGACACTGATTGTCGGCTGCTTGTAAATTGGTATTTTAATTCCTGTAAGAATGCAAACAATAATGAACATGAAGTAACATATTCATACAAAATATAAAATGCATAGTATGACATACATGGACTTCCCTCCTGAAGTCTTTAATTTCGTCCTCGGCCTTCGACAACCTAGGATTACTGCTAGTTTTAGTCTTCATGTCGATCAAGTCTTCGCTCAACTCTGGTATTTGGCATCAAATTTGTGCTCAATTACCATTAACTTCATGCCTACCTTCTTTACATGATCAGCAAAGTGTGCATGCATGGCTTCAACTATCATGTCAATCTGTGTAGACAAAATAAAAGCCCGTTGATAACATTAGCTAAATGAATGAGCTTCGATGACACCTATTTGTGATATTGCAAAAACAAATCGTCTTTGGGGTACATACTTGCTGGCTACTAAATTGTTGTCCTTGTGATGGTGCTCGATACAAATCATGTTCATGCACATGTTCATCATTTTTTCTTGCAGGATTATTTGAATTCTCGGATGGTCATTGAGGAGCACAAATTTCCATGACAACCTTTTTTTATAATATAGAATGAGGAGCAACTAAAAATTCGGATATAGAAAGTTAAGTTGTAGATAGGTACCAGCCCGTTATGAAGACCTCCTTTCTCATAAGCATCGCTTCTTAAAGTAGCCATGCTTTCATCCCATCGTGCGATAAATGGAGGGGGTCTACAAGGATACATCAATCGGCCACTACGCACGTGCTCCCAGTACCAAGACTACACAATAAATTAGTTCATCACCATACAGATATGCAACAGAACAATAATTATAGTACATTAAGTAGTAATCTATGTTGAGGAACGTTGCATGGGAAACAAAAAATTTCCTACACACACGTAGATCTATCCATGGTGATGAGCATCTATGATAGGGAGAGTGGATCTACGTACCCTTGTAGATCGCTAAGCGGGAAGCGTTAAGAAATGCGGTTGGTGTAGTCGAACGACTTCATGATTCAAATCGCCGAGTGTCCCGCGATCTCATCACGATCCGTCCCACGATCCAATCACGATCCATCCCGCGAACTCATCACGATCCGTACCGCGAACTCATCACGATCCGTCTCGCGATCTTGATCACGGTCCTTCCGATCTAGCGTCGAACGGACGACACCTCCGTGTTCAGCACACGTACAACTCGATGACGATCTTTGCCTTCTTGATCCAGAAATAGGGAGCGGAGAGGTAGAAGAGTTCTCCAGCAGCGTGACGGCGCTCCAGCGATGGTGGTGGAGCTATTCCGACAGGGCTTCGCCTAAGCACTACAGAAATCGATCTAGAGGAGAAACTATGCACTGGAGGAACGGGCAGCACGTGGCTAAAAATTCTGTGCAAAACCCCTAAAACCGCCAGTATATATAAGAGGGAGGGAGGAGAGGACTTGGCGCAAGGGCCAAGTCCTCCATGGTTCGTCCGAAGTGGGAGGAGAGGAGGATTCCTCCTCCAATCCTAGTAGGACTAGGATTCCTCCTTTTTGGCCTTTTTCCACCTTTTTCCCTTTGGGCTTTTCTTCCCAGCCACATGGTCCTTGTGTGGGACTTCCACCAGCCCACCAAGGGCTGGTATTTACTCTCCCACAGCCCATGTAGCCTCTTGGGTCGAAATACCCCTCCCGATGGTCTCCCGGTATACTACCGGCACTCCCGGTACACTACCGATGAGCTTGAAACTTTTCCGGCGACCAAAATAGGACTTCCTATATATAAATCTTTACCTCCAGACCATTCCGGAGCTCCTCGTGACATCTGGGATCTCATCCGGGACTCCGAACATCCTTCGGTCACCACCATACATAACTCTATACTACCGAAACGTCACCGAACCTTAAGTGTGCAGACCCTATGGGTTCGAGAACTATGTAGACATAACCGAGACACCTCTACGGTCAATAACCAATAGTGGGACCTGGATTCCCATATTGGTTCCTACATATTCTACGAAGATCTTTATCGGTCGAACCTCTATGTCAAGGATTTAGTTAATCCCGTATGATGTTCCCTTTGTTCTTTGGTATGTTACTTGCCCGAGATTCGATCGTCGGTATCTCCATACCTAGTTCAACCTCGTTACCGGAAAGTCTCTTTACTCATTCCGTAATACAATATCCCATGACTAACACTTAGTCATATTGCTTGCAAGGCTTATTGTGATGTTGTATTACCGAGTGGGCCCTGAGATACCTCTCCGTCAGACGTCCTAACAAATCCTAGTCTTGATCCATGCCAACTCAACAGACACCTTTGGAGATACCTGTAGAGCACCTTTATAGTCACCCAGTTATGTTGCGATGTTTGATACACACAAGGCACTCCTCCGGTGTCCGTGAGTTACATGATCTCATAGTCATAGGAACATATACTTGACATGCAGAAAACAGTAGCAATAAACTGACACGATCATATGCTACGTTTGTAGTTTGGGTCTTGTCCATCACACCATTCTCCTAATGATGTGATCCCGTTATCAAATGACATCTCATGTACATGGCTAGGAAACCTTAAGCATCTTTGATCAATGAGCTAGTCTATTAGAGGCATACTAGGGACATGGTTTTGTCTATGTATCCACACATGCATTTAAGTCTTCGATCAATACAATTATAGCATGGATAATAAAAGATTATCATGAACAAGGAAATATGATAATAACCAATTTATTATTGCCTCTAGGGCATATTTCCAACAGTCTCCCACTTGCACTAGAGTCAATAATCTAGTTCACATCACCATGTGATTCGCATTGTTATGAATCTAACACCCAATGAGTTCTGGGGCTCGATCATGCATTGCATGTGAGAGTGTTCTTTTAGTCAACGGGTCTGCGACATTCAGATCCGTGTGTACTTTGCAAATCTCTATGTCAAGCTGTAAATACTGCTACCACACTCCACTTGGAGCTACTCCAAATGGCTGCTCCACTATACGTATCCGTATTGTTACTAAGATTCATCCGGATTGGTGTTAAAGCTTGCATCGACGTAACTTTTTACGACGAACTCTTTATCACCTCCATAATTGAGAAACATCTCCTTAGTCCTCTGGTTACTAAGGATAATTTTGACCGCTGTCCAGTGATCCACTCCTGGATCACTCTTGTACCCCTTGACAGACTCATGGCAAGGCACACACAGGTGCAGTACACAGCATGGCATAATATAGAGCCTATGGCTAAAGCATAGGGGACGACGTTTGTCCTTTCTCTTTCATATGTCGTTGTCGAGCTTTGAGTCTTACTCAACTTCACACCTTACAAATCAGGCGAGAACTCTTTCTCTGACTGATCCATTTTGAACTCTTTCAAAATCTTGTCAAGGTATGTACTCCTTGAAAGTCTCATCAAGCATCTTGATCTATCTCTATAGATCTTGATGCTCAACAATTAGGTATCTTACTCCATGTCTTCCTTTGAAAAACTCTTTTCAAACAACCGTTTATGCTTTCCAGAAATTCTACATCATTTCCAATTGTCAACCACATATGCTTACCAGAAACTCTATAGTGCTCCCACTCACTTTATTGCAAATACAAGTTTCTCATTAACTTTGTATAGACTCAAAAACTTTGATCACCTCATCAAAGTGTATATTCCAACTCCGAGATGCTTGCTTCAGTCCATAGAAGGATCACTAAAGCTTTCTCACCTTTTAGCATCCTTAGGACAGACAAAACTTTCTGGTTGTATCACATACAACCTTTCCTCAAGTAAACCATTAAGGAAACGATGTTTTGACATCCATCTGCCAGATTTCATAATTGAAAAATGCAGCACCTGCTAACATAATTCCAACAGACTTTAGCATCGCTACGAGTGAGAAAGTCTCATCGTAGTCAACTCCTTGAACTTACCGGAAACTTCTTTGCGACATGTCGAGCTTTATAAATGGTGACATTCCCCATCAGCGTCTGTCTTCAATTTTAAAGATCCATTTGTACTCAATGACTTGCCGTCCAACGAGCAAGTCCACCAAAGTCTATACTTGGTTTTCATACATGGATCCTTTCGTGGATTTCATGGCCTCTAACCATTTGTCAGAATCCGGGCCCATTATTGCTTCTCCATAGCTCGTAGGTTCATTGTTGTCCAACAACATGACCTCTAAGACAGGGTTGTCGTACCACTCAGGAGCAGTACACGTCCTTGTTGACCTACGAGGTTTGATAGTAACTTGATCCGAAGCTTCATGATCATCATCATTAACTTCGTCTTCAACTAACGTAGGCTTCACAGAAACATTTTCCTGCGCTGCGCTACTCTCTCGTTGAAACAAAGGTTCAATAACCTCATCAAGTTCTATCTTCCTCCCACTCAATTCTTTCGAGAGAAACTCTTTCTCGAGAAAGGACCCAATTTTAGCAACAAACATTGTATGCTTGGATCTGAGATAGAAGGATCACCCAACTGTTCTTAGGGTATTCTATGAAGATGCATTCGTCCGCTTTGGGTTCGAGCTCATTAGGTGAAAATATTTTCCACACAAGCATCGCAACCCCAAATATTAAGAAATGATAGCTTAGGTTTCTATCAAACCTTAATTCATACGGTGTCATCCCAATGGATTTAGATGGTGCCCTCTTTAAAGTAAATGTAGTTGTCTCTAATGCATAACCCCAAAATGATAGTGGAAAAACCATCAGAGACATCATAGTATGGACCATATCTAATATAGCACGACTATGACGTTCGGACACACCATCACACTATGGTGTTCCAGGTGGCGTGTGTTGTGAAACAACTTTCACATTGTCTAAAGTTGTATGCCAAACTCGTAACTCAAATATTCACCTCCACGATCATATCGTAGACATTTTTATCTTCTTGTCACGATGATCTTAAACTTCACTCTGAATCTGCTTGAACCTTTCAAACGATTCAGACTTGTGTTTTATTAAGTAAATATACACTATATCTACTCAAATCATCTGTGAAGGTAAGAAAATAACGATATCCACCGCACGCTATAAGACTCATTGGATTGCATGGATCAACATGTATCATTTCCAATAAATCACTCGCCCGCTCCATCCATCTGGAAAACGGGGTCCTTAGTCATCTTGCCCAAGAGGCATGGTTTGCATGTCTCAACCGATTCGAAATCGAATGAGTCCAAAGATCCATAAGCATGGAGTTTCTTGATGCGCTTTATACCAATATGACATTTAGCGGTAGTGCCACAAATATGTGGTACTATCATTATTAACTTTGTATCTTTTGGCATCGATGTTATGAACATGTGTATTACTACGATCAAGATTCAACAAACCATTCTCACTGGGTGCATGACCATTGAAGGTATTATTCATGTAAACAGAATAACCATTATTCTCTAACTTAAATGAATAACCGTGTTGCAATAAACACGATCCAATCATGTTCATGCTCGACGCAAACACCAAATAACATTTATTTAGGTTCGTCACTAATCCCGAAGGTAAAGAGAGCATGTGATGTTGATCACATCAACCTTGGTAACAGTTCCAACACACATCATCACCTCACCCTTAGCTAGTTCTCCGTTTATTCCGTAGCTTTTATTTCGAGTTACTAACATTTAGCAACCGAACTAGTATCCAATACCCAGATGCTACTAGGAATACTTGCAAGGTACACATCATTAACACGTAAATCAAATATACTTCTGTCGATGTTGCCAGCCTTCTTATCTACCAAGTATTTAGGGTTGTTCCGCTTCAGCGACCGCTCTCCTCATAATCGAAGCACTTAGTCTCGGGTCTGGGTTCAACTTTGGGTTGCTTCACTAGAGCAGCAACTGACTTGCTATCCATGAAGTTTCTCTCCTTGCTCTTGCCCTTCTCGAAACTAGTGGCTTGACTTAACCATCAACACTTGACGCTCCTTCTTGATTTCTACCTTCACGCTGTCAAACATCGCGAACAACTCAGGGATCATTAATTCTATCCATGGCGTTTTATAGTTCATCACCAAGTTCTAGTAGCTTAGTGACAGTGACTTGGAGAACTATATCAATCACTATCTTATCTGGAAGATCAACTCCCACTCGATTCAAGCGATTGTAGCACCCAGACAATCTGAGCACATGCTCAACGATTGAGCTATTCTCCTTCATCTTGCAGGCAAAGAATCTTGTTTGAGATCTCATATCTCGCAACATGGGCACGAGTCTGAGATCATAATTTCAGCTCTTAGAACATCTCATATGTTCCGTGACGTTCAAAACGTTTCAGAGCCACAATTCTACGCCATAATGCATGACGCACTAAACTATCAAGTAGTCATCAGAACCTGCCTGTCAGATGTTTACAACATCTACAGATGATGCTAGAGGGGTTGGCGCACTGAGCGGTGCATTAAGGACATAAGCCTTCTGTGCAGCAATGAGGACAATCCTCAGATCACGGACCCAGTCCGCAATATTGCTACCATCATCTTTCAACTCTATTTCTCTAGGAACATATAAACATTCAAGGGAGCTACAGCATGAGCTAGTAATATACAACATAATTTGCAAAGAAACTACTGACTATGTTCATGATAATGAGTTCAGTTAATCATATTACTTAAGAACTCCCACTCAAATTGACATCCCTCCGGTCATTTGAGTGATACATGATCCAAATTCACCAACTCAAGTCCGATCATCACGTGAGTTGAGGTGGTTTCAATGGTGAACATCATCATGTTGATCATATCTACTATATGACTCATGTTCGACCTTTCGGTCTCTTATGTTCCGAGGCCATGTTTGTACATGCTAGGCTCGTAAAGTTTAACCCAAGTGTTCTGCATGTGCAACACTGGCTTGCACCCGTTGTATGTGAACGTAGAGTCTATCACACCCGATTATCACGTGGTGTCTTGACACGACGAACTTTCACAATGGTGCACACTCGGGGAGAACACAATTTATCTTGAAATTAAGTGAGGGATCACCTTATAATGCTACCATCGTCCTAAGCAAAACAAGGTGCATAAAAGGATTAACATCACATACAAATCATAAGTGACATGATATGGCCATGAACTTGTGCTTTTGATCTCCATCATGAAAGCGCCCGCATGATCTCCATCGTCACTGGCATGACACCATGATCTCCATCAACGTGTCGCCATCGGGGTTGTCGCGCCCACCATGCTTCTACTACTATTGCTACCATTTAGCGATAAAGTAAAGCATTACATAGCGCTTAATGATTGACACGCAGGTCATACAATAATTAAAGACAACCCTATGGCTCCTGCCGGTTGCCGTACTCATCGACATGCAAGTCGTGATAATCTATACATCACATGATCATCTCATACATCACATATATCACATCATGTAATTGGCCATATCACATTCCAACATACCCTGCAAAAACAAGTTAGACGTCCTCTAATTGTTGTTGCATGTTTTACGTGGCTGCTACAGGTATCTAGTAAGAACAATTCTCATCTACGCAAAAACCACAACGGTGATACACTAGTTGCTTCTCAACCTTCTCAAGGACCTCCTTTGTCGAATCTGATCCAACTAAAGTGAGAGAAACTGGCACCCGCAAGCCATCTATGCAACAAGTTGCAGTTGACGGAACTGGTCTCTCGTAAGCGTACGAGTAATGTTGGTCCGGGCCACTTCATCTCACAATACCGCTGAACCAAAACACGACCAAGGGAGGAAGCAATCTAAGCATCAACGCCCACAAACTCTTTGTGTTCTACTCGAGATCTCACCTACACATAGACCTAGCTCATGATACCACTGTTGAGGAAAGTAGCATGGGAAACAAAAAATTTCCTACGCACAAGCAGATCTATCCATGGTGACGAGCATCTACGAGAGGGAGAGTGGATCTACGTGCCCTTGTAGATCGCTAAGCGGGAAGCATTAAGAAACGCGGTTGGTGTCCCACGATCTCATCACGTTCCGTCCCGCGATCCAATCATGATTCGTCCCGCGAAGTCATCATGATCCGTCCCACGAACTCATCACGATCCGTCTCGCGATCTTGATCACGGTCCTTTCGATCTAGCGCCGAACGGACAGCACCTCCGCGTTCAACACACGTATAGCTCGATGACGATCTCCTCCTTCTTGATCCAGAAATAGGGAGTGGAGAGGTATAAGAGTTCTCCGGCAGCGTGATGGTGCTCCGGTGATGGTGGTGGAGCTATTCTGGCAGGGCTTCGCCTAAGCACTGCAGAAATCTGATCTAGAGGAGAAACTATGCACTGGAGGAACGGGCAGCACGTGGCTAAACATTCTGTGCAAAAACCCTAAAACCTCCAGTATATATAAGAGGGAGGGAGGAGAGGACTTGGCTCAAGGGCCAAGTCTTCCTTGGTTCGGCCGAAGTGGGAGGAGAGGAGAATTTCTCCTCCAATCCTAGTAGGACTAGGATTCCTCCTTTTTGGCCTTTTTCCACCTTTTACCCTTTGGGCTTTTCTTCCCAGCCGCATGGGCCTTGTGTGAGACTTCCACCAGCCCACAAAGGGCTAGTATTTACTCTCCCACAACCCATGTAGCCTCTTGGGTCTAAATACCCCTCCCGATGGTCTCCCGGTACACTATCGATGAGCCCGAAACTTTTCCGACGACCAAAACAGGACTTCCTATATATCAATCTTTACCTTCGTACCATTTCGGAGCTCCTCGTGACGTCCGGGATCTCATCCGGTACTCCGAAAAACCTTCTGTCACCACCATACATAACTCTAAACTACCAAAACGTCACCGAACCTTAAGTGTGCAGACCTTGCGGGTTCGAGAACTATGTAGACATGACCGAGACACCTCTATGGTCAATAACGAATAGCGGGACCTGGATGCCCATATTGGTTCCTACATATTCTACAAAGATCTTTATCAGTCGAACCTCTATGTCAAGGATTCAGTTAATCCCGTATGATGTTCCCTTTGTTCTTCGGTATGTTACTTGCCCGAGATTCGATCATCGGTATCTATATACCTAGTTCAACCTTGTTACCGGCAAGTATCTTTACTCGTTCCGTAATACAAGATCCCGTGACTAACACTTAGTCACATTGCTTGCAAGGCTTATTGTGATGTTGTATTACCGAGTGGGCCCTGAGATACCTCTTCGTCACACGGACTAACAAATCCCTGTCTTGATCCATGCCAACTCAATAGATACCCTTGGAGATACCTGTAGAGCACCTTTATAGTCACCCAGTTATGTTGCAACGTTTGATACATACAAGGCACTCCTCCAGTGTCCGTGAGTTGCATGATCTCATGGTCATAGGAACATATACTTGACATGTAGAAAAAGTAGCAATAAACTGACACGATCATATGCTACCTTTGTAGTTTGGGTCTTGTCCATCACACCATTCTCCTAATGATGTGATCCCTTTATCAAATGACATCTCATGTCCATGGCTAGGAAACCTTAACCATCTTTGATCAACGAGCTAGTCTATTAGAGGCATACTAGGGACATGGTTTTGTCTATGTATCCACACATGCATCTAAGTCTCCGATCAATACAATTATAGCATGGATAATAAACGATTATGATGAACAAGGAAATATGATAATAACCAATTTATTATTGCCTCTAGGGTATATTTCCAACAATCTACCACTAACCTAGAGCAAAATTAGATTTCCTTGTAGATTCATGTGATCTAGATTTCTAAACTTGTGAATGGACTTGAAGAAGTGATCAAGTGTGAAACATCCCCAGTTAAAATTCCAAAGGTTTTCAAGATCTTTAACAAGGTTGAGAAATTTCGAGTCCACATAATGTTGTGCTGTTGGTGCTAGAACAGTACCAATTGCGTACAGAATGAACCGTCTGAGGAAATTGCCGTCTGGGGCTTTGAAAGCTCGAATCGCCGTTTCAAGGTCAGAGATCAAAATGTGCCCGTTGTTTGAGTAGGTGGCAAACATTTGTGGGTCGGTTTCCATTTGCAGATGTGGCTCTATATCCTCCGCTTCTATCAGAATGCCAAATATACACTGCACGTCCTCTTTTGTTATAGGAATTGGCGTTTTACCAATGGTAATTGATTGCGTGTCCATATTGATGCTCTTGGCTAGTCTTACCAACATTATGCGCCGTAGATTCACTTCATGCATCTAGGTTAGACCGCCAAGACTGGTTTCTGATATGATGTACTTTTTGTGGTCTGATGACAACAGTTTCATGGTTTTTCCGATCTTTGTGTGTGAGCATGCTAACTTCATATGACCATGCTTTTTGGAGAGTTCCTGTTATATGCCATTAAATTTTAGTGAGTATACATGAAGTATGTGTACGAAAATATTGTACACAAATAGTCAATTACTTACCGCATCGGTAATTTCGGAGATGGGCTTTTCTCCATTATGAATACTTGTATCTGAAACTGACATTGCTGGCTCGTATGCAATGATATAAACCGGTTCAATTAATCTGAAAAAAATATTGGAAAATGTATAACAAAATTAGCATTGATTAAATTTTAACGAAATTAACTGGGTCATTTAACATATGATCCACTTATGAGTTTAAGCACAAAACCTATTTGGTCGTGCATAAAATAAGCACAGTTTAACAAGGCTATCCAATCGCTTAACCACATGAAGTTGTGCAAAACCTATGAAGGTTCAACTACTAAAGGAGCGTCCGACAACGATTAAAAAGAGGTTCAAACATGTAATACCTTCTCTCGCAGACGATGGCGCCGAGTTGATGGCGGCGGACAGTGCGTCACAAACTATAAGTGTCGGTATAGTGCGATCGACGGTGGCAAGGAAAAACGACGCGTTCATGCGAGGAAGAGGCGGCGAGAAGCACACTGACGTCCGATGTCACACCCAAGATGTGCGCCTATCCATTTTAAGACACAAGGGCCTCGCAAGGGATAGAGGTGAATCTTGCCGTTAGCAAGTATAGTAACATTGCATCATACATTACAGAAGAGATGAGTATACAAGTTGGCTTACACTCGCCACATGCTAAATTACAATCCACACAGAGTTCAAATCATCAAGATGAAGACAGGGTCTGGCTACAGACGAAATCAAACGATAAAGCATATGCAAATGATACTATCTCGCTATCCAAAAGATCACGACCATGGTCATCTACTCATCCGGGTAAGTCACATACATCCTGCCTCTTTTCTCATCATATTCCCACTATAGCTGGGTAAGATCATCCTACACGTACTCATTTGTACCTGTACCTAGAGGGTTCTAGTAATCTGTGAGCCACAAGGACTCAGCAATCAAGCACCCGGGTAGCAAGACTATTCCAGCTTAAAGGTTGGGATGGGGTATGTGTTTAGTTTGCAGCAGCACTAAGCATATATGGTGGCTAACTTACGCAACATGAAAATAAAATATGAGTGGCCTACGATGAACGATCGAATCTAGTATGATCTGTATGAGATCCTGAACACTTACTTACGTCAATCATAACCCCACCGTGTTCTCTCTCGGATTATGTCCATGAGCAGAGACGATCACGGTTACTCACACAGTTGGTGTATTTTATTTAGATTTTACTTCAAGTTTACTATAACCGGGTGTTAAACAAATATCCAAGTTGCCACATAACCACGGGCACGGCTTCTCGAAAAGATTTAACCCTGCAGGGGTGCTCCAACTAGTCCATCACAAATAACCAAACTCCGCGGGAATATCCTCGACCACGGATCTCATGGTCATCATAGGTAATTCCAAAGGAATTCCAACACCTCGATAAAACCCGAAGAAAGTCAGACTCCACACGCAAGACACTCGATAAAGGTAAAACAAATCCAGCAAGACCGCCCGATGTGTCGACGAACCCGATAAGAGCCCTGTATCTCGTTCTCAGGACACAACGGATAAGCGACGCGTACGGAGGCCTGAGAGAAATCTCCCAAGTTGCCCTGGGTTGGCCCCGCATAGTGCTCTAGTTTGGACCAACACTGATGAGGAGCACTGGCCTGGGGGTTGATTAATTATCCACGGGTTTGCAAGACCCTATGCAAATTTTATCAAGTTGTTAAGCAAATGTAGTACCAATGTTGGGTCTTGCAAGACAAGTTTTAATCTAAACTGAATAAACAAGGGGGTCCCCATAACAACCCCGAGCGTGTTAGGAGCGCAAACTATGGAAAACATAACGCCGGTAACAAGAACTATGGCGGTAACAGCGGAACAAAACACCTAGAAAAAGGCCAAGACTTCCACCAATACCAAGGTATATATGTGCATTAAAATTAAATAATAGGTAATATTGTGATATACAAATCCAAGTTATCACATGGAATAACCTGCACCTGCATCTAAGAACACTATAAGAGGGGCTGAGCAGCGGTAACTTAGGCAATCAAAGGTTTGCTAGGATGTGGAGGGTTAGAGGTTTTCATGGCATTTAGGAGGCTGATATTCAAGTGGTAGGTAGCGCAATTGTAATGATAAGAGTGAGAAACTAGCAAGAGAAAATAGTATCGGGATCCGGGTACGATCATCTTGCCTGTTGGTTCTTCAGCGGAACAAGTAGCGAGATCCTCATAGTAGTACTCTCCTGGGTCCTCGTACTCAGTTTCAACACTCCTGTCTACCCAAGAGAAACAGCAACAATAAACATCTAACCAAGGTGCAATGCACAAACAAGATGATGCATGATCCATTTAGAAGAATTTAACGTGGCAATCCAAAACTAGTCATGTTTCACATGCAAAGTTTGTTTGTTAATGATCCTGGACATAACCTCATGTTAGGTTATTTAAATATGCATGAACATGGAAAATATGGATGCAGCATGAAAAATCGATAGAAATGCATATAAAGAACGCAAGAAACGGAGTTACAGTTCTCACGATACGCTCACGACAAGGTACGAAGGCAAAACACAAGACAACTAATACCATGGGTTAATTATTGGCATTCCAAGGTATCCACTGGTTAGGCAATGAAAAACGAACCACAATAGACTCAAATATCAATCAATTTCATGGAGTATAGCTCCCACAAGTCACAAAACAAACAAACAACCAATCTGCCACAAAACAGCAACATAGCCACTTACACAGCCCACAACTTGAGCTACAGGAACCCTACAGCCACAAACAAGATATTGACAGAAACTACATACCAAATTCATCAACTTATCCAACTACACAAACTACATAGCAGGCACACAATAATAAGCATGAAGCTATCAAGTTGACAAGATGAAACAGTTTTCTGGGACTTAGTGAAAATAACAGTTTTCTGGAATCTGAGTTAATAAAGTAGCAAGTTGACAGCAGTAGCTAAATATGTTTTATACCACCTATTGGCATAAAAATTAACAAGATTATAGTAGACAACATCTACTCCAAAACACTAGCACTGAGCATGCCCAAATTCACAAAACATCACAAGATACTATCCACTCTTCATGGCATAAAAATAACAGCAGATTCTCAGACTTTGTAGTTTTTAGCATGCTGAAACAGAAACATTAAGTTGGCTACTTAACAACATGTTTCCCACTTATATGGGTGATTCTCAGGTTAAACAAAAATACCATGGCATAATAGATATAAAACACTAGCACTTCCATGTTGGCACATGCCCCAAAGCAAGCAAGGATTAAATCATGCAAAAATGACAAAACAGCATCACAGCTAAAAATGACAGTTTTATGAGCTTGGTCAAAAGTGAAATCTAAAAGCACCAATGGATTCATTGGCTCTTTCTACCCCAAATACATGTGTCATACTCATATGATCATGTGAAACAACAAGGCACCACTAAACTAGCAAAACCACCACCTATTCACATAAGTGGATCATAGCTCTAATTGAACATGGCACAAATGATCAAAACCAGATTTGCAACTTAGCTAGAGATTTAAATGAGCTAACAATTACAAACAAGAATATATACCACAAGGGGTATATCAAGTGGGTAAACCCACTAGTCCCCCCCCACACACACATACATGTAGCAAAGAGAAAACAAAAGAAAACAAAAGAGAAAAAATAACAAAAGGGGGGAAGGGGTCGGGCTCGAACCCCAGACCTCCTGGTCTTTCCCCCGAGCCCACACCACTCTACTACGGGCGCTGGTGTTAACAGAGGAGGGGAACCTGCCCTCTAGTACTAGCACACACACTACAGACTGACGAAACTGAAGAAGAACGACACCTGTGAAACGGAGCACGACGATGACCAGAGGGGGAACTCCGGTGACCATATGAGCAGCGTAGGCGCACACTGGATGCCCTCGTGCTCTGTTTTGCAGGTGTCGTTCTTCTTCAGTTTCGTAAGTCTGTAGTGTGTGTGCTAGTACTAGAGGGCAGGTGCCCCTCCTCTGTTAACACCAGCGCCCGTAGCAGAGTAGTGTGGGCTTGGGGGAAAGACCAAGAGGTTTGGGGTTCGAGCCCGACCCCTTCCCCCCTTTTGTTATTTTTTTCTCTTTTGTTTTCTTTTATTTTCTCTTTGCTACATGTATGTGTGTGGGGGGGGGGGACTAGTAGGTTTACCCACTTGATATACCCTTTTTTTTATATATTCTTGTTTGTAATTGTTAGCTCATTTCCATCTCTAGCTAAGTTACAAATCTGGTTTTGATCATTTAGGCCATGTTCAATTTGAGCTATGATCCACTTATGTGAATAGGTGGTGGTTTTGCTAGTTTAGTGGTGCCTTGTTTTTTCACATGATCATATGAGTATGACACATGTATTTGGGGTAGAAAGAGCCAATGAATCCATTGGTGCTTTTAGATTTCACTTGTGAGAAAGTTCATAAAACTGTCATTTTTAGCTGTGATGGTGCTTTGTCATTTTTGCATGATTTAATCCTTGCTTGCTTTGGGGCATGTGCCAACATGGAAGTGCTAGTGTTTTATATCTATTATGCCATGGTATTTTTGTTTAACCTGAGAATCACCCATATAAGTGGAAAACATGCTGTTAAGTAGCCAACTTAATGTTTTTGTTTCAGCATGCTAAAAACTACCAAGTCTGAGAATCTGCTGTTATTTTTATGCGATGAAGAGTGGATGGTATCTTGTGACGTGTTGTGAATTTGGGCATGCTTAGTGCTAGTGTTTTGGAGTAGATGTTGTCTATTATCATCCTGTTAATTTTCATGTCAAGAGGTGGTATCCAACATATTTAACTACTGTTGTCAACTTGCTACTTTATTAACCCAGATTCCAGAAAACTGTTATTTTCACCAAGTCCCAGAAAACTGTTTCATCTTGTCAACTTGACAGCTTCATGCTTATTGATGTGTGCCTCCTATGCAGTTTGTGTAGTTGGATAAGTTGATTCATTTGTTATGTAGTTTCTTTCAATATCTTGTTTGTGGCTGTAGGGTTTCGGAAGCTCAAGTTGTGGGCTGTGTAAGTTGCTATGTTGCTGTTTTGTGGCAGATTGGTTGTTTGTTTGTTTTGTGACTTGTGGGAGCTATACTCCATGGAATTGATTGATTTTTGAGTTTATTATTGTTGGTTTTTCATTGCCTAACCATTGGCTACCTTGGAATGCCAAGAATTAGCCCATGGTATTAGTTGTCTTGTGTTTTGCCTTCGTACCTTGTCGTGAGCATATCGTGAGAACCGTAACTCCGTTTATTGCGTTCTTTATATGCATTTCTATCGATTTTGCATGCTAAATCCATATTTGCCATGTTCATGCATGTTTAAACAACCTAACATGAGGTTCTGTCCAGGATCATTAACAAACAAACTTTGCATGTGAAAGAGGACTAGTTTTGGATTGCTACGTTAAATTCTTCTAAATGGATCATGCATCATATTGTTTGTGCATTGCACCTTGGTTGAATGTTTAGTGTTTCTGTTTTTCTTGGGTAGAAGCGAGTGTTGAAACTGAGTACGAGGACCCAGGAGATTACTACTACGAGGATCCCGCTACTTGTTCCGCTGAAGAACCAACAGGCAAGATAATCGTACCCGGATCCCGATACTATTTTCGCTTGCTAGTTTCTCGTTCTTATCATTACAATTGCGCTACCTAGCACTTTAATATCAGCCTCCTAAATTCCATGAAAGCCTCTAACCCTCCACATCCTAGCAAACCTTTGATTGGCTAAGTTACCGCTGCTCAGCTCCTCTTATAGCGTTCTTAGATGCAGGTGCAGGTTGTTCCATGTGATAAATTGGATTTGGATATCACAATATTACCTGTTATTTAATTTTAATGCACATATATACCTTGGTGTTGGTGGAAGGCTTGGCCTTTTTCTAGGTGTTTTGTTCCGCTATTACCGCCAGAGTTCTTGTTACCGGTCTTATGTTTTCCACATTTTGCGCTCCTAACACGCTCGGGGTTGTTATGGGGACCCCCTTGTTTATTAGGTTGAGATTAAAACTTGTCTGGCAAGACCCAACATTGGTACTAGATTTGCTTAACAACTTAATAAAATTTGCATAGGGTCTTGCAAACCCGTGGATAATTGATCAACCCCCGGCCAGTGCTCCGTATGAGTGTTGGTCCAAACTAGAGCACTGTGCGGGGCCAACCCAGGGAAACTTGGGATATTTCTATCAGGCCTTCGTACGCGTTGCTTATCCGTCGTGTCCTGAGAATGAGATACGCGGCTCTTATCGGGTTCGTCGACACATCGGGCGGTCTTGCTGGATTTGTTTTACCTTTATCGAGTGTCTTGCATGTGGAGTCTGACTTTCTTCGGGTTTTCTTGAGGTGTTGGAATTCCTTTGGAATTACCTATGATGACCACGAGATCCGTGGTCAAGGCTATTCCCGCGGAGTGTGGTTATTTGTGATGGACTAGTTGGAGCACCCCTGCAGGGTTAAATCTTTTCTAGAAGCCGTGCCCGCGGTTATGTGGCAACTTGGATATTTGTCTAACACCCGGTTATAGTAAACTTGAAGTAAACTCTAAATAAAATACACCAACTGTGTGAGTAACTGTGATCGTCTCTGCTCGTGGACATAATCCGAGAGAGAACACGGTGGGGTTATGATTGATGTAAGTAAGTGTTCAGGATCTCATAGAGATCATACTAGATACGATCGTTCATCGTAGGCCACCCATATTTTATTTTCATGTTGCGTAAGTTAGCCACCATATATGCTTAGTGCTGTTGTAAACCAAACACATACCCCATCCCAACCTTTAAGCTTGAATAGTCTCGGTACCCGGGCGCTTCATTGCTGAGTCCTTGTGGCTCACAGATTACTACAACCCTCCAGGTATAGGTACAGATGAGTAAGTACAGGATGATCTTACCCACCTCAAGTGAGAATATGATGAGGAAAGAGGCAGGATGTACATGACTTACCCGGATGAGTAGAGGACCATGGTCGTGATCTTTGGGATAGCGAGATAGTATCATTTGCATCTGTTTTATCGTTTGATTTCGTCCGTAGCCGGACCTTGTCTTCATCCTGATGATTTGAACTTTGTGTGGATTGTAATTTAGCATGTGGCGAGTGTAAGCCAACTTGTATACTCATCTCTTCTGTAATGTATGATGCAATGTTACGATACTTGCTAACGGCAAGATGCGCCTCTATCCCTTGCGAGGTCCTCGTGTCTTAAAATGGATAGGCGCGCATCTTGGGCATGACATCCGACCCCTCAGATCACGTTGGCGATGGGCGGTGATTGGTGGCCGCCGACTCCTGTGTTTCGTGTGCGCCCGGCGGCTCCGATCTGATCTTCAAGCGGTCATGGGAGGTGCAGACGGCCCGGGTGGTTAGAATGAGGAGCTATAATCACGAGATTTAGGGAGGGGTTAGCCACATGAGTTATGTGAGATTTGGATAATATTACAATGATATAAAAAAATAAGAAAATCTTGTCCTCGTTTTTTAGGTATTAAAAATGGTTCTTCGTGTCACATATGCCAAAATAAGGCCATACGTGACAAAACTTGCAAAAAATGTTGAAAATGGTTCAAAGTTGGCGTATACATGTACTAATGACCATACAAATGCTACATGTGACGAAACTTACAAAATTTGTTGAAGATGGTTCAAACATGGGGTTTAGGGTTATTAGGGTTTAGGGGTTTAGGGTTTAGAGTTTAGGGGTTTAGGGTTTAGGGTTTAGGGGTTATGGGTTTAGGGTTATTAGGGTTTAGGGGTTTAGGGTTTGGAGTTTACGGAACTATGTTTGTCTTATAGTGAACCTAGCACACACACCAGACATAGGCGGAGCGTTGGTCAACAATGGATTCCCTCCGATAGCATCGATCCGGTCCGTCCACTGGCTCGGCAGACAAACCTCATGCGACATAGAGTATGCATCCATCCACTTGACCAGATCGATGTTGGGTTGGTTTCATACGGGTGAGCAACCCGGCTATGTGCTTTCGGGGTGTTGGCAGACTAGCTCGGAAATGCGCGTGTCAGCGATCCTCACATATGACAGAAAAAAGGCCATACATGACAAAACTTGCAAAAAATGTTGAAAATGGTTCAAAGTTGGCGTATACATGTACTAATGACCATACAAATGCTGCATGTGATGAAACTTACAAATTTTTTGAAGATGGTTCAAACTTGGCAAATTGCCCTAACATGGCCTAGACTTGTCACCCTGAAGATGGTTAAGGGTTTAAGGTTTAGGAGTTTAGGGTTTAGGTTTAGGGGTTTAGGGTTATTAGGGTTTAGGGGTTGAGGGGTTTAGGGTTTAGGGGTTTAGGTTTTAGGGTTTAGAGTTTATGGAACTATGTTTGTCTTACAGTGAACCTAGCACACACACCGGTCATCGGTGTAGCGTTGGTCTACAATGGATTCCCTCCGGTAGTATCGATCCGTTCCGTCCACTCGCTTGGCAGACAAACTTCGTGCCACATAGAGCATGCATCCATCCACTAGACCGAATGTATGTTGGGTTGGTTTCATACAATTGAGCAACCCAGCTATGTGCTTTCGGGGTGTTGGCAGACTAGCCCGGAAATGCGCATGTCAGAGATCGTCACATGTGCCACAAAAAAGGCCATATGTGACAAAACTTGCAAAAAATGTTGAAAATGGTTCAAAGTTGGCGTATACATGTAGTAATGACCATACAAATGCTGTATGTGACGAAACTTACAAAATTTGTTGAAGATGGTTCAAACTTGGCAAGTAGCCTTGACATGGCCTACACTTGTCACCATGAAGATGGTTTAGGGTTTAGGGGTTTAGGGTTTAGGGTTTAGGGGTTTAGGGTTATTAGGTTTAGGGGTTTAGGGGTTTAGGGGTTTAGGGTTTAGGGTTTAGGGTTTGGCATGCATGTAACAACTAACAATTGTTGAACATGGTTCAAACTTGGCGTGTAACAACTAACAATGGTATGCAACCAATCTGAACGTAACGTTTGGCATGCATCAAACCAATTAGCCACTATTCCTAAAAAATAAATAGCCAGTAATTGCGCCGAACAAATCTCATAATGATCTTTCTCGTTATAAACAGGGCAACAAGCACACGTTAAGTTGGCTCTGACTGTTGTGATATGTGGTTCGTCCCGTGGTCAGTGGACATGTTTTGGAAGCCCCCAAAAGATCGTGCATCGAAGCGCATTACTTCGAAATAACTAATTCACTCTACAATCACGGATATATACCTTCCCATTCTACCGCATATCTACTTTGTTTCTCCTCACGTAGCCATCGCCGGGATCGGGCCATCACTTCTTAGTCGACCATGCCGACGCCGGATTAGAGGTCTCCTCCATGGCTCCTCCCATCTTCTCTTGCAATGTTGATTATTGTTCCATTGATTCGACCAAGAAGTCATTTCCGAAGAGATTAGAAAATCTAGCCTTTTCCATAGTTGAGTAGTTCTGGTGTCATGCAAGAGCTTTTTTGATTGATAGTTTGTAGTTGTTGATCGTACGAACTGGTTATGAATATATTTTGTCGATGTTATTGTTAGGAATTAATTGGATGAGGTTGTGGATACAATTTTGATAATGCACATGTGTAAGTCCTATGTCATTGATTTTACGTGGACATTAGTGAAGAAATTTCTTTTTGTTTTTTCCCTTCAAAATTTGATTTAGTCACTTAGATGTGAATTGCACAGATGAGTTTGTTGACATATAAGGTTTGCATGAAAATCAGCAGCGCGTTTGTCTCACATTTCATACTATGGGTATATCTGTTGCTGTAGGGACCATGGTCTTAGAGGCGCATAACAACCGTGCGGAGTACGACAAGTCTTTGGATGAAGCGCGCCGGGAGATCGACTTGAAGGTGCAAAAGGATCGCGTTGAGGTAGATAAGAAACTGAAACAAGAACGTTCATACATGGACAGGATGATAAAGGAGGAGCGTGAGGAGTTATCCTGTAAGATTGCGAAGATGTGTGATGAGATTGATGAAAAGTGTAAGCGGGACCGTGAGGACATGGAAAAGAAGTTTTTTCTTGTCTACAAGGAAATGCATCAAGCGTTGCAAAAAGACTGGAAGCTTGTGGACAGTATTATACAGACAGAGCGAGTCAGGATGGATGCCAATTTGTTGCAGGCACATGTGGATATGGACAGTAAGATGCTACAGGAGTGGTCGGACATGGATTATAAGGCCATGCTAGAGAAGGTCCGCTTGGAAGGACAGATGTTAGAAGACTGTGCGATCTTATGGCCACAGCTTCAATGCCACAGTAATCCACCCCGACAACATGTCTTCACTTATTCTCCCCCTGTAAGTATCTCGTACCGATTGTACATATTAAGGACCTAGATATTTTCTGATACAAACATCTTCAATTTGTGGCTAACCTTATGTCAGCGATTATATGTAGGCTAAGCTTCATGAGACGGCAAAATCCCCATTCACTAGGGACCATGCGACAAAGTCACCCGTTCAATGCCACATCACTCCACCCCAACAACATATCTTCAATTCTCCCCTTGTAAGTACCTCGCAACGATGACATAGACAAGATATGGTATGACCTTTTAAAAATTGCGTGTAAACCCACTGTCGACATTTCATACACATGATAAGAAACTTGAGATGGGACAGTACCCAGTCCCTCGTCTCAGATGGCACAATCCCCAGTCACTCCACATGAAGGATACATTCCACAAAAGGAGGTAACAACACCGCAATGTTGCAATGCACATAATTTTTTTTGCCCCTTTACACATTGAATGTATTAACTTTGATGTGAGATAATAGGTGTTGGTCATGGAATTTTTAGTTCATAGGGATGATGAGATGTCACATGTCCCGAGATCATACTTTGAGGGCAGACCGACAGAAGTCGGACTTAATGAACCTGGCAAAGTGACCTACGATCTCTTTTGGTTGCAAAATGGGAGTAGAACTGTACTACTTCTTACCCGGGTTTGTGTGGAAGCTGCCAGAAGGAATGATCTTGATTGTAGGACTAGATGATGTAGCAAAAATGCTTTCTGATCTGAATGGCAGCAAGACATGTCACTTGGACATTGTGTACAATGGAACTACGGGTCGTTATCCCGAGGATGACATTGATCCAGAGGTTGAAATTGTACATGTTACATGCATGTAGTTTATGGATACATCATTTTTGAGTTGTTACTAATACCATTCCTATGGTTGTTTACAGGAAGTGAGAATCCAAGAATTGGAGGGCCTTGCTAGAGAGTTGGTGGAGAAAGAACAAGAACAACTTCAGTTGTATGGTTACATTGATGTTAAGCAGAAAAGATTGAAGAACATGGGTCGTCGCCAAGCCCGACGCAATCTCCAACATCCAAATGCAAGAGGTCACTGGATTTTGGTAGTGGAGAAGACCATATATAGTAGGCTCAATGGTTTTTCAACCAGTTTAAGCTTCAAACTAGGATTATTTTGTTTCAAACAAAGATATTTTCTGTTTCACACTATGTTCGCAATTATGGCACAATTTATTAATGAGACATTTCTTTCGACAACAATGTAGCGAGAATTATGCCTTTTTTTTATGATCAACCATAGAGTTGTTTCTGAGTTGTTTATGAGATGGCCTTGCATCTAAACAAGTTGGGGACAACAGTGAGTGCAATGCCAGTGTGATAGTTCTAGTGCTTCTGCTTACAAAAAATCTAAAATATACTTATTGATTGCTAGAACATAAAGCTGCCATTATATTCCTGACCTCTTTAAAACATCACCCAACCCTCCACCAGCACTGTCATCATTACAACCGCAGTCGCGATGCCTCGGCCTCCTTGCTCCCCACTCCTCTCTCCCACCGCCCACTACTGTGCGGAAAACCCCCGTCAAGCTCAATGTCGTCGCTGACGCCATGGATAACAACCTCGGATGGCAGAGGGCTGTTGAAGATCTGGCCAGAGACGACCACGTCGCCTGCGCTGAGCTAAAGGAGATCTCATGATGGTTCCCAAGCGTCCAGATGATGAGGAATCATGCGCGCGGTCTGGTGTAGGTGATGGCCAACGACGAGAAGGCGCGCGCATTCCCTAACGGCCGCGGCCTGCCTACAACGCTCATCATGCGGTTCGCAATGCGGGAGACGTAGTCCGACGATCCTAACCAGCGGTCCTGTTGGTGGATGTATCGTTCGGCCGCTCCGCCGCAGCCTGACATGAACCGTGTTCAATCTAGGGCGAAGCGCATCCAGGAAGTCGACCTCGCCGTCCCTGCGCCCGTCAACGCTGCCTACTGGGATAGATTCCAGCCGGAGATGCTCTACCACAATGACAACTCTGATGTTCACTCATCCTCTTCTAACGAGGGTGAATCCTCTAACGAGGGTGAGTCCTCTGACCAAGAGGAGCAGGAGGAGCATGAGGTTGTTGTCGTCTCCGACGACGAGCAAGAGGTAATGATGTTTGCGCCCGTCGTCGAGCAGGAGGGAGGCCCAGAGCTCCCAATTGATGTGGAGGCACTGCTAGACGTGCCCGACATCATCAAGATGGAGGTTTAGGAGGAGCAACCTATGGTGGACGACGAGCAGGAGGTGATGATGTTTGCGCCCGTCGTCGAGCAGGAGGGAAGCCCAGAGCTCCCAATTGATGTGGAGGCACTACCAGACGTGCCCGACATCATCAAGATGGAGGTTCAGGAGGAGCAGCCTGTGGTGGATGACAAGAAGAAGAGCAAGAAAGTAGTGGAGAAGCCTGTTGTAGGGCCGGTGCACCACTCAGAGCGTCTCAAGCACCTGAAGAACTGACGATTCAACAAATCTGAAGATGCAGTTAGCAAGACTGAAGAAATGAAGAAGTTAGCACTTAGGTATGCTTATTAGTCATAGATTTCAGCATATAAGTTATCTACAAGTTATCAGGACTTAAGTATTTTTTGTTAAGTGTGTTGGTTGAAGCACCTAAGTTATTTGTACTAAAGTGTTGGTTTAAACAACTGAGTGTGTTGCTCATGCTGTCTTGCTTGACTTGCTGCTATGTTGTTGTGCCTTGGTATTGTGTTGATGTGCCTTGTTGCTATGTGCTGCTGATGTCTGGTCTTGTGTGTTGCCTTGACCATATATACCATATATGTGCTGCTAATGACTACTCTTGTGTGTTGCCTGGACCATATATAACATATATGTGTTGCTGATGTCTGCTCTTCTGTGTTGCCTGGACCATATATAGCATTTAAACTTCACAAATAGGTTAGTACACAAAGAAGATCAGAGACCTTCAAGTTCACACATACTCTAGTACACATATTACTGAAATCACCTCAAGTTCATGAAATTAAAGCTAGTGCAAATTACGGCTTTGCTAAAAATCAGTTGACTAAGACTTTGCTACAAATTATGTGAGCAATACAACAACAATGCATCATTGAAATTCATCAAGGATCTCCTTCATCTTCATTATCTTGCACTTGGTGTCCTCTTTAAGTTTGAAGAGGTCACCAATCATGTACTCCAGTTTCTTCTTCTCTTTCTTTAACTGATCCCTCTCCAACACCAGATTATCCCTCTCTTGCACCAATTTACCATTATGATCCATGAATTGGTCCCTCTCTTTCTCTGCCTTGGCTCTAACAACCTGGTGAATATTAGTGGCAGACTTGTCACTAATCTTCTTCTTCTCCACCTCTTCCTTTAGGTCAGTTAATGCAATCTGAGTGCTCCCTAGCTGTTCAAGTGCTTGCTCCTTGTCAGCAACCATCTTAGCAAAATCCACCTTGAAAAACCTCAGATCTTTTTTCCATTTTTTCCTTCTCTTTCAGGATCTTAAAGTTTTCTTCAGCATTCACAACATTTTGGTTGAGCCTCAGCTTGTTCTCATCTTCATACAAGTCCCAAATGTTTCCTAAGGCCATCTTTAGTTGAGGAGGCCACTCTAGATCAACCCACTGCACATAGTTGCTTTTTGATCCTTCCTGCCGATTTAAACAAATAACAGTTCATAGTTTAGGATAAAATTAACATGTCATCATTACCATTGGCTATAAAATTAACATTGCGTCACTAGCACTGGCATTGATATTGGATACTAACCTTCTGTCCATAGCCTAGGAACCTCCTGCCACTATCCACAGATTCACAAGCCACTAACTTCTCACACACTGCTTGGTGCTCACATCTAGCACCAAGTTCTTTAGCAATACCACTCCATTCAGAGCAGCTAATGGTGGCAGGTGCCTAAAACAAATGATGGCAGTGCAGTTTAGGAAAAATTTGCCCCATCTGGACCCTAAACCTACCTATCTGATTTAGAGGACTTACCGGACTAGTGACTGATTCGCCATCCGCGGATGAGGTTGCCGAATCGTTCCAGGAAACCATGGTTGCGGAATGGTGGTGGCGGCACCAAACTTGATGGCGGTGGCGGCGATGTGGAAAAGTGTAGACGGGGTGGAGCTGGTGCGGGGGGGGGGGGGGGTTGGGTGGTAATTGTGCATGCAAAGCAATGGACCGGTTAGCCAAACTCTCCCACCTAATTATTAGGGATTTATTGCTATTTTGGGCCCGGTTTTAAAGAAGAAAGGACGTGGTGATAGGCTTGTTTCTCAGATTGATTATTTCCCTCATCCAATCTACTACCACCTACAACAAAGAGCTCTTTCTTATGAGCCCAATACACCTGGACAGAGGGAGTAGGACTGTGGGGTGCACTTTTACAAGTTTTGGACTAAATCATCACATCCTGTGCAAGTTGTAGGACTTGGGGTGCTTTTAAATCCTTATTCCTATTCGAAATACATCGTCATTATTAAAGTTGGACATCAAATGATCACATAGAAAATGGAAACGAAAGATGTCGAACTAATACGGTGACATGGCAGTACAACCACACTTCACGAAATAACTGTCACGATGAAATAGAATGTAAAGACCACATCACACAAAGCTGAATGGCGCATGACTTTGTCTGGCTCATCGTCGATTCATACTCTATGTAGCCATCATAGTTCATCTTTGAGATCCTACAAAGACGAATAGAATAAATCACATGGACATCAATACTGAGTAAAACCCATGCAAAAAATAAATTGATTCTGACATAGCTTTTCTTTTGGTACCTCTAACAATTTAGCGCATTTACGTCGATTGTGACCTGGATTCTTGCAATAGCCACAATTATTCTGTGATCTTGACTTATTTGTCTTTGCCTACAACCTTTTCTTTGGTGCACCTCGTCCTGGCACATGCACGGGATACAGAACCTTATCAACTTTCTCCGAGTGTGGCATCAAAGGGCCAAACCTAATGGTGTTATGCTGAGCATTAGTTGACTCCTTGCTGTTAGCTTGTTCAATACTTGATTGGTTGCCATGATGTGCTGCTTCCAAAAGCATCTTTAGACACTGATAGTCCACATCAGAGTAGCATGCCTTGAAACTTGCGGTGTGACTAGAATTCCGCAACTCACGGTACCTTTGCAGGCTCGCCGAATAGTCATACATCTGGTTTTTTCTGGTCGGTGTGTATGCACATTTTGCATTCATAGTCCACCTAGTGGGAACGCAACAACTGGGCAGAATTGTTTGGTTCAAAATCCCCAATATGTACAAAATGTGGGGACATGGTGTGCCTGCGCATTCCAGCATACAGCAAGAACAACTGACCCTGTCCAAAATACCTCCTTGCTCCTCAATGCGCACTCCAAACTTTTTATCCATTCTTTGCTGCTTGGACATAACATAGGTGGAAACTTCTGATCCTTCTAGTATCTCTCTGACCTGACATTTGCTGACAGCATTTATGGTCCATAAGACCACCTTAAAGACACTAGGAGTGAAAACTGTTGCGGCGTGTTTGTCAAGCGCCGAAGCATTTTCCTCTGTACATGGAAGGGGCTGCAAGGCTTCGATGTCATGGAGAGCTTCGTTAATCCATCGCGATGCAAGGCAATGCTCATAGTGCTCTAGCATTTCAAACAACGACATCTTACCCTCAAGATGCGTATGTAGCACAAAGTTCAAGCTCTCACTCCTCTGATTGCTGCTCAATGCTAGGAAACAACGCCCTGCAAGATATGTAGCACACCACAACTTTCTCATCTGATACATCTGATGCAACCAAGACTCCTCACTGGTTAGTTTATTCCGTTGTAAGAATTGTATCCATTTTATCTCATGCTCTTCAATGGAAGAAGTATCATATATGAAAGATCTGAATTCCTCCTTTACGCGTCATCATGCAGATGGAGTACAATATTCTGCTGAATGTGCCATATACATAGTCTATGGTTTGAGCCAGGCTAGACCACCCTAATTGCTCGTTGCATTGCAAGGTCCCCGTCTATAATCACATATATCGGATGCTTTTGTGCCATGCATTCAGAAAAGGTCCGCAACATCCACTCGTATGCCTGGCTTGTTTCATGAGAAATTATACCGCAGCCAAAAATAACAGTGCTGCGGTGATGATTCAACCTGACCAAAGGCACGAATGACAGATTGTACTTATTGGTTCTGTATGTGCTATCAAAAACAATGAAGTCTCTGAAAGCCTCATAGTCAAGTCACGATTGACTATCAGCCCAGAACAGTCCCTTCAGATGTCCAAGCTCATCTACCAAGTACCTGAAGAAAAAATCCGCATCTCGCTCACGCCTCGCCATCATGTGCATGATCACCGTTTGAGCATCACCGGCACTGATTGTCTCCTGCTTATTAGCATGGCAGAAATTATAAATGTCCCTCTTTGTTCATCCAACCTTATCAAATCCACCGTATTGAATGCACAAAATATCCATAATACGGTATTTGCGGATCCCAGATTTTTTCCATGTCCGCAATGTCCGCTTTCTGCTCATTGCTAATTCGTCTGTGCGAACACAGCAGACAAGAAAGATCCCGTGGGGCTAGAGAATGGCTGTGCTCATCGCTGAAATCCTTGACAAACCACACACCTGTTTCCTCCTGTCTCGCAATGACCAATTTAGCGTTACACCCAACACGAGTTAAACTTTGTGGCCTCCTCTTTCTATCTTCCATCTTTCTTTTCATGTGCTTCTCTTCGCGAAACCCTTGACGACTACACACAATTTTCCTTAAAATTGCATATTTGTTGGATCCATCCCACTCAACGTAGCTTCTCCTCACACTAAAACCTTTTTCAAGAGCATATTTGTTGTAGAATTCATAGCCTTCAACCTCACTATCAAACATCTTGCTGACAACATTTTGATACTCGAACATACACTCATCACTTACATCCTCCATGTCTTCCTGCATATGACATATGAAATACACAGTTGGTGTTTATCAATGTTGCAGGTGTAAAATAGCTCATAGGCAAAGACAAGTGCATGGAAAAGACTTTTGCTCGTTTCACATATGAGGGAAACCAATCATCAACATTCAAGAAGTACTATCCTAGCATGAATGATGACACGAAAAAACTATATTGCATGCACTATGGAAACCTCGAGCATAATGCCAAGACAGATTCATACCTTAAGGATGGTACGCGGAAAGAGATGGGATCGCCCGCCGCTGTCGCCGCCGACTCAGCCACCGCAGATCCGGCCTTCTTCTTCTTCGGTGACAGCATGGGGTGGGGGGCTGGGGTTGGTTGGGTGGAGGACGAGGACGATGAATTTTTTTCTCTCACCGAGCACGTCGACGACGGAGAAGGTCAGGAGCACGACGGTGACGAATAGATCGGACGAGGATTGACAACTGGATCGAGTAGACGTGGATCTAGTCCTCAGGTAATCGGTTGAAGAAAACATATTTCCCCTTGAACCATTATGCCCTTATCATAACTAATATAATAAATTTAATCAATTTTAATTCCCCACAAGATCGGACGGCTGATAAAAATCAGCCGTGTAAGTACTGGTCAGTACTCCGAGTACTAACCCCATCACCGTAAAACAACTCTTCTTATATTAGTTTACGAAGGAAGTACTTTGTAAGGTCACTGTGAATAATTAATAAAATGATTGCATGCATCGCCCGGATGCAAACGCCGGGGGTATATCCTCCTTTTCTGGAAAAAACTAGAGTTAAGCTAGACCGTTGAGGATTTTCTTTTCCAATAGAAGGTACTACTGGAGATACAAAGCCTTGTTGGGCTTCCTCTGGTTCAGGAGGATTGAAAAAGAGTAAAACATGCATCCTTTAGGTCAGAAATGATAGAAGAGTAGGTTCATCTCCCCTTCAATAAGTTTATTGGTCTGATTTCTCAACCCACGACGGCTTATGGATTCCAGGTGATGGATAAGTGATGTATAAAATCCATATCCACCCTGAAAATTTGTCTGGTCCTTTTGGATGGCAGACAAATCGAATGCAGGGCTAACCTAGTTCCGTCTGTAGAAACTATACGATGGACATATCTAATTTTGTAGTGTTATGGTTTGTTTCCGATCAAGGATCGTTTATAGGTTCAGACTCTGCTCAAGTGGGACAACTAGATCTGATCCATACTTGGACCTACATGACAAAAGTGAAGCAACTGCATAGGACAGTGCTATAAAACTGATAACTATAAAACAAGCATCTGCATCCGCGCTCACGAAAAAAATCAAAACAAATACTAGACAAATTAAAAAAATTCCAATTTTTTTGTGTGGTACATATTTTGATGCGTGAGGTCCGCTCTGAATTTCAACTTATTTGGACATTTGAGGAGCTCTCAAAAAAGACAAATCGGGGTCAGAAAAAAAGGTTTACTGTTCACCAATTTTTTTGACCGGTTTGTCTTTTTTGTCGAGAGCTACTCGGATGTCCAAATAAGTTGAAATTTGGATCGGACCTCACACATCAAAATATGTACCACACAAAAAAATGGAATTGTTTGAATTTTTCTAGCATTTGTTTTTATTTTTTCCGTCGGCAGGTGCAGATGAGCCTGGGCTCAGAAACGAATTTTCGATAAAACAATATCTACTCTAAATTTAACAATGTCTGCATTTCCACTGTATGTTGATTTTCATATACATGTTCCCGTGGCTTCTCTTCAATATTAATAAATTTTTCAAACATAATTTGATTTCCACTATTAGTTCTATGAAGTGTAAGTATAAAAATATGCAGAACATATGTCCCTCTGGCAACGAGGTGCATTTGAATGTTGTTAACCTGGAATGAAAGTAAATAAAAAACTGAAGTAAAACTAATTCGATTAGGGGTTAGCTTGGAATTGCAGTGATTTGTGATAACATCGTCATATAAAGTTGAGGAAAAGCGAGCCTAACACACTTCTGCTAGATGTTTTACATATTTGACAATTACACATACATCACACTAAGGATTAGAGGCACCTTTTTTAGTAATACCTTAGGCCCAAAATATTCTGGTGATATATATACTGTGGTAAATTTGATTAAGCTTTCTATAGACCAAACCAGAATTTGTGTAGGGAAACTATCATGATTCTACTCAATAACAAGGATGACATACATATCAACACATACGCAGTTTTCTCTTCTTAAGTTTTTGTAGGTCAACTACCTCTTAGCAGGTGCTTCATGTCTTTTCCTTCTTCCTCCTTGTACCATACTTTGTAATTTGAAAATTTGAAAAAATTCAGTCCAGAGAAATCCCGTCTGATTTGCTAAAAAAAACTATGTAGTGTTGTAATATACATGGAATGTGAAATTACTTTGTAAGCTCGAGATGCATCAACTAGATTAACTAGAAGAACTTACTCAATAGTCTACACCATTCAGAAAGTTCCATACTTTCCTTCCATAGATGCTCCTCTTACAACTAGTTTCAAGTGGCTCCAGCTTTAGTCATATTCCAAGAACAGAAAGAAGCATGATAGCAACTCCTGTGGTGTTCGAGATTCAAGGTCAGAACATAGACTATTGACCAGCAATTTTCGGGACTTTGATATGAAGCAGTTTGCAAAGGAAAACTATAGCATAAGGAAGGTATCATGGCTATTAATGTTAGCCATATAAATAACTCATGTTTAAACAAATAAAGTGATTTGGGGAAGCTGATTTTTGTCCCTCACCAAACCTTAAGTGGTTTTCTCGCTCACATGGTCTGGTTTTAACCTGCATGCCACATGACCCTCCACACGCTTCTTCTTCCCATGAATTTCCGCATGAGGTCACATGATCATATGGCACTCCATCCTCCTCATAGTCCTCTGGAAAATATGGGACTTGAGAAACGCCGTGGCCTTCAGGCAACAAAATCACCATAGTATTTTCACCCTAAAACGAATCATTGATGACCTCATGCTCTGGACACACCGCATCAACAAAGCAGAGCAGAAACAAGCCGCCTCCTCATGGCGTTCCTACCTCCTATCACGACTACACATGCTTATGTAATTCACCCTGTAATCAAACATTTGTTGGGTTACAATCATGAGAAATATATTCAGGTGGGGAACTCCACCCCCCCCCCCCCCATTGATTTTTCAAAAAAATAAGTTCCTGCTGATGAGCTTTCAGTCGATGTGCGGACTGAAGATCAATTGTGCAAAGACTGAAGTGGTAGTCATGGGGTGTGATTTTGAGGAACAACTCTGGTCAGTTCACACGAGGAAGTATGGGCTTTATTTGCATCCCATCATGTATTTAGGCATCCCAATTGACTCCAAGAAGCTTTCAATTGTTGATTCGAAGTTCCTCATGGACAGAGTTGGCCAATAAGGTTGACTTGCAAAGATTACTATCTCTTTTTTCGTCGTTCACCCAAAGAAAAACTAAGTGAGGATGTCTTTATTGGGCAACCTACGCATAACTCTTGGTGTTCAGATCACAAATTTTCTGTGTAAAAATCTTGAAATATGCTTCTCCGGTTACCAGTTATATTCTAACCTACGTGTCACGCATTCATCCTCAAGCCAATATGTGTCCTATAGCTGAATACTTGTTTCTAACGAACACCACAGAACTATCTTTGCACACGTCGTGGTCCCAGTGAACCCTATGGACTTTGACATGAATTGGAAGTATTTTATAAGAGAAGCTTCTTTTTGCAAGAATTTTATAACAGACTTGCAAGAAGAAACAAGCTTCTGTACTTATGACAGGAACAAGAGACACAAGTAGATTTTTGCACCTAAGGAGATACGGCATGCACATCAGGAAAAGGTACGTATGTCCGTGCTCATCAGAATCTCCCACGTGACACGCTTCAAGGTGCTCACTATCCTGAGGTGCGCAGATTTGAAAAGGTGCAAACACCTGCTCAAGTTGCCTAAATTTTACATCAACTTGGACTTCATGCCTCATGATTGGAGGATAAAGATTCAGCTTTGATGGTAATGCGAGTCTTGTCGACTATCGCCAAAAGAAGCAATTTTATTCGAATTGTTGATCTTTTGAGTAGAGCTCTTGTATGTGAGTCTTGTCAACCATCGCGAAAACATATTTGGGGCACGCGTTATTTATTGTCTCCCCACGCAGCAACTTCCTATGGAACTATCCTCTATAGAGACCAACCATCACTACAGGACTAAGTTTAGACGCCGACGGCCAAATGTCGGGCCGTCGGCGTAGATGGCCCACCTCGTCAGCCCTGACAGCGGGCCGTCGGCGTCCGCGAGCCGTCGGCGTAGGCCGCTTTAGTCCGAGGGCCACCGTCGGCGTATAGAGGCTGTCGGCGTAGGTTCATTTTAGGCCGAGGGCCGTCGTCGGCGTATCGCCAGCCGTCGGCGTAGGACTGCCAGGTGGGCCCTGGTGACGGTCGGGCGGTAACGCCGTCAGCCCAGTAGAGGCTACGCCGATGGCCGTCGACCTTTGGCCCCGACCTTGAGCATCCCATGCAATTCAGTGAGCTTCTTATCCATGTTGTGCATATGATAGTTTGAGATGAACGTCCCATAGCTAGTTGCAAGAACACCCAAAGCTTGCACGTATCCGATCATTTTGATCACATGCGGGCTCAATGGATCACCTTCCTTCAGATTACAATCCAACAAGGATCACCAGACGTTGAACCTTTCGGTCCTAGCCTGCACCTGAAACATGCTCCTAAGACCCTCGCTCATATCGAAAGCTGCAATGTGTTCGAAATGCTGTTGCAAATCGGGCTCCATACAAGCCAGCATGAGGCAGCTGATCTCGTTTGATTCATCAACGAGTTTTGAGTAGGCATTCTTGGTTGTGGCATTAGCATTATCGGCAGGTGCCTCTCGAAGTGGATCCTCTAGAACATGTTCCTTTTTATCGTGCTTGAGAACAATTCTCAGATTTCTATACCAGGTGGTAAAGTTTGTTCCATTCAGTTTATCCTTTTCCAGAATTGATTTCAATGCAAAGTTTGTTGGAAATATGCCCTAGAGGCAATAAATAAAGTGTTTATTATTATATTTCCTTGTTCATGATAATCGTTTATTATCCATGCTATAATTGTATTGATTGGAAACACATTACATGTGTGGATAAATAGACAACACTTTGTCCATAGTATGCCTCTAGTGAACTAGCTCATTGATCAAAGATGGTCAAGGTTTCCTAGCCATTGACATGTGATGTCATTTGATAACGGGATCACATCATTAGGAGAATGATGTGATGGACAAGACCCAAACTACAAACGTAGCATATGATCGTGTCAGTTTATTGCTACTGTTTCTGCATGTCAAGTATATGTTCCTATGACCATGAGATCATGCAAACTCACGGATATCGGAGGAGTGCCTTGTGTGTATCAAACATTGCAACGTAACTGGGTGACTATAAAGGTGCTCTACAAGTATCTCCGAGGGTGTCTGTTGAGTTGGCATGGATCAAGACTGGGATTTGTTACTCCGTGTGACGGAGAGGTATCTCAGGGCTCACTCGGTAATACAACATCACAATAAGCCTTGCAAGCAATGTGGCTAAGTGTTAGTCATGGGATCTTGTATTATGGAACGAGTAAAGAGACTTGCCGGTAACGAGACTGATAAAGATCTTTGTAGAATATGTAGGAACCAATATGGGGTCCAGGTCCCGCTATTGGTTATTGACCGTAGAGGTGTCTCGATCATGTCTACATAGTTCCCGAACCCGCAGGGTCTACACACTTAAGGTTCGGTGACGTTTCGGTAGTATAGAGTTATGTATGGTGGTGACCGAAGGTTATTCAGAGTCTCAGATGATATCCCGGACGTCACGAGGAGCTCCGGAATGGTCCGGAGGTAAATATTGATATATAAGAAGTCCTATTTTGGTCACCGGAAAAGTTTCGGGCTCATCGGTAGTGTACAGGGAGTGCTGGTAGTGTACCAGGAGGCCATCGGGAGGGGTATTTTGACCCAAGAGGCTACTGGGCTATGAGAGGATGAATACCAGCCTTGGTGGGCTGGTGGGATTTCCCCACAAGGCCCATGCAACTAGGGAAAGAAAAACCCAATAGGAAAAGTGGAGAAAAAGGCAAAAGGGGAGGAATCCTAGTCCTACTAGGACTGGAGGAGGAATCCTCCTCTCCTCCCCCTTCGGCCGAAGCAAGGGGGCCTTGGACCTTGTGCCAAGGCCTCTCCTCCCTCCCTCTTATATATACTAGATGTTTTAGGGTTTTGGCACAGAATTTTCAGCCACGTGCTACTCGTTCCTCCAGTGCATAGTTTCTCCTCTAGATCGGATTTCTGTAGTGCTTAGGCGAAGCCCTACTGGAATAGCTCCACCACCATCGCCGGAGCACCATGACGCTGCTGGAGAACTCTTCTTCCTCTCCGCTCCCTCTTGCTGGATCAAGATGGCAGAGATCGTCATCAAGTCGTACGTGTGCTGAACGCGGAGGTGTCGTCCGTTCGGCGCTAGATCAGAAGGATCGTGATCAAGTTCGTGGGACGGATCGTGATCAAGTTCGCGGGACGTATCGTGATCAAGTTCGCGGGACGGATCGTGATTGGATCGCGGGACACACGGCGATTTGGATCGTGAAGACGTTCGACTACACCAATCGTGTTTCTTAACGCTTCCCGCTTAGCGATCTACAAGGGTATTTGGATCCACTCTCCCTCTCGTAGATGCTCATCACCATGGATAGGTCTTGCATGAACGTAGTAAATTTTTTGTTTCCCATGCGACATTCCCCTATTATGGCATCATGAGCTAGGTCTATGTGTAGATGAGATCTCGAGTAGAACATAGAGTTTGTGGGCGTTGATACTTAGATTGCTTCCTCCCTTGGTCATGTTTTGGTTCAGCGGTATTGTGAGATGAAGCGGCCTGGACCAACATTACTCGTACGCTTACGAGAGACCGGTTCCCTCAACTGCAACTTGTTGCATAGATGGCTTGCGGGTGCCAGTTTCTCTCACTTTAGTTGGATCGGATTCGACAAAGGCGGTCCTTGAGAAGGTTGAAAAGCAACTAATGTATCGCCGTTGTGGTTTTATCGTAGATGAGAATTGTTCTTGCTAGATACCCGTAGCAACCACATAAAACATGCAACAACAATTAGAGGACGTCTAACTTGTTTTTGCAGGGTATGTTGTGATGTGATATGGCCAATTACATGATGTGATATATGTGATGTATGAGATGATCATGTGATGTATAGATTATCACGACTTGCATGTCGATGAGTACGGCAACCGCAGGAGCCATAGGGTTGTCTTTAATTATTGTATGACCTGCGTGTCAATCATTAAGCGCTATGTAATGCTTTACTTTATCGCTAAACGGTAGCAATAGTAGTAGAAGCATGTTGGGCGTGACAACCCCGATGGCGACACGTTGATGGAGATCAAGATGATGGAGATCATGGTGTCTTGCCGGTGGCAATGGAGATCATGCCGGTGCTTTCAAGATGGAGATCAAAAGCACAACTTCATGGAAATATCATGTCACTTATGATTTGCATGTGATGTTAATCCTTTTTATGCACCTTGTTTTGCTTACACTACTAGGAAAAGGCATGCTAGTGGCGCACCAGCTTTGCCTACTAATTGTGCACTGGTGGTGCGCCACTAGCACCATGCCATTAGAATTAAATACTAATGGCGCACCCCTGGTGCGCCATTAGAATCTGGTGTACTAATGGCGCACCAGGCCGTGCACCATTAGTATAGCCAACAGTGCGCCATTAGTATGCCTCCCAGGGGGCCATATGTACCTGTGTGCTTTGGCATACTAATGGCGCACTAGTGGCTGATGCTCCATTAGAGTCTTTTTACAGTTCGCCATTAGAGTCTTGAGTGGTGCGCCACTAGTACGAATATTAGGATTTTTTTTTCTTTTCTGATATTTTCATAGGTTACAAAATATATTATTGGACAGAATTTAGACAACACCACATAGCAACAGCAGATTCATCGAATACAATAGAAGATTAGTCTTCAAATACAAATCATCATATTAGTCTCCGAATTCAAAAGACCGAACAAAGATAGAACATTACAAGTCTCGAGACTGCGAGTAGCGAGTTTGTCTTCACATTACAAGTCAATATCGATCATCTAAACTACCATCACATAGAAGAGAGCTGCGGTCATCACAATGAGCATAATCCCGATGAAACTGGTCTTCATCCGGTTCCTCCAACGCTCCCTCCTCTCTCCCGCTAGATAGCGTGCGTATCTAGATTCCTCCTCCGCCCTAGTGGTGTACCCTTTGTAACTGTTACCGTTGAAACGGTGAACCTGTCTCCGACACTCCTCCCAGTCGTCATAGACTCCGGGAACCTTACCCTTGTACACGACACGATGGTACCTGCAAACTCAAGGGCCTCTCGGGGTACCTGCAAAATCATCACGACACGATGGTCGGAGACAAAACCCAGCAAAGTAGCACCACAATGTGCCTCTACTTTCATATGGATGAAAAGGCCACAGACCATATGGTCCTCTGCTTTCATATGGACAAAAATCAGCTCAACTTATGTGAGCTTCCATTCCAGATCTAATAGGTCACCCAACAAAAAATAATCAATAGTTTTAGCTGAAAAAAATTCATGGATTGCTGTTAACTGAAAATTAGTGAACTTGGCAATAAAACTGGAATATTAAAACCTTTGGCAAACATAGATTAAAAGGAGAAGGTAGAACTGCAACTGATTTGGTATAGCTATGAAAGCTCACTAGTCACTACATCCCTCTTGCGACCCATGGCATACAACAAAGTAACTCCTCTCAATTTCAGGCAAAGTTCAATATAGGGTATTCCCATTATCAGTAATGACATCTCTTGCCAATCTAGTGAACATCTTCCATATAACGGATATCTTCAGTTTAGCTACTTTGCCTGATGCTAAGTACAATAGGCTAGCTTTGTATCTCCCATATGTCACCCAGCTACTGTAGCGTGCGCAAAAACATAACAAGAGGCTGTCATGTTATTTGCTGATACTGTTACTGATAAACATGCCTTAATTATACTTGGAATCTACGTATGTATGTAATGTAAAAACGCTCTTATATTATGGGAAGGAGGGAGTATATTTTAGGCTCCTCTGTCTAAATAAACCGGTTCATATTTCGATCATGTCAGGGAAGCAAAACATTCAACCGCTTGCATATAGTTCAACACGTTGTTACTGAAACGGGTTGACTGAATTTGGTAGTACTACTGAGCTAGTGGTTTCAGGCTTTCAGCTTTAGTTTGTAGCATTTTCTGTCGAAACGGTGAGCGATCGGAATAGAGACTGAAAAGGGATGGCGTCGTCCTCTCGCCTGATCTTGGCTGTGCCTCGGGAAGAGCAGACTATGCAAGTAGAATCAATGCAGCACAAATTACTTGATTGGAGCAAGAGGAGAGAAACCACATAGACTGACAAGATCAAAACCAAGGACGAGGGACCGGGAAACATAACCGGATATACTGTCGTGCCCTGGTTGTTTGATCAAACTTAATTGGGCCAGCATGAGCAACGAATGCAAGGAGATGGAGAAAACAAGTGAGAAAGGTATACAAACAGAGGAAGACGGAATAAAATTCAGAAGATCTCCGGAACTGAATGTTGACGAGTCTCCTCGAATAAGAAAGAGTATGTATCTGTATCTGCTTGGAAGAAATTAAGCAGCATACTGAAGCCGCATCGGGTACGCCTGGACCCTCCTCGATCACATTCCGGAGGCGACAGAAGGCACTCACGATCGCACAGACCGAGCATCCATGCACCAGATCGAGCTTGATGTGCCAAACAATAGAAATTCCTTTTGGTATGATAAATCTAAATTCCTGACTATAAGTTTTAGTTTCAGAAGTAGACAAAAGTAACTAGCTCGTAACATTTCGACAACGACTAGGAATTAGTAACGCAGGGCATGACGACGTGGAAAAGCACCTGAATCATTCTTAACTCCAGAAATCATTGCATCACTTTAGGGCCAATAATTGTAGAGAGTAAAATGATAGCAAGGGCACATGGTATGATTCAGTGGCAAATTCAAGTTCCAGGTCACGATTTATTTGATCAAACCAAGTCCAACATGACAAATGGAAGAATAACTTTAGACCAGAGTACAAACTGAATTATGACATTATAGCTTATGAGTCTGGAATAGACAGGGGCATGGCACGGCAAGGGAGGGAGGAGCAGGAAGGAGGCAAGGGAGGAGAGCGGATGGAGGGAGGAAGGGAGGAGAGAGGAGGGAGGGAGGAAGGGAGGAGGGAGGGAGGGAGGAGAGAAGAGGGAGGGAGGGAGGGAGGGAGGAGAGAGGAGAGAGGAGGGAGGGAGGAGAGAGGAGAGAGGAGGGAGGAAGGAGGCCCGTACCTTGTAGGGAACAGGGTGGCGGCGATGGCGACCAGGGAGGAGGAGGCGACCAGGGTGGCGGCGATGGCGACCAGGGTGGCGGCGATGGCGAACAGGGTGGCGGCGATGGCGACCGGAGACGGGAGAGGAGGAGGATCTGGCGAGAGGGAGGGACGAAGGGGTCGGGGGAGTTAGTTAGCTAAATATTTCTAATGGCGCACCCCCGAGTGGTGCGCCATTAGAATGTTTTTTTCACATTCTAATGGCGCACCCCTCGGGGGTGCGCCATTAGAATGTTTTTTTCACATTCTAATGGCGCATCCCCGAGCGGTGCGCCATTAGAATGCTATTTTTTAATATTCTTTTATAAGAACAATAATAATTTTTTTATAAAACAGAAATAAATTTTTTATGAATATGAAAAATATCATCAAATTTGTTATTTGAAAATGGGGGTGGTCGGCGGCGGTGGAGCGGGGGAGTGTGCGGGGGGTGCTCGGAGACGGTGGGTCGTCGGCGGCGGTGGAGCGGGGGAGGGTGCGGGCGGTGCTCGGCGGCAGTGGAGCGGGCCGGGGAGGGTGCGGTGGGTCGTCTCGGCGGCGGTGGAGCTAGCGGGGACGTTTTTCGCGGTGACGTTTGCGCCCGCGGTCTTGGATTTGGCTTCGGGTATAACCATGGTGGTGAAATACCGGTCTTCTTTTAGGACGCACTTGGCCCATCTGACACGGAACATCGGGACCTTCTCTCCAGCGTAGCTTAGCTCCTAGATCTCCTCGATCCTTCCGTAGTATCTGTCCTTGTCGTTACCGGTGTAGGATTCCATCGTTACCCCGGAGTTCTGATAACCATCGCTCTTCATGTCCTTGTCCTCGGTGTAGAATGTGTAGCCGTTGATATCGTACGCCTCATAGGTCATCAGGTTGTGCTCGGCGCCCTGTGACAAGGCGAATATGAGTTGTTCTTCCGCGGAAGAATCCTCATGTAAAGGGTACGACAGAAGCTTCTGCTTGAACCAACGCGTGAAACATGAGTTGTGCTCTTTGATTATATCTCCGTCCGTCCTCTGTTGGCCTTAGTCATTGTACGTCTTCTCAATAAAGGTTTTGTGCTCTACCACCCAAGGATCGACCACGTCTATGTGTTGTAGCGCGACTAGGTTTGCTCTTTCAAAGTCGGCGAGTCGACCCTCGAAGTCGACATGCATTTCGCGGCGCCCCTCACGGTGACCCCATCAGCGAGCCAGTCGAGGTGCCTATTGACGGGCAGACCAACGGGGTTCTTGATGCCTAGATAATTCGTGCAGTAGGAGATGCACTCTTCGGTCAGAAAGCCCCTGGCTATGCTTCCCTCTGGACGTGACATGTTGCGAACGTATCCTTTGATGACACCATTCATCCTTTCAAACGGCATCATGCTATGCAGGAACGTCGGCCCGAGTTGGATGATATCCTCCACGATATGGACCAGCAGATGCACCATAACGTCGAAGAATGCGGGCGGGAAGTACATCCTTCATACAATGGAGTAACCGCGTCTATCTCCAGTTGATCCAGCTTGGCCTTCTCTCGGGCGGCAGCTCTTGTGTTATTCGTCTGCTTGAGAAGCATCTCTTGAATATGAGGGTCCTGCACCCAGCCTCCATCGTCGTCTGCTCCGGCATCTTCATCTTCATGATCATGCCCTTTGTCTTGATCTTCCTCATCATCATGTCCGACATCTTCTACATGATGACTGCGTACAGCATCACCGTCGTGATTATGTCCTGGAGATTCTTCGTCTTCTCGCCCGCCCTCGCCGTGGTGGTTGTCTTGCTGCCCTTCCTCATTTCTTACCCGACCCCCATGGACGACTTCATAGTCATCTTCATCACCTTGCCACCGATAGCCATCCATGAAACCATGCAAGAGCAGGTGGTCCCGCACCTCCCCGGAATCCGGGTCCGCAATAAGGCTCTTCAACTTGCATCTTCGACACGGACATCTTATCTCCGTCTCGTTATTTTGAAGCATCTCGGCCTTCGTGGAGCTCAAAAACCTATTCACGATGCCTTCGGTCATCGTGCGGACCATGGTCGCCTGCAGGGTAGAGCAAAACAATATTTTAGAACCAAGAAAAAATTTGGCATGACTTTCCCTAAAATTAGGACCAAAAATAATGCATAGTGCCAAAATTCTCGCCGAAACGGAAATGAATCAACATTTTGGCAAAATATTGGCAAACTATCGCATTTCAAATACCGGTACCTGCAAACACAAACATATATGCAGCACCACAAACATATGCAACACCACAAACATACATAGATCTAGCAAGGCCATAAAAAGTGCATGTGCACATTGTTGGAGCGAGCTAGGAAGAAAAAAGTAGATCTACAACATAAAGATAGCTTTCCCCTTACTTACCAATCAAAAAAAGGTAATTTAACCACTTAATTTTGAAGAATCTATGGTGCAAATGAGGTGAGGAGGAGGAGGCAGCCGACACAAGCTTGGAGGAGGAGGTGGAGAGAATGAAGTGGGGAAAGTGAGTGTGTAGGTGTGGCTGTCCAAAATATCTAGCTGGCCCTAGGTTACTAATGGCGCACCACCTACAAATGCGCCATTAGTAACCCTGGTTACTAATGGCGCACCAGCTGGAGGTGCGCCATTAGAATTTTTGCAAAAAAAAAATATTGTTACTAATGGCGCACCAGCTACGAATGGCGCACCAGATGGAGGTGCGCCATTAGAATTTTTGCAAAAAAAATTTGTTACTAATGGCGCACCAGCTATGAATGCGCCATTAGTAACCCTGGTTACTAATGGTGCACCAGATGGAGGTGCACCATTAGAATTTTTGAAAAAAAATTTGTTACTAATGGTGCACCGTGGGTCTGGTGCGCCATTAGTGTCTACCACACTAATGGCGCACCGACTCATGGTGCGCCATTACTATATAGTAGTGGCGCACCACTTGTCTGGTGCGCCATTAGTGGCCATATCATCTATAGCCCTTTTCCTAGTAGTGTTAGGACGATGGTAGCATTATAAGGTGATCCCTTACTTAATTTCAAGATAAATTTTGTTCTCCCCGAGTGTGCACCGTTGCGAAAGTTCGTCGTGTTGAGACACCACGTGTTGATCGGGTGTGATAGACTCTACGTTCACATACAACGGGTGCAAGATAGTGTACCATGTATACTCGGGTTAAACTTGACGAGCCTACCATGTACAGACATGGCCTCGGAATACAAGAGACCGAAAGGTCGAACATGAGTCATATAGTAGATATGATCAACATAATGATGTTCACCATTGAAGCCACCTCAACTCACGTGATGATCGGACTTGAGGTGGTGGATTTGGATCATGTGACATTCAGATGACCTAAGGGATGTCAATTTGAGTGGGAGCTTTAGCAATTTGATTAACTAAACTCATTATCTTGAACAATAGTCTAAGTAAACTTTGCATATTTATGTTGTAGATCAATGGCTCACGCAGTAGCACCCCTCAATTTTAATGCGTTCCTAGAGAAAGCTAAGTTGAAAGATGATGGAAGTAACTTTGTTGACTGGGCTCGTAATCTGAGGATTATCCTCACGACTTCCCAAAAATCATATGTCCTTGATGCACCGCTTGGTGACCAACCAGAAGACATGACCTTCGAAGACGTTAAGAACGCTTGGGACGCATGTACTGGAGATTACTGAATAGTTCAGTGTGCAATATTGTATGGCTTAGAACCGGGACTTCAAAGACGTTTTGAACGTCATGGAGCATATGAGATGTTCCAGGAGTTGAAGTTTATCTTTCAAAAGAATGCCCGGATCGAGAGGTATGAGACCTCCGATAAGTTCTATGCTTGCAAGATGGAGGAGAATGGGTCTATCAGTGAACATATACTCAGAATGTCTAGGTATTCGACTCGTCTAGCGGAGTTGGGAATTGCCCTTCCGCCAGAGGCGACCACTGACAGAGTTCTTCAATCACTGCCACCTAGTTACAAGAGCTTTGTGATGAACTATAACATGCACGGGATGAACAAGTCAGTCGCCGAGCTGTTTGCGATGCTAAAAGTCGCTGAGTCTAAAATCCAGAAAGAACATCAAGTGTTGATGGTCAATATAACCACTAGTTTCAAGAAAATTGGAAAGGTCAAGGTCAAGGGCAAGAAGGGTAAAAACCAAGAAGGATGGCAAAGCAGTTGCTACTCCTGTAAGGAAGCCCAAGCATGGACCCAAGCCAGAAATTGAGTGCTTTCATTGCAAGGGAACTGGTCACTGGAAGCGGAACTGCCCCAAGTACCTGGCTGAGAAGAAGGCGGCCAACGACAAACAAGGTATATATGATATACATGTTAGTGATGTGTACCTTACTAGCTCTCGTAGTAGTGCCTAGGTACTTGATACCAGTTCGGTTGCTCACATTTGCAACTCAAAGCAGGAACTACGGAATAAACGAAGGCTGGCAAAGGACAAAGTGACGATGCACATGGGAAATGGTTCCAAGGTTGATGTGATCGCCGTCAACACGCTCTCTCTTCGATTACCATCGGGATTAGTGATGAACCTGAATAATTGTTATTTAGTGCCTGCGTTAAGCATGAACATTACATCTCGATCTTGTTTATTGCGAGACGGTTACTCATTTAAATCAGAGAATAAAGGTTTTTCTATTTATATGAGTAATATCTTTTATGGTCATGCACCCAATGTGAGGGGTTTATTCATATTGAATCTTGATAGTGATGATAGACATGTTCATAACATTGATGCCAAAAGATGTAGAGTTGATAATGATAGTACCACTTTCTTGTGGCACTGCCGTTTAGGTCATATTGGTGTAAAACGCATGAGGAAGCTCCATGCCGATGGTCTTTTTGAGTCACTTGATTTTTAATCACTTGACACATGTGAACCATGCCTCATGGGCAAGATGACTAAAACACCGTTCTCTGGAACAATGGAACAAATCATACATACTGATGTGTGCGGTCCAATGAATGTTACAGCGCGTGGTGGATATCGTTATTTTCTCACCTTCACTGATGACTTAAGTAGATATGGGTATATTTACTTAAAGAAACACAAGTCTGAAATGTTCGAAAAGTTCAAGCAATTTCAGATGAAGTTGAGAATCATCGTGACAAGAAGATTAAGTTCCTGCGATCTGATCGAGGAGGTGAATATCTGAGTTATGAGTTTGGCAGTCACTTAAGACAATGTGGAATTGTTTCACAGTTGACACCGCCCAGAACACCACATCGTAATGGTGTGTCCGAACGTCGTAATCGAACCTTATTAGATATGGTGCGTTCTATGATGTCTCTTGCTGATTTGCCACTATGGTTTTGGGGTTATGCATTAGAGACAGCTGCATTAACTTTAAATAGGGCACCATCAAAATCCTATGGTTTAGCAAGAAGCCAAAGTTGTCATTTCTTAAAGTCTGGGGATGTGATGCTTATGTCAAAAAGCTTCAGCCTGAAAAGATGGAACCCAAAGCAGAGAAATGCGTCTTCATAGGATACCCGAAAGAGACAGTCGGGTATACCTTCTATCTTAGATCCGAAGGCAAAGTGTTTGTCGCTAAGAACGGAACATTTCTTGAGAAAGAGTTTCTCTCGAAATAATTGAGTGGTAGGAAAATAGAGCTTGATGAGGTTATTGAACCTTTGCTTCAACCAGAAAGTAGCGCAGCGCACAAAGATGTTTCTGTGGAAACTACGACGGTAGAAGAGGAAGTTAATGATGATGAACATGAAGCTTCGGATCAAGCTACTATTGAACCTCGTAGGTCGACAAGGGTGTATACTACTCCTGAGTGGTAGGGCAACCCTGTCTTAGAGGTCATGTTGTTGGACAATAATGAACCTACGAGCTATGAAGGAGGTGATGGGCCCAGATTCTGAGAAATGGTTAGAGGCCATGAAATCCGAGATGGGATCCATGTATGAAAACAAAGTATGGACATTGGAAGTATTACCTGAGGGGCGAAAGGCCATTCAGAACAAATGGATCTTGAAGAAGAAGACACACGCGGACGGTAATGTCACCGTCTATAAAGCTCGACTTGTGGCAAAGGTTTTTTCACAAGTTCAAGGAGTTGATTACGATGAGACTTTCTCACCCGTAGCGATGCTTAAGTCTGTCAGAATCATGTTAGCAATAGCTGCTTATTTCGACTATGAAATTTGGCAGATGGATGTCAAAACAGCGTTCCTCAACTGTTTCCTTGAGGAAGAGTTGTATATGATGCAACCCGAAGGTTTTGTCGATCCAGAGAATGCTGACAAGGTTTGCAAACTCCAGCGATCCATTTATGGACTGGTGCAAGCATCTCGGAGTTGGAATAAGCGCTTTGATGAGGTGATCAAAGCATTTGGGTTTATACAAGTTTATGGAGAAGCTTTTATTTACAAGAAAGTGAGTGTGAGCTCTATAGCGTTTCTAATATTATATGTGGATGACATATTGCTGATTGGAAACAATATAGAAATGCTGGAAAGCGTGAAGGAATGTTTGAACAAGATTTTTTCAATGAAGGACCTAGGAGAAGCTGCTTTCATATTAGTCATTAAGATCTATAGGGATAGATCGAGACGCTTAATAGCACTTTCATAGAGCACATACCTTGATAAAGTTTTGAAGAAGTTCAAAATGGATCAGTCCAAGAAGGGGTTCTTGCCTGTGTTACACCGGCTCCCAACCTTCTTTTCCACAAGGCCAAAAACCGTTTTGATAGCCTTGTCAAGTTAACCTGATATAGTGCATGTCCGTGTCCGACACGAACCCTCCAGTTCAAGGTCACCTAGTAGCACCTCAATTTATGAGCCCACCACTAGACGTACTTGAGATGCGAAGGTGCAACATCTGAAATGTTAATATGCTTGATATTAATGAGGGATCTTTCTACCACACTAACATGCATACAAACAAGAAGCAATATCAATCACATATAAACATAAATATGTGAAATAGTATGGCTCCTTCATGGACATCCTTCCAGGTTGGCTCCAACTCCGATAATCAAGGCGGAACTCCATCTTGTCCGTCTCACCAGGACGCCAAAGCCCCGAACATGATCTATTTACTCTAACTACTACAACTAGTAATGAATTTAAAGAGAATCACAAGTCGACACGCAGGTCGTTATACAATATAACGGCACCACTTGTGCTCCTGCCGGCTGACAATCATGACACGCACGTCATGTTAAATTACACACATGCATCACATACATATGAGCCATGCTATTCACATCAACCCTGAAAAACAAACTTATGCATAGAATCGCATTCTAACGGTTTTGTGTGATCATGTACGAAACACAAGGCGCTACGCACATTTTCAGAAATCATAGATCGTATCTGTAGTCCGATCACACCGAATTTTCTAATCTGACCGATCTCATCGATCATCATGAACACAATTCGGATTTATGTTTCACGGTTAACCCCGATGGCGGATACCGACCGGTAGGGGCATGTTGTGTCACGACCTCATCGATTCTGATTCATAGAAAACATAGTTCACAGAAAACATAGCCTCAATCTACCCTGATGTGTAGCTGATCTCATTAACCGTGCACACAGACGATCTCGTGAATGACGACGACTCTCATCATCTGCCGCCGCATATCACATATGCATATGATCTGAATCGAAATCCTATAACAGAGGCTCTGATACCACTGTTGGGTTCTACACGCAGAACATCCAAGAACATGCTACGGAGATGGATCATAGATCGTTACCACTAGACGCGCAATGTCCTGCAACGGAAGTAGAGTTGGGGAAGCGTGTTCGTGTGGTCCGTCTCCTCCTCGTCCGATCTCTCTCGAAAAGCTGGTCGCCGGATCCCACGTACAGGTTCGCCGGAGCGAGGCAAGTGCATCGCCTCTAACTGTATCTGCGCGTGTAGGAGGAACACCCGTGCGGCGGACTGCTAGGTATGATCACACGGTCAGTGGCGACGAGTGGAGGTGGCTAGTTGCAACTCATGCAAAGCCCTAATGACAGCACCGAAGTGATCAACCGGATGGGTGTGCCGCACCTCCACTATATATAGGCATCCGGCGCGGGCTCAACTCTTGGGCCGCGCACGGATCCTAAAGCCCACATGTTCCTTCTCTTAAGCACGCGACCCTTTAGGTTCTGATCCACTTGGTCGCGAGTCAAATCATATCCGACTCGACCGGTCAGTAGAGGCCTCTAGCAAGATGTGCCAACTCCAAGTGTCTGATCAAGATGGTTAGGCGAACCTGTACTTCACACTTCTGTTCCCTTTGCCACACGATATATGTTGTCGTGCACAAGGCAACATGGTCATCCTTGTTGCAGCACGGCCTCTTTCTCGGCCTGTTGTCGTACAGGAATCTGAGATTTTGCCGTCCGCCAGGGCAGACGGCAAAGGGGGGAAACACGGACGGCAAAGGCTTTGCCGTCAGTCAGCTGACGGCAAACTAGATGGCAAAAAAATGTCCGGTAAAGAGGTAATTTGCCGTCTGCTTTTTGTACGGCGGACGGCAAAGAATCTTTGCCATGAGGGAGCAGACGGCAAATAAAACGGGACGGCAGATCAACAGGCTGTCCCGTTAAGTGCTAACGGCAGGCTCCCCCACTTTGCCGTCTGCCCTTAGTTTCCTTTGCCGTCTGCCCCCTCATGGCAAAGGGGGGGAACCCAGCCCCTCTCTTCCCCCCCCTTTGCCGTCTGCTCTTAGCTCCCTTTGCCGTCTGCCCCCTCATGGCAAAGGGGGGAACCCAGCCCCTCTCTTCCCCCCCTTTGCCGTCTGCCCTAAGCCCCTTTGCCATGAGGGGACAGACAGCAAAGGGGGAGAGGCCCTTTGCCGTCTGCCCCCTCATGGCAAAGGGGCATCCCAGCCTCTTTATGACCCCCCCTTTGCCGTCTGCCCTTAGCCCCTTTGCCATGAGGGGGCAGACGACAAAGGGGGAGAGGCCCTTTGCCGTATGCCCCCTCATGGCAAAGGCTCCAAACATCCCCCTCACCTCTTTTATTTTCTATTATATCCAGCAATTTTCACAATAATCAGGATATATATATATATTTAACAGGAATAAATTTTTTTCCATACTCATAACCATATTAAAATAACTTTCATCCATAGTACATACATATTATTCAAGTTGCAGCCGTACCAAACCATATATTACACCAGTTTCATCCATATGCATACAAAGTTTCATATATATCCATATACTACAATAGTTTCAATACAAGCTTCCATGAAGCCATGGTACAAAAAATCATATTCAAGCATTCCATCAATATAATCCAAGCTTCCTGTGAAGTGAATGTAATCTGCAAAATAACAAATAAGAAAGTTAGAAGAAGAATACTAGATGAAGAAGAGAAGTATATATAGGTTATTTCGGAGAGAACTTCGCTAAGTATAGGCCATTTAATAGCTAGTTAGGTGGAATAGGTCATCTTGGAGCTACATAGCCTTATTATGTCATTTAGGAGAGAACTTAGCTAGGTATAGGTCATTCTAGAGCTAACTTGGATAAAATATGTCATTTTGTAGCCAACTATGATTATTAAATCCATTTTGACCTTATTATGTCATTTTGGAGCTAAATTAGTCATTTTAATGAGCTAACCAAGGTTCTTATGATGTTTTTACCTAACTATGATAATTATGTCATTTTGGAGGATAATTAGCTAAGTATGTCTTTGTTGGGGAAAATAACCTACGTAGAAGAAGAAAGAGAAGAAGCAAGAAGAGAAGAAGCAAGAAGAGAAGAAGAAGGAGAAGAAGAAGGAGAAGGAGAAGGAGAAGGAAGAGGAGAAGAAGAAAAGAAGAAGGTCAAGAATAAGGAGAAGAAGGAGAAGAAGAAGGAGAAGGAGCTTCTCTCCTTCGTCTCCTTCTTCTTCCTCTTCTCCTTCTCCTTCTTCTTCTCTTCTTCTTCTTCTTCCTTCTTTTAATTTTTCCTCTTTCTTCTCCTCTTGTCCCCTTCTTCGGGCTAAATTAGCTAATTATGCCTTTTTGGAGCTAATTATGTCATTTTGGAGGATAAATATCTAAGTATAGGTCATTTTTTATTAAATAGGCCATTTTGGAGCTAACTAAGCTAATTCTGTCATTTTGTTGGATAATTAGCCAATTTAGTCTTTTTTGGATGACTCTAAGCTACGTAGAAGTAGAGAAAGAGAAGAAGCAAGAAGAGAAAAAGAAGGAGAACTAAAAGAAGAAGGAGGAGGAGGAGAAGGAGATGGAGAAGGAGAAGGAGAAGGAAGAGGAGAAGAAGAAGAAAAGAAGAAGGACAACAAGAAGGACAAGAAGCTTCTCTCCTCCTTCTTCCTCCTTATCCCTCTCCTTCTTCTTCTCTTCTTCTTCTTCTTCCTTTTTTCATTTCTCCTTTCTCTTCTCCTCTTGTCCTCTTCTTCGGGCTAACTTAGCAAATTATGCCTTTTAGGAGCTAATTATTTCATTTTGGAGGATAAATAGCTAAGTATAGGTCATCTATTATTAAATAGGCCATTTCGGAGCTAACTAAGCTAATTCTGTCATTTTGTGGATAATTAGCCAATTTATTCTTTTTTGGATGACTCTAAGCTACGTAGAAGTAGAGAAAGAGAGGAAGCAAGAAGGGAAGAAGAAGGAGAATTAAAAGCAGAAGGAGGAGGAGGAGGAGAAGGAGAAGGAGAAGGAGAAGGAAGAGGAGAAGAAGAAGAAAAGAAGAAGGACAAGAAGGAGAAGAAGCTTCTCTCCTGCTTCTTCTCCTTCTTCTCCTTTTACTTCCTCCTTCTCCTTCTCCTTCTTCTTCTCTTCTTCTTCTTCTTCCTTTTTTCATTTGTCCTCTCTCTTCTCCTCTTGTCCTCTTGTTCGGGCTAAATTAGCTAATTATGCCTTTTTGGAGCTAATTATTTCATTTTGGAGGATAAATAGCTAAGTATAGGTCATTTATTATTAAATAGGCCATTTCGGAGCTAACTAAGCTAATTCTGTCATTTAGGTGGAAGCCAAGCTAAGTATAGGCCATTCTAGAGCTAACTTGGGTAAAATATGTCATTTTGGAGCCAACTATGATTATTAAATCCATTTTGACCTTATTATGTCATTTTGGAGCTAAATTAGTCATTTTAATGAGCTAACCAAGGTTCTTATGATGTTTTTATCTAACTATGCTAATTATGTCATTTTGGAGGATAATTAGCTAAGTATAGGTCATTTTTTATTAAATAGCCATTTCGGAGCTAACTAAGCTAATTATGTCATTTTGTTGGATAATTAGCCAATTTAGTCTTTTTTGGATGACTCTAAGCTACGTAGAAGTAGAGAAAGAGAAGAAGCAAGAAGAGAAGAAGAAGGAGAAGTAAAAGAAGAAGGAGGAGGAGGAGGAGAAGGAGAAGGAGAAGGAGAAGGAAGAGGAGAAGAAGAAGAAAAGAAGAAGGACAACAAGAAGGACAAGAAGCTTCTCTCCTCCTTCTCGTTCTTCTCCTTCTTCTTCCTCCTTCTCCTTCTCCTTCTTCTTCTCTTCTTCTTCTTCTTCCTTTTTTTCATTTCTCCCCTCTCTTCTCCTCTTGTCCTATTCTTCGGGCTAAATTAGCTAATTATGCCTTTTTGGAGCTAATTATTTCATTGTGGAGGATAAATAGCTAAGTATAGGTCATTTATTATTAAATAGGCCATTTCGGAGCTAACTAAGCTAATTCTGTCATTTAGGTGGAAGCCAAGCTAAGTATAGGCCATTCTAGACCTAACTTGGGTAAAATATGTCATTTTGGAGCCACCTATGATTATTAAATCCATTTTGACCTTCTTATGTCATTTTGGAGCTAAATTAGTCATTTTAATGAGCTAACCAAGGTTCTTATGATGTTTTTACCTAACTATGCTAATTATGTCATTTTGGAGGATAATTAGCTAAGTATAGGTCATTTTTTATTAAATAGGCCATTTCGGAGCTAACCAAGCTAATTATGTCATTTTGTTGGATAATTAGCCAATTTAGTCTTTTTGGATGACTCTAAGCTACGTAGAAGTAGAGAAAGAGAAGAAGCAAGAAGAGAAGAAGAAGGAGAAGTAAAAGAAGAAGGAGGAGGAGGAGGAGAAGGAGAAAGAGAAGGAGAAGGAAGAGGAGAAGAAGAAGAAAAGAAGAAGGACTAGAAGAAGGAGAATAAGCTTCTATCCTCCTTCTTCTCCTTCTTCTCCTTCTTCTTCCTCCTTCTCCTTCTCCTTCTTCTTCTCTTCTTCTTCTTCTTCCTTTTTTTCATTTCTCCTCTCTCTTCTCCTCTTGTCCTCTTCTTCGGGCAAAATTAGCTAATTATGCCTTTGTGGAGCTAATTATTTCATTTAGGAGGATAAATAGCTAAGTATAGGTCATTTATTATTAAATAGGCCATGTCGGAGCTAACTAAGCTAATTCAGTCATTTAGGTGGAAGCCTAGGTAAGTATAGGCCATTCTAGAGCTAACTTGGGTAAAATATGTCATTTTGGAGCCAACTATGATTATTAAATCCATTTTGACCTTATTATGTCATTTTGGAGCTAAATTAGTCATTGTAATGAGCTAACCAAGGTTCTTATGATGTTTTTACCTAACTATGCTAATTATGTCATTTTGGAGGATAATTAGCTAAGTATAGGTCATTTTTTATTAAATAGGCAATTTCGGAACTAACTAAGCTAATTATGTCATTTTGTTGGATAATTAGCAAATTTAGTCTTTTTTGCATAACTCTAAGCTACGTGGAAGCCAAGCATACCATTATCGTCATCACGACGGTGAAGCACAGTGTCTCTGGCTTGTTTCACCTGGAGAAGGTTGCCCTGGAGAATGCTCCACTGTAGAAGGGTCGTGCGATGCGTTTCGGGAGATATTCTGCACCAAACATCGTTTGCAATGTGTCGTTAGCATGATGACACTCTTAAGATCACTGCATTGAAATGAAACTCACCGTCCCCGCCATGTTAATGACTAGCATCGCCGGAGGGACTTGGCCGGTCTTCTCGCACATAGACTGTACATTTGGTTTCGACAAGTCAAACTTTTTAGTTATTAATGAAACGGACATGTGAATTCTAGATTTGAAATAATATGAAGAAGAAACTCACCATGAAGAGCTCGTACATGTCCCTGTTAGACGCATCATTCCGTGCCCTCTCCGCCTCCAGCAATGCAGTCATCCTCTCCTCCAGCTCCTTCATCTCCTTATCCTTCTCCACCAAAGCCGCCTTCATTGCATCTATCTCCTTAAGAATAGCATCCTGCAATAGAACTCATTGTTAGCATTGTAATAATATTGGTTCCCACGCACAACATAATGCGGAAAGATAGTTGAGTCCATTAAATTAACCTTGATGGCGAGCTCGACTGGCCGTGGACGAGGTGTTATCTCAGGACAAGAGCTCGTTTGGCGTGCCTTTATTTGCCGGAGAGTGCTAGGACAACGTATAAGGCCATCTCCAATGGCGATCGAGCCATGGGGCCTCCCATTGCCAGCTATCATCACCAGCTCTGGATCAATAGGCCCCTCGCTCGGGTTAAAGTCCTCCCCTTTCCTCGCCTTCCCGTGATCTCTGTACTTCACGAGCTTGTGGTGGGAGGAGATGTTGGTGAACTTTTCTGGATGCTCGAGGTCAGACTCAGAGAATGCCTTGACCTTCTTGTACGAGGCAGTATGGGCCATCGCATACAGGTCGTACATTTGTGGCACCTCCATCTTATTTAGATGCGCCTAAAAGAGAGAGAGAGAGGAAAATTGTATTAGTAACGGGCTCAAGATAGCATTAAGAATGAATTGCATGAGGCATGAAGCAAACCACATACCCAGTTCTCGCCAAATTGGATTAAGTTGATGCTCCCTTGATGGTGTGGCACACCAACCATTTTTCCACGCCTCTCCTTGGCATTGTTATGGCTGGCCTCCCACGCTTTAGAGCACCACTGATCCACCAAGGCCTCCCAACAATCCAACTTATCCACACACCATCTTGGGGGCACCTAAGTTAATAAAGAGAAATTTGAGCGTGTAAGAACCAAATCAAGGAAACTAACTACAAAGCCTTAATAATATGTAATTACCTTCATGTAATGCTCCTTCTCCATCTTAGAATCGCGGCACTTCGCCTTGTCCTTCCTAATACGCTGCGAGGCATAGTAATCTCGAACAGCCTGCACCCGAGCCTCATGCCGAAAGTTTTGAAGTAGGCGGCGACATTGGGTATCGATAACCTTTGCCGCGTCCTCCTCGTATCCCTCCTCACACCTGTAGTAGGTCTGCAAACGAGACAACACCAATTAGTACAATAACTAGCTACGTTTGATTTATAATTGTGTAAAGGACAAATTACCCAGAACTGTCGGATCACCATGTCGGCCCTCGTGTGGCACAAAACACCGTCGATCTCCACCTCCGGCGGTGCCGGGGCACACAAGTAGTGCTCCCAGGTCATTCCTACCGCTCGCTCCCAACCGGGCAATGTAACAAACCTCGGGAAGTTTTTATGGCAAAGCACACCAAGGACGATGTTGGGCTTGCGGACACCCTTGGCAACAATCCAACCCCTGCAGTATGACAAATTAAAGCCAACACAATAAATATTTGAGAAAACGTGAAGGAAAAAGGTTAAATAAGAGTAAATTAACTTACTTCTCCCCATTTGGCTTAATCGACCACCTCTGCTCGCGGGTCGCCGGCATGAGCGGGAGCCCCGAACTACCATGCTGGTAGACAGCAGCCCCCTCACCCAGCTCCTCATCGCTATCAGCATGGCCACTTGGCTCAGGCTGACCCTGATCAGCCCAGGTATCCCACTGGGTCTCTGGGGATGTACCCTCATCCCTGCTTTGCTCCGGAGTCGCCTGGAATGAAGCCTCTGGGACACGAGTCTCGTGGGTCGAAGGCACATCGACTTGAGGCGCGTCGACCTGAGGCGCATCGACCTGAGGCTCGTCGACCTGAGGCTCATCGACCTGAGGCTAGTCGGCCTGAGGCTCGTCCACCCTAGAAGTCCTGTGCTCAGGTGAATCAGCTTGGGGTGGTGGCGAGGAAGGCGTGGCAACCATCGCCCTACCTCTCCCACGGGCACGTGTACCTTTCGTACAACATAAATACCAACATGAGTGATAAAATGTATATAAATACCAACATGACTACAACATAAATACAAACATGACTACAACATAAATACCAACATGAGTACAACATAAATACCAACATGAGTAATACCTTTAGTACCTCTCGCCTTCGCGGGGAGTCGACCTCCTCTCACGGGGGTCGCGAGAGTCGAAGAAGCGGCCACTCCATGTAGAGTAGAGAGCAACGCTCTCCGAATAGCCGACTCAGGAATGGAATTACCCATCCCACGACCCACGGAGTGCTTTCGACCCTTTCCCACCATCTTTCAACACCTGTCATGACAAAGAGTAAATGATATTAGTACAACATAAATACCAACATGAGTAATAAAATGTATATAATTTAAGTGTATCATCGTCATAAATACCAAGATGACTAATAAAAATTGAATACCTAACATGAACTCACAATTTATATATAGTAATAGTTGAATACCTAACATGAACTAGTCGTGCTCGTCTATATATGCTTCGGGGTCAATAAATGCATCATGATCATCACTGTCATCAATAAATGCATCATCATCATCACTATCAGGAAGAACATGTGGAAGGCCACCATTATGTAATCGGTCAAGAAGTGATAGGTCATCCGCAGCAGTAACCTCTTCTTCTTCCTACTCTTCCTGTTCGGGCTCAGGTGTTAAGACGGATTCACTGTTGTTGTCTACTTCAATGTTCTGGGGTGAAGTAGAGCGGTTCTTGAAACGTTTGTTGGACATACGTGTTTCTTGGAAGAATTCTCCTTCATATGTGTTTGGGTTAATGTGAGGTTCGTAATCCTCTTCATTGAGGGTAGGTGGTCTAAAATGTGGTGGCACTTCATAAACAACATCCCAACCTTTCAGATTTGGATTAGTTTGGCAGGCCCACGGTAGATAGAAAACTTGTGTCGCCTGTTGAGCCGTAATATAGACATCTGGAACATCTAAGTGGGTGTTTTGGTTGATTTCGACTAGTCCTATATGTTCATGAGTCCTTCAAGTCTCCCTCGGCTCAAACCAATGACATTTGAAGACTACGACGGTCAGTGGGTTTTCACCATAGAATAGAAGTTCATAAATTGCTTCAACTCTTCCATAATACTCGGTGCCTCCTTCGCCGATAGCAGAGACAACAATTTGTAGTCTTTAGGTCGGGCATAGATAGCTCTTTGCCAAAGGTACGAAAGTGATACCCGTTGATGTTGTATTTGTGAAATGAACGGACCTTATAGTCAAAACCATTAGCGACTTGTCTCAACTCAGCGTCCATAGACTCTGCATCAGCCTACAAGTTTAATATGAAAGAATGGATGCATTAGCCGCAAATTAGACCAAGAAATCAAATGGACCATTAATGGTAAATAATTACCTTTGTTTGAACCAAGAGATGAAACCGGGATAGTCGCCTACATGCTTTGCGAGAAGCTCATACTCTTCGACGGAATCCTTTTCGATGACTGCTCCATCCGAGAATTCGGCAACGTATCGACTATATCAAATATCCGGGAATAAGAGTAGTTGAAAGGAATTAGAAGTTGCGGAACAATAATTTACCGAGAACTCACTCAATGTACGGCCGCACTTCTATTAGGTTGGTGAAGATATACAATGAAATGGTCCACCATTCTTCGACATCCAACGATTTCCCTTTCGAAGCACCGGATGGTGCGAGCTTCCCTTTGAATAGGCTGAGGTTGGATCGACCTTTTTTTGGATTGTCATCATTGTACCGAGGCTTCGGGTTATGCAAATGATGATTTTTGGTTTCGTAGTGTGATGTCACGAAGTTTGCCGCCTCCTCGGTAATGAATGCCTCGGACATTGATGCTTCAATTCTACGTTTATTTTTACACTTAGCTTGAAGCGTCTTCTGCATCCTCTCAGTTGAGATGCACCATCGATTTTGAACGGGCCCCCCCAATCTTGCCTCGGTCGAGAGATGCAAAATCAAATGCTGCATTGGATTAAAGAAGCCCGATGGAAAGATCTTTTCTAATTTGCAGATCAACTCCGGCGCCAACTCTTCCATTTCATCTAGCACGCTAGGCGATAGTTCTTTCGCACAAAGAGAACGGAAGAAATAGCTCAGCTCTGCCAGTACTAGCCATTCATCCTCAGGGATAAAGCGACGCAACATCACCGGCATTACCTGCTCAATCCGTATGTGCCAATCATGACTCTTGAGACCAAATATTTTCAATTTCTCAAGACTCGCTCCCCTCTTTAGATTCGCAGCATACCCATCAGGGAACATCAACCGCATTTTCACCCACAATAGCATTTCCCTCATAGCTGGCCTTTGAAGATTGAACCATGCCTTTGGCTTCGCTATGCTTTGCTTTGCTTTCCATTGTCGCAGGTTTTGTAACGGTCTATCACATAGAGCCTCCAGGTCGATTCTAGCCTTAGGATTATGTTTTGACTTCCCCTCTATGCCGAACAATGTACCAAAAATGGCCTCCACAATATTCTTTTCAGTGTGCATCATGTCGATGTTGTGTGGGCAAAGGAGGCCTTTAAAGTAAGGCAGATCCCACAAACATGACTTGTGAGTCCAGGCGTGTTCCGTATTATACCCTTTGAAATACCCTGGACGTTTAGGATCCGGCTCGAGAGCGTTTATCTGATCCAGGATCTGTTGGCCTGTCAACGCAGCTGGTGCAGTGTTTTTGACAACTCTACCTTTGATGAAATTCTTCTTGTCTTTTCTGAACTTATGGTCAGGATCCAGGAATTGTCTATGAATGTCGAAACAAGAATACTTGCGACCAGCCTGCAGCCAACAGAACTAAAGAGCTGCCTTGCATGTGATGCACGGGAACCTTCCATGCACACACCAGCCAGAGAATAGCGCATACGCCGGATAATCATGCATCGAGTACATGTACCACACATGCATTTTGAAATTTGTTTTGGTAGCGGCGTCGTAGGTCTTGAACCCATTATCCCAGGCTTCTTGCAACTCATCCTTAAGCGGCTGCATGTACACATTCATATTCTTCCCCGGATAGTTGGGCCCTGGAATTATCAACGTCAGGAAAATGTTCTTTCTTTTCATAATCTCTCCGGGTGGGAAATTGAGTGGAATGACAAATACAGGCCAACAACTGTATTGTGTTGCCCTCATACCATACACATTGAACCCATCCGTGCTGATGGAAACTCTTGGATGCCTTGGATCTTCCGATCTATCCTTATGCAATGCATTGAAGTGCCTCCACGCAAAACCATCTGAAGTGTGTACCAGCATCTTGTTCCCATCCGCATCTAGTTCGGTTCTTTTGCCCAATTTTTGCCATGTCATCTGTCTGGCCGTCTCTTCGACCATGAAAAGACGTTGAAGTCTTGGTACGATTGGCAGATACCGAAGAACACTAATGGGGATTTTGGTCTAATTCTTCTCACCCATACCGTTGTCTACCACAATATACCTGGAAGAATTGCAAATGGGGCAATAGTTCAAGGCCGCATATTCAAGCCTAAATAAGGCACATCCATTCTCATAGGCATGTATCTTCTCATAGGGCATCTTAAGTACACGGAGGATTTTCTCTGACTGGTACAGGTTTGCAGGCAGTACATGGCCTTCGGGTAGAAAGCGTCCAAATATCGTCATCATCGCGTCGTAGCAGTCTCTGCCTAGGTTGAATTGAGCCTTCAGAGCCATTACTTTCGCGATGGCATCCAGCTGACAAAGCTCAGTCTGCTCGTGGAGAGGACGTTTTGAAGACTCCAACATTTCATAGAAGGCCTTTGCAGATTCCTCCATCTCATCGTCTGAATCTTGTACCATGTCTTCGATCCTCGTACCATGCTCGTCGCTGCGATTACGAATCACCTCAGCTCTGGCACGTTGGTTAGACTCACCATGAAAAGTCCAAATCGTATAATTAGGCGTAAAACCCCACTTCTGCAGGTGTTTACCCATTTCAAACTCTGTCTGCTTTTTCCAGTTGTCGCAGTTGGGACAGGGGCACCATGTTTTTTGTTGGCCATTTGCAAATGCAGCTCTCACAAACCCCCTGGTTTTTGTTAACCATTCATTGGTCATGTCTTTCTGACTAGGGTGACCAGCGTACATCCAAGCATGGTCACTCATGTTGCCTAGCTACCTATGGGCATAGAAGAAATAAATTAATATATAATTCATCACCTATATTCATCCGCTAATCAAGTTTGTCAGTTTTATTACGTCCATGCAACCTACACGGCAATAGGTAAAGATATGTCCTAATCCCACCCGAGTATGTGTAGATTGGTTTCATTTTCCCATGCTCTACTCCAGATGCGATGCAAAATTTCGGCAGCACCTCCCCGCTGTTCTCCTGATACACGTCTCGGCAATAAGCAGAGAGGATGTGTACCCGGAGAACAACAGGTAGGCACTGACAAAATTCCGCATCGCATCCGGAGCACAGCATACGGGAAAACGAACCCAATCTACACATACTCGGGCTGTCCATGGATAACGTTGGACAATTCGAAAGAATCACGGTTATAAATATGAAATTTATGCATATTTATAGATGTAACCCTTCCAAACGAGAGACGCCTAGTGTTCACGCATACTGATGATTCAATCTACCTACAGCTAGCAAGTTTTGTCGGCACGAAGACCGGAACATAGCAAATGAAGGGGCAGGAGGAGATGTCATCTGTGCTCACCCACGAACGCAAGGGCGGAGCTCGTCGAACGCACGGGGAGGTCGTCAAACACCAAACCCTCGTAGCGACGAAACAACTGCACATTTAAATCCACCCAATGAACATAGATATATATATGATGTTTTTCATAAGAAAATCGGAAATTATATGACCTAACTCATAATTCACACATATATGACCCCGTCGGCCTCTGGAAGGCCGAAGAGCACCCTTTCGGTCAACAGGAGGCAGAATAATGCGTGTGTGACTTTCGGTTTGTCGAGGCTTTCCTTAAGTAACTCTCATATCTCATGGTGTGTTGGTGCGCTCTCTCTCACACTGATATGGTGGTGTATATATGTTGGTGGACACTCTCTCACATTAATGGTTCGACCGCTGGTGTCAGGGTCGGGGTGTCGGGGTGTCGGGGTCGGGGTGCTATGTCGGGGTGTCGGGGTCGGTGTGCAAAACATAATTGGAAAATATGTGACCTATCTCATAATTTACAAAACTACGACCTCCTTGGCCTCGGTGTCAGGGGTTGCGGGTCAGTGGCGTCGGTAGTCAATGTCATCGAGGGTCGGTGGCGTCAGTAGTCAATGTCATCGAGGGTCGGTGGCATCGGGGGTCGGTGGCGTCCGGGGTCAAGGGTCAGTGGCTTCGGGGGTTAGTGGCATCGGTGGTTGGGGGTTAGTGGCGTCGGTGGTCGAGGGTCAGTGGCGCCGGGGGTCGGGGTTCAGTGACGTCGGGGGTCAGTGGCATCATGTCGGGGTGTCGAGGTGTCGTGTCTGGGCATCGTGTCGGGGTGTTGGGGTGTCATGTCTGGGCATTTTTTCTTCACTAATAAATAAACCAACTAACCTAAACCTAAACAAACCTAATAAACCAACCTAAACCTAAACAAACCTAATAAACCAACCTAAACGTAAACCTAAACTAACCTAAAACTATAACTAAACTAACCTAAACCTAAACTAACCTAGAACTAAAACTAAACTAACCTAAATTAACCTAAAACAAAAACTAAAATAACCTAAACTTAAACTAACCTAAAACTAAAACTTAACTAACCTAGAAAAACAAAACAAAAACTAAACTAACTTAAACTTAAACTAACCTAAATCTGAACTAACCTAAAAAACAAAACAAAAAACAAAAAAAACTCACCTTATACGAAGGTCCACGGGGGCGGGGGCTGCTGGGGGAGGGCCGGCCGGGGGTGGGACCGGCCAAGGGAGGGGCGGCCGAGGGCGGGGCCGACAGGGGGAGGGGGTGGCCGGGGGCTGGCGGCGGCGCAAGGGAGGGCAGCCGGGGGAGGGGCGGCGCGGGGGAGGGCAGCCGGGGAGGGGCGGCGCGGGGGAGGGCAGCCGGGGGAGGGCCGGCGCGGGGGAGGGCAGCCGGGGGAGGGGCAGCGTGGGGGCTGGCGGCGGCCAGGGGAGGGGTGGCGGCGAGAGGAAGGGGCGGCCGGAGGGGGCAGGGAGGAGGGGGCGCTGGGGCGGCCGAAGGGGGCGGGGAGGAGGGGTGGCGGCGCTGGGGTGGGCGCGGGGCGGCGCAGAGAGAGGGGGTGAGAGAGAGGGAGGGGGTTGCGAGGGGGTGAGATCAGGCGGGGGAGACGGCCGTTAGGGGGGCTCTCTTTGCCGTCCGCCCCCCGATGGCAAAGAGCGGGACGGCAGACGGCAAACAGAGCGCCGTTATGGGGTGGGGAAGGGGGTGTGCGGTGGGGGGGCTCTCTTTGCCGTCTGCCCTCCTGCTCTTTGCCGTGAGTCAGCAGACGGCAAAGAGCAGACTGATGGCAAAGAGGATCTTTGCCATCAGTGTGCTCTTTGCCGTCCGTTTTTTGGTGACTCACGGCAAATATTGTCTTTGTCGTCTGCCAGCAGACGGCAAAGAATAGGCAGACGGCAAACTTCTGAATTCCAGTAGTGTCAAAGCAGGAACTACGGAATAAACGAAGGCTGGCAAAGGACAAAGTGACGATGCATGTGGGAAATGATTCCAAGGTTGATGTGATCGCCGTCGGCACGCACTCTCTTCGATTACCATCGGGATTAGTGATGAACCTGAATAATTGTTATTTAGTGCCTGCGTTAAGCATGAACATTATATCTGGATCTTGTTTATTGTGAGACGGTTACTCATTTAAATCAGAGAATAAAGGTTGTTCTATTTATATGAGTAATATCTTTTATGGTCATGCACCCAATGTGAGGGGTTTATTCATATTGAATCTTGATAGTGATGATAGACATGTTCATAACATTGATGCCAAAAGATGTAGAGTTGATAATGATAGTACCATTTTCTTGTGGCACTGCCGTTTAGGTCATATTGGTGTAAAATGCATGAGGAAGCTCCATGCTGATGGTCTTTTTGAGTCACTTGATTTTTAATCACTTGACACATGTGAACCATGCCTCACGGGCAAGATGACTAAAACACCGTTCTCTGGAACAATGGAACGGGCAAGTGACTTATTGGAAATCATACATACTGATGTGTGCGGTCCAATGAATGTTACAGCGCGTGATGGATATCGTTATTTTCTCACCTTCACTGATGACTTAAGTAGATATGGGTATATTTACTTAATGAAACACAAGTTTGAAATGTTTGAAAAGTTCAAGCAATTTTAGAGTGAAGTTGAGAATCATCGTAACAAGAAGATTATGTTCCTGCGATCTGATCGAGGAGGTGAATATCTGAGTTATGAGTTTGGCAGTCACTTAAGACAATGTGGAATTGTTTCACAGTTGACACCGCCCGGAACACCACAATGTAATGCTGTGTCCGAACGTCGTAATCGAACCTTATTAGATATGGTGTGTTCTATGATGTCTCTTGCTGATTTGCCACTATCGTTTTGGGGTTATGCATTAGAGACAACTGCATTCAATTTAAATAGGACACCATCAAAATCCTATGGTTTAGCAATAAGCCAAAGTTGTCATTTCTTAAAGTCTGGGGATGTGATGCTTATGTCAAAAACTTCAGCCTGAAAAGATGGAACCCAAAGCAGAGAAATGCGTCTTCATAGGATACCCGAAAGAGACAGTCGGGTATACCTTCTATCTTAGATCCGAAGGCAAAGTGTTTGTCGCTAAGAACGGAACATTTCTTGAGAAAGAGTTTCTCTCGAAAGAATTGAGTGGTAGGAAAATAGAGCTTGATGAGGTTATTGAACCTTTGCTTCAACCAGAAAGTAGCGCAGCGCACGAAGATGTTTCTGTGGAAACTACGACGGTAGAAGAGGAATTTAATGATGATGAACATGAAGCTTCGGATCAAGCTACTATTGAACCTCGTAGGTCGACAAGGGTGTGTACTAATCCTGAGTGGTACGGCAACCCTGTCTTAGAGGTCATGTTGTTGGACAATAATGAACCTACGAGCTATGGAGGAGCAGTGATGGGCCCAGATTCCGAGAAATGGTTAGAGGCCATGAAATCCGAGATGGGATCCATGTATGAAAACAAAGTATGGACATTGGAAGTATTACCTGAGGGGCGAAAGGCCATTCAGAACAAATGGATCTTTAAGAAGAATACACATGCGGACGGTAATGTCACCGTCTATAAAGCTCGACTTGTGGCAAAGGGTTTTTCACAAGTTCAAGGAGTTGATTACGATGAGACTTCCTCACCCGTAGCGATGCTTAAGTCTGTCAGAATCATGTTAGCAATAGTTGCTTATTTCGACTATGAAATTTGGCAGATGGATGTCAAAGCAGCGTTCCTCAACTGTTTCCTTGAGGAAGATTTGTATATGATGCAACCCGAAGGTTTTGTCGATCCAGAGAATGCTGACAAAGTTTGCAAACTCCAGCGATCCATTTATGGACTGGTGCAAGCATCTCGGAGTTGGAATAAGCGCTTTGATGAGGTGATCAAAGCATTTGGGTTTATACAAGTTTATGGAGAAGCTTTTATTTACAAGAAAGTGAGTGGGAGCTCTATAGCATTTCTAATATTATATGTGGATGACATATTGCTGATTGGAAACAATATACAAATGCTGGAAAGCGTGAAGGAATGTTTGAACAAGAGTTTTTCAATGAAGGACCTAGGAGAAGATGCTTTCATATTAGGCATTAAGATCTATAGAGATAGATCGAGACGCTTAATAGCACTTTCACAGAGCACTTACCTTGATAAAGTTTTGAAGAAGTTCAAAATGGATCAGTCCAAGAAGGGGTTCTTGCGTGTGTTACACCGACTCCCAACCTTCTTTTCCACAAGGCCAAAAACTGTTTTGATAGCCTTGTCAAGTTAACCTGATACAGTGCATGTCCGTGTCCGACACGAACCCTCCAGTTCAAGGACACCTAGTAGCACCTCAATTTATGAGGCCACCACTAGACGTACTTGAGATGCGAAGGTGCAACATCCGAAATGTTAATATGCTTGATATTAATGAGGGATCTTTCTACCATACTAACATGCATACAAACAAGAAGCAATATCAATCACATATAAACATAAATATGTGAAATAGTATGGCTCCTTCATACTACGACTACTAGTTCTTTGAACAAGTTTGAGATAGCACACACGAGTCCACTAACAGCAGATCAATACCCTACCATGGATCTGCTCGCGTCACGTACGAGAGTGCCATCCAAAGTACTCACACTTTTCTTGAGACTTTTATGAGTATCCCTTTGATTACCTATGAACAACATATGTGTCCAAATAGTCCATATCCGAGGATGCGACTATTCGACCAAATTCATACCCTGCAGGGGTGTACTCCTTCACACACACTCTTGCCAATTATCTCTAAGTGCACATTAAAAAGGCACCTCGGCAACCTTCAAGTGGAAGCCCAACGAGGGAGTCGGCCACGACCATCAACCACCCAAGTCCCTAGTGCAGGTTTATCGCCTATTTGAGACTGAACCCGCACGAAATTCCGACCGAAGTTTTCGCTACAACCTCAAACGATGTGCGCAGGGTTCCCAAACACACCGTTTGGGTGCCACTTGGTACACACGGACACTTGTCTGCCGCATCATAACCGACCCTGAAGGTCAACGCTGCGCACGGCCTCCAGCATAAGCTACAAACACTAGAAACTAACTGCAACTCCTGGACAAAGGACGAGGCGATTAATAAGTCAAGAGGGATCGAGTTACCGAAACCCAATGTGTGGTAGTAACTGTTCTTGGATCACATACACAAAAATCGATCCCTAATGATGGTTTCAATGAGACAACCTGATATGTACTCCTACATAGCCTCTCATCGCTACCTTTAACAAATCAGGTTCATTACTTAAGTCATCACATAAGAACTCACATTTTTCACTTTGGTTCATCATCCAGATGAATCAAACCTGACACAACTCGAAGCATAGCAAGTAAAGCACATCATGGCTCAAGCATCTACTAGGTATGCTAGGTTGCTTGGTTTAACTATTTGCTATGACAATGATAGGTCATGCAGAGGAATGGGTTCAACTACCGAAATAGGTAATAGTCTAATCAAATAGTCCTAATGCAATAAACGAGAGAAAGAGCGAGCGAGTGGGATGCTATTGGAATGATCAATGAGGGTGCTTGACTTGCAGGTTGGCGGAGGGGTACTCTCCATCAGTGGGATACTCACGTGTATCCTCGAGAGTAGGACCTACCGCGATACAGATGAAGTAACAATCAATACACGACAAGTGCAACAATATGATGCATGATCATGATATGGCAACATGATTTGGATGAGCTAATGCACCTAGCATCAAGTTTAAGCGAAGCTGGTTTGAAACTAGGTTCAAATTCCACTCCATGTAATATGTCACATATTGCATTTATGCAAAATGTCAATGTTCTCCTATTTAGGTTGCTTTATCATGCATGAGAGTAGCATCAATGGATTCATTGGATTTTTTTGATAATTTATCTTATATAAATTATTTGTATCTGATTTACAGATTAATTTCTATGGATTTTTGAAGTTTTATCTATTTTTTGGAATTTCTATAAAGCTAAAAATCATTTATTGCGTGAGACTTGCGTCAGGATGCCCTCAGCACGTGAACTGACCGTTGCGAGGTCAAACCTGATAAGTGGGTCCCACTGGTCAGTGACACAATCACTAAGCAGTGTTTAGAATTAACTTTTAATCCTAATGAGTGGGGTTGGGCCCAGTGTCACTAGGTCATTAAGTTAATTAAACTAATTAATTAAATTAGTGCTTAAACTAAACTTATCCAGAGCCTGGCCCCACCGGTAAGTGGCCCAGGGGGGTTAAACCCGTGGTCAACCAGGGCTGATTCGCCGGCAACCGCAGACACGACGAAGGGGCTCGGGATTCATCCTCAGGCGACCAAAACGATGACGCAGAGCACATATGGAACGAGCATGCGTGCGCGCTTCCAACGGAACATGCCCCAAGGCCTGTGGTGGCCCGTATCATCACCGATGACGACCTTGGCGGATGATAGAGCTCGGGCACCGAACAAGTCGATGCCACATCTCACTAGGGGAGGAGCTGAAGGCTCCTACACATTCTTGGGACCCTTCTGAGCACGACTACGTGCTCAAGAGCGAGCCCCTGTGGTCGTAGCCACAGCGGCACCATAGCCGGCGGTGAGGAGCTCTCGGGTGTCACAACCCTAGTTTCTTATGTTCGCTAGTGCATTCGTGCATGCATTTTTATTTTCAAATGAAAATGGAACGAGGAATGATCAAGCCTCACAATTCAAAATTTTGCCAAATAAGCATTATATAAAAAAAATTCTTCGAACAGTTCCAAGAAAATGTTCTTGGTTCTCTAAAAAAATATTGGATTGAGTTAAAATTGTCAACCAATATTTTGGGATCACAGAAATATTTGATATTGGGCTTTTGAATTAATCAACCAATAATTGCATTGGATTTGTATTTATTATATATAAAATATAAGTTCAATAATTCTGAAATTAATTATTTGGCACTAGTTAATTATACCTAGCTCATATAATAATTTGCAAGATTTTATAAAATGGCTTGCTATTTTATTTTAGCCAGAACAAATGAAAAAAAATAGAAAAGAATTAAAAAAGGGGCAAGAGCCTTACCTACAGCTGGCCCAGCAGAGAAGTGGCCCGGCCCAAGGGCAGGCTCATCTTCTACCTCTGCTTGTACACAGAGGTGAAGCTGAGCATGGCCATGCGCCAGCGCCAGCTCCTGCTTCGCCGTGTCGCCCCCCAGCGCCTTAGCTGTCGTGGAGCTCTCTCCCCCTTCCCCCTGCTACTCTCTCCCTCTCATTTATCTCCTCCCCTCTGTTTCTCCTCCTCGCCCGAGCGCCGCCGTCGCTGCCGCTTGCTGTCGCCGTGGTCTTCGGCCCTGCCAAGCCCCTCTGCCGCGTCCCTGAGCTCCGCTATGCCCTCCTCGACCTACCCGTTGAGCTAAAAGCCGATGGGAGCCCCTCATCGCCGAGCCGTCGCCGTCTTCCCCGCCGGCCACCGAGGCTAGCCTGTCGATTCGCCGCGGCTCCAGCCTCCCCGAGCTCGCAGTCACCGCCATCGAGCCCGCTGTGAGCTGCTGGTGCTTCTCCCCCCTCTCCCCGTGGCCTTCCCGCTCTCTAGCCGCCTTTTCAGTCGTGGCCGTATGGGTGCCACCACGGATGTGCTCGCCGGCGAGCACTCCGACAGCCCCGCGCCCTCCTAACCCCCTCCGATGGATGCGCACGAGTGAGGGCTCCTCCCCAGAGGCCTCCGCGTGCCCAACCGAGGTCCCTAGCGTCTTACGGCAAACCACCGCCGTGTTGGGTGGTCGCTGCCGGCCCCGGCTGCGGCGGCCGCTGACGTGGCCGGCCGGTTATTGAAAACCGACCCCTCCTAATTGGTCATTAGCCGCTGACAGCGGACCCCACTACGGGCCAAACCCCCGGTCAGCGCGGGGATTAGCCCCCGTGTCACTGACGTGTGGGTCCCAGCCATCAGGTTTGACCCTCACCTGGCGCCTTTGACTGGCTGACGTCATGATGATATCATGCTGATGCAGTTAATGAATTTCTAGATTTAAAATAATTTAGGAAATTCTAGAAAAAAATATAAACTTCAACAATTCATAGAAAATAATCTGTAAGTCAGATTAAAATAATTTATATATAAAAGTTTATCAAAAAATCCAATGAATCTAATGGTGGCATTTTCATGCATGTTAGAGCAAGCTAAATAGACCAACTTGGACATTTTGTTCCAAACGCAATAGACCACTTCACATATGGAGTTGAATTTGAACCTCAGGTTCAAACCATCTTCTTTTAACATGTCGGTCGATGCATTAGCTCAAACCAGTAACATATTGACATGCTATTATCATGCATCATTGTGAAGCATTTGGCTTTCTTAATTTGTACCTTGCTTGATCTTGTCGATAGAGTTGCGAGACGTAGTTACCGACGACATCGAAGAACAACTGAGTTTTCTGATAAAAAGGCAAGCAACCCGCCTTGAGCATATCTGATACAATCCTATCTCCCGCTCTTGCTCTCATTTGAATGCATTAGGACAACATGTCCAACTGCTACTTGTGTTGCGATAAATGAACCCACTCCTTTGCATGACCTATCATTGTCATAGTAAATAGCTAAACCAAGCAACCTAGCATACCTGGTAGATGCTTGAGCCATGTTTTCCTTCAACCCTGTTATGCTTGCTAAGCTTAGAGTTGTGTTAGGTCTGTTTCATCTAGGAGATGAACCGGAGTGAAATGGATGTGTCCTGATGATGAGGGTTAAGTGATGAGCTCGTTTTGGTAAAGGTAGCGATGAGAGGCCATGTAGGAGTACATGGTGCGTTGTCTCATTGAAACCGCTCATAGGAACTGAGTTCTGTGTTTGTGTTCCAAGACTAGCTACTACCACACATTGGGCTCCGGTAACTCGAGCTCTCTCAGCCTATTGACCTACCCTGTTCTCAGTCCAGGAGTCGCAGTAGTTCAAAATGTTGATAGGTGTGGCACGACCTGCGAAGTGAATGAATGGCCCAATCGGGACCGGCTTGGGGCCCTACTCACATCGTTTGAGGCCATGTTGGAAACCTCGGCCGGACTTCCAATTATGGGTTCCAACTCAGATAGGTGACTGCCTTGGACATGAGTCGTTGAAGGTTAACGTCCGTCGCCGACTCCCTCGCTGGGCTTCCGCTTGAAGGTTGCCAAGGTGCCTTTTTACGTGCACATGGCGATAAGTGGCGGGAGCATGTGTGACGAAGTACACCCATGCAGGGTAATTTATCTATTCGAATAGCCGCGTCCACAGATATGGACTACTTGGATACTTGCATTGTTCATAGACAACTTTAAGTGGATACTATAAAATGCACCAAACAAGTGTGAGTGCTATGGATGGCTTCTCGTAGGAAGGCGAGAGAGGATCCATAGTGGTGTATTGAGATGGTGAACATGTAGACTCGTGTGTGCTCTCTCGTAGGGAGACGAGAGAGTAGTGTTACATTGGATACTTTGTCGTAGTCTAGGATAGCCAATGGTCAAAGCTGGCATTCTGCAGTAAACCCCACAATCCCATTCATTGATACAAGATGCATATGTAGATAGTTCTGATGTAAGACTTGCTGAGTACCTTCATACTCATTGTTGCTTATTTACATTTTTCTAGAGATAGAAATTGTTTAGTTATGTTTCTTATGACGTTGACATCAACAGATTAGCTTAGTAACCCAGACAGAGGTGTGGCTCCTATGGTAGGGTTGTTATAGCTTTTCGGGCTCGTCCAACCGCTTCTGTAGATGTCTATACTCAAACATGTAAGTTGCGCTTGTTGTTTGTATGGTCTGAATGTTGGGTCATGTGATCCCTCCTGCTTGTAACATTATACTATGTTGGCTCTTCGGAGCCTCCTAAATAAATTTTATGTTGTAGAGTTTTGTTGTGATGCCATGTTGTATCTACACATATCGTGCATAGTGCTTGTATGATTGAAATGCATTGGTATGCGTGGGGTTCGGCACCTAGTTGTGTGCCTTTAGTAGCCTTCTTGATAGGGAAATGCCTCTTTGTGCTTCCACCGAGCCTTGGTAGCTTGCTACTGCTCCGAACACATTAATTGACTGGCATGTATCCTTGTTTGTTGCTGTGTCTGTCCCTTCGGGGAAATGTCTCGCAGTGTAATGGGGTCCCTGTAGCCTGCTACGACTCGTCTACGTGCAGTGATGACATATATGTCCCATGGCGTAATGGAGTCCCTATAGCTTGCTATGACTCGTCTACACATGCTGATGACCGACACCTGCCTTGCTAGGTTATGTATGTCTGTCCCTATACGGTTGTGCCACTTGGGTCCATAACTAGCCATGTCGATCTGGGTTCTTTGATGTGTGAATGCTAGCAACATGTTCATATCCGTGAGCCAAAAGGCGCAAACGGTCCCGACCAAGGTAAGGCGGCAGCCGTGGGTTATCGTGCGTGAGGCCGCAAAGTGGTGTGATGTGTTATAGGCTGGATTCATATGTCTTAGGATCGGGGTCCCAACAGCGTTGGTATTAGAGCTGTACTGCCTATAGGTTTACGAAGCCAAACTGGTCGATGTTGAGTCTAGTAATGCTTTAGTTATATAAGGGAATTGATTGTGGAAGCGAACGTAAGTCTCTATTTACTCCTTTCCTCAAGTTAATCTATTGTGAGTCACTCTGTTCTTTCTACGGGGATTAAGAACTAGGATTCTTGTCTATCTGCTAGGATGACGAGTTACTGGGCCATAGACTCATAGAATGGTTGCTTGACAAGTTTTTTGTCCCATCAGAGTTATGAGAAGTGTTGCTATGTTCTCTTTGTGCCTTGAACCATGATGTTGAGCTATTATGCTGGCAAATCTTGTGCAGGTTGCCTCATATTTCATGCCCGTACAGCCGTTATGCTGTCCGAGTACACCTAGGGATTCTTGGTGTTATAGTGCCCTTCCTTCACTCTAAACCCTGGTTGTTTCCTTCTGGATGTTGTGAGTCAATCGGAGGTCTGTTGGTCATAGTCAGAAGCATGGAGATGGTAGGGATGAACAAGATCCTCCCAACCTGCCTTTGTTGATGGAGATCATGCTAGAAGTTGAGAGGAACAAGCGTGCCACCAACCATTTGTTGGAGCACATCGAGCAGAATACAGCTCATTGTCACAATGAGCTAGTATCCATCAGAGACTTCATCAAGTTCCAACTGCCCACCTTCCATAACTCCATTGAGCCACTAGACGCAGATGATTTTCTCCGAAGTATCAACAACAAGCTACTTTATGCAAACATGGCTGAAGGGGACAAGGTCACATATGCCGCATATCACCTTGAAGATTCTGCTAGTTTATGGTGGGAGAATTTCAAGGCCATGCGTCTTGCAGGCCAAGCCACATCATGGAAGGAATTTTGTGAGGCTTTTCACGAGCATCATATTCCACAGGCCCTGCTAGATCGTAAGCAAGAAGAGTTCTGTGATTTGACCCAAGGAAAGATGGATGTGGATGCCTATACCCGTGAATTTGAACGCCTTGCACGTTATGCCCGAGAAAAGGTATCCACAGATGCCAAGAAGCAAGAAAGGTTCAGGAAAGGCCTTAACCCAAAGCTTCGTCATGATCTTAGTCTGCATGAGTTCGTTAGCTACCAAGTTCTTGTGAACAAAGCAATCCAAGCAGGAACGAGCAGGATGACCTACAAGGAATCTCGCAAGCACAGTCGTGATGTTGAATCATCTTTAATGTCTACATCCCAGAAGCGCAGGATATGGATCTCGAATGTTGTTCTTCCTCCAAGATATGCACCAAGGCAATCCTATGTGGCTCCTCGTCTGCCAATGCCATGTGCTCCCCAAAAGAACCTCATCAACTGAGTGCTCAACCCGGATCCACGTCCCATTCATGGGGCATGCTTCAAGTGCAGTCAGCCTGGATATTATTTGAAGAATTGCCCTTTGCAAGCAAATGTTCCACCCTCATCAACAAGTGGGGTTATTCGTTGCAAGCCGCCAGCTAAGAAGCCTAATGTCAAGTCAGTTGTTTATTCTCGTGGATGTGTGCACCATGTAACTGCAAAAGAAGCTGTAATGATGCTAATGTCATGCTTAAGACGCTCTTTATCAATTCTCATCCAGCCTGAGTTTTGTTTGACCAGGAGCATCCCACTCCTTCATCTCTGAACATTATGCCTCTTTGCATAACATTGCTTTCAAAGTTATGCCCTCTCCATTAGTAATTCAAAGTCCAAGTTCCAAATGGCAAACTAATGTAGTAAGCCATAGGAACCAAATCCTGTTGATGGTTTAGTGTTTCTTGCCTCTCTGATATCCCTCAAGTCTTCACACATCAATATCATTTTGGGGATGGACTGTATGACAGCTCATCATGCCAACATTGATTGTTTCTCTAGGTCTATTTAGCTTACCCATCCTTCTCGCCAGATAGTCAATATCCAAAACTGCATTCCAAAGGGTATGATTTATCCCCTCAATGCCAATCCTCTTCCAGACCTTGAAAACATTCTGGTAGTCCGTGACTTTCTCGATGTGTTTCCAGAAGAATTGCCAGGTGTTCCACCTGATAGAGAAGTAGAGTTTGTCATAGAACTTGTTCCAGGAACTGCTCCAATTGCTAGAAGGCCCTATAAGATGTCTCCCCAAGAGCTAGCTGAGCTTAAGACCCAACTCGATGAATCTTTGAACAAAGGTTTCATCCGTCCTAGTTCTTTTCCATGGGCTTGTCCTATCCTCTTCGTCAAGAAGAAGGATGGTACAGACCAGATGGTTGTCGATTATCGTCCGGTTAATCTGGTCACGATAAAGAACAAATATCCACTCCCTAGGATCAATGATCTGTATGATCAGCTTGCTGGATCCGTAGTCTTTTCCAAGATGGATTTCAGGTTAGGTTATCATCAAATCAAAATCAGGAACGGGGACATTCCAAAGACGGGTTTTGTCACTCGTTATGGCCAATATGAGTACCCCATCATGTCATTCGGTCTAACCAATGCCCCAGCCACCTTCTCCCGCTTAATTAATTCGATCTTCATGGAGTATCTGGATAAATTTGTCGTGGTTTACCTCGATGATGTCCTCATATACTCGAAGAACAAAGAAGAACATGCCGAGGATCTTAGGCTGGTATTGATGAAACTCCGAGAGGACCGCCTTTACGCCAAATTCTCCAAGTGCGAATTCTGGTTGCCAGAAGTAACCTATCTCGGTCACGTAATCTTTGCGAAAGGTATTGGTGTTAATCCCAAGCGAGTGCAAGTTGTCCTTGATTGGACTCAACCTGAATCGGTGAAGCAAGTTAGGAGTTTTCTTGGCTTACCAAGCTATTGTCGCCGCTTCGTTGAGAACTTCTCCAAAGTTTCCAAACCTCTAAGTGAACTTCTCAAGAAAGATAAGAAGTTCGAGTGGACTCCAAAATATGAGGAAAGTTTTCAGGAGTTGAAAACATGATTGACTACTGCCCCGGTACTTGTACCCCTGGATTTCACAAAGGACGTTGTCATCTACGGTGATGCTTCGCGACAAGGTCTAGGTTGCATTCTTATGCAAGATCGTCATGTGATTGCCTACGCATCTTGACAGTTGCGTCCACATGAGGAGAATTATCCAACACACAACCTGGAACTTGCCGCAAAAGTCCATGCACTATTCACTTGGCGACATTACCTTTTGGGTAATCGTTTTCAAATATTCAGTGATCACCAGAGTCTCAAATATATATTCACCCAACCGGATTTGAATCTCAGGCAAAGATGATGGATGGAGTTGATTATGTACTACGACTTAGGAATATCTTACACTCCAGGCAAAGCCAATGTCATGGCTGATGCACTAAGTCGTAAATCCTATTGTAACAACCTCTTGTTGCTACAAAAGTCAACCATTTCTCCACGAGGAATTTTGTAAGTTAAATCTTCACATTGTTCCTCGAGGATTCCTTTCTACCTTGGTGGAGAAACCAACTCTTGAGAATCAGAACATAGCTTCCCAGAAGCAGGATACGGGAATTTGTCATATCAAGAGCAACATCGCCAAGGGAGTTGCTCGTTCTTTCTCGGTAAATGATCAAGGTGTTGTTTTATTTGAGGACCACTTGGTGGTTCCCAAGAAGCAACAACTTCAAGAACTGATTCTCAAGGATGTTCATGAATCTCCTCTCACAATTCATCCCGGTAGTACTAAGATGTATCAGGACCTATGCCAGAGGTTTTGGTGGACCCGGATGAAGAGAGAAATCGCTCAATTAATTGCTAACTGCGACGTTTGTCCTCGTGTTAAAGCAGAGCATCAAAGGCCTGCTGGCACCCTTCAGCCCTTGGCTATTCCCGAGTGGAAATGGGACAAGGTTGGTATGGATTTGATCACCGGGTTTTCTAAGACTAAGAAAGGGAATGATGCCATCTTCGTGGTCATCGATCACCTTTCAAAAGTTTCTCATTTCCTTCCAGTTCGAGAAAGTGTAACTGCTAGTCAGTTAGCAGATCTGTATATTTCTCGAATAGTTTCTCTTCATGGTGTTCCTCTAGAGATCAATTCAGACTTGGAAGTCTTTTCAACTCCCGATTTTGGGGAAGTTTCCAAAATGCTATGGGAACACATTGCTACTTCTCGAGCATGTATATTTCTCAAGTAGCTTCTCTTCATGGTGTTTCTCTAGAGATCAATTCTGATCGTGGAAGTCTTTTCACTTCTCTATTTTGGGAAAGTTTCCAGAATGCTATGGGAACCCATCTATCCTTTAGTACTGCTTATCACCCTCAGTCAAGTGGTCAAGTAGAAATAGTCAATCAAATTCTTGAAGATATGCTTAGAGCCTGTGTTATCTCATTCGGAATGAACTGGGAGAAATGTCTTCCATTCTCCGAATGTGCTTATAATAACAGCTTCTAGTCTAGTTTGGGCAAAGCTCCTTTCGAAGTGCTGTATGGACGAAGATGTCGAATGCCATTAAACTGGTCAGAAACCGGTGAAAGACAATTCTTTGGACCAGATATGATCCAAGATGTAGAAGAGCAAGTTCACATCATTCGTGAGAATTTGAAAACCGCCCAATCTAGTCAGAAGAGCCAATATGACCGTCATCATAAGGATGTAAGTTATGAAGTTGACGAGAAGGCTTACCTTCGGGTTTCACCTCTCAAGGGTACCCATCGTTTCGGTATCATAGGCAAATTGGCTCCTCGTTACATTGGTCCTTTTCGCATTCTTGCTAAACGAGAAGAGGTTGCCTACCAATTGGAACTATCCCCGCAACTTTCCAAAGTTCATGATGTGTTCCACATTTCTCAACTCGAGCGTTGCTTCAAGGATCCTATCCACGAAGTAGACCATGAAACGCTTGATCTTCAAGATGATCTCTCACATCGAGAATATCCTGTTCGTATCCTTGATGAAATCGAGCGCAACACTCGACGTAGCAGCATCAAGTTTCTAAAGGTTTAGTGGTCGCATCATTCTGAGGATGAAGCAACCTGGGAGCGCGAAGATCGTCTTCGGCTTGAGTACCCTGCACTCTTCCCGACTACTCCTAAATCTCGGGACGAGATTCTCGTTTAGTGGGGTTGAGTTGTCACAACCCTAGTTTCTTATGTTTGCTAGTGCATTCATGCATGCATTTTTATTTTCAAATGAAAATGAAATGAGGAATGATCAAGCCTCACAATTCAAAATTTTGCCAAATAAGCATTATATAAAAAAATCTTCAAACAATTCGAAGAAAATGTTCCTCGTTCTTTAAAAAAATATTGGATTGAGTTAAAATTGCCAACAAATATTTTGGGATCACAGAAATATTTTATATTGGGCTTTTGAATTAATCAACCAATAATTGCATTGGATTTATATTTATTATATATAAAATATAAGTTCAATAATTCTGAAATTAATTATGTGGCACTAGTTAATTATACCTAGCTCATATAATAATTTTCAGGATTTAATAAAATGGCTTGCTATTTTAGTTTAGCCAGAACAAATGTCAAAAAAAGAAAAGAATGAAAAAAGGGGCAAGAGCCTTACCTGCAGCTGGCCCAGCAGGGAAGTGGCCTGGCCCAAGGGCAGGCTCGTCTTCTACCTCTGCTAGTAGGTAGAGGCAAAGCCGAGCACGGCCATGCGCCAGCGCCAGGTCCTGCTTTGCCATGCCCCCCTGCAGCGCCTTAGCTGGCGTGGAGCTCTCTCCCCCTTCCCCCTGCTGCTCTCTCCCTCTCATTCCTCTCCTCTCCTCTGTTTCTCCTCCTAGCCAGAGCGCCGCCGTTGCTGCCGCTTGCTGCCACCGTGGTCTCCGGCCCCGCCAAGCCCCTCTGCCGTGTTCCCAAGCTCCGTCGTGCCCTCCTCGACCTACCCGTGGAGCTAGAAGCCCTCGAGAGCCCCTCATCATTGATCCGTCGCCGTCTTCCCCGCAGGCCACCGGGGCTCGCCATCCCCGAGTTCGCAGTCACTACCATCGAGCCCGCGGTGAGCTGCTAGCGCTTCTCCCCCCTCTCCCCATGGCCTTCCCGCTCTCTAGCTGCCTTTTCCGCTGTGGCCGTATAGGCGCCACCGCAAATGTGCTCGCCGGCGAGCAGTCCGGTAGCCCCGCGCCCTCCTAACCCCCTTGGGTGGACGCTCGCGAGCGCGGGCTCCTCCCCAATGCCCTCCGCGTGCCCAACCGAGGCCCCTAGCAGCTTCCGACGAACCTCCGCCGTGTCGGGTGGTCGCCGCCGGCCCCGCTCCGGTGGCCGCTGACGTGGCCGGCCGGTTAATGCTAACCGCCACCTCCTAATTGGTCATTAACCACTGACAGTGGACCCCACTACGGGTCAAACCCCCAGTCAGCACAGGGATTAGCCCCCGTGTCGCTGACGTCCGGGTCCCGGCCGTCAGGTTTGACCCTGACCTGGCGCCTTTCACTAGCTGACGTCGTGATGACGTCATGCTGACGCAGTTAATGAATTTCTTGATTTAAAATAATTTCGGAAATTCCAAAAAATAATATAAACTTCAAAAATTCATAGAAAATAATCTGTAAGTCAGATTAAAATATTTTATATATGAAAGATTATCAAAAAAATCCAATGAATCTAGTGGTGGCATTTTCATGCATGTTGGAGCAAGCTAAATAGACAAACTTGGACATTTTGTTCCAATGACAATAGGCCACTTCACATATGCAGTTGAATTTGAACCTCAGGTTCAGACCATCTTCTTTTAACATGTCAATCGATGCATTAGCTCAAACCAGTAACATATTGCCATGCTATTATCATGCATCATTGTGAAGTATTTCCTTGCTTAATTTGTACCTTGCTTGATCTTGTCGATAGACTTGCGAGACGTAGTTATCGACGACATCGAAGAACAGCGGAGTTCTTCTGATAAACAGGGAAGCAACCCCACTAGAGTATATCCGATACAATCCCATCTCTCGCTCTTGCTCTCATTTCAATGCATTAGGACAACGTGTTCAACTGCTACTTGTGTTGCGATAAATGAACCCACTCCTTTGCATGACCTATCATTGTCACAGTAAATAGCTAAACCAAGCAACCTAGCATACCTGGTAGATGTTTGAGCCATGTTTTGCTTTAACCCTGTTATGCTTGCTATGCTTAGAGTTGTGTCAGGTCTGTTTCATCTGGGAGATGAAGCGGAGTGAAATGGATGTGTCCTGATGATGAGGGTTAAGTGATGAGCTCGTTTTGGTAAAGGTAGCGATGAGAGGCCATGTAGGAGTACATGGTGGGTTGTGTCATTGAAACCGCTCATAGGAAGTGAGTTCTGTGTTCGTGTTCCAAGACTAGCTAGTACCGCACATTGGGCTTCCATAACTTGAGCTCTCTCGGCCTATTAACCTACCCTGTTCTCAGTCCAGGAGTCGTAGTAGTTCGAAACGTTGATAGGTGTGGAACGGCCTACGAAGTGAATGAACGGCCCAATTGGGACCGGCTTGGGGCCCTGCTCACATCGTTTGAGGCCATGTTGGAAACCTCGGCCGGACTTCCAATTATGGGTTCCAACTCAGATAGGCGACTGCCTTGGATGTGAGTCATTGAAGGTTAACATCCGTGGCCAACTCCCTCGCTGGGCTTCCGCTTGAAGGTTGCCAAGGTTCCTTTTTACGTGCACATCGCGATAAGTGGCGGGAGCATGTGTGACGAAGTACACCCCTGCAGGGTAATTTATCTATTCGAATAGCCGCGTCCGCGGATATGGACTACTTGGATACTTGCATTGTTCATAGACAACTTTAAGTGGATACTCTAAAATGCACCAAACAAGGGTGAGTGCTATGGGTGGCTTCTCGTAGGAAGACGAGAGAGGATCCATAGTGGTGTATTGAGATGGTGAATGTGTGGACTCGTGTGTGCTCTCTCGTAGGGAGACGAGAGAGTAGTGTTACGTTGGACACTTTGTCGTAGTCTAGGATAGCCAAAGGTCAAAGATGACGTTCTGCAGTAAACCCCACAATCCCATTCATTGATACAAGATACATATGTAGATAGTTCTCATGTAAGACTTGGTGAGTACCTTCATACTCACTGTTGCTTATTTACATTTTTGTAGAGATAGACATTGTTTAGTTATGTTTCTTCTGACGTTGCATCGACAGATTAGCTTAGTAACCTAGACATAGGACTGACTCCTATGGTAGGGTCGTTGCAGCTTTTCAGGCTCTTCTAGTCGCTTCTGTAGATGTCTATACTCAGACATGTAAGTTCTGCTTGTTGTTTGTATGCTCTGGATATTGGGTCATGTGACCCCTCCTGCTTGTAACATTATACTATGTTAGCTCTTCGGAGCCTCCTAAATAAGTGTTATGTTACAGAGTTTTGTTGTGATGCCATGTTGTATCTACGCATATCGTGCATAGTGCGTGTATGATTGAAAGGCATTGGTATGCGTGGGGTTCGACATCGAGTTGTGTGCCTTTAGTAGCTTTCTTTACAAGGAAGTGCCTCTTTGTGCTTCCACCGAGCCTTGGTAGCTTGCTACTGCTCCGGACACATTGATTGACTGGCATGTATTCTTATTTGCTGCTGTGTCTGTCCCTTCGGGGAAATGTCTCGTAGTGAAATGGAGTCCCTGTAGCCTGCTACGACTCGTCTACGTGCAGTGATGACATTTATGTCCCATGGCGTAATGGAGTCCTTGTAGCTTGCTCTGACTCATCTACACACGCTGATGACCGACACCTGCATTGTTGGGTTATGTATGCCTGTCCATATATGGTTGTGCCACTTGGGTCCATAAATAGCCATGTCAACCTAGGTTCTTTGATGTGTGAATGCTAGAGACAGGTTCATATCCGTGAGCCAAAAGGCGCAAACGGTCCCGGCTAAGGTAAGGCGGCAGCCGTGGGTTACCGTGCATGAGGCCGCAAAGTGGTGCGACGTGTTACAGGCTGGATTCATATGTCTTAGGATCGGGTCCCGACATCAGGCTTGGTCGAAACACGGGATAGAGCAAGAGTTCGAGGGGAGAAGAAGAGGGGAATGGTTCAGCGGCTCACTTCAGTGATGATGGTCGACTTGGCAAGCTCGGGGAGGCCCTGTATGGAGCGAATCAGGTGTCATTGTCCGGCGGCCGAAGGTTGAAGGCGACGGTGGCCTTGGCATTCTACGGCTCTTGGCCTCGAACGGCTTGGAGGAGAGGGTGAGGGGGACGAGACAGAGCTTGTGGGCTGGTCAGAGATGCGAGGGAGAGGCTGTGGGTGTTGCTCTACGGCGGTGAGCTGCTGCGAGGTGTGACGGCCATGGTGACAGAGGCGGGGAGAGAGCAGGGGGATCTGGTGGGGTGGAACCGATCGGGACAGCTCTCCCCGAGCCTCTCCGGCTAGCCAGCACGATGGGGAGCCCAGGCACGCAAGAGGCATGGCGCCCTGGCCAGGCTCGCCGTGCCTCCCTTCGCCTCTACCTACTAGCAGAGGTAGGGGACGACTGACAAAGGACAGGTGGGCTGAGCTTCCCCTAGGCCTCAAGTGAGCTTTCTCCATTTTTTGTTTCTTTTGTTTCTATTTTCTATTTTCATACTTTTGTTTTATTTGTGTGGGCAAAATTTCTTGGCACAAAAAATCCCGAGATATTTTATGGAATGCAGTTTGAATCTTTCAAACTCCCACAAAAAGTTTTAGCAACTTTAGAGCAACTAAAATAATTATAATGTATTTATTCGTTATTTTTAAAGGCTTTTCTGAGTTATTTAAAATGCCAAAATTGTTATGCAAATAAAATGCACCCCTGAAAATAAAATGCACCCCTTATACGTTCGAAATCACATGAATTTGAATTGGTTTATCAAATGAGGTGTTGGGGTTTTGTTAATCCTCAGTTCAGATTAAAATAAAATTTAAACATGATGCCACTCTCTGGCTAGCACAAGGCAAGGGGGGACTAGGGATATGACAAATCACCCCCACTCAAAAAGAATCTCATCCCGAGATTTAGGAGTCTTCGGGAGGAGCGCGGGGTACTCTAGTCAAAGACGGTCCTCCCATTCCCAAGTTGCTTATTTTTCAGAATGATTTGACCACCGAACCTTGAGAAACATGATGTTTCGATGTCGAGTGGTACGCTTAGCTTGATCAAGAATACGAACAGGGTATTCTTGATATGTAAGGTTATCCTGGAGATCAAGCGTTTCGTGGTCCACATCGCGGATAAGATCCGAGAAGCAATGCCTGAGTTGCGAGACATGGAAGACATCATGAACCTTGGAAAGATGCGGTGGAAGTTCCAATTGGTAGGCAACTTCTCCTCGCCTGGCAAGAATGCAAAAAGGACCAATGTAACGAGGAGCCAACTTGCCCTTGATACCGAATCGTTGGGTACCCTTCAGAGGTGTAACCCAAATGTAAGCCTTTTCATCAAGTTCACAGGTCGTAGCCTTATGATGGCGGTCATATTGGCTCTTTTGAAAAGATTTGGCGGTTTTCAACTTTTCACGGATAATGCGAACTTGCTCTTTTGCATCCTAGATCATATCCGGGCCAAAGAGTTGCCTCTCTCTAGTTTCTGACCAGTTAAGAGGTGTTCAACACCTTCGTCCATAGAGAACTTCAAAGGGGCTTTGCCCAATCTTGAATGGTAACTATTGTTATAAGAAAATTCGGAGAATGGAAGACATTTCTCCCAATTCATACTGAAAGAGATAACACAAGCTCTGAGCATGTCTTCCAGAATTTGATTGACTCGCTCTACTTGACCACTTGACTGCGGATGGAATACAGTGCTAAAGGATAGATGAGTCCCCATAGCATTTTGGAAGCTTTCCTAGAATCGAGAAGTAAATATACTTCCATGGTCTGAGTTAATCTCCAAAGGAACACCATGAAGGGACACTATTCGAGAAATATATAACTCCCCTAGTTGGCTAGCAGTTATATTTTCGTGAACAGGAAGAAAATGAGCCACTTTGGAAAGGTGGTCGATGACCACAAAGATAGCATTATTCCTTCTCTTGGTCCTGGGAAACCCGGTGTTGAAATCCATACCAACCTTATCGCATTTCCATTCAGTAACAGCTAAGGGTTCAAGGGTGCCAGCAGGCCTTTGATGTTCTGCTTTAACACGACGACAGACATCACAGTTAGCAACGAACTGAGTGTAGTGACCTGAATCAAAACGAGTCAAGCCTCTTTGTGTTCTGTGCCATCCATGGATTAGTATACTGGCACGCACAGTACATAAATGTATATATCAAAGTGCAATCACATGAATTAATGTAAAACTGATATGTACCTCAAAATCTCAGCGGAAACAGTCAACGAGAGTGGAGTCCCAATAAACACCTACGGCAGGTTGAGTACAGACCGTAACCCTGAATCGTACTCTGACTCGTTGTAGAAGAGCATCTGCAACATAGGAGGTTGCAATAGTGTAGGTTAGCATATTAAATATGCCGGCAAGTCACAAAAGAGAGAGGTGAAAAAATAATCATCTATACAATATGCATATAAGGCAGGTGGGGCTTTAAGTTTTGTGTAAAGCAAAATTTTCCTATAACAAGAGAATGGAAAAGCATAAATTATTACTACAATGTTGGTTGTTTAATGAGATGGTTCCGCCAACCAATTCTCATACCCAAGTTAACAATAAAACCCTCATCATTGTAAATTATTTGTGTTAAGACTTCCTGATAGTTTCAGTTCCTTTGTCTCAAATTGTCCATGACCGTGGACATGGCTAATCGATTAGGTTTGAGTACTCTGCAGAGTTTTGCACACGTTCTGCACAAGAAATGATCGCCTCCATTGAATTCTTTGCACTTTAGGGTGTTTGAGAAATGAATGACCAAAATATGGTCTTTCAAAGGGTTCCTCTGAGACTCTGTAAGTTGATGTCTACTACACATCCTTCTTCTTGTAGACTCATGTTGGGCCTCCAAGCGCAGAGTTTTGTAGGACAGTAGCAAATTTCCCTCAAGTGGATGGCCTAAGGTTTATCAATCCATGGGAGGCATCGGATGAAGGTGGTCTCTCTCGAACAACCCTACAACCAAATAACAAAGAGTCTTTTGTGTCCCCAACACATCAGTACAATGGTAAATTGTATAGGTGCACTAGTTTGGCAAAGAGATGGTGATACAAGTGTAATATGGATGGTATATATAGGTTTTTGTAATCTGAAAATATAAAAACAGCAAGGTAACTAATGATAAAATTCAGCACAAACGGTATTGGAATGCTTAGAAACAAGGCCTAGGGTTCATACTTTCACTAGTGCAAGTTCTCTCAACAATACTGACATAGTTGAATCATATGTAAATCCCTCATGTGCGACAAAGAGTTCACTCCAAAGTCACAAATAGCGGAGAACAAATGAAGAAATTATTGTAGGGTACGAAACCACCTCAAAGTTATCTTTCCCGATCAATCGTATGAGCTATCCCTGTAACTGTCACGAACAACACTAGAGTTCGTACTAAAATAACACCTTAAGATACACATCAATAAAAACCATAATGTCACCTATATACTCCAATGTCACCACGAGTACCCATGGGCTTGATTATACGATATGCATCACACAATTTCAGATTCATCATGTTCAATCCAACACAAAGAACTTCAAAGAGTGCCCCAAAGTTTCTACTGGAGAGTCAAGACGAAAACATGTGCCAACCCCTATGCATAGATTCCCAAGGTCACGGAACCCGCAGTTGATCACCAAAACATACATCAAGTGGATCAATAGAACATCTCATTGTCACCACGGATAACCCATCGCAAGACATACATCAAGCGTTCTCAAAATCCTTTAAGGACTCAATCCGATAAGAAAACTTCAAAGAGAAAACTCAATTCATCACAAGAAGATAGAGAGGGGGAAATTCCATATGATTCATTTGTATTAATAAAGCTCGCAGTACATCAAGATCGTGTCATCTCAAGAACACAAGAGAGAGAGATCAAACACATAGCTACTAGTACATACCTTCAGCCCCGAGGGTGAACTACTCCCTCCTCATCATGGAGACCGTGGGGATGATGAAGATGGCCTCCGGTGATGGTGTCCCCCTCCGGCAGGTTGCCGGAAAGGGCTACCGATTGGTTTTTCATGGCTACAGAGGCTTGCGGCGGTGAAACTCCCAACCTAGGTTTCTTTCTGGGGATTTTGGTATTTATAGGAATTTTTGGCATCAGTCTCACGTCAAGGGGACTCCCGAGGGGCCCACAAGCCACGAGCACCCTCCCGGGCGGGTAGGGCGTGCCCCTCGCTTGTGGTGTGACCCCCTGGATTTGTGCTATAGTAATATGTGTAATTGAGCTACAGTGATCACCATGATTTAACTATAATACTTTTGCTAAATAGTGACTGTCAAAATGGAAATTATATCTCGTTTCAAATACCATCGATGAAGGGGATTTAAATTTGATGTGATAAAATAATCCTCAAACAGCTTAGGAAAAATGTTGCACACTTGTGGAATAATCCAAAATAAAAGGTGTTATGGAAAACAACGACACCTTGATGTTGATGTGGCCCCCACTATCCAAAAAGAGAGCCCAAATGCAATTTATATTGCTATTAAATTCAAATGGATAATTCAAATAGTTTCCAAATATGCTCAAACCTTGTGTGGCCATGTAGAATATTGCAAGATATTATTTGGAGCAAGTCACTCATTTTTTCTATAAAGAATTAGAGCTAAAAATAATGGAAAAGGAATACTAAAATAAAAAAATAAAAAGAAAATAGAAAACCCACCCAGCCCCACTAGGCCCACTGGGCCAGCCCACCCCCGCACGTCATCTTCCTCCTCCTCTAGCGACTGCTCAGTCACTACAGGGCGCCGTCGCCACTGCACCGGCCCGCCGCTGCACCGGCTCGCTGCCGCCGGTGGGTGGATAAGAGCGCCTCTTGTGCTCCTAGAAAACCGTAGCCCCCCTTTATATCCCTCCCCGCTCTCGCTCCCTGCCTTCTCCCTTGTCTCCCCATCGCACACGAGCGTAGCCATGGCCGCCACCGTGACGTAGCCGTGGGCACCGGCCCCATATCGCCGCCTCTCCATGTTCTATGCCACTGTCGAGCTCCGCTACTTTGACTGTGCCGAGAAGCCAAAGCCGAGGACCTCCCCTTTGTAGGGAGCATCGTCGTCTTCCACCTTCGGCCACCCGCATCACCGCCGTTGATTCGCCAACATCACCCTTCCCCGAGCACACTCTCACACATCTGCAGGGCCATTGTGAGCTGATGCATCTGCTCCCCCTCTTTCCATAGTCGTAGCCGTCGCCTCGCTCGCGCCCGAGCACATCGCCGTGAAGCTTGTCGTTGGCGAGCCGCCGATGACCATATGGTCTCGTGCTAGTGCCCATTAGACTCACCACACCGCGTAGCTTTCTCCAAGCATCTTATTTCTCCCGTTTGCATGTCGTAGCGTCGATCCCGAACCTCACCCGAGAAGCTCGCCGTCGGCGAGGTTGAAGCGCTTCGTTCTGGCCACCCCATCCGCTCCGGCCACCACCACTCGATGCGGCCGAGCTCAGGCTCTCGAATGAGCCTAGCCGCGCTCCTCCCCATGACCTGTAGGCGTTTTCCGGTGACGCCCGAGGCTGCGATGCCATGAAAAGGATCCGCCGACGTGATTCCGGTGAGTCACCGGTCGTCATCCGATGTGGCCTGACAGGTGGGGTCCCCTGTGACGCTGACGTGTGGGCCTCGTTAACCTGTTGACTGGGTCAACCGCTAACTGGGCAGCCACAATCACTGACATGTGGGTCCCGCGATTAAACATATTAATTAAATAGATAATATGTTAGTTAATTAAATTAATTAACCAAAACACTAATTAGTCACTTACTAGTAGGGCCACCCTCCAATTAGCTACTCTGACACTCACCAGTGGGGTCCACTAGTCATGTTTGACTATTCAACCCGCACGGTTGACCGCTGACGTCTATTATATGTCATGCTGACATCATCCTAACGTCATGCTGATGCAATAAGTGAATGTTTGGAATTAAATTAAATGTGTTTATTTCAGAATATTAAATAAACTTTGAAAATTAATATAAAATAATCTATAAGTCAGATGAAAATAATTTATACATGAAACTTGATCAAAACATCCCACGAATCTGTTTATGTCATCCGTTCATTTGTCACATGGTCCTAGCATGATGAACATGGAACTTTTCCCCTTCGGATCGTCTGTCTGATAAATCCAAAGACCCGGGAAATATCGTCAGATATTCTCCCAGTTCGTCTGTAACCTGTAGTACTGCATTAGTGCATGCCTAAGTTTGCATATTGCCATGTCATGCATCGTGTGGCATCTGTGCTTTATATTTATTGTTTCTCCCTCCTCTTCTCTCTGGTAGACCCCGAGACCGATGGTGCTACCGGGTCCAACTACACCATTGACGATCAGGCCTTTGCCGCAGAGCAGCATGGCAAGCAACCCCCCTTGAGCATTCCGATATCGCCTATTCCCTTCCCTCTTATTCTTACATTAGAATTTTGCAATTGTATTCGTTAGCTCCTTGTAACAGCCCAAGTGCCCCCGTTGCCATTTTTGGTCATGTATCCCATGTGGACCTTCCATGTTTGCCACCATGTGTTGTGTTTAATATTATCTTGCTACATGTCATTCATGCATCTTGGCATCATATTCATTACCTCAAGTGCATCATCTTGTCTTGCCATGATTGTGATTGTGGGTGTTGTGAAGTGAGGTGATATGTGGTTCAATCCATGAGTGCTCGGTGTGTTGCCCTACTCTCATTTCTTGTCTATAACCCCCCCCCCTCTTTCATTTCAACTCAATAAAACTCCCTTTTTGCTCCTATTTATTTTTGTGTCACAATCAACTTGTCCCATAAATATTTTGAAAATGTTTTGATGCTTGGGTTAATTGATTAGAGTGGGTATATAAGCTCTTCCATGTGTGGCTGTGGTTTTCATTAATATCACTAAATTAAAAAACATGTTCATTTAATAAAAGTAATTAAGTTATTTTGTCTAAAAATTGGTAGCTCATTTTATTTAAATAGTTTGCACTTAATTGTAGTGCACACTATTGTTGTTTTTCTCAAATCCTTTTCTTTTTGTTGTGGGGATTTGATTTTGGTTTTAATTGTTTTAAAAAAACCAAAAAGATGTGTGTTTTTGTGTGAGAAAGAGAGAGGCGCAGAGACCATCTGGGCCGAGAGCCTCCATAGCCCAGGATCGCCCTCGCAGCCGTCGCTCGCTCGCTTTCCACCTGGCTCCGTGCGGCCCCACCTGTCGACGACTGCCTGTGCTCGTTGTCGTCCTCTCTTTCCAGTTCCCTCTCAGAGAGAGAGCGCGCAGGGGCCCCACCATGGCCGAGGTGGTGACGACAGTCGTCCCATCCGTGGCCTATAAATCACCTCGGCATTCGCGCCCTGCCTAGGGTTCCCCCTTCTCTCCATGCTGCCGCCATCTTCCCATCTTCCTTCCCTTCTCTTAGGTAAGTGTAGAGAGAGTGAGAAAGATTCAGTAAGTTCAGAGAAGAGATCGTCTACACCGAGCCCGCAGCCGTCGTCCTCGTCACCGGTAACCTCCTCCTCGTTGCTGGAGATGCCGAGGCGCTCCACGTTGCCTTCCGGGGCCCGTTATAGGAGTTAGGACATGGAGGAAGCCCCTGTGTCAACGTCCCCTTCCTCGTCTCCGACGCGCTCCCGAAGCCAACGCGAGCCTCTTCTTCCTCTTCTCTATGCATGCATCTTCGCCCCCACTCTCGGTGAGCATTCCCTATCGTCCCCCGTTCAGGTCTCCGTTCGTAGCGCATAGGGTCGCGAGCGCGTCGCCGCCGTGTTCGTCTCTGCCATGCCCCGAGCTGAGCAGTAGCTCGAGCTCGAGCGCCCCCCTTTGCCGCTGCGTGCGTAGATGTTCTAGCGCAGGGATGGAACCCTCGGTCTGCCCGCTGTCCCCGCATGAGGTCCTCCTGGCTGGAGAAGCCTCTGTCGCCTGAGTATCGCCGTTGTTCCATCGCCGGTGTCCATTCGGGTTTAGTTTCGTGAGATAGCCTCGGTAGTTAGTAGATCTATATAGTGATCCCTCTTTAGGCAGATGTCCTTCGATAGCGCAGTGGTAGAGCCGCGGGGCAACGCCCAGGAGGTCGCGGGTTCGATTCCCCCCGCACCCTTTTGTTTCTTTTTGTGGTTGTGTGTGTGTGGTGGTGCCAGATTCGGTGTGGCTACACACGGATCGCATGTGCGTGCGTGTGCCTATGTGTGTGAGTGTGTGCTGTGTGTGTATGGAAGGGGGGACATGGCCCACTTGTCATCCACATAGGGGGCCTTGGTGTCTATGCCATGTGGGACTGTGACAGCCCAAGTGCTGCCCCTACCTTATGGCATGTAACCTATGTGGATCTTGTTGTCATGTGTGGAATGATTTGACTTTGTCTTTTCCATGTCTTGTTCATGCATCTTACATCATCCATACCATCATCATGCCATGCATATTGTTTTGTGATGTGCTTCTTGACCTTGTTGCATGTGAGTGTTCTTGTGGTTGTTTGTGTTTGAGTGGAATCTAGTCATCTTCTTTTCCCCCTCTCTTATTCTTCAAACAAACCCAAGCTATACTCTTTTATTCTCATTGTCATTAATCAACAGAATTAACTTGCTAATATAATTGTTTAAAAATGTTCACGAGGTAGTCAATAATATTTTAAGAGTGTGTGTGTAGTTCTTTTGAGGTTTTGAGCTTTCTGGTATTGGGGCTTTAAATAACCAGGGACCGATGTTTATTTAACTATTTAAATTAGTTTCTCTAAAATCAACATGATAATTTTGTTAAAAAGGTCTTATTCCTTTGTATGTAAAAGTGTTTTTTGTTTTGTTAAAAAACCCTTTTATTTATTTTTGTGGGGTTTTCATAAGATGGCTGTTTTTTCAAAGAAAAACCTCTTTTTTTGGAGAGAGAGAGGGAGATCAGGAGCTGGGCCTTCCCCTCGCGCCGGCCCAGCTAGCGAGCCGCAGTCCAACCCGTGTCTGACGAAGACCTGTCGCCGTCTCCTTCCTCCGTTAGTTCTTCGGAGAGAGTGCGCGAGCGCCGCATTCACGGACATCGAGGAGCGCCATTTGGCCCTCCCTTTATATAGGCCTCGGCATGCATGCATCCCCATAGGGTTCCTCCTTCTCCCCAAGCCGCTGTCGCTCCTCTTCTCCCTCTTCTCCCCCTCCTTCTTCCCTCCAGTGAGTTCAAAGAGAGAGTTGAAGGCAAGTCAGGGAAAGTGTCGGCCTTCATCGATGTCGTCGACCCTGATGGTGGTCTCCCTCCCTCCAGCCATGATGTCCGGGCCCTCATCGTCATCGCCCTTGTTCCGTTCCCGCCGCTAGGAGGTGGAAAGAGCCTCCACGCCGTCGGCCTCGTCTTCGTCTTCGCTGCGCTCTGGAAGGCCCCCTCTACGTCGCATCTTCCTCTACTCCAACCCCTTCTGTGCGTCCCCGTCGTCGTCTTAACCTCTTGCGTCTTCTCCCATAGCCTAGGTGAGCTCCCCATGCTGCCTCCCCATTCCTTGTCGCCTGTCGCCCCACGTAGATGCCGTCGCGCCCGTGTCATCGCCGTGCTCTTGTAGCTCCCATAGTTTCGCATCTACAGAGAGGACCTCGTGCTCGAGCCTTCACCTCCTGCTCTGTCGACCCCATTGCGCGTAGATGGTACCCTCAGAGGCCCCGCAGCCCCTGCCGGTAGCCCGTGGCCGCCTCCCTCGCCTCCTCTTGCCAGCGTCTTCCCTGTTCCGATCGCGTCTGAGAGCAACAGCAGCAGGGGGTCTGTTCAAAAGAACAGACACCCCCTCTCTAGAAGACTCCCCTCGCCTAGCCTAGTGGCCAGCATCGCGCCCTCCCAGCGGGGAGACGAGGGCTCGATCCCCCGCGGGCGCAGGCACCCCCCTTTTTTTGTTCTTTTTCCATTGGTTGTGTGTGGTGTTCCGTGTTGGGGATCCGGTGTGGTGCAAGATCTGGTGTGTTGTGTGTGTATGGCAGATCTAGTGTGGCCATAGCCAAGATCTGGTGTGGCTGCAGTGTGTGTGTGTATGCTTGTGTGTGTGAGATTGTGTGTGGATATGGTGTGGCTAGCAGATCCATGTGTGTATGTGTGTGTGTGTGTGTTTGAGTGTGTGTGTGTGTGTGACAAATGGGCCATGCCCCACCTGATATACATTAGATTATTTTGTGTGTTTTGTTGTTTTAGTATAATAATTAGGCCATTTCCAATTAAAGTAACAATTCCAAATCTGGACATGTTCCTTTCTGCTCATGTGCAATTTAGGTATGTTTTCACTTATAGCAGTGTATGATGCTTTGCCATCTTAAGTTTTGCCATGATGACCCATGTGACTATATAAGTATGATACATGAATTTGGGGTAGAAAGATCTCAGGAATCCACTGGTGGTATTGGTTTGGTATTTGAGAAAGTTTGACAAAATTTCATTTTGTCTCAGTGTCATTTTGTCATTTTTTCCATATTTAATCCATGCATGCTATGATGGTTGTGCCAACATGAATATGGTAGTCATTGATGTGTAGTATGCCATAGTATTTACCTTTGTCATCATAAACTTGCAATGAGTGGGAACCATGTTCTAAAGTAGCCACTAAAATGTTGTTGTCTTCAACTATGCTAAATATTTCTAAATCTGAGAATCTGCTGTTATTTTTATGCCATGAAGAGTGGATGCTATCTTGTGATATGTTGTGAATTAGCTCAAGCTCAGTGCTATTGATTTGAAGTAGATGTTGTCTTCTATCAGCCTGTTTATTTTCATGCCATTAGGTGGTCTCTATCACCATTAGTTTCTGTTGTCAACTTGCCATCAGCTTAACTCAGATTCCAGAAAACTGTTATTTCCACTAAGTCCGAGATTTCTGTTTCATCATGCCAACTTGTGGACTTCATGCTTATTGATGTATGCCTCCATTACAGATTCTCTAGTTGGATAAGTTGATAAGCATGTTATGTAGTTTCTGTCAATGCCTTGTTTGTGGTTGGAGACTTCCTGTAGCTCAAGTTGTTGGCTGTGTAAATTGCTTTGTTGTTGTTTTGTGGCAGATTGTTTGTTTTATTGTTTTGTGACTTGTGGGAGCTATACTCCATGGAATTGATTGATCTTTGGCTCCATTGTGGTTGGTTTTTAATTGCCTAACCATTGGTTACCTTGGAATGCCAAGGAATAGCCCAGGTCCTTCTTGTCTTCTGTTTTGCCTTCGTATCTTGTCGTGAGCGTAGCGTGAGAACCGTAACTCCGTTTCTTACGTTCTACATATGCATTTGTATCGTTTTTGTATGACGCATCCATATTTGCCATGTTCAGGCATGTCTAAAAAACTTAACATGAGGTTCTGTCCAGATTCATTAATAACCAATCATTTGCATGTCAAACATGACTAGTTAGGATTGCCATGCTAAAACTCTTCACATAAGCATGCATCATTCTTGCTTGTGCATTGCACCTTGATTGCTTGTTTATTATTTCTGTTTATTTTGGGTAGATGTCAACGTTGAAACTGAGTACGAAGATCCAGGCGAGTACAACTACGAGGATCCCGCTACTTCTCCCTCTGAAGAACCAACAGGCAAGATGATCGTACCCGGATCCCGATACTATTTCCGCTTGCTAGTTGTCTCGCTCTCATCGCTACTTTCTCTCAACCTTCCACTTGAGTGTCAGCCTCTTATTTGCCATGATAGCCTCTAACACTCCACATCCTAACAAACCTTTGATTGGCTAAGTTACCGTTGCTCAGCCCCTCTTATAGCGTTCTTAGTTGCAGGTGCAGGTTGTATCCATGTGATAACATGGATTTGGCATATCACAATATTATCTATTATTTAATTTGATGCACATATATATCTTGGTATTGCTGGAAGGATTGGCCTTTTGCTAGGTGTTTTGTTTCGCTGTTATCGCCATAGTTTCTTGTTACCGGTGTTTTGTTTCCATACTTTGCGCTCCTAACATGCTCGGGGTTGTTATGGGGACCCCCTTGTTTATTCAGTTGAGATTAAAACTTGTCTGGCAAGACCCAACTTTGGTACTGCATTTGTCTAATAACTTAATAAAATTTTCATAGGGCTTTGCAACCCCGAGGATAATTAATCAACCCCGGGCCAATGCTCCTCATGAGTGTTGTTCCAAACTAGAGCACTGTGCGTGGCCAAACCGAGGCAACTCGGGAGATTTCTATCAGGCCTCCATACGCGTCGCTTCTCCGTCGTGTCCTGAGAACGAGATACGCAGCTCTAATCGGGTTCGTCGACATGTCGGGTGGTCTTGCTGGATTTGTTTTACCTTTATCGAGTGTCTTGCGTGAGGAGTTCTGACTTTCTTCGGGCTATCTCGAGGTGTTGGAATTCCTTTGGAGTGGCCTAGGATGATCACGAGATCCGTGGTCGAGGTTATTCCCGCAGAGTGTGGCTAAGTTATGATGGACTAGTTGGAGCACCCCTGCAGGGTTAAATCTTTCGGAAAGCCATGCCCGCGGTTATGTGGCAACTTGGATATTTTTTTAACACCCGGTTATAGTTAACTTGAAGTAAACTCTAATAAAATACACCAACTGTGTGAGTAACCGTGATCGTCTTTGCTCGTGAACAGGAACCGAGAGAGAACTCGATGGGGTTATGATTGACATAAGTAAGTGTTCGGGATCTCATAGAGATCATATCATTCTAGATTCGATCATTTATCATAGGCCACATATTTACTTGCATGTTACGTAAGTTTAGCCACCATAAATGCTTAGTGCTGCTGCAAGCTAAACACATACCCTTCCCAACCTAGAAGCTTCAATAGTCTCGGTACCCGGGCGCGAGATTGCTGAGTCCTTGTGGCTCACAGATTACTACAACAACCAGGTACAGGTACAGATGAGGTTGTGCCAGATGACATGACGTAGCTCTAGTGGGAGTATGACGAGGAACGTGGCAGGATGTACGTGAGTTATCCGGATGAGTAGAGGACCATGGTCGTGATCTTTGGGACTAGCGAGATAGTATCATTGCATCTGTTTTTATCGTTTGTTTTCATCCGTAGCTGGACCTTGGCTTCATATTGGTGTTTGAACTCTTGTGTGGAATTTTAATTTAGTATTTGGCGAGTGTAAGCCAACTCATATACTCATCTTTTCTTAAACGTATGATGTAATGATGCTATACTTGCGAACGACGAGATTCGCCTCTATCCCTTGCAAGGCCCCCGTGCCTTAATATGGATAGGCGCCCATCTTGGGCGTGACAAGTTGGTATCAGAGCCATACGACCATAGGAGCCCTTTGCTTGATCGAACTTGGCCGAGTCGAGTCTAGTAAAAAAACTATTTTGAGTCTAGTTATATCGGAGAGTAGGATTCTTTTTACTCCTCTTCTATGCTCCAGTGAGGTATTCGACTTAGGAATTTTGATTCTACTCCTCTTCTCTCTCAATTTTTTTTAGGATCACACGGTTATTTTGGAGTCTATATGATACCGATGTGACAGGGTTCTGTCTTGGTGCCTCCTGTCTGACTTGATTTCTTCCGGGGAGTCGAGCTCCAGGGAATGTTGGCACATCGTTATCATTCAGCTTCCTTGATATCTCAAGACGGAGAGTGTTCAGAATTACTTCAATACTTGTCATGGTGAGATAAGGTCGGAGTCACCCAGTACTGGGAATGCATCTGGGGTACCACCATGGTTTAGTATCGTTGTGATTTTGAGGATTTGAGTTAGATGGAATTGCGAAAGCCTCTGGTTATGTGTGAAGGATGGATACAGTTAGGGTGTAGGTTTGCTAGTTGTGAGATATTTCCTCCTTGTATTACCACACCGGATTGCATAACCACAAAGTTTTTCGGATGTTCTTAGGTGGAACGCTTGTAGTCATCTGGGATCATCTTCTTCAGATGTATGTGGGCATATACATTTGTTCCGAGAAACATTAGCTCAATACTTTTGCGTTATTGCAAGTGGCTTCTAATATCTGATGATGTTGTCGCAAACCGAAGAAAGCATTCTTACTAATTTTTCAGTAGGAAGGCTGTGATGTTATTTGTTCAATTTATTTCAAGCATTTGATTCAACTATTGAATTCATCTTATCAATGAGGTGCTTATGTTCTTGTTCATCTTCAGGATGGCTCCACCAACTCGCGGGAATCCGGGTCAAGGTGAGGAGCAAGCTGATGTTCCACCACCCACGCCACCGCCTCCTCCTCTAGAAGCTTGGCAAGCTGTGATGGCCGCAACCAATGCGAACACTCAGATGTTGCTCAGGATGTTGCAAGAAAGAGATCAGGCTCAGCAAGTCTTTCAAGGGAATTTTTAGAATCAACCTCAGTTTGCGGTGCTCAACCAGTTCCTTGCCAATCAGCCTAAGTCTTTCACCTGTTGTGAGCATCCTTTTGATGCTGATGATTGGCTCTGTGACATGAGTAAGCATTTTGAGTGCAGCAATGTCAGACCAGAGGACTTTGTTAGATTTGCATCGTTCCAGCTCAAGGGTCAGGCAGCTGATTGGTGGCAGCAGTACAAGGATTCCAGGGGCGATCGTGTTGTTACTTGGGACGATTTCTATCGTGACTTCAGGGCCCATTACATTTCGACAAGCTTTGTCGAGGAGATGTGTGAGAAGTTCAGGCACCTGAAGCAGGGAAGCAAGTCTGTCTATTAGTACAACATCGAGTTCCAGCATTTGGCCCACTATGCTAAGCAGGATGTTCCAGATGACAAGGCAATGATCTATCAGTTCAGAGGTGGTCTCAAGGATGAGCTTCTTCCAGGTCTAGTCTTTCAAGAGCCTCGTGAGTTTGATCAGTTCTACAACATGGCTTTGAAGGTCGAGGCAACTCAGCTCAAGTTGGAGGACTCAAGGAAGCATTCAAGGGATTCATATTCGTCTTCTTCCAGCTCTCAGATGGTTCCTAAGCAGCAGAGATATTGGGTGCCCAATCCTCCTCCGTTTCGTCCTCCCCAACAGTAGAAGCAGTTCGGTGGCCGTGGTTCTTCCCACACACCCAACCCAGGATATCAGCAGAGACCCCAGGCGTCCAAGTAAGCTTTTGTTCCTCCTCCAAGCATCTTTTGTCCGCTATCTGAGGTTACTTGTCACAAGTGTGGTCAGAAGGGTCACTACTCCAACAGGTGCAACCAGAGGCGTCTTCCGCCTCCTCCTCCATTCAGGCCTCCAAGCAATGCTATGGTGAGGCATAATCCCAAGTCCGCAAGAGTGAATATGGTGAATGCAGCAGAGGCAGAAGATTCTTCTCAAGTGATCATGGGTATTCTCTCAGTTAATTCTATTCCTACAAAAGTGTTGTTTGGTACTGGTGCATCGCATTCATTCATGTCGAAAGCATTCTTCGCCAAGCACTCTTTTGATTCTGAATATTTGAGTAGGGCTTTGCGTGTTGTTTCGCCCGGCACTCTCATGAGCGCTAATAAGGTGGTTCCGGATGTTTCTATCAAGATGGACAATTATTCTTTTCTGGCTTCTCCAATTGTCTCGGAAATTCAGATATTGATCTCATTTTGGGCATGGACTTCCTGGCTATGAACAAGGCTCATGTTGGTTCTCAAGCAAAAGAAGTCAAGCTGACTCTTCCTTCAGAAGATGTGATTATTTTTGTGGCTCGCGATGACACAATCCGTCTCTTTGCTCTCAATGAGAAGGGTGAAATCTCGGCGATTTCTCAAATTTCAGTGGTTTGTGAGTATGAAGATGTCTTTCCAGAAGAATAGCCAGGAATGCCTCCGCATCGGCCAGTTGAGTTCGTGATTGATCTCAAGCCCGGAACTGAACCGGTTTGCAAGCACCCTTATAAACATGGCCCCGAAGAGCTGAAAGAGTTGAAGAAGCAGCTAGATGAACAAGAACATCTGGGTCTGATCACACCATGTTCTTCTCCATGGGGTTGTGGTGTTTTGTTTGTCAAGAAGAAAGATGGCACAGACCGGCTTTGTGTCGACTACCGTCCATTGAACAAGAAGACAATGATAAACAAGTACCCACTTCCCAACATCAATGAGTTGTTTGAACAACTAAAAGGTGCCAAGGTTTTCTTGAAGCTTGATCTTCGCATGGGTTATCATCAGATTCACATTCGTGAAGAAGACATCCCTAAGACCGCTTTCAGGACGAGTTTTGGCTCTTATGAGTACACCGTCATTTTGTTTGGTCCTGCAAATGCTCTTCCAACCTTCTCAAGAATGATGAACTTCATTTTCTCTCCTTTCAAGAATGAATTCGTCTTGGTCTATTTGGATGATATCCTTGTGTTCTCGGAGAAAGAAGAAGAGCATGCAGTGCATCTCAGGCTTGTGCTTGACAAGCTAAGAGAACATCGATTCTATGCCAAGTTTTCCAAGTGTGAGTTTTGGCTCAATCAAGTGGTGTACCTTGGGCATGTGATCTTTGCCGAAGGCATTAAAGTGCACCCTGAGAAAGTTGAGGCAATCTTGAAGTGGGAGCCTCCTCACAATGTGAAGCAGCTTCGTAGCTTCCTCAGGCTTGCTAGTTATTGCAGAAGATTCATGGAGAACTTCTCTCAAATTGCTAAGCCTCTATCCAATCTCCTCCAGAAGATTGTCAAGTATGTCTGGTCTCCTGTGTGTGATGTGGCGTTCAATACGCTCAAGCAGAGACTGACTTCAGCTCCAGTTCTTGTTTCTCCTGACCAGCCAAAGCCTTTCCAAGTTTTCTGTGATACTTCTCTCCAAGGTCCTGGTGGTGTTCTCATGCAAGATAACAAGATTGTTGCTTATACCTCGCGTTAGTTGAAGCCTGCCGAGAAGAACTACCCCACTCATGATCTCGAGTTTGCGGCAGTTGTGGATGCTCTAATGACTTGGAGGCATTTGTTGTTGGGTAGACCAGTTGAGGTGTACACTGATCACAAGAGCTTGAAGTACATTTTCACTCAACCCAATCTTAATGTTCAGTAGTCTCATTGGGTGGAAATGCTTGAGGAATTCAATCCAAGCATTGACTATACTCCTGGAAAAGCAAATGTCATTGCAGACGCGCTCAGCCGTAAGGCGTACTGCAATAGTCTCATCCTGAAGCCTCTTCAACCCGAGCTTTGTTAAGCCTTCCGCAAGCTCAACCTTCAAATGATTCCACAAGGATTTCTTGCCAATGTTAAAGTCTCTCCGACTCTGGAAGATCATGTTCACCAAGAGCAGCTTCTTGACACTATGGTGAAGAAAGTGAAGAAAGGTGTGGCCAAGGGCCAGTCTTGCTAGACTTGTTTTACCTTTCTCGAATGTCTTGCGTGACGAATTTCGATCTTCTTCGGGCTATCTCGAGGTGTTGGACTTTCCTTTGGAATTACCTAGGATGATCATGGGATCGTGGTCGAGGTTATTCCCGCAGTGTGTGGTAATTTTTGATGGACTAGTTGGAGCACCACTATAGGGTTAAATCTTTCGGAAAGCCATGCCCACAATTATGTGGCAACTTGGATATTTTGTTTAACACCCGGTTATAGCTAACTTGAAGTAAACTCCTATAAAATACACCAACTGTGTGCGTATACATGATGGTCTCTGCTTATGAACACGAACCGAGAGAGAACATAGTGAGGTTATGTTTGACGTAAGTAGGTGTTCCGGATCACTTAGTGATCATGCTCGATTTCGATCATGTTTCGTAGTCGACATATTTACATTCATGTTATCGTAAGCTAGCCACCAAATACATGCTTAGTGCTTGCTGCAACCTCAACACTTACCCCTTCCAACCCACAAGCTTACATAGTTTCGGTACCCAGGATTACATGATTGTTGAGTCCTCGTGGCTCACATATTACTACAACAATACATGTGCATGTGCTGATGAGTTCGTGCCAGATGATGTGTCCCAGCTCCAGTGGGAGTACGATGAAGAACGTGGCAGGATGTATTTCACGTACCCCGATGAGTAGAGTGGCCCTGGTCATGATCCGTGGGATAGCAAGGCATTTTTCATTGCTTCTTTTCTTCGTTTGATTTCATCCGTAGATGGACCCTATCTTCTGTATGATGTTTGAATATTGAGTGACTTGTAACTAACTTGTGGCGAGTGTAAGCTGGCTCATATACTCTCTTTTCATAAATGTATGCAATGAATTACTGCACTTGCGAAACGACGAGATGCACCTCTATCCCTTTTGAGGCCCTCGTGCCTTAATAAGGATAGGCGCGCATCTTGGGCGTTACAAGTTGGTATTCAGAGCCATACGACCATAGGAGCCCTTTGCTTGATCGAACTTGGCCGAGTCGAGTCTATTGAAACTATTTTGAGTCTAGTCATATCGGAGAGTAGGTTTCTTTTACTCCTCTTCTATACTTTGGTGAGGTATTCGACTTAGGAATTTTGATTCTACTCCTCTTCTCACTCAAATTTTTTTTTGGATCACGTGGGTATTTTGGAAACTATATGATGCCGATGTGATAGAGTTCTGTACTTGGTGCCTCCTGTTATCGAAGAGTTGTGCTCCAGGGGATTCTTGGCACATCGTTATCATTCAGTTTCCTTAGTATCTCACGACGGAGGGTGTTCGAAATTGCTTGAATACTTATCGTGGCGAGAAAAGGTCGGAGTCACCCAGTATTGGGGAGGCGTCCAGGGTACTGCCATGTTTGGTATTGTTGTGTTTTCGAGGATCCGAGATAGATGGAGTTCCGAAGTCTATGATTATGTGTTGAAGAATGGATATAGTTGGAGTGTAGGGCTTGTTAGTTGTGTGAGATATTTTGCCTCCTGTATCCCCAACACCCGATTGCAAAATCAAAGAGTTCGAAAGTTCTTAGGTGGGAATTCAAGTAGCTATCTAGGATCATCTTGTTCAGATGTATGATGGCTTATACATTTGTTCCGAGCAACATTAGCTCAATACTTTTGTGATTATTGCAAGTGGCTTCTAATATCTGATGATGTTATCGCAAACCCAAAGAAAGCGTTCTTACTAATTTTTTAGTAGGAAGGCTATTATGTTATTTAGTTCAATTTCTTTTAAGTCTTTTGACTCGGCTATTGCAATCATCTTTGTTAATGATGTGTTGATGTTCTTGTCCATCTCCAGGATGGCTCCACAAACTCGCGAGAATCCAGGTCAGGGTGAAGGGCAGTCTGATCCTCCACCACCCCCACCACCGCCTCCTCATCTAGAAGCTTGGCAAGCTATGATGGCCGCAACCAATGCGAATACTCAGATGTTGCTCAGGCTCGAGAGAGAGAGAGCAGGGTCAGCAAGGTTATCAAGGGAATTTCCAGAATCAGCCTCGAATCGCGACTCTCAACCAGTTCCTTGCCAACCAGCCCAAGTCGTTCACCTATTGTGAGCAGCCTTTTGATGCAGATGATTGGCTTCGTGAAATGAGTAAGCATTTTGAGTGCAGCAATGTCAGGCTAGAGGACTATGTCAGGTTCGCGTCGTTTTAGCTCAAAGGTTAGGTAGCAGATTGATGGCAGCAATACAAGGATTCCCTGGGGCGATCGTGTTGTCAGCCGGGATGATTTCTGTCGTGACTTCAGGGCCCATTACATTCCGACAAGCTTTTTCATGGAGATGCATGAGAAGTTCAGGCACCTGAAGCAGGGAAGCAAGTATGTCTACCAGTACAACGTCATGTTCCAGAATCTGGCCTGCTATGCTAAGCAAGATGTTCCAGATGACAAGTCCATGATTTATCAGTTCAGAGGTGGCCTCAAGGATGAGCTTCTTCCGGGTCTAGTCTTGCAAGAGCCTCGTGAGTTTGATCAGTTCTACAACATGGCATTGAAGGTAGAGGCAACCCAGCTTAAGTTGGAGAACTCAAGGAAGCGATTCAGAGACTCCAATTCTTCTTCTTCCAGGTCTCAGATGGTCCCTAAGAAGTAGAAGTATTGGGTTCCTCCTCCTCCTCCACCGTTTGGTTCTTTGTAGCAACAGAAGAAGTTCGGTGGTCATGGTTCTTCCCATCCACCCAACCCAGGTTATCAGCAGAGACCCTAGGCCCCCAAGTCAGCTAATGTTCCTCCTCCAGGCAACTTCCGTCCGCTCTCGAAGGTTAATTTTCACAAGTGTGGTCAGAAGGGTCACTAGTCAAACAAGTGAAACAACCAGCGGCGTCTTCCACCTCCTCCTCGAGTCAGACCTCCAGGCAATGCTATGGTGAAGCATAATCCCAAGGCAGCCAGAGTGAACATGATGAATGTAGCTGAAGCAGAGCAGTCTCATGAAGTGATTATATGTAATCTCACAGTTAATTCTATTCCTGCAAAAGTTTTGTTTGATACTGGTGCATCACATTCATTCGTATCTAGGCCTTTTGTTGCTAAGCATGACTTCATGACGGTGAAGACCCCTAGGTCATTAAATGTTCTTTCTCTGGGGTTGCAAATGACTTCCAATGTGTACGTTCCAGATGCCTCTATCAAGATGGGCAATTATTCTTTTCTGGCCTCTCCAATTGTTCTTGGTAATTCTGATATTGATCTCATTCTTGGCATGGACTTTCTGGCTATGAATAAGGCGCATGTTGATTGTCAAGCCAAAGAAGTCAAATTGACCCATCCTTCAGAAGACGTGCTCATTTTCGCTTCTCGCAATGACACGATTCGTCTCTGTGCTCTTAATGAGAAGGGTGAAATCTCAGCCATCTCTCAGATTCTGGTGGTTTGTGAGTATGAAGATGTCTTTCCCGAAGAGTTGCCAGGGATGGCCCCGCACCAGCCAGTTGAGTTTATGATTGATCTCGAACCTGGAACTGAACCAGTTTGCAAGCACCCTTATAAACTTGGCCCCGAAGAGTTGAAAGAGTTGAAGAAGCAGCTAGATGAACAAGAGCGTCTGGGTTTGATCAGACCAAGTTCTTCTCCATGGGGTTGTGGTGTTTTGATTGTCAAGAAGAAGGATTGCACGAACCGACTTTTTGTCAATTACCGTCCGTTGAATAAAAAGACAATTAGAAACATCTACCCACTTCCCAACATCAATGACTTGTTTGAACAACTAAAAGGTGCCAAGGTTTTCTTGAAGCTTGATCTTCGCATGGGCTATCATCAGATTCGCAGTCGTGAAGTAGATATTCCAAAGACTACTTTCAGGATAAGTTTTGGCTCATATGAGTACACCGTCATGTCTTTTGGTCTTGCCAATGCTCCTCCAACCTTCTCCAAAATGATGAACTTCATATTCTCTCCTTTCAAAAATGAGTTTGTCTTGGTGTATTTGGATGGTATTCTTGTGTTCTCGGAGACTGAAGAAGAACATGCAGAGCATATCAGGCTTGTGATTGACAAGCTAAGAGAGCATCGGTTCTATGCTAAGTTTTCCAAGTGTGAGTTTTGGCTAAATGAAGTGGTGTACCTTGGGCATGTGATCTCTACCAAAGGCATTAAAGTGCACCCTGAGAAAGTTGAGGCAATCTTGAAGTGGGAGCCTCCTCACAATGTGAAGCAGCTTCGTAGCTTCCTCGGGCTTGCAAGTTATTGCAGAAGATTCGTGATGAACTTCTCTCAAATTCCTAAGCCTCTGTCGAACCTCCTTCAGAAGAATGTCAAGTATGCTTGGTCTCGTGAGTATGATGTGGTGTTCAATATGCTCAAGCAGAAACTGACTTCAGCTCCAGTTCTTGTCCCTCCCGAGCAATCAAAGCCTTTCCAAGTGTTCTATGATGCTTCCCTCCAAGGTCTTGGTGGTGTTCTCATGCAAGATAAGAAGATAGTTGCTTAGACCTCACGTCGATTCAATCCTGCCAAGAAGAACTACCCCACTCCTGATCTTGAGTTGGCAGCAGTTGTGCATGCTCTGATAACTTAGAGGCATTTGTTGTTGGGTAGACCAGTTGAGGTGTACACCGATCACAAGAGCTTGAAGTAAATTTTCACTCAACCCAATCTCAATCTTTGGCAGTCTCGTTGGGTGGAAATGCTTGAGGACTTCAATCCAAGCATGGAGTATACTTCTGGAAAAGCAAATGTCATTGCAGATGCGCTCAGCCGTAAGGCGTACTTCAACAGTCTCATCCTGAAGCCTCTTCAACATGAGCTTTGTGAAGCCATCCGCAAGCTCAACCTTCAAATGATTCCGCAAGGATTTCTTGCCAATCTTAAAGTCTGTCCGACTCTGGAAGATCATGTTCACCAAGCGCAGCTTCTTGATGCTATGGTGAAGAAAGTGAAGAAAGGTTTTGCCAAGGGCATTCCGAAGTATAAGTGCTTTCACGTTTATGACAAAGATACCTTGTTCTTTGAGGACCGTATGGTGGTTCCAAAAGGTGATCTCAGAAATGTTATCATGGATGAAGCGCACAATTCTCTTCTATCCATTCATCCAGGCTGTTGCAAGATGTATCAGGATGTCAAGCAAACCTTCTGGTGGACTTGCATGAAACATGAAATTGCTTAGTTCGTGAACGAGTGTGATGTTTGTCGAGGAGTGAAGGAAGAACGTCAACATCTAGCAAGTCTTCTTCAGCCTTTGACTATCCCAGAGTGGAAATTCGATCATGTGGAGATGGATTTAGTCACTGGGATTCCCAAGTCCAAGAGAGGCAATGATGCCATCTTTGTGGTTATCGACAAGCTAACCAAAGTTGCTCATTTCCTGCCAGTCAAAGAATCTATCTCGGCAGCTCAGCTAGCAGAGTTGTATATGTCAAGGATAGTTTCTTTGCATGGTATTCCTCAGCTCATCTCATCTGACCATGGAAGCCTCTTTACTTCCAAGTTTTCGGAGTCCTTCCAGACTGCTATGGGTACCAAGATCCATTTCAGCACTGCATTCCATCTGCAGACAAGTGGTCAAGTTGAGAGAGTCAATCTGATCCTTGAAGATATGCTCAGAGCCTGTGTGATTTGGTTCGGCATGAAATGGGAAGACTGCCTTCCATATGCTGAATTCTCATACAACAATAGCTTTCAGGCTAGCTCGGGCAAGGCCCCTTTCGAGATTCTCTACGACAGGAAGTGGCGTACCCCGCTTAACTGGTGTGAAACCTGTGAGCGTCAAATTTTGGGCAATGATATGATCACCGAAGCAGAAGAGATGTGTCGTGTCATTCGTGAGAACCTCAAAGTAGCTCAATCCCGATAGAAGAGTTATTACGATAACAAACATCGGGTTGTCTCCTTTCAAGTTGATGATCTAGTCTATCTCAGAGTCACTCCCATGAAGGGCACTCAGTGATTTGGAATTAAAGGGAAGCTAGCTCCTCGCTTTGTTGGTCCTTTCAGAGTTGTTTGCAAGAGAGGTGAAGTTGCATATCAACTAGATCTTCCTCCAAACTTCGCAAATGTGCACGATGTCTTCCATGTCTGTTAGCTCCGAAGGTGCTCCAAGACTCCCGAGCGTACCATTGACCTCCAAGACATTGATCTCCAGGAAGACCTTTCTTATCATGAGCATCCAGTGGCTATTCTCAAAGAAACTGAGCGTAAGACTCGCAACAAGTCAATCAAGTTCCTCAAGGTGAAGTGGTCTCATCATTCTGACAAAGAAGCTACTTGGGAACGTGAGGATCTTCTCCATTCCGAATATCCAGAGTTCTTTCATTCCTAGATCTCGGGTCGAGATCCTCTTGTAGTGTGGGAGAGTTGTGACAGCCCAAGTGCTGCCCCTACCTTATGGCATGTAACCTATGTGGATCTTGTTGTCATGTGTGGAATGATTTGAGTTTGTCTTTGCCATGTCTTGTTCATGCATCTTGCATCATGCACACCATCATCATGCCATGCGTATTGTTTTGTGATATGCTTCTTGACCTTGTTGCATGAGAGTGTTCTTGTGGTTGTTTGTGTTTGAGTTGAATCTAGTCATCTTCTTTTCCCCCTCTCTTATTCTTCAAATCAAACCAAACCTATACTCTTTTATTCCCGTTGTCATTAATCAACAAAATTAACTTGCTAATATAATTGTTTAAAAATGTTCAGGAGGTAGTGAATAATATTTAAGAGTGTGTGTGTAGTTCTTTTGAGGTTTTGAGCTTTATGGTATTGGGGCTTTAAATAACCATGGGCTGATGTTTATAAAACTATTTAAATTAGTTGCTCCAAAAATCAACATGATGATTTTGTTGAAAAGATCTTATTCCTTCGTATGTAAAAGTGTTTTTGTTTTGTCAAAAAAACCTTTTATTTATTTCTGTGGGGTTTTCATAAGATGGCTGTTTTTTAAAAAGAAAAAACTCTTTTTTTGGAGAGAGAGAGAGAGAGATCAGGAGCTGGGCCTCCCCCTCGCGCCAGCCCAGCTAGCGAGCCGCAGCCCAGCCCGCGTCTGACGGAGACGTGTCGCCGTCTCCTTCCTCCGTCAGTTCTTCAGAGAGAGTGCGTGAGCATCGCGTTCACAGACGTTGAGGTGCGTCGTCTGGCCCTCCCTTTATATTGGCCTCGGCGTGCGTGCATCCCCCTAGGGTTCCTCATTCTCCCCCAGCCGCCGCTGCTCCCCTTCTCCCTCTGCTCCCCCTCCTTCTTCCCTCCAGTGAGTTCAGAGAGAGATGCAGGCAACTCAGGGCAAGGGTCGGCCTTCGTCGCCGTCGTCGACCCTGATGGTGGTCTTCCTCCCTTCGGCCGTGATGTCCGGGCCCTCGTCGTCATCGCCCTCGTTCCATTCTGGCCATTAGGAGGTGGGGAGAGCCTCCACGTCATCGGCCTCGTCTTCGTCTACGCCGTGCTCGGGAAGGCCTCCTCTGCGTCGCGTCTTCCTCTGCTCCGACCCCTTCTATGCTTCCCCGCCATCGCCTTCACCTCCCGCTTCTTCTCCCGCAGCCTAGGTGAGCACCCCATGCCGCCTCCCCATTCCTTGTCGTCTGTCGCCCCACGTAGATGTCGCCGTGCCCGTGTCGTCGCCGTGCTCCCGTAGCTCCCGTAGTTTCGCATCTGTAGAGAGGATCTCATGCTCGAGCCTTCACCTCCCACGCTGTCAACCCCATTGCGCGTAGATGGTACCCTTAGAGGCCCCGCAGCCCCCACCGGTAGCCCGTGGCCACCTCCCTCACCTCCTCTCGCTGGCATCTTCCCTGTTCCGATTGCGTCCGAGAGCAGTAGCAGGGGGTCTGTTCAAAAGAACAGACACCCCCTCTCTAGCAGACTCCCCTTGCCTAGCCCAATGGCCAGCGCCGCGCCATCCCAGCGGGGAGATGCGGGTTCGATCCCCCGCGGGTGCAAGCACCCCCCTTTTTATGATCCTTTTCCATTGGTTGTGTGTGGTGTTCTGTGTTGGGGATCCGGTGTGGTGCAGGATCTGGTGTGCTGTGTGTGTGTATGGCAAATCTGGTGTGGCCATAGCCAAGATCTGGTGTGGCTGCAGTGTGTGTGTGTGTGTATGCTTGTGTGTGTAGGATGGTGTGTGGATCTGGTGTGGCTACTAGATCCATGTGTGTATGTGTGTGTGCTTGTGTAGGTGTCTGTGTGTTTGTGTGTGTGTGACAAATGGGCCATGCCCCACTTGTTATACACTAGATTATTTTGTCTGTTTTTTAGTATAATAATTAGACCATTTCCAATTAAAGTAACAATTCCAAATCTGGACATGTTCATTAATGCTCATGTGCATTTTAGGTATGTTTTCACTTATAGGAGTGGATGATGTTTTGCCATCTTAAGTTTTGCCATGATGACCCATGTGACTATATAAGTATGATACATGAATTTGGGGTAGAAAAATCTCAGGAATCCATTGGTGGTATTGGTTTGGTCTTTTGAACAGGTTTAACAAAATTTCATCTTGTCTCATAGTGCCATTTTGTCATTTTTGCCATGTTTAATCCATGCATGCTATGATGGTTGTGCCAACATGAATATGGTAGTCTTTTATGTGTAGTATGTCATGGTATTTACCTTTGTCATGATAAACTTGCAATGAGTGGGAACCATGCTCTAAAGTAGCCACTAAAATGTTGTTGTTTTCAACCATGCTAAATATTTCCAAGTCTGAGAATCTGCTGTTATTTTTATACCGTGAAGACTGGATGCTATCTTGTGATATGTTGTAAATTGGCTCAAGCTCAGTGCTAGTGATTTGAAGTAGATGTTGTCTTCTACCCGCCTGTTAATTTTCATGCCATTAGGTGGTCTCTATCACCATTAGTTTCTGCTGTCAACTTGCCATCAGCTTAACTCAGATTCCAGAAAACAATTATTTTCACTAAGTCCCAGATTTCTATTTCATCGTGCCAACTTGTGGACTTCATGCTTATTGATGTGTGCCTCCATTCCAGATTGTGTAGTTGATAAGTTGATAAGCATGTTATGTAGTTTCTGTCAATGCCTGGTTTGTGGTTGGAGACTTCCTGTAGCTCAAGTTGTTGGATGTGTAAGTTGCTATGTTGTTGTTTTGTGGCAGATTGTTTGTTTTATTGTTTTGTGACTTGTGGGAGCTATAATCCATGGAATTGCTTGTTATTTGGTGCCATTGTGGTTGGTTTTTCATTGCCTAACCAGTGGCTACCTTGGAATGCCAAGGAATAGCCCAGGTCCTTCTTGTCTTGTGTTTTGCTGTAGCGACCCGACCTGAAAGGTCGAATCTCCGGTGTTTCCGTACCATCCCAAGATCATGCTGGTACACACACAGTACATCAATGTATATATCAAAGGGAAATCACCTAGCTTTATAAATCGAAATCTCATATCGAGTCCTTTATTACAATAAAAATTACAATAAAGTGGCTGAAAGCCAACTCATGAGAATAACTAATCTTGCGGAAGCTTCAAAGGTAGTTGAGTCCATCTGACTCCAAGGGCATCTCACCGAGCATAGAGCGTATCCTCACTCCTGGTCGGAAAAATACTCTGCAACATGATACGTTGCATCCATGTAGGTCAGGATATTGAATATGCCGGCCATGTCACAAAAAATGGGGTGTCAAGTAAATCATCTATTCTATATGCATATCTGGCAGGTGGGGTAGTAAGTTTTGCATAAAGCCAATTTTTTTCCTACTACAAGAGGGGGGGTATTATTACTACAATGTTGGTTGATTAATGAGATGGTTCCACCAACCAATTCTCATACCCAAGTTGTCATTTATACCCACATCAATATCATTATTTGTGTTGAGAATTCCAGATAGTTTCAGTTCCTTTGGCTCAAGTTGTCCATGACCATAGACACGGCTAATCGATTAGGTTTGGGTACTGTGCAGAGTTTTGCACACGTTCCCACAAGATTTGATTGCCTCCGTTCGATTTCTCGCACTTTCGGGTGTTTGAGAAACGGATGACCAAAACATGGTCTTCTAAAGGGTTTCCCTGAGACTCTATCGGTGCCCATCCTTTCCTACAGTTCTTCTACATCTTGTAGCACCGCCTGTCTAGGGTCACCATGATATCCAACCAAGCCAGAGCCCATAATGGCTTGTGGCTGTGCAGGTAAGCCTTGGGTCTTGAAGCATCCATCCATCTCTTTCTGCCTGGGTGGACCTTTCCGCGTGAATACTGGCACTTCTCCAGCAACACCTAGGCTAACCACTGGTTTCTCCAGGGCGCCGTTCAACCATCATCCACCCAGAGGTATGTTGAAAACTCGGGTCTTGAAGTCTCGATCATCTTGTAGGTATTGAAATTATTATCTCACAACTCTCATGAATCACACAACCAACCCCGTCTACTATTAGCATAGCAAAATATAAATCAACGTTTCTCGGGGCCAGTGTGTCAAAAGGGTTGAGGGGATCCTACCACATGATACTACATCAAGTAACCAAGTTTCCAAATTACCTACTTTGCATGCAATTGGGGAGATGGTAGAACTAATGCAATAAAAACATGGGTAAACATGATCAAAGTGACTTGCCTTGTTGACGATCCTCGTACTCAAGTGACTCTAGATAACAAGCTTCGCACTCCGGATGATCTACCGAATCAAACAAAGCACACAATCAGCATACAACTAATAATACAACTCACACAATCAGCAAGATTAAAATAAAACAATTCAATAGTATCAATCAAGAGAAAGAAATTCAAAACCAATATTTGTCTCACAATTTTTTTTGTGTCAAAACTACTAAAAAAATAAGACCAATCAACTATTTTTATTAGCAAAACAATAGTTAACAGAAAAGAAATAATAAAATTTATATTTAGTAAACAGAATTAAATCCACTAAAACTTTAGTGAAAAGAAATGCTACTAAAATTATAAATTTTTATAAAACACCACTTAATGTGGATACTAGAGTTTCCTATAGTATTTGAGTATGAAACAAAATTATTATTATTATTATTATTATTATTATTATTATTATTAGAAACAGAACATCACTTAATAGAAAATAATTACTAAAATTCTTTATTAGAAGACAGAATTAAATTTCCTAAATGTTTTGTGAAAAGTAAAATTAAATTGCTTTATAAAACTACACCTAATGGAAAGGAATGAAGATTTCCCATAACAATAAGGTATAAAACTAAACAATTATTTTTATTAACAACAAGTTATTTCACCTAATGTTGAAACAACAGAACCTAATGAAAACTAAAAACAAAAGTTAAACTAACTCAGATTCAAACTAAACTAAAATCAAATAAACTAAACTCTATTAAGAACTAAACAGATTCTGTTTTTGTTAAAAACACTAACCAAATTTATCCTAAAAATTCTCAAACGTTGTAGGATCATAGGTCTAACTAATACAAACCAATGGCAAAAAGATTCATACAAAAATATATTTTTAAACTCTAGTTATACAGATTTTAGTAATTTAAGCAAATTTGGCTAGATTCAAAGTCAAAGTTCAAATATGAAATCTAAGACCACAGGATGAAACTACATGAAATTGTTGACCTAATGCAAAAAGAATCAATTAAAAACACTAATTATTTTAAATGTTACAACTAAAACAAAAACAGAAAACATTCTGTTTTCTAAAACAATACAGAAAAGAACAAAATTTCTAGCGAACGGACATGGCTACGTGGCGTGCTGTGATTTGCCGAGGTCATGAGCGTGTGGGGTGATTGCGGTGGATTACCGAAAACTAACGCCTACTGGTTCGTTTTTATAAAATTTCTAAACTGGAGCGTAGATCCTAGATCTGATGGTTGCGGGTGGAGGTGGCGGCTTACAGAGGAGGGGGTCGGAGTTCTAGCGACGTCGACGGCGGCCGGAGGTTAGAGATGCTCGGGGATAGTGCTGCGGTGGTCGAGGGCAGCGTCTGAAATGCTCAGGCGACGGCGACGAAGATACAACGTCGAATGACGGCGTCAGAGGGGAGCGGGGGTGAGTGTGGCGACGGCCAGAAGCTCAGGGGGGTTCGGGAGGAGTCAGAACTCCGGCGAGGTGGTGCGGTGGCGTTGCCGCGAGGGTAGAAGGGGTAGCGGGGTGGAACTGAGAGCTGCGAGGGCAGGGCTTTTTATAGGCAAGGTGTGGGGTCGGGAGAGGGAGAGAGGAGGGAGATCCGGAGAGGAGAGATCTCTGGCGACATGGTCTGGCGCGAGGAAGGAGACGGGCGCGCGGATGACGCTGTCGGACAGTGGGTCCCGCATGTCAGTGAGAGAGAGGGCGAGGTTAGCGCGTCGGTGAACGATCCGGAGGGATCTCGGGGTTTAAAGGTTGTGGGCCGGACGGTTTTCTAATTAAACGCTTTAAATCTGGTTCCTTTTTCTATTTTTCCAGAGCGTTTAAAACTCTTTAATCCATTCAAACAATTACCAAACATAGGGAATATACCTATCAAAATGATCAGGGGAATAAATGCTATTTAATGAACATTTTTCTTCTGTCAAAATGAATAGTTTCAAAATTTATTTTTTTCAGAAAATGCCTAATTGATTTTAAATTCTTTTGATATTAACTTTCAAATAACCCCCTGGTTTTATTGTTCAAATAACTCACCAAGATGCCCCTGGTGTGGAGTGTCATATTACTCCTCTCTTTTTATGAATATTCCAAGGGTTTTCAAATAGGAGGAAACAAGTATAAGAAGAAATTGAAATGGCCTTTCAGAATTCCAAAAGAAAAACTTCAACAATTCACTTCATTCAAACAATGTGATGATGATGGATAGCTATATATCATAACATTCCAAAAATGTAATTTTGGGATGTTACATTTGCCTTCGTATCTTGTCGTGAGCGTAGCGTGAGAACCATAACTCCGTTTCTTTTGGGTAGATGCGAACATTGAACCTGAGTACGAAGATCCAGGCGAGTACAACTACGAGGATCCCGCTACTTGTCCCTCTGAAGAACCAACAGGCAAGATGATCATACCTGGATCCCGATACTATTTTTCCTTGCTAGTTGTCTCGCTCTCATCGCTACTTTCGCGCTACCTACCACTTGAATGTCAACCTCCTATTTGCGATGATAACCTCTAACCCTCCACATCCTAGCAAACCTTTGATTGGCTAAGTTACCGCTGCTTAGCCCCCCTTATAGCATTCTTAGTTGCAGATGCAGGTTGTATCCATGTGATAGCATGGATACCTTGAGATATCACCATATTATCTGCTATTTAATTTAATGCAAATATATGACTTGGTAAGGTGGAAGGCTTGGACATTTGCTTGGTGTTTTTATCCACTTTTACCACCATAGATCCTTGATACCGGTGTTATGTTTCCATATTTTATGCTCCTAACATGGTCGGGGTTGTTATGGGGACCCCCTTGATTATTCGTGTGAGATTAAAGCTTGTCTGGCAAGACCCAACATTGGTACTACTTGGTTAACAACTTAATAAAAATGCATATGGCTTAGCTACACCATGGATAATTAATCAACAACCCGAGCCAGTGCTCCTCATGAGTGTTGGTCCAACCCAGAGCAACTTGTGGGGCCACCTCGGGGCAACTCGAGGGATTTCTATCAGGCCGGCATACGTAGTGTTCATCCGGTCGTGTCTTGAGAACGAGATACGCGGCACTTATGTAGTTCGTCAACACGTCGGGCGGTCTTGCTAGACTTGGTTTACCTTTCTCGAATGTCTTGCATGAGGATTTTTGATCTTCTTCGGGCTATCTCGAGGTATTGGTCTTTCCTTTGGAATTGCCTAGGATGATCATGAGAACCGTGGTCGAGGTTATTCCCGCGGCGTTTGGTAATTTTTGATGGACTAGTTGGAGCACCACTATAGGGTTAAATCTTTCGGAAAGCCATGCCCACGATTATGAGGCAACTTGGATATTTTGTTTAACACCCGGTTATAGCTAACTTGAAGTAAACTCCTATAAAATACACCAACTGTGTGCGTATCCATGATGGTCTCTGCTTATGAACACGAATCGAGAGAGAACACAGTGGGGTTATGTTTGACGTAAGTACGTGTTTGGGATCACTTAGTGATCATGCTCGATCTCGATCGTGTTTCGTAGTCCACATATTTACATTCATGTTATCGTACGTTAGCCACCAAATACATGCTTAGTGCTTGCTGCAACCTCAACTCTTACCCCTTCCAACCCAGAAGCTTACATAGTTTTGGTACCCGGGATTACAAGATTGTTGAGTCCTCGTGGCTCATAGATTACTACAACAATACATGTGCATGTGCTGATGAGTTCATGCCAGATGATGTGTCCCAGCTCCAGTGGCAGGATGTATTTCACGTACCCCGATGAGTAGACTGGCCCTGGTCATGATCCGTGGGATAGCAAGGCATTTTTCATTGCTTCTTTTCTTCGTTTGATTTCATCCGTAGATGGACCCTATCTTCTGTATGATGTTTGAATATTGAGTGACTTGTAACTAGCTTGTGGCGAGTGTAAGCTGGCTCATATACTCTCTTTTCATAAATATATGCAATGAATTACTGCACTTGCGAAACAACGAGATGCGCCTCTATCCCTTTTGAGGCCCTCGTGCCTTAATAAGGATAGGCGCGCATCTTGGGCGTTACAAGTTGGTATTCAGAGCCATACGACCATAGGAGCCCTTTGCTTGATCGAACTTGGCCGAGTCGAGTCTATTGAAACTATTTTGAGTCTAGTCATATCGGAGAGTAGGTTTCTTTTACTCCTCTTCTATACTCTAGTGAGGTATTCGACTTAAGAATTTTGATTCTACTCCTCTTCTCGCTCAAAAAAAATTTTGGTTCACGCGGGTATTTTGGAAACTATATGATGCCAATGTGACGGAGTTCTATACTTGGTGCCTCCTGTTATCGAAGAGTTGAGCTCCAGGGGATTCTTGGCACATTGTTATCATTCAGTTTCCTTAGTATCTCACGACAGAGGGTGTTCGAAATTGCTTGAATACTTATCGTGGCGATATAAGGTCATAGTCACCCAGTATTGGGGAGGCGTCCGGGGTACATCCATGTTTGGTATTGTTGTGTTTTCGAGGATCCGAGATAGATGGAGTTCTGAAGTCTCTGATTATGTGTTGAAGGATGGATATAGTTGGAGTGTAGGGCTTGTTAGTTGTGTGAGATATTTTGCCTCCTGTATCCCCAACACCCGATTGCAAAATCAAAGAGTTCGAAAGTTCTTAGGTGGGAATTCAAGTAGCTATCTAGGATCATCTTGTTCAGATGTATGATGGCTTATACATTTGTTCCGAGCAACATTAGCTCAATACTTTTGTGATTATTGCAAGTGGCTTCTAATATCTGATGATTTTATCGCAAACCCGAAGAAAGCGTTCTTACTAATTTTTTAGTAGGAAGGCTATTATGTTATTTAGTTCAATTTCTTTCAAGTCTTTTGACTCGGCTATTGCAATCATCTTTGTTAATGATGTGTTGATGTTCTTGTCCATCTCGCGAGAATCCAGGTCAGGGTGAAGGGCAGTCTGATCCTCCACCACCCCCACCACCACCTCCTCATCAAGAAGCTTGGCAAGCTGTGATGGCCGCAACCAATGCGAATACTTAGATGTTGCTCACGCTGTTGCAAGAGAGAGAGCAGGGTCAGCAAGGTTATCAAGGGAATTTCGAGAATCTGCCTCGGATCGCGACTCTCAACAAGTTCCTTGCCAACCAGCCCAAGTCATTCACCTATTGTGAGCAACCTTTTGATGCAGATGATTGGCTTCGTGACATGAGTAAGCATTTTGAGTGCAGCAATGTCAGGCTAGAGGACTATGTCAGGTTCGCGTCGTTTCAGCTCAAAGGTCAGGTAGCAGATTGGTGGCAGCAATACAAGGATTCCCTGGGGCAATCGTGTTGTCAGCCGGGATGATTTCTGTCGTGACTTCAGGGCCCATTACATTCTGACAAGCTTTGTCGAGGAGATGTGTGAGAAGTTCAGGCACCTGAAGGAGGGAAGCAAGTCTGTCTACCAGTACAACGTTGAGTTCTAGAATCTGGCCCGCTATGCTAAGCAAGATGTTCCAGATGACAAGTCCATGATTTATCAGTTCAGAGGTGGCCTCAAGGATGAGCTTCTTCTGGGTCTTGTCTTGCAAGATTCTCATGAGTTTGATCAGTTCTACAACATGGCCTTGAAGGTAGAGGCAACCCAGCTTAAGTTGGAGAACTCAAGGAAGCGATTCAGTGACTCCAATTCTTCTTCTTCCAGCTCTCAAATGGTCCCTAAGAAGCAGAAGTATTGGGCTCCTCCTCCTCTATTTTGTTCATCGCAGCAGCAGAAGCAATTCGGTGGTCGTGCTTCTTCCCACCCACCCAACCCAGGTTATCAGCAGAGACCCCAGGCCCCCAAGTCAGCTAATGTCCCTCCTCCAGGCAACTTCCGTCCGCTCTCAAAGTTTACTTTTCACAAGTGTGGTCAGAAGGGTCACTAGTCAAACAAGTGCAACAACCAGCGGCGTCTTCCGCCTCCTCCTCCAGTCAGACCTCTAGGCAATGCTATGGTGAAGCATAATCCCAAGGCAGCCAGAGTGAAAATGGTGAATGCAGCTAAAGCAGAGCAGTCTCATAAAGTGATTATGGGTAATCTCGCAGTTAATTCTATTCCTGCAAAAGTTTTGTTTGATACTGGTGCATCGCGTTCATTCATATCTAGGCCTTTTGTTGCTAAGCATGACTTCATGATGGTGAAGACCCCTAGGCCACTAAATGTTCTTTCTCCGGGGTTGCAAATGACTTCCAATGTGTGCGTTCCAGATGCCTCTATCAAGATGGGCAATTATTCTTTTCTGGCCTCTCCAATTGTTCTTGGTAATTCCAACATTGATCTCATTCTTGGCATGGACTTTCTGGCTATGAATAAGGCGCATGTTGATTGTCAAGCCAAAGAAGTCAAATTGACCCATCCTTTAGAAGACGTGCTCATTTTCGCTACTCACAATGACACGATTCGTCTCTTTGCTCTTAATGAGAAGTGTGAAATCTCAGCCATCTCTCATATTCTGGTGGTTTGTGAGTATGAAGATGTCTTTCCCGAAGATTTGCCAGGGATGGCCCCGCACCGGGTAGCTGAGTTTATGATTGATCTCGAACGTGGAACTGAATCGGTTTGCAAGCGCCCTTATAAACTTGGCCCCGAAGAGCTGAAAGAGTTGAAGAAGCAGCTAGATGAACAAGAGCATCTGGGTTTGATCAGACCAAGTTCTTCTACATGGGGTTGTGGTGTTTTGTTTGTCAAGAAGAAGGATGGCATGGACTGACTTTGTGTCACTGACTATCCATTGAATAAAAAGACAATTAGAAACATGTACCCACTTCCCAACATCAATGAGTTGTTTGAACAACTAAAAGGTGCCAAGGTTTTCTCGAAGCTTGAACTTCGCATGGGCTATCATCAGATTCACATTCATGAAGAAGATATTCCAAAGACTACTTTCAGGACGAGTTTTGGCTCTTATGAGTACCCCGTCATGTCTTTTGGTCTCGCCAATGCTCCTCGAACCTTCCCCAAAATGATGAACTTCATATTCTCTCCTTTCAAAAATGAGTTTGTCTTGGTGTATTTGGATGGTATTCTTGTGTTCTTGGAGACTGAAGAAGAACATGCAGAGCATATCAGGCTTGTGCTTGACAAGCTAAGAGAGGATCGGTTCTATGCTAAGTTTTCCAAGTGTGAGTTTTGGATCAATGAAGTGGTGTACCTTGGGCATGTGATCTCTACCGAGGGCATTAAAGTGCACCCTGAGAAAGTTGAGGCAATCTTGAAGTGGGAGCCTCCTCAGAATGTCAAGCAGCTTCGTAGCTTCCTCGGGCTTGCAAGTTATTGCAGAAGATTCGTGATGAACTTCTCTCAAATTGGTAAGCCTCTGTCCAACCTCCTTCGAAGAATGTCAAGTATGCTTGGTCTCCTGAGTGTGATGTGGTGTTCAATATGCTCAAGCAGAAACTGACTTCAGCTCCAGTTCTTGTCCCTCCCGAGCAATCAAAGCCTTTCCAAGTGTTCTATGATGCTTCGCTCCAAGGTCTTGGTGGTGTTCTCATGCAAGATAAGAAGATAGTTGCTTATACCTCGTGTCAATTGAAGCCTGCCAAGAAGAACTACCCCACTCATGATCTTGAGTTGGCAGCAGTTGTGCATGCTCTGATGACTTGGAGGCATTTGTTGTTGGGTAGACCAGTTGAGGTGTACACTGATCACAAGAGCTTGAAGTACATTTTCCCTCAACCCAATCTCAATCTTCGGCAGTCTCGTTGGGTAGAAATGCTTGAGGACTTCAATCCAAGCATTGAGTATACTCCTGGTAAAGCAAATGTCATTGCATACGTGCTCAGCCGAAAGGCGTACCGCAACAGTCTTATCCTGAAGCCTCTTCAACCCGAGCTTTGTGAAGCCTTCTGCAAGCTCAATCTTAAAATGATTCTGCAAGGGTTTCTTGCCAATCTTCAAGTCTCTCTGACTCTGGAAGATCAGGTTCACTAAGCTCAACTTCTTGATGCTATGGCGAAGAAGGTGAAGAAAGGTGTGGCCAAGGGCACTCCGAAGTATAAGTGCGTTCGTGTTGATGACAAAGATTCCTTGTTCTTTGAGGACCGTCTGGAGGTTTCGAAAGGTGATCTCAGCAAAGTTATCATGGACGAAGCACACAATTCTCTCCTATCCATTCATCCAGGCAGTTCCAAGATGTATCAGGACCTCAAGCAAACCTTCTGGTGGACTCGCATGAAACGTGAAATTGCTCAATTCGTGAACGAGTGTGATGTTTGTCGTAGAGTGAGGCGGAACATCAACGTCCAGCAGCTCTCCTTCAGCCTTTGCCTATCCTAGAGTGGAAATTCGATCATGTGGAGATGGATTTTGTCACTGGGTTTCCTAAGTCCAAGAGGGGCAATGATGCCATCTTTGTGGTTACCGACAAGCTGACAAAAGTGGCCCATTTCCTTCCGGTCAAAGAACCTATCTCGGCAGCTCAGCTAGCAGAGTTGTATACGTCATGGATAGTTTCTTTGCATGGTATTCCTCAGCTCATCTCATCTGACCGTGGAAGCCTCTTCACTTCCAAGTTTTGGGAGTCCTTCCAGACTGCTATGGGCACCAAGATCCGTTTCAGCACGGCATTGGACCCGCAGACTAGTGGTCAAGTTGAGAGAGTCAATCAAATCCTTGAATACATGCTTAGATCCCGTGTGATTTCTTTCGGCATGAAATGGGAAGACTGCCTTCCATATGCTGAATTTTTCATACAACAACAGATTTCAGGCTAGTTCAGGCAAGGCCCCTTTCGAGATTCTCTATGGCAATAAGTGTCATACTCCGCTCAATTGGCCTAAAACCGGAGATCATCAAATTCTGGGCAATGACATGATCACGGAAGCAGAAGAGATCTGCCATGTCATTCTTGAGAACCTCAAAGCAGCTCAATCCCGATAGAAGAGTTATTACAATAACAAACATCGAGATGTCTCCTTTCAAATTGATGATTTGGTCTATCTCAAAATTTCTCCTATGAAGGGCACTAAGCAGTTTGGACTCAAAGGGAAGCTAGCTCCTTGCTTTGTGGGTCCATTCAGAGTTGTGGGCAAGAGAGGTGATCTTGCTTATCAACTAGAGCTTCCTCCGAATTTTGCAAATGTGCATGATGGTTTCCATGTCTCTTAGCTCCGGAGGTACTTCAAGACTCCTGAGTGTACCATTCACCTCCAAGAAATTGATCTCGAGGAAGACCTATCTTATCATGAGCATCCAGTTACTATTCTCGAGGAAACTAAGCATAAGACTTGCAACAAATCTATAAAGTTTCTCAAGGTGAAGTGGTCTCATCATTCCGACAAAGAAGCTACTTGGGAACGTGAGGATCTTCTCCATTCCGAATTTCCAAAGTTCTTTCATTCTTAGATCTCGAGTCGAGATCCTCTTGTAGTGTGGGAGAGTTGTAACAGCCCAAGTGCCCCCTTGCCATTTTTGGTCATGTATCCCATGTGGACCTTCCATGTTTGCCACCATGTGTTGTGTTTAATATAATCTTGCTACATGTCATTCATGCATCATGGCATCATATTCATTACCTCAAGTGCATCATCTTGTCTTGCCATGATTGTGATTGTGGGTGTTGTGATGTGAGGTGATATGTGGTTCAATGCATGAGTGCTTGGTGTGTTGCCCTACTCTCATTTCTTGTCTATAACCCCCCCCCCTCTTTCATTTCAACTCAATAAAACTCACTTTTTGCTCCTATTTATTTTTGTGTCACAATCAAATTGTCCCATACATATTTGAAAATGTTCTCATGCTTGGGTTAATTTATTAGAGTGGGTATATAAGCTCTTCCATGTGTGGCTGTGGTTTTCACTAATATCACTAAATTAAACAGCAGGTTCATTTAATAAAAGTAATTAATTTATTTTGTCTAAAAATTGGTAGCTCATTTTATATAAATAGTTTGCATTTAATTGTAGTGCACAGTATTGTTGTTTTTCTCAAATCGTTTTCTTTCTGTTGTGGGGCTTTGATTTGGATTTAATTGTTTTAAAAAACCAAAAAGATGTGTGTTGTTGTGTGAGAAAGAAAGAGGCGCAGAGACCACCTAGGCTGAGAGACTTCGCAGCCCAGCATCGCCTCCGTAGATTCCGCTCGCTGGCTTTCCACCTGGCTCCATGCGGCCCCACCTGTCGATGACTTCCTCCGCTTGTCGTAGGCCTTCCTTTCCAGCTCCCTCTCAGAGAGAGAGAGCGCGCATGGGACCCGCCATGGCCGAGGTGGCGAGGGCAGCTGTCCCATCCGCGGCCTATAAATCCCCTCGGCGTCCGCGCCCTGCCTAGGGTTTCCCCTTCTCTTTGTGCCGCCGCCATCTTCCCCCTTCCTTCCCTTCTCTCAGGTAACTTTAGAGAGAGTGAGAGAGATTTAGTAAGTTGAGAGAAGAGATCGTCTCCGTCGAGCTTGCAGATGTTGACCTCGTCGCTGGTGACCTCCGCCTCGTCGCTAGAGATGCTGAGGCGCTCCGTGTTGCCTTCCGTGCCCCATTCCCGGTGTTAGGATGTGGAGGAAGTCCCTCTGTCGATGGCCCCGTCGTCATCTCCGACGTGCTCCCGACGCCGATGCGAGCCTCTTCTTCCTCTTCTCTGTGTGTGCGTCTTTGCCCCCCTCTCGGTGAGCATCCGTCGTCGTCCCCTATTCCAGTTGCCGTTTGTAGCGCATAGGGTCACGAGCGCGTCGCCACCGTGTTTATCTCCGCCGTGCCCCGAGCCGACTAGTAGCTCGAGCTCGAGCGCCCCCCTCTGCTGCCGTGTGCGTAGATGTTCTAGGGCAGGGGTGGAACCCCCGGTCTGCCCTCTATCTTCGCATGAGGTCCTCCTCGCCGGAGAAGCCTCTGTTGCACGAGTGTCGCCGCCGTTTCGTCGTTGCTGTCCATTTGGGTTCAGTTTCGTCAGATAGCCTCGGTAGTTAGTAGATGTATATAGAGATCTCTCTTTAGGCAGACGTCCTTCGATAGCGCCACAGTAGAGCCGCGGGTCGACGACCCAGGAGGTCGCGGGTTTGATTCCCCCCCCCCCCCCGCGCCCTTTGGTTTCCTTTTGTGGTTGTGTGTGTCTGTGGTGGCGCCGGATCCGGTGTGGCTAGACATGGATCGCGTGTTAATGCTTGTACCTGCAGTGTGAGCCTGTGTGTGTGAGTGTATGCTGTGTGTGTATGAGAGTGGGCCCATGGCCCACTTGTCATCCACATAGGGGGCCCTAGTGTCTATGCTAGGTGGGACCCCCCTTTTCCTTTTCTTTTTCTGTTTATTTTCTGTTAGATTTATATTTATTTGAATTATTCCATTTCTGGTATATTTCCATTTCTGTACATAAGCATTTTTGGCAATGAGCATCTTTGGCAAATTTTGACTTATAAGTGGTGCATGCTTATATACGAGCTAGGTTTTGGGCAATTGTCAAGTGTGAACATATGAGTGTTATATATGGATTTTGGGTAGAAAAATTCCAGGAATCCATTGGTGCAATTAGTTTTGTCATGTGGGCAAGATTTACAAAATTTCATTTGTTCCAATATGCCATTTTGTCATTTTAGTTGGAATTAATCCATTTATGCTATGATAGTTGGGTCAACATGGAAGTGGTAGTGTTTTATGAGTATTATGCCATGGTAATTTCTTTTTACATGATTAACATGCATATGAGTGGGAATCTTGCTCCAAAGTAGCTAACAAAATTATTTCTGGTTTCAATATGCTAAATATTTCTAAGTCTGAGAATCTGTTATAATTTTTATGCCTTGTAGAGTGGATGCTACCAAGTGCTCTGTTGAGTTTTAGCTCAAGCTCAGCGCTAGTGTTTTCTGGTAGATGTTGTCCTCTACCATCCTGGTAATTTTCATACCATGAGGTGGTCTCTAGCATCATCATTTACTGCTGTCAATTTGCTATCAGCTTAACTCAGATTCCAGAAAATTGTGATTTTCACTAAGTCCCTAGAATCTGTTTCATCATGCCATCTTGTGAGCTTCATGCTTAGTGATCCATGCTTCCTTTCCAGTTGGTGTAGTTGGTTGATTTCATAAGAATGTTATGTAGTTTATGTACATCCTTTGTTTGTGGTTGGAAACCTCCTGTAGCTCTACATATTGTTTGTGCAAGTTGTTATGTTGCTGTTTTTGGACAGATTGGTGTGTTAGTGTTTTGTGTCTTGTTGGAGCTACGCTCCATTGTTTTGCTTGATCTTTGGCTCTATTGTGATTGGTTTTTCATTTCCTAACTAGTGGCTACCTTGGAATACCAAGGAATAGCCGTTAGCCTTCCATGACTTGTATTTTGTCTCCATACCTTGTCGTGAACGTAGCGTGAGAACCGTTACTCCATTTCCTACGTTCTACATATGCATTTGCATCGATTTTGCATGAAGCGTCCATATTTTCCATGATCATGCATGTCTAAACAACTTAACAGAAGGTTCTGTCCAAAATTGATATTAACTTATGTTTGGCACGATGAACATGACTAGCTTAGGATTGCCACACTAAATACTTTAAATGAATCATGCATCATCTTGTTTGTGCATTGCACCTTGGTTGCTTGTTTAGTGTTGTTGTTTCTCTTGGGTAGATGCGAGTGTTGAACCTGAGTACGAGGATCCAGGAGAGTACAACTACGAGGACCCAGCTCTTTGTCCCTCTGAAGAACTAACAGGAAAGATGATCGTAGCTGGATCTCGACACTATTTTTGCTTTGCTAGATGTCTCGCTCTTATCTTTACATTGCGTTACATACCACTTGAATGTCAAGCCTCCTACATTGCCCTGATAGCCTCTAATCCTCCACAACGTAGCAAACCTTGTTTGGATAAGTTACCGCTGCTCAGCCCCTCTTATAGCGTTCTTAGTTTACAGGTACAGGTTGTTTCCATGTGATAACATGGATACCTTGAGATATCATCATATTATCTTCTATTTAATTAAATGCACATATATAACTTGGTAAGGTGGAAGGCTTGGCCTTTAGCTCAGTGTTTTGTTCCACTTTTACCGCCATAGATCCTTGATACCGGTGTTATGTTTCCATATTTTGCGCTCCTAACATGCTCGAGGTTGTTATGGGGACCCTCTTGATTATTCATGTGAGATTAAAGCTTGTCTGGCAAGATCCAACATTAGTACTATTTGGTTAACAACTTAATAAAAAATGCATAGGGCTTAGCTACCCCGTGGATAATTAATCAACAACCCGGGTCAGTGGTCCTCATGAGTTTTGGTCCAACCTAGAGCCACTTGCGGGGCCACCTTGGGGCAACTCGAGGGATTTCTATCAGGCCACCGTACATAGTGTTCATCCGGTCGTGTCCTGAGAACGAGATACGTGGATCTTATCGGGTCCATCGACACGCCGGGCGGTCTTGCTGGACTTGTTTTACCTTTCTCGAATGTCTTGTGTGAGAAATTCCGATCTTCTTCGGGGTATCTCGAGGTGTCGGTCTTTCCTTTGGAATTGCCTAGGATGATCGCGAGATCCTGGTCGAGGTTATTCCCACGGCATGTGGTAATTTGTGATGGACTAGTTGGAGCACCCTTGCAGTGTTAAATCTTTTGGAAAGCCGTGCCCACGGTTATGTGGCAACTTGGATATTTTGTTTAACACCCGGTTATAGCTAACTTGAAGTAAACTCCTATAAAATACACCAACTGTGTGCATATCCGTGATGGTCTCTGCTCGTGAACACGAATGGAGAGAGAACACGGTGGGGTTTTGTTTAACGTAAGTAGGTGTTCAGGATCACTTAGTGATCTTGCTAGATCTTGATCGTCTTTGGTAGTCCACATATTTACATTCATGGTATCATAAGTTAGCCACAAAATACATGCTTAGTGCTTGCTGCAACCTCAACACTTACCCCTTCCAACCCACAAGCTTACATAGTTTCGGTACCCGGGATTACATGATTGCTAATTCCTCGTGGCTCAGGGATTACTACAACAAGACAGGTGCAGGTGCTGATGACTTCGTGCCAGATGATGTGTCCTAGCTCCAGTGGGAGTACGATGAAGAACGTGGCAGGATGTATGTCATGTACCCCGATGAGTAGAGTGGCCCTAGTCGTGATCCGTGGGATAGCAAGGAGTTTTTGATTGCTTCTTTTCTTTGTTTGATTTCGTCCGTAGACGGACCCTATCTTTCGTATGATGTTTGAATATTGAGTGACTTGTAACTATCTTGTGGCGAGTGTAAGATGGCTCATATACTCTCTTTTCATAAATCTATGCAATGAATTACTACACTTGCGAAACGATGAGATGCGCATCTATCCCTGTCGAGGCCCTCTTGCCTTAATAAGGATAGACCCGCATCTTGGGCGTTACACTCCTATTCTTATGCATAGCCTGTTTTTGATAAATTGGTACTATACCTGTTGCTATATCAACTACTTAGTATAGGTTGATCAATGAATCCCCAGTGACCCCCCTAGTCCCAATTGCCCCTCCTTCTTCATCGACGACCCGACGACTCGACGCCTCGAAGACTCGGTCAACTGACCGACAAGCCAGGCCCCTCACAGCACCGCACTCCCCTTAGTTGTACGACTCTGCAGTGCTACTATCGAGTACCAATGGTGACACCTCGTGAAGTACTCATGATGCTAGCCCTGTAGTGCAGCTAGTCGGTCATGGTTATCGAGGGTAATTCCTCCTTCACCATTCTCATGATGTCTCTGTCATGCAACCCTTCAAGTGTGGGACCCTCAAGGGTGATTCCTCTAAACTCCACCTTGACAGTTACATCGAGCGGGGACCATTGAGGGTGATTCCTTAGTTCCTACCTTGATGTTTTCTACACACAGTTACTATGACCTAGTTACAGGAACATGTTGGTGATGGGTCGGCCCTAAGGGCTACCCACAGTTTGCTGATGTTGAGGCGTGGATGGGAAGGAGAGGCCCTTGCCGCACATCCTCGAGACAGGGCGACGGGACTGCACTTAATGGGTTGTGCTTGCCCCGCATTAATAAAATGCTAATGGGTTGGGTATTTGATCTGAGTTAGCCATTTGACCTTTTACGCACCAGACCTTCATGTGGGAGAAGTTATGGGTACTCAGCGTCGTTGTATCAGTCGAAGCTCTTCGGACGTCAGCAATGGAGTGGCGCATGCCGGATTGGATTGGACGGTATGGCTCTTGGACTGGAGTGTACTAGGTCTGCTTCTAGACGCGTGCGCATCGTGCAGGAGCGCGGAGGGCAAGTGGGCCCATGACCCCTTTTTGCTTAGGATTTAGATCGGCGGGCTGGCGTCTTGTTGAGCCTAGGTGGGGCGATGACGTTTTGGATCTCGAGGCCGGGCATTACCCAGGAAAGTGTGTCTGGACGGAGGTGATCAAACGTGTTGGAAATGCGGTGCACCCCTGCAGGGATGAATTCATCTATTCGAATAGCCGTGTCCACGGTAACAGGATGACTTGGAGTTGTACCTTGACCTTCTATAACTATAATTGTGACTTTAAATTAAAATGAATGTTGGCTCCGGGATTGCTTCCTCGCAGGGAGTCGAGGAAGACTCTCTGGGCGTGGTTACTTAATAAATTGCTACAATAATATGACTATATATGAGTTACGAGTCTACTCTCTTCTAATGTTGCAAGATGCTGAAGATGCTAGTCTTCGATAGGACCAGGCCTCTCCCCTATTCTTGCTCTTTGCAGTCAGCCCAGATATAACCCCATTCCTTGATAATGATGCATAGATAGCATAGTCCTGATGTCAGTCTTGCGAGTACTTTGGATGATTACTCACCGCCGTTTTGCTTTCTCTTTCCCCTTGATATGATTCTGCGTTCAGACGATGGAACCCAGAAGATGGAGTACGCCGGAGACAACTACTACACCACCGCAGGAGGATACTACTATGTAGAGGCAGCCCTCGACCAGTAGTAGGATAGGAGGTTCCTAGGTAAGAGGCCTCGCCTCTTTCGATCCGTGTTATGTTTGTGCTAGCCTTCTTAAGGCAAAACTTGTTTAACTTATGTCTGTACTCAGATATTATTTGCTTCCACTGACTCTTGTTTGTCGATCTTTGTATTCGAGCCCTCGAGGCCCCTGGCTTGTAATATGAAGTTGTATGTCTTTAATTTGTGTCTAGAGTTGTGTTGTGATATTGATTAGTGAGTCCCTAATCTTGGTCATACACATTGCGTGTATCTTTAGCGTACGGTCGAGAATGGGGGCGTCATAAGTTGGTATCAGAGCCGACTGCCTGTAGGTAGTCCCCTTTCCAACTCCTTGGCCGAAGTTGAGTCTAGTCATTTTAAAACTTTTACTAACATTTTGTGTGGCTTACGTGCCCACTTCTCAATCGGGTGGTATTAGGATCTTTTATTCCTCGTCTATACTCTGGGTTCTGATCTCTCTCCTCTTTCGGGTTAAAGATTTTGCTAACTCTAACATTAGGTTCTCATGATCACATCCACTGGAGATTTGTTTCGTCGACAATTGTTTCCTTTGAAGTTATAATGCACACACTATCATATGACATCTTAAATCTCCTTGTTACAGATGCGTCCCGGTAGGCAGATCGTTCGTCTGACCTTTGAGCATGATATGACTGGGTTCGCGGCCATTCTAGTCGACCTCTTGAAGAAGTTGGGATATCGCTGGTACCCTAAGTACACTGTTTACGAGGACTACCGCGAGTTCAACCAGGAACAGTATGAGGCTGAGATGGTTATCTGGGATCGATAGGACCTCCCCATCCCTGAGCTGCACACGTTTCGTGGCATTGGAGTGACTATTGAGATGGCAGTACAGGATACTGCCTATGCTGCTATTGTTCATCTCCGTGCACCGAACTCTTGTTTGGAGGAGACGGATTACACATACATTCCGTATGTTCCTGCTGAAGTTGATATTGTCGCCGACGCTGAGGTCTTGACCCCTTTCGCAAGGCAGCACAACGACCGGTCCTACACTGTTGTCTGCACCCCCTACGTGAGTCGTCGTTACGACCTATAGGTGTTGGTTCAGTACACTCAAGCATTGGATCGCACTGTCAGGGCTCTTAACTTCGAGTTATACGCCACCCATGTTCGTCTTTATCGGGCTATGGAGCATTTGTTGCCAGCAGTCACCGCGGGGATACATCCGGAGTACATCCTTCACCCGCCTCGGACTAAGTTTCCTCCAGGCCTTGAGTGGCATGCGGTTGGAGGTCATGCTCCGGCAAGTGGACCTGCGCTCCCGCTTGGGCACCAGTTTCTACATCAGAGTGAGCACGGGATGCAGGACCCTGCCACCAGGTTCCACATTTTGGGTCATCTGCAGTTCCGTGGGTTCTTTTGTTGTCCCCGACGTTGATGTAGCTTTTCGCTATGTCTGTTGTTGTATTCCTCTAGCGCGTGCCTACGTGCCGCCTAGTTGTCTAGACTAATTTCATGCCAGACCTATTGTCTATTTCGTAACGGACTTATGGTTTGTAATAGACCTATGTATGGATCTGTATGTTGGATTCGAACTACTATGTCGTATCAATCTCACTTCCTTCATTGAGCAATTTAGTTCATAAACAACTCATTGTATATTCAATACCCAATGCTAAAATACCACTATTAATTGTTTCGACAGAATGGTTAGGCCAGCTGGTCGTGGTCGTGCTGCAGTTGACAACCCACCACCACCTAAATACATGGCTGGTATGATGCGGCAGTTTGAACTGAATCACCAGTTTATGCAAGGGCTTATGGACCAGTTCCTGAGGCCGAACATGAATCAACAGCCTGCCCCAATGACTCTGCAAGACTTCATGCACCTCAACCCTGCAATCTACCGCAGCTCAACTCAGCCGCTTGACGCAGATGACTGCCTCCGTGACATCACTTATGAGCTGGAATCTTCAGGCACCCTAGTGGCTAGCTATGTCACCTTTGCCTCATACTTTTTGAAGGGTCCCGCCGCTCAATGGTCGGATAGTCACAAACACTCACAGCATGTTGGAACAATCATCACCTGGACGGAGTTCCAAGCTGCGTTCCCTGCTCGTCACATTCCTCAGGGACTGATGGACAAGAAGAAGCGTGAGTTCCGCAATCTCGTCCAGGGCAACAAGACTGTGGATGCTTATCAGGGGGAATTTCTAGAATTATCTCGATATGCTGAAGAAGACGTTGCAACTGATGCTCGTAGGCAGGAGAAGTTCCGTGAAGGCCTCCACCCTGATATCAAACTGGTACTCCTTGTTCTGGACTTTGACAACTTTGCCACCTTGGTGAACAAGCCCATTATAGTGGAAACAGGTCTGCAGGACTACAAGGATAGCAGCAAGCGCAACCGTGACATGGGCTCATCTTCGGGCTCTCAAAGTTAGAAGTGCAAGATCTGGATTCCCCACAACATGTACCATGCACCGCCTCCTGCTTCGAGGCCGTCATATGCTGCACCTCGTCTGCCTCCACCCCCACCTAGGCAGCCGAGGCTCCCAGCTTCGCCACCACGAGCTCATGTTCCCGCTTCTCGTCTTGATGATGGGTTGTGCATCAACTGTGGTCGTCCAGGACACCGTGCTAGAGAATGCAAGAAGAATTAGAATCAACTTGCACTGTCTTCCAACCACCCCCGCAACAATAATGCCAGGCCTGCTCAGGGACGTGTTCAAGCTAACAACATTGATCTGAATGAAGTTCAAGACAAGCCTGCTACCGTGATGGGTACTCTTCTCGTCAACTTAGTACCAGCTTCTGTATTTTTTGATATAGGAGCATCACATTCTTTTATGTCTGAAGATTTTGCATCCATGCATGGCATTAATTACGAGGAGATGAACATTCCAATAGTGGTAAACACCCTTGCTGGCCAGTGTCAAACCTCCATGGTTAGTCACGATGTACCCGTTGAAATAGAAGGACTGGAATTCCATGGTTCCCCATTATATTGAAGTCTTCCAAAATCGATCTCATTCTCGGAATAGATTGGTTGAAAGCACATATTGCTTCGGTCATTTGTGCCACCAAAATTGTCCACCTCCTGCACCCTTCAAATGACATAGTCAGCTACCATGCTCATCTTGTTCGAGATGCTGAAGCCCGGCTATATGCCATGAATGCTTTAAATGAGTCACCTCTTGAGGGGATTGAAAACATTCCAGTTGTCCGGGATTTCTAGGATGTTTTTCGGGAAGAACTTCCAGGGATTCCCCCTGCTAGAGCTGTCGAGTTTGTCATCGACTTGGTATGTGGTACCACTCCTATATCCAAGCGTCCGTATAAGATGCCACCACATGAACTCCTTGAGCTTAAGCAAGAAATTCACAATTCGCTACGACTGGGTTTCATTTGTCCAAGTTCCTCTGCTTGGGGAGCACCTTCTCTCTTTAGTAAGAAGAAGGATGGGACAAACCGTGTGGTCCAGGATTATCGACCAATCAACCAAGCTACAATTCAGAACAAATATCCACTTTCTCAGATCAATGATTTGTATGATCAACTTGCTGGTTCTTCAATTTTCTCTAAGCTCAACTTGAGGTTGGGTTACCATCAGATCCGTGTTCATGAAGATGATATTCCGGAGACCGCAGTTGTTACTCGCTATGGTTCATATGAGCATGTCCTTCAGTTTAACCAATGCTCCAGCAACTTTCTCTCGTTTGATGAATTATATCTTCATGGACTACCTCAACAAATTCTTCATGGTTTACCTGGATGATATTCTGGTATTTTCCAAGAATAAAGAAGAGCATGCTGAACATCTTCATCTTGTACTCGAAAGAGTTCGGGAACATCAGCTATATGCCAAGTATTCCAAGTGTGAGTTCTGGATGGACGAAGTAGCCTACCTTGGTCATGTGATCTCGTCAATTGCGTCCTCATGAAGAGAACTACCCAGTTCATGACCTTGAACTTGCTGCAGTAATACATGCACCAAAGGAGTGGAGACAATACCTTGTTGGTAAACGATGCGAGATCTACACCGGTCACCAAAGTCTGAAGTACTTGTTTACTAAGCCAGATTTGAATCTCCGTCAACAGAGATGGATGGAGAGCATAGAAGATTACAACATGGGAATTTCTTATACACCTGGCAAGGCAAATGTTGTCATGCCCAAGATGCGATCCTATCCTTATTTCAGCTAGAGGGCCTCGACGGGGATAGAAGCGCATCTCGTCGTTTCGCAAGAATGGATATCATTACAAGTACATGTAAAGAAGAGATGGGTATATGGAATTGTCTTACAGTCGCCACAAGCTACATCAAGATCACATTAGTACAACAACATATTCAAACGTCATACAGAAGAGCAGGGTCTGACTACGGACGAAATCAAACGATAAAATGACATCCATCCTGGCTATCCCAGGCTGCCGCCTGGAACCCATCCTAGATCGATGATGAAGAAGAAGAACTCCAAATCAAAAACAAGCATCGCTCTCACATCAAATCATCACATTACCTGTACCTGCAACTGTTGTTGTAGTAATCTGCGAGCCACAGGGACTCAGCAATCTCATTTCCAAGGGTATCAAGACTAGCAAGCTTAATGGGTGACGTATGGTTAAGTGGTGAGGCTAACTTACAAATACAAAAAGTCAAGTATGGTGGTCTACGCATAATGGACGTGAACTAGTAATGATCACTAAGTGATCCTGAGCACCTACTTACGTCAAACATAACCCCACCGTCTTCTCTCTCTGATAAGGACTCACGAGAAGAGACAGTCATGGTTATGCACACGGTTGGTGTATTTTATTTGAGTTTACTTCAAGTTTTGTATGACTGGGTGTTACACAAAGTTTCCAAGTTACCACATAACCGCGGGCACGGCTTTTCGAAAGATTTAACTAGTCCATCACAAATTAACCACATGCCGCGTTGGAATTCCTCAACCATAGAATCACACATAGTATTTGTGGAATCCCGACAGAAAATCTCAACTTCGAGATAGCCCGAAGTATTGTCGAAATCCCACGCACAAGACATTCGAGAAAGGTAAAACAAATCCAGCAAGGCTGCCCGACATGTCAACAACCCGTTAGGAGCCACGTATCTCGTTCTCAGGAGACGACCGGATGAGCAATATGTATGGTGACCTGATAGAAATACCCCGAGTTGCCTCGGGGTGGCCCTGCAAGTGGCTCTATTTTGGACCAGCACCAACAGCACTGCCCCCCTGTATTATGTTGAATTACTCCTTGGGTTCATGACGCCCTATGCTTTAATAACAGTGTTCAATATTATTATGTTGGGAAAATATTTCACCAAAGTTGGGCCTTGCCAGACAAGTTATATCCTCAAACAAAAATCAAGGGGGTCCCCATAACAACCCCGAGCATGTTAGGAGCGCTCAATTATGGAACATAACACCGGTTCACAAGTAACTAGGGCGGCAAGAGTGGAACAAAACACCGAGAAAAAGGCCAAGCCTTCCACCCTTTACCAAGTATATATGTGCATTAAATTAAATAGCAATAATATTGTGATGACAAAAGAATGTTCATCTTGACACATAGAAGCAATTGCACCTACAGCTATAAACGCTATAAGAAGGGCTGAGCAAGCGGTAACATAGCCAAACAAAGGTTTGTTGGGATGTGTAGGGGTTAGAGGCTTATCATGGCAATGTTGGGAGGCTTGACAAACAAGTGGTAGGTAGCGAGACATAACGATGGAAGCGAGATAACTAGCATAGCAATGATAGTAGTGATATCCAGGGAAATGTGTCATCTTGCCTGAAATCTCGCTTGGAAGAAGAATGAATCCATGAAGAAGACGAGCCAACGTAGTCGAATGAATTCTCACACTCCGAACGCTTTCGGAACTCTAGCGAGAAGAAGTTAGACCAGAAACAAACAATCGACAAACGAAAAACACCACAACCTATGGATGACATGATGTGCAAACAAATACAATGCATGTCCGGTTTAAATATGCAAGGCATGGCAAATCACATCAAACAACAACTACACATTAAAGTGAAGCTCAATATGCAACGAGTTGCATATTGATGAAACACCACATTTGGTTTACTTAGTTCACTCTCATTTAGGTACACACAAATGTTAAATGTTGTTAAACATGGCAAAAGGGGAAGCATAAATAGACTACTCTATCTAGGCATCTTAAATGAGGCCAGAAATAACTTATAGAATTTCCGAAATAACCTCATATGGATATTATGATTTTGGTTCAGATCTGAACTAACAATATTTTATATATGTTAAACAAGAACATAAAGTGCGCCATGTGATTCTACACGTCATTCTAGTCGATTTACATATATGGAACATCTCAAATGGAGCTACGGTCTAAAAGATATGACCAACGTAAGACGGATATGCCATGAACGCAAAAAAGCATGAAAATTACAACCACAAACATTCAATTCATGAATGCAGGAAGATATTATGATACTAGATGAAGTTCTAATCAAGTTTCATATATGGCATGTCCAAAACGGAGCTACGGTTCAACCACAACAACCAACACAAGTTTGGATATAATCTGCCCAAAAACAGCAACATGACATTTTGCACACATGAAAACAACAAGCTACAAGATTCTAAAATGCACAAACTAAGAATGGGGCAATATCATATAACACACAATTAATTTCATATTCACATATCATACTCAAAAGAGGTATGGATCACAGGGTAGGAAGCTCACAACATATCTAATTGAAAACAGTTTCAGACAGTGAAAATAGCAATTTGACAGGACAGTTTCTATCACGAAGGCATATTGACAGTAGTAAAACAATATGCTACATGTCATATTATGGCATGAAATTTAACCGCATGCTAGAGGACATTATGAACTACAAATAACTCCATTACATCTACCACAAAAGGGTTCTGGATCACTAGCAAAACACAAGGAAAGACAGCTACAAAATATTACATATTCCAGACTGAGAAATATTTAGGCCCCTCAAAACAGCACATTGGTTAAGCATGTTGGGAACAAGAAAACAACATCTAAACATGGATTATCATGGAAAATAGAATGGCCAGGGGCTAGTGCACATGTCAAAGGGCATATCTTATGTTGAAAATTATTTCATATCATGGATGGATTTAATCACACGAAAATAACAAAAGGGCCTCACAAAAAAATAGCATGCGCATGAATTTACTCAAATGACAAGACTAAGTGCACAAATAATTTCTATGGATTTTTCTACCCCAAAGTTGCATATGTTCATGTGGAAAAATATGACACAATTAGTTATGTAAGTTATGACATAAAACGATTTAACAAGTTATTTATGCAATTAAATACAAACAGCAAGTTAATCATTTTTAAACATTTATAAAAGTGGGATATAATTAATCTACACAAAATTCCACACAATTTGCATATACAAAACATTTGGATCCGATGCACGGTTATTTATTTATGAGCAACACAAAATATGGCCTTTTTTAATTAAAATGCACCGGTTTATTAGCAAAATTGGTTCCGAGGGGAAAATAAAGCACGTTGGGCCGAATCTGAATAGAAGGATACAAAGAGGTGGGCGAAATATAGCGGTATGGTGCCTGAGGCCCGGGTTAGGCAAAGCAGCGGCTCACCTCGCGGCTGGGCTGGCCAAGCCGTGGCTTGGGCTGGCGAAGGTGAGCGTGGGGGGAGGGGGGCAGCGGCCCATGAGGTCAGTCAACGGCGAGCGGGAGCTCTGTCCTCCTCGCTCCAGGACGAGGCCATGGCGTCGCAAGGCGATGGATCCCGTCGATGAGGAGGCAGAGGGAAGACGGGGCGTCCGGATTCGTGAGGGGGCTCCTGGATCTCTCCATTCCCGGTGGAGAGGAGCTTGGTGGAGCCGCGGTTGAGGAGATTGGGCAGCGCCCATGGAGGCTCCCTGCGGGAAGAGAGAAGAACAGGGAGGTGAGAGAGAGAAATGGAGGGAGAGGGAAGAGAGAGGAGCGGGAGACGAGGGGACGGGCGGGCGACGCTCCAGCGAGGCTCCTATTGAGGCTCAGGGTGGGGCCGACCTGCTGGCTCGGGAGGACTCCTCCCTTGATCCAGATCGGATCGAGCGTGAGGGGCAGCGAGCGGCGGCGGGATTCGGGCCTAGGCAGGCCATGCGCGGGCTCGGGCGGGCCACGACGGCTGGGGGACCAGGGGCGATGTGGCAGCCCCTGGTTGGCTGCGACGGCGCTGGGTGGATCTGGCGGCCCCAAGTGATGGCGGCGGGCTGGGGAGGAACGGATTTCAATGTTGGAGGTGGGAGACGGCTAAAATAGGCAGGGGATGACGTCTATTTTTAGTAAGGGGAGCTAGGGTTTAGGTTTTTGCACCGTTTTCGGACCCTTCGATCGCGATCGGATAGCTCAGGTCGCGGGGATAGGTTAGGTGGGCTAGGCGGGCTGTGGAGAGGGGATGTGGACTGAGGAGCGAGGGAGATTGTGCCCAGTGACCGAGGTTTCAAACACCGAAAAACGTCCGGCAATAAACCGATAACCGCACTGCTAGAATTGACCGTTCGGGTATCAACCTACCACTGATTGCGATGAAATGTTGCAGGTAGTCTACATACAATATAATAAGACCGCACGCCAACTTTCAACCCAATCCGAGAATATTTTCCACGCACTTTAAAAACAATATTTTATCGATGCCGCGGGCACGTGCATGCGTGGTTGGTCTCGAAACGGGCAACGACAAGAACGGAAAGAACCGGCAATTACGAACAGGTGCAAGTTTGAAAACTCATGTTGACAAAATGTCGATGCTATGCAGATGATGCGAATGATGTGATAATTAATGCAACAACCGACGAAATACAAGATGAGAATGTAATAAAAGGGGAATCTTCTAGAGCGTCTCTCTTGGGCTGTTACAACTCTCCCACACTACAAGAGGATCTCGTCCCGAGATCTAGAATGAGAAGGGGAAAAGAAATAGCATGAGGTAAAACATAGTTGCTTCTTTGACAAATGGGTGAACCCACTTGAAAATGAAGGATTGGAAGAGATGAAGAATGATATGAGGAACAAGCAAGACTTCAAAAGAAATGTTGGCAAAACTTCAGTAGGATAGAGGTGGAAAATTTGATAAGATGGGAGAACTTGAAAAGAGAACACAACACTCTGGTTAACTGAATAAGCAAAGAAGGAAAATGATGTTGACAAACAAGATGATAGATTGAAGAGAGCAACATCACAATGCCTCCGGAAAAAAAGAATGAAGCTAGATCCTTGGGAAGAAGAGAATGGAGAAGAAATGACAACTTCTACAAGAATTGAATTTGAAAAGAATCCTTACAAGAAGGATTGAACGAAGTTGTTGGAAATTCAACAACGAAAACAAAACCTTGTTGTGGGCTTATGGAAGTCATCTCAAAATTATGAGTTTACAAACAGCCACAAATGAAAAACAATTGATTTGCTTGAGATCATGATGAGATTATATCTTCTTTCACCAATAGGTGGAGAAGACACGTGAATCATTATAACAATATGATAGCAACAATCCTTAAGAAATGCCTTACATGAAATCCCATCCAAGACAACTCCGAGAAGACATGATGGGTTTAATTATCTCATTCTTGACAACTATCCTGCGAGACTCCCCATAATCAAGAATTTAATAGCACCATCTCAAAAAAACAATGGAGAAGGAATTGAACTTAGAAATGTGAGAAAAGAATGCTTGAGTACCTCCAACAAGAATCTTGAAGAACACTTTGAGAAGAATTACATCCTTAACAAACCACCATAAAAAGCATCGGGATGAACTCCGGAATGAAAGCATGAAGCTTGACATTGAAGGTTGCAACGGAACAAGACGGAGGCCATGCAAAGATAAGATGAAGCTTCACGACGAGATACTTTGAGAAAACTTGGAACTCCAGAAAGAAAAGATGAACAACTTGTAGCGAAGAATTTTATATGATGAAAAACTCCGAAAAAGGATTGAAATCACCTTGATGAAACAAGAATATGAATTATGTTATGCTTATCCCTCATCAAGTTAAATTGATGACAAGCAACGGATTTAGCACACAACTTATTCTTCTTGAAAAGATTGAAGAGAGAGATAGAACACAAATTTGAAGAAGTCTTGAACGAGAACACCGGTAAGAATTCACAAACGAATGAGGATACTACGATTGAACGAAGATACATGGGAACAAAGAGATCATGATCCACCTAATGGAAAACTTGAACGAAGCACCGGAATAATAGAGACACGAGCGAAGGAACCACAATTTTTAGAAGAATTTGAGAACGAAAGCAGAAATCTAAGAACGAAGAAATCTTCTGAAATGATGGCCTCCAAAGGATCGAGAAATAAAAACAACTCTGAATACACCGGATAGATATGGGAGGAATCACTCATGATCAACACAATTAAAGAGGATAGCAACAAGTTGAAACCATGACTCTTCAAGAGAATGAGCAAAGATTTAAGAGAAACACTTCTTCGATCTTCAAATCTTAGAATGGTGAAGAGAAACAACACCATGAATAACTGAGCCACTCCAGAACAATGAATAAAGAGAGGTTGGCACAACGATGAAAAATATTTAGAAGCGATCTTGGAAAAGAAATATGACTGATGAAAACCATTCTTACTTCATATCGAATAGAACTTGAGATCTACAGAAATATTAGAAGAGTCAGGGAACCACCATTGAAACAATTTCTTAGAAAGAGAAATTGTACCAGTACAAATGAAAACTTTATGAGGTGAGAACCCTCAAAATAATCTGGAAGGATTATTGAATAGCAGCACAAAACTTCTGAGATACCTTCAACACTCCAGATAGCATAGAGAGAGACGAAAAACAAGAGATACTTGGACAAAATTTACTACATGGGTAAGCATTTTGCGATTGAAAAGGATATGACGAACACCGAGATCTTGAATTCAATGCGCCGAGAAGAAAAAAAAGAATAAAGAAACAATGAATTCGAATCACTTGAGGATCTTCACAAAGAATCACCGGATATGATACAAAAGAAAAGATAGCGACGCATTAATGAAAAGAAAGGCATTTCGATGAGAATTTAATCATTGAAGAAAAAGGGCGGGAGGGTGGGGAAAAACAAAGAAAATTTAGGATAGAGGAAAAGAACTCTAGAAAGAAACATGAGGATTGATCTTGCAAATATTGAGATGATTGAATATCTGAAGAGGAGCGTACCGGTTGAAAAGAATTTCATGACAACTCCAGTTAAACAAAAGGATTAGCATTCCAAGAGAATATGAGAACACATCTTAGGAAATATAAAATCGCCACTTGACATCGATGCAACTCGAATTACCTTATTCAAAAACAAACAAAGGATGAGGCTTACGAAACAAGCCAGAACAAATACATACCCATTATGCACTTGTTGGAAAGATAACCCTAGGTAGCTATTTGAATTCCCACCCAAGAACTTCCAAAATCTTTGGTTATGCAATCGGGTGTTGTGGATACAGGGAGGCAAAATATCACACACAACTAACAAGCCCTACACTCCAACTGTATCCATTCGTCAACACATAACCAGAGGCTTTCAGAATTCCATCTATCTCGGACCCTCCAAAACACAATGATACCAAACATGGCAGTAACCCGGAAGCCTCCCCAGTATTGGGTGACTCTAGCCTTATCTCGCCACGAAAAGTATTGAAGTAATTTCGAACATCCTCCGTCCCGAGATACCAAGGAAACTGAATGATAACGATGTGCAAACATCCCTCCGAGCTCAACTCCTAGGTAACAAGAGGCACCAAGACAGAATTCCTTCACATCAACAGTATATAGTTCCCAAAAATACCCGCGTGATGCTAAATTTTTTTTGAGTTAGAAGCGGGTAGAATCAAAATTCCTAAGTCGAATACCTCACAAGAGTATAGAAGAGGAGTAAAATAAACCTACTCTCTCATATATAACTAGACTCAAAATTGTTTTTTCAGTAGACTCGACTCGGCCAAGGTTCGATCAATCAAGGGGGCTCCTATGTCGGTACAAGCTCTGATACCAACTTCTCACACCCAAGATGCAATCTTATCCTTATTTTAGCTAGAGGGCCTCGACAGGGATAGAAGTGCATCTCGTCGTTTCGCAAGAATGGATATCATTAGAAGTACATGTACAAAAGAGATGAGTATATGGAATTGGCTTACACTTGCCATAAGCTACATCAAGATCACATCAATACAAAAACATATTCAAACATCATACAGAAGAGCAGGGTCGGACTACGGACGAAATCAAACAATAAAATGGGATCCATCCTTGCTATCCTAGGCTGCTGCCTGGAACCCATCCTAGATTGATGTAGAAGAAGAAGAGGAACTCCAAATCAAAAACAAGCATCGCGCTCACGTCAAATCATCGCATTACCTATACCTACAACTGTTGTTGTAGTAATATGTGAACCACGGAGACTCAGCAATCTCATTTCCAAGGGTATCAAGACTAGCAAGCTTAATGGGTGAGGTATTCTTAAGTGGTGAGGATGCAGCAAGCAACTAAGCATTTATTTGAATGGCTAACTTACGAATACAGAAATTAAAGTATGATGGTCTACGCATAACGGACGTGAACTAGTAATGATCACTAAGTGATCCTAAGCACCTACTTACGTCAAACATAACCCCACCATGTTCTCTCTCGGATAAGTACTCACGAGAAGAGACAGTCATGGTTACGCATACAGTTGGTGTATTTTATTTGAGTTTACTTCAAGTTTGCTATGACCAGGTGTTACACAACGTTTCCAAGTTGCCACATAACTGCAGGCACGGCTTTCCGAAAGATTTAACCCTACAGAGGTGCTCCAACTAGTCCATCACGAATTAACCACACACCGCGTTGGAATTCCTCAACCGCGGAATCACCCATAGTATTTGCGGAATCCCGACAGAAAATCCCAACTTCGAGATAGGCCGAAGTGTCATCGAAATCCCACGCGCAAGACGTTTGAGAAAGGTAAAACAAATCCAGCAAGGCCACCCACCGTGTCGACAATCCGATAGGAGCCACGTATCTCATTCTCAGGACATGACCGAATAAGAAATACGTACGATGGCCAGATAGAAATCCCCTGAGTTGCCCCAGGGTGGCCCCGCAAGTGGCTCTATTTTGGACCAGTGCGAGCAGCGTTGGCCCCCCTGTATTATGTTGAATTACTCCTCGGGTTCATGACGCCCTATGCTTTAATAACGGTGTTCAATATTATTATATTGGGAAAATGTAGCACCAAAGTTGGGCCTTGCCAGACAAGTTTTATCCTAAAGGAAAATCAAGGGGGTCCCCATAACATTCCCGAGCATGTTAGGAGCTCTTAGTTATGGAACATAACACCGGTTCACAAGTAACTAGGGCGGCAAGAATGGAACAAAACACCGAGGAAAAGGCCAAGCCTTCCACCCTTTACCAAGTATATACGTGCATTAAATTAAATAGAAATAATATTGTGATAAGAAAAGAGTGTCCACGTTGACACATGGAAGAAATTGCACCTGCAGCTAGAAACGCTATAAGAAGGTATGAGCAAGCGGTAACATAGCCAAACAAAGATTTGTTGGGATGTGTAGGGGTTAGAGGCTTATCATGGCAATGTTGGGAGGCTTGACAAACAAGTGGCAGGTAGTGAGACATAATGATGGAAGCGAGGCAACTAGCATAGCAATGATAGTAGTGGTATCCAGGGAAATGTGTCATCTTGCCTAAGATCCCGCTTGGAAGAACAATGAATCCATGAAGAAGAAAAGCCAACGTAGTTAAACGAATCCTCACATTCCGAAAGCTTTCGGAACTCTAGCGAGAAGAAGCAAAACCAGAAACAAACAATCAACAAACGAAAAACACCACAACCTATGGATGTCATGATGCACAAACAAATATGATGCATGTCCGGTTTAAATATGCAGGGCATGACAAATCACATCAAACAACTACTACACATTAAAGTGAAGCTCAATATGCAACAAGTTGCATATTGACGAAACACCACATTTGGTTTAGTTAGTTCACTCTCGTTTAGGTACACATCAATGTTAAATGTTGTTAAACATGACAAGAGGTGAAGCATAAATAAACTACTCTATCTAGGCATCTTAAATGAGGCCGGAAACAACTTATAGCATTTCCGAAATGACCTCATATGCAAATTATGATTTTGGTCCAGATCTGAACTAACAATATTTTATAGATGTTAAACAACAATATAAAGTGCGCCATGTGATTCTACACGTCATTCTAGTCAATTTACATATATGGAATATCTCAAACGGAGCTACGGTCTAAAAGATATGAGCAACGCAAGATGGATATGCCATGAACGCAAAAAAGCAAAAAACCAATACAAGTTTGGATATAATCTGCCCAAAAACAGCAACATGGCATTTTTCACACATGAAAACAACAAGCTACAAGATTCTAAAATGCACATGCTAAGCATGGGGCAATAGCATATAAAACATAATTGATTTCATATTCACATATAATACTCAAAAGAGGTATGGATCACAGGGTAGGAAGCTCACAACATAGCTAATTGAAAACAGTTTCACACTTAGTGAAAATAGCAATTTGACAGTGCAGTTTCTATCACGACGGCATATTGACATCAGTAAAACGATATGCTACATGACATATTATGGCATAAAATTTAACCGCATGTTAGAGGACATTATGAACTACAAATAACTCCATTACATCTATCACAAAAGGGTTCTGGATCACTAGAAAAACACATGGCAAGACAGCTACAAAATATTACAGATTCTAGACTTAGAAATATTTAGGTCCCTCAAAACACCACATTGGTTAAGCATGTTGGCAACAAGAAAACAACACCTGAACATGGATTATCATGGAAAACAAAATCACCAGGGGCTAGTGCACATGTCAAAGGGCATATATTATGTTCAAAATTATTTCATATCATGCATGGATTTAATCATACAAAAATAACAAAAGGGCCTCATAGCAAAATACTATGCGCGGAAATTTACTCAAATGACAAAACTAAGTGCAGAGATAATTTCTATGGATTTTTCTACCCCAAAGATGCATATGTTCATGTGGAAAAATATGACACAATTAATTATGCAAGTTATGACATAAACCGATTTAACAAGTTATTTATGCAAGTAAATACAAACATCAAGTCAATTATTTTTAAACATTTATTAAGGTGGCATATAATTAATCTACACAAAATTCCACACAATTTGCATATACAAAACATTTGGATCCGATGCACAGTTATTTCTTTATGAGCAATGTAAAATATGGCCTTTTTGAAATTAAAATGCACCGGTTTATTAGCAAAATTCATTCTGAGGGAAAAAGAAAGCACGTTGGGCCGAATATGACCAGAAGGCTGCAAAGAGGTGGGCGAAATATAGCGGTATGGTGCCTAAGGCCCGGGTTAGGCGAAGTAGTGGCTCACCTCGCGGCTGGGCTGGCCAAGCCGTGGCTTGGGCTGGCGAAGGCGAGCGCGGGGGGGGGGGGGGGCACGAGGTCGGTCAACGGCAAGTAGGAGCTCTGTCCTCCTCGCTCCAGGACGAGGCCATGGCCTCGCAAGGCGGTGGATCCCGTCAACGAGGAGGCGGAGGGAAGACGGGGCGTACAGATTTGTGGGGGGGGGCTCCCCGATCTCTCCATTCCCGGTGGAGAGGAGCTTGGAGGCGCCGCGGTTGAGGAGATCGGGCAGCGCCCATGGAGGCTCCCTGCGGGAAGAGAGAAGAACAGGGAGGTGAGAGAGAAATGAATGGAGAGGGAAGAGAGAGGAGCGGGAGACGAGGGGACGGGCGGGCGGCGCTCGAGCGAGGCTCCTGTTGAGGCTCGAGGCGGGGCCGACCTGCTGGCTTGGGAGGACTCCTCCCTTGATCCAGATCGGATCGAGCAAGAGGGGCAACGAGCGGCGGCGGGATTCGGGCCTAGGCAGGCCATGCGCGGGCTCGGGCGGGCCACGACGGCTGGGGGGAGCCAGGGGCGACGTGGCAGCCCCTGGTGACGGCGGCGGGCTGGGGAGGAACGGATTTCATATCATGCATGGATTTAATCACACGAAAATAATGAAAGGGCCTCACAACAAAATAGCATGCGTGCAAATTTACTCAAATGACAAAACTAAGTACACAGATAATTTCTATGGATTTTTCTACCCCAAAGTTGCATATGTTCATGTGGAAAAATATGACACAATTAATTATGCAAGTTATGACATAAACTGATCTAACAAGTTATTTATGCAAGTAAATACAAACATCAAGTTACTTATTTTTAAACATTTATAAAGGTGGCGTATAATTAATCTACACAAAATTCCACACAATTTGCATATACAAAATATTTGGATCCGATGCACGTTTATTTCTTTATGAGCAACGTAAAATATGGCCTTTTTTTAAAATTAAAATGCACCGGTTTATTAGCAAAATTCGTTCTGAGGGAAAAATAAAGCACGTTGGGCCGAATCTGACCAGAAGGCTGCAAAGAGGTGGGCGCAGTATAGCGGTATGGTGCGTGAGGCGCGGGTTAGGTGAAGCAACGCCTCACCTCACGTCTGGGCTGGCCAGGCCGTGGCTTGGGCCGGCGAAGGCGAGCGGGAGGGGCAGCGGCCTAGGAGGTCGGTCAACGGCGAGCGGGAGTTCCATCCTCCTCGCTCCAGGACGAGGCCATGGCGGCGCAAGGCGGTGGATCCCGTCGACGAGGAGGCGGAGGGAAGATGGGGCGGCCGGATCTGCGAGGGGGCTCCCGGATCTCTCCATTCCCGGTGGAGAGGAGCTTGGTGGCGTCGTGGTTGAGGAGATCGGGCGATGCCCATGGCGGATCCCTGTGGGAAGAGAGAAGAACAGGGAGGTGGGAGAGAGAAACAGAGGGAGAGGGAAGAGAGAGGAGCGGGCGACGATGGGAGCTCGCCTGGGTCGGGGATGGGCGGCACTCCGGCAAGGCTCCGGTGGACCTCCGGTGGAGGCTCGGGGCGGCTGGCCTGCTGGCTCGAGGACTCCTCCCTCGATCCAGATCAGATCGAGCGTGAGGGTAAGCGAGCGGTGGCGGGATTCGGGCCATGGCGGGCCACGCGCGGGCTCGGGCGGGCCACGGCCGCCGGGGGAGCCAGGGGCGACGTGGCAGCCCCTGGTTGGCTGCAACGACGCTGGCTGGATCTGGCGGCACCATGTGGCGGCGGCAGGCCGGGGAGGCACGGATTTCAATGCTGGAGATGGGAGACGGCTAAAATAGGCAGGGGATGTTGTCTATTTATAGTTAGGGGAGCTAGGGTTTAGGTTTTTTGTATCGGTTTCGCACTCTTCGATCCCAATCGGACAGCTCCGGTCATGGGATAGGTTAGGTGGGCTAGGTGGGCTGTGGAGAGGGGATGTGGACTGAGGAGAGATGGAGATTGTCGCCAGTGATAAGGTTTCAGACACCAAAAAACGTCCGACAATAAACCGATAACCGCACTGCTACGGTTGACCGTTCGGGTATCTGACTACCTCTGATTGCGATGAAATTTGGCACGCGTTCTACCTATAATATAATAAGACCACATTCCAACTTTTGACCCAATCCGAGTATATTTTCCATGCACTTTAAAAACAATATTTTATCGATGCCACGGGCGCGTGTGTGTGGGGTTGGTCTCGAAACGGGCAACGACAAGAATGGAGAGAACCGGCAATTACGAACGGATGCAAGTTTGAAAACTCATGTTGACAAAATGCCGATGCTATGCAGATGATGCGAATGATGTGATGATGAATGCAACAACCAAACGAAACACAAGACGAGAATGTAATAAAAGGGGAATCTTCTGGAGTGTCGCTCTCGGGCTGTTACAAATGTAATGGCTGATACTTTGAGCCGCAAGTCATACTGCAACCACCTTTAGGTTCACAAGGTTCACCCCCTGCTTCAAGAAGAATTCCGCAAGCTGAACCTCCATATTGTTCATCAGTGTTATCTCGTTCCCCCTATTGAAGAGAGCCGCAAGATGAACCTCCGTGTTGTTAACCAGGGTTCTTTGAGTAACCTAGTCGTTGAACCAAATCTCATGGGCTATATCAAAAGAATGCAGGGCTATGACAATGAAGTCGAGAAGATTAAATACTATGTGGCGGAAGGTAAACCCTCATGTTTCACCGTTGCTGATGATGGTGCTGTATACTTCAAGGGACGCGTATTCATTCCAACAGAAAGGGAAAACCTGAATATGACTGATAGAATATTGAAAGAAGCTCATGATACTCCGTTTTCTGTTCATCCGGGTAGTACCAAGATGTACCAAGACATCGGTCAAATGTTCTGGTGGTCAAATATGAAACAAGACATTGCTCGCTACGTTTCAGAATGTGTCATTTGCCGTTGGATCAAGGCAGAACATCAAAAGCCTGTTGTAACTCTGCAACCTATCACTATTCCTGAATGGAAATGGGATCATGTTGAAATGGACATCATCACTGGGTGTCCCAGGTCGCAGAAGGGTAATGATGCTATTCTTGTCGTCATTGATCGGAGGAAACTATTTCTTCTAGAAAGCTAGCAGATCTTTACATGTCCAGAGTTGTTTCCCTCCACTGTATTCCATTGGTGATTAGTTTAGACCATGGCAGTTTATTCACTTCAAGGTTCTCGGCAAGTTTCCAGGAAGCTATGGGAACTCATTTGTCATTCAGCACCGCTTTTCACCCTCTCCCAGGGACAAGTTGAAAGAGTTAATCAGATTCTTGAAGACATGCTTTGAGGTTGTGTCATTTCTTTCGTCAAGAAATCGGAGGAATCTCTCCCATATGCTGAGTTCTCCTACAACAATAGCTATCAAGCTAGTCTGAAGATGGCTCCTTTTGAAGTATTATATGGACGTAAGTGTCAGACTCCTCTGAATTGGTCAGAAACTAGGGAACATACACTTATCGGTCCGAATATTATCCAACATGCCGAAGGTCAAATCCGCATTATTCATGCAAATCTGAAGGCTGCCCAGTCTAGTCAGAAGAGTCAGTATGAACGTCATCACAAAGATATGGTCTATCAACCTGGCAAAAAGGCTTATCTTCGAATCATGCCAATGAGAGGTGCATACCATTTTGGTATCAAGGGCAAGCTGACTCCTCGATATGTTGGTCCTTTCACTATTGTCGAAAGGCATGGTAAAATGGCATATCAACTGGAACTACCGCCAAACCTTTCTCGGGTTTACGATGTGTTCCATGTGTCACAGCTTCATCGCTGCTTCAAGGATCCAATCCGAGCAGTGGACCATGATATGCTTGAACTGCAACAAGACATTTCTTACAAGGAGCAACCAGTCCGCATTCTTGTGAAACTGAACATTAGACTCGTTAGAAGGTTACCAAGTTCTTCAAAGTGCAGTGGGAAAATCATTCTGAAGATGAAGCCACTTGGGAACATGAATATCATCTTCGTACAGAACACCCAGGGCTCTTTCCTTGTACTTCTTAATTCTTGGGACGAGAATTCTTTTTAGTAGGGGAGAATTGTGACGCCCTGGATTTGTACTACAGTAATCTCTGTAATTGAGCTACAGTGATCACCATGATTTAACTAATACTTTTGCTAAACAATGACTGGTCAAACTGGAAATCATATCTCGTTTCAAATACCATCACTGAAGGGGATTTTCATTTGATGTGATAAAATAAATCCTCAAATAGCTCAGAAAAAATGTTGCGCACTTGTGCAATAATCAAAACAAAAGGTCTTAAGGAAAACAACATCACCTTGATGCAATTTATAGTTCTATTAAATTCAAATGGATAATTCAAATAGTTTCCAAATATGCTCAAACCTTGTGTGGCCATGCAGAATATTGCAAGATATTATTTGGAGCAAGTCACACCTTTTTTCTATAAAGAATTAGAGCTAAAAATAAAGGAAAAGGAATACTAAAATAAAATAAACAAAAAGAAAACAGCAAACCCACTCCAACCCCACTGGCCCAACTAGGCCAACTGGCCCAGCTGCCCAGCGCGTGCGCCAGCCCACCCCCGCGTGTCATTCCCCTCCTCCTTCAGTGACCGCCCGGTCGCTACAGGGCACCGTCGCCACTGCACCGGCTCGCCGCTGTCGGTGGGAGGATAAGAGCGCCCCCGTGCCCCTGGGAAACCCTAGCCCCCTCTAGATCCCCCCGCTCTCGCTCCCTGCCTTCTCCCTCGTCTCCCCATCGCACCCAAGAGAAGGCATGGCCGCCACCACGACGTAGCCGTGGTCACCGGCCCCATATCGCCGCCTCTCCGTGTTCTATGGAACCGCCGAGCTTCGCTACTTTGACTACGCCGAGAAGCCGAAGCCGAGGACCTCTCCTTCGTCAGGAGCATCGTTGTCTTCCACCTTCGGTTGCCCGCATCACTGCATTGATTCATCGCCGTCGCCCTTCCCCGAGCACACTCTCGCACATCTGCAGGGCCATTGTGAGCTCTTGCATCTTCTCCCCTCTCCCCGTCCTCTTCCCATAGCCGTAGCCATCGCCTCACTTGTGCCCAAGATCATCGTCGCGGAGCTCGTTGTTGGCGACCCGATGATGACCATATGGTCTCGAGCTAGTGCACATTAGACTGGCCGCACCGTGTAGCTTTCGCCTAGCCTCTTATTTCGCCCGTTTGCATGCCGTAGCGCCGATTCCGAACCTCACCCGAGAAGCTCGCCACCAGCGAGGTTGTAACGCTTTGTTCCGGCCACCCATCCGCTCTGGCCAGCACCACTCGATGCGGCCGAGCTCAGGCTCTCCAATGAGCCTAGCCGTGCTCCTCCCCGTGCCCTTTACGCGTTTTTCGGCAACGCCCGAGGCCGCGCCGCCGTGAAAAGGATTCGCCGGCGTGATTCCGGCGAGTCACCGGTCGTCATCCGACGTGGCCCGATAGGTGGGGCCCCCTGTGACACTGACGTGTGGGCCCCGTTGAACTGTTGACTGGGTCAACCGCTGACTAGGCAGCCACAGTCATTGACATGTGGGTCCCGCGATTAAACATTTTAATTAAATAGATAATATGTTAGTTAATTAAATTAATTAACAAAAAAACTAATTATTCACTTACTAGTAGGGCCACCCTCCAATTAATCATTAATTAGTTTAAATAAATCCTAATTAGCTGTTGTGACACTGACTAGTGGGGTCCACTAGTCAGGTTTGACTATTCAACATGCACGGTTGACCGTTGACGTCTGTTATACGTCATGCTGACGTCATCCTGAAAATTAATATTAATAAAACTTTGAAAATTAATATAAAATAATCTATAAGTATGATGAAAATAATTTATACATGAAAGTTGATCAGAAAAAATCCCACGAATCTGTTTATGTCATCCCTTCATTTGTCACATGCTCCTAGCATGATGAAGATGGAACTTTTCCCTTTCGGATCATTTGTCCGATAAATCCAAAGACCCAGGAAATATCATTAGATATTCTCCCGCTCTGTCTGTAACGTGTAGTACTGCGTTAGTGCATGCCTAGCTCTGCATATTTCCATGTCATGCATCGTGTCGCATCTGTGATTTATATTTATTGTTTCTCCCCCCTCTTCTCTCCGGTAGACCCCGAGACTAACGATGCTGCCGGGTAGGACTACACCGTTGACGATCAAGCCTTTGCCTTAGAGCAGCAAGGCAAGGAACCCCCTTGAGCATTCCGATATCGCCTATTCCCTTCCTTCTTATTCTTGCATTAGAATTTTGCTACTGTATTAGTTAGCTTCTATTCTGATGCATAGCCTATTTTTGATAAATTGCTACGATACCTGTTGCTATATCAACTGCGTAGTATAGGTTGATCAATGAATCCTAGTGACCCCCCTACTCCCAGTTGCTCCTTCTTCTTCATCGATGACCCGACAACTCGACGCCTCGAAGACTCGATCAACCGACCGACAAGCCAGGCCCCTCACAGCACCGCACTCCACTTAGTTGTACGACTCTACAGTGCTACTATCAAGTACCAAGGGTGACACCTCGTGAAGTACTCATGATTCTAGCCCTATAGTGCAGCTAGTCGGTCGTGTTTATCAAGGGTGATTCTTCCTTCACCATTCCCAACGATGTCTCTGTCATGCAACCCCTCAAGTGTGGGACCCTCGAGGGTGATTCCTCTAAAGTCCACCTTGACGGTTACATCGAGCGGGGACCATTGAGGGTGATTCCTTAGTTCCCACCTTGATGTTTTATACACACAGTTACTATGACCTAGTTACAGGAACATGTTGTTGCTGGGTCGGCCATGAGGGGTACCCACGGTTTGCTGATGTTGAGGCATGGACGGGCAGGAGAGGCCCTTGCCGCACATCCTCGAGACGGGGCGACGAGACCGCACTTTATGGGTTGCGCTTGCCCGTATTTATATAATGCTAATGGGTTGGGTATTTGATATGAGTTGGTCGTTTGACCTTTTACGCACCAAACCTTCACATGGGAGAAGTTATGGGTACCCAGCATCGTTGTATCAGTCGAAGCTCTTCGGACGTCAGCAATGGAGTGTCACACGCCGAATTGGACTGGAGGGTAAGGCTCTTGGAATGGAGTGTACTAGGTTTGCTTCTAGCCGCGTGCGCATCGTGTAGGAGTGCGGAGGGCAAGTGGGCCCATGACCCCTTTGTGCTTAGGATTTAGACCGGCGGGCTGGCCTCTTCGTTGAGCCTAGGTGGGGCGACGATGTTTTGGAACCCAAGGCCGGGCATTACCCAGGAAAGTGTGTCTGGCCGGAGGTGATCAAATGTGTTGGAAATGTGGTGCTCCCCTGCAGGGATGAATTCATCTATTCGAATAGCCGTGTCCACGGTAATAGGACGACTTGGAGTTGTACCTTGACCTTCTATAACTATAATTTTGACTTTAAATTAAAATGAATGTTGGCTCCGGGATTGCTTCCTCGCAGGGAGTCGAGGAAGAATGTCTGGGCATGGTTACTTAATAAAATGCTACAATAATATGACTATATATGAGTCACCAATCTACTCTCTTCTAATGCTACAAGATGTTGAAGATGCTAGTTTTCAATAGGACTAGGCCTCCCCTCTATTCTTGCTTTCTGCAGTTAGCCCAGATATAACCCCATTCCTTGATAATGATGCATAAATAGCATAGTCCTGATGTCAGTCTTGCGAGTACTTTGGATGAGTACTCACCGCTGCTTTGCTTTCTCTTTCCCCCTCGATACGATTCTATGCTTAGGCGATGGAGCCCAGGAGATGGAGTACGCCGGAGACGACTACTACACCACCACAGGAGCCTATTACTACATGGAGGCAGCCCCCGACCAGCAGTAGGATAGGAGGTTCCTAGGCAGGAGGCCTCGCCTCTTTCAATCCGTGTTATGTTTGTGCTAGCCTTCTTAAGGGAAAACTTGTTTAACTTATGTCTGTACTCAGATATTATTTGCTTCCACTAATTCGTGTTTGTCGAGCTTTGTATTCGAGCCCTCAAGGCCCCTCTCTTGTAATATGAAGTTGTATGTCTTTAATTTGTGTCTAGAGTTGTGTTGTGATAATTATTAGTGAGTCCCTAATCTTGGTCGTATGCATTGTGTGTATGTTTAGAGTACGGTCGAGAATGGGGGCGTCACATGTGGCCTCCTCGGTCACTTCTTGGCCCAGCTCCGGTGCTTCGGGGGTCTCTTTTGGTCCATAAAAATCACCGCAAAATTTTCAACCCATTAAGAGAACTTTGATTTCTGCACAAAAAACAACACCATGGTAGTTCTGCTGAAAACAACGTTTGTCTGGGTTAGTTCTAATAAAATCATACCAAAATCATACGAAATTATTGTAAACATGGCATGAATACTTCATAAATTATAGATACGTTGGAGACGTATCAACATCCCCAAGTTTAATTCCTGCTCGTCCTCGAGTAGGTAAATGATAAGAGAAATAATTTATGAAGTGTGAATGCTAGCATAGTGCATAAATTTGACCAATGATAGTTCCAAACACCTTTTCTCGCATCATTATATATCATAAACAGTAGTTCATCTCATAAAACTTCTCATGATGAAGTAACAAGCTATTCACATATTAAAGTATAAACCATAAAGTTTCTTGAAAACTAACAAACTATGCTTTAAGTCAACAAAGAATTGCAAGTCATCTTATTTTCAGGAAGGGTCTATTTAAGAGCTTTGACTTAGCAAATTCCACATACTCAACTATCCTATAGTCTTCCATGATGGCTAATACTCAAAGCATATTTTTACAGCAAATAGCATCCGTCAAACATAGAGAAAGATAGGGGCTTAATGCTTTGCCTCCCAAGTTATTTATCATATAAATAATTGTTCAACTATAATAATTCATGATCAAATATATTTGAATGGCCATATGTGCTTAGATATTTCCTCACCACATTATGATTGACAACTAATAGAAGTATGTTGGAATAAGAAGTTGACTCAACATGAAAAGTAAATAACATGAAAGTAAATAGATTGTCCCTTCGCACAAAGAAGCAGAGATTTGCATATGTGCGAGAGCTCATTGTTTAAAATAGAGATGAATATAATTTTGCGAGGTGCACCCTTCCTGTGAACATTACGACCAAGATATATCAGTATCTTCCATGTTAAACACATTAGCGGCGGTTCCCAAGCGGTAAAAGTAAATGTTTACTCCCCCACCACCAACAAACACACTCCACGTCTAGCCGAATCCACGGGTACCATCCATACGAACAACATTCCTGGGGGAGTTTTGTTTAATTATTTGCATATTCTTCTCGAGATTGGGAATCCCTATTACCGCACCTCTCATGCAAGGATGAGTGAATAAACACTCATCATGAGAATAACCCTCTTAACATGGAAGATACCAACCGTCCCCTGTCGCTGCATGAGCGGTCCAGGCACACAAAACAAATCTTCATTTGAAATTTGAGAGGTGGCTCATGCAAATTTACTTGGAATGGCATTGAAATACCGCATATAGGTAGATATAGTGGACTCCCATGGCAAGAAACTGGGTTTAAGGTTTTTTGGATGCACGAGTAGTATCCCTACTTAGTACGAATTTTTGGCTAGCAAAAGATCCTAAGCAAGCACCACATGTTGGAGGATCCATAACAATATAACTTCTATACAAATACACCCAAGCATAACTCATTAAGTTGGATTGCTTGTCCAACTTCAACTAATTTGCTCAAGTTTGAAAATAATTAATGGGTATCACAATCATGGAAGATGTCCAATATAATATATTTATATGTGAAATCTCTCTTCCTTCAATATTCCTTCATGAATTGTTCAAGTGGCCAATGCGGTGTTTGCTAACTTTCAATACATCTTGCCGCCTACACTTATTATTCAATTTCATATTTGTGATATTCAATTCGTTCAACCATTTACTCATAAGATATAAGTGAAGCACGAGAGTAAATGACAAAACTACTCAAAACATATAAGTGAAGATCAATGAGTAGTGAAACAATCAAGTAGCTATGTGAGGGCTCTCACTCTTAATAAATATTTTTATATATGAGTATTTATTTACAACAACAATCAAAATAAAAATAGCACTCCAAGAATAGCACGCATCATGTGAACGAATTAAAATTTAGGCTCAACATAGGCTAACCGATAATTGTTGAAGAAGAGAGGTGGGATGCATAGCATCCCTAAGCTTAGGTGCTTGAGACTTCTTGAAAAATTTACTTTGGGTGCCTTGGGCATCCCCAACATTGAGCTTTTTTTATCTCTTTCAATCCTCTCGTATCATGGATTCACCTATTCTCAAAAACTTCATCCACACAAAACTCGAAAAGAACTCGTGAGATAGGTTAGTACACATAATAATAAATCAACTCTTTATGTACTGCCAAATACAAGTTGCACAATAATTTTCAAATATTAGGTATTGTATACTATCATTTCCACAATTTATATCTACCAATATAGGCTATGGAAACTATAGGATAAGTAGATAACAAAACTATGATAGCAATCTCTCCAAACAGAACAGTCTGTAGCAATCTAGTAAACCAATGTACTTATTTACCTCAATATTTATGGAAATTTAGGACATACTAAACATTTATATGTCAATACTTTGTATAAATTTTAGAAACTTTCAACTTTCAAGTAAAATATGAAAATTCAAATACTATAACAAAAGTTTATGTTTTCACACAGCACATATCAAACATGTAATTCTTGGAATTTTTTATTGAAAACAAATATTATAAATAACACATAACAGAAAATAACAAAATATAATGACGCTCCAAGAAAAACACATATTATGTGATGAATAAAAATATAGCTCTAAGTAAGATACACCGATAATTTTGAAGACGAGAGAAGGGATGCTTCTGGGGCATCCCCAAGCTTAGGATCTTGAGTATTCCTTGGTTATGACATTGGGGGTACCTTGGGCATCCCAATATTAGGTTCTTGTCTCTCCTTGTTCTCCTCATATCGGTGTCTCACCCAAAACTTGAAAACTTCAATCACACAAAACTTAACAGATCATCATGAGAAGGGTTAGTGTAATAAATAAAGATCATTCACTTAGGCAATGTCAAGACAAGATTCATAATTGTTCTCATATAATACCTACTGTATTATATCATTCCCATAATTTATATCACTGAATATAAGCTATGGGAACACTAAAACAAGCAAACTATGCATGCAAAACAGAATCTGTCAAAAACAGAATAGTCTCGGTAGATATGTAGTATAACCATACTTCCCTGTGTCTAAATATTCTTAAACATTAGTAAAACCTGAAAAATTTGTATATAAAGACTTTGTAAAAATTCCAGATCATTATCACGCTCCGGTAAAAAATGAAAATTCATGTACTAGAGTCAAAAGTTTTTGTTTTGGTTCAACATCAATTCTACTCATCTTGTGAGTCATCCCAAATGCTTTACTTGGCACTTTATTGAAATAAAATACACAACATATGATTACTACAGTAGCTTAATCATGTGAACACACAAAATAGAAAGTAAAAGTGTTGGGTTGTCTCCCAACCAGCGCTTTTCTTTAATGCCTTTTAGCTAGGCATGGTTATTTCAATGATGCTCGCATAGGAAATAGTATTTGAGACATGCAAAAGAGCATCATGAATCACATGACAAGAACATTTATGTCTAACCCACTTCCTATGCATAGGGATTTCATGAGAAAACAATTTATCGGAACAAGAATCATCTAGCATAGGAAGGAAAAACAATCATGACTTCAAAACTTTGAACACATAGAGAGGAAACTTGATATGATTGCAATTCCTACAAGCATATGTTCCTCCCTCATAATAATTTTCAGTAACATAATGAAGTAATTCAACAATATAACTATCACATAAATCATTCATTTCATGATCTACAATCATAGAAAATTTGTCATTCTCCACACAAGCAAATTTCTTCTCATTCATAATAGTGGGATCAAACTCAACGAAATAACTATCACGGGGCACGTGATTGACATAACCATATTGAATATTCAAATCATGATAAACAAGTTTCATGGTTGTCATTACTCTCTATAGCATACACGTCACACAATAATCATGATATATAGGAGGCATGCTATCATCATAATAGTTTTGCTCATCAAAACTTGGGAGACAAAACATATCATCTTCATCAACATAGCATCCCCAAGCTTGTGGCTTTGCATATAATTAGCATCATGGATATTCAGATAATTGATACTAACAACATTGCAATCATGATCATCACTCAAAGATTTAGTGCCAAACATTTTAATAACTTCTTATTCTAACACTTGAGCACAATTTTCCTATCCATGATTTTCAAGAAAGACATTAAAAAGATGAAGCATATGAGGCAACCTCAATTCCAATTTTTGTAGTTTTCTTTTATAAAACCAAACTAGTGAAAAACAAGAAACTAAAAGATTTGATTGCAAGATCTAAATATATACCTTCCAGCACTCTCCTGCCTGGCAACGACGCCAGAAAAGAGCTTGATGTCTACTACACAACCTTCTTCTCGTAGACTCATGTTGGGCCTCCAAGCGCAGAGTTTTGTAGGACAGTAGCATCTTTCCCTCAAGTGTATGACCTAAGGTTTATCAATCCATGGGAGGCGTAGGATGAAGTTGGTCTCTCTCAAACAACCCTACAACCAAATAACAACGAGTCTCTTGTGTCCCGAACACACCCAATACAATGGTAAATTGTATAGGTGCACGAGTTCAGCGAAGAGATGGTGATACAAGTGTAATATGGATGGTAGATATAGGTTTTTGTAATCTGAAAATATTTAAACAACAAGGTCACTAATGATAAAAATGAGCACAAATGGTATTGCAATGCTTAGAAACAAGGCCTAGGGTTCATACTTTCACTAGTGCAAATTCTCTCAACAATACTGACATAGTTGAATCATATGTAAATCCCTCACGTGCGACAAAGAGTTCACTCCAAAGTCACAAAAAGCAGAGAACAAATGAAGAAATTATTGTAGGGTACGAAACCACCTCAAAGTTATCTTTTCCGATAAATCGTATGATCTATCCCTATAAGTGTCACGAACAACCCTAGAATTCGTACTAAAATAACACCTTAAGATACACACCAACCAAAACCCTAATGTCACCTAGATACTCCAATATCACCACGAGTACCCATGGGCTTGATTATACAATATGCAGAACACCATTTCGGATTCATCACGTTCAATCCAACACAAAGAACTTTAGAGAGTGCCCCAAAGTTTCTACCGGAGAGTCAAGACGAAAACATGTGTCAACACCTATGCATAGATTGCCAAGGTCACGGAACCCAGAAGTTGATCACCAAAACATACATCAAGTGGATCAATAGAACATCCCATTGTCACCACGGATATCGCATCGCAAGACATACATCAAGCATTCTCAAATCCTTTAATGACTCAATCTGATAAGAAAACTTGAAAGAGAAAAATCAATTCATCGCAAGAAGATAGAGAGGGGAAAACTTCAAAGAGAAAAATCAATTCATCACAAGAAGATAGAGAGGGGAAACCTCCATATGATTCATCTATATTAATAAAGCTCGCGGTACATCAAGATCATGTCATCTCAAGAACATGAGAGAGAGAGAGAGATCAAACAATAGATACTGGTAGATACCCTTAGCCCCGAGGGTGAACTACTCCCTCCTCGTCATGGAGACCATCGGGATGATGAAGATGGCCTCCGGTGATGGTTTCCCCCTCCGGGAGGGTGCCAGAACGGGCTCCCGATTGGTTTTTCGTGGCTACTGAGGCTTGCGGCACCGGAACTCCCGATCTAGGTTTCTTTCTGTTTTTATTTATTTATAGGCATTTTTGGCGTCGATCTCACGTCAAGGGGACTCCCGAGGGGCCCACAAGCCAGGAGCAACCTCCCGGGTGGGTTGGGCACACCCCCTGGCTTGTGGCCACCTCAGTCACTTCCTGGCAGAGCTCCGGTGCTTCGGGGGTCTCTTTTCGTCCATAAAAATCACCGTAAATTTTCAGTCCATTCCGAGAACTTTTATTTCTGCATAAAAAATGACACCATGGTAATTCTGCTGAAAACAACGTCAGTCCGGGTTAGTTGTAATAAAATCATAACTAAATCATATAAATTTATTGTAAACATGGCATGAATACTTCATAAATTATAGATACTTTGGAGACGTATCATCGATGCCCATCCATTCCTACCGTTCTTCTACATCTCATAGCACGGGTCGTCTAGAGTCACCACAATGTCCAACCAAGCCAGAGCCCATATTGGCTTGTGGCTGTGCAGGTAAGCATCGGGTCTTGAAGTATCCATGCATCTCTTTGTGCGTGGGTGGACCTTTCCGCATGAATACTGACACTTCTCCAACTACTCCTAGGCTAACCATTGGTTTCTCCAGGGTGCCGTTCAACCATCATCCACCCATAGGTATTTTGCATCATGAGGTCTTGGAAATATTTCTTGGAGTCTTGAGGTCTTTATCATCAATTAAGTCTCACAACTCTCATTGTAAACACTCAACCAAAGCCCGTCTACTCCAAAATAAAACAACATCCCAGTCATAGTAACAAGGATATTGGGGTGCCTACCACATGATACTACTCAAGTAACCAAGTTTCCAAGTACCTAATTTGCATGCAATGGGTGGAAGGGGTGAACTAATGCAAATTCAAAACATAGGTAATAAAATGGTCAATGTGAACTTGCCTGGTAAGGTTGATGAAGATAGAATCGCTCTCAAAAAATAACTTGATAGAACTATTCATCACTCTACGATGAAAATCTATATAATCACACATTGCACTTATATAAGCAATCATACGAGCAATCAATACTAACAATCAATAAGCCAAAGTAAAAACCATAACACACTAGTGTTGTGATGAAGGAAATATTTAAGACAAAACTCAAAACAAAAAACCTTCATCAACACAACCAAGGGTTGGTTTTCCATACAAATAATCCTATTTTCAATAGTAAGACAACAACAAAGTAAAACCTAACAAAAGTATTCTCGCAAAAATAATTACTTTTGAAGAACAACTAAGAACTATCAAAACAACACACTAGCAACATGAGTTTTCTAACTACTAGAAAAACAACAAAGGAAACACTAAGATAATAAAATAACAGAACACAAAAGTAGAAAACAAATAAATAACAGAAAGTATTTTTTCATAAATATTTACTACAAAAAGAACTAATAGAAAAACTTCTATTAAACACTTCCTATGATTTCAGCATTGTTGACCTTGAATTAAACCAACAACAATTTCAAATATAATACAAATTGCGCTGGTCTACTATGATTAACAGAATATAAACTACAATACAATTTTAGAAAATATTTTAAAAAACAAAATTTAGCATTGAAATCAATTTGCAAGTTTTCACTTAACTAGAATTGTTTCCATGCAAGCAATAATAAGAAATAAAATAAAAATACTACTATTAACTATCAGATAACAAAATAACACTTGTCAACTAATACAAAACAAAACAAGTCAAAAACAATAAAAACAAAAGAAATAGAACTAAACCTAAAAAGAAACAAAACAATACTGTTTTTCTTGAAATCCTAAGTTAAAATATTCTAAAAATTCTCAAATTGGTCATAGTGATAAATATTACTAATACAACCATTAGCAAAAAGAATCACTCAAAAATACGTTTTTAAAATCAAGTTATTAAGATTCTGGTGATTTGAGCAAAATTTATTGAATTCAAATTTAAACAATTCAAATTTGAAAACTAAAAGTTCTATCATCTAGTTTATAAAATTTGTGACATGTTTCAAAATGAATCAACTCAAAATTCCTAATAATCTAGGAGATATCTAATTTACAAAACAAAGACTATTTTGTCTTAAAATAGAATTAGAAAAAGAAAACGAAAAACAACCTAACGGTCACGAGCTACGTGGTGGCTCGTGATTGGCCGAGGCATGTGTGTGCGCGAGGACTAACAGCGAATGGCCGAAATAAAAACAAAATGCTTTGGTCGACTAAAATAAAACAAACAACCGGCGATTTAGCTAAAATAAACCAGACTAAACCGAAGGGGTATATTGGATCTAATCGGCGCCTTTGAAAAAGATCGGACGGTGGAGTTTCTTACCGTGGCGGTGGCAGAGGGCCGACGGGTTCTTCAGCGATTGTGGCGGCTCAAGTCGATGCAGGCGATGGCTTCAGGGGCTCTCCGGTGACGGCGAGGAGCTCAGGTGACTACGGTGGCTTTCCTGCGTAGAGTGAAGGCGTCAGCAGCACTCGGGGACGATGGTGTTGGTGATGGCAAACTTCAGGGCGGCGGTGGCGCTCGGGTGGTTGTCGACAATGGGGGTTCGGGGCTTTGGGGCTCGGCTAAGGGGGCTGGGAGGTTCAGGCGAGCAGGGAGGAGCTGTTGGTGGCGGTAGGAGGGCCAGGGGTGGCAAGGTAGAGTAGGGCATGCTCAGGAATGGTGACGGCTTGCTCGGGATCCGATGAGGAATTGGGGCGGCGGTGGTGCAAGAGAGAGGGGGCTTCAGGGGGAAACAGAGTGTGGGGTGCGGCTTTTATAGCCCTGGGATGAGTGGGTTCAAACGGAAGGGGAGCGGCGAGATTGATTGGCTCCAGCGATATCTTCGGTGAAAGGAACGTGCAGACGAGGGAAGGAAGTAGATGACCGAGGGGATTCGGGATCGGGAAGTGGTCCAGGGGTGTCAGCGGGGGAGAGAGGGGGTGAGAGCAATCGAGTGACCGATTCGATAATGATTAGGGATCGGGAGGGAAGATCTTGGACGAAACTATTCCTTCTGGGCTCGGGGTTTTTCCTTTTTAAAAAGATTTTTCCTTTTATAGAACAAAACAGAAAAGAAAACTAAATAAAAGTAAAACTATAATAATTTTATATAGAAACATTATATATCAAGATGACCAGAAAAATAAACACTGAAAGATGAACATATTTTCACTATTAAACAAAATACCCATAAAATCGAAAAATTCAAATAGTGCTACTGTTGCATATAAAATGCAAAGAAAACATTTTAAAAATACCTAAATGACTTCAAATTCATCTCTCTCCATTTTTATATTTAAGGGAATCATTTCACCCTATTTTCCATGTATTTTATTTTAGAAGAAGAATAAATTTGAAAAACCACTTCAAGAATTGCTTTTGAAACCTAATATGAAATATTTTCAGTCTTATGAATTTTATATGTTCAAATATAATTCAAATGGCCCCTGGTTTGGAGTGTCATATTTATCCTCTAATGATTTCAAATTTGGGTAAGGGTATTTGAATTCATTCAAACTTTGAAATAGAACCAAATATGAAATGGATTCAAATAGAATATTTCACAAGTTATCAAATCCATTTTTCAAATCCTTTTATTTGAAGAAGTCCTATCATCTTCTCTCATTGACTTGAAATGGATGAATTTGAAATCAAACACAAAAGGGAAAGTTATTTTATTCCCTCTCATTCAAAAGTTTCAATTTTTGCAAATTTCCCTAAATTTCAATCCCTCAATCAAACAATCAATCATTCTATTAATTAATATAACATTCCAAAATTTGGGATGTTACAAACCTACCACACTTAAAATGAATCTCGTCCTCGAGATTCGAAAGGGCTAGAAAGAAAAGGTTAGGGTTTGGTGGTCTTCTAGAAAATGCAATGACCTGAAAGTGTGGGGCTACCGCACTTAATATGAGAGGTACTGGTCCCTCAATATCATGACAATCCTCTGGGGTCCTTGGCAATATGTGTCTCTTCATATTCTCCACAACAACTTCTTTGGTGATGGTCTTCCGTTATAGTCATACTCTTTCCTTCAGAATCCAGTGTTTCCTTGGTCAATACAAAGTTCTTCTGTTACTAGATCTTCTCACCTGAGAAGTCTTGTCATCATTCTAAATAACTTATTGAAGATCTCATGGTGGTCTACCATTAGTGGTTATCCTGCAGTGAAATGGGTTTTGGCTTCATTCCTTACCGTAAAATTCCTACGTGTGGCAACAATTGCCAAGTACAAGGGGTCTTCATCATACCATTCTAAGTCTTAAACAAAAAGCTTCAAAGAACGTCGTCTCTTTACTATGGGTGAGGCACTCAGATTTACCATTCCGAATAGCAAGAGAATGATAAGAGTAAGTTGTCATGGTGGCCAAGCCGTGTCGCACTGAAATCATTACCTTCTATAAGGTTTAGTGAATCTCGTATTCTAATACTTGGGCTTCCTCACCAAACTTGCAGGAATTTCTCTTGTCAACAAACGAAGTTCGGATAAATCCGTTGATTCTTCAAGCCGAACAAGAACATCTATCGTTTCTTCACAACTCTTACGTTTTCGTATCCTCCTAGGAAAACGTTTGCTAATCGGGCGTAGCTTCTTCTAAGTTCCTTCCTTCATAAGGGTAGTGCTTGATCCTTATCAATCCTCAGGTATGTGAGTTGTGGGATCACATGAATACTTGAACAACTTTAACTCACCCTTGGGGTTAATAGGATTTCATATTCCATCCTTACCTTCAATTCATTCCATCATACCCTTGAGGTAATAAATCACACACTTATATGTGTCTAGATTCCACTTTGTGCAATTCATTTTCCTTTCCATTGGTCTGCTTAACCTTAGGTATTTTTTCATCACAATCATTCCTTTTCTCAAGATTCCAACTTCAAAAGTACTTTGATACAAATGTGGTCATCCACATAGTTTGATATGGTACACCATTAACTTTAATTGTATTCATTTGATCCAGACTCCTTGGCAATATGGCACTTTCTTATTCCTTGGATCCTGTGGTTTTACCGGTTACTACCACACTTATAATGAAATGTACATATGCCTGCATAGACCATATTTTCTCATATCCTTGAAAATGGTAGGAGATCTTTGTTCATGGGGTAACAACTCATATATATCAACACAGGAAAATCATGACACAATAAATTTCATTGTTTTATGAGGTTATTACAATCTCAGAGACTTCCGTTACAAAATTTAACTCCATAATCTCATGAAATCAAGAGTGTTTCATGTTACACATATTACCATCATTGAAACTTAACTACTCCATTCTAGCTTTCTTCTCCTTTGGACATTCACTAGCATAATGTCCTGCTTCCTTGCAACAAAAACAGATGACTCACGACAAGTCTCGAGGCTTCTTGATGTTGGTGTTTGCTCCTTGGGTTCTTCGTTCCTTTCCTCGGCACATATTGGCATAGTGTCCCCATATCCTTACACTTGAAACATCTGATATGACTCGGGTCCCTCTGTTCAGGGGTTTGTCTCCTCCTGATGTGCTTTCTCTTCTTCCTAGATCCTTGCTGTCGGGACCCCGATCCTAAGTTATATGATTCCATACTGTAACAAGCCACATCACTTTGCGGCCTCACGCACAGTACTCCACGGCTGCCACCTTACCTTGGCCGGGACCGTTTGCGTCTTCTGGCTCACGTATGTGAACATGTCGCTGGCAATCACACAACAAGAACCCAGGCCGACATGACTAGTCATAGAACCCAAGTGGCACATCCGTACGGAAACAGGCATACATAACCCAGCAATGCAGGTGTCGGTCTCAAGCGTGTGTAGACGAGTCATAGCAAGCTACAAGGACTCCATTACGTCGCGAGACACAAATGTCATCACTGCACATAGACGAGTCGTAGCAGGCTACGTGGACTCCATTACACTGCGAGGCATTTCCCCGAAGGAACAGACACAACAGCAAAGAAGGATACATGCCGGTCAATCAATGTGTCCGGAGCAGTAGCAAGCTACCATGGCTCGGTGGAAGCACAAAGAGGCAGTTTCCCGTAAAGAGTACTACTACAGGCACACGACTAGGTGTCGGATCCCATACATACCGTTGCACGTCACACGTACGCACGACATGCCCGATATGCATAGATACAACCATGGCATCACAACATAACCATATAATAGCATGACTTTTATTTAAAAGGCTCAGACGAGCCTTGCATAATATGTTCATACAGACAGGGGTCACATGACCCGGCACTCAAGTCATACAAACATAGTCATACAAGCCAGCGGAAACTTAAGCTGTCTGAGTACAGACGGCAAAATATAAAAAGAGGCACACGGCCTGACTATCTACAGCCCACCACACGGGCAAGATCATAGCTGGGACACCAGCTATTCGGCATCGTCAGCGTCTAGATAGAACCCACCTGATGGGTCCTGGTTTTCTTCTGCAACATTATTTAAGCAAGGATGAGTACAATCATACTCAGCAAGTCTTTAAAACAGACCTAGTCTAGTTATGCTCATGTATCAACAAAGGGGTGGAGGAGTTTATGCAGAAAGCCAACTTTGACTCATGGCTAACCTACACTACTCAGTTTTACACTCTTTTAATACAATTTTACTTATCGCACACGAGTCCACTAACTCCATCTCAATACACCACCATGGACTCACCTTCCCCTTCCGTAAGAGTGCCATCCACGGTACTCACACTTGTCTTGAGATTTTTAGAAGTATCCATTTGATTATCTATGAACAACATAAGTTCTCCAAGTAGTCCATATCCGAGGACGCGGCTATTCGAATAGTTTCATACCCTGCAGGGGTGTACTTCTTCACACACGCTCTCGCCACTTATCGCTGTGTGCCATAAACCATGCACCTCGGCAACCTTCAAGCGGATGCCCAGCGAGGGAGTCGGCCATGACCGTCAATCACATAAGACCTCTAGTCCAGGTTACCGCCTATTTGAGACTGACCCGCATGGAAGTCCGTCCGAAGTTTCCACTACGGTCCCAAACGATGTGCGCAGGGTTCCCAAGCCCACCATTCGGGTGACCCTTGGTACACCGTGCCACTGCCTACCGCGTCGTAACCCACCCCGAGGGTCAGCGCTACGCACGGCCTCCAGCATGCTATAAACACCAGAAACTACTTGCAATACCTGGACCATAGACTAGGCGACTGATAAGTCGAGCGGGGTCATATTTCAGGGCCCAGCATGTGGTAGTAACTCATCTTGGATCACAAACACGGAACCCAGTTCCTAAGAACGGTCCTAATGAGACAACCCACTATGTACTCCTACATAGCCTCTCATCGCTACCTTTACCAAATCGTGTTCATTAACACATCGAACAACACTGTTTCACTCAGTTCATCACCCAGATGAAACAGACCTGACACAACTCTAAGCATAGCAAGCATAGCAGGCAAGTAAGCTAAGCACATCATGGCACCATCATCTACCAGGTATGCTAGGTTGCAAGGTTTAGCTATTTACTGTGACAAGATCAGGTCATGCATAAGAATGGGATCATCTACCGTGTATAACTGACATGTGATCGTTTGTCCTAATGCAATAAAGGAGAGCAGGAGTGAGAGAAGGGGATGTTATTGAAATGATCAATGGGGTTGCTTGCCTTGCTGGGTTGCGGAAGAGTTCTCTCCTTCGTCAGGGTACGGAGTAATATCCTCCGGATTAGGGCCTACCGCAATGCAGATGAAACATTCAATACAAGCAGATGCAACAATATGATGCATGATCATGGCATGATAGTATGCATGGATGAGCTAATATAACTAGTGATCATGTCAATTTGAAATGCATTTGAATATAGGTTCAAAGTTGTTCTCATTTCAAATTCCATATATTGACCTAATGTTAAAATGTCCATGTTCACCTATTTAGGTTTCTCTAACATGCTTGAGAATAGCACCATTGGATTCATTGGATTTTTCTGATAAATTTTCATATATATATTATTTTCATCTGAGTTACCGATTAATTTATATGATTTTTCAAAGTTTTGAATAATTTCTGGAATTATTGTTAAATAGCAAAATTGACTTATGACATCAGCCTGATGTCATCATGACGTCAGCTGGTCGTCAGACCCGGCCAGGGTCAAACCTAACATGTGGGGTCCACATGTCAGTGTCTGATTAGCTTAGTTAACTAAATTAAACTAATCTTAATCATTAACAATCCCTGGGCCCACAAGTCATAGACTAATTAGCTTAATTATTTTAATTAATTATTTTCTTTAAACTAACCAGGGTTAACCAGGGGGTGGCCCCACCTGTCAGGGTCAACTCCCATGGTCAAAACGACCAAAGCCACCGGCGACGAGCCGCCGGCGAGGCTCGAGACGACGGAGAGGCTCGGAAATGGCCCTCCGGCGACCATCCGGGAGGCGGAGACCAGGAATGGGCAGCTGGGGGACGCGCGCGTCCATCTAGGGTAACGGGAGGACGCGGGGACGCCGGAGTCGATGGCCACGGCAACTTTGGCGGCGACCGGAGTTCGGCAAAGGCGGGGATGGCAGCTAGGGGGTGAAGAGGTCCATGGGGAGAGAGGGGAAAGCACGGGGAGCTCACAGAGAGTCGGTCAGGCTGGTCAGCGGGCTCGGGGACGACCGGGTGGCGCGAATCGATGAAGGCGTCCGGCGACCGGAGTCAAAGAAGATGGAGCGGACGGCGTCTTCGGGGCTTCCCGGCGCGATTCCTCTAGTGGGCACGGGCAGCTTGACACCACGGAGCTTTTGGACCGACTGGGGAGGGCGAGGGGTGGCCAGTGGCTACGGGGCAACGACGGTGGTGCTCTCGGTCCGGGAGGAAGGGAGGCGGAGAGGAGAGGGGAGAATGCGTGAGAGAGGAGGGAGCCGGCTCGATCCGGACGTCTCTGGTGAGGTCATCCACGAGGCCTCGCTGGCCGGAGAGAGACGGGCAGGAAGGGAGGAGGTGGAGGCCTCCTGGCGCCGCGCGGCACTTCGCCTCTGCCTACTTGCAGAGGTTGAAGATGACCGCTTGGCCCTGGTGGGCTGGGCCGTCTCCTTCTCTGGGCCAGGTAAGCCTCTTGTGGCTTTTCTTTTTTTTTAATTATGTTTTCTGCTTTCTAACATTTGTTTTTATTTCTTTGCAGGTCCAAATAACTTTTCAGAATGACCCACATATTTTCTAAATTGAAGTTTGAATATTCCAAACTTATAATAACAATTTCAGATTATTTTGAAAACAGTGATAATGATATTTGCTTTATTTATCATTTTCCAGGGACTTAAATCCTTAATTCAAATTATTTTAGATGTTCAAATAATTCAAATGGCCCCTGGTATATCCATGTCCCTAATTATCAGACATAGGGGACATTTTTTATGGGCATTTTGGATTTGTTGAAATTTCATTTATCTGGAATTTCTTTAATTCATGAATGCTTGGGGTTTCTTTTCTTTCTCCCCATTTCATATTGATGCAATGATGATGATGATGATGCAAACACATTGCTAGCCTATGACACTTGCTAGGGTTGTGACACTTGCGTACAGATCATAGCTTCTATTTCCTGAGGATCATACCCAAACTTTACTGTTGGGAATTCTTCTAGATATTCCTTTGGACAATCCTGTGAGATATGTCCTTCTCCACAGGAATAACTTGACTTGGTGTAGTTCTTTATGGAAGTATCTCCAAATGGTACATATTTTGTCATCATTGGCACTAGCATAATCATTGGAGGTTCCTCAAAGTTTTCCCTGAGGGCCTCTTTCTGTTGCTTGACAGCTTGTCCTACCTTATGATAAATGTGGCACTTAGCTAGGTAGTGGGTGGTTCCTTCACACAACAAGCAAGTCACCTGGTTAGTTGGGCACTCCTCAACTGGGTGATTTTCGTCACAATGACGGCATCCAACCTTGTGTTCCTCCTGGGTATGTCCTATATCTCCACAGATCTTGCATGCACAAGACTTCTTCATCGGGTTAACCCAATGCTTCCGAATGAGATGGGATCTTAACAGAGTCTTCTTGAATTCTTTCCAAGTTTCTGCTCCATTAAATCCTTGTATGGCATGATGCATTGTCCACCAGGTAGCAGCACTTTGGGTAAGTACTGAAGAGCGTGTGGAACCTCATACTTCTTTGAAATGAAGTAGCTCCCAAAGTGGTTCTCCATGTTCTGGATCCATATCTCAGCCTCCAGTTGGGTCATTGGTCTGGAGAATACAAGTCCAGCTTCATATGTCATCTATTGGGTCCAAGGTTTTGGGGGCGAAATGGGTACGAGAGAGAGGAAAAAGTTACAAAGACCACAAAGACACTAAAACATCAAAAATCTCTAGTCCACACATTCATAAAGTTCAGTCAATACTATAGTATCACCACCCACATAAGGCTGGTATGGTTGATCACAGAAATCAAGAAAACGTTTATCTTTTATTCTCTCATGGCGGGGCTACTAATAAGCTAGTTTATATCATGTATTCATCTTTAGTGGGCTTCTTCTGGTCCTGCTTGATCTTCTCAAGTTCTTCTGTTAGATTGTCCCTGTTGACTCGAGGTTTCCGATGTTGTCCTTTTAGTTCTAGGAGTTGGTTCTTGAGCTTCTGAATTTCAACATCTCCAGCATGGGCCATGGCCTGATTGTGCTTTAAGTCTTGACGCAGCTTCTGAATCTCGGGATCGTGTTTCTGTAGATTGGCTACCTTCAGCTTCTCTACCTTGAGATTCTCACGAACTGCTTCGTTCTCAAATAACTCTAAGAGAAGGTCCATTTGAAGGTTCTTGATGTAGTGCTCTAGTTCTGGGTAGTACACAAGTACAGGTGAAAACTTCATCTTCTGTTCTTCTGTCAGGATGATGTGTTCTCCATCAGGCTTCTGCCATCCAAGCCTTCCGAAGTAGTGGGTGCCTAACTCAACACGATGACGATAGCTCAAACGTGTGATAGCATCATGCAAGATAGTGTTCATGCCCATCTCACATTCATGATTCAATGTGACATAGTTGATGTCTTCAGTCTTGGGGTCTTCTTTACGTAAAAATATTTTAGTTCTTACACCCCAAAATCCAGACTTCCTCTAAGTCACCTTGATCTTAGGTATCGGCAGCTTCACCATCTGTACCAGCTCCATGATGAAAGGGCCTCCGAGAACATCCTCATAGTTCTCTCTTTCGTTCAGAATGTAGATCTCCATCTGGTATTTTGAAAGCAAGGAGGGTTCAGTAAGAGAATTTAGAAGGTACGAGAGTAGTGAAGAGAAAAGTTGTTTCAATCAAGGTCTTCCTATTTCTAAGCCATTTCCTAGGGTCATGTCCTACAGTCAACATGTGCTCTGATACCATATCTGTAGCGACCCGACTCAAAATGAGTCAAGCCTCTATGTGTTCTGTGCCATCCCAGGATTAGTATGTTGGCACACACAGTACATCAATGCATATATCAAAGTGCAATCACATGAAATTAACGTAAAACTTATATATACCTCAAAATCTGACCGGAAATAGTCAACAGGAGTGGAGTCCCAATAAACACCAATGAGAGGTTGAGTGCAGACCATAACCCTGAATTGTAGTCTTACTCATCATAGAAGAGTATGTGCAACATAAGACGTTGTAGCCATGTAGGTTAGCATATTGAATATGCCGGCAAGTCACAAAAGAGAGGTGAAAAATAATCGTCTATACTATATGCATATATGGCAGGTGGGCCTTTAAGTTTTGCGTAAAGCAAATTTTTCCTACAAGAAGAGAAGGGCAAAGCATAAATTATTACTACAATGTTGGTTGTTTAATGAGATGGTTCCACCAAACAATTCTCATACCCAAGTTAACAATAATACCCTCATCATTGTAAATTATTTGTGTTGACACTTCCTGATAGTTTCAGTTACTTTGGCTCAAGTTGTCCATGACCGTGGACACGACCAATCGATTAGGTTTGAGTACTCTGCAGAGTTTCGCACACGTTGCCCCCAAGATTTGATCACCTCCGTTGAATTTCTCGCACTTCATGGTGTTTGAGAAACGGATGATCAAAACACGGTCTTTCAAAGGGTTCCTCTTAGCCTTTGTCGGTGCCCATCCATTCCTATTGTTCTTCTACATCTCGTAGCACCGGCCATGCAAAGTCACCATAATCACTACCGGAATCTGCTGCTTTGCCGTCTGCCATAGCAGACAGCAAAGGCATGCTTGCCGGACGGCAAAGCCGTTGCCGTCCGCCAGCAGACGGCTAACACTCCGGCTGACCGGCTGCCGGCAAAGGCCTCTTTGCCGTCTGCTGGCGACCGGCAAAGAGGCAAAGCCTCTAGACGGCAGACAAAAGGTGCCAGCCCCGTTAGGGGGCTAACGGCGCTCTTTGTCGTCTGCTGGCAAACAGCGAACACCTTTGCTTCTTTGCCGTCTGCCAGCAGACGGCAAAGAGCTGCAGCTGACGTCAGCTGACGTCAAGCGTCAGCTGGGCCAACGCAGGCTCTTTGCCGTCTGCCAGCAGACGACAAAGAAGCAAAGGTCTTCGCCGTCTGCCAGAAGACGACAAAGAAGCCAAATAGGCCAGCCCAGGTTGCACAGGCTGCTGCCACGTGGTCTCTTTGCCGTCTGCTGGCAGACGGCGACGACCTTTGCCGTTTGCTAGCAGACGGCAAAGTGGCTATATTGCCGTTGTTTTTTTCTTAAATTCAATCAATTTCATATATATATATATATATATTCATTTCAAAATATTTCAACAAGTACATATAGCCAACATATCCCTGCCATATGGATATGATCATCCAACACATATATACACCAAATGAAAAGTCTAACATATCCAACAATTAAGCAAAAGGTCCATATAGTTTCATCCATACATACATATATAGGTAGCAAGTTTCACATTGTTCATCCTACAAAATCAAAACAAAAAGGAAGCACAATGAGAAGAGTAGACTCCATCAACGCAAGCTTCCTCATCGAAAGCAAATCTGCAAATTGGGAAAGAAGAAAGTTAGAAGAAGAAGAAGAAGAAGAAGAAGACTAGCTAGAAGAAGAAGAAGAAGGAGAATAAGAAGATTAGAATAATAATAATAAGAAGATTTTTTTTCTTCTCTTTTTTTTCCTGCTCTCCTCTTCTTTATCTTCTTCTTCTTCTAACTAAGGTAGGTCAAAATGCCATTTTTTAGCTAAGCTAGGAAAAATGCTAAGTGTAGGTCATTTTAGAGCTAAGCTAGGTAATTAGTTCATTTTGGAGCTTAGTAAGGTTATTATGTCATTTTCGAGGATGATGCCATTTTGAGCCAACTTACGTAAGTATAGCTCATTTTTTATCTAACTTAGGTATAGCTCATTTTTTATCTAACTTACGTAAGTATAGTTTTTATCGAGGAAAATGAGCTAAGTATAGAGAAAACGTACCCTCATCACAACAAATGCGATGAAGATCGCAACTAAGGTAACAATTGATCCAATGACATAATGATACCAAGCCTCATTATCAATGGCAGATTTTCTAATCTTCTTAATCTTCAAGCGCGTTGCATCCATCTTCAAGTGCATTGCATTCATCTTCATCTTGTGATCATCGATGACATCGGCAACATACAACTCCAATGTCATCTTCTCTTTTTCAATTCTTTTAATTTTTTCTTTCAAATACTCATTTTCTCTTTCAACTAAATTTATCTTCTCGACAAGAGGGCCGGTTGCCAATTCTGGTTCACATACCTCCTAGATTACAATATCTCTATCTCAACTTGATGGCCATAATTGTCATAAATGCGAAATGCAACAAATATTTATAAAAGATTATTTACCACATCCGAATCATAAAGCGAGCGAGGGCCGACGGGGATGGATTTCAAGATCATGGCACTATGTATAAGAAACAATCCTACAAAGTAAGAAAATTATACAAGTAACTATATAAATCATACAATCATACAAGAAAATGGCAAGTGTAGGTCATTTTAGAGCTATCCTAGTTAAAATAGGTCATTTTGGAGGTAGGTAAGGTTATTTTGTCATTTTGGAGGAAAATAAGCTAAGTCAATGTCATTTTGGAGCTAAACCAAGGTTATCATGCCATGTTTTACCGAAGTATGCTAAGTATGTCATAAATGAACTAAAGAAGCTAAGTATAGGTCATATTGGAGCTATCCTAGGTAGTTATGCCATTTTTTAGCTAACTAAGCATATTAAGTCATTTAGGAGGAAAAATGCTAAGTATAGGTCATTCTATAGCTATCCTAGGTAAAGTATGTCAGTTAGGAGCTAAGTAAGGTTATTATGTCATTTTCCAGGAAAATAAGCTAAGTCAATGTCATTTTGTTGAATACCTAATAACATGAACTAATTAATAATATATATGTACATAATAATAATTGAATACCTGACATTACTAATATTAATCTTCATCGTCTATATATGCTCCGAGATCAATAAATGCAGAATCATCATCACTATCAGTAATGACGTGCTCATCAGCATCATCAATAAATGCATCAACATGTGGAAGGCCTCCTTTATGTAATCGGTCAAGCATTGACAGGTCATCCGTAGAAGTAACCTCTTCTTCTTCCATCTCTTCTTGTTCTGGCTGGGGGGTGAAGTCGGATTCACTGTCGCTGTCTACCTCAATGTTCTGGGGTGAAGTAGAGCAATTCTTGAAACATTTTTTGGAAACACGTGTTTCTTGGAAGAATTCTCCTTCATATGTGTCTGGGTTAATGTGAGGGTCATAATCATCTTCATTGAGGGGAGGTGGTCTAAAATGTGGCGGCACATCATAAACGACATCCCAACAATTAAGATTTGGATCGGTTTGGTAGGCCCATAGTAGATAGAAAACTTGAGTCGCCTGTTGAGCCGTAATATAGACATCAGGAACATCTAAATGGGTGCTTTGTTTGATTTCGACTAGCCCTATATGTTCATGAGTCCTTCTAGTATCCTTTGGCTGGAACCAATAACATTTGAAGACTACGACGTTTGGTGGGTTTTCACCAAAGAATGTAAGTTCATAAATTGCTTCAACTCTTCCATAATACTCGACCCCTCCTTCGCCGACAGCGGAGACACAACAATTTGTAGACTTTTGGTCGGCCATAGATAGCTCTTTGCCAAAAGTACGAAAGCGATACCCGTTGATGTCGTATTTGTCAAATGAACGGACCTTATAGTCAAAATCATTTGCGACTTGTCTCAATTCGGAGTCCATAGACTCTGCGTTAGCCTACAAGTTTAATACGAAAGGATTGTTGCATTAGCCACAAACTAGACGAAGAAATGAAATGGTCTAATGGAAATTACCGTTTGTTTGAACCAAGAGATGAAACTGGGATAGTCTCCTCCATGCTTTGCCAGAATCTCATACTCTTCGATGGAATCCTTTTGGATCACTACTCCATCCGAGAATTTGGCGACGTATCGACTGTATCACATATCCGGGAATAAGAGCATTTCAAAGGAATTAGAAGTTGCGAAACAATGTACCGAGAACTTACTTGATGTACGGCCGCACTTATGTTAGGTTGTTGAAGATATACAACGAAATGGTCCGCCATTCTTCGACATCCAACGCTATTGCTTTCGAAGCACCGGCTGGTGCGAGCTCCCCTTTGAATAGGCTGAGGTTGGATCGACCTTTTTCACGGTCGCCATCACTGTACCGAGGCTTCGGATTATGCAAATGACGATTCTTGGCTTTGTAGTGTGCTGTCATGAAGTTTGCGGCCTCCTCAGTAATGAATGCCTCGGCCATCGATGCTTCAATTCTATGTTTATTTTTACATTTTGCTCGAAGCGTCTTCTACATCCTCTTAGTTGCGAAACACCAACGATTTTGCACGCCCCCCCAATGTTGCCTCGGTCGGGAGATGCAAAATCAAATGCTGCATTGGATTAAAGAATCTCGGTGGAAAGATCGTTTGTAACTTGCAGATTAACTCCGGTGCCAACTCTTCTAGTTCGTCTAGCACGTCGGGCGATAGTTCTTTCGCAGAAAGAGCACGGAAGAAATAGCTCAGCTCTGCCAGTACTAGCCATTCATCCTCTGGGATAAAGCCATGCAACATCACCGACATTACCCGCTCAAGCCATATGTGCCAATCATGACTCTTCATACCAAATATTTTCAATTTTTCAAGACTCGCCCCCCTCTTTAGATTCTCTGCATACCCATTGGAGAACATCAACTGCATTTTCACCCACAAGATCTGCAAATGACGATTCTTGGCTTTGTAGTGTGCTGTCATGAAGTTTGCGGCCTCCTCAGTAATGAATGCCTCGGCCATCGATGCTTCAATTCTATGTTTATTTTTACATTTTGCTCGAAGCGTCTTCTGCATCCTCTCAGTTGCGAAACACTAATGATTTTACACGCCCCCCAATCTTGCCTCGGTCGGGAGATGCAAAATCAAATGCTACATTGGATTAAAGAATCTCGGTGGAAAGATCATTTGTAACTTGCAGATTAACTCCGGTGCCAACTCTTCCAGTTCGTCTAGCACGTCAGGCGATAGTTCTTTCGCAGAAAGAGCATGGCAGAAATAGCTCAGCTCTGCCAGTACTAGCCATTCATCCTCTGGGATAAAGCCATGCAACATCACCGGCATTACCCGCTCAAGCCATATGTGCCAATCATGACTCTTCATACCAAATATTTTCAATTTGTCAAGACTCGCCCCCCTCTTTAGATTCTCTGCATACCCATTAGGGAACATCAACTGCATTTTCACCCACAAGATCATTTCCCTCATAGCTGGCCTTCCAAGATTGAACCATGCCTTTGGCTTCCTCCAGTTCTTCTTTCCTTTCGGTTGTTGCATGTTTTGTAACAGTCTATCACATAGAGCCTCTTGATCGACTCTAGCCTTAGGGTTATCCTTTGACTTCCCCTCTATGCCAAACAATGTACCAAAAAGGGCCACGGCGATATTCTTTTTAGTGTGCATCACATCGATGTTGTGTGGGAAAATGAGGTCTTTAAAGTAGGGCAGATCCCACAAGCATATCTTGTGAGTCCAGGTGTGTTCCGAATTATACCCTTTGAAATATCCTGGATGCTCTGGATTAGGCTCGAGAGTGTTTAACTGATCCAGGGCCTGTTGGCCTGTCAATGCAGGTGGCGTAGAGTTTTTAACAACTCTACCTTTCATGAAAATTTTCTTGTCTTTTCTAAACTTATGGCCAGGATCCAGGAACTGTCTATGAAAGTCGAAGCAACAATACTTGCGACCCGCCTGCAGCCAACGGAACTTAAGAGCTGCCTTGCATGTGGGGCATGGGAAACTTCCATGCACACACCAGCCAACGAATAGTGCAAACGCCGGCAAGTCATGCATCGAGTACATGTAACACACATGCATTTTGAAGTTTTGTTTTGTAGCGACGTCATATGTCTTGATCCCATTATCCCAAGCTTCTTGCAATTCATCCTAAAGCGGCTGCATGTACACATTCATATTCTTCCCCGGATCGTTGGGCCCTGGAATTATCAACGTGAAGAAAATGTTCTTTATTTTCATAATCTCTCCGGGGGGGGGGGGAGATTGAGTGGAATGACAAATACAGGCCAGCAACTGTATTGGGTTGCTATCATACCAAACACTTGGAACCCATCCGTGCTGATGGCGACTCGAGGATGCCTTAGATCTGCCGCTTTGTCCTTATGTAAAGCATCGAAGTGCTTCCACGCAAAAGTGTCTGAACTATGTCCCAACATCGGATTCCCATCTGCATCTAGTTCGGTTATTTTGCCCAATTTATGCCACGTCATCTGTCTGGCCGTCTCTTCGACCATGAAAAGACGTTGAAGTCTTGGTATGATTGGCATATACTGAAGAGCATTAACTGGGATTTTGGTCTGACTCTTCTCACCCATACCGTTGTCTACCACAACATACCTGGAAGACTTGCAAATGGGACAATAGTTGAAGCCCGCATACTCAAGCATAAATAAGGCACATCCATTGTCACAGGCATCTATCTTCTCATAGGGCATCTTAAGCACACGTAGGATTTTTTCCGACTGGTACAGGTTTGCTGGCAATACATGGCCTTTGGGTAGAAAGCGTCCAAATATCGTCATTATCACGTCGTAGCATTCTCTGCCCAGGTTGAACTGAGACTTGAGAGCCATTACTTGCGCGATGGCATCCAGCTGACAAAGCTCAGTGTGCTCATGGAGAGGATTTTTTGAAGACTCCAACATTTCATAGAAGGCCTTTGCAGATTCCTCCATCTCATCGTCCGAATCCCGAGCATCATCAAAGTCTTGCACCATGTCTTCGATCCCGGTACCATGCTCGTCGGTGCGATGACGAACCACATCAGCTCTGGCACGTTGGGCAGACTCACCATGAAATCTCCACACTGTATAATCAGGCGTAAAACCCCACTTCTGCAAGTGTTTACCCAATTCATCCCGTGTCCACTTTTTATGGTTGTCGCATCGGACAAAGGGGCACCAGGTTATTTCCTGGCCATTTGCAAATGCGGCGCTCAGAAACCCCTTGGTTTCCTTTAACCATTTAATGGTCATGTCTTTCTGACTAGGGTGACTGGTGTACATCCACGCACGATCACCCATCTTGCCTACCTACTAAACACACGAGAAATATATATAATTCATCATCTATATTCATCAGTTAATCAAGTTTTATCATTTTTATTACGTCCATGCAACCTACACGCTAATAGGTAAAGATAGGTCCTAATCCCACCCGAGTATGTGTAGATTGGGTTTGTTTTCCCATGCTCTGCTCCGGATCCGACGCAGAATTTCGGCAAGACCTCCCCGCTGTTCTCCTGATACACGTCTCGGCAATAAGCAGAGAGGATGTGTACCCAGAGAACAACAGGGAGGCACTGACGAAATTCTGCATCGGATCCGGAGCAGAGCATATGGGAAAACGAACCCAATCTACACATACTCGGGCTATCCATGGATAACGTTGGACAATTCGAAAGGATGACGGATATAAATATGCAAATGCATGCATATTTATAGATGTAACCCTTTCGAACGGGAGACACATAGTGGTCACGCATACTGATGATTGAATCTACCTACAGCTAGCAAGTTTCATCAGCACGAAGACCGGAATAGAGCAAATGAAGGGGGTGGAGGAGATGTCGTTTGTGCTCACCCACGAACAAAGGGCGGAGCTCGTCGAACGCACGGGGAGGTCGTCGAACACCAAACCCTCGCAATGACAAAACATCTGCACATTCAAATCCACCCGATCAACACAAATATATATGATGTTTTTCATAACAAAATTGGAAATTATATGACCTAACTCATAATTCACACATATATGGCCCCGTCGGCCTCTGGAAGGCCGAAGAGCACCCTTTCGGTCAACAGGAGGCCGGGTCGGGGTGTCGCGGTGTTGGGGGTGTCCTGTCTGGGTGTCGTCGTGTCGGGGTGTCAGGGGTGTCGGGGTGCCGGGGTCGGGGTGTCGGGGTGTTGGGGTCGGGGTGCCATGTCGGGGTCGGGGTGTCGGGGTGCGATGTCGGGGTCGGGGTGTCGGGTCGGGGTCGGGGTGTCGTGGTGTCGGTGTGTCGTGGTGTCGGGGTGTCATGTCGGGGTCGGGGTGTCGTGTTGGGGTCGGGGTGTCGGGGTGTCGGGGGTGTCATGTCTGGGTGTCGGGGTGTCGGGTCAGGGTCAGGGTGTCGGGTCGGGGTCGGGGTGCCGTGTAGGAGGTCAGGTAAGGTCAGGTTTTTCCTTTTTCTTTTTTTCTTCTTCCTCTTCTCATTCTTCTTTTTCCTTCTCTTTTTTACTCCGTATTTTTACTTGTTCTTCGGGCTGCCGATTTTTTCTATCTTATTCCGCTGTTTTTTTTATTCTCCGCCTCCTCATCTTCTTCCTTTCTTTCCTTTTTCCTCTCTTTTCCTCCCTCTCTCTTTTTTCTTCTTCTCTTCTTATTTTTTCCTGATCCTCCTCCTCTTCTTCTGTTTCTTCTTCTTCTTCTTGTTCTTTTTTGTTCTTTTCCTCTTTTATTTTTCCTTTTTTTCTTCTTCTTTTCTTCTTTTTTTTCTTCTAGATTTTTCTTTCTTTCTATCTAAGTTTTTTCTACCTAATATAAACTAACTAATATAAACTAATAACTAACATAAACTAACTAATAAAAACAGAAAAAATAAAAAAAAGGCGGGAGGGTGGAGCTCATCGGAGGGGGGGTCGAGGCGGCGGCACGGGGCGGCCGAGGGGTAGGTGCGGAGCTGGGTCGTCGGGGGTGCTTGATCACCGGCGACCCGACGCGGCGGAGCGGCGGGGTAGGGGGCAGCGAGGGCGATGGGGCCGGGCTGGTGAAGGAGGGCTGCGGGGAGGGGGCGGGAGGCACCATGGCCTGGCTCTGACGGTGGGGGAGGGGGCGGCAGGGAGGGGGCGGCTGCGGGAGGGCGGGGTGGGAAGGGGGCGGCGGTGGGAGGGCGGGGCGGCGGCAGGAGGGCGGGGTGGCGGCGCTGAGAGAGAGAGGGAGAGAGAGATGTGTGTGTGTGTGTGTGAGAGAGAGAGAGAGGCGCGGAGCGCGGGGCCGAGATTAAGTTACCCTCTTTGCCGTCTACCAGCAGACAGCCAAGATGGTAACCGTTAGTCCGCCCCCGCCATGACATTGTGGGACCCCCTCACCTCTTTGCCGTCTGCCAACAGACGGCAAAGAAGTGGCAGATGGCAAAGAGCCCTAGCCAGTGTCGTGCCTAGTGGGGCCCACTTTGGTCTTTGTCGTTTGCTGGCAGATGACAAAGAGTTCTTTGCCGTCTGCCAGCAGACGGCAAAGAAGTGCAGATGGAAAAGACCCTCTTTGCCATCAGCTGGTTCTTTGCCGTCTACTTTGGAAAGATAGACGGCAAACGACCTCTTTGCCATCTGCCAGTAGACGACAAAGAGCTGGCAGATTGCAAAGTCCCTGATTCCCGTAGTGAATGTCCAATCCAAGCCAAAGCCCATAATGGCTTGTGGCTGTGCAGGTGGGCCTCGGGTCTTGAAGTATCCATCCACCTCTTTGTGCTTGGGTGGACCTTTCCGCTTGAATACTGGAACGTTTGCAGCAACACCTAGGCTAACCACTGGTTTCTCCAAGGCGTCGTTCAACCATCATCCACCCAGAGGTATATTGCATCATGAGGTCTTGAAAATAATTCTTGGAGTCTTGAGGTCTTGATCATCAATTAAGTCTCACAATTCTCATTGTAAACACTCAACCAAAACCCGTCTAGTAAAACCATAGCAAAATAAAATAACATCCTAGACAAAGTTACAAGGGTATTGGGGTGCCTACCACATGATAATACTAAAGTAACCAAGTTTCCAAGTACCTAGTTTGCATGCAATGGGTGGAAGGGGTGAGCTAATGCAAATTGAAAACATAGGTAATAACATGGTCAAGGTGAACTTCCCTGGTAAGGAGGACGAAGATAGAATCGATCTCAGAAAATAACTTGATAGAACTATTCATCCCCCTCCGATGAAAATCTATATAATCACACACTGCACTTATATAAGAAATCACACTAGAAATCAATACTAACAATCAATAAGCCAAAGCAAAAACCATAACATACTAGTGTTGTGATGAAGGAAATGCTTAATACAAAACTCAAAACAACAAAACTTCATCAACACAACCAAGGGTTACTTTGCCCTACAAATAATCCTATTTTCAATATTAAGACAGCAACAAAGTAAAACCTGACAAAAGTATTCTAGCAAATATTTTCCTAACAAAAAGAATTACTTTTGAAGAACAACTAAGAACTATGAAAACAACACACTAGCAACATGAGTTTTTGAACTACTAGGACAACAACAAAGGAAACACTAATATAATAAAATAACAAAACACAAAATATAAAACAAATAAATAACAGAAAGTATTTTTTCATAAATCTTTACTACAAAAAGAACTAATGTAAAAACTTCTATTAAACACTTCCTATGACTTAAGCATTGTCAACCTTGAATTAAACCAACAACAATTTCAAATATAATGCAAATTGCTTGTGGTCTACTATGACTAACAAAATATAAACTACAATGCAACTTATAGAAAATATATTCGAAAAAAAATTAGCATTGAAATCAATTTGCATGTTATCACTTGACTAGAATTAATTCCATGCAAGCAATAATAATAAATAAAATAAAAATAATCCTGGTTGAAAATACCACTTTTAACTGATAGAAAACAAAATAAAACTTGTCAACTAATACAAAAGAAAACAAATCAAAAACAATTAAAAACAAAAGAAAAAGAAATAAACCTAAAAAGAACCAAAACAATACTTGTTGGAAATATGCCGTAGAGGCAATAAATAAAGTGTTTATTATTATATTTCCTTGTTCATGATAATTGTTTATTATCCATGCTATAATTGTATTGATTCGGAACACATTACATGTGTGGATAAGTAGACAACTCTTTGTCCCTACTATGCCTCTAGTAGACTAGCTCATTGATCAAAGATGGTCAAGGTTTCCTAGCCATTGACATGAGATGTCATTTGATAACAGGATCACATCATTAGGAGAATGATGTGATGGACAAGACCCAAACTATAAACGTAGCATATGATCGTCTCAGTTTATTGCTATAGTTTTCTGCATGTCAAGTATATGTTCCTATGACCATGAGATCATGCAACTCATGGACAGCGGAGGAGTGCCTTGCGTGTATCAAACGTCGCAATGTAACTGGGTGACTATAAAGGTGCATTACAGGTATCTCCGAGGGTGTCTATTGGGTTGGCATGGATCAAGACTAGGATTTGTTACTCCATGTGACGGAGAGGTATCTCAGGGCCCACTCGGCAATAAAACATCACAGTAAGCCTTGCAAGCAATGTGACTAAGTGTTAGCCACGGGATCTTGTATTATGGAACAAGTAAACAGACTTCCCGGTAACGAGGTTGAACTAGGTATACAGATACCGACGATCGAATCCCGGGCAAGTAACATACCGAAGAACAAAGGGAACATCATACGGGATTAACTAAATCCTTGACATAGAGGTTAGACCGATAAAGATCTTCGTAGAATATGTAAGAACCAATATGGGCATCCTGGTCCCGCTATTGGTTATTGACCGTCGAGGTGTCTCGGTCATGTCTACATAGTTCTTGAACCCGCAATGTCTGCACACTTAAGGTTCGATGATGTTTCGGTAGTATAAAGTTATGTATGGTGGTGACTGAAGGTTGTTTGGAGTCCCGGATGAGATCCTGGACATCACGAGGAGCTCCGGAATGGTCCGGAGGAAAAGATTGATATATAGGAAGTCCTGTTTTGGTCACTGGAAAAGTTTTGGGCTCAACGGTAGTGTACGGGGAGTGCCGGTAGTGTACCGAGGAACCGTCGGGAGGGGTATTTCGACCCAATAGGCTACATGGGCTGTGGGAGGATGAATTCCAGGCCTTAGTGGGCTGGTGGAAGTCCCACATAAGGCCCATGCGGCAGGGAGGAAAAGCCCAGAGAGAAAAAGGTGGAAAAAAGGCAAAAAAGGAAGGAGTCCTAGTCCTACTAGGATTGGAGGAGGATTCCTCCTCTCCTATCCACTTAGGCCGAAGCCTCCTATGTTTGGCCCTTGTGCCAAGACTCCACCTCTCTTCCTCTTATATATACTAGAGGTTTTAGGGTTTTCACACTAGATTTTCAGCCACGTGCTACCCTCTCCTCTGGTGCATAGTTTCTCCTCTAGATCGGTTTTAGCGGTGCTTAGGCGAAGCCCTACTAGAATAGGTCCACCACCATCGCCGCAATGTCGTCATGCTGCCGGAGAACTCATTTACCTATCCGCTCCCTCTTGCTGGATCAAGAAGGCGGAGATCGTCATCAAGCCGTACGTGTGCTGAACGCGGAGGTGCCGTCCATTCGGTGCTAGATCGGGACGGATCATGATTGGATCGCGGGTCGCTCGCCAATTTGGATCGCGAAGACATTCAACTACATCAACCACGTTTGTTAACACTTCCCTCTTAGTGATCTACAAGGGTATGCAGATCCACTCTCCCTCTCGTAGATGCTCATCAGCATGGATAGATCTTGCGTGTGTGTTGGAAATTTTTTGTTTCCCATGCAACGTTCCCCAACAGTGGCATCATGAGCTAGGTCTATGTGTAGATGAGATCTCGAGTAGAACACAAAGAGTTTGTGGGCATTGATGCTTAGATTGCTTCCTCCCTTGGTCATGTTTAGGTTCAGCGGTATTGTTGGATGAAGCAGCCCGGACCAACATTACTTGTACGCTTACGAGAGATCGGTTCCATCGACTGATGTGTAACTTCATTGCACAAAGATGGCTGGCGGGTGTTTGTTTCTCCTACTTTAGTTGTATCGGATTCGACAAAGGCGGTCCTTGAGAAGGTTGAAATGCAACTTATGTATCACCGTTGTGGTTTATGCGTAGGTGAGAATTGTTCTTGCTAGATACCCGTAGCAGCCACGTAAAACATGCAACAACAATTAGAGGACGTCTAACTTGTTTTTGCGGGGTACGTTGTGATGTGATATGGACAATTACATGATGAGACATATGTGATGTATGAGATGATCATGTGTTGTATAGAATATCATGACTTGCATGTCGATGAGTACGGCAACCGGCAGGAGCCATAGGGTTGTCTTTAATTATTGTATGACCTGCGTGTGAATCTTTAAGCGCTATGTAATGCTCGACTTTATTGCTAAACGGTAGCAATAGTAGTAGAAGCATGGTGGGCGCAACAACCCCGATGGCAAAATGTTGATGGTGATCAAGATGATGGAGATCATGGTGTCATGCCGGTGACAATGGAGATCATGCCGATGCTTTCAAGATGGAGATCAAAAGCACAAGTTCATGTACATATCATGTCACTTATGATTTGCATGTGATGTTAATCCTTTTATGCACCTTGTTTTGCTTAGGATGACGGTAGCATTATAAGGTGATCCCTCACTTAAATTTCAAGATAAGTTGTGTTCTCCCCGAGTGTGCACCATTGCGAAAGATCGTCGTGTTGAGACACCACGTGATGATCGGGTGTGATAGACTCTACGTTCACATACAACTAGTGCAAGCCAGTGTTGCACATGCAGAACACTCGAGTTAAACTTGACGAGCCTAGCATGTACAGACATGGCCTCGGAACACAAGAGACCGAAAGGTCGAACATGAGTCATATAGTAGATATGATCAACATGATTATGTTCACCATTGAAACCCCTTCAACTCACGTGATGATCGGACTTGAGTTGGTGAATTTGGATCATGTGACACTCAAATGACCTAAGGGATGTCAATTTTAGTGGGAGATTTAGTAATTTTATTAACTAAACTCATTATCTTGAACAATAGTCTAAGTAACCTTTGCATATGTATGTTGTAGATCAATGGCTCGCACAGTAGCACCCTTGAATTTTAATGCATTCCTAGAGAAAGGTAAGTTGAAAGATGATGGAAGTAACTTTGTTGACCAGGCCCGTAATCGGAGGATTATCCTCATGGGTTCCCAAAAATCATATGTCCTTGATGCACCGCTTGGTGACCAACCCGAAGACATGTCATCTGAAGACGTTAGGAACGCTTGGGAGGCATGTTCTGGAGATTACTCGATAGTTCATTATGCAATATTGTATGGCTTAGAACCGGGACTTCAAAGACGTTTTGAACGTCATCGAGCATATGAGATGTTCCAGGAGTTGAAGTTTATCTTTCAGAAGAATGCCCAGATCGAGAGGTATGAGACCTCCGATAAGTTCTATGCTTGCAAAATGGAGGAGAACGGGTCTATCAGTGAACATATACTCAGAATGTCTGGGTATTCGACTCGTCTGGCAGAGTTGGGAATTGCCCTTCCGCCAGAGGCAATCACTGACAGAGTTCTTCAATCACTGCCACCTAGTTACAAGAAGTTTGTGATGAACTATAACATGCACGGGATAAAACAAGTCAGTCGCCGAGCTGTTTGCGATGCTAAAAGTCGCTAAGTCTGAAATCTAGAAAGAACATCAAGTGTTGATGGTCAATAAAACCACTAGTTTCAAGAAGAATGGCAAGGGCAAGGGCAAGGGCAAGAAGGGTAAAACCAATAAGGATGGTAAGGCAGTTGCTACTCCTGTAAAGAAGCCCAAGGCTGGACCCAAGCTACAAACTGAGTGCTTTCATTGCAAGGGAACTGGTCACTCGAAGCGGAACTGCCCCAAGTACCTGGCTGACAAGAAGGCGACCAATGAAAAACAAGGTATATATGATATAAATGTTATTGATGTGTACCTTACTAGCTCTCGTTGTACCTGGCTCACATTTGCAACTCAAAACAGGAACTACGAAATAGACAAAGGCTGGCGAAGGACGAAGTGACGATGTGTGTGGGAAATGGTTCCAAGGTTGATGTGATCGCCGTCGGCACGCTCTCTCTTCGATTACCATCGGGATTAGTGATGAACCTGAATAATTGTTATTTAGCGCCTGCGTTAAGCATGAACATTATATCTGGATCTTGTTTATTGCGAGACGGTTACTCATTAAATCAAAGAATAATGGTTGTTCTATTTATATGAGTAATATCTTTTATGGTCATGCACCCAATGTGAGGGGTTTATTCATATTGAATCTTGATAGTAATGATACACATGTTCATAACATTGATGCCAAAAGATGTAGAGTTGATAGTACCACTTTCTTGTGGCACTGCCGTTTAGGTCATATTGGTGTAAAACGCATGAGGAAGCTCCATGCTGATGGACTTTTGGAGTCACTTGATTTTGAATCACTTGACACATGTGAACCATGCCTCATGGGCAAGATGACTAAAACGCCATTCTCTAGAACAATGGAACGGGCAAGTGACTTATTGGAAATCATACATACTGATGTGTGCGGTCCAATGAATGTTATAGCGTGTGGTGGATATCGTTATTTTCTTACCTTCACTAATGACTTAAGTAGATATGGGTATATTTACTTAATGAAACACAAGTCTGAAACGTTTGAAAAGTTCAAGCAATTTTGGAGTGAAGTTGAGAATCATCGTAACAAGAAGATTAAATTCCTGCGATCTGATCGAGGAGGTGAATATCTGAGTTATGAGTTTGGCAGTCACTTAAGACAGTGTGGAATTGTTTCATAGTTGACACCGCCTGGAACACCACAGCATAATGGTGTGTCCGAACATCGTAATCAAACCTTATTAGATATGGTGCGTTCTATGATGTCTCTTGCTGATTTGCCACTATCGTTTTTGGGTAATGCATTAGAGGTAGCTACATTCACTTTAAATAGGGCACCATCGAAATCCGTTGAGACAATGCCATATGAGATATGGTTTGGCAAGAGGCCAAAGTTGTCGTTTCTTAAAGTTTGGGGATGTGATGCTTATATCAAAAAGCTGCAGCCTGAAAAGCTGGAACCCAAAGTGGAGAAATGCGTCTTCATAGGATACCCAAAAGAGACAGTCGGGTATACCTTCTATCTCAGATCCAAAGGCAAAGTCTTTGTCACTAAGAATGGAACATTTCTTGAGAAAGAGTTTCTCTCGAAAGAATTGAGTGGGAGGTAAATAGAGCTTGATGAGGTTATTGAACCTTTACTTCAAACAGAGAGTAGCGTAGCACAGAAAGATGTTTCTGTGGAGCCTACGACAATTGAAGAGGAAGTTAATGATGATGATCATGAAGCTTTGGATCAAGTTACTATTGAACCTCGTAGGTTGACAAGGGCGCGTACTGCTCCTGAGTGGTACGACAACCCTGTCTTGGAGGTCATGTTGTTGGACAACAATGAACCTACGAGCTACGGAGGAGCGATGATGGGCCCAGATTCTGAGAAATGGCTAGAGGCCACAAAATCCGAGATTGGATCCATGTATGAAAACAAAGTATGGACTTTGGAAGTATTACCTGAAGGGCGAAAGGCCATTCAGAACAAATGGATCTTTAAGAAGAAGACGGACACAGACAGTAATGTCACGGTCTATAAAGCTTGACTTGTGGCAAAGGGTTTTTCACAAGTTCAAGGAGTTGAATACGATGAGACCTTCTCACCCGTAGCGATGCTTAAGTCTGTCAGAATCATGTTGGCAATAGCTGCTTATTTCAACTATGAAATTTGGCAGATGGATGTCAAAACAGCGTTCCTCAACAGCTTCATTGAGGAAGAGTTGTATATGATGCAACCAGAAGGTTTTGTCGATCCAGAGAATGCTGACAAAGTTTGCAAACTCCGGCGATGCATTTATCGGCTGGTGGAAGCATCTCGGAGATGGAATAAGCGCTTTGATGAGGTGATCAAAGCGTTTGGGTTTATACAAGTTTATGGAGAAGGTTGTATTTACAAGAAACTGAGTGGGAGCTCTATAGCGTATCTAAAATTAGATGTGGATGACATATTGCTGATTGGAAATAATATAGAAATGCTGGAAAGCGTGAAGGAATATTTGAACAAGAGTTTTTCACTGAAGGACCTAGGAGAAGCTACTTTCATATTAGGCATTAAGATCTATAGAGATAGATCGAGACGCTTAATAGCACTTTCACTGAGCACATACCTTCATAAAGTTTTGAAGAAGTTCAAAATGGATCAGTCCAAGAAGGGGTTCTTCCTTGTGTTACAAGGTGTGAAGTTGAGTAAGACTCAATGCCCAGTGACTGCAGAAGATAGAGAAAAGATGAGTGTTATCCCCTATGCTTCAGCCATAGGCTCTATCATGTATGCATTGATATGCACAAGACCCGATGTCAGCCTTGCCATAAGTATGGCCGGAAGGTTTCAAAGTGATCCTGGAATGGAGCACTGGGCGGCGGTCAAGAATATCCTGAAGTACCTGAAAGGACTAAGGAAATGTTTCTCGTTTATGGAGGTGACGAAGAGCTCGTCATAAAGGGTTATGTTGATGCAAGCTTTGACACTAATCCGGATGACTCTAAGTCACAAACCGGATACGTATTTATTCTCAATGGGGGAGCGGTAAGCTGGTGCAGTTCCAAGCAAAGCGTGGTAGCCGATTCTACATGCGAAGCGGAGTACATCGCAGCCTCAGAGACGGCGAAGGAAGGTGTCTGGATGAAGCAGTTCATGACAGATCTTGGAGTAGTGCCTAGTGCACTCAATCCAATGAATCTGTTCTGTGACAACACTGGTGCCATTGCTCTGGCCAAGGAACCAAGGTTTCACAAGAGGAACAGACACATAAAGCGACATTTCAATTCCATCCGTGATTACATCGAGGAGAAGGACATAAATATTTGCAAAGTGCACACGAATCTGAATGTTGCAGACCCGTTGACTAAACCTCTTCCAAGGGCTAAACATGATCAACACCAGAACTGCATGGGTGTTCGATTCATCACAATATAAATCACATAGTGATGTGAACTAGATTATTGACTCTAGTGCAAGTGGGAGACTGTTGGAAATATGCCCTAGAGGCAATAAATAAAGTGTTTATTATTATATTTCCTTGTTCATGATAATTGTTTATTATCCATGCTATAATTGTATTGATTGGAAACACATTACATGTGTGGATAAGTAGACAACACTTTGTCCCTAGTATGCCTCTAGTAGACTAGCTCGTTGATCAAAGATGGTCAAGGTTTCCTAGCCAATGACATGAGATGTCATTTGATAATGGGATCACATCATTAGGAGAATGATGTGATGGACAAGACATAAACTATAATTGCAGCATATGATCATCTCAGTTTATTGCTACAGTTTTCTGCATGTCAAGTATATGTTCCTATGACCATGAGATCATGCAACTCACGGACACCGGAGGAGTGCCTTGTGGGTATCAAACATCACAACATAACTCGGTGACTATAAAGGTGCATTACTGGTATCTCCAAGGGTGACTGTTGGGTTGGCATGGATCAAGAATAGGATTTGTGACTCCGTGTGATGGAGAGGTATCTCAGAGCCCACTCGGTAATACAACATCACCATAAGCCTTGCAAGCAATGTGATTAAGTGTTAGACACGGGATCTTGTATTACGGAATGAGTAAAGAGACTTTCCGATAATGAGGTTGAACTAGGTATACAGATACCGACGATCGAATCCCGGGCAAGTAAGATACCGAAGAACAAAGGGAACATCATACTGGATTAACTAAATTCTTGACATAGAGGTTCGACCGATAAAGATCTTCGTAGAATATGTAGGAACCAATTTGGGCATCCAGGTCCCACTATTGGTTATTAACCATAGAGGTGTCTCAGTCATGTTTACATAGTTCTCGAACCCACAGGGTCTGCACACTTAAGGTTCGGTGACGTTTCAGTAGTATAGAGTTATGTATGGTGGTGACCAAAAGTTGTTCGGAGTCTCGGATGAGACCCTGGACATCACGAGGAACTCCGAAATGGTCCGGAGGTAAAGATTGATATATAGGAAGTCCTGTTTTGGTCACCGGAAAAGTTTCGCGCTCATCGGTAGTGTACTAGGACTGCCGATAGTGTACCGGGGGACCATCGGGAGGGATATTTCGACTCAAGAAGCTACATGGGCTGTGGGAGGATGAATTAGAGCCCTTAGTGGGATGGCGGAAGTCCCACACAAGGCCCATGCGACAGGGAAGAAAAGCCCAAAGAGAAAAAGGTGGAAAAAGGCAAAAAAGGCAAAAAAGGAAGGAGTCATGGTCCTACAAGGATTGGAGGAGGATTCCTCCTCTCCTATCCACTTCGGCCAAAGCCTCCTAGGGCTGGCCCTTGGTCCAAGCCTCTTCCTCTCTTCCTCTTATATATACTAGAGGTTTTAGGGTTTTTTCACTAGATTTTCAGTCACGTGCTACCCTCTCCTCTAGTGCATAGTTTCTCCTCTAGATCTGTTTCAGCAGTGCTTAGGCGAAGCCCTGCTGGAATAGCTCCACCACCATCGCCGCAACGCCATTGCGCTACCGGAGAACTCGTCTACCTCTCCGCTCCCTCTTGCTGGATCAAGAAGGCGGAGATCGTCATCAAGCCATACGTGTGCTGAACGCGGAGGTGCCGTCCGTTCGGTGCTAGATCGGGACGGATCGTGATTGGATCGCTGGAAGCTCGGCGATTTGGATCGCGAAGACATTCTACTACATCAACCGCGTTTCTTAATGGTTCCCTCTTAGCGATCTACAAGGGTACATAGATCCACTCTCCCTCTCATAGATGCTCATCACCATGGATAGAACTTGCGTGTGCGTAGGGAATTTTTTGTTTCCCATCCAACATTCCCCAATAGTACTGTTTTGCTTGAAAACCTAATTTATATATTCTAAAAATTCTCAAATTGAGAAGAGTGATAAATCTAACTAATACAAACTAGTAGCAAAAAGAATCACTCAAAAAATGTTTTTAAACTGAAGTTATTAAGATTCTAGTGATTCGACCAAAATCCAATGAATTCAAATTTAAACATTTCAAATTTGAAAATTAAAATTTCTATCAGCTAGTTTATAAAATTCCTAACATGGTGCAAAAAGAATCAACTCAAAACTCCTAGTATTCTAGGGTATATCTTATTTACAAAAGAGACACTATTCTGTTTTTAAAACAGAATTAGAAAAATAAAAAGAAAGACAACCTAACGGTCAGGAGCTACATGGCGGCTCGTGATTAGCGGAGGCATGGGTGTGCGCGAGGACTAAGAGCGGACGGCCGAAATAAAAACAAAACGCTTCGGTCGACTGAAATAAAAGAGGGAACCGTCGCTTTAGGTAAAATAAACCAGACTAGACCGAAGGGGTATATTGGATCTAATCGGCGCCGTTGAAAAAGATCGAACGATGGAGTTTCTTACCGCAGTAGTGGCAGAACTCTAGCGGGGTCATCAGCGGTGGTGGCGGCTTGGGTTGATGCAGGCGATGGCTTTAGTGTCTGTTCGGCGACGGCGAGGACCTCAGGTGACTGTGGCGGCTTTCTTGCATCGAGTGAAGGCGTAAGCGGTGCTCGGGAACGACGGTGTTGACGATGGCGAGCTTCGGGGGGGGGGGGCGGTGGCGGTCGGGTGGTTGTCAACGGTGGGGCTCCGGGGCTTTGGGATCGGCTAAGGGGGGTGGAAGGTGGAGGCAAGCGGGTTGGAGTTGTTGGTGGCAGTGGGAGGGCTCGAGGTGACGAAGTAGCGCAAGGCAAGCTCAGGAACGACGACGGCCTGCTCGGGCTCCGGTGAGGAGTTGGGGCGGCGGTGGTGCGAGAGAGAGTTGGCTTTAGGGGGAAACGGTGTGTGGTGTACGAATTTTATAGCCTTGGGGTTGAGTGGGTTCAAACGGAAGGGGAGTGGCGAGATTGATCGGCTTCGGCGATATCTCCGGTGAAAGTAAGGTGCAGACGAGCGAAGGAAGGAGATGACCGAGGGGACTCGGGGTCGGGAAGTGGACGAAGGGTGTCAGTGAGGGAGAGAGGGGGTGAGAGCGATCGGGTGACCGATTTGATACCGATTCGGGACCGGGAGGGAAGATCTAGGCCGAAACTATTCCTTTTGGGCTCCGGGGTTTTCCTTTTTAAAAATATCTTTTTTCCTTTTATAGAACAAAATAGAAAAGAAAACTAAATAAAAGATAATCTATAATATTTTTATATACACACATTGTATATCAAAATGAGCAGAAAAATAAATTCTAAACATATTTTCACTGTTAAACAAAATAACCATAAAATCAGAAAGTTCAACCAATCCTACTATTGCATATAAAATGCAAAGAAAGCATTTTAACCATAACTAAATGCCTTCAAATTCACCTCTCTCCATTTTTATATTGAAGGGAATCATTTTATCTGATTTTCCATGTATTTTATTTTAGGAGAAGAATAAATTTGAAAACCACTTCAAGAATTTCTTTTGAAACCTAATATGAAATATTTTCAGAATAGTCTTATGAGTTTTATAAGTTCAAATGTAACTCAAATGGTCCCTGGTTTGGAGTGTCATATTTCTCCTCTCATGAATTTGAATTTGGGCAAGGGTATGTGAATTCAAATAGAACCAAATATGAAATGTATTCAAATAGAATATTTCAGAAGTTATCAAATCCACTTTTCAAATCCTTTTATTTGAAGAAGTCCTGTCATCTTCTCTCATTGACTTGAATTGGATGAATTTGAAATCAAACACAAAAGGGAAAGTCATTTTATTCCCTCTCATTCAAAAGTTTCAAATTTAACTAAATTGTCAAACACTGAATCAAACAATCAATCATTCTATTAATTAATATATCATTCCAAAATTTGGGATGGTACACTGAGCAATTTCTCTCTTCATTCCGGTCCACTAGAACCTCTAGCATAGGTCCTGATACATCTTGGTACTACCAGGGTGAATCGTGAGAGGGGATTCATGAGCCTCATTAAGGATCAACTGCCGTAGATGATGTTTCTTTGGAACCACCAAGCGACTCTCAAAGAAGACAACTCTCCGATCATCTACCGAGAAGCATTTAGCATTACCCCCTTTTATGTTCTTGTTGATCCGGGAAATCCCGGTATCATGCTTCTGGGCTTCTATGATTTCATCCGTAAGGTTGGGCTTTGCCACCAAGATGGAAAGGAATCCTTGAGGAACAGTGTGAAGGTTTAACTTCTGAAATTCCTGATAGAGAAGCGGTTGACTTTGTTGCAACACCAGATTGGTACAATAAGACTTAAGACTTAGTGCATCATCCATGACATTGGCTTTCCCAGGGGTATAAGTTATGCCTAAGTCGTAATTTGTAATGAACTCAACCCACTGTCTTTGCCTAAGATTCAAATCCGGTTGGGTGAAGATATATTTAAAACATTGGTGATCAGTGTATATTTCGCAACAATTACCCAGAAGATAATGTTGCCAGGTTTTTAGTGCATGGACTATAGCTACAAGCTCCAAATCATGTGTTGGATAATTAGCCTCACGTGGACACAACTGTCGAGATGTGTATGAAATCACATGTCGATCTTGCATGAGAATGCAACCTAGTCCTTGTCGTGAGGTGTCGCAGTAGATAACAAAGTCCTTAGAGAAATCTGGTGGCACCAATACGAGAGCAGAAGTCAAGCGTATTTTTAGTTTCTGAAAACTGTGTTCACATTGTGGGGTTCACTCAAACTTTTTATCTTTCCTGAGGAGTTCAGTCAGAGGCTTTGCAACCTTGGAGAAGTTATCTACAAAGCAGCGATAGTAGCTCGCTAAGCCAAGGAAACTTCGAACTTGCTTAACCGATTTAGGTTGAGTCCAATCAAGGATGCCTTGAAATCTCTCGGGATTGATAGCAATACCCTTGCCAGAGATTACGTGGCCTAGATAGGTCACTTATGGTAACCAAAATTCACACTTGGAGAATTTCGCACAGAGGCGATGCTCTCGAAGTTTTGTCAATACTAGCCTTAAATGCTTAGCATGTTCCTGTTTGTTCTTCAAGTAAATGAGTATATCGTCGAGGTAAACCATGACGAATTTATCCAAGTACTCCATGAAGATCGAATTCATCAAGCGAGAGAAGGTGGCTGGGGCATGGATTAATCCGAAGGACATGACACTGTACTTGTCACCCACAGGTACCAATCTGTGGTTCGAGTGCAAAGATTGAACACAAGAGATGAACTAGGGTTTGAGAGGGGATGATGATGTTGAAGATATTGATGAAGAATGGCCTCCCAAAGATGAGAGGGTTGTTGGTGATGACGATAGCTTTGATTTCCCCCTCCGAGAGGAAAGTCTCCCCAGCGGAATCAAAAGTGCTCCTGCCCAAGTTCCTCCTCGAGACAGTGGCGTTCCATCCCAAAAGTTCTCTCCTATTTTTTTCTAGGTCAAAACAACTTATATACCAGAAGACGGGCTCCGGAGGTGCGCCATACTCAGCACAACCCACCAGGGCGCGCCTGGGGGGCCTGGCGCGTCCTGGTGTCTTGTGCTCACCAGGCTGGCCCCCTTTGGTAGTTATTTGCTCCAATATTTATTATATACTCCAGAAAAAATCTCTGTGAAGTTTTAGCTCATTTGAAGATGTGCAACATAGGTATCTCTGGTATGCTTTTTCAGGTCTAGAATTCCACATGCCGATATTCTCCCTCATTGTGCAAACCATGCAAATTATGAGAGAAAAGGAATTAGAATTACTCCATAAAGCATTATTATGCAAAAAAAACATTATAAATAACAGTATGAAATCATGATGCAAAATGGACGTATCAACTCCCCCAAGCTTAGACCTCGCGTGTCCTCAAGCGAAAGCCGATATCAAAAAACATGTTCACATGTTTTAAAAGGGAGGTGTCCATAAAACAAAATACAGACATATTAGTATCATGCTTATTATCATAATAGCAACAAAATTTATCATAAAACTCTTTCATATAACTTTTATTCTATAACATCATAATATAACTTCTTATGAACAAGTAACAATTCATCACAACATAGAAGTATAAAGCATACACCTTATTGGAAGCCAACAAACTATTTTCTTACTCAACTTTGCAACTACAATTCGTCATATTTTCAAGAAGGGTCTCATGTCGGAGCCTTTTGGCAAGTCCACATACTCAACCACCATTTACTCTTCTATGATTGCTAACACTCACAACATACCCATGGGCAAAAAGTTTCAACCGGACACATAGGAAGATACGGGCTTATAGTTTCTCCTCCCAACGTATTCACCTCAAGGGTGATGTCAACAATAATAACTCAGGATCACTCATATCCAACTAGATATATGTGCCTAGATATTTCCTCACTAGAGGATGCTTGCAAAAATAAAAAGTAAAAAGGAATAGGGAAGAATATCTTCACTCTTGCATAAAAGTAAATACATAAAGGAAAAAGATAGGCCCGTCACACAGGGAAGCATAGGTTGTCATGCGCTTTTTAGTTTGTATGCCAAATCCCTTAGTACCAAATAATGTCATATTGTATTTCCCCTTGTGATAGCAACCTTTATTATGCAGTCCATTGCTTTTATTACTTTTCCATCACAACTTCGTGCAACACTCAATTTTGACTTACGCTAATTGATCCAACACTTTTAGAAGCAATTTGTTTTTCCTTAGTGCATCGATGACAACTTAATTGAAGGATCTTATTCAATCCATAGGTAGGTATGGTGGACTCGCAAATATGAGTTTGCATTTGGGATTTTGGACGCACAAGTAGTATCTCTACTTAGTGCGGAATTTTTGGCTAGCAAAGGTATTGAGCAAGCACCACATGTTGAAGGATCTATGGCAATATAACTTCTATGTGAATATGAAAAAACATAAATCATTACGTTGTCTTCCTTGTCCAACGTCAACAATTTTGGCATATAATATTTAATGTGGGCTCACAATCATAAAATATGTCCAAGATAGTGTATTTTCATGTGAATCATCTCTTCCCTACTTAATTCATTCATGCGTTGCATCATTGACTAATGCTATGTTTGCCAATCTCCAATAAATTTTACCACTTATACTTTTCTTTATGTGATGTCATTACACACCATAAGATTGGAATATGATCCTATTCATTTATTTTCTTTTATTATGATTGCAACAAGAAAGTAAAGAAGCAAAAGCTCAAACTAAACTTTATTATATAACTCTTACTCGATTACATAGATAGATAGATCAGGAAACTAGCACACGGAAATAGATCATACTAATCTTTTATCCAACTAAAACATGAAAGAGCCTAAAGATCAAAATAAAAAGTTAAGGTAAAAATTAATGGTGATATGATACCAGGGCATCTCCCCCAAGATTTGCTCAAGCCAAGGGGAGTGACTATACTCGTGTACTCAAGTCTCCTTTGGTGGTGAAGATGGTGAAGTTGGTGGTGATTAAGAAGTAGTAGGTTTGTCCTCCAGCTTCTAGGGCAAGGGTTCACCACCAAAAGTTGATGCATGAGTCCCCTAAGTCTTGCAACTAACAGTTAAACTCATACCTTTAAATCTTGCTTCATATTAAAAAACTTGATTTTGAAGATCACAATTGAATTTGCAGAAAGTTGATTTGCTCGTCGAAGGTGAAGACGATGTCCTTCATGGACTGGCCATCCACCATGTGATCATGGGTGAATTCCATGATCATGGAGTGATTGTCACTAAATCCATGCTTCACCATCCCTTTGCACTTGAAAATGTCTTGTTCCAATGCTTCAAGCCTGGCCTCCACGCTTCTTGTCTTCTTAGGACCTTGAACATCTCGGATGTGGAGCACCCCCTCACGCATCTCAATGGTTTCAGGGTGCTTCATGACCTCTGACAAGTACATATTGATAACTTTTCGAAGAACTTGTCCTTGGCGGAACTTGGTGGAGCCATGGAGATCTAGATCTAACAAGAAAGCAACACGACATAAGAATAGAGAATATTTCTGTAATGCGGTGGCCAAAACGATCGGAGATATATATAGATAATTTTTATTCTTGTAAAACAAGCATATGGAAGGGAAACGGAGCCGGGAAGGTTGCCGAGGTGGGCACCACCGACTAGGGCACGCTAGGGAGGCAGGCACGCCCTGGTGTATCGTGCTCACCTCGGTTGCTTTCCTGTTTATTTCTTATTTTCCTAATTTTTGTAATATTCCAGAAGTTTTAGAAAGTATTCTTGCGATTTTTTCGAAGTCTGTTTACTTACCGTATCATGTACCTCCTCTTTTTCACAATTCTGGAGTGTTCCGGAAGGTTTCTCTTATGTGTTCCTTTGGTGTCATCGTTTGGATAACATTGCTTTCAACATTAATAGGCGTACATGTGATATAGTATTTAATTCTTTGTCCATTGACCACCTTTGGGTTAGTACCTTTGGCATTATGAATCTTGATAGCTCTAGAGCGATAAACCTCTTCGATAACATATGGTCCTTCCCATTTGGAAAGAAGTGTTCTTGCAAAAAACCTGAAACAAGAATTGTACAAAATCACATATTCTCCAACTTTGAATTCTTTCTTGTGGATTATTTTGTCATGCAATCTTTTAACTTTTTCTTTGAATAGTTTTCCATTTTCATAAGCTTGGGTTCTCCATTCATCTAGTGAGCTAATATCAAATAATCTCTTTTCACCGGCAAGTTTGAAGTCATAGTTGAGTTCTTTAATTACCCGAAATGCTTTGTATTCTAACTCTAGAGGCAAATGACAAGCTTTCCCATATATCATTTTGTATGGAGACATTCCCATAGGATTTTTATAATATGTTCTATAGGACCAAAGTGCATCATCTAGTTTCTTAGACCAATTCTTTCGGGACCTATTGACAATATTTTCTAATATCAATTTTATTTCTCCATTAGATTGAGGATGATAGGGTGATGAAATTCTATGGTTAACATCATATTTAGCAAGCATTTTACCGAAAGCACCATGAATAAAGTGTGAACCACCATTAGTCATTAAATAGCTAGGGACTCCAAACCTCGGGAATATAACTTGTTTAAGCATTTTAATGGTGGTGTTATGATGAACACTAATAGTTGCAATAGCTTCTACCCACTTAATGACATAATGAAAAACAACCAAAATATGAGTATACCCATTGGAGGAAGGAAAAGGTCCCATATAATGAAAACCCCAAACATCAAATGGTTCAACAACAAGTGAATAGTTCATAGGCATTTCCTGACGCTTACCTATATTATGAATTCTTTGAGATTCATCACAAGACAAGACAAACTTACGAGCATCCTTGAAGAGAGTAGGCCACTAAAAACCAGATTGCAATACCTTATGAGTACTTATATCTCCCGCATGATGTCCTCCATAAGCTTCGGAATGACATTTCCGTAGGATTTGTTCCTATTCATGCTTAGGTACACGAGATAAAAAAATACCATCTACTCCTTCTTTATAAAGATGCGGGTCATCCCAAAAGTAATGTCTTAAATCATAGAAGAATTTGTTTCTTTTGTTGGTATGTGAAACTAGATGGTATAAATTTAGCAACAATGTAATTAGCATAGTCAGCATACTAAGGAGTGTTTTGAGAAACATTTATTGCAGCTAACTGTTCATCAGGAAAACTATCATCAATAGGTAGTGGGTCATCAAGAATATTTTCTAACCTAGACAAGTTATGAGCTACGTGGTTCTCAGCTCCTTTCCTATCAGTGATATGTAAATCAAATTCTTGAAGCAAGAGAAGCCACCTAATGAGTCTAGGTTTAGCATCTTTCTTTTCCATAATATATTTTATAGAAGCGTGATCCGTGTGAACAATAACTTTGGAATCTACAATGTAAGATCTATTATCACAAGCAAACACAACTGCTAAAAAATCTTTTTCAGCAGTCGCATTATTGTTTTGGGAACTGTCTTGAGTTTTGCTAGCATAATGGATAACATTTAATTTCTTACCAACTTTTGTCCTAGAATAGCACCAACAACATAATCAGTAGCATCACACATAATTTCAAAAGGCAAGTTCCAATCAGGTGGTTGAATAATAGGTGTAGTGGTTAAGGCTTTCTTAAGTGTTTCAAAGGCTTCTACACAATCATCATCAAAAATAAAGGGAATATCCTTTTGTAAAAGATTAGTAAGATGCCTAGAAATTTTGGAGAAGTCTTTAATAAACCTCCTATAGAAACCAACATGACCAAGGAAATTTCGAATACCTTTCATATCTGTAGGACATCTCATTTTCTCAATTGCATCAACTTTAGCTTGATCCACCTCAATACCTCGTTCAGAAATTTTATGGACCAAGACAATAACTTCATTAACCATAAAGTGGCACTTCTCCCAATTCAAGACAAGATTAGTTTGTTCACATCTCTGCAAAACTCGATCAAGGTTGCTTAAGGAATCATGAAAAGAAGTTTGGTAAACAGAAAAATCATCGATGAAAACTTGCATAATCATTTCACAAAAATCAGAGAATATTGCAGTCATACATCTTTGAAAGGTAGAAGGTGCATTGCATAAAACAAAAGGCATACATTTATAAGCATAGGTTCCAAAAGGACAAGTAAAGGTGGTTTTCTCTTTATCAGATTGTTACACAGATATTTAAGAAAAACCAGAATATCCATCCAGGAAACAATAGTGCGCGTGCTTAGATAATGTTTCTAGCATTTGATCAATAAAAGGCAGAGGGTAATGATCTTTTCTAGTAGCTTTATTTAATTTTCGAAAATCAGTTACCATTCTATAGCGAGTGACAATTCTCTATGGAATAAGTTCATTTTTATCATTAGGAACAACAGTAATACCTCCCTTCTTAGGGACACAATGAACGTCACTTACCCATCTATTATCAGCTATGGGATAGATTATACTTACTTCGAGAAGCTTTAGTATCTCAGCTCTTACTTCTTCTTTCATCTTAGGATTCAATCGTCGTTGGTGATCAACAACAGGTTTAGTATCAGGTTCCATATTAATCGTGTGCTGACATAGAGTGGGACTAATGCCCTTCAGATCATCAAGATTATATCCAATAGCATGTTGGTGAACGTTGCATCTGAAACCAAAAAATTTCTTTGAACACCCAATATCTATCTATGGAGATCAACGGCTATGAGAAGGAGAGTGGATCCACATACCCCTGTAGATCGCTAAGCCGGAAGCGTTAAGAAACGCGGTTGATTTAGTCAAGCGTCTTCACGATCCAAATAGCAATCTGTCTTGCGATCCAATCATGATCTGTCACATCCCTAGCTAGCTTTCTTAGGATAGTAGGTGTGTGCATCATGTTTCAATTTTTGCATCAACTTGAAATGGGAATTAACAGAAACCCCAAACACCTCACTTGAAACAAACCAATTTAATGATTCTGAAAAAACAACAAATCCAAAATTCCCATCAAAATGTCCCCTATGTCTAATAAATGTGCACATGAATATATCAGGGGTCATTCTAAATATTTGACTCTTATAGTATTTCAAAATAAATACTAAAGCTACTAAAAAAGCCAAATAAAGCATTATAATTATTTCAGTTTTAAAAATATTCTGAAACTTTTTATAGAGGTTTGGAATATTAAAACTAAGCCCTATAAAATATTTGGAATATTGTGAGCCTAGCGTTTGTGCCTAAAAATAAATAAAACAAATGTTAGAAAATAAAACAGAAATCGGAATTTGAAAAAAAGGAAGAAAGCCCAGGCCAGGCCGGCCCACCTAGTGCAAGGACGTCGTCGTCCTCTTGGCGGCCATGAGGACGAGTGCGTGCTTGCCATGTGCCCGCGTCGGTGACTCCACGTAGCTCCCAGCCTGCCTGCTTCCCCTCGCTAGCGCGACGGGGATAAGCTCTAATAGCCGTCCCCATCGCTGTTGCTCTCTCCCTCTCGTCCGCAGCTCTCTCTCCCCTCTCCTCTGATCCGCCATGGCCGCAGCCTTCTCGCCGCCATAGCAGCCGCTATAGTCGTTCCCCCCTCACTCCCGATCCCCCATTAGCTCCGCATCGATGTGCTGGTCCTCCCTGCCGAAGGAATCGAGCCCGGAGGCCTCCAAGCGACAACCTCGACGCTTCTTCCTCCTCGGTCACCGGAGACCACCGCCGTCCGTTCGCCACAAGTGAAGCCTCCCCGAGCTCGCTCTCGACGCCGTCGCCTTTGTTGTGAGCTCCTGCTCCTTCTCCCCCTTTTTCCCCATCGGTAGCGTGTTCTTGCGCCGGATCCTCTCGGGTCCAAGAGCTCCTCGCCGCTGGCGAGGTCGTGGCCGTCGCTGTGGCGGCCCTAGCTCGCACCTGAGCATGTAGTCGTGTTTAGGAGGAACCCAGGTAGCCTTAGGAGCCCTTTACTGGCTCATTCGAGCTCTGGGTCGACGAGTCCATGCTCCCCCGAGCTCCGGCAACCATCGTGCTCATCGTCGGTGTCGACTTCGGCCATCCCAACTCCTGGGAGGTGTCGGGTTTGACGTGTGCGAGCATGCAAAGCCGATCGGTGCCCTCCGATGTCCTTTTGGTTGCCGGAGGAGCATTTCCGATCCCCTCTGCCATCCCTGACGTCGCTGGTGGCTCAACGCCGGTGAGTCAAACGGTGTTGACCATGCGGGTTTGACCCCCTAGGTCGCTGGCAAGTGGGGCCAGGCTCTGTTAGGTTAGGATTAACTAAAATAATTAATTAACTAATTTCATTAAGTTAATGACCCACTGATAGTGGGCCCTATCTAATCTAATTAGTAATTAGTGTTTTAATTAACTCTGTTAGTAGCTGGGTCAGAGACCAATGGACCCCACTGGTCAGTATTGACCTGTCAATGGTCTGTTCACTAGCTGACGTCATGATAATTTCATGCTGATGCAATAAAGAATTTCCTGGATTAAGTTAATTCCAGAAACCACTTAAAAAGAATAAAATTCATAGAAATTAATCTATAACTCAGATTAAAATAATTTATATATGAAAATTTATCAGAAAAATCCAATGGATCCAATGGTGCTGTTATCCTACATGTTAGAGCAATAAATGTAGGTGAACATTGACATTTAGTAATAGGTTAATATATGGAATATGAAATGGAGAATAATTTTGAACCTATATTCAACATTACTTCATCTAACTTGGATAGTAGTTGCATTAGCTCATCCATACATGCTGCCATGTCATGATACTGCATCATATTGTTGCACTTGCCGTGTATTGATTCTTATTTATCTACATTGCGGTAGGCTCTACTTTTGGGGATACCCCCGAGTATTCCAATGAAGGAGAATACCTTCCCGCTTCCCAGCAAGGCAAGCAACCCCATTGATCATTCCGATAACATCCCATTCTCTCGCTCCTGCTCTTGTTTATTGCATTAGGACAAACGATCAATTGCTGACAAACACGTTAGATGAACCCATTCCTTGCATGACCTGTCATTTGTTGCGGAACGTTGCATGGGAAACAAAAAATTTCCTACGCACACGCAAGATCTATCCATGTTAATGAGCATCTACGAGAGGGAGAGTGGATCTATATACCCTTGTAGATCGCTAAGTGGGAAGCGTTAAGAAACGCGGTTGGTGTAGTCAAACGTCTTCGCGATCCAAATGGCCGAGCGTCTCGCGATCTCATCATGATTTGTCCCACGATCCAATCACGATCCGTCCAACGGACTCATCATGATCTGTCCCGCGATCTCGTCACGATCCGTCTCGCGATCTTGATCACGGTCCTTCCGATCTAGCGCCGAACTGACGGCACCTCCGCGTTCAGCACACGTACGGCTCGATAAAAATCTCCGCCTTCTTGATCCAGCAAGAGAGAGTGGAGAGGTAGACGAGTTCTCCAGTAGCACGACGGTGTTGCGGCGATGGTGGTGGAGGAATTACAGCAGGGCTTCACTTGAGCACCGCTGAAAACCGATCTAGAGGAGAAAACGATCTAGAGGAAGAAGAGGGCAACACGTGGCAATTAGGGTTAGCTCTTCCCTCTAAATACTTTAGTATATATAGGAGGGAGGGAGGGGAGGAGGAAGCCTCAAACCTGGCCAAAATTGGAGGTGGAGGAGTCCTACTCCAATCCTATTAGGAGTAGGATTCCTCCTTTCCACTTGGAAACTCTTTCCACCTCTCCACCTTTGGATTTTTTCCTTCTCAAACCTCATAGGATTTAGTGGAGGCTTCAGCCAGCCCACCAGGGGATGGTTTGTCTCCTCCCAGAGCCAATGAGGCCCCTCGCGGCGTGACACCCCTCCTGATGGTCCTTCGGTCCCCTCCTGACACTCCCGGTACACTACCGATGAGCCCGAAACTTTTCTGGCGACCAAAACAGGACTTCCTATATATCAATCTTTACCTCCGAACCATTCCGGAGCTCCTCGTGATGTTCGTGATCTCATACGAGACTCCTAAAAACCTTCGGTCACCCCCATACATAACTCTATAGTACCAAAACATCACCGAACCTAAAGTGTGCAGACCCTGCGGGTTTGAGAACTACGTAGACATGACCGATGTGTCCGGCAAGTAACCAATAGCGGGACCTGGATGCCCATATTGAGTCCTACATATTCTATGAAGATCTTTATCGGTCGAACCACTATGTCCAGGATTCAGCTAATCCCGTATGATGTTCCTTTTGTTCTTCGGTATGTTACTTGCCCGAGATTCGATCGTTGGTATCTCCATACCTAGTTCAACCTCGTTACCCGCAAGTCTCTTTACTCGTTCTGTAATACAAGATCCCGTGACTAACACTTAGTCACATTTCCTGAAAGGCTTGTTGTGATGTTGTATTACCGAGTGGGCCCTGAGATACCACTCCGTCACACAGAGTAACAAATCCCAGTCTTGATCCATGCCAACCCAACAGACACCCTCGAAGATACCTATAGAGTACCTTTATAGTCACCCAGTTACGTTGCGATGTTTGATACATGCAAGGCACTCCTCCGGTGTCAGTGAGTTGCATGATCTCATGATCATAGGAACCAATACTTGACATGCAGAAAACAATAGCAATAAACTAACACGATCATATGCTACGTTTATAGTTTGGGTGTTGTCCATCCCGTCATTCTCCTAATGATGTGATCCCATTATCAAATGACATCTCATGTCAATGGCTAGGAAACCTTAGCCATCTTTGATCAACGAGCTAGTCTATTAGAGGCATACTAGGGACATGGTTTTTGTCTATGTATCCACACATGCATCTAAGTCTCCAATCAATACAATTACAGCATGGATAATAAACGATTATCATGAACAAGGAAATATGACAATAACTAATTTATTATTGCCTCTAGGGCATATTTCCAACATCATTGTCACAGTAAATAGCTAAACCTTGCAACCTAGCATACCTGGTAGATGCTTGTGCCCTGATGTGCATTGCTTACTTGCCTGCTATGCTTGCTATGCTTAGAGTTGTCTCAGGTCTGATTCATCTGGGTGATGAACTGGAGTGAAACAATATTGTTTTGATGTGATAAGCTTATGATGAACCCAATTTGGTAAAGGTAGCGATGAGAGGCTATGTAGGAGTACATACTGTGTTGTCTCATTGGGACCATTCTTAGGAACCGAGTTCCATGTTTGTGATCCAAGGCTAGTTGCTACCACACATTGGGTTCCGGTAACTCGACCCCTCTCGACTTATTAATTGCTTAGTCCCTGGTCTAGGAGTTGCAAGTAGTTTCTAGTGTTTATAGTATGCTGGAGGCCGTGCATAGCGCTGAACCTAGCGGTCGGTTACGATGCAGTAGGCAGTGGCACAGTGTACCAAGGGTCACCCGAATGGTGGGCTTGGGAACCCTGCGCACATCGTTTCGAGCCGTAGAGGAAAATTCGGCCGGACTTCCGTGTGGGTTCAGTCTCAAATAGGCGATAGCCTGGACTAGTGGTCTTGTGTGATTGACGGTCGTGGTCGACTCCCCCGTTGGGCTTCCGGTTGAAGGTTGCCGAGGTGCATGGTTTTATGAGCACATAGCGATAAGTGGCGAGAGCGTGTGTGAAGAAGTACACCCTTGCAGGGTATGAAACTATTCGAATAGCCGCATCCTCGGATATGGACTATTTGGAGAGCTTATGCTGTTCATAGATAATTTAATGGATACTCATAAAAATATCAAGACAAGTGTGAGTACCGTAGATGGCACTTTCATAGGAGACGGAAGTGAATCCATGGTGGTGTATTGACATGGAGTTAGTGGACTTGTGTGTGATACCTAAAATGTGAACAGATAATTAATATGTGTAGTAAAGGTTAGCCAAGAGTCAAAGCTAGCATTGCTGCATAAACTCCACCACTTCCCTTGTTGATATATGAGCATGAATTGTCTAGGTCTACTTTAAATACTTGCTGAGTACGTTTGTACTCATGTTTGCTTAATAAATGTTGCAGATGAGACCCAGGACCCATCAGGTGGGTTCTATCTAGATGTCGACGATGCCGAATAGCTGGTGTCCCAGCTACGACCTTATGCCCTGTGGCGGGCTGTAGATAGTTAGGCCACGTGCCCTTTAGTAGTACTCTTTATGGGAAACTGCCTCTTTGTGCTTCCACCGAGCCTTGGTAGCTTGCTACTGCTCCGGACACATTGATTGACCGGCATGTATCCTTCTTTGCTGCTGTGTTTGGCCCTTCTGGGAAATGTCTCGTAGTGTAATGGAGTCCCTGTAGCCTGCTACGACTCGTCTACGTGCAGTGATGACATTTATGTCCCACGGCGTAATGGAGTCCTTGTAGCTTGCTATGACTCGTCTACACATGCTTGAGGCCGACACCTGCATTGCTGGGTTACGTATGCCTGTTTTAGCATGGATGTGCCACTTGGGTTCTATGACTAGTCATGTCGGCCCGGGTTCTCTGTCGTTTGATTGCCAGCGCAATATTCATACGTGAGCCAAAAGATGCAAATGGTCCCGGCTAAGGTAAGGCTACAGCCGCGGAGTTTATTGTGCGTGAGGCCGCAAAGTGATGTGATGTGTTATAATCGGGGTCCCAACACGACCCGTCCCAATCTAGCGCCGAACGGATGGCACCTCCGCGTTCAGTACACGTACAGCCTGATGAAATCTCCACCACCGCGATCCAGCGATAGAGGATGGAGTAGTAGATGAGTTCTTCGGTACCATGACAGTGTGGTGGCGGTGGTGGTGGTGCTATCCGGCAGGGCTACGCCTAGCGCTACCGAAACCGAGAACGGAGGAGAAAATGATCTAGGGAGAGAAGGGCGCCAAGGGCTTCATGTGTCCCCTTAGGGTACGTCCTCCCCTCTATATACAGGTGGAGGGGCTGGGAGATCAGCACCTCCAAGCCCTAGGGCGTAGCCAAGGGGGATGAGTTGGATTCCTAGTCCAATTCCCTCCCTTTTAATAAACAGGTGGACTTTCCACCTCTCCCAAGCCAGATGGGCTTTGAGGGACTTGTGCTCCTAGACTAATGAGGCTAGGGTGCCTGCCCTCAGCCCATGCATACCCTTGGGATGTGGTGGAACCATCGGTGGACTTCTGGACTCCTCTGGAAGTTTCCAAAACCTTCTAGAAGCTTCCCGATACAATACCGAAAAAATCTGAAACTTTTCTGGTAGCCAAAATATAACTTTCCATATATAAATCTTTACCTTCGGACAATTACGGAGCTCCTTGTGACATTTGGGATCTCATACGGGACTCCGAAAAACTTTCGGTCACCAACATATAAAACTCAACAATACCAAATCATCACCGAACATTAAGTGTGCAAACCCTGCGGGTTCGAGAACTATGCAGACATGACCGAGGCACCTCTACAGTGAATAACCAATCGCGGGACCTGGATGGCCATATTGGTTCCTACATATTCTATGAAGATCTTTTATCGATCAAACTGTTGGGGAACGTTGCATGGGAAACAAAAAATTTCCTACGCACACGCAAGATCTATCCACGGTGATGAGCATCTACGAGAGGGAGAGTGGATCTACATACCCTTGTAGATTGCTAAGCGAGAAGCATTAAGAAACACGGCTGATGTAGTCGAACGCCTTCGCAATCCAAATTGCCGAGCGTCCCGTGATCCCATCACTATTCGTCATGCGATCTCATCACGATCCGTCACTCGATCCCATGACGATCCGTCCTGCGAACCAATCACAAATTGTCTCGCGATCTTGATCACGGTCCTGACGATCTAGCGCCGAACGGACAGCACCTCCGCGTTCAGCACACGTACAGCTCGATGACGATCTCCGCCTTCTTGATCCAGCAAGAGGGTCGAAGAGGTAGATGAGTTCTCCGGCAGCGCGATGGCGTTGCGGCGATGGTGGTGGAGCTATTCCAGCAGGGCTTCGCCTAAGCACCGCTGAAAACCGATCTAGAGGAGAAACTACGATCTAGAGAAGAGGGCAGCACGTGGTTGTTTTCCATGTGCACTACTGGAATCAGACAATTTGCCGTCTGTCAGCTCTTTGCCGTCTGCCAGTAGACAACAAAGATTGTCTTTGCCATCAGCTAGCACAAAGCAGCCGGCAAAGAGCTGGCGGACGGCAAAGAGGGGCTTTGCCATCTGCCAGCTCTTTGCCGTCTGCTAGCGGACGACAATGATTCTTTGCCGTCAGCGAGCGGACGACAAAGAGGTGGGTGGTGTCCAGTTGACGGCAGTACTATAATGGCCCACCACCCCACCTCTTTGTCGTCCGCTAGTAGACGACAAAGAGGTGATACCTAATTACCTAACGGCGCAACCCAGCCCCACCCATCGTCTATCTCCCATCGTCTCTCCCCCCCGACCAGCCGCACGCCCACATGCTGCCACGCCCCATCCCCCACCCCCACCGCGCCCCTGCGCCGGCCGCCGCCCTGCCGTCGCGCCCCTGCCACCGCCCCACCATCGCACCCCTGCCACCGCCCCGCTATCGCCCCCCTGCCGCATGCGCCCGTCGTGCCTTCACCGCCCCCACCCCCGCCGCTCGCGCCCTCCCGCCGGCTGCCGCACGCCCCCCCCCGCCCGCGTCCCCTACCGGCCGCCGCCCGTGCCCCTCATCCCTACCGCCGACCGCCTCCCGTGCCCTCACCACCACCGCCGACCGTCGACCGCACCACTCACCCCCACCACCGCCCGTGCCCCTCAGCCCCATCGCCGGCCGCCGCGGACGCCCCCTGCCGGCCGCTGCCCCACTCCGGTGAGCCCCCTCCCCCTCTTTTTTTTTCATTTTTTAATAGTTTAGTTGTAGTAATTTAGTTAGTTAATTAGGTGTAGTTAGTTAGTTATAATTTAGTTAGTTAGTTAGCAAATTAGCTTAGTTAGTTGTAGTTAATTAGCTTAGTTAGTAATTTAGTTAGTTAGTTGTAATTTAGTTATTAGTAATTAGAAGAAGATAGAAGAAGAAGAGGAGGAGGAGAATGAGATGAAGAAGAAGAAGAAGTGGAAGGAGAAGAAGAAAAAGAAGAAGAAAAGGAGGAGGAGGAGGAGGAGGAGAAGAAAACAAGAAAAAGAAGAAGGAGAATAATAATAAGAAGAGGAGGACGAGGGGTGCGTCGGCACCGACGTAACCGGGTCGAGCATCGCCGACACGACACCACTGACACCCTGACCCCCGACACGACATCCTGACACCACGACACGGCACCCCGGACCCCAACATGACACCCCCTACACCCCGACCCCGACAAAGTGCCTGATTCCTATAGTGGTGTCAAAACCCTCAATACCTCTAGTATATATAGGAGGAGAGAGGGAGGAGGCTGGTGCAAGGGCCAAGCCCTCTAGGCTTCGGACGAAGTGGGAGGAGAGGAGGAATCCTCCTCCAATCCTAGTAAGACTAGGACTCCTTCCTTATTTAGCCTTTTTGCCTTTTTCCACCTTTTTCTCTTTGGGATTTTCTTCCCAGCCGCATGGGCCTTGTGTGGGACTTCCACCAGCCCACTAAGGGCTGGTATTCATCCTACTATAGACCATGTAGCCTCTTGGGTCGAAATACCCCTCCCGATGGTCCCCCGGTACACTACCAGCACTCCCGGTACTCTACTGATGAGCTCGGAACTTTTCTGGTGACCAAAACGGGACTTCCTATATATCAATCTTGACCTCCAGACCATTCCAGAGCTCCTCGTGATGTCTGGGATCTCCATACCTAGTTCAACCTCGTTACCGGCAAGTCTCTTTACTCGTTCCATAATACAAGATCCCATGGCTAACACTTAGTCGCATTGCTTGCAAGGCTTACTGTGATGTTGTATTACCGAGTGGGCCCTGAGATACCTCTCCGTCAGACGGGGTAACAAATCCTAGTCTTGATCCATGCCAACCCAACAAACACCCTCGGATATACCTATAGAGTACCTGTATAGTCACCTAGTTACGTTGCGATGTTTTATACACACAAGGTACTCCTCCGGTGCCAGTGAGTTGCATGATCTCATGGTCATAGGAACAGATACTTGATTTGCAGAAAACAGTAGCAATAAACTGACACGATCATATGCTACGTTTGTAGTTTGGGTCTTATCCATCACATCATTCTCCTAATGATGTGATCCCTTTATCAAATAACATCTCTTGTACATGACTAGGAAACAATAGCCATCTTTGATCAACGAGCTAGTCTATTAGAGGCATACCAGGGACATGGTTTTTTCTATGTATTCACACATGCATCTGAGTCTTCGATCAATACAATTATAGCATGGATAATAAACAATTACCATGAACAAGGAAATATGATAATAACTAATTTATTATTTCCTCTAGGGCATATTTACAGCACAAACCACAATGTCAAGGATTCAATCAATCCCGTATGCAATTCCCATTGTCCATCGGTATGTTACTTGCCCAAGATTGGATCGTCGGTATCTCCATACCTAGTTAAATCTCATTACCATCAAGTCTCTTTACTCATTTCATAACTCCTTAGTCACATTGCTTGCAAGCTTCTTGTGATGATGTATTACCGAGTGGGCCTAGAGATACCTCTCTGTCCTACGAAGTGACAAATCCCAGTCTCGATCCATGCCAACGCAACAGACACCCTCAGAGATACCTGTAGAGCACCTTTATAATCACCCAGTTATGTTGTGACGTTTTATACACACAAGTAATTCCTTCGATGTCTGGGATTTGCATGATATCATGGTCGTAGGAACAGGTACTTCACATGGATAAAGTAGTAGCAACAAATTAACACGATCATATGCTATGCTTACGGTTATGTCTTGACCATCACATCATGCTGCTTATGATGTGACCCCATTATCATATGACAACTCATGTCTATGGTTAGGAAACCTTAACCATATTTGATCAACGAGCTAGCCTACTAGAGGCTCACAATTTACACGGTGTTGTCTATGTATCCACACATGTATCTGAGTTTCCAATCAATACATTATAGCATGGATAATAAACGATTAGCATGAACAAGTAAATATGATAATAACTATTTATTATTGACTCTAGGGCATATTTCCAACAATCTCCCACTTGCACTAGAGTCAATAATCTAGTTCACATCACCATGTGATTTACACCCATGAGTTCTAGGGTTTGATCGTGTTTTGCTTGTGAGAGAGGTTTTAATCAACGGGTCTGCAACATTCATATCCGTGTGTACTTTGCAAATATCGAAGTCATATTGTAGATGCTGCTACCATGCTCCACTTAGAGCTATACCAAATAACTTCTTCACTATACATATCCGGATTTCTACTCAGAGTTATCCGGAGTGGTGTCAAAGCTTGCATCGATGTAACCCTTTAAGACGAACTCTTTATCCCCTCCATAATCAAGAAACATTTCCTTAGTCCTCGAGTTACTAAGGATAATTTTGGTCGATGTCTAGTGATCCACTCCTGCACCACTCTTGTACCGCTTGACAGACTCATGGCAAGGCACACACCAGGTGCGGTACACAGCATGGCATACTGTATAGAGCCTACGACTAAGACATAGGGGACGACCTTTGTCCTTTCTCTTTCTTCTGCTGGGGTCGAGCTTTGAGTCCTACTCAAATGCATACCTTACAACAAAGCCTAGAACAACTTCCTTGATTGATCTATTTTGAACTTGTTCAAAATCTTGTCAAGGTATGTATTGATTGAAAGTTTTATCAAGCATCTTGATCTATCCCTATAGATCTCAATGCCCAATATTTAAGTAGCTTCATTCTAGGTCTTCCTTTGAAAAACTCCTTTCAAACAACCCTTTATGCTTTCCAGAAATTCTACATTATTTCCAATCAACAATATGTTAGCCACATATGCATATCAAAAATTCTATAGTGCTCCCACTCAGTTTCTTGTAAATACAAGTTTCTTATTAACTCTACATAAACCCAAAAACTTTAATCAGCTCATCAAAGCATATATTCCAACTCCGAGATGGTTGGTCTAGTCCATAGAAATATTGCTGGAGCCCGCATACCTTTTAGCTTTCCTAGGATCGACAAAACCTTCCAATTATATCACATACAACCTTTCCTCAAGGAAACTATTGAGGAACCAATGTTTTGACATCCATTCGCCAGATTTCATAAAAAAATGCAGCAACTGCTAACATAGTTCCAACAGACTTTAGCATCGCTACTTGTGAGAAAGTCTCATTGTAGTCAACTCCTTCAACTTGTCGGAAAATTCTTTGCAACAAATCGAGCTTTATAAATGGTGACAATTACCATTAGTGTTTGTCTTCTTCTTAAAGGTCCATTTATACTCAACGGATTGCCATTCATCGAACAAGTCTACCAAAGTCAATACTTGGTTTTCATAGATGGATCCTTTCTCAGATTTCATGGATCCTAGCCATTTTTGGGAATCAAGGCCCACCATCACTTCTTCATAGCTCGTAGGTTCAATGTTGTCTAACAACATGACCTCCAACACAAGATCACCGTATTGCTTGGGGCAGTACTTGTCCTTGTCTACCTACAAGGTTTGGTAGTGACTTGATCCGAAGCTTCATGATCATCATCATTTGCTTCCTCTTCACTTGGTTTAGGTGTCATAGAAACATCTTTCTGCGTCGTGGTATCTCCAATGAAAGTGATGGTTCAACAACCTCATCAAGTTCTACTTTCCGCCCACTCAATTGTTTCGAGAGAAACTCTTTCTCGAGAAAGGACCTGTTTTTAGCAACAAAAACTTTGCCCTCGAATATGAGATAGAAGGTATATCCAACTGTTTCCTTAGGGTATCCTATGAAGATGCACTTTTCCACTTTGGGTTCGAGCTTATCAGAAATAAGTGTCGCATTCCCAAACTCTAAGAAATGACAGCTCAGGTTTCTGCCAAACTATAATTCATACGATGTCATCTCAACGGATTTAGATGGTGCCCTATTTAAAGTGAATGTAGTTGTCTCTAATACATAACACCAAAATAGTAGTGGCAAATTGGTAAGATACATCATAGTATGCACCTATTCCAGTGGGCATGACTACGGCGACCAGACACACCATGACACTATGGTGTTCCAGGTGGCGTGAGTTGTGAAAAAAAATTCACATTGTCTTAAGTTGCATACCAAACTCGTAACCTAGATATTCACCTCCATGATCATATCGTAGACATTTTATCTTCTTGTCACGATGATCTTAAACTTCACTCTAAAATTTTCTAGAAACTTTTCAAACGTTTCAGACTTGTGTTTCATTAAGTAAATATACCCATACCGACTCAAATCATTACTGAAGGTAAGAAAATAATGATATCCACCGCACTCTTCAACACTCATTGGACCGCATACATCAGCATGTATCATTTCCACTAAGTCACTTGCCCGCTCCATCATATCGAAAACGAGATCTAAGTCATCTTGCCCATGAGGCATGGTCTGCATGTCTAAACCAATTCGAAATCGAGTGAGTCAACATATCCATCAGCATGGAGTTTCTTCATGCACTTTATACCAATATGACATTAGCGGTAGTGCCAAAAGTATGTGGTACTATCATTATTAACTTTTTATCCTTTGGCATCAATATTATGAACATGTGCATCACTACGATCGAGATTCAATAAACCAATCATATTGGGTGTAGGACCATTGAAGGTGTTATTCATGTATACAGAATAACAATTATTCTCTGATTTAAATGAATAACCATATTGCAATAGACACGATATAATCATGTTCATGCTCAACGCCAACACCAAATAACATTTATTTAGGTTCAACACTAATACCGAAGGTAGAGGGATCGTGCGATGGTGATCACATCAACAATGGAGACACTTCCAAGACACATCGTCACCTTGCCCTTAGCTACTCTCCATTTGTTCCATATCTTTTATTTTGAGTTACAAGCATTAGCAACTGAACCGATATCTAATACCCATGAACTTACTTTTTCTCTAGGAACGTATCAAAATTTAGGGGAGCTACAGCACGATGTATTGATCTACAACATAATTTGCAAAGTCATTTTGACTATGTTCATGATAATGAGTTCAATTAAGAATATTACTTAAGAAATTCCATTCAAATCAACATCCCTCAGGTTGTCTAAGCATGACATGATCCAAATACACCAACCCAAGTCCAATCATCACGTGATATGAGGTGGTTTCAATGGTGAACTTGTCCATGTTGATCATATCTACTATATGACTGATGCTCGGCCTTTCAATCTCCTATGTTTCGAGGCCATGTATGTACATGCTAGGCTCGTCAAGTTTAACCCAAGTGTTCTACATGTGCAAAACTGGCTTACACCCGTTGTATGCGAATGTAGAGTCGATCACACCCGATCATCACGTGGTGCTTCAAAACGATGATCCTTCCCAATGGTGCACACTTGGGGAGAACACCATTTTATCTTGAAATTTTAGTAAGGGGTCATCTTATAATCCTACCATAGTCCTAAGCATAATAATATGCATAAAAGGATTAACATCACATGCAAATCATATACGTGACATGATATGCCCATCGTCTTGTGCCTTTTGATCTCCATCTCCAAAGCACCAGCAGGATCTCCATCGTCACCGGCATGACACCATGATCTCCATCATCATGATCTCCATCATTGTGTCTTCATGAGGTTGTCGTGCCAACTAATTCTTCTACAACTATTTCTAGCCTATAGCATTAAAGTAACAGCAATTACATGGTGTTCAATGACTCACACGTAGGTCGTACAATAAATCAAAGACAACCCTATGGCTCCTGCCGGTTGTCGTACACATCGACATGCAAGTCGTGATAACTGTTACAAAACATGATCATCTCATACATAAACATATATTAAATCATTTCTTGGCCATATCACATCACAACATGCCCTGGAAAGAGAAGTTAGACATCCTCTACTTTATTGTTGCAAGTTTTACGTGGATGCTATGGGCAACTATTAAGAACCGTTCTTACCTACGCGAAGCCACAATGGTGATATTCAACTTGCCTTTTAACCTTCTACAAGTACCACCTCAGTCGAATGCGATTCAACTAAAGTGGGAGAGACTGACAGACGCTAGCCATCTTTATGCAACAAGTTTCATGTCAGTCGATGGAACCGGTCTCTCGTATGTGGACGAGTAAGGTTGGTCCGGGCCACTTCATCGCACAATACTGCTGATAACCCACAAGTATAGGGAGTCGCAATAGTTTTCGATGGTAGAGTATTCAACCCAAATTTATAGTTTCGACACAAGGGGAGCCAAAGAATATTTGGGAGTGTTAGCAGTTGAGTTGTCAATTCAACCACACCTAGAGATAAATATTTGTAGCATAGTGATCAGTAGCACAGTAATATGATAGTTTCATAGCACTAGTAACATTAATAGTAGCGGTAACAGTAGTGATGATAGTTTTGTAGCAAGTGCAATAGTAACAACAACAATAGTAAGTTAGCAAGAAAAATATGTGAAAAGATCGTAGGCACTGGATCAGTGTATTCGTTGGATGATATTCATCATATGACCATCATAACCTAGGGCGACACACAACTAGCTCCAGTTCATCAAAGTAATGTAGGCATGTATTCCATATATATTCATACATGATTATGGAAAAGAACTTGCATGCCATATTTTGTCCTACCCTCCCATGGCAGTGGGGCCCGTTAGGAAACTAAGCGATATTAATGCCTCCTTTTAATAGAGGACCGGAACAAAGCATTAACACATAGTGAATACATGAACTCCTCAAACTACGGTCATCACCGTGAAGTATGTCGATTTCTATCACCCCGGGGTTAACGGATCATAACATGTAATAAGTGCATATGACTAGGCAAGATAGGATCAAGAACATAGATATAATGATTATAACATAAACGGTTAGATCTGAAATCATGCCACTCGGTCCCTAGTGACAAGCATTAAGCATGGCAAAGTCATAGCAACATCAATCTTAGAACATAGTGGATACTAAGGATCAAGCCATAACAAAACCAACTCGATTACATGATGAATCTCATCCAACTCCTCACCGACCAGCAAGCCTACGAAGGAATTACTCACTCCCGATGGGGAGCATCTTGGAATTGGTGATGAAGGAGGGTTGATGATGACGAAGACCAAAGATTCCCCTCTTCGAAGCCCCAAACAGACTCCAGATCTAGCGTCCCGATGTATAATAGGAGGTGGCGGCAACTCCATATCTTGAAACGGGATGGAACTTTCTCCTTGATTGTTTCGGGAAAATTAGGATTTTATAGCACAGGAATTAGGGTCGGGGGCCCACGAGGTGAGTACACTCCACTAGGCCGCGCCAGGGGGGTCTGGTGCGCCCTGGTGGAGGGTTGGTGAGGGACTCCTGGTTTAAGGGGTCCCTGGGTGGCTAACCTTTTTCTCATGGGCCGGATTGCATGGGCTGTTTATTGAGAATTAGATTGACAAATCGAGCTTTATAAATGGTGACAATTACCATTAGTGTTTGTCTTCTTCTTAAAGGTCCATTTATACTCAACGGCTTGCCATTCATCGAACAAGTCTACCAAAGTCCATACTTGGTTTTCATAGATGGATCCTTTCTCGGATTTCATGGATCCTAGCCATTTTTTGGAATCAAGGCCCACCATCGCTTCTTCATAGCTTGTAGGTTCAATGTTGTCTAACAACATGACCTCCAAGACAAGATCACCGTATTGCTTGGGGCGGTACTTGTCCTTGTCGACCTACAAGGTTCGGTAGTGACTTGATCTGAAGCTGCATGATCATCATCATTTGCTTCCTCTTCACTTGGTTTAGGTGTCATAGAAACATCTTTCAATGTCGTGGTATCTCCAACTAAAGTGATGGTTCAACAACCTCATCAAGTTCTACTTTCCTCCCACTCAATTGTTTCGAGAGAAACTCTTTCTCGAGAAAGGACCTGTTTTTAGCAACAAAAACTTTGCCCTTGGATATGAGATAGAAGGTATATCCAACTGTTTCCTTAGGGTATCCTATGAAGATGCACTTTTCTGCTTTGGGTTTGAGCTTATCAGACATAAGTGTTGCATTCCCAAACTCTACGAAATGACAGCTCAGGTTTCTACCAAACTATAATTCATACGATGTCATCTCAACGGATTTAGATGGTGCCCTATTTAAAGTGATTGTAGTTGTGTCTAACACATAACACCAAAATAGTAGTGGCAAATTGGTAAGATACATCATAGTATGCACCTATTCCAATGGGCATGACTACGACGACCGGACACACCATTACACTATGGTGTTCCAGGTGGCGTGAGTTGTGAAACAATTTTCACATTGTCTTAAGTGGCATACCAAACTCGTAACCTAGCTATTCACCTCCATGATCATATCGTAGACATTTTATCGTCTTGTCACGATGATCTTAAACTTCACTCTGAAATTTTCTAGAACTTTTCAAACGTTTCAGACATGTGTTTCATTAAGTAAATATACCCATACCGACTCAAATCATTAGTGAAGGTAAGAAAATAACGATATCCACCGCACTCTTCAACACTCATTGGACCGCATACATCATCATGTATCATTTCCACTAAGTCACTTGCCTGCTCCATCATATCAAAAACGAGATCTAAGTCATCTTGGCCATGAGGCATGGTCTGCATGTCTCAACCAATTCGAAATCGAGTGAGTCAACATATCCATCAGCATGGAGTTTCTTCATGTGCTTTATACCAATATGACATTAGCGGTAGTGCCACAAGTATGTGGTACTATCATGATTAACTTTTTATCCTTTGGCATCAATGTTATGAACATGTGCATCACTACGATCGAGATTCAATAAACCATTCACATTGGGTGTAGGACCATTGAAGGTGTTATTCATGTATACAGAATAACCATTATTCTTTGATTTAAATGAATAACCGTATTGCAATAGACACGATATAATCATGTTCATGCTCAACACCAACACCAAATAACATTTATTTAGGTTCAACACTAATACCGAAGGTAGAGGGATCGTGCGATCGTGATCACATCAACCATGGAGACACTTCCAACACACATCGTCACCTTGCCCTTAGCTACTCTCCATTTGTTCCATAGCTTTTATTTTGAGTTACAAGCATTAGCAACTGAATCGATATCTAATACCCATGAACTTACTTTTTCTCTAGGAACGTATCAAAATTCAGGGGAGCTACAGCGCGAGGTATTGATCTACAACATAATTTGCAAAGTCATTTTGACTATGTTCATGATAATGAGTTCAATGAAGAATATTACTTAAGAACTACCGCTCAAATCAACATCCCTCAGGTTGTCTAAACATGACATGATCCAAATCCACCAACCCAAGTCCGATCATCACGTGATATGAGGTGGTTAATGGTGAACATGTCCATCTTGATCATATCTACTATATGACTGATGCTCGGCCTTTCGATCTCCTGTGTTTCGAGGCCATGTATGTACATGCTAGGCTCGTCAAGTTTAACCCAAGTGTTCTACATGTGCAAAACTGTCTTACACCCGTTGTATGCGAATGTAGAGTCGATCACACCCGATCATCATGTGGTGCTTCAAAACGATGATCCTTCGCAATGGTGCACACTTGGGGAGAACACCATTTTATCTTGAAATTTTAGTAAGGGGTCATCTTATAATCCTACCATAGTCCTAAGCAAAATAAGATGCATAAAAGGATTAACATCACATGCAAATCATATACGTGACATGATATGCCCATCATCTTGTGCCTTTTGATCTCCATCTCCAAAGCACCAGCATGATCTCCATCGTCACCGGCATGACACCGGTCTCCATCATCATGATCTCCATCATTGTGTCTTGATGAGGTTGTCGTGCCAACTAATTCTTCTACAACTATTGCTAGCCTATAGCATTAAAGTAAAAGCAATTACATGGTGTTCAGTGACTGACACGTAGGTCGTACAATAAATCAAAGACAACCCTATGGCTCCTGCCGGTTGTCGTACACATAGACATGCAAGTCGTGATAACTGTTACAAAACATGATCATCTCATACATCAACATATATTAAATCATTTCTTGGCCAATTCACATCACAACATGCCCTGGAAAGAGAAGTTAGACGTCCTCTACTTTATTGTTGCAAGTTTTACATGGATGAGGTTGTCGTGCCAACTAATTCTTCTACAACTAAGCGATATTAATGCCTCCTTTTAATAGAGGACCGGAACAAAGCATTAACACATATTAAATACATGAACTCCTCAGACTACGGTCATCACCGTGAAATATATCGATTTTTGTCACCCTAGGGTTGACGGATCATAACATGTAATAAGTGCATATGACTAGGCAAGATCAGATCAAGAACATAGATATAATGATTATAACATAAATGGTTAGATCTCAAATCATGCCACTTGGTCCCTAGTGACAAGCATTAAGCATGGCAAAGTCATAGCAACATCAATCTTAGAACATAGTGGATACTAAGGATCAAGCCATAACAAAACCAACTCGATTACATGATGAATCTCATCCAACTCCTCACCGACCAGCAAGCCTACGAAGGAATTACTCACTCCCGGTGGGGAGAATCTTGGAATTGGTGATGAAGGAGGGTTGATGATGACGAAGACCAAAGATTCCCCTCTCCGAAGCCCCAAACGGACTCCAGATCTAGCCTCCCGATGAATAACAGGAGGTGGCCGCAACTCCGTATCTTGAAACGCGATGAAACTTTCTCCTTGATTTTTTCTGGAAAATTAGGATTTTATAGCACATGAATTAGGGTCAGGGGGCCCACGAGGTGAACGCTCCACCAGGCCGCGCCAGGGGGGTCTGGTGCGCCCTGGTGGAGGGTTGGTGAGGGACTCCTTGTTTAAGGGGTCCCTGGATGGCTAACCTTTTTCTCATGGGCCGGATTGCATGGGCTGTTTATTGAGAATTGGATTGATCGAGGGCCCAGTCTCTAGGAAGGAAGCTTCAGAATCGTGGGGTGTCCTCCAAGATTGGAATAGTGCATAGGCATGTTTTCCCCTTCTATGTGTAAACCCTAGGTACCCTCGTCATCTATATAAGCCGAAGGGTTAAGGTTGTAGGAAGAGAACAGCTAATCTAGGGTTTTAGCTATTCGATCTCGAGGTAGATAACCTCTGTAACCTCCATACCATAAATATAACCAAGCAGGACATAGGGTTTTACCTCCATAGGAGGGCCCGAACCTGGGTAAAACATCATCTCCTTTGCCTCCTTTTACCATTGATCCTAGTCTCATAACTCGGGACCCCCTACCCGAAATCCGCCGGTTTTGACACCGACATTGGTTCTTTCATTGAGAGTTCCGCTGTGATCACCAAAGGAATCAATGGATAGCATTGTCATCAATGAAGAAGTCCGCAACATGGACACCTTTGTACCAAGATAGATCTTCGCTTTCGGTAGCATTGTGCTGCACGCTGACGCAACCAGCCATCTAGGCTAGGTCGGAAGCTTCGCCCCTGACCAAGAGAACAGATTCGGGAACCTAGAGTTCTCTGTAGACTCTCGGGGCGATCTCTCTCTAACCAGGAACGCAATCTTGCGTGCCACACCCGAAGACTCCGAGGCTTTAACCTCGGATCCTTCTTTCGGCCCTGCCTGTGGGATCCACCCCGGCGATGGCCTGACCTTTAGTGTGGATTCAGCCATAGTGCGAGATGCCTGGACACCTGTTCTTGCCGAACACTCCCCTTGCGCAGATGCACCGAAGGTTAACCCCGAACGCTCTGAGCAGGCTGACCTGATCGAGCTCTCGACACTCAACGAGGCCCTAGATCGGATCTCAGTAATGAAGATTACGGATGGCCCAACCCCGATCTATGCTCAGATCGGTCTCAAGGAGGGTCAGGATGAATTTTTCATCCCACCCACCACCCACTTCATAGCCACTGTCAAGGATTTAACCGACATGTTGGACTATGCCTCCGAGGATGCAGAATACATGGATGAGGAAGATTGCACCCCCACCCCTGTAAACACAGGGCGATGGGCTACCACCTCCACGTATGGTGTCTACATGGTGGACACTCCAGCCGCTAACGGCGAGCACACCTAAAAACGATGGCAACAAATCGGGTGAAGTTTTTTTGTACGTACATCTTTTATTTGTACATACATCTTTTATTTGTACGTACTCTTTTTATCAATTTTAAAGTTTTTTTTGCCTTTTTCAAAATGAAGAACCTCATTTTTTTAACTCAAGGCACGTCATTTTAGGAACATGGCGTGGGTTGGCATGACTCTTTTTTTGGCAGAAGGAGTGCTTTTGACGGGAGGGTTTAATCCTCTGCCTACTTGATTTTTTTCTAAAACATGGAGTGGTTGAGCATGACTCCGTTTTTTAAGCTAGGAGGACCCATTTTCACAGGAGGGCTTAATCCTTCGCATACTGATTTTTTTCTATCAAATATATCTTTTTTAGGCAGTGTGTCTCCTTTTTTACATGTATATGTTTAATTCGTTCTGTAGGCTTTATAAGTCATTGTCTTCTAATATATCCTTACCATTAAATTATTAATTTTTTAATCTAATGGTTAAATTAATTTTGATGATGTGGATTAATGTGGAGGCTTGAAAGGTGCATCCAATTAGTAATAAGAAGATGCTTGTAGAACGATGACATGATCTAGACAAAGAACACTCAATCAATGTGAATTAACCCCACCGGTTTATCCTTAGTGGCAACAATACAAACACGTGTCTTGTCCCTTTCTGTCATTGGGATATAGGCACCGCCTGATTGAACCCACTACAACATACACCTCCCAGCGAAGAAATATCACTCTAGTTGGCCAAACTATTTGAATAGATGGGAGAGATTTATGAAACTATAATAATCATACAAATAAGATTCATAATAGATTTCAGAGAAGACCCGGATATTTTCATGAATAATTTGAACATAAATCCACAATTCATTGGATCCAACAAACACACCGCACAAGAAGATTACATCGAACAGATCACCCCGAAGATGTGGTGAACTTTGTATTGAAGATCTAGGTACCAACTAAAGGCTCGTAGGTCTGTGGTAGACTACTCACACATCACCATGGGAGCAGAAAGGTTGATGTAGACGCCCTCTGTGATCGATACCCCCTCCGGTGGGCCACCAAAAAATGGCTCCAGGTGGGCACACGGCAAAACAGAGACTCGCATCGATGAAAAAGTGGTTTGGGAGGTTACCTACTGTTTTTGGGATTTATTACAATTTATTTCCCATAAAGGGGCATTAGGAGGCTCCCGAGGGCTCCCGAGGGGCACTACAAATTTTTTGTGGCAATTGGACTACATTTGATATTGTAAACCTGAAAAGCTAAAAACATGCAGAAAACAACAACTAGCACATGGCACTAGGTTAATTAGTGCTGAAAAATAATATTAATTGACATATAATTGCCCAAAAGTATACTAGAATGATAATATTATAACATGGAACAATGAAAAATTATAGATACGTACGAGCCATATCAACAACGGAGGGAGCTTCTCTTTCCCGAGAGGCGGGGATGTCGGCTGCGAGCTCGATGTTGCATGCCTTGGCGCCGGGGACGGTTGTGCGGGCGCTGCCACCGCTACAGGTGGTTGATGATGGCAAATGGGGGGAGAAACCCTCCCCCCTGGACTCGGCCGGCTAGGGCTGCCCAGCTGGGTCAGCCCCTTATGCGGTGGCTGACCTGGGGAAGACGGCCCCGGCCCACTCTGACCCTACAGGCCTAGCAGACCCTGGACACGGTGAATCGGGCCTAGGCATTGGGCTCCTACGGATACGACCCGCTAGCCATGGGTCCCTGATAACCCACAAGTATAGGGTATTAGTAGTAGCCTCTCTCAATAAGTAAGAGTGTCAAACCCAACGAGGAGCTAAAGGTAGCACAAATATTCCCTCAAGTTCTATCGACCACTGATACAACTCTACACACACTTAGTGTTAGCTTTACCTAGAACAAGTATGAAACTAGAAGTACTTTGTAGGTGTGATAGAATCGGTTTGCAAGATAGTAAAAAGAGCACATAAATAAAACTGAGGGGCTGGTAAGATAAAGAAACAACTAAGTTAGTTTACAGTGTGGAAAAGTAGTGGTAGGAGTTGCAGAATTGTCCCTAGGCAATCGATAACTAGACCAGTAATCATTATTGCAATTTAATATGAGGCAGAGGCATAAGCTAACATACTTTCTCTACTTGGATCACATGCACTTATGATTTCAACTCTAGCAAGCATCCACAGCTACTAATGATCATTAAGGTAAAACCAAACCATAGCATTATAAGGTATCAAGTCCTCTTTACTCCCATATGCAACAACCCACCTACTAGGGTTTATGCTTCTGTCACTCAAGCAACCCACCATAGGCAAATCAGGAACATATTGCAACACCCTACATTGAGGATCCCTCATGCTTGCGCGACACGAAGAGCACCATAGGACAACACCAATAATAAAACATGCAACTCAGACCAATCATGATCATTAGTCAACCCATAGGACAACAAAAATCTACTTAGACATCATAGGATGGCAACACATCATTGGATAATAATATGAAGCATAAAGCACCATGTTCAAGTAGAGGGTACAACGGGTTGCGGGAGAGTGTACGCTATAGATAGATGAGGGAAGGTGATGGAGGTGTTGGTGAAGATGACGGAGTTGTTGGAGTAGATCGTCTCCACGATGATGGCCCTGGCGGTGTTCTGGCACCACCGGGAGAGAGACCCCCTCCTTATTATTCTTCCTTGACCTTACCCCTAGATGGTACAAGGGTTTCCCCTATGGTCCATGGTCTCCATGGTGGTGGAGGGGTGAGATCCCCTCCGAGATTGGATCTCTCTCTCTTTCCTTCTGTTTCTGTGCTCCCAGATTCTGGCCTTTCACCGTTTTTAAAATCTCCGGAGATCCATAAATCCGATCGGGCTGAAATTTTTAGGGGATGTTTATCAAAAAATTAGCTTTCTTGCGGCGAAAGGACAGCTCCAACGGACCTAAGGGCTGGTCACAAGGGCCCAGGGTGCTGCCAGGGGGTAGGTCGCGCCTGGCAGGCTTGTGAACTCCTCGGGCATCGTCTCGCGTTGATTATTTTTCCCAAAAATCACATATAATCCAAAACAAAATCTCCGTAAGTTTCTATCGCGTTTGGACTTTCTTTGATATGGATTTTTTGTGAAACAAAAAACATGCAACAAATAGGAACTGGCAGTAGTCACTGGACCAATATGTTAGTTTCAAAAAATAGTAATAGGTTGCCAAAAGTATATGTAAGTTGTAGAATATTGGCATGAAACAATCAAAAATTATAGATATGATGGAGACATATCAGCATCCCCAAGCTTAATTCCTGCTTGTCCTCGAGTAGGTAAATGATAAAAAAGATAATTTTTGATGTGAAATGCTGCCTAGCATAATCTTGTTCATATAATCTAATCATGGCATGAATATTAAGACACGAGTGATTCAAAGCAATAGTCTATCATTTGACATTAATAAAATAATACTTCAAGCATACTAATAAAGCAATTGTATCTCTTCAAAATATAATGGCAAAAGAAAGTTATCCCTACAATATCATATAGTCTGGCTATGCTCCATCTTCCCCGCACAAAGTATTTATATCATGCACAAACCAGATGACAAGTCAAGCAATTCTTTCACACCTTCTATGTTCTCAAACATTTTCAACTCTCATGCAATACATGAGAGTGAGCCATGAATATAGCACTGTAGGTGGAATAGAATATGGTGGATGTTGTGAAGAAAAAGGAGAAGATAGTCTCACATCAACTAGGTGTATCAACGGGCTATGGAGATGCCCATTAATAGATATTAATGTGAGTGAGTAGGGATTGCCATGCAACGCATTCACTAGAGCTATAAGTGTATGAAATCTCAAAAAGAAACTAAGTGGGTGTGCATCCAACTTGCTTTCTCATGAAGACCTAGGGCAATTTGAGGAAGCCCATAATTGGGATATACAAGCCAAGTTATATAATGAAAAATTCCCACTAGTATATGGAAGTGACAAAATAGGAGACTCTCTATCATGAAGATCATGGTGCTACTTTGAAGCACCAGTGTGGAAAAAGGATAGTAACATTGTCCCTTCTCTATTTTCTATTTTTTTAGTGGGCATCTAAGGCCTCTTTTTTTTATTTGGGCTTCACTGGCCTCTTTAAGTTTTCATAAAGTCCGGAGTCTCATCCCAACTTGTGAGGGAATCATAGCTTCCATCATCCTTTCCTCACATGTGAGAATGCTCTAATAATGATGGTCATCACACTTTTATTTACTTACAACTCAAGAATTACAACTTGATATCTAGAACAAAATATGACTCTATATGAATGCCTCCAGCGGTGTACCGGGATATGCAATGATCTAGCATAGCAAATGACATCAAAAAATGGACAAGCCATGAAAACATCAAGCTAGCTATCTTACGATCATGCAAAGCAATATGAAAATGATCGTGCGTGTCATAATAAACGGAACGGTGGAAGTTGCATGGAAATATATCTCAGAATGGCTATAGAAATGCCATAATAGGTAGGTATGGTGGCTATTTTGAGGGGACATATGGTGGGTTTAATGCACCAGCGAAAGTTGCGCGGTACTAGAAAGGCTAGCAAAGGTGGAAGGGCGAGAGCGCGTATAATCCATGGACTCACATTAGTCATAAAGAACTCACATACTTACTGCAAAAGTCCATTAGTCATTGAAGCAAAGTATTAGATGCATGCTCCTAGGGGAGAGGTTGGTAGGAGTTAACCCTTGTCGATGGACTAAAGTATGGGCTTTTTTAGTACCCCGGACTTGTGCAAGGACAGTTGCAGCCACACCTGCAACAGGGCCTGCCGGGGAGCAACTAAGAGCAAATACAAAAATAGTCAAGAAAGCATTCAAATCATCAAACCGAAGACCGAAGGCTAGGACCCCGACAAGATATTGCCGGGATGGCCACTGAACCCCGACAAGAAGCGCACCCGGCAAGGCCTCACCATTCTGCTAGCACAGAGGCGAGGTGTCAATCCACTAGGCTACATGTCAAGGCGCGGGCGTTGGAGAGGCTAAGTGGCGCCAATGGGATGGGCTCCTGTCCCGTCTCGTAGATGGTCAGGACCGCCTGATGAAACATTAAATGCGTTTGTCTTGCACCATTAGTGTTAGGTACGATAACACCGTAGCTCTATACTCCTCGTGTACGCACTGTACACCACTGTTGGTGACCCCTTCGAGTATAAAAGGAGGCCTAGTGCGTTACGGTAGAGGACTTTTCCACTTTTGGACTCCTAGACCTTTTTCGACTGTGGAGGATCTTCTCTAGCCCATTCTGCATGAGCAGCAACTAACACTGTAGTGCTCCCAGAACTTGAGCTAGAACTCATCCAATACAACCAAGCAAGACTAGGGTTTTATGCATCTTTGCGTCCCTAACCTGGGTAAAATTCCCAGCGCTAGCCATCAGATATACTCTTTGTGCTAACCATCTTGCTCGCCGAACCGAAAAGGGATCCTCCTCGATCCCATACGTGTCGTTTCCCCTGACATCTTTGGCGCGCCAAGTAGGGGTGCAAGGCGCAAACCTGATCTAGTGACTAGTGCACCAGTTCCCTCTTCATCATCATCGCCATGGCCCCCAAGAGGAAGGGTCTTACGATAGTTGGTCCATCCACGTCCACTGCCCCTATAGCTACACAGACAGGCGACAGTGTGGACGCGGGTGGAGGAGGCAGAGGTTCGGAGCTTCCGCTATGTTCTGGTGATCATAATTAGGCGAGCGGCACAGACGGTCTCAGGACGATGTTGTACTCCCATTAGGCGGTCGAGCGAACTCCAGAGATGGAAGGGTGCCTTCCAAAACACCTACATCGGCACACACGCCATGCCCTTCTCAGGGCGTGCGCGATGAGCATCACTGTGGTGTTGCTGGATCTGGGTGTCCTCACGGAATGGCTCCTGCGCATCGCTCCCAGGATGCGCGGGGCCAGCATGCACGCCAGCATGCTAGTGGGAGTGGCATGCAATCGTGGGACCACGACGGAGCTCCTTTTAACATGGTTAGGAGTAAGAGCACCTCGCGTTCTTCGTGCCGTTCGATGCCGACCATGATGGAAGAAGCAATGGCGCGAGCACAACTACTCCTGAAATTCCTGCCTGATGCGGAGAAGCTCGGCGAGTGAAGAGCAACCACTCAGAGCCTCCTCAGCCTCGCCGACAAGTTTCGATCGGCCTAGCCGGCTCGCACCAGTGGGGAGAAGACCAGAGGTGGTGCGACCACGGCACACTCTCTTCCACAACAAGAATGCCGGTCACCGACTCGACGGACCGATGCTTGCAATGGTTACTCAACGGCATCGTCCGATCCATGGACCCCCCACGATCAGCATCAAGTTCTTCGGGAGCAAGGCAAGGAAGATGATCAGACTACAATCGAGCGATGGCTGGAAGCGCACTGTTAGTCCGACAAGCACGCAGGACCTACTGTAGGACAAGCCAGCGCCTGGGTATCCTGTCAATCTACCTTACGAGGTGGGTGGTCCAGCGTTTACTCGTGAGCTGCGGTGAGCCTAGTGACCCAATTCCTGCATGTTCAAGCCAGAGTTCCCGTAGAAATATGACGACAAGACTCACCCATCAGAGTTCTTGAGCATCTACAACATTGTGGTGCAGGCTGCCGGAGCTCATGATGACAAGATACTCGCCAACTACTTCCCGTTGGTGCTCAAGCCCAACATCAGGTCGTGGTTGATGCAATTGCCGGAAGGATCCATTTCTTCCTAGGCAGACATGTGCCATGAGTTTGTTGGCGCCTTTGTCGGAGGTCATCAAGCTCCTGGCCAGGAAAGTGATTTACATCTCATCCCCTAGAAGGAGGGCGAAACTTTGCGCAAGTACATCCAGAGGTTCAGCCGCATACACCACAATGTACCAGACGTTCATCCTGCCGCTATTATCAGCGCGTTCCATCAGAACTTGTCCAACCGCGGTATGCGGGAAGAGCTGGTGATGAGCAAGGTCAGGGATGTTGCCGAGCTCTATTGTCTAGCAGATAGATGTGCTCGGGCTGAAGAAGGGAGGAGACTCCCCATCAAGGGCGCTGGTGCAGGGGTCGACTCCGAAGATGAGGACACCACCGCCCTAGCAAAGAAAGGTCAGCGGCGTCACAACAAGCGCATGGGCAAGGCCATGCTTGCCGTTGAGGGATCCGGCAACCCTGGCACCGCCAAGAAGACCTAGGTTGACGACCCCGGCAAGGATGTTGCTGGGTGCGCCTCCTGTCAGGCTTTGGCAGCTGCCGACAAGCCGGAAGGCTCCGTCAAGCAGTATTGGAAGATCCATCGCACCAAAGGCCACGATCTCCAGAATTGCCGACAAGTTGAGCAGCTTGCAGAGAAGAAAAATGCCGAGTACCAGAAGCAATACAAGGAGAAGGGCCACGATGGTGCGAGGGGTCCAAAAATAAGTGCGGTGGCCGAGGAGGTCGTCGCGGCAAGGCCAAGTAATAGAAGGACTGGCCCGCTCGTGGCCGTGACAAGCAAGAGGGAGATGATGATGAAGTTGAAGAGGATGATGAGTCCATCGAGCAAGAATTCCAGAGAGCTGCAGATGCCATGTGCGTCGATGGAGGTGCCTTGTTGCACTCTTCCCACTGCCAACTTTAACAGTGGGTGCGTGAGCTTAATGCGACTGAGCCTTCCGTTGGCGTCCGGAAGCCTTTGAGATGGTCCAACTCGCCTATCATTTTCGACATTGAGGATCACCCCGATCGCGTAACCGCGGTTGGGGGGATTGCCGTTGTTGGTATCACCAACGATTCGCAACCTCAAGGTAACAAAAATGTTAGTTAATGGTGGGGCCGGCTTGAACTTGATCTCGCCCGAGGTGATCAAGAGATTGCAAATTTCTGATGGAGGTCTCGAAGAAACAGGCTCGTTTCAGGGGGTCAATCTAGGAAGGAGCCAGCCCAAGGGAAAGATCACGCTTCCGATAACTTTTGGTAGCGATCTGAACTTCAGGACATAGAAGGTTGTTTTCGACGTTGCCGAAATTCCGTTGCCATACAATGGGATCCTTGGCCGTCCAGCGTTAGCCAAGTTCATGGCGGTGGCACACTACGCCTGCAATGTATTGAAGATGCCCGGGCTGATGAGCGTCATCACTATCAAGTCCGACAAGAAGGACGCGCTCATCTATGACGATCAACTCTACCGGGAGGTAGTTGTAGCATCTGCCGCAAAGTTACTTGCTCGTGCTGCTAAAACCCTCGGGAGGAAGAAGCCCGACAAGACCTCTCGCACAGACTCCGGCGAGCGCACCTCCTCGGAGTGCTGCGCTCCTGTTGAGGAAGTGCCAGAGAGTTCCACCGGCAAGAACACAAAGTCCAAGGCAGATCCACCAAAGACTAAGAAGGTGCTCGCCAAGGAGGATGGTACGGGAGGAACTTTCACCATAAGTTCCACCCTTGATGACAAATAGGAAAGCGTGATCGTCGCCTTCGTGCGGGAAAATGTCGATGTGTTTGCATGGCAACCATCTGATATCCCTGGTGTTCCCAGGAAGGTGATTGAGCACCACCTTGCCATCTGTCCACACGCACGGTTCTTCAAGCAGAAGGTCAGGAAGCAAGATTTTGAGCGGCAACAGTTTATTGCCAAAGAAATCAAGAAATTAGAAGTGGCTGGCTTGATTAGAGGAGTACTTCGTCCAACGTGGTTGGCCAATCCAGTTGTAGTGCACAAGGCGAATGGGAAATGGAGGCTATGCATTGACTTCGCACATATCAATAAGGCCTGCCCCAAAGATCCTTTTCCCTTGCCGTGCATCTACCAGATTGTGGACTCCACCGCCAGCTACGACTTGTTGTCTTTCCTTGACGCCTATTCAGGCTATCATCAGATTTTCATAGCCAAGGAGACGAAGAGAAGACAACATTCATCACCCCATGTGGTACGTATTGCTTTTTGCGTATGCATTTCGGGTTGAAAAGTGCTGGTCCTACGTTTGCAAGAATGATCCAGATTGGTTTTGAGCCCTAGCTTGATAGAAATCTGGAGGCTTATATGGATGACATAGTGGTCAAAACCAAGGACAAGGCTATGCTCATATTAGATTTGGAGGAAACATTTGCAAATCTGTGCCAGATCAAATTGATGCTCAACCCCAAGAAGTGTGTGTTTGGTGTCCCATCCGGCAAGATTCTCGGGTTCTTTGTATCTCAACGTGGAATTGAAGCAAATCCTCACAAGATCAAAGCAATTGATCAAATTGAAGCACCAAGACGTGTCAAGGACGTGTGCCGTCTTGCCGGCTGCGTTGCTGCTCTGAGTAGGTTCATCTCGAAATCTGCTGAGCGCGCCCTGCCCTTTTAAAAAATCTTGAAGAAGGTAGGTCCGATGAAATGGACTCTAGAAGCGGAGGCAGCGCTGCAGGATTTGAAGAAGTACCTCTCCTCTCCACCAGTCCTAGTCGCGCCAAAACCACAAGAGCCGTTGCTACTATATATAGCGAAAACAAATCAAGTGGTGAGTGTTGCGTTAGTGGCTGAAAGAGAAGTTGATGAGGAAGCAGCGGCAGTGGTAGGACCGCCAAGCGACAAGCCAGGATATTCCCAGTAGGGTCTGGTGCTGACAAAGCAAAATCTTTTGCAGTCAAATGAAACAATTCAGAAGAACAAGATGGTGCAGCGCCCAGTCAATTTTGTCAGCTCCCTTTTGCAGGGGGCTAGGTCAAGATATTCTGGCATGCAAAAGTTGCTCTTCGGCCTCCTTATGGCCTTGAGGAAGCTGCGCCATTACTTCCAGGCACATGAGATCACTATTGTCACTCACTTTCCATTGTAGCGAATTGTGGAGTGGGCTTTGGAACTGTCAAGCTTTGGTCTCAAGTTTGAAAGTACTTCGACTATCAAGAGCGGAGCCTTGGCGGAGTTCATTGCAGAATGGACGCCAACACCAGATGAAGAAGATCCAGAGTCAACTCTCCCCGACAAGGAAACAAATAAAGAGCAGATAATGTATTTTGATGGGGATTTCTCGCTGCAAGGAGCCGGTGCTGGAGTGTTGCGTGTCGCACCCACCGGAGAGCACATCAAATATGTGATTTAGATGCACTTTCCCTGGGAGAGATCAACGAACAATACTATAGAGTACGAAGGACTGCTTGCTGGTCTTAGTATCGCGGTAGATCTTAGGATTAAGAAACTTATTGTCAGGGGCGATTCTCAGCTTGTCGTCAGGCAGGAGAATAAGGATTATCAGAGTCCATTGATGGAGGCTTATGTAGATGAAGTGAGAAAGTTGGAAGAACATTTTGACGGCCTGTTAAGGCAGCACGTTCTGCGTGTAGGGAACAATGTTGTTGACGGCCTGTCAAAGTATGTTGCCCTTAAGTTGCTTGTGGAACCAGGGACTTTCATGCTCCGACTGTCTCAACCATCCGTGACACCATCAACTGAACAAGAGAAAAGAATAAAGTTGAGTTCCGGCAAGTATTTCCTAGGATAACTCTGATACGTCTCCAATGTATCTACTTTTCCAAACTGTTTTGCCCGTGGTTTGGACTCTTATTTGCATGATTTGAATGGAACTAACCCGGACTGACGCTGTTTTCGGCAGCATTGCCTTGGTGTTATTTTTGTGCAGAAATAAAAGTTCTTGTATCGTCCTGAAAATTTACGGAGAATATTTTTGGAATTAATAAAAAATACTGGCGAAAGAATCAACTGCAGGGGGGCCACCACGTGGCCACAAGCCTGGTGGGTGCGGCCACCCCCCTAGTCCGCACCGAGTAGGCTTGTGGGCCCCCTGCTGCTCCTCCGACTTCGTTTCCACTCCTATATATTCCTATCCGGGGAGAAAAAAATCATAGAGAAGAGTTCATCGCGTTTCACAATACGGAGCCCCCGCCACCTCAGGCTCTTCCTTGGGAGACCAGATCTAGAGTCCGTTTTGGGCTCCCGAGAGGGGAAATCAACGCCTTCGTCATCACCAACCATCCTTCATCACCAATTCCATGATGCTCTGCACCGTTTGTGAGTAATATCATTGTAGGCTTGCTGCACGGTGATGGGTTGGATGAGATTTATCATTTAATCGAGTTAGTTTTATTAGGGTTTGATCCCTAGTATCCTCTATGTTGTGAGATTCATGTTGATATGACTTTGCTATGCTTAATGCTTGTCACTAGGGCCCGATTGCCATGATTTCAAATCTGAACCTATTATGTTTTCATGAATATATGTGTGTTCTTGATCCTATTTCGCAAGTTGTAGACACCTATTAGGAGTTATGATCCGCCTCCCCTAGGGTGACAATAACTGGGAATCTTTCCGATCATTACCGTAGTTTGAGGAGTTCATGTATTCACTAAGTGCTAATGCTTTGGTCTGGTTCTCTATCAAAAGGAGGCCTTAATATCCCTTAGTTTCCAATAGGACCCCACTGCCACGGGAGGGTAGGACAAAAGATGTCATGCAAGTTCATTTCCATAAGCACGTATGACTATATATGGAATACATGCCTACATTACATTAATGAATTGGAGCTAGTTCTGAGTCACCCTATGTTATAACTATTGCATGATGAATGCCATCCGACATAATTATCCGTCACTGATCTATTGCCTACGAGCTTTCCATATATTGATCTTTGCTCAGTTACTTTTCCGTTGCTACTGTTACAAACATTACAAACTGTTGCTATCACTTACAACCGTTACAGTTATTACCATATCACTTTGCTACTGAACACTTTGCTGCAAATATTAAGTATTTCAGGTGTGGTTGAATTGACAACTCAGCTGCTAATACTAGAGAATATTCTTTGGCTACCCTTGTGTCGAACAAATAAATTTGGGTTGAATACTCTACCCTCAAAAACTGTTGCGATCCCCTATACTTGTGGGTTATCAAGACCTTTTTCTAGCGCCGTTGCCGGGGAGCATAGCTCTATTCTTTGAGTTACTTGGCATATATATATGTTGATCACTATGAAGAATCTGAAAATCCAAAAACCAAGATCTATCCCTCTACTACAGTGGGAGGTAAGGAACTGCCATCTAGCTCTACACTTGATTCACCTTCTGTTATGAGTAAGTTTGTGACACCACCACCTACTAGTAATTCTTATATGTCGCAAGTAATTGATGATTCTACTTCTACTATGCATGATGCTTTTAATAATACTTTGCTTGATGATACTGTGCCACTAGGTGAATTTCTTGATGAACAAATTGCTAGAGCCAATGGTGAAACTGATAATATTTCTGAATCTAATGAAATTATTGAAACTGAACACTATGACTCACCTGCTAGACCTAGCTCTCCTAGATATGAATTGCCTGATATACCTGAGGGTTATGTCATGGAAGGAGAGGTAGCTAGGGACTTTTCTTGCTTGTCAGGATAGAGATGATCTTAAGAAATTGCTTCGCAAGTGGAAGGAAAAATCTCTTAATGCTAAAATGCAATATGATCCTAAGTTTGCTACTTCATCTATCTTTGTTACTAATAAGGATTGTGATTCTCTGTCGATCCTGAGTTAATTACTTTGGTTGAATCTGATCCTTTCCATGGTTATGAATCTGAAATTATTGTGGCACATCTTACCAAATTGAATGATATAGCCACCCTATTTACTCATGAGCAAAAAAATTCTCTATTACTATATTCTTAAGTTGTTTCCTTTCTCATTAAAGGGTGATGCTAAGATATGGTTTAATTCTCTTGCTCCTTGCTGTGTGCGTAGTCCCCAGGATATGATTTATTACTTCTCTAAAAAATATTTTCCTTCCCATAAGAAACAAGCTTCTTTAGAGGAAATATTTAACTTTGTGAAAATTGAACAAGAGAGTCTCCCACAAGCTTGGGGAGGCTTCTCCAATTACTTAATGCTTTGCCTGATCATCCTCTCAAGAAAAATGAAATACTTGATATCTTTTATAATGGACTAACCGATGCTTCTAGGGACCACCTAGATAGTTGTTCTAGTTGTCTTTTTTAGGGAATGCACTATTGAACAAGCTGAATTACCATTGAATAATATATTGAGGAATGATAATGATTGGACTATTCCTGAACCACCTCCAAAGCCAAATCCGAAGAAAAGAGGTATTCTATTCCTCAGTCCTGAAGATATGCAAGAGGCAAAGAAGTCTATGAAAGAAAAAGGTATTAAAGCTGAAGATGTTAAGAATCTACCACCTATTGAACAAATAAACGGTCTTGATAACCCGACATAGGTAGTATAAGTAAATTCTCTCAGTAGATTCGATGAAGGATATATCCCTTATAATAAGTTTGCTCGCCAATGCTTGGATGAATTTGATAATTTTATTATGAAGCAAGAAGATTTCAATGCCTATGTTAGTAGACAATTGAAACATAATGCTTATATGCTTGATCGCTTGGGTGATTATTTGCGTAGAACTATCAATGATCTTAAGCTTATTAGTAAACATGCTTCCATGGTAACCACTCAAGTAGAACAAGTACTTAAGGCTCAAAATGATTTGCTTAATGAGATGAATAGTAAAGACAATGATCATCCTGTTAAAGTTGTGACTAGACGAGGTAGAATGACTCAGGAACCTTTGTATACTGAGGGCCATCCTAAGATAATTGAGCAAGATTCTTAGAGATTTAATACTGATGCACCTATTCATTCAAATAAGAGTAGGAAAAAGAATGATGATAGTACTCTGCATGCTGCTAGTGAACCTGTTATAGATACGTCTGAGCATCCAAATTATATTTCTATTTCTGATGTTGAGACACAAACTGGTGATGAACATGAGCCTAGTGATAACATTAATACTGATGTTCATGCTGATGCTCAACCTAGTAATGATAATGATGTGGAGATTGAACCTGCTGATGATCTTGATAACCCACAACCTAAGAATAAAAGATACGATAAAAGAGACTTCATTGCTAGGAAACATGGTAGAGAAAGAGAACCATAGGTTCAGAAACCCATGCCCTTTCCTCCTAAACCATCCAAGAAAAAGGATGATGAGGACATTGAGCGCTTTGCTGAAATGCTTAGACCGGTCTTTTTACGTATGCGCTTGACTGATATTTTGAAAATGTCTCCTTATGCTAAGTATATAAAAGATATTGTGACAAATAAAAGAAAGATACCTAAGATTTCCACCATGCTTGCTAATTATACTTCTAAAGGTGGAATACCTAAGAGACTAGGAGATCCTAGAGTACCTACTATACCATGCTCTATTAAAGGAAATTATGTTAAAACTGCTTTATGTGATCTTGGAGCTGGTGTTAGTGTTATGCTTTTCTCTTTATACCGTAGAATTGATTTGAATAAGTTAATACGTACTGAAATCTCTTTGCAAACGGCTGATAAATCAACTGCTCTACCTATCGGTATTTGTGAGGATGTACCTGTTGTAGTTGCAAATGCTACTATCTTGACGGACTTTGTTATTCTTGATATTCCCGAGGACGACAGTATGTTGATCATCTTTGGTAGACCCTTTTTGAATACTGTAGGGGTCATTATTGATTGCAACAAGGGTAATGTGACTTTTCATATTAATGGTAATGAACATACGATATACTTTCCGAAGAAACAACCTCTAGTTCATAGTATCAACTCTATTGAAAAAATTCCAACAATTATTATTGGAGACTCTGAGTTCCCTCTTCCTACTATCAAGAAGAAATATGATATACTTATTGTTGGGGAAATGCATATCCCCATTGAGGTAACTTAGTGTTATTCGAAAATTCTTCGGTTTCATGATATTCGAAAGAAGTTTGTTAATAAGACTTGATCAACATTATTGATGGCTTCCTTTTGATGAGCATGAGATGGATGAATTTAGAAAGCACAACTTCCTGCACCTAGATTTTACTTTCTTTTACCTAGATGAAATTTAGTAAAAATGCTATTATTTTTCCTTTTTCTGAGTTTTCCGTGCAATAGAAAATGACCTAAAATAAAATTTCTAGAATTCCTTGGAAATTTAGTATGATTTTTCTGGAATATTTAAGAATTTTTGGCACTGAGAATGCATCAGGGGCTCCACCAGTGGGCCACAAGCTTGCAGGGCGTGGCCACCCCCCTAGGCGCCCTCGTGGCTTGTGGGTCCCACGTGGCCCTCCTCTACTTATTCCAGCACCCATTCACTTCATCTCCCTCCAGAAAAAATCCCACCATTGCTCAAACCCGTGTTCTAGCTCATCTTGTTGTCATTTTCGATCTCCTTGCTCGAAGCTGCATTTGCAAAACTATTTTAGGTGATTACTCATCAGTATGTGACTCCTCCAATGCTCCAATTCGTTTTTGTTCTACTTCCTTATATATTGCCAAAAAAATGTATTATGGTGACCTTGTTCTCGAGCTTGCATGTCAAATTTATATGATCCCAAGTAGTTTTGATGCATGATATAGTCTCTAGGCACTTGTGGGAGTAGTTGCTATGAGTTTTGTTCACCTTTATTTTCACTCACTAAAAATTTGAGAAATGTTTTAAAGAAAAGATGTTGAGGAGAATGTACCAATGTGGTTCCTCGAGCAAGAAATCCCCGAGACTCGTGCTATGTGAGCCCGATTTTGAACTACCCAGGGAAGCTCGAGTACTACCTTGTGAATGGCCGTCGGATCAATTCATGGACAATGCTGGATTCAAGGAAGAGTTTTATGCATAAATAAGGAATGCTGGCCTTGAGGATTTCATTTCAGATCGATGCAAGCAATACTATCAACTCACTGATTCTTTCGTGCGGAGGTTTGGATTTTCATTTAGGCGTAATTCTCATTCTCTTCTATTTAATCTTTATGATAAATCCTATCCCATGGACCTATAAGATTTTAATGATGCGTGCAAAATTCCACCATGGGGTAGTCATAGCGATCCTCATAAAAAGGAATATAATGATTTCCTTGCTAGCATCATAGTGGGAGAAACTAGAATCATTACACAAGCTACTTTGGGGAGCATACACTTTTCGGCTATACATTATTTTTCTCTCTTAATAGGTAGATGTATTAACTGTAAACTTGAGCATAGTCACCTTTGCATGACTGATCTGAGTATTCTTAAGAGTGCGGTAATTGTAGATAGACGATATAACTTGGGGGCTATTATTGCCAGGAGGTTACATCATAATACTAAGGATGGAGATTTCTTTGGTGGAATTTATGCCAACCGTGTAGCTAAGTATCTTGGGGGTACCCATAAGAGGGAAGGACATTGAGTTATCCCCTGCTTTCCTTGATTATGAGGCTTTGGTGCGCTATCAGTTTCTTGAAAGAAACAAACAATCCCTCCAGTACCAACTAATTTTTGACAGGCAGCGTGTTGTCTATGTTAGCCTTCCTGCTCGTGCCTTCTTTAACTTTTAGGAAAAGCAGAGATATTTTATAACCAGAGAGGAGGCAAACGAGTACGCGCGAAATGCAGAAACCGCTCACCTTCATGCCGTAGTGGTTTAGGCGGTAGCCGCCGCAGCCCGTACAACCCCAACTTTGACTTCGGATATTATCCAAGCCATCCATGGCCCTAGACCAACTCAGGCCAAAAGCCTAAGCTTGGGGGAGTACGTATTTCTCACCGACATTACATTAATGTTCACACACTTATTTCAGTTGTCGGTGTTCATACTTTTTCATTGTACTATCAATGGTAGTTTATTTTCTTCTTTATGCTTTCTTCTTATGTGTTTAATTAACTTTGAGGAAAATACAAAAAAATTAGTTCTAGCTTTATTTCCTAGTTGCTTAGTTGTAGCATTAAAGAGAAAATCCAAAAAGATTTCTTGTTCTTCTTTTTGATTGTTGGGAGATTTCCCGTGTAAATAATTTTCCTTTCTTTTCTTTGGTTCGTAAGGAGAAGACCACGATGATGTGTTGAGTGGCTCTCATATGTAGTATTGTTTATCTTACAAAGAGCCCATATTTCCTTGTCCTCTCCTTTGGTTTATTGTTTGCAGATTCTCGCTTAGTCCAATTGCACGCGCACTCTTATTATTATTCACATAGTTCGGTCGTGAAAGTGAAAAGCAATAATGACAATATTTGAGGAAAAGATTGAGATGGAGAAAATATGGTACATTATTGCCTTTATTTACAAGTGAAAGGCAACCTATCTTGCTTTTGTAAATATGATTAGCTCATTGTTCTGAATTTAGTACATTATGGGTTGAACATGCTTGCAATGATAATTAGAGATTATAGTTATTCATGCCATGTTTAATTAGCTAAGAGTGGATAATGGTTCGTCTTGAGTGACAACATGCACATTAAAATGCTTGTGATGTAGTATGATAGTATGGTATCCTCCTTTGGATGATTCAAGTAGCTTGACTTGGTAGATGTTCACGCATGTAGTTGAAACAAATCAACATAGCCTCGACGATATTTATGTTCATAGTGAGTTATATCCTACTCATGCTTGTATTCAATGTTGGTTAATCTCAAAGCATGTTGATGACTGTGTTGCTCTCTAGTTGGTCGCTCCCCAGTCTTTTCCTAGCCTTCGCTTGTACTAAGCGGGAATACTTCTTGTGCATCCATCTCAATAAACCCAAAGATGTTCCATATTAGTCCAACATATCTACCTATATGCGGTATTTACCTGCCGCTCCAATAAATTTGCATGTGCTAAACTTTAAACCTTCAAATAAACTTTCTGTTTTGTATGCCCAAATCGCTCATGTGGGGACTGGGGGCTGTCTGTATCCTCCATGCTAGGTGGGTTATTCTCATGATATGTGTTGATTCACTATCATTCACGAGAACGTAGATGGTAATCGAGATGCCCAGTTCCATGCTCGAAATAAAAAGAAAAATATAATTAAACAAAACTCCCCCAGGACTGTGTTTGTATAGACGGTACTCATGAATTTGGCCCGCCGTGGAGTGTGACTGATTGGTGGAGGGGGAGTAAAAAATTACCATTTTGTTTGGGAACCGCCTATAATGTATCTAGCATGGAAGATATTGAAAACCTCTTGGTAGCTACGTGAGCAACAAAAGCATACCGCTCCAAAATCATTACCTATCTCTGTTATAAAAGCTTGAGCCTTGGCACCTCTGCAAATCAATGCTTCCCTCTACGAAGGGTCTTTCCATTTACTTTATTGTTGAGTCATCATCTTCTTATAAAAAGCACCAGTTAGAGAGCACCATTGTCCTTTGTATGCCTTGCTATTAATTGATATTGAGTATTAGCATGACTGGATCTCTCTCACTGTGAATTACAATGTTTAGTCAGTCCTTGTTATCTAGAGGTGCTCTGCATTTATGTTTTGCGGTCTCAGAAAGGGCTAGCGAGATACCATTATGTCATATTGTATCACGATTGTTGTCATATTGTGTCATGATTGTTTTGATAAAATTGTTGTCATCCGAGACTTGTTATTATTGCTCGCTAGTTGATTATGTCATTGCTATGAGTAAATGTGAGGCCTAAGTGTTACTGTGAATGTGGTTAGTTTATAATCTTTGCTGAAAATATGAACATAAGTTAGACATATTTACAACAGCAAGATCAAACAGTGTTTGTAAAAGTTTTTCTTTATCACTTTTAGTTTATCAACTGAATTGCTTGAGGACAAGCAAAGGTTTAAGCTTGGGGAGTTCATACGTCTTGAACGTATCTACTTTTCCAAACTCTTTTGCCCTTGTTTTGGACTCTAATTTGCATGATTTGAATGGAACTAACCCGGACTAACGCTGCTTTCAGTAGAATTGCCTTGGTGTTATTTTTGTGCATAAATAAAAGTGCTCGGATCATCCAGAAAAATTTACGGAGAATATTTTTGGAATTAATGAAAAATAGTCGCGAAAGAATCAACTACAGGGGGCCCACCACCTAGCAACAAGCCTAATGGGCACGACCACTCCCCTAGGCTGTGCCGAGCAGGCTTGTGGCCCCCCTGCTACTCCTCCGACCTTGGTTCCACTCCTATATATTCCTATTCGGGGAGAAAAAAATCAGAGAGAAGAGTTCATCGCGTTTCACGATATGGAGCAGCCGCCACCTCCTGTTCTTCCTCGGAAGACCAGATCTGGAGTCCGTTTTGGGCTCCGGAGAGGGGAAATCGACACCTTCGTCATCACCAACCATCCTTCATCACCAATTCCATGATGCTCTCCACCGTTCATGAGTAATCTCATCATAGGCTTCTTGGACGATGATGGGTTGGATGAGATTTATCATGTAATCGAGTTAGTTTTGTTAGGGTTTGATCCTAGTATCCATTATGTTCTGAGATTGATGTTGCTATGACTTTGCTATGCTTAATGCTTGTCACTAGGGCCCGAGTGCCGTGATTTCGGATCTGAACTTATTATGTTTTCATGAATACATGTGTGTTCTTGATCCTATTTTGCAATTTGTAGACACCTATTACGAGTTATGATCCGCAACCCCCAAGGTGACAATCACTGGGATTCTTTCTGGAGATCACCGTAGTTTGAGGAGTTCATGTATTCACTAAGTGCTAACCTTTTGTCCGGTTCTCTATAAAACGACGCCTTAATATCCCTTAGTTTCCAATAGGACCCCGCTACCACGGGAGGGTAAGCACGTATGACTATATATGGAATACATTACATTGATGCATTGGAGCTAGTTCTGTGTCACCCTGTGTTATAACTGTTGCATGATGAATACCATTTGACATAATTATCCATCACTAAACCATTGCCTATGAGCTTTCCATAAATTGATCTTTGCTCAGTTACTTTTCCGTTGCTACTGTTACAAACATTACAAACTGCTACTATCACATGCCACCGTTACCGTTATTACCATATTACTTTGCTACTGAACACTTTGCTACAGATATTAAGTCTTTCAGGTGTGGTTGACTTGACAAGTCAGCTGTTAATACTAGAGAATATTCTATGGCTCCCCTTGTGTCGAATCATTAAATTTGGGTTGAATACTCTACCCTCAAAAACTGTTGCGATCCCCTATACTTGTGGGTTATCAAGCTGCCGGAAGCCGCCTGTGAGGAAGTTGTCGGGAATAACGGTAGACTTGCCGATGAGTGTCACGCTCCGGCAAGGACTCAGGCTCTTGTCGTAGAAGCGCACGCTCCCGCCAATCTTGCTGGGGGGCAGCAAGCTCTGCCAGGGCCTCGAGCCCTTGCCATTGAGAAAAATGCTTCCCCGACAGAGGATATGCCTTTAGTACTTGTTGTCGAGCCCCAGGCTCCAGCATGGGCACAACACCTCGTCCATTTTCTTGAAATGTGAGAAATCCCTAAGGAATAAGAAGAATCAGAGAAAGTAGCCCGCCGGTCTAATATGTACTAGTACATGGACAACATTCTATACAGAAAGATGCCGAATGGTGTGAAACTATAATGCGTTTCTTGGGAGCATGGACTGCAGCTTTTGGCAGAGATACATGGAGTGACAGGGTTGTTACCCCCAGGTAGGCCAAAGCAACGGGGTCATCCTCCTCCCCGCTATGAAGGAAAACTACACGACCTGCTACCCATGGCCGGCTGGAGGACGTTCGGCTCGAACTGGCGCCATGGACGGCTGGTAGAGGACCCTTGGCCGGCTGGGCATGGCGGGCTGCCTCTGGGCCGCCTCCACCATTGACCCTCGGACGGACATGCGATGTCCCGTCCCTCTGCGCGCTAGTACAATGACACGACGCGACCAGCACGACGAGCGTCCCTGTGGCTACATTGGCCGGTGACGCACCGCGGCGCATGGCTACAGTCCGACCATCCAGGCCGCTGAACTTGCCGAGCGCGACTGGGCGACGGAACAATGCCGGCACGCCCTCGCCCACTCGATTACCTGCCTCGGCGTGGCTATAGTGCGGCCAGCCATGCCGGAGACTTCGGCCAGCTAGCGCTAGACGAAGCCTCCCGGGCGACCCGTGCCGTGGCAGGTGGGCGAGGGCCAATCACAAAGCCGGTTGGAGGGCCCCAATAGAGACGGGACCGCTCAGCCGGTGGACCCCACGAACGACGAGACGACGTGAAGGGCGGGACCCCTTGGCCAGCCGGAGAGACTGCCAACCGGGTCCCTCCACCCGTGTACTTAGAACAGATAATAAAGGTCGGGGGGTTGACCTGTAAAACCCCTCGAGCCCCCCATGCAACGGGGATAGACGATCACCCACACACACACACATAGAGGTTCGCCCTCTACCATCTCTAGCAGCGAAGGAAGACGAGCCGGCAGCTCCTTCTTCCTCCTCTAGAAACAGCTCCAGGAGCACCCTTGTACTCGTACTCATCCATCCAAACTAGACCAAGCAGGACTAGGGGTGTTAACTCCCATGGAGGGCCCCGAACCTGGGTACATTGCGTGTCACTACCGCTTGTGCCCAATCTCGCACCCGGAGCCCGTCGGTGTCCTCCGGCCCCAACCACCTACGATAAGCCACCCTATGGCATTTGTCATGAGCAAACGACGATAGTTGGCGCGCAAAGTGGGGCTGTACGCGGCACCGGCCGGATTCATGCTCTGGGCGGAACACCTCGCCATTCCCCACCGTCGCCGCACATCCATTCCCCTCCGTCGACCTCATGGCCAACATCGACGTGCTCATCGAGTGCTTCGGCAGGCTTAGCCTCGCCAAGACCATGGACGCTAATGAGTATCCCGTGCGGGTGCTCGTGTGCGCCGGTCCGCCCACGACCGTGGGCGCGCTCGCTTCGACGCAGTCCAGCGGCTCCCAGGATCGCGTGGAGGCAATAGCCATCACCTCCTCCACCGGTTCCGAACATGCGCGGGCCGCGGCTAGCGCTGCCGCTGCCCGTGTCGGCACCTCCGACCTGCTCGGTGCGGCCCTCCGGGGCTTGAGCACCCCTATCGCCCCGACGGCGAACCCTGACACCGCCAAGGCAAACATCGAGGCGGCTTGTCGTGTCCTGTTCGAGGACGCCACCGCCCTTGCAGCCACACGGGAATATGCTTCCGCCTTTGTACTCACCCCGGCTGGCACCGGGACCAGCCGGCGTGGGGCCGTGCGTGACCGCGGTCGCCTAGCCGCCGAAATCCTTGGCGGCATGATGCCCGTCTATGACACCCCCGCAGCCAACTTGTGGGCCCTCAATGTGGCCTACGCGGATTTGGCCACCTGGGAGGGTGAAGAACGTGCCGCTCATGAGCGCCACATCGAGGAGCTCATCGACGCCGCCGACACGCCATAGTGCCTGCTCGCGTCAGGCACCACCACCACCAAAGGCCCCCGACTCCAGCGCGAGGGCATGAGGACTGCTGACTGTCAGCTGGCTCAGCACTTCAGCTCCCCTTGCGTCTCCAGCCGCCGGGCCGGAACAAATAACCCCCGTCCCTCCTAGAAGCCGGGGAGCGAGCAGCCGTCAGTTAGCAGCCGGTGCACCAACGATCCGCCTTGCAGCGGTCGCAACCAAGAAGCGCCGGCATCCGACAGCCGGCGCAGCCATCGGCACACTTCACCCCCACGGCACGAGAGGGAATGGACGGTTCCGCCCGTCATCCGCCCTGAGCTCTCGGCCCGGATCGGGCCGTGTGTTCCTCACAGCGAGAACGACGCCCGTAGCCGCATTGACCACCTCACGCAGTACACCCTCCTCGAGGAGGAGGGCTCGATGGGCCAGGCTTGTTTCGGCCCTCGGATCCACAACGAGCCGTTCCTGACCGGCTTCATGCTCCCCCCCGACACGCCGAAGTACAGCGGGGCTGCCAAGCCCGCATACTGGCTGATCGACTACACCACCGCGGTCTGCATCGCCAGGGGGAACAAGCACGTAGTCATTCGCTACGCCCCCCTCATGTTGATCGACTCCGCCCGCACCTAGCTCAACAGCCTGGCGGCCGACAGCATCAATACTTCGATGGACTTCGAGGAGGCCTTCGTCTGCAATTTCACCAGCACCTACAAGCGGCCTGGCCGTCCCCATGAGCTCGCCATGTGCGTTCAGGGGCCGGACGAATCCCTTCGCGACTACCTCACTCGCTGGACCGAGCTTTGCAACTCCTACGAGGGGGTGCATGGGTACAAGTCGGGCAGTACTTCATCGAAGGCTACCGAGATGGCACCCCTCTCAAGCACAAGCTTCTATGTTCCGAGCCGGCCATGCTTGCCGAGCTCATGACCAAGGCGGGCAAGTATGCCACGGCTGATTCAGCCATCTGGGTCAAGACAAGCCCGCCCGCCAAGGTGACGACAACACCGGCAGCGTCCCGGCCGGCTGCCGACAACCAACAGTTGCAGAACAATGAACACAAGAATGACCATCTGGATCCCCGCTACGGGAGCCGGCAAGTCAACACCATCGAGGAGCAAGAGTCGGCTGCCCAGCCTTCCAGCCAGTGCCAGCGCACTGGGAAGGCTGCCTGGTAGCCGAAGCTCACCTTTGAGCAAATGCTCGATCTCCCCTGCAAGAACCATTGAGGGGCTAAACCCTCTACGCACACGCTCTGACAGTGCAGCTTCTCACAGCGATTGCCCCAGGGGGATGGCCTTCCGGCTCTACCCGCGCCGCCTGTCCGCGCGCCTGTCCGCGCGCTGGCCCCTGCCCCAGCTGCCGCCCCGGCACCAGCTCCGGCTCCGGCCCAAAACGACGGTCGTCTCCATGATCAGTTCCCCAACCAGGACCATTGCTACGTCGTCTTCACTAGTGAAGAGATGGGCAAACACAATCAACGCCAGCTCCGTCATGAGGTGAACGCCACCATGCCGGCAACTCCCCAGTTCATGCACTGGTCGGAGAAGCCGGTCACTTAGAGCCAGGCCAATCACCCCGCCGTGATGCCGAATCCCGGCAGCTACGCTCTGGACCTCAACCCTACCATCGCCACCAAGGAACGAACTTGCGGGTGCTGATAGATGGCGGCAGCAACATCAACTTCCTCTACCGCGACACGATGCACAAGCTGGGCCTGAAGATAGAAGACCTACAACCGAGCTGGACAGTCTTCCACGACATCATGCCTGGAAAGTCCTGCTCCCCTGTGGGCAAGATCACGCTCGACGTTCTCTTCGGCGGACCCGGCCACTTCCGTCGCGAGCCGGTGCTGTTCGAGGTCTTGGACCTCGCAAGTCCCTACCACGCGCTGTTGGGCCAGTCGGCCCTCGCCACCTTCATGGCGGTCCCCCATTACACCTACCACAAGCTCAAGATGTCGGGCCGCAAGGTAATCATCACCATCATGGGTGACTACAAGATGTCGCTCGAGTGCGCTCGAGACGGCAGCCGGTTGGCTGAGGCCCTAGAAATCACCGAGGAGAAATGACATCTCGACCGGCTGGTGGCCCTTGCTTCCACTAAGCCTGTCGTGCCGGCTCCTCCCTCGCAATCCGTCGGGCGAGGCCTCCTTCCAACTGTCCAAGGACACTAAGCAAATCCCGCTCAACCCGGCCAACCCGACTCAGTGTGTCAGCATCGGCTCCCGCCACGACAGCAAATAGGAAGGCGAGCTTGTCGACTTCCTTTGTGAGAATCGGGACATCTTCGCATGGTCCCCCAAGGACATGCCGTGTGTTCTGAGGAAGTTTGCCGAGCACAAACTACATGTCCGGCCGGACGTCAAGCCGGTCAAGCAAACCCTGTGCCGCTTCTCCGAGGAGAAGCAGCGTACCATAGGCGAAGAGATCGCCCGGCTGCTCGTAGCCGGTTTCATCATGGAAGTGTTCCACCCGGACTGGCTGGCCAACCTAGTCCTAGTGCTGAAGAAGAACAAGACCTGGCGCATAGGCATCGAATACACTAGCCTAAACAAGGCACGTCCCAAGGACCCATTTGCTCTGCCGCCGATCGATCAAGTCATTGACTCCACGGTCGACTGTGATTTGATGTACTTCCTGGACGCCTACTCCAGCTACCACCAGATCAAGCTGGACCCGGAAGACCGGCTCAAGACCTCCTTCATCACGCCCTTCGAAGCCTACTGCTACATCACCATGTCCTTCGCCCTGAAGAACGCAGGCGCCACCTTCCAACGGTGCATGCAGAAGTGCCTCCTGCCTCATATAGGCAGGAATGTCCACGTCTACATCGACGACATCATCGTCAAAACCAAGAAGCACTTCAGCCTCCTCGACAACCTCCGGGAGACCTTCACGAACTTGTGTGAGTACAAGATCAAGCTCAACCCGGAGAAACGTGTCTTTGGCGTCCCAGCTGGCCAACTCTTGGGTTTCTTTGTATCCGCTCGCAGCATCGAAGCTAACCCCGAGAAGATCAGCGCGACCGAGCGCATGCCCAAGCCGACCCGGCTTCGCGACATCCAGAAGTTCACTGACTGCCTTGCCTCGCTCAGCCGGTTCGTCAGTCGGCTGGGGGAGAAGGCCCTGCCTCTCTACAGGCTCCTTCGCAAGACGGCTTTGATCGAGACGGGTCACACCAACAAACCAGGCGTGTTCGACTAGCCTGGCGAGGCGGACGAGGCCTTCCGCAGCCACAAAAAGGCTCTCACCCGCGTGCCCATCTTGGCCACGTTGACTGAGAAGGAACCACTGCTCGCCTACATTGCGGCGACCACCCTTGTTGTCAGTGTCGTCCTGGTGGTCGACCGGCCGGAGGAGGGCAAGTCCCTGCCGGTCCATCGACATGTCCATTACCTCAGCGAGGTCCTCTCCGCATCCAAGCAGAACTACCCCCACTACCAGACGATGTGCTGTGGCATATTCTTCGCCGCCAAGAAGGTCAAGCAGTACTTCTAGGGGCATGGCATCACCTTGGTGAGCATGGCCCCGCTCGGTGAGATCAAGAGCGGTCGGGATTCCACTGGCCGGATCGCCAAATGGGTCATCGCCCTCGCCGAGCATGAGATCCGGTATGAGCCATGAACCGCCATCAAGTCGCAGGCGCTGGCTGACTTCTTTGCCAACTGGGTAGAGACAGAAATCATGTCGCCTCCCCCAGACTCCATGCATTGGCACATGCGTTTGGACGGCTCAAAAATGAGAACCGGCTTGGGTGCCGGCATAGTCCTCTCCTCCCCAAAAGGTGATTAGCTCAAGTACACCCTCCAGATCCACTTTGCCGCCTCAAACAACATGGTCGAGTACGAGGCCATCGTCCATGGCCTTCGGCTTGCCAAGGAGATCGGCATCAGGCGCATCCTCTCCTTCAGCGACTCCGACCTCGTGGTGCAGCAAGTCTCTGGCAAATAGGACGCTAGGGACGCCAACATGGCCAGCTATCGCTTCGTCGTACAACAGCTCACCGGCTCTTTCGTGGGATGTGAGTTCCATCACGTCCCATGGGCGGACAACGAGGCGGCTGACGCATTGGGAAAGATCGGCTCCACCCGACAGGCCATCCCAGCCGGCGTCTCCCTTGAGTGGCTGCTCAAGCCATGGATCAAGCCTTCCTCAGAATCAAAGTCAATCTTCATGCCGGCAGACGCCGCCGGCCCGTCAACAACTCCGGCTACCCCCGGCACCTTCGCCGCCGGCTCCCGCAACATCGGCCGCCTTGCCGGCGCCAGCGACGCGGCCGTCATGATGATTACCGAGCAGCCGGCCCCGGGGGCTGGCGAACCGGTCCTGGGGTTTGATCATCCAGTCTCGGGGGCTCCCGAGCCGGTCCCGGGGGCTGGCGGGCTAGTCCCGGGGGCTGGTCATCCTGTCTCGGGGGCTCCCGAACTGACCCCCGTCTCGGCACCCTCATGGGCCCAACCTATCCAGACGTTCCTTCTACGGGGCGAGCTACCCCTGAACGAGCCCTTAGCAAGGGAAATCCAACACCTTACCACAGCGTACGGCATCATCAACAACGAGCACGTCCATCGCAGCACCACCTTCGTCGTCCAGCGATGCATCGAGCCGGAAAGGGGCCTGGAAATCCTCCTCGACATCCACCAGGGTGAGTGCGGGCATCATGCCACCTCTAGGACCCTGGTGGCCAAGGCTTTCCTCCACGTCTTCTTCTGGCCGACTGCCCTCGAGGCGGCTAAGAAGTTGGTCGACGAGTGTGAGGGTTGCCAACGCTTTAGCACACAAAGCCACCTACCGGAAACAACCCTCCAAACCACCCCCCTCTCATGGCCCTTCGTCGTTTAGGGGCTAGACATGGTGGGCCCCTTCAAGACCGCTCGAGGCGGCATGACACACTTGTTGGTGGTTGTCAACAAATTCACCAAGTGGATCGAGGCGCGACCTATCAGGAAGCGGGACGGCCCCACAGCCGTCCGGTTCATCAACAACAGCACAGTTTGCTATGGCGTTCCCCACAGCGTCACCACCGATAATGGCACGAACTTCGCCAAGGGCGCACTCACGCGTTTCTGCTCCAAGCAATGAATCTGGCTCGACCTGGCCTCCGTCGCTCATCCACAGTCAAACGGTCAGGTCGAGAGGGCGAACGACCTCATCCTGTCCGGGATCAAGCCCCGACTCATGATGCTGCTGGTAAGGTCGGCCGACTGCTAGATCGATGAGCTGTCGGCCGACCTTTGGATCCTCCGGACCACCCCCAACCGATCGACCGGCTACACACCTTTCCTCCTTGTGTACGGGTCCGAGGCGATCATCCCCACCGACATCGAGTTCGACTCACCTCGGGTCGCCCTGTACACGGAGAAGGACACGAAGGAGGCAAGAGAAGACGGCGTCGACCTACTCAAAGAAGCTCACGAACTGGCCTTGAGCCGGATGGCCATCTACCAGCACAAGCTCCGACACTACCACGGCAAACGGATCCGGCCACTCTCCTTTCGCGATGGGGACCTGGTCCTGAGGCGGATCCAGCGAACAGCCGGACAACACAAGCTGTCCTCCCCATGGGAGGGCTGGTTCATCATCAGCAAGGTGCTACATAACAACGCATACTACCTAATAGATGCCCAGAAGCTGCAGAAGCGCAAAAGAGACGCCTCCGGCGAGGAGACGGAGCGCCCATGGAACGCGGTGCTCATCCGCCCATTTTACTGCTCAAAAAACCAATGTATGAATGCGTCCCCACCCTTTTAAGCTTATGAATGCAATGCGTACCCCAGGCCGGCTCTTGGGGCGCGCCTTGTTTCGTTTCCCTCAAAGTTTTCCTCGCTCACCGGCTCCCCGACCCGACTCCCGGGCCCGGGGACTAGCCGGCTGGTCCTAGGATGCTTCTCCCAGAAATTGGCTAAGTAATGTGAGCCGGACAAACCTCCCCACCCCTACCAGTTACAGAGCCGGCTCCCGGCTGTCCAGCTGATGGGGCCTCCGGGCGGCAAGGCTCGACTCGCACAAAAGGTCAAACGAAAGCAGACCCCGGCTAGGCCCAGCCGGACCACCGCCTCGCCTCTACCACTCTACTTGTCCTGAAAAACCCTCGCGGTTCCTAAGTTCTGAACCGGTCCCTCGAGGAGAATGCCCCGACCCAGCTATAGACCGGCTCCCGTCTGTCCGGCTGGCGGAGCCGAAACCAAAGGGGAAAAGGAAAAGGACCGAAAAGAACCAAGAGGGCGAAAAGGAATAAGGACGAGCCGGCAAGAGCAGTAAGGCAAACACGCTAAGTTTTCATAGCATAAACGTTGAAGACAAAAGTGGCCCACGTCCAGCATGGTTCATTACATAAACACACCCAGTGGGTGGACTCAAGCCTAACTTGCAGGAAAGAAAAAAGAAAGATAAAAAACGCCAGGGGGCTCAGGCCACCGGCGTGTCGCCAGCCGACGTGCCCCAGCCGACGCGTCGCTGGGCGGCTCGAATATCGCCTCAGAGGTGGTCGCGGCCTTCGGGTCGGCCTCCTTGGCCTTTAGGGCGGCCTCCTCGGTTCCGGCTGTCTCGCCGCTCGAGTTGATGCTCTCGTCGGCAACCTCATCATCCACCGGTCCTTGGGGGGCGCCGAAGGAGTCTTCAGGCAAAGGCTCGCCGTCCTCGCCAAGGGCCAGCAGGAACTCGTCCGCGTCGACGTACGACGCGAGCTCGTTGTCCCGGCGGTCAAGGGCCGGCTCATGGGCCTCCTGCCATGCGGCTGGCTCGTCCCGCATGGTGGCCAGCCGTCACAGATCCACGCCGCGATACCACGATGTGACGAACCGGAGCGCCATCTGCGGTCTGGCTCTGGCGGCCGACGCCTTCTAGGCTTCGAGGCGGGGAACGGCATGCTCCAGCCTTTGGGCCACGCAGTTCATCGGAGCTCCCTCGCGGCCCGGCCATAGAGCGGCAATGACATCTTTGTCATATGTCTTCAGCCGCTCCATGCTCCGCTCAAGGTGGGTCATCCGCATCTCGATGGCGAGCCCAATCTCGTCCACGTCACAAGCGGCGTCCTCCTTGATGGAGTGCTCGCACTCCCGAAGGTACTCCCGGTGCTCCTCAACGGCGCGCGCAGCACGACGCTGAGTTTCCGGGAAGCACCCTAGAAGAAAGAAGAAGGGAAGAAAAGAAGGGCAAATGAAACACAAGAATCAGCAAAGGAAAAAGCAACCGATAGGGGAAGAGGAAAATGGGCACTTACCTTCAATTGTGTTGTCCACCCCAAGGGCGAAATTGAGCGCTGCCTTCCGCTCCGACGCTACAGCCGCCTCCGGATGCGGCGAGGGATCTCTTGACGTCCTCGAGCGTCCTCTCGAGCTAGTCACCTCGTCTTGGAGGGCGGTAGTCCTCCGGGCAGTGTCAGCCGCCTCCTTGACGGCCGTCTCCCGGGCCTCCACCTCCTTTGTCGCCTCGGCCTTGAGCCGGTCCCGGACGGCCTCTTCGTCCGCCAGCTGCGCGGCCAGCCGGTCTTTCTGCTATGCGGCCGCCTGGACGTCTTGCGCCAACCGGTCCCACTCGGAGACGAGCCCGATCTTCTCATCCCGGAGGGCGGTGAGATTGCCTGCAAGGCAAGGCATGCGTCAGCCGGCTCTCGGGGGCTACATTCCCCTCCCACGAAGCTCAACTAACCTTGCACGTGCGCGAGCTCCTCCTCTAGGCGGTAGAAGCCATGTTTGCCATGGTCATGGATGGCGACCGCCTCCTCGAACAGCTTTTGCCGCAGGGAGGTTCCCTCCTATCACGAAGAAGCAAAGATCAAGACGCGCTCAAAAGAGATCCGGCCTTGCTGCCCGTCAGCCGGTCAGCCGGCCCACATCTCGAGGGGCTACACCCAGTGGGTGCGCTTGCACGCCCCCACTAAAGATTCTAAGTCAAAGCAATCGTGCTTACCTCTGCACGCTGCAGGGTGGCATCTGCCGCCTCCGCGAACCGGCCAGCTGTTGCCGGTACCGGTCCAGGACGCTCCCCAAGTCCTCGAAGGAGGGGACCGGGCCGCCCACCCGAGGAGCCGGCAGGGCCGGCGCACGCGCCAGCGCCTCCCAGTCTCGGAGCACCTCTTGCATTGACTGCAGGGTCCTCTGGGCCCGGCCGCCGCTGCCACCCGGGCTTGCCGCGGTGCCAACCTTCGAGGACGGGCTGACAACGGCAAGGGTCCGGGAGTCGCTTCCCACCGGCCCTCTGCCCAACACCGTTGCCGCCTCCGCCTCCTGCTGCTCCGGCACGACGATCGTGATGGAGGGTGCCTCCACCTCCAATGCCGCCACCTCTGGTGCTGCCTCTGACGCGGCCTCCGGTGCCATCGAGGCCTCCAGCACGTCAACCCGGTCCGGCTCGGCCACAGGCGAGGTCACGTCCGGCACCTCGTGTCGGGCCGCCTCAGGAGCCAGCTCCGTCGTCGTCTCCCTCACCTGGGCCGCCTTGTCCATGGACGGTGTCACTGGTGGATCCATGGTCGCCCCTCACGGCTCGCTCGAGGGAGGCCTTGACATGCGGGTCAATCCCGCCGCTGAGTCCGGTGCCCGCGTGGGATCCACCGACCTCCTCCGCCCCCGGCTGCTCGAGGTCCCGAAGTGCGAGGCCCCTCCTCTTGTTCCGGACATGGAGGCTCGCAGCTCCGTGAGCCTCCTCTTCTCCTCCCACTAGGTGGCCACGTGCTCGCGGGCTAGCCGGGTGGCAGCATCCGTCGGGTCCCCCGCCGGCTCCTCCTCATGGAGCTCGATGGGGTCACTACAGCTCCCAAGGACCGGTTATTTACTCGCTCATGACCCGGAAAAAAACTTACATCAAAAGGAAACTTACCCGATGATGAGGGGCAAGGCCCGCTTGGCACGCGGCAGCGGCTTCCGCGCGGCCACCTTCACCCTCTTCGGGGCTGGCGTGGCGGCCGCCGACCCCTCCTGAGCTGGCCTCTTCACCCGGCCGGCTGCTCCGGCCAATGGGGCTTGAGCCAGCCGCTCCTTGCTCTTTCAACCCTGATGCGCTGAGGGAGGAGGCTCGTTCAGAATCATTAAGTCATCGTCATCATCATCATCGTCGTCAGTCCAGTCCCTGATCGCGGGGGCAAGAAAGAACTCACCCGCTCCACTGGGCTCCCCGACCGCGCCGGATCCTCTAGCTCTGCTGGGGTTGCCGGCTCATAGGTCAGCCGGCTCGTCGGCTCCTCTCAAGGAGTCCACCCCTCCTCCGGAGGGCCTCCCGTCTCATAGTCTTCAGAGTCAGAGTTTTCACGCTTCGCCTCGAAGATCTAAGGGTACGGGCCATCCGGCGTATTTTGTTGCACCAGCAGCTACGGTCACCACGACAAAAGTAAGTTCTCCGGCCGGCTGGGGAGTATCAAATGAAGAAAGAGCCGCCTTGACGAAAGACTTACCAGGGGGACCGGTTAAAGCGGTCGTATGGCTCCATGTCGAAGGACGACGCGGGTTTCAGCATGAACGTCGTAAAGCCGTTCACCCGCCTCGCCACCTAAGCCAGTGTCAGGTCGATGGTGGACAGCCGGCAGGGGTCACGCCGGCCGGACATGTCGCAGATCCGGTGCGCCCTCAGCTAGAGGGGAAACACCTGGCGCGAGATGTAAGCCACCACCAGATCGGCAGCGACCAACCCCTCACAGCTCTTCAGCACCACGAGCCGGCCGAGCTCCTCCAGGGCCACGCCGCGTGGGGCAGACCCCAGCCAGTTCACTTGGGTGGACTGCGCATTGATGAACGGTGGCAGCCAGATGTAGTCCGTGTTTGGGTTGGTGTTCTTTACGTAGAAGAACGTCCAGTGCCACCCCTTGACGGAGTCAATGAGAGAAAGAGGTGGGAAGTGCATGACACTACAACAGCACACCACCGTGCCCTCGCAGGCACCGCTTTTCAACGGCTTGAGATAAAAGAGAGCGTTGAAGAAATCGATGAATGGGAGGATTCCGAGATAACCCTCGCATAGCGTCACGAACGCGGCGAGGTACAAGATTGCGTTGGGGCCAAGATGACGCGGCTGGAGGTCGAAACTGTCAAGAAGTTGGCGGAAGAAAAGGCTCACCGGGAGCCCAAATCCATGGGAGAAATGCCAGAGGAACACTACGTGTTCCCCGACTGTGGCGCTGGCACCACCACGTCGCCCGGCGCGTGTGCGACCACCCGCTCCTCCGGCAGCAGCATATGCGGATGGCAAAGCTCTGTGATGTCCGCCTCAACCACAACGGAGCCAGCCTAGCTCCCGCTACATCCATCGGCTATCGTGGCGGCGATGTAGCGTGTGGGCGCGGTTGCGGGTTCGAGCACAGTGTTGCACGAGGAAAGCAAAGAAGCAAGAATGCGGGGCAGCGAGAGGGCGAGCAGAATGCGGGTATCTCCGTCCCTGCCCCTCCTCCTCTCTTTATAAGGGAGGCCACGACCAGGGGACGAGGGATCGATTGCACCCACTCCCCCGGAAACCCCGCGGCGCGTGGGTGGCCCCGGACCGTAACGGCCGCTTCGGGTCGTAGAGGATGCCGGTCTACGCCCTGAGGCCTACTGGGCTACGCACTAGGCCAAGAAGGCTAGGCCCAAGCAGACGTCCCATCTCCCCGCATGCGCGGGGCCCGCCACATCATTACGCGCCTCGTGGTGCGCAGCGGGCCGGCTCGGGTCCCGGGGCGATGCGCTTGTGCCTGAGGCGCCAGGCCTGTCGACCGAACCGGTTGCCCCTTCGGCTTCACGCCAGAGGTGGGTGCCGCTGGGGGGAAGCCGCCTGCTCCCCTTTGTTTGCCGGACACGGGCCCCCGCCGGCTTCGGGGACTACTGACAGGGTTGTTACCCCTAGGTAGGCCAAACTAATGGGGTCATCCTCCTCCCCGCTTCGAAGGAAAACTAGACAATCGGCTGCCCATGGCCGGTTGGAGGACGTCCGGCTCGAGCTGCCGTCGGCTGGCGCCACGGACGAGTGATCAAGGGGACAACTCGAACCTCGGCCGGCTAGGTGAGGCCGGATGCCTTTGGGACGCCACCTCCGTTGACCCTGGGACGGACATGCGACATCCCACCCCTCTGCGCGTTGGTACAACGACACGACGTGACTAGCATGATGGGCGGCCCTGTGGCTACAGTGGCCACTGACGCACTACGGTGCATGTCTACAGTCCGGCCATCTAGGCCGCTGACCTTGCTGAGCGTGACCGGGCGAGGGAACAGTGTCGGCACGCCCTCGCCCACTCGATTACCTGCCTTGGCGTGGCTAAAGTGTGGCCGGCTGTACCAGAGACTTTCGCTGGCTGGCGCTAGATAACGCCTCCCGGGCGACCCGTGCCGCAGCAGGTGGGCGAGGGCCAATCACAAAGCCGGCTGGAGGGCCCCACCAGAGACGGGACCGCTCAGCCGATTGACCCCACGGACTATGAGACAGCATGAAGAGCGGGACCCCTTGGCCAGCCAGAGAGACTGCCACTCGGGTCCCTCCATCCCTGTACTTAGAACATATAATAACGGCTGGGGGGTTGGCCTATAAAACCCCCAGAGCCCCACATGCAACGGGGACGGACGATCGCCCACACCCACACCCACATAGAGGTTCCCCCTCACGCCATCTCTAGCAGCGGAGGAAGACGATCCGACAGCTCCTTCTTCCTCCTGTCGACACAGCTCCAGGAGCACCCTTGTACTCGTACTCATCCATCCAAACTAGACCAAGCAGGACCAGGGGTGTTACCTCCCACGAAGGGCCCCGAACATGGGTACATCGCGTGTCAACATTGCTTGTGCCCAATCTCGCACCCAGAGCCCGTCGGTGTCCTCTGGCCCCAACCGCCTATGATAAGCCACCATATCGCATCTATCATGAGAAAAGGACAACATGGAGGCATATGTGGATCCCACATCGGATCAAAAGCGCTTGCCGGCAAGGCTTTCCGGCAAGGTTTCTTTTGGCCCACTTCCCTCAAGGATGCAACTGCGCTTGTAACCAAGTGTGAAGCATGCCAGTTTCATTCGAAGAAAATGCGTCAACCAGCTCAAGCTCTTTAGTAAATCCCTCTCTCCTGGCCATTTTTGGTCTGGGGGCTCGACATATTGGGTCCTTTTCTCTCTGCTACCGGGGGCTTTGAGTACTTGTACGTCGCAATCGACAAGTTCAAAAAGTGGGCAGAAGTGGAACCAATGAGAATGGTGACAGCACGGTGAGCCGTCAAGTTCTTCAAAGGGCTAGTCTACCGCTTTGGTGTTCCCAACAGGGTCATGACTGACAACGGCACACAGTTCACGAGCCGGACCTTCATGCAGTATGTCCAAGACCTTGGTGGCAAGATCTGTTTTGCTTTTGTTTCCCACCCAAGGAGCAACGGCCAAGAGAAAATGGCTAATGTTGAAGTGCTGCGAGGCCTCAAGACAAGAACTTTCGACATGTTGCGCAAGTGCAGAAGGCGCTGGATTGATGAGCTGCCGGTGGTTCTTTGGTCAATCAGGACGATACCAAATCGAGCTACCGGCCAGACACCCTTCTCCCTAGTATATTGGGCAGAAGCAGTTCTCCCCACGGAACTCATATACGGGTCACCTCGAGTGCTCGCTTATGATGAGCTTGAGCAAGAGCAGTTGCGGCAAGATGACGCTACGCTCCTTGAGGAAGATCGTCTTCACGCTGTTGTGCGAGCTGCGCGCTACCAACAAGCCTTGCACCGCTATCATAGCTGCAAGGTTCATGCTCGAAGTCTTGAGGAAGGCAACCTTGTTCTTCCGCGCGTTCAGTCTGCCAAGAATTCCAACAAGTTAATGCCATAGTGGGAAGGCCCTTATCGGGTAGTACAAGTCACCAGGCCTGGCGCAGTCCGCCTGGAGACCGAGGATGGCATCCCAATGAGCAACTCCTGGAATATCGAACATCTTCGTAAGTTCTACCCATGAGGCACGGTTGTCAGGTCTCCCGGCAACCACCTTTTCTACAACTCTTGCCTTTGAAGCATGTAATCCTTGGTACAAAGCCAGGTGGAGACCCTGTGCATAGTTAAGTAAAGTTAAGTGTTCTGCAAATCTTGTCAATCATCATGTTTACTTATGTACGTGTTTGTCCGAGATATTGTATTGCGCTTACTACCGGCAAGAGCTAACAGACTGCCAAGGTTCCATATCCCTATTTTCTCTTCTTTATTTTTCTTAAAGGACAAAAATTCACCTCGCATGCAGCTTTGCCAGGAGAGGGGAATGGTGGTATGGGTACCGATAGGCGATGTTCAAAGAAAACATTTTACCAGAAGGAGTACGACAACAAAGAGATAAGTTGCAGAAACTCTAGAACATATTTTTGTTTTGTTATTCTCCTTGAATGATTTTGACCCTTGCATGGAAAACCTACATGCGAAGGAACCTTGTCGCGATCGGCTGCGCCCTTGCTCTTTTTCGAGTCCGCTCAACAAGTTAAGCGGCTGCGCTGAAAACGTTAAGGTAGCTTGCCACAATTGGTCGCTCCCTTATTTTGTTTCGAGTCTACTCAACAGTTTAGGTGGATGCACTAAGAATGTCAAGATATCTTGCTGGTAGCAATACCGCCAGCAGGTTGCTAAGGACCCGCTCCTCAAAGCTCTCGCGGCGGTGTTTGCACGTGCCGGCAAGATTCCAATTAAGCATAGGGTGAATCCATACAGAAGGAAATTAAGAAAGGGGGAGAGCATAAAATTATTCCAAAATCATAACAAATTATATTAGATTAATCTGGGATTCTAACATAAGATAAACTGTTCTTGGCATGGATGACGGTGAGAAGTAAGGCAACCAATCCTGACGATCGCCTTCAACCCGCTTGACTTGGCTTACCCTGTCGACGATGGTCGCGACGAGTTCCTCAAAGGCCTTGACGTCGACATCCCTTGGCAGGCGGTCGAAGACGTTGAAGAGGTTGATGTCGGGGTTCTTGTGCGCCACCTTGATAAGCACCTTGTGGAGAACGGCCTGGCATAGTTTGCGCGATTCCCTAGCCAGATAGGATGTTTGGTCGGAGTGCAACTGCTCCAGGGCTTCAAGCGTGCGGTCTAAGAACATGTGGAGCTTGGCGCTCATGGAAACTCTGTCATCAGAAGGGTACATTGGATGTCCGGTTAGAGTGAAGTGATCTAGGCCCATGGGGGATAGTTGTGCGGCAAGCTTCTCCGCAACGTCGACGAGTTTCTCAGTCTAGATTTGTACTCCATGCACATAGTCGTTGTGGACGGTAGTGGCACTCTTGACCAGCTCCTTCTCATGTCGGAGGTTTTTGACAAAAGCCTTCTCACCGGTCCTGACGGTCTCAAGAGTCTCGGTCAGCGTAGCCTGCTTCATCCTCAGATCATCAATGGATTCACTGGCTGAAGAGAGCTATTTGGTCTTGTCGGATATGGTGACCTGCATCTCCATCAGGCCGTGTATGGCTTTGGTTCTCCTTGTCTTGAGTGATGAGATCTTCTTGCCATGACCCTCAAGACCTGTCACCAGCTCCTTCACCCTCTCCTCCAACAAGCTCTTGGCGGCATCTACAGTCTCAGCAGCATCGACGACCTCCTTCAGCTTACCGGCGTGATCTACAGTCAGAGCTTCAAGCACCTCCTCATGTTTCTGCTCTAGCTCCTGGGTCTGCCACGCTACAAGCCCTTCGATCTCCGCTTCCTTGCCGCGAAGCTTGTCGGAAAGCGCCTTCTCGCTAGCAACAAGGTCATACTCATGGGCGTCGAGCCCGATACAACGCTTCGTCAAGCGAGCTTCCTCTGCAGCAGCCTGTTCCTTGGCTCAGTTGCTCTTGACCAGTCTTCAACTCCTGGAAAGCCTGGGCGAACCAGGCGTGCGTTTCCTCGATGCGCTTCTAAAAGTCTGCCTCAGTCGCTCCCATGACTGCTGCCCTGAAGTCCAGTTTCTCCTCTCTGGTGCGGTAAAGCGCTTGGAGCTTTCGGAAGTTTTCGCCCATGATTTGGAGGAGTTGCTATTCTGGGGATTTCTGTTGCTGGCACTTGGTTCATCAACAATCTCGAGCCTGGCAGTAACAACGATCTCCTCGTCAAAAACATCCCCTTTAGATGACACCTCAGTGCTTCCTATGCCGGGGATGCTGACAAACAAGTTTTCGCCAACCCTGAGGTACCTGCTGGACAAAGGGGCTTCGGGTGGAGGCGATTGGTCCTTGACGGCCGCCTCCCCGGCAGCTGGTGTCTCCGTTGCTTATGTAGCGCCTAGCGCTCCTATGGCAGGAATGTCGTCAGTACGGTCACCGGCCTCCTCGCCGGCCTTCTCGGCAGAATCCTTGGCGGCCTCCTCCTGCGCAACCTTGGCAGCCTCGGTGCTGGTGACCTTGGCGGTAGCAACCTTGGTGGCCTCGAAGCTAGCAGCCTCAGTGGCGACATTCCTGGCGGCCTCAGCACTGGCGGCCTCGGCAACGACACTCATGGAGGCTTCCTCGGCACCGATCCTATCGGCCTCGGCGCCAACATCCCTAGCGGACTCCTGGATGACGGTGTCAACATACATGTGCTCTGTCGAGGGAATGTCTGAAGGCCAATAAAACAAACCAGACAAGATTGAGGTGGAAGTTCAAGCAGACAAAAAATAAGAAGAACATTAATAACGAGTACATGCGCCAACATCGGTTGCCGGCGTAGACCTGCCACTGCCCGTGCTTGCTGGCTCTTCCTCGTCGCGATAAAGCGCACTAGAGGAATTCCTTGCCAAAGACCAATCTCTGGGCGGCGTAGATGATGGAGGCGGTATGTCCGAGACGGCCTCTGATGGTTCTCCTTGACGCTGCTCTCCTCCTACACATCTGGTGATGCCAGCAACAAAGATGCACATCCCGACACTTGCCAGCGGGAAGTGAGTAATGGGCTCACGCTAGGGGCTGCGCTAGGGGATGAATGAGGACTGCATCGTCTGCTAGTCTCCAGGTTGACGGCGGTCGTCTCTGGCACACCTGAAGTGCTTGCCGGCGGCTCCTCACCTGTCGAGGTCTTCGCCCTCTTCGCTACCCTTTGCGCCAATGTTTTTGCATCCCTCTGGAGACAAGCAAAAGCACAGCAAATGAGTCAAGTAAAATCAAAAATTCCAAAGGCAAAATATGTGATAAGATCCTTACTCCTCATCTTCTTCTTCCGAGCTAAGGGTAGAGAGGTCGAAGGCGACTTTCGCCGTGGTGCCCGTTGAGGAAGGAGGAGTGGTGCTCCTGGGTCATTTTGCCGCGGCGGGCGCAGGTTGCCAATGAGCTTCTTGTCGCTGTGTGGCCTTGCAAGCCGCCCCCTTGCTGGGGGCTGCACTACTCGAAGAAGCCTGACGGACCGGGATCCCAGAAGCAGCGCTCTAAAGGACGCGCCTCTTCCTTGACTCAAGAGTTGGGGCCTCCTCGAGCAGCTCCTCCTAGGCTGTGTCCACAGCAGGACGGCCCCCGATAGGTGGGCCGCCTTGCTCCTCGGCGGTCCCACCCTGCCCGGCAGAGTTCTCGTTCGGTAGCGTTTTCCGTCCACTGGTTTCCTCTTCCAAGAAGCCGACGGCTGCTGGCCTCCGCAGCGTTTCCCGGCCTTTGCTTCCTCCATCCTAGCGGCAATATATGCCACTTCTTCCTTAGTCGTGTCGCGGATGAGGCGCCCTTCTTCGTGGATGGCTTTCTCCGTCAGGTTATCAAAGAATTGTTGTGCCTGCTCTTCGGATGGTTCCATCAAGCTCGCGTCGAGGCTGTGAACGTCAAACGCCGGCATCATGGCGATGATCAAACCTAGAGAGGAGTTGTTGCACAGAAGAATTATGCCTGTCGACAGCTTACATACCATGCTACCCCTGAACAGTCTCTGGCAGAGAGCTATGTGCTGCATAAATGTCAGATTGTTGTTCAGTCCAAGGCTTAGCCCCGTGATGTCTGCCATGTTCTGGAATTCCCAAGCTAGACTCCCCTTGTTCTGCAGAGGGGCGATGCGCTGGCGAGGGAAATCGGCGCCTATCATCTCGAATGTGAGACCGGTAGTGTCACGCCCAAGATGCGGTCCTATCCTTATTTAGGCACGAGGGCATCGATAGGGATAGAAGCGCATCTCGTCGTGTTGCAAGAATGGATATCATTACAAGTACATGTACAGAAGAGATGAGTACATGGAATTGGCTTACACTGGCCACAAGCGACATGAGAGTCCCATCAATACAACAACATACTCAAACATCATACAGAAGAGCAGGGTCTGACTACGGACGAAATCAAACGATAAAATGACATCCACCCTTGCTATCCCAGGCTGCCGCCTAGAACCCATCCTACACTAATGAAGAAGAACTCCAAATCAAACAAGCAAAGCGCTCACATCAAATCACCACATTACCTGTACCTGCAGCTATTGTTGTAGTAATCTGTGAGCCACAGGGACTCAACAATCTCATTTCCAAGGGTATCAAGACTATTAAAGCTTAATGGGTGAGGTATGGTTAAGTGGTGAGGCTGCAAGAAGCGACTAAGCATTTATTTGAGTGGCTAACTTATGAGTACATAAAGTAGAGTATGGTGGTCTACTCATAACGGACGTGAACAAGCAATGATCACTAACTGATCCTGAACACCTACTTACGTCAAACATAACCCCACCGTGTTCTTTTTCGGATAAGAACTCACAAGAAGAGACAGTCACAGTTACACACACAGTTGGTGTATTTTATTAGAGTTTACTTCAAGTTTGCTATGACCGGGTGTTAAAGAAAGTATCCAAGTTTGGCACATAACTGCGGGCATGACTTCTCGAAAAGATTTAACCTTGTAGGGGTGATCCAACTCATCCATCATAAATTAACCACACGCAGCGGGAATAACCTCAACCACGGATCTCGTGATCTTCCTAGACAATTCCAAAGGAAATCCGACACCTCGAGATAGCTCGAAGATAATTAGAGCTCCTCACTCAAGACATTCAAGAAAGGTAAAACAAATCCAGCAAGGCCCCCAACGTGTCGACGATCCCGATAGGAGCCGCGTATCTCGTTCTCAGGACACGGCGGATAAGCTAGTGTACGGTGGTCTGATAGAAATCTCCCAAGTTGCCCTGGGTTAGCCCCGCACAGTGCTCTAGTTTGGACCAACACTCATGAGGAGCACTGGCCCGGGTTGTTGATTAATTATCCACAGGGTCCGGAAAGCCCCTATGCAAGTTCATTCGTTATTAGGCAAATGTAGTACCAATGTTAGGCCTTGCCAGACAAGCTTTATTCTAACCCGAAAATCAAGGGGGTCCCCATAACAACCCCAAGCATGTTAGGAGCGCTCAGTTATGGAACATAACACCGGTTCACAAGTAACTAGGGCGGCATGAGCGGAACAAAACACCGAGCAAAAGGCCAAGACTTCCACCCTTTACCAAGTATATATGTGCATTAAATTAAATAGCAGCAATATTGTGATATAACAAAAGAATTTCCATGTTGACACATGGAATCAATTGCACCTGCAGCTAGAAATGCTATAAGAAGGGCCGAGCAAGCGGTAACATAGCCAAACAAAGGTTTGCTGGGATGTGGAGGGGTTAGAGGCTTTTCATGGCAATGTTGGGAGGCTTATCAAACAAGTGATAGGTAGCGCGACATAGCGATATAAAGACGAGACAACTAGCATGGCAATGATAGTAATGGTTTCCAAGGAAATGAGTCATCTTTCCTGAGATCCCGCTCAGAAGAGGACCGAGTCCATGAAGAAGACGAGCCAACGTAGTCGAACGAATCCTCACACTCCGAATGCTTTCGGAACTCTATCGAGAACAAGCAATTGGAAACAAACAATCAACACAAGATACACCAGAACATATGCATGACATGATGCGCAAACAAATATGATGCATGTCCGGTTTAATATGCAAGGCATGACAATTCACATCAAACCACTACTACACATTAAAGTGAAGCTCAATATGCAACGAGTTGGATATTGACGATCCACGTTCGATTTATTTAGTTCATCTCGTTTAAGTACTCATCAGTATTAAATGTTGCTAAACATGGCAAGAGGTGAAGCCTAAGTAAACTATCTATTTAGGCATCTTAAATGAGGCCGGAAACAACTTATAGCATTTCCGAAATGACCCCATATGTTAATTTTGAAATTGGTCCAGATCTGAACTAATCATATTTTATATTGGTTAAACAACAGAGTAAAGCATACCATGCAATTCTACACATAATTCTAGTCGATTTACATATATGGAAAATCTCAAACGTAGCTACGGCCTAAAAGATATGAGTAACGCAAGATGCACATGTCATGAATGCAAATGCATGGAAAATACCAATCACAAACATTTAAAATCATGAATGCAGCAAGTTATTATAAAACTACATGAGATTCTAATCAAGATTCATATGCAACATGTTCAAAACGGAGCTACGGTTCAACAAATACAACCAACACAAGTTTTAGTTGAAATCTGCCCAAAACAGCAACTTAGCATTTGCACGCATGAAAACAGCAAGCCGCAAGACTCTAAAATACACAAACTAAGCATTAGGAAGTAGTATGTGACACACACTTCATTTCGTCTTCACATATCATAAGTAAAACATGCATGGATCACAATAGGTTCATGTAGAAAATTAATCACAATTAATTATGCAAGACTGGCCTAATCACCTTATAGCAAGTCATTTATGCAAATAAAAATGCAAACATCATGCCAACATTTTTATCATGCATGAAAATGCGATGCCGATAATATGAACATTTTAATATATTATTTTCTTAATTCCGATGCACGGTTAAATAATTATGACAATGCAATTTAATGGCAATTATGCAAAATCACAGAAAATGGCATGTTAAACATTTTAAACATGGATAATATTGTCATATAAATAATCTACATGTTTTTTTCTAAAACTTTCATATATGAAACATTTTATTACGATGGATGGTTAAATAGCTATAATCGTTTAAAATCGTGCAATTTACTGAATTAAAGAAAGAAAAAAATGCAACGCCTAAAAATAAGAATTGCGTAGGGGGGCTTCTCACCCTAGGCCAAGCCCATCTGCAGGGGCGGCTGGGTCACGCTGGGGCAGAGGTGCTAGTCGGCTGCATTTGGGATGGCCCACGCGGGCGAGCGAGCGGGGCGAGCGGGCGAGCCCTCGTCCTCCTCCTCCCGAGGGGAGGAAGTGAGGTAGGCGGCGGCGCTGGGCATCTCCGGCGACGGCGGCATCCTGGAAGCGAAGACGGGGCGAGGCGAGGTAGGATCCCGTGGGCGGCGGCCCGGATCCGTCCATCGGGTGGTGGCTTGGGGCGAGGGAGCTCGGGCAGCGAGCTTGGCGTCCGACGGCCATGGCAGAGCTCCTGCAGAGAGAGAGGCCGGTGGGGTGAGAGAGGGAGTGGGAGAGGAAGGAGGGAGAAGGAGAGAGAGGTGGAGTGGCTATAGGGTCCTGCTCCGGTGACCGACGATGGCGGTGCGGGGTCCGGCAGGGCGGCGCGGTGGGGGAGCTGCGGGGGCGCTCGGGAGGAGCGGGGCAGCCATGGGAGGAGTTGCGGGAGCTCGGGCTGATTCGTGATGGGCTTTCGCGGGCCTGGCGGCTAGAGGAGGGAGAAGCTACAACTGGGACTGGTTTGGCACCGGGAATGTGGGGGATTAGGGTTAGCTGCCCAATTAGGAAGGGGAGGGGGTCTATTTATAGCTTAGGGGCTAGGGCTGACGGTCTCTGTCCGTTTTCGGACCGCCGGCTGACGATTCGATGGTCCACAAGCGGAGGGGGCTATGGTGGCTGTGCAGAGGGGCTAGGTGGGGAAGAGAGGGAAGTGCGGCCCGTGACACGAAGGTTTCAAAACACCAACAACGTCCGACGAAATACCGATGACGACACTGCTACGGTTGACCGACGGGGTATCAAACGAACTCTAAACGCGACGAAATTCGACGGGCGGTCTACCTCCAACATAACTATACCGCACACCAAGTTTTGACCCAATCCAAGAATATTATTAGTGCATCTCTTAAAACGGTTTTATTTAAAGATGTCGTGGGCGCGTGCATGTGTTGTTGGTCTCGAAACGGGAAATGAACGGATGCAAGATTTCCAAAACGAATGATGATGCTATGCAGATGATGCGAATGATGCGATGATGAATGCAACAACCGGACGAATCAAAGATGAGAACAGAAATAAAAGGGGAATCTTATGGAATCTTCTGGAGCATCGGTCCCGGGCTGTTACAGGTAGCTCTAAGGCGGTGGATCTAGGTAGTTATGACTATGAGCTTCTCATCCTCAGGGTCAAAGTCGCTCCAGTCATTGCCGCGCGCCATCTTCGTTTGTCGCGGCAAGCATAAAGGCTGGAATTTCTCCTCCCGAATCTAGAACCATCTGCCTCGCCACTCATCCCACTTCTCGTGGTAGGCCCCGTCTGGGTAAACCTCCTTGGTTCTTGGCCTTGGCATCCAAGTGATGGAACCAGAAAGGGCTTCGTCTAGTTGGATGTGGGGAATGAAGTAATGGCAGAAAAAGGGCGTTGCTAGGAACTACTCTGGCAAAGTTTTTGCAAAAGTGAACGAAAACTGACATGCATGTCACGACATTCGGCGTGAAATCTAAGAGTTGGAAGTCGTAGGTGAGCATGATGTCGTTGAAGAAGTCCGAGAAAGGGGGCGAAGCCTGCAATAAACAAATCGGCAAAGAAGTGATGTTTATCCGGGCCGCCCTTGGAAGAACCTGGACTCACACGGGTGGCGGAATTCGCTTTTGTCTTCGTCGCCCACATGCTCTAGTATCGCTCCTTTAGAGGACCCACGTCAAGCACCGGCAAAAAGATGGCGTGCTCCTTCTGCATCCTCACCAGCTTGCTCTTCGAGACGGCGGTTTTCGCATCCTTGCCCTTGCTGGCCTTGGGCTGCATGGTGGCTATGGATGTGGAGGCTGAGGATGGAGAGGGCATGGAGGCGCGGATGAATGGGAGGAGCTCTGTTTCGGGCTTTGAGGAAGAAGACGACGGTGGTTCTCAGACTGAGGAAGACAGGAGGTAAATGAGCAGCGCCTCTGCGGTTTCCTTCTTATGGGGAAGGCGCGGGGCAGGCTCATTATGAGATTAATATAGAAACACCTCGTGAGCAAGCTGCGATGATAGCCGCGCCACGCACGTCCCTGACTTCCCGCATTCAATGGGCGTTGTGGGGGGGGGGGTAGGGAGAGCGTAGTAATGGAATGATTACATCAGTTAATATCTGCCACACGTGCCCGTGCACTGTTTCGGCCTAGCCCAACAACGCCTCGCACCATGTATGGCCCAGGCCCTGGGGCTCCAATTGGTGTACTAAAGTATGGGCTTTTTTAGTAACCCGTACTTATGCATGGATAGTTGTAGCCAGACCTGCGGCAGGGCCTGCCAGGGAGCAACTTAGAGCAAATACAACAACAGTCAAGAAAACATTCGAATCAGCAGAACGAAGATCGAAGGCTGGGACCCGCGCAAGATGTTGCCGGGATGGCCACTAAACCCCGGCAAGAAGCGCACCCGGCAAGGCCTAACCATTCTGCCAGTGCAGAGGCCAGGTGTCAATCCACCAGGCTACGTGTCAAGGCGTGGGCGTTGGAGAGGCTAAGCGGTGCCGGTGGGACGGGCTCCTGTCCCGTCCTGTAGATGGTCAGGACCGCCTAACAAAGCATTAAATGTGTTTGTCTCGCACCGTCAGTGTTAGGTATGATAACATTGTAGCTCTATACACCTCGTGTATGCAGAGTATGCCACTGTTGGTGACCCCTTCGAGTATAAAAGGAGGCTCAGGGCATTACAGTAGAGGACTTTTTGACTTTTGGACTTTTGGACCTTTTTCGACTGTAGAGGATCTTCTCTAGCCCGTTCTGCATGAGCACCACCTAACACTATAGCGCTCCCTGAACCTGAGCTATAACTCATCCAATACCACTAGGCAAGAGTAAGGTTTTATGCATCTTTGCGGCCCAAACCTGGGTAAAATCCCGCATGCTAGCCATTGGATCTGCTCTTTGTGCTAACCTTCTTCCCCACTGAACCCAAAAGGGATCCTCCTCGATCCCTTGGTGCCGTTTCCCCCGACAAGCATCGCACGCTCCCTACCCTCATACAAAGGTTGACAATCAATAAACAAATCATGCTACGACTTCCTTACATAACAGTTCACCATACGTGCATGCTACGTGAATCACAAACCTTTACACAAGTATTTCTACCAATCCACAATTACTTGCTAGCATGACTCTAATATCACCATGTTTATATCGCAAAACTATTGCAAGGAATCAAACACATCATATTCAGTGCTCTATAAGTTTTATGTAGGATTTTATGACTAACCATGTGAATGACCAACTCATGCTAACTCTCTAAATAGATATAAGTGAAGCATGAGATTTTAATTATTTATATAAAAGATATTCCCATGCTCTAACACATATAAATGAAGAAAAATAGCATTCTCCAAATGGCGGTATTCTATGTGTAGAGAAACAGGCAATCCAAACTTCAAATGATATAAGTGAAGCACATGAAGCATTCTAGAAAGCCATACTCAAAAGATATAAGTGAGGTGCAAAGAGCCTTCTATAAATCAACCAAGGACATTCTCATACCAGCATGGTGAAATATTAGAATAAAAATAAAAACCACACGACGCTCCAAGATTTACGCATATCATGTGACGAATAAAAATATAGCTCAAGTAAAACTACCGATGGTTGTTAGAAGAAAGAGGGTATGCCTTCCGGGGCATCCCCAAGCTTAGTTTCTTGGGAGTCCTTGAATATTACCTTGGGGTGACTCGGGAATCCCCAAGCTTAGTCTCTTTCCAATCCTTATTCATTCATCCATCGTGATCTCACCCAAAACTTGAAAACTTCAATCACATAAAACTTAACAAAACCTTCGTGAGATCTGTTAGTATAATAAAACAAATTAACACTTTAAGTACTCTTGCAAACCCATTCAATTTTTTTTAATTTTTGCTACCATAATATAACTTTTTCATGGCTTATACCACCAATACAATCGATAGTTTCATCAAAATGAGCAAAACAATGCATCAAAAACAGAATCTGTCAAAAACAGGACAGACTGTAGTGATCTGAATATTCACCATCCTTCTGTAACTCTAAAAATTCTGAGAAATTAGGACGAGGTCAATAATTTATATAAAAGTATTGTGTAAAAATTGCAGAATTTTTGCACGCTCCAGTAAAATATAGAAATTCAAACACTGCAGCAAAAGTTTCTGTTTTTACACAACACATATCAAACAAACAATTTAAACATCCTAAAGGCAAATATTGGCACATTATTTTTATAATACAATGGATTTTTACATGGGGATAATTATTTTTGTTGAAAAGTTTCTGTAATCAAGATTCAGAAAGTTTGCATGGGCATGAACAAAGTTCAAGGCTAGCCCCAACTTCAGTGTTGCTCGTCTTTCTCAGTTTCAGTTTTCTTTTTGAAAAGGTTTTAAGTTCCCCACTTTATTTTTTTTAAACTATATAAAATGACACAACGTAATAAAGTGACTCTCTAAAACTTCCGGGTTGTCTCCCTGGCAGCGCTTTCTTTAAAGCCATTAACGTAGGCATATAGTGCTCAAGTAATGGATCCACCCGGATCCCAAGGTATATCAACGCCAATCTTAATTAACATAGAGAGGCGGTGATGTAGTTCCTCTCTCATAATAATTGCAAGTAGGAGCAGCAATCACATGCATATGATATTTATCAAAATTATCATGTGCAATAGTAGAAGCCAACCCATCTATATAATCCTTAATAAGTGAAAACTTCTCCGATATAGTGTAATTTGGAGAATTCAAAAGGATAATAGGACTATCATGTCTGGGTGCAATAGCAACAATTTCATGCTTAACATAAGGAACTATAGCAAGTTCATCTTCGTAATCATAATTCATATTGGCTTCATGGCCACAAGAATAACAAGCATCAAGTTCATCAAAAAGGGATATTTCAAAAGAATCCAAGGGATCATAGCAATCAACATAGCATTCATCCTTCGGTAAGAATGAAGGGAAGTTAATCAACGTATGAGTTGAAGAGTTACTCTCATTAGAAGGTGGCATGGGTAGCTAATCCGCTCTTCCTCCTTTTGTTCTTCGCTCTCCTCCTCATCTTTTTCATCTAATGAGCTTACAATTTCAGCAATTTCCTCTTCCATACATTCCTGCAAAATATTAGTCTCTTCCAAGGCAGAGGTTATTCTGTCAATAAACACTTTAACATAGGCACCCTTAAAAGCATAGTTCTCATAGCAATATTTAAGTATAGAAAAAAAATTGGATTTGTAAATAATAGCATCATACTTTTCAATGAAATAAGCAATTTCATAGGCACCCTTAAAAGCAACAAATTCTTCAGTTTGTTCAACATCATTATAGCAATAGGCCTCCTTGGCGTAAGAGGACAATATTTCCTTATCATTAAACACACATTGGTAGGGAAGGTGTTTTGTAGCTTCTTTAGAACAAAAAGTAAAATCATGCAATTAACACAAGTTCCAACATAACTACACAAAGTATTATTTTGCTGCCACAAGAGTTCCCCTTTTTGAGATAATTGGTGTCGCACATAATGAGCATGCTCATTTGATGACTTTCCCTCAACTAAGCTAGTTGGGTTTTCAGCACGAGCACAAGTGGATCGAAGATGACCCAAGTAATATTCTTCGGTGGTACGGAACACTAGTGGTTCCTCAACTTTTGGAGTAGCAAGTACAACTATTTTTGTTGGTATTTTACCATATCTAAAAATAGAAAATAACTTAGAACAGAAAATAAAATCTACTTAGTGATAAAGCAAACAAGCACGCACGAGAATATTCACCCCACGCTATTGCTCCCCGGCAATGGCGCCAGTAAAACGTCTTGATAAACCACAAGTATAGGGGATCAATTGTAGCCTTTCTCGACAAGTAAGAGTGTCAAACTGTCGGGACCCCGATCCTAAGCCATAAGAATCCAACCTGTAACACATCACATCAGTTTGCGGTCTCACGCGTGGTTAACTTCACGGCTGCCACCTTACCTGGGCCGGGACCGTTTGCGTCTTTTGAGTCACGTATGTGAATGTGTCGCTAGCATTGAAATGTCAAAGAACCCGGGCCGACATGACTAGTCGTACAACCCAAGTGGCACATCTATAGAGGGACAGGCATACGTAACCCAACAATGTAGGTGTCGATCTCTAGCGTGTGTAGACGAGTCATAGCAAGCTACAAGGACTCCATTATACTGCGAGACATTTCCCCGAAGGGACAGACATAGCAGCAAAGAAGGATACACGTCGGACAATCAATGTGTCCGGAGCAGTAGATAGCTACCAAGGCTCGGTGGAAGCACAAAGAGGCATTTCCCCATAAAGAGTACTACTAAAGGCACACAATTAGGTGTCAAATCCCATACATACTGTTGCACGTCACACATACGCACGACATGCCCGATATGCATAGATACAACTATGGCATCACAACATAACCATACAACATTACAACATTTATTTAGAAGGCTCGGAAGAGCCAACACAATAAGATGTTACAAACAGGGTCACAAGACCCAACATTGAGAGCATACAAACAAACAAGCGGAAGTTAAACATGTCTGGGTATAGACATCTACAAAAGTAGGTGGAGGAGCCTGAAAAAGCTACAACGACCCTACCAAAGGAACCAGACCTCTGTCTAGGATTCACAAGCTAATCCGGTCAGCATCGAACTTCATGTCATAAATACCACTAATGAGACTGATGTCTCCTCTGCAAAAACATAAATTAAGAAAACGTGAGTACAATGGTACTTAGCAAGACTAACATCAGAACTAAGTACATATGCATTAGTATCAATGAAGGGGGTTGTAGAGTTTATTGCAGCAAGCCAGCTTTGACTCTTGGCTAACTTGTACTATGATTACAAGTGCTTTCTTTGAGGTAGGATAGCGCACACGAGTCCACATATTCACCAAATCAATACACCACTATGGATCCGCTTCCGTCTCCTTACAAGAAGGCCATCCATAGCACTCACGCTTATCTTGCGTATTTTAGAGTATCCACTTCAAGTTGTCAATGAACCACATAAGCAATCCAAGTTGTCCATATCCGAGGATGTGGCTATTCGAATAGATACATAACCCTGCAGGGGTATACTTCTTCACACACGCTCTCGCCACTTATCACCATATGCACGTCATGCATCTAGGCAACCTTCAAGAGGAAGCACTGACGTGGGCGCCAGCCACGACCGTCAACCACACAATACCCTAGTCTAGGTTTATCGCCTATTTGAGACTGAACCCGCACGGAAGTTCGGCCGAAGTTTTCTCTACGGCCTCAAACGATGTGCGCAGGGTTCCCAAGCACACCGTTCGGGTGCCACTTGGTACACCGTGCCACTGTGCGTATACCGCATCATAGCCCACCCCATCAGGCAGTGCTATGCACATCCGCCAACACTTTTCCTACAGACACTAGAAACTAGTTGCAACTCCTGGACATAGGTCTAGGCGACTAATAAGCCGAGAGAGGTCGAGTTACCGGAAGCCAATGTGTGGTAGTATCTTGTCTTGGATAACATACACATAACTCAGTTCCTAAGCATGGTCCCAATGAGACAACCCGCCATGTACGCCTACATGACCCCTCATCGCTACCTTTACCAAATCTTGTTCACACAGTTAGCTCTCACATAGTAGGTCGTGAACACTGCTATTCCGATTCATCGCCCAGATGGATCAGACCCGACACGACACAACTCTAGGCATAGTAGGCACAGTAAGTAAGCAAGCATGGATGAGTAAGCACAACAAGGCTCAAGCAGTTGCTACTCATGCTAAGTGGTTTCAACCATGTACTGTGACAAAGACAGGTCATGCAAAGGAATGGGTTCAACTACCGAGAACAGGTAAGATTTGAATCGTTGTTGTCCTAATGAAGTAAAAGAGAGCAGGAGCAAGAGAGTGGGTTCATATCAGCATGCCCAAGGAGGGTTGCTTGCCTGACAGTCCTAGAGATAAAACTTCTCTTCATTAGTGTCAACGGTCGCATCGTCGGAACTATCGTCTATCGAGAAGGAACAAACATCGGCAAACAGGAAGGAGGAACACATTCAATGTGATGCAACAAACATGATGTATGATATGACAAGTTAATGTACAGAATTGACCTAGTGAAATAGGTACTCGTATTAAGTGAAGTGGTATTCAATTATATGCTAAATTCCAACTTCAACACTATTTATTATTTTACCCTAATCATGAAATGTCCTACTTGGTGATGTTAACTTGTTCAAACATGCACGATCACGGCATAAACAGATTCATTGGATTTTTCTGATCATTTTTCATATATAAATTATTTTCATCTGAGTTACTGTTGAATTTCTATGATTTTTGGAAGTTTTAAACATTTTCTAGAATTTCCTGATTTGATTTTTAATACAGAAAATATTAACTGCATCAGCATTACGTTAGGCTGGCATCAGCGGGTCAACCATGCTAGGCCCAGGTCAAACCTGACCGGTGGGGTCCACTGGTTAGTGACCCAGGGGTTAATCCCGCGCTGACCGGGGTTTGACCCACTCCTAGGGCACGCTGTGAGAGGTTAGGGGGGTCGTTAGTGGCTAATTAAGCCCTAATGGCCGGCCAAGTTAGCGCTCGCCGGAACATCGCCGGCGATGACCAAAACCACGGTGGCCGGGCGCCGGAGTTGGCTACGTGGCTCGTTTCGACGCGCGGTTAGCACCAGGGGGTAGCCCTTGGTCGCGCCGATCCATTTGGGACACCGGAGGGGTCGTGGGTTCGCCGGAGCAGTGGCCGGCGACGAGCTGTGCGGCAGCGGAAACTCGGGCATGAGCAGGATCTAGCTAGGGGACGCGCTTGACAAGAGGAAGAGAGGGGAGAGGAAGAGGAGCTCATAGGGAGCTACGAGGAAGACTCGGTTGGCTCGGGGAGGTGCTCGGGTGGCCGAATCGACGCCGGTGATCTCCTGCTCCTGAGGTTGAAGACGATGGCATCGAGGTGCTACCGTGCTTCTGACGAAGTTTGGCTCCACGGGGAGGTCATGGGGGTTGCAGGGAAGCTCAGGGCCGCAACTATGGTCGAGGGGAGGCACTGGCTACGCGGGCTGCGACGACGAGCTTGAGCAGGGCTCGGCCATGGCGGGGAGAAGGCGAGAGAGCGAGAGGATGGGAAAAATGGAGGGGTCGGCAGGATCCAGACAGCTCTCTGGGGTCTATCCCCTTGCTAGCGCGATGAGGAGGAGGCCAAGCAGGCAGGAGGCATGGCGCCCTGGACTCCATTGTCGTGCCCTCATCTCCTCTGCCTACTGGCAGAGGTAGACGATGACTGGTAGATGGGCCAGTTGGTCCAGGCTGTTGTTGGGCCTCTGATGAGATCTCTCTCTCTCTCTCTCTCTCTTTTATTTTACTTTAGTTTTTGTTTTCTATTTCCTGTTTTCTATTTAATTTTGTTTAGGCAAAAACTATAAAGCCAAAAATTCCAGAAAATATTTCTCGGGTATATTTTGAATATTTCCAAACTCCACAAAAAGTTTTAGAAAAATTGAAGCAACTAAATTATTTACAATGCTTTATTATTGATTTTCAGAAACTTTCCTAAATTATTTAATTTGCCAAAATAGTTGTTAATATATAATTCACCCTTGATATGTTGTTGCCAACATTTATCAAAGAGGAAGAACATTTTTGAAGAGCATTTTGGATTCACTCAATTATCTTAAAGTTTAACCTATTTGAATTTTGTCTGTGCGAGGGTTTCATCACCCCCATTTCAAATTAATTTGGATTTAAAAATGATGGCATGATGCACATGCTGGTGTTGATGCAACAATTTCAAGCAAATTCTAAGGCTGTGACAACTAACCCCCACTAAACAAGAATCTCGTCCCGAGATTCAGGCGTAGGGTATGAGGACAAAGGGGACACAACTACCACAATCTTCACGATCCAATTTCTCTTCTCGAAGGTGTTGCTTCACTTCATCATCTTGACTTTGACGTCTTTGCTTTCTAGATCTTCATCCTACACAATGACAAAAGGAACAGCAGAACTCTACAAGATTCGATCTTTACGATGATCGAGCAACTGATGATCAACTCATGGAATGAGACGTGATAACATCTCTCGATCTGAGACACGAAACACACATCGGGAACAATGAATGAGGCAGATGACGATGGTCCAATTGGTAGGCAACAATCCCATGCTAGAACATATGGTGACGGGGTTTCAAGGTAGTGTGTAGTTAGTTGCCCTTCATACCATAACGGGCACCTTAGGGAAGGTGACTCATAGGATTATCCCTTAAGTGGCAAAAAGAATTACTTTTGATACAGAGATCATTGAAACTCTTCATACAAGCCTAAGGCAATTTGCAAACGATTGTTGAAAGGAATTCAAAGAATGGCATACTCAGATCGGAGGGAAACAAGAGTTATAAAACAACTCGGCAGCGAAAGGCACATTCCAATTAATAACGAGAGTATAGCCTAGTGTCTGAGCGTGCTCTCAAGAACTTGAGCATCTCCATATTCATCAGAGTTTTACCAATATCCGTGCCAAGGATTCTGGTAACACATCATACTACAACGATGAACAACAATGGAGGATGCAGACGCAAAGGAAGACATCACTTTCTCAGATTTCACCTTAGCTATGCCAAGGGAACGAAATCTGGATGATTGACCGAGAGACATTTATCACTCCGCTTCTAATGTTCTCCTTGATAAAATAGCGTAACCTAATTTTAGGTAACGTTTGGTATCTAGAACATCAAGTAAAAGGTCGGACTTCGGGATCTCAAAGGGTCCATGAGGAATAACTTCTAGAGCAAGTCATACAAGCTCCTCATGGGGAGGTGGCCAAGTTGCTGAAACAAGATATTATAATAGTAGGTCTTCTGGATAGGTATGTTAGCCACAACATCCCTTTGCCGGGTTACAGAGAGACTAATATTATAATTCTTGGGGAAACGTCCCAACCATTATATCGGCCTGAGATTCAGAGATGGTTGGTGCCGGGATATTTCAGACTCGGCATGTCTGAAGTGGAAAGGTTGCAACACAAATCGAAGAGATGATGTTGTGAGATTCTCAAGAAATGAACTACGGAAGCCAACTCCAAAACATGAGCTGGATTGCAAGACACATGCACACTGTCTAGGACAAGCATGGCTACATAGACTTACAACAAAACACTACTGAGTTCGGGTTAGGAACCATCATTGAAAGATAGTGAAATCCTTGCATAATTGATGATCTTAAGAAGAACTTCTTTTCCTTGAACAACTCAATCAGTGGCTTAGGTGCTAGGGAATGCATATGGGTTGTAGGTTGCAAGGCTATCAAACCATAGCATACTTCGCACATGCATGATTGACTTGAGATGATTCCGGCGGAAGCCAGATAACTTTTGCCCAGGTCACGGTGGCAACTTGCACTAAATGCACGTGAACCTGGAGTAAGTCACTTCTTACACCAAACATATACTTCCTGTACGAAACACAAATATATTGCCTACAAAAGCTTCCAACACTAGCTTCATGTTCATCATGAGTCATGGAAGAGATGCGAATGTTTTCGATGGTCTTAACAACAATTCATCGAGATATCCGTATAGATGGAATTCCACAACTATGGAAACAAGGTGATATCATAGGTCATAAAAAAGATATAATGGTGTATGCTCGAGGATACCTCCATAAGTAAAAACAACATTAGGAAAATCTTTTGTTCTGATTTGGATTTGACAATAGCCCATACTCAAATCAATGGTTGTACAAGATGATAGGTGTATCAATATGTCACAAGGATCAATCGATGAAGATATCATCTTTCTTTTACACACACAAGCACAAAAACACAAGATATCCCTTTAACATGAGCTAAGTTAGTTCACGCTTCTATCTTCCAACTCTCCAAGTTGTTGTTTAGCTTAACCAACTAGTTCAGGGGTATCCAACACAGATTCTTGGAGAAGGGATGGTTTATAGAAAAACCATCCTGATCACAATCTCAACATAATGGTCAAGGAACACGTTGGTATTACTTCCGAGAAGATATTCAGAAAATCGTGATCCACCGATATGTTGTCAAGATCAAGAACAATCTTTCTTTACAAGGCAAGATGATACGATCAACAAAGTGAAGGATTGACACAGTCCTAACTCATTGATTGAAAAGTGCACCATGGAAAATGGACTAGGTAGCATGATCAATCTTAGTATGACAATTCAATGACCATGACACAAAGAGTGAGATTATTGTCCATTAACTACCAAGCAACAAAGTTGCTAGGAGTATTGATTTCACACATCACGATTCTCTTGTCGGTATTCTGGTTGCAGACAACACAAAGACCAGGGAATGAATGATGATGGCGAGAAGTATCACTGCGTCAAGACTTCATAAGAGGGAATGCAATGCTCATGACAATCTTGACATGAAGAGGGTAATACCTCAAGGTAGAACAGAGCAAAAGCTGGAGGGCATTTTGATCCGCGGAATACAACTACTTTGACCCAATCCAAGAAATGGATGAGGTACAGGAGTTTTCTTCTCCTAGTCATTCTTAAATAGAATGGCTTGACAGACCACAAGAATATTCGGCATCGATAAGACAATGCATGACATACCCTTGACTATCCATTGACAGATAAAGGTCAGAATACAATTGAAGAAGGACAACTCAAGAGCACCTGATTTTTCCTGAGTTGTAGATGCATGGATTGAATATGTCAAACAGAGTTCAACATGTTTCTTCCAGATAATCCATGCAGAAATGTAGGATTGGCAGAGTCACAACTATGGGATGGAGAACTCATCAAGAGCACTCATGTTGTGATCTTTCGTTCACGAAGAACTTCTGCCATAACTGACTCATGTTATTGGAAGAAGGATATGCCACAAACCTTGAAGACTACAACCAGGTTACTAAGCATCCTAAGGGGACAAGCAAATGCTATCCGCATGACTAAACATGATGAGACTTGGGTTCAAGTACCCAGAAATACAATACCTATTACCTAAGTAGCATCACAACATGCTTTTCATAACTATGGCCAGAATTATCACACTAGGAACAGAAGACACAACTAAACTATTGGGTGGTTCACTTGAATAACATGGTTTCCTAAACACCTTCAACAAACACGTCGAGGTAATAGAATACCTCAACTCAAAAATTAGTGTGCTTTGTCTGGCCTGAAAGACATTGACTCAAGATGAAAGAGTTTTGCAATTGCATCAGATAATTTAGAAACCCTAGATAATTTGGACATCATAACGTCTTTATGGGCATGGAATATGAGGCAACCTGCAGAAGAAAACTGACAACATGACAATGAATTCTTATAGAGGCATCGATCTAGAAAGACAAAAACTTTCCTATAGGTATCCACGATAGTAACACGTCATCCTAATAGATAGATGAGAAGGCCTAGTTCTTAAACCCCGTAGAAAAGAAGAGGGTGAGTCAGAATTAGAATGACATGAGGAAAGGAGTAAAAGAGCCTTATGTTCAATTCCAAAATCAATTCCCTTATATATAACTAAAGCAGTTCTAGACTCAACATCGACCAGTTTGGCTTGTTAATCATACAAGCAGTCAAGCTCTGATAACAAAACTGTCAGGAACCCGATCCTAAGCCAAACGAATCTAGCCTATAACACATCACATCACTTTGCGGTCTCACGCACGGTTAACTCCATGACTGCCACCAAACCTGGGCTGAGACCGTTTGCGTCTTTTGACTCACGTATGTGAATGTGTCGCTAGCATTCAAATGTCAAAGAACACGGGCCGACATGGCTAGTCATAGAACCCAAGTGGCACATACGTACAGGGATAGGCATAGGTAACCTAACAATGCAGGTATCAATCTCTAGCGTGTGTAGACGATTCATAGCAAGCTACAAGGATTCCATTACACTGCGAGACATTTCCCTAAAGGGATAGACACAACATCAAAGAAGGATACACGCCGGTCAATCTATGTGTCCGGAGCAGTAGAAAGCTACCAAGGCTCGGTGGAACCACAAAGAGGCCTTTCCCTATAAAGAGTACTACTAAAGGCACACAACTAGCTGTCAAATCCCATACATACCGTTGCATGTCACACATATGCATGACATGCCCGATATGCATATATACAACTATGGCATCACAACATAACCGTACAACATTACAACATTTATTTAGAAGGCTCGGAAGAGCCAACACAATAAGATGTTACAAACAGGGGTCACAAAACCCAACATTCAGAGCATTCAAACAAACAAGAGGAAGTGAAACATGTCTGGGTACAGACATCTACAAAAGTGGCTGGAGGAGCCTAAAGAAGCTACAATGACCCTACCAAAGGAACCATACCTCTATCTGGGATTCCCAAGCTAATCCGGTCAACATCGAACTTCACGTCATAAATACCACTAATGAGACTGACATCTCCTCTACAAAAACATAAATTAAGCAAACATGAGTACAATGGTACTTAGCAAGACTTACATCAAAACTAACTACAAATGCATTAGTATCAATGAAGGGGGTTGTGGAGTTTATTGCAGAAAGCCAGCTTTGACTTTTGGCTAACCTATACTACGACTACAAGTGCTTTCTTTGAGGTGGGATAGCTCACACGAGTCCACATATTCACCAAATCAATACACCACTATGGATCCACTTACGTCTCCCTACGAGAAGGCCATCCATAGCACTCACACTTATCTTGGGTATTTTAGAGTATCCACTTCAAGTTGTCAAAGAACCACATAAGAAATCCAAGTAGTCCATATCCAAGGACGCGGCTATTCGAACAGATTCATAACCCTGCAGGCTGCAGGTGTATACTTCTTCACACACGCTCTCACCACTTATCACCATATGCATCTCATGCATCTCGGCAACCTTCAAGCGGAAGAACTGGCATGGGCCTCGACCATGACCGTCAACCACACAAGACCCTAGTCTAGGTTTATCGCCTATTTGAGACTGAACCCGCACGGAAGTTCGGTCGAAGTTTCCGCTATGGCCTCAAACAATGTGCGCAGGGTTCCCAAGCCCACTGTTCGGGTGGCACTTGGTACACCGTGCTACCGTACATATACCGCATCACAGCCCACCCCGTCGGGCAGTGCTATGCATGACCCCCAACAATTTTCCTACAAACACCAGAAACTAGTTCCAACTCATGGACATAGGTCTAGGCGACTAATAAGCCAAGAGGGGTTGACTTACCGGAACCCAATGTGTGGTAGTATCTTGTCTTGGATAACATACACAGAACTCAGTTCTTAAGGACGGTCCCAATGAGACAACCTGCCATGTACTCCTACATGACCTCTCATCGCTACCTTTACCAAATCGTGTTCACACACTTAGCTCTCACACGGTAGGACATGAACACTTCTATTCCGATTCATCGCCCAGATGAATGAGACCCGACACGACACGACTCTAGGCATAGCAGGCACAGTAAGCAAGCAAGCATGGATGAGTAAGCACAACAAGTCTCAAGCAGTTGCTACTCATGCTAAGTGGTTTCAACTATTTACTGTGACAAAGACAGGTCATGCAAAGGAATGGATTCAGCTACCGAGAATAGGTAACAGTTGAATCGTTGTTGTCCTAATGCAGTAAAAGTGAGCAAGGAGCAAGAGAGTGGGTTCATATCGGTATGCTCAAGGGGGTTGCTTGCCTGACAGTCCTGAAGATAAAACTTCTCTTCGTTAGTGTCAAAGGTCACATCATCGGAACCATCGTCTACCGAGAAGGAACAAACACCGGCAAACAGGAAGGAGGAACACATTCAATGTAATGCAACAAACATGATGTATGATATGACAAGTGAAGGTACAGAGTTGACCTAGTGAAATAGGTAGTCATATTAAGTGAAGTGGAATTCAATTTTATGATAAATTACAACTTCAACACTATTTATTATTTTACCCTAATCATGAAATGTCCTACTTGGTGATGTTAACTTGTTCAAACATGCATAATCATGGCATAAACTGATTCATTGGATTTTTCTGATTATTTTTCATATATAAATTATTTTCATCTGAGTTACGGTTGAATTTCTATGATTTTAGAAGTTTTAAACATTTTCTGGAATTTCCTGAATTGATTTTTTATATAGAAAATATTAACTGCATCAGCATTACGTCAGGCTCACATCAGCGGGTCAACCGTGCTGGGCCCAGGGCAAACCTGACCGGTGGGGTCCACTGCTTAGTGACCCAGGGGTTAATACCGCGCTGACCAGGGTTTGACCCGCTCCTAGGGCCCGCTGTTAGAGGTTAGGGGTCATTAGCGGCTAATTAAGCCCTAGCGGCTGGCCAGGTCAGCGCTCGCTCGAACTTCGCCGGCGACGACCAAAACCATGGCGGCCGGGTACCGGAGTTGGCTACGGGGCTCGGTTCGACACATGGTTAGCACCAGGGGACAGCCCTTGGTCGCGCCGATCCATTTGGGACACCAGAGGGGGCGTGGGGTCGCCGGAGCAGTCGCCGGCGACGAGCTGTGCGGCGGCGGCGACTCGTGCATGAGCAGTATCTAGCTAGGGGATGCGCGAGACGGGAGGAAGAGAGGGGAGAGGAAGAGGAGCTCACAAGGAGCTAGCAGGGAGACTCAGCAGGCTCGGGGAGGTGCTCGGGTGGCCGAATCGATGCCGGCGATCTCCTGTTCCTGAGGTTGAAGACGACGGCATCGAGGCGCTGCGGTGCTTCCGATGAAGTTTGACTCCGCGGGGAGGTCATGGGGTTTTCAGGGAAGCTTAGGGCCATGGCTATGGTCGAGGGGGAGGCACTGGTTACGCGGGCGGCAACGAAGATCTCGAGGAGGGCTCGGCCATGGTGGGGAGAAGGCGAGAGAGCGAGAGGAGGGGAAAAGTGGAGGGGTCGGCAGGATCTAGACAGCGCTCTAGGGTCTATCCCCTCACTAGCGCGACGAGGAGGAGGCCAGACAGGCAGGAGGCATGGCGCCTTGGCCTCCATCGTCGTGCCCTCATCTCGTCTGCCTACTAGCAGAGGTAGACGATGACTGGCAGATGGGCCAGTTGGGCCAGGTTGTTGCTGGGCCTCTAATGATCTCTCTCTCTCTCTTATTTTATTTTAGTTTTTGTATTCTATGTCCTACTTTCTATTTAATTTTTTTAGGCAAAAACAATAAAGCCAAAAATTCCTGAAATATTTGTGGGGTATATTTGGAATATTTCCAAACTCCTCAAAAAGTTTCAGAAAAATTGAAGCAACTAAATTGTTTACAATGCTTTATTATTGATTTTCAGAAACTTTCCTAATTTATTTAATTTTCCAAAATAGTTGTTAATATATAATTCACCCCTGATATGTTGTTGCGAACATTTATCAAAGAGGAAGAACATTTTTGAAGAGCATTTTGGATTCACTCAATTATCTTAAAGTTTAACCTATTTGAATTTTTCTGTGCTAGGGTTTGATCACCTCCATTTCTAATTTATTTGAATTTAAACATGATGGCATGATGCACATGCTGATGTTGATGCAACAATTTCAAGCAAATTCTAGGGTTGTGACAGGAACCCAATGAGGAGCTAAAGGTAGAACAAATATTCCCTCAAGTTCTATCGACCACTGATACAACTCTACACACGCTTAACGTTTTCTTTACCTAGAACAAGTATGAAACTAGAAGTACTTTGTAGGTGTGATAGGATAGGTTTGCAAGATAATAAAGAGAACGTTAATAAAAACTAGGGGCTGCTAAGATAAAGAAACAACTAAGTTAGTTTAATGAGTTGGGAAAAGTGGTGGTAGGAGTTGCGGAATTGTCCCTAGGCAATCGATAACTAGACTGGTAGTCATTATTGCAATTTTATATGAGGGAGAGGCATAACCTAACATACTTTCTCTACTTGGATCATGTGCACTTATGATTCGAACTCTAGCAAGCATCCACAACTACTAGAGATCATTAAGGTAAAACCTAACCATAGCATTATAAGGTATCAAGTCCTTTTTACTCCCATATGCAACAACCCACCTACTCGGATTTATGCTTCTGTCACTCAAGCAACCCACCATAGGAAAAACTTGAACACATTGCAACACCCTACAACGAGGACCCCTCATGCTTGCGTGGCACGGAGAGCACCATAGAACAGCACCAATAATAAAACATGCAACTCAAACCAATCATGATCATCAATCAACCCATAGGACAACAAAAATCTACTCGGACATCATAGGATGGCGACACATCATTTGATAATAATATGAAGCATAAAGTACCATGTTCAAGTTGAGGGTATAGTGGGTTGCGGGAAAGTGGACCATTTTAGATAGATGGGGGAAGGTGGTGAAGGTGTTGGTGAAGATGACAAAGTTGTTGGAGTAGATTCCTGTCACGATGATGGCCCCGGCGTTGTTCCGGCGCCACCAGGAAAGAGGGGGAGAGAGACCCCTCCTTCTTCTTCTTACTTGACCTTCCCCCAAGATGGGAGAAGGGTTTCCCTCTGGTGCAAGGCCTCCATGGCGGCGGAGGGGTGAGAGCCCCTTTGAGATTGGATCTCTCTCTATGTTTCCTTCTGTTTCTACGCTCCCAGATTTTGGCCTTTCACTGTTTCTTAAATATTCGAAGATCCATAACTCCGATCGGGCTAAAATTTTGACGGATCTTTATCCAAAAATTAGCTTTCTTGCGGCAAAAGGACAACTTCAACCGACCTAAGGGCTGGTCACGAGGGCCAAGGGTGCGGCCTTGGGGTAGGCCGCGCCTGGCAGGCTTGTGACCTTCTCAGGCATCGTCTCATGTTGATTCTTTTTCCCAAACATCAAATATATTCTAGAAAAAATCTCCATAAGTTTTTATCGCATTTGGACTTCGTTTGATATGGATTTTCTGTGAAACAAAAAACATGCAACAAACAGGAACTGGCACTGGGCACTGAATCAATATGTTAGTCCCAAAAAATAGTACAAAAAGTTACCAAAAGTATATGAAAGTTGTAGAATATTGGCATGAAACAATCAAAAATTATAGATACGAGGGAGACGTATCAGTCTTGCGCAGGTCGCCCATGGCGGTTAACGGAGTCCCGGTGACTCGGATTGAAGTAGCACCGTTTAAGTGTAACTCCCAAAAAATTGTCCGCTCGACCTCTCCCAACTCTAGCACGCCTTCTGCTCCCTCCGCTCCCATCGCGTCACCATCCCCTCTCGCTGGCCGGCACCGCTCCTACACGGCCGCCCTAAAGGTGCCCCGCCTCGTCGTAGATGACGTGGCCCGCCCAAGCACCCCCTGGACCTCCCCAAGGTCTCTCACGTGCCCCGCAATCGCCTTGTGCGGCTGGCGCATTGGGGACCCAACGAGCGGTGTCTAGCATCGTGGGAGGAATGGAGCGCAACACGTCATTCCCCGCTGTCGCGTGCCCCGTATCACCCGCCCCCTGCTCGATCCAGCGCGGTGGCCCGTGCTCTGTCCCCTAGAATAGCTACTGCCCCTGCACTGGTACTCGTGCTGCCAGCGCGTGAACCAGTCCCATGGGCAAGATCCTCGCATGACACTCCTGGACTTCGCCGACGCGAGTCATAGGGAGGAGGCAGCTCGGATGCGGGACACGGACCTTCGGCGTGAGTCCAATCTGCTGAGAAGTTTCCAATGTATCTATAATTTTTTATTGGTCCATGCTACAATATTATCATTCTAGGATACTTTTGGGGCATTTATTTGCAGATTCATATTATTATTTTGCACTGACCTATTAACCCAGTGTTAAGTGCCAGTTGCTATTTTATGCATGTTTTTGGCTTTTCAGGTTAATAGTATGAAATAGAGTCCAAATACCACGAAATTTTTGATGTTTTTTTCTGGACGAAAAGAAGACCTGGAAGCTTTGGGAGAAGACCGGAGCTCGCACAGGGGCCCCACAAGCCAACAACGCGCACCGAGGGGGGTGGCGACGCCCTGTTAGCTTGTGGCCCCTTGTGGGTGTCAAAACCGGCGAATCTCGGGTAGGGGGTCCCGAACTGCGAGACTAGGATTGACAGTAACAAGAGACGAAGGGGACACGAGTTTCCCACGTTCGTGCCCTCCAATGGAGGTAATACCCTACGTCCTGCATGGTTGTATTGATGGTGTAAGAGGTTACAGAGTTGATCTACATCGAGATCCTATGTCTAACCCTAGATGAGTTGTTCTATCCCTATGCCCTAAAACCCTCCGTCATATATATATACCGGGGGTTCCCTTGGCTTATAGATGGTCGGTTACATGCCAAAGAGATAACTTGCCTAACTACAACTAATAACTTGGAGAACACATCTTGACTCCTCAAAGCTTCCGTCTGGCATAGGTGGTCCTTGATCATTCGATGACTGCCCTGCAACCCACACAGTCCAGGCCGTGTGTAACGGGTCGGCTATCTGAGGACCCCCAGGACTCCCTTAGTAGCCCCCGGACTGGCCTTCAACGCTGATACATATTTAGTCGATCTCTTCACGTCGTTGTCTTCATCTTGCAAGGCGAGTCCCTCATCCTTCTTTAATCAGCAACCGACCAGTCTTCGATAAGATCCCAAGCGTCGTGGGCGCGGGTTTATCACAATAATTGCACGAGTTACTCGACTTTCGCGCATCGGGGGAGATGAATGGGCAATGATTTTTATAATCTTACCCCTGCGTCATGAAGGCACCAAATCATTTAATCAAACCAAATCGTGGTTTAGACCACGTCTTCTTCTCCTCTCTCTCTCTCATCAAAAACTCCTAGCGAAGCTCGACGCGAAACATAGCCAATGCTCCCAGCTCCTCAGCAAGCCCTTATGGCCTAGGCCCAGGGGACTGGGCTAGCTGCTCTATCGCCCTCCTGCGACTCCACAACTTCACTACTAGGGAAATGCTTATACAAAGGAGCTCACCAGTAGTGCTTTTAAAAAGGAAGCACTGCTACTAAATAGCAGTAGCGCTTGGGCAGAAAGAGCACTGCTACTATGCACATAGCAGTAGCGTTGTAGATATAAAACACACTACTACTACAATTTCCAGACCGTTGCAGGCAGGCTAGGTATACTAGTAGCGCTAATAGGTTAAAAGCGCTACTGCTATGTGCTCTTTACAGGTAGACTTAGCAATAGCACTTTCCTCTAAACAACGCTACTGCTCAATTCAGTCCCCTCCTAAGACCAAATTTAGTCCCACCTCGCTCCGCGAACAGAATGTTTACCACCTTAACTATGGTCCTTATCAAACAATCACAACCACTTGGTCTTCATTGTACTCTATGTGTAGGATCTGTGGCAATATGAATCTTCGCCGGTTCCTAAACCGGCGAAGATTCATACTGACAATTTAGATTCTACACAAAAAGATCAATGATGACCAATGCTTCTTTTTAATTTGATCCATTTTTACATGCTAATTATCATAGCCTTAGTAGTAGCGCTGGTTCTGCAAAAAGGCTGCTGCTAATGAGAATAGCTATAGCGCTTCTTCACCTAAAGCGCTACTGCTATTGTACTTAGCAGTAGTGGTGGTTAAGAACCAACTCTACTACTATGGGGCATATTATCCACACAGTCTGCACGCGTCCTCACTTTCCCCCTCACACTCTCACTCACTCCGCCGCGTGCCGTCGCCACCGTTGCCCACCGTCGCCCACCAGTGCCCCCAAGGTCCCTCCCTCCTCCTCCCCCTCCTCCTCCCTCCTCCCTCTGGCGGCCCCTCCTCCTCCCTCCTCCTCCTCCCTTCGACGGCCCCCTCCTCCTCCCTCCGGCGGCCCCCTCCTCCTCCCTCCTCCACCTCCTCCCGCCCCCTCCTCCTCCCCTCCCTCCTCCTCCCCTCCCTCCTCCTCCCCCTCCCTCCTCCTGCTCTCTCCTCCTCCTCCCACCTCCTCCTCCTCCTTTCTATAATAGAAAGTTTTTTAGTAATACAATTTACTAATACAATTTTTAGTAAAATAAATTAGTAATAGAAATTTTTAGGTACAAAAATGTATTATTCTATACGAGATTTTTTAGTAAATGTAGGTTTTTGAATACAATAGATTTCGTTCGATGTCGGTATCAAATAAAATATGAAAATGCCCATGTTGATAATAAGAACTAGGGTTTATGAGGATATATAGATAGATGGATGGAGTGACAGATGTTAGGGCTAGAACTAGGGTATTTTTAGTAAATGTGTAGGTCTTTTCAATTTTTAGGGTTAGAACAAGGTATTTTTAGTAAATGTTAGGGCTAGAACTAGGATGTTTTAGACATAGGGTTTCACTAAGTCCTACGATGAGGATAATAATGTTTTTGTTTATATTTTATTTTTGCAAAAATCAAGGAGCCCCTGCATCATCCCTGCCATCGTCCCGTCACTGACCTCGAGGTGAGACCAGCCAAATCCGCATGTTGATGATGATGTAGATGTTTTCATAGTTGTAGTAGAGTAGTAGCTAAATGAGTAGTTGTGACAATTTTCATGGAATACGTGATATGTAGTGTTTTATAGTACTAGTGCTTGCCCAAGTGGCCTATGTTTGCAGGGAACACCTCACAGTGGCCTATGTTTTGCCAGAGTGTTGATTCATTTTCGGTACAATAAATTTCAGGCACTCGATATGTCCTATTTTAGCAAAGGTCATGCCGGATTTTTTCATGAATTTTAGCATGCCTTGTTCTAGAATATGTATGAAATATCGAGTGACCCAGATTTGCCAGAAAAAGAATTAATCGACATTTTGAGTTGACTTTAAGTCTGTCGGGGCTCCATACATGACAGTCAAAAAATCAGTGAGGGAGAGTCTCCACCGTATATGAGAGAATAAGAATGCCGAATATTGTCGTCAGCGTCACTTCTCCTTCTTCTCCATGTGCTAGACCTTTGTTATGCACTAGGGGAAGAAGGAGTGGCGACCATCATTGACGGTCGAAAAATCAGTGAGGGAGTGTCCACCATATACGAGAGAGGAAGGAGAATCCTGACAAAACGATAGTCAACCTGTGATGAATAATAATGATCTAATTTAGTTTTTTTAGTACATATATTTAATTTTAGAAGTTTAATCTTTGAATTATGAACATAGGAAATGTCGTCGGACGATGATAGTCTCCCAGAGTGCGACTGCTGCGGCGACGATCGGGGTCTGTGCGACAGGCCTCACTTGGTAGAAGGTCAGCGCTTCAGCATTAAGCTCCAGGAGACCTTCGATGTTGAAATGGTATGCAACGACGACAAGTGTTTTTTCGTAATTAAGCACGACTTCTACTTCTTCAACGTGTAATTTTCGTCCTTTACAATTTGACTAGCGTATCCCATGCCATGCAAGACGCTATGTCTTGGAGAGGATGGATTTTGAAGATCATGAAAGTATGGAAACAAAGATAGTTCATCTAAGGACCAATCATGGTATAGATTTTCCTGTAAATCTATACAATTCTGAGAGCGTATCCCATTTTGGTTGCCCGAATTGGGAAGCAATTTGCAAGATGTATGATTTTCATGAGGGTATGCTTGTCACCTTGGATCTTGGTGATCCTGACATCGACCAAGATAATATGGACATTTGGGTCCTTGTTGATACGCTTCCAATTCTAGCGCTATGAGAGTTTCTCAAACATAGTTATTAAGTAATTTATATTGTTTATTTCAAAATAGTTGACAGCTTATTTCCATTGATAGCTTATTTTCATTCTTCAAAGAATATACGAAAGATCGTACACAGAACCTACTACACAGATGGCGTAGAATTAACTTATCAGGAGAAAGATCATCTGATCTCATTTATTATTGATGTAGAGAATTAAAATATCAGTTATGAAACTCCTGCACCTTATGTTCAATACATGCCACTAGTGCACGTGCTGTCCTACGGTAATATCCATGGAGATGTCATGGTAAGATTTTTTACTATTACAATATCCGTGCATATTTTACATACATTCTTCTAAAGCTAAACTACATTGCTAACTATGATGTTATTATTATGTTTTTCAACAGAAAATCCCGAAGGATTGTGTGCCCGAACTGATGTTTCCGAAAGGACGGCTTGATGTTATTAGCTTACGGCCATATCTGCCTAGGCGTCATAACTGTTCATATCGGATTTCTAAAACCGATCAAGACATGACAATCAAAGAATGGAAAAAAAGTACGGACAATCATAGGGAGTTACTTGGAACCAACATTGTGTGAAGCGCAAGAATTGGAGACAGGATTGTCTCCATTCTCCATAATGGAGAGTCAGGGCCTATCTTGTTTTATTCTATTTTACTTTAGAGAGGGTAGTTAGGTCCTAGCTAATACTGATGATCATGTGCTAAGAATAATTAAGTAGTGTTGGTTAGATGACTATGATGATGATGAGTATGACTTGTTATTATGATAACGAGTAGTTGTATGACGACGATGAGTAGGACTTGTTATTATTATCATAAGTTATTTATTATTATGATGATGCTTGATGCTAAGTTGTTATATGAGCATGATGAGTTATATTATATATATAAGTGGGTGAAATGAGCATGTATTAGATTCAAGTGGAGGCAACATGTGGTGCATATAGAAAGTACTACTAAGCCAAACTAGATCAAGTTTGGATTAGTAGTACTTTTGACATGCACCACATGTTGCCTCCCCTTCAATCTAATCCACGTTCATTTCACCCACTGTTATATATAATAATTAATCATGGGTATAAAATCATAAGAGGAAAGTACTATATATAAAACCTATAGAAATATAGCAACAATAAGCTGCATTTCCAAAAATACAGGAAAATTTAGCAGTAGCGCTTTTCAGAAGAAACGCTACTGCTACTTACTATTATCAGCAACACTTTTCCATGACGAGGTCTACTGCTAACTAGGTATAGCAGTAGCGCTGGAAAACCAGCGCTACTACTACTAGTTAGCTGTAGCGCCTTACTGGTAGCGCTTGTACCAGCGCTACTAGTAGCTATAAAACCAGCGCTATTACTAGGGTTTTCCCTAGTAGTGCTTGGAGACCCAGGGATATCTCCCATCATTAGATCTAGCGGCGACCCGCGCAGGTCTGCTGTCTTATAGCGATGAGTTCTTCGATGAGCGCTTCCCTAATCCAAACAAGGGGGAGCATGTCTGCTTCGTCCCCTTCCTCATTCGGGGTCTGGGGTTTCCCATCCACCCATTCCTGATGGGGTTACTGGAGTTCTATGGGATCCAACTCCACCATCTCACTCCAGGATCAATTCTGCACATCTCGGGTTTTGTGGCCCTCTGCGATATGTTCTTAGGGTGCGAAGCTCACTTTGATCTATGGAGGAAGTACTTCTGCCTTGTCCCCCGAACTCGGGACAAGACAATCTTAGAGGTCAGTGGGGCCGAAGTGTGTCGTATAGCGGGAACGGGGTACCCGGCTGGCACACCAAAGAAATCCGAAGAATGGACCTCGGAGTGGTTCTATATTGAAGACATCCCCCTGTTCGAGCCAACTTGGACTGGTCTGCCTGAATCCTCCGACCTCCTCCCAAAGAAAAGGTATAACTCACAGCCACGGAGCTCGTCTTAGGAGGAAAGCGCTGAGGTGCGTCGCCTGGCCAGAGGAGTGCGGATGCTTGCCCACCACGGACTTACCATGATTGATGTCATGGATGCCGCTATCTCCCGATGTGTGCAGCCCCTCCAACAGAGGGTACACCCCTTATGGGAGTACAACGGGACAAGCGACGCCATGCGCTCCCGATAAATTGGGCCCCGCCAATCCAACAACATTGGCCGCCACACTTGCTGACATGTACAAGGAAGAGCAAGATGACTTCATTCGGCGGTCACCCAAGGAAGGGTATTCGAACCATAATCCCATCGAATAGGTTGGGGCTTCATTCCTCACTCTATTTTACCAAGGTCTTGGCGTGAACAGGAATGGAGGAGTTTCGTTGAGGCAGTCAGTTGCCCGGCTCCTCAGCCCGAGAACCACTCACGTAACAACTATCCGGGCTTCAACGAGGACCCAGATCTTCTCCTTGACTTCGAAAACGGAGTCTATTACCAGGACAACATCGTCTAGACCCCGGTGGCTATCATAATTGATTACCCCAAATCATTTTCCATTGCATCCGTGAGCAAGAAGAAAAGTTCCTCCCGCAAGAGGTCCGCTACCCAGAGTGCCCCAGATGCGACGGTCTCAGCCCCTAAGCGCCGGCGATCAGAGTACCATGCGCCAGTAGCCGAAGCCACAGGTGAGTCAGAGCTCCCTAGGATCCTGCAGAGGGGCCGGACATGGGGACGAATCCACCCATCCGCTCATCCCGAAGGTACATTGTTCGGATATCCATTTTATTGTTATAGCCAGCAGAATCTTATAGCCGCTCGCTTTATACTGGGGTGAAACACCCAATCCTCTCCTACTGAAGGGGCTTCCCGGGTGTCCGGAGGCACTCAAAACTCCCGAGCCATGACCCAAGCGGCTTCCGCTACGGAAGCCCCCATGGCCAATTTGGCGCCTGCCGAATCAAGCGATGGCGCATCTGTTACCAAATTTGAGGTGGAGAGCACCATGCATCATAGGCACCAATGGGAGGCCATGCGGTACCCAATTTTCTCTGACCAGGAATTTGACACCCTATGCTCGGTGGATAACACCTCGGGGCCACCCGAACTGGATTCGGCAAAGCTATGAAGTTGATAACAACCAACATTTAGGTAAGAGATCGGATTATATAGAATCCGAAAATTTGTGTAAGACTAGTAGCCCCCGAGCCTTAATTTTATTTAGAATAAATGAATTAAGGATCTCCATACTGTTTGACTACTGACGCAGGCCTCGAAGCAACAGTCCGAGCAATTGGCCAAGGCCCTCGAGGAGAGCCGTACGGAAGTGAAGTCTGTGAAGGACGAATTAGCGCAAGTGAAGAGCTTCCCGCCAGAGGTCCATGGTGAGTATGCTGCTTCTGCTAATCCTTTATATCATTGTGCCTAACATATGGATTCCGTGTAGTAGCCGAATCAATAGGACATATGGAAAGGCAGCTGGAAGAAGCCTAGGAGTCTCAAAGGTATGCAGAATCCCAGCATCAGGCCTGTTGGAAATATGCCCTAGAGGCAATAAATAAAGTGTTTCTTATTATATTTCCTTGTTCATGATAATTTTTTGTTATCCATGCTATAATTGTATTGATTGGAAACACATTACATGTGTGGATAAGTAGACAACACTTTGTCTCTGGTATGCCTCTAGTAGACTAGCTCGTTGATCAAAGATGGTCAAGGTTTCCTAGCCATTGACATGAGATGTCATTTGATGACGGGATCACAACATTAGGAGAATGATGTGATGGAAAAGACCCAAACTATAAACGTACCATATGATCGTCTCAGTTTATTGCTACAGTTTTCTGCATGTCAAGTATATGTTCCTATGACCATGAGATCATGCAACTCACGGACACCGGAGGAGTGCCTTGTGTGTATCAAATATCACAACGTAACTGGGTGACTATAAAGGTGCATTACAGGTATCTCCAAGGGTGTCTATTGGGTTGGCATGGATCAAGACTGGGATTTGTTACTCCGTGTGACGGAGAGGTATCTCAGGACCCACTCGGTAATACAACATCACAATAAGCCTTGCAAGCAATGTGACTAAGTGTTAGCCATGGGATCTTGTATTATGGAATGAGTAAAGAGACTTGTCGGTAACGAGGTTGAACTAGGTATAGAGATACCAATGATCGAATCTCGGGCAAGTAACATACCGAAGAACAAAGGGAACATCATACCGGATTAACTGAATCTTTGACATAGAGGTTCGACCGATAAAGACCTTCGTAGAATATGTGGGAACCAATATGGGCATCAAGGTCCCGCTACTGGGTATTGACTGTAGAGGTGTCTCAGTCATGTCTACATAGTTCTCGAACCCGCAGGGTCTGCACACTTAAGCTTTGGTAATGTTTTGGTAGTATAGGGTTATGTATGGTGGTGACCGAAGGTTGGTCAGAGTCCCAGATGAGATCCCGGACATCATGAGGAGCTCCGGAATGGTCCGGAGGTAAAGATTGATATATAGGAAGTCCTGTTTTGGTCACCGGAAAAGTTTCGGGCTCATCGGTAGGGGACCGGGAGTGCCGGTAGTGTACCGAGGGACCATCGGGAGGGGTATTTCGACCCAAGAGGCTACATGGGCTGTGGGATGATGAATCCAGCCCGTAGTGGGCTGTTGGAAGTCCCACACAACGCCCATGCGGCTGGGAAGAAAAGCCCAAAGAGAAAAAGTTGGAAAAAAGGCAAAAAAGGCAAAAAAGGAAGGAGTCCTAGTCCTACTAGGACTGGAGGAGGATTCCTCCTCCCCTATCCACTTCGGCAGAAGCCTCCTAGGGCTGGCTCTTGGGACAAGCCTCCTCCTCTCTTCCTGTTATAAATACTAGAGGTTTTAGGGTTTTTGCACTAGATTTTCAGCCACGTGCTACCCTCTCCTCTAGTTAATAGTTTCTCCTCTGGATCGGTTTCAGCGGTGCTTAGGCGAAGCTCTGCTGGAATAGCTCCATCACCGTCGCCGCAACATCATCGCGCTATCGGAGAACTCTTCTACCTATCCGCTCCCTCTTGCAGGATCAAGAAGGAGGAGATCATCATCAAGCCATACGTGTGCTGAACGCGGAGGTGCCGTCCGTTCGGTGCTAGATCGGGACGGATCGTGATTGGATCGCGAGACGCTCGGCCATTTGGATCACGAGATGCTCGGCGATTAGGATCGCGAATACGTTCGACTACATTAACTGCATTTCTTAACACTTCCCGCTTAGCTATCTACAAGGGTACATAGATCCACTCTCCCTCTCGTAGATGCTCATCACCATGGATAGATCTTGCGTGTGCGTAGGAATTTTTTTGTTTCCCATGCAACATTCCCCAATAGTTGCATCATGAGGTAGGTCTATGTGTAGATAAGATCTCAAGTAGAACACAAAGATTTTGTGGGCGTTGATGCTTAGATTGCTTAATCCCTTGGACGTGTTTTGATTCAGCGGTATTGTTGGATGAAGTGGCCCGGACCAACATTACTCGTACGCTTACGAGAGACCGGTTCCATCGACTGACGTGTAACTTCATTGCACAAAGATGGCCGGCGGGTGTCTGTTTCTCCTACTTTAGTTGGATTGGATTACACAAAGGCGGTCCTTGAGAAGGTTTAAAAGCAACTTATGTATCACCGTGGTGGTTTATGCGTAGGTGACTATTGTTCTTCCTAGATACCCGTAGCAGCCACGTAAAACATGCAACAACAATTAGAGGACGTCTAACTTGTTTTTGCAGGGTGTGTCTTGATGTGATATGGCCAATTACATGATGAGATATATGTGATGTATGAGATGATCATGTGTTGTATAGAATATCATGACTTGCATGTCGATGAGTACAGCAACCGGCAGGAGCCATAGGGTTGTCTTTAATTATTGTATGACCTGCATGTGAATCTTTAAGCGCCATGTAATGCTTTACTTTATCGCTAAATGGTAGCAATAGTAGTAGAAGCATGGTGGGCGCGACAACCCCGATGGCGACACGTTGATGGAGATCAAGATGATGGAGATCATGGTGTCAATGGAGATCATGTCGGTGCTTTCAATATGGAGATCAAAAGCACAAGTTCATGGCCGTATCATGTCACTTATGATTTGCATGTGATGTTAATCCTTTTATGCACCTTATTTTGCTTAGGACGATGGTAGCATTATAAGGTGATCCCTCACTTAAATTTCAAGATACCACGTGATGACCAGGTGTGATAGACTCTACGTTCACATACAACGGGTGCAAGCTAGTGTTGCACATGCAAAACACTCGGGTTAAACTTGACGAGCCTAGCATGTATAGACATGGCCTCGAAACACAAGAGACCGAAAGGTCGAACATGAGTCATATAGTAGATATGATCAACATGATGATGTTCACCATTGAAACCACCTCAACTCACGTGATGATCAGACTTGAGTTGGTGAATTTGGATCATGTGACACTCAGATGACCTGAGGGATGTCAATTTGAGTGGGAGCTTTAGTAATTTGATTAACTAAACTCATTCTCTTGAACAATAGTCTAAGTAACCTTTGCATATTTATGTTGTAGATCAATGGCTCGCGCAGTAGCACCCCTAAATTTTTAATGCGTTCCTAGAGAAAGCTAAGTTGAAATATGATGGAAGTAACTTTGTTGACTGGGCCCGTAATCTGAGGATTATCCTCACGGCTTCCCAGAAATCATATGTCCTTGATGCACCGCTTGGTGACCAACCCGAAGACATGTCATCCGAAGACATTAAGAACGCTTGGGAGGCACGTTCTGGAGATTAGTCGATAGTTCAGTGTGAAATATTGTATGGCTTAGAACTGGGACTTCAAAGATCTTTTGAACGTCATGGAGCATATGAGATGCTCCAGGAGTTGAAGTTTATCTTTCAGAAGAATGCCTGGATCGAGAGGTATGAGACCTCCAATAAGTTCTATGCTCTTAAAATGGAGGAGAACGGGTCTATCAGTGAACATATACTCAGAATGTCTAGGTATTCGACTCGTATGGCGGAGTTGGGAATTGCCCTTCCGCTAGAGGTGATCACTGACAGAGTTCTTCAATCACTGCCACCTAGTTACAAGAGCTTTGTGATGAACTATAACATGCACGGGATGAACAAGTCAGTCGCCGAGCTGTTTGCGATGCTAAAAGTCGCAGAGTCTGAAATCTAGAAAGAACATCAAGTGTTGATGGTCAATAAAACCACTAGTTTCAAGAAGAATGGCAAGGGCAAGGGCAAGAAGGGTAAAAGCAAGAAGGATGGCAAGGCAGTTGCTACTCCTGTAAATAAGCCCAAGGCTGGACCCAAGCTAGAAACTGAGTGCTTTTATTGCAAGGCAACTAGTCACTAGAAGCGGAACTGCCCCAAGTACCTGGTTGACAAGAAGGCGACCAACGACAAACAAGGTATATATGATATACATGTTATTGATGTGTACCTTACTAGCTCTCGTTGTAGTGCCTGGGTATTTGATACTGGTTCGGTTGCTCACATTTGCAACTCAAAACAGGAACTACGGAATAGACGAAGGCTGGCGAAGGACGAAGTGATGATGCACGTGGGAAATGGTTCCAAGGTTGATGTGATCACCGTCGGCATGCTCTCTCTTCGATTACCATCGGGATTAGTGATGAACCTGAATAATTGTTATTTAGTGCCTGCGTTAAGCATGAACATTATATCTGGATCTTGTTTATTGCGAGACGGTTACTCATTTAAATCAGAGAATAATGATTGTTCTATTTATATGAGTATTATCTTTTATGTTCATCCACCCAATGTGAGGGGTTTATTCCTATTGAATCTTGATAGTAATGATACACATGTTCATAACATTGATGCCAAAAGATGTAGAGTTGATAATGATAGTACCACTTTCTTGTGGCACTGCCGTTTAGGTCATATTGGTGTAAAACGCATGAGGAAGCTCCACGCTGATGGACTTTCGGAGTCACTTGATTTTGAATCACTTGACACATGTGAACCATGCCTCATGGGCAAGATGACTGAAACGCTGTTCTCTAGAACAATGGAATGGACAAGTGACTTATTGGAAATCATACATATTGATGTGTGCGGTCCAATGAATGTTACAGCGTGTGGTGGATACCGTTATTTTCTCACCTTCATTGGTGACTTAAGTAGATATGGGTATATTTACATAATGAAACACAAGTCTGAAACGTTTGAAAAGTTCAAGAAATTTCAGACTGAAGTTGAGAATCATCGTAACAAGAATATTAAATTCCTGCGGTCTGATTGAGGAGGTGAATATCTGAGTTATGAGTTTGGCAGTCACTTAAGACAGTGCGGAATTGTATCACAGTTGACACCGCCTGGAACACCACAGAGTAATGGTGTGTCCGAATGTCATAGTCGAACCATATTAGATATGGTGCGTTCTATGATGTCTCTTGCTGAGTTGCCACTATTGTTTTGGGGTTATGCATTAGAGACAGCTGCATTCACTTTAAATAGGGCACCATCGAAATCTGTTGAGACGACGCCATATGAGCTATGGTTTGGCAAGAGGCCAAAGTTGTCGTTTCTTAAAGTTTGGGGATGTGATGCTTATGTCAAAAAGCTTCAGCCTGAAAAGCTGGAACCCAAAGCGGAGAAATGCGTCTTCATAGGATACCCGAAAGAGATAGTCGGGTATACCTTCTATCTCAGATCCGACGGCAAAGTGTTTGTTGCTAAGAATGGAACATTTCTTGAGAAAGAGTTTCTCTCGAAAGAATTGAGTGGGAGGAAAATAGAGCTTGATGAGGTTATTGAACCTTTACTTCAACCAGAGAGTAGCATAGCACAGAAAGATGTTTCTGTGGAGCCTACGACAGTTGAAGAGGAAGTTAATGATGATGATCATGAAGCTTCAGATCAAGTTACTGTTGAACCTCGTAGATCAACAAGGGCACGTACTGGTCCTGAGTGGTATGGCAACCCTGTCTTGCAGGTCATGTTGTTGGATAACAATGAACCTACAAGCTATGGAAGAGCGATGATGGGCCTGGATTCTGCAAAATGGCTAGAGGCCATGAAATCCGAGATGGGATCCATGGATGAAAACAAAGTATGGACTTTGGAAGTATTACCTGAAGGGCAAAAGGCCATTCAGAACAAATGGATCTTTAAGAAGAAGACGGACGCGGACGGTAATGTCACCGTCTATAAAGCTCGACTTGTGGCAAAGGGTTTTTTACAAGTTCAAGGAGTTGACTACGATGATACCTTCTCACCTGTAGCGATTCTTAAGTCTATCAGAATCATGTGGCAATAGCTGCTTATTTTAGCTATGAAATTTGGCAGATGGATGTCAAAACAGCGTTCCTCAACGGTTTCCTTGAGGAAGAGTTGTATATGATGCAACCAGAAGGTTTTGTGGATCCAAAGAATGCTGACAAAGTTTGCAAACTCTAGCGATCCATTTATGGGCTGGTGCAAGCATCTCGCAGTTGGAATACGCGCTTTGATGAGGTGATCAAAGCGTTTGGGTTTATACAAGTTTATCGAGAAGCTTGTATTTACAAGAAAGTGAGTGGGATCTCTATAGCATTTCTAATATTATATGTGGATGACATATTGCTGATTGGAAACAATATAGAATGCTGGAAAGTGTGAAAGAATATTTGAACAAGTGTTTTTCAATGAAGAACCTAGGAGAAGCTACTTTCATATTAGGCATTAAGATCTATAGAGATAGATCAAGACGCTTAATAGCACTTTCACAAAGCACATACCTTGATAAAGTTTTGAAGAAGTTCAAAATGGATCAGTCCAAGAAGGGGTTCTTGCCTGTGTTACAAGGTGTGAAGTTGAGTAAGACTCAATGCCCAGTGACTGCAGAAGATAGACAAAAGATCAGTGTCATCCCCTATGCTTCAGCCATAGGCTCTATCATGTATGCAACGCTATGCACAAGACCCGATGTATGGACGGAAGGTTTCAAAGTGATCGTGGAATGGAGCACTGGGCGGCGGTCAAGAATATCCTTAAGTACTTGAAAAGGACTATGGAAATGTTTCTCGTTTATGGAGGTGATCAAGAGCTCGTCGTAAAGGGTTACGTCGATGCAAGCTTTGACACTGATCCGGATGACTCTATGTCACAAACTGGATACGTATTTATTCTCAACGGGGGAGCGGTAAGCTAGTGCATTTCCAAGCAAAGCGTTGTGGCCGATTCTAAATGCGAAGCGGAGTACATCGCAGCCTCGGAGGCAACGAAGGAAGGTGTCTGGATGAAGCAGTTCATGAGAGATCTTGGAGTAGTGCCCAGTGCACTGAATCCAATGAATTTGTTCTGTGACAACACTGGTGCCATTGCTCTTGCCAAGGAACCAAGGTTTCACAAGAGGACCAGACTCATAAGCGACATTTCAATTCCATCTGCGATTACATCTAGGAGAAGAACATAAATATTTGCAAAGTGGACACGGATCTGAATGTTGCAGACCCTTTGACTAAATCTCTTCCAAGGGTTAAACATGATCAACACCAAAACTGCATGGGTGTTCGATTCATCACAATGTAAATCACATAGTGATGTGAACTAGATTATTGACTCTAGTGCAAGTGGGAGACTGTTGGAAATATGCCCTAGAGGCAATAAATAAAGTGTTTATTATTATATTTCCTTGTTCATGATAATTGTTTATTATCCATGCTATAATTGTATTGATTGGAAACACATTACATGTGTGGGTAAGTAGACAACACTTTGTCCCTAGTATGCCTCTAGTAGACTAGCTCGTTGATCAAAGATGGTCAAGGTTTCCTAGCCATTGACATGAGATGTCATTTTATAATGGGATCATATCATTAGGAGAATGATGTCATGGACAAGACCCAAACTATAAACGTAGCATATGATCGTCTCAGTTTATTGCTACAGTTTTCTGCATGTCAAGTATATATTCCTATGACCATGAGATCATGCAACTCATGGACACCGGAGGAGTGCCTTATGTGTATCAAACGTCGCAACATAACTAGGTGATTATAAAGGTGCATTACAGGTATCTCCGAGGGTGTCTGTTGGGTTGGCATGGATCAAGACTGGGATTTGTTACTCCGTGTGACGGAGAGATATCTCAGGGCCCACTCGGTAATACAACATCACAATAAGCCTTGAAAGCAATGTGACTAACTGTTAGCCACGGAATCTTGTATTACGGAACGAGTAAAGAGACTTGCCGGTAACGAGGTTGAACTAGGTATACAGATACCGACGATCGAATCTAGGGAAAGTAACATACCGAAGAACAAAGGGAACATCATACGGGATTAACTGAATCCTTGACATAGAGGTTCCACCAATAAAGATCTTCGTAGAATATGTAGGAACCAATATGGGCAACCAGGTCCCGCTATTGGTTATTGACCGTAGAGGTGTCTCAGTCATGTCTACATAGTTCTTGAACCTGCAGGGTCTGCACACTTAAGGTTCGATGATGTTTCAGTAGTATAGAGTTATGTATGGTGGTGACCGAAGGTTTTTCGGAGTCCCGGATGAGATCCCGGAAATCACGAGGAGCTCCGGAATGGTCAGGAGGTAAAGATTGATATATAAGAAGTCATGTTTTGGTCGCCGGAAAAGTTTCGGGCTCATCAGTAGGGTACCGGGAGTGCCGGGAGTGTACCGGGGGACCATCAGGAGGGGTATTTCGACCCAAGAGGCTACATGGGCTGTGGGAGGATGAATTAGAGCCCTTAGTGGGCTGGTGGAAGTCCCACACAAGGCCCATGCGGCTGGGAAGAAAAGCCCAAAGAGAAAAAGGTGGACAAAGGCAAAAAAAGGCAAAAAAGGAAGGCGTCCTAGTCCTACTAGGATTGGAGGAGGATTCCTCCTCTCCTGTCCACTTCGGCCGAAGCCTCCTAGGGCTGGCCCTTGGGCCAGGCCTCCTCCTCTCTTCCTCTTATATATACTAGAGGTTTTACGGTTTTTGCACCAGATTTTCATCCACGTGCTACCCTCTCCTCTAGTGCATAGTTTCTCCTCTAGATCGGTTTCAGCGGTGCTTATGCGAAGCCTTGCTAGAATAGCTCCACCACCATTGCCACAAAGTTGTCGTGCTACCGTATAAATCGTCTATCTCTCCGCTCCCTCTTGCTGGATCAAGAAGGCAGAGATCGTCATCAAGCCGTACGTGTCCTGAACGCGAAGGTGCCGTTCGTTCGGTGCTAGATCGGGGAGGATCGTGATTGGATCGCGGGACGCTCGGCGATTTGGATTGCAAAGACGTTCGACTAAATCAACGGTGTTTATTAACGTTTCCCTCTTAGCGATCTACAAGGGTACATAGATCCACTCTCCCTCTCATAGATGCTCATCACTATGGATAGATCTTGCGTGTGCGTAGGAAATTTTTTGTTTCCCATGCAACATTCCCCAACAAGGCCGGCTGCCTTACAATACAAAAGCAGGTCAAGGAAATAAAGAGTTTAAAGACTCAATTGGACTAAGATCAGGAAGAAAATCAACATATTTGGAAGGGCATTTCGGTAAGTACAATTCCGCTATGGGCAAAAATTATTTCTGATGTAAGGAATGATAATAATCGCGCTTGTTATCTCATGGTAAGGTCTCCTATCCAGACATCTGGAAGAGGAGATCGAATCGTACCAAGGGGACCTGCTGAAGGAGCTGACCTCTCTCCATAATCGCATGCAAAAAGTGATGAAAGGGATGGTCAAGGCTCTATGGCCCACCGAACAGCCACCTGAAGGGCTAGCCGCACTTGTGGATAGATTTAGGGGGGCTCGGGATAGGTTCGAGCTCTGGAAGTCTGCGGCCTGCAGCGAGGGAGCACGGGAGGCGTGGGCAATGGTCAAGACCCGCTTCACCGGACTTAACCCCGAGCATATGGCACAGGTTGGTCCTGTGGGATCGGATGAAAAAGAAGTGCCACACCACTTGGTATATCACTAGGTGATACCAGCCGCTCGTCATTCGTAAGCAGACTACCCCTCAACACAATAATTGATGGTCTCGATCAGTAGTCGCACATGTAATTTATATGTACACGTGTATAAACAATTCGTGTTGTCAATTTTTTCTTAACGGGCCATCGACTTCTTCTTGCCGTGCAAATAGCACGGAAGTGTTCTTCCTTATTATTCCTCCGCAAAAGAGTGAGCTTTATTCGAAGAACCAGGCAATCTGGCAATATGGTGCAAACAAACAGAAAGTACACATAACGGTATGTTATATTACGTTAAAGCGTAACAAACATCTTCTGAGGAAAATACTACCTCAATCGATACCTTTCGTCGGGGCTCTATGAAGAACATAGATAGAAGTTTGCATACTTGTAGTATGAGTCCAAATGTCCTTCGGGAATAAAAAGACCAAAACAAATGTAATAGCGACCAGAGTCGTATTAGGTGTTTCCGTCGTAGCCGACCAATTGTCTATGTAAGATAGCTAGCTTTCATCTTCACCCGTCTGAGGTACGTGTCCGGATGACCCAGTCGTAACAATCGCAGAGGTGCTCCCTTTACTCTCTAGACGACCAAGCGGGAACGTAGAGAGTAACCACAGGAGTGAGGCAACCCAGATTGGAAAAATCTTAGTTCAAATTGATGCATTAATGGCTAAACATGACAAAAGAAACATTCACGCCTAGTAAGTATGAGAAAAATAAAATCTTGGCTATTGAAAGAAGAGCCCACATGATGTGTTCAGAATTAACAGTTTATGGTGCATGTCGATTATCTCTAGTAGAAGATGGGTTTAGCCAAACATAGGGTAAGAAGAGAAATTGTCCCTATCGATCACCAAAAATGGGGAGGGAAAAGGCAAAAAAGGCAAGGAATAAAAAAAGGAAAAACTTTAGGGGAGATTAGACAACACCAGTTTATCCATAGAAGCGCCGATGACGAGCCGCGTTCCATGGGTTTGGTTCAAGCTGGTTATCGGATGGTCTCCGCAAATGATAGGCCACTCCCGTGAGCACTTCAACAATGATGAAAGGACCCTCCCATTTGGGGTTGAGTTTGTGCTTCTGTTTCTCTGGGAGCCGTAGGACGAGGTCTCCTACGTTGTATGCTTTTGCCCTGACCTCCCTACTTTGGTACCGCCGAGCTTGTTGTTGATAGAGGGTGGATCGGGCCAGAGCTATGTCCCGCTCCCCCTGGAAGGTGTCTAAGTCATCCTGCCGATCTAACTCGGCCTTCTTTTCCTCATACATGCGCACTCTAGGTGCGTCGTGGATAATATCGCAGGGGAGAACTGCCTCTGCCCCATACACCATAAAGAAAGGTGTGTAACCCGTTGATCTGTTCGGGGTGGTACGCAGGCCCCATAGAACGGAGTCGGGTTCCTCCACCCAATGGTAGTCGGACTCGTGAGAGAGACCGGACCAAACGTGGCTTGATGCCGCTAATAATGTGACTGTTTGCTCGCTCAACTTGTCCATTGGTTTGCTCGCTCAACTTCTCCATTGGTTTGCTCGCCAGGACCACCGTCGTACTCGCCGTCCTCGCCTCCATCCACCAGTGCCATCATCAACACCGGATGACAACCTAAACGCCGTCCCCATCGACCTTGCCGCCGTCGGACATCATCGGCGCTTCGCCGGAGACCTCCCCCACCGCGGTGAGCTTCTCCTTCCTCCTCCTCCGTTCGATCTCTTTCCAACGGTCATGATTAGATCGCATATTTTATTTTAATTCCCGAACCGTTTTCTCCTAGCGTTTGGTCGTCCGCTCGCAAACCCAGCACCTACACGACCTCGGCCAACCACAACCCGCCACGTAGCCCCTGTCCGATAAGATGCATTTTTTCTTTTTCTGATTCTGCTTTAGAAAACAGAATGATTTCCAAAATTGTTTTTGTTATATCTTTTAGAATATTTATAGTTTTTGATTGATTATTTTTGCATTGTGTCACAAATTTTATGTAGTTTCGGTAGATATCGAGTTTGACCAAATTTGAGTAATTTAAAGTTGAATTCAAACAGATTTGATTCAAATCTTGTTTTCTGAATAACTTCAGTTTAAAATTTTAGTTTTGAGTGATTCTTTCTTCCACTGTTTTGTATTAGTTAGGGTTTATCATCCAACACTGTTTAAGATTTTTTGGATAATTTAGATTAGGGTTTTTAACTAAAACAGAATCTGTTTAGTATCTAATAGGATTTAGTTAGTTTAATTCTTCTTTGGTTTACTTTGAAATCTGATTTAGTTTAACTTTTGTTTTAGTTTTCTTTAGTTCTGTTGTCCAATATTAGGTGACTTATTTTCTGTTAATAAAAAAATGTTTTGCTTTGTTTTATATCCTAATGATATAGGAAACTATATTCTTCTTCACTAGGAAATGTTTTATAAAACAAACTAGTAGTAATTCTTTCACAAATGTTTTAGAGGATTTAATTCTATTTTTTTTAAATAAAAAAACATTTTAGTATTCTTTTCTATTAAGGATTGTTTTGTTACTAAAAATATTTTTTTGTCTTGTTTTATATTAGTAGTAGTTTAGCCACCAAAATTTAGAGCCCATTACTTTGTTTTGTTTTCCTTGTTGTATTGCTAGTTGATTTGTTATTTGAAAATATTTTTGTTTTTCTGTTATTTTAATATTTTTATTGTTTTAATTGTTTCTTGTTGTTGAGTTTATTAGGCTAAAACCTATGTGGTTTAGAGTGTTGTTCTTCATAATTATTAGTTGTTTTTGAAAAATAATTCTTCTTGCTAGAAAAATATTTACAAAAATACTTTTGTTATATTTTACTTTGTTTTGAGTTTTTACTTTTTAAAATAGGATGTACTTGTAGAGAAGACCAACTTTGGTTGTGTTGATGAAGTTTTGTTAATTTTTGTCTTAAGTATTTCCTTCATCACAAATTTGTTGCTTTTGGTTTGGTGTTACTTTTGATTGTTAGAATTGGTTGCTAGTATGATTGCTTATAAGAATGCAATGTTTCATTATGTAGATTTTCATCGGAGAGTGACGAATAATCTATCAGTTATCTCTGAGGGCGATATTTTCTTCATCAACAGTACAGGCATGTCACTTTGACCATGTGTACCTATGTTTTTATTGCATTAGTTCTACCATCTCCCCAATTGCATGCAAAGTAGGTAATTTGGAAACTTGGTTACTTGTTGTAGTATCATGTGGTAGGCACCCCTCAACCCTTTAACACATTGGCCCCGGGAAACGTTGATTTAAATTTTGCTATGCTATTAGTAGACGGGGTTGGTTGTGTGATTCATGAGAGTTATGAGTTAATAATTTCAAGACCTACATGATGATCAAGTCTTCAAGACTCCGAGTTTTCAACATACGTCTGGGTGGATGATGGTTGAATGGCGCCCTGGAGAAACTAGTGGTTAGCCTAGGTGTTGTTGGGGAAGTGCCAGTATTCATGCGGAAAGGTCCACCTAGGCACAAAGAGATGGATGGATGCTTCAAGACCCAAGGCTTACCTGCACAGCCACAAGCCATTATGGGCTTTGGCTTGGTTGGATATCGTGGTGACCCTGGATAGGCGGTGCTACGAGATGTAGAAGAACGGTAGGAAAGGACGGGCACCGATAGAGTCTCGGGGAAACCCTTTAGAAGACAATCTATTGGTCATCCATTTCTCAAACACCCTAAAGTGCGAGAAATCCAATGGAGGCGATCAAATCTTGTGGGGAACGTGTGCAAAACTCTGCAGAGTACTCAAACCTAATCGATTAGCCGTGTCCACGGTCATGGACAACTTGAGCCAAAGGAACTGAAACTATTTGGAACTCTCAACACAATTAATTGTATTGATGTGAGTTTATTAATGACAGCTTGGGTATGAGAATTGGTTGGTAGAACCATCTCATTAATCAACCAACATTGTAGTAATTATGCTTTTTGCCCTCTCTTGTTGTAGGAAAATTTTGGCTTTATACAAAAACCCACTACCCCACTTGCCATATATGCATGAAGAATAGATGATTACTTTACACACCCCTCTTTTGTGACTTGCCGACATATTCAAAATGCTGACCTACACGGCTGCAACATCTTATGTTGCAGATAAGCTCTACGACGGGTAAGAGTACGATTCAGGGTTACGGTCTACACTCAACCTGCCGTTGGTGTTGTTGGGACTCCCCTCCTGTTGACTGTTTCCGCTGAGATTTTAAGGTATATATCAGTTTTACGTTAATTACATGTGGTTGCACTTTGATATATACATTGATGTACTGTGTGTGACAGCATACTGATCCAGGGATGGCACAGAACACACAGAGGCTTGACTCATTTTGAGTCGGATCGCTACAAAAATGGTATCAGAGCACATGTTGACTGTAGGACGTGACCCTAGAAACTGGAAAGCCCTTAGGAAATGATTTCTCGAAAAAAAAACTTTGTTTCCAAAAGACCCTTTACTTCTCATCGTATTTGAGCCTTATCAAATGATCTCTCTTACCTCAAAAATTTAGAAAATACCCTTTTCCCCTTGACCACACTACGGATCAACTGAGACCCCTTCGAGAAGGACAAGATATCGAAACAACTGATGGTCACTTCAAAGCAAAGAAGATGTCACCATGCATTAGAAGAGTTGAAGCTACATGAGTTGAAGACTGTGAAGACCCGAGGAAATAGAAGACCATGAAGAATTTCCAAGACATTATGCCCTAGAAGACCAAACCCCTGTTGTATACTTATGTTAGATACGATGATTTGTGAGCTGTCATTTGTGTGTAAATTTTTGACAGCCACAACAAAAATCTATTTTCAAAACCATTGTTTGTATTGTGTGTATACTCTTCTTTTTCTCTCTTACCCATCTCATCCCGAAAACCTTGAACCCAATAGATGATGAGTGAGGCTGGACTCGTGTATTCTGGATCGATGACTTGGTTAGAGACAGAAGAATGGATTCAGAACATGGAGGATCATCTAAGGAGTAACCATGTTGCAAGAAAAGAGATGGTCCAGTATGCTTTTCAGTACTTTGCAAAGGTGCTGCAAATTGGTGGAAGATGCATGAAGATATCCATGATAGGCAAGCATCAAACACTTGGGATGAATTCAAGATAACTCTACAAGGATCTCAAGTTGTTACCAACACCCAGAAGCCCCGTGGAAAAGATGTGAAGAAGATATGTGCATGAAGGATATGTGGAGAGATAGGACACACCCAGGAAGAACACAAGGAAGGATGTCCTCATTGTGAAGAAAATCACCGAACTGAGGAATGCCCAACTAGGCAAGTGACATGTTTCTTGTGCGAAGGAACTACGCATTACCTGGCTCAATGCCAAATGTACCCCAAGGTACAAGAAGTCATCAAGTAGCAGAAGAAAGCCATGAAGGAAGCCTTAAGAGAAAATTTAGGAGAACTTGTGATGAAGGAAGATGTTGAAGACCCTAATGGAGAAGGCCTAACCAGATTTTACTCCAATGCCTGCTATTCATGTGGAGAAGAAGGACATTTCTCATAGGACTGTACGAAGGAAAGAAAAGAGTATCGAGGAAACTTCCCGATAGAAGAAGTGGAGTTTGATCCACAGGAAATTGAAAGTTTGATCAGAACAAAGGAACCCAAGAAGAGAAACCGAAGACGTTCACAGAACAACCCAATTTCTACTAAGAAGGATCTGAGTCAGATCATGTGTTTCCGGTGCAAGAAGACAGGACATTACTCCTGTACCTGCCGGAGAAGAAGGCTAAACATGAGTAGTTTGAGTTTTGAATTTTTTGGAAGTAATAAATGTAATAGGTAGCACTCTTATCATTTTGAAGTTATGTAATGGAAGTCTTAGAGTTTGTAATAAATTCATGAGATCAATGGAATTTATGGTGTTATGATTCTCCTGTGTTGATTTATATGAGTTGCCACTCTAAGAACAAAGATCTCTGACCAATTTTCGAGGATATGAGAAAATATGGTCAATGCAGGCACGCGTGCATTTCATTTTAAGTGTGGTAGCAACCACAGGGACAAAAGAATAAAGAGAATACCATTCATATTAAGGAGTTTGGATAACGGAAATATAGGTGAAGAGAATGTGGAACCACCTCAAACTATCTTGATGATAACCTTTGTGACAAAGTGGTTTTGAAGTTGGAATACTGAGAAAAGGAATGATTGTGATGAAACCATACCCAAGGTTAAACAGACCAATGGAAAGGAAAATGAATTCCACAGAGTGGAATCCAGACAATAATAGGTCTGTGATTTGTTACCTCGAGGGTACGATGGAGTGAACGGAAGGCAATGTTGGAATATGGATCGATAGTAAACCCCAAGAGTGAGATAAAGACTATTCAATTATTCAAGTGAACCCACAAGTCACTGACCCCAGGATTGATAAGGATCAAGCCCCACCTTGGTGAAGGAAGAAACTTGGAAGAAGCTACGCCTCATCAGCAAACGTTTTTCTTAGGAGTATACGAAAACCTGAGAGTTGTGAAGAAACGATAGATGTTTTTGCTTAGCCTGCAGAATCAATGGATTTATCCGAACCTCGTTCGTTGACAAGAGAAATTTCTACAATGGTTGTGAGGAAGCCCAAGTGTTAGAATACGAGATTCACTAAACCTTATACAAGGTAATGATTTCAGTGCGACATGGCTTGGCCACCATGACGACTTACTCTTATCATTCTCTTGCTATTCGGATTGGTAAATCTGAGTGACTTACCCATAGTAAAGAGACGACGTTCTTTGAAGCTTTTGTTTAAGCCTTAGAATGGTATGATGTAAAACCCTTGTACATGGCAGTTGTTGCCATACATAGGAATTTTACGGTGAGGAATGAAGCCAAGACCCATTTCATTGCAGGATAACAACAAATGGTAGACCACCACGAGATCTTCGATAAGTTAGAATGAACACGAGACATGTCAGTTAAGAAGACCCAGTATCGGAGGAAACACATTCTCGTTATGAGAACACGAGATTTTGTTTTAAGACGGACGAGCACCACCGAAGGAGCTATCATAAAGTATGTGAAGAGACAGATGCACCCAGAGGACTTCCATGATTTTGAGGGACCAGTAACTCTCATTTTAAGTGTGGTAGACCCCACACCTTCTTGGTGAATGGATTTGCTAGAAGACCCCAAACCCTAACCTATTCTTTCTGGCCTCTTCAAATCTCGAGGACGAGATTCATTTTAAGTGTGGTAGCTTTGTAACATCCCAAATTTCGGAATGTCATAATTAATATTAGAATGAATGCTTGTTTGCTTGAGTGATTAAATTGAGTGAAATTTGAAACTTTTGAAAACTTTTGAATGAGAGGGAATAAAATGACTTTCCCATTTTCTTTCGAATTCAACTTCTTACTTTTCAAATCAGTGAGGGAAGATGACATGACTTCTTCAACATGAAAAGATTTGGAAAGGGAATTTGAAAACCATTAGAAAATTTCTCATATGGAGTTTCACCTTCCATATTTGAATTCCCTATTTGAATATGTAAGCATTCAAACCCCTTGAATTTTTTTGAGAGGAGTAATATGTCACCCCAAACCAGGGGTATTTTTGTGAAGTTCTGGCACCATAAAACCCAAGGGTTTATTCAAAAAATATTTGCAAAAATAAATAAAGCCATTTAGGCATTTTTTGAAAATAAATTTTTTAAAAGTATTTATTTTGGCCGTGGAAAAATGTTCATTAAATGGAATTTATTTCCCTGATCGTTCTGGTATATAAAACTTTATTTTCTAAACTGGTTTTGAATGCCTTAATGATATTTTCATCCTCTGTAAATTAATAATAGGAAACTATTAAACGTGTGTTAAAGCCCACCGGCCCACCTGCCCCTGATCCCTCTCCTGAAAACCCTCTGCAATCGTCACAGAGCGCTGATCCTGCTCTCCCTCTCACTGACCGTGCGACCCCACCATCCGATCCCACTAACACCTCGGTCAACCCCCTCCTCTCGCCCCGAACCTCGTCGGCGAGATCACCGGAGGCGCAATCTCCTCTCTCTTCCTTCCTTGACCCTCCTGACCTCTCCTATAAATAGAGGAGCTCGGCCTCATTCTGTTCTTGCCCGAACCCCCAACTCTCACGCCCTCGTGCTCGCCAAAACGCTCGCCGGTGTTTGACCGAGCCGCCACGCCATTGCCGCACCAGCTCTCCCTCCCGACCTCCCCAACCACCACCGCCACCACCAACCAATTCACCTTGCCTATCCGCACCTTCCTGTGCACTCGCCCTTGCTCCAAAGCCGCCAAAGCAACCTCCCCGTCGACCAACCAAACGCCATCGCCACCCCGGAGCTCGTCGCCAACACCTCCGACCACCCGCGACGACGCCAGGACCACCGTCGTACTCGCCGTCCTCGACTGCATCGACCGGTGCCATCACCAACACCTGAGGACCACCGAAATGTCGTCCCCATCGACCTCGCCGCCGTCGGACATCACCGGCGCTTCACCGGAGACCACCCCCACAACGGTGAGCTTCTCCTTCCTCATCCTCCGTTCGATCTCTTTCCAACGGTCAGGATTAGATCGCGTATTTTATTTTAATTCCCGAACCGTTCTCCTAGCGTTCGGTCATCCGTTCGCAAACCCCGCACGTACACGGCCTCGGCCAACCACAACCCGCCACGTAGCCCCTGTCCGATAAGATCCATTTTTTCTTTTTCTGATTCTGTTTTAGAAAACAGAATGATTTCCAAAATTGTTTTCGTTATATCTTTTAAAATATTTAGATTTTTTGATTGATTCTTTTTGCATTGTGTCACAAATATTATGTAGTTTCTGTAGATATCCTGTTTTAACAAATTTGAGTAATTTAAAATTGAATTCAAACAGATTTGATTCAAATCTTGTTTTCTGAATAACTTCAGTTTAAAATTTTATTTTTGAGTGATTCTTTTTGCCACTGTTTTGTATTAGTTAGGTTTATCATCCAGCGCTGTTTAAGATTTTTTTGGATAATTTAGATTAGGGTTTTAACTCAAACAGAATCTGTTTAGTACCTAATAGGATTTAGTTAGTTTAATTCTTCTTTAGTTTACTTTGAAATCTGATTTAGTTTAACTTTTGTTTTAGTTTTCTTTAGTTCTGTTGTCCAATATTAGGTGACTTATTTTCTGTTAATAAAAAAATGTTTTGCTTTGTTTTATATCCTAATGATATAGGAAACTATATTCTTCTTCACTAGGAAATGTTTTATAAAACAAACTAGTAGTAATTCTTTCACAAATGTTTTAGAGGATTTAATTCTATTTTTTCTAAATAAAAAAACATTCTAGTATTCTTTTCTATTAAGGATTGTTTTGTTACTAAAAATATTTTTTTGTCTTGTTTTATATTAGTAGTAGTTTAGCCACCAAAATTTAGAGCCCATTACTTTGTTTTGTTTTCCTTGTTGTATTGCTAGTTGATTTGTTATTTGAAAATATTTTTGTTTTTCTGTTATTTTAATATTTTTATTGTTTTAATTGTTTCTTGTTGTTGAGGTTATTAGGCTAAAACCTATGTTGTTTAGAGTGTTGTTCTTCATAATTCTTAGTTGTTTTTCAAAAATAATTCTTCTTGCTAGAAAAATATTTACAGAAATACTTTTGTTATATTTTACTTTGTTTTGAGTTTTTACTTTTTAAAATAGGGTGTACTTGTAGAGAAGACCAAGTTTGGTTGTGTTGATGAAGTTTTGTTAATTTTTGTCTTAAGTATTTCTTTCATCACAAATTTGTTGCTTTTGGTTTGGTGTTACTTTTGATTGTTAGAATTGGTTGCTAGTATGATGGCTTATAAGACTGCAATGTTTCATTATATAGATTTTCATCGGAGAGTGACGAATAGTCTATCAGTTATCTCTGAGAGCGATATTTTCTTCATCAACAGTACAGGCAAGTCACTTTGACCATGTATACCTATGTTTTTATTGCATTAGTTCTACCATCTCCCCAATTGCATGCAAAGTAGGTAATTTGGAAACTTGGTTACTTGTTGTAGAATCATGTGGTAGGCACCCCTCAACCCTTTCCCACATTGGCCTCGGGAAACATTGATTTAAATTTTGGTATGCTATTAGTAGATGGGGTTGGTTGTGTGATTCATGAGATTTGCGAGTTAATTATTTCAAGACCTACATGATGATCAAGTCTTCAAGACTCCGAGTTTTCAACATACCTCTGGGTGGATGATGGTTGAACGGCGCCCTGGAGAAACTAGTGGTTAGCCTAGGTGTTGCTGGGGAGGTGTCAGTATTCACGCGGAAAGGTCCACCTAGGCACAAAGAGATGGATGGATGCTTCAAGACCCAAGGCTTACCTGCACAGCCACAAGCCATTATGGGCTCTCGCTTGGTTGGATATCGTGGTGACCCTGGACAGGCGGTGCTACGAGATGTAGAAGAATGGTAGGAAAGGATGGGCACCGACAGAGTCTCGGGGAAACCCTTTAGAAGACCATGTATTGGTCATCCGTTTCTCAAACACACAAAAGTGTGAGAAATCCAACGGAGGCAATCAAATATTGTGGGGAACGTGTGCAAAACTCTGCAGAGTACTCAAACCTAATCGATTAGCCGTGTCCACGGTCATGGACAACTTGAGCCAAAGGAACTGAAACTATCTGGAACTCTCAATACAATTAATTGTATTGATGTGGGTTTATTAATGACAACTTGGGTATGATAATTGGTTGGTGGAACCATCTCATTAATCAACCAACATTGTAGTAATTATGCCTTTTGCCCTCTCTTGTTGTAGGAAAAATTTGGCTTTATGCAAAAACCCACTACCCCACTTGCCATATATGCATGAAGAATAGATGATTACTTTACACCCCTCTCTTTTGTGACTTGCCGGCATATTCAAAATGCTGACCTACACGGCTGCAATGTCTTATGTTGCAGATAAGCTCTACGACGGGGAAGAGTACGATTCAGGGTTACGGTCTACAGTCAACCTGCCGTTGGTGTTATTGGGACACCCCTCCCGTTGACGTTAATTACATGTGGTTGCACTTTGATATATACATTGATGTACTGTGTGTGCCAGCATACTAATCTGGCCAAGGTCTTTGATCCATCAAAGTACATTGTCCAATGGTAGTATGCACTATATTGTTTGGGGAGCTCAACCTCTGTCCATTCAGCCAAGAAGTCTACCAGTATCATCGATTTAATGGTGCGGCGTGTCTTGTAGGTTATTTCAAAGGGAAGGAGATCGATTGCCCATTTCGTTATGCGCCCAGTGGCGTCCCTGTTGTTGATTATATCTTTCAGGGGGGACATCCCATGCCACAGTTACCACGCACTCCTGGAAGTAGTGTCTGAGTTTCCTCGATGCCATGAATACTGTATAGGCTATTTTTTGATAATGTGGGTATCTAGACTTGCACTGCGTTAGCACCTCTGACACATAATATACCGGCTTCTGAGTCCGGAATTTATGTCCCTCCTCATCTCGTTCGACGACGAGCGCCACACCGATGACTTTAGTTGTGGCCGATATGTATAACAACATGGGCTCACCGGCACCTGGTGTTGTGAGTATGGGGTTAGTTGCCAGTATGGTTTTGATTTCTTCCAATGCAGCCGCTGCTTCATCGGACCATTCGAAAATTTTGGTCCATTTCAGCAGCTTCTAGAGCGGCAAAGCCTTTTATCCGAGGCAGGAGATGAAGCGGCTTAACACGGCAACGCATCCCGCTAGCCTCTGGACATTCTTGAGCTCTGTGGTGATTGCAAGTTCTGATAGAGCATGGATTTTAGCTGGATTTGCCTCTATTCCTCTATGGGAGACGATAAACCCAAGCATCTTACCCGAGGGAACTCCGAATACACATTTTTCCCGATTGAGTTGTATATCATCTTTGTGCAAATTAGCGAAAGTTTGGCATAGGTCGTCGGTCAACTGATCGACGTTTTTGGTTTTGATTACCACATTGTCCATGTATGCCTCGACAATCTTTCCGACCTGTGTAGCGAGGTAGGTTTGGATGATGCGCTAGTATGTGGCCCCGGCGTTTTTTAGCCCGAAGGGCATCGTGTTGAAGCATAACGGTCCATATGGTGTGATGAATGCAGTGGCCGCTTGATCGGATTCCTTAATTTTAATTTGATGGTATCCGTAGTAAGCATCGAGGAAACACAACAAATCGTGTCCAGCTATGGCATCAATTATCTGGTCTATGCATTGTAAGGGAAAGGGTCCTGGCCCATGCTTTTTAAGGTCTTTGAAATTGACACACAGCCACTAGGACTTGTCTTTCTTAGGTACCATCACCAGGTTTGCTAGCCACTCAGAGTTTTTAATATCTCTAATAAATCCGGCCTCGAGCACTTTGGCTAATTCTTCACCCATGGCTTGCCGTTTGGGCTCGGAGAAGCGGCGTAGGTTTTTTTTCACGGGCTTAAAGCCTAGAATAATGTTCAAGCTGTGTTCGGCGAGCCGACGTGGGATTCTGGGCATATCGGAAGGATGCCAAGCGAAAATGTCCCAGTTTTTGCGGAGGAAATTCCAAAATGCCTCGTCCATAAGGGGATCGAGCTGGGCTCTGATGGACGCTGTTTTATTAGGGTCCGTTGGATGCACCTAAAATTTGACGATTTCCTCTGCGGGTTTAAAGGACGTGGACTTGGGCCTTTTGCTGAGGACCACATCATCCTTATTTACTATCAACCATAGAGCGGTCAATTCCTCAACGGCGAAAGTTTCTGCTAATGCCTCTAGGGCGAGCGCTGTCAATTTGTTTTCGGCCCGAAGGGCTATATTCGAATCATTGGCGATCATGATCACTCCATTTGCTCCTGGCACTCTGAGTTTCATGTACCCATAATGGGGTATATCCTGGAACTTTGTGAAGGTGTCGCGTCCTAATAGGGCGTGATAGCCACTGGGGAAGGAGAAAATGTGGAAGAGAAGTTCTTCGGATCGGTAATTTTTGGGCATGCCGAACACAACGTCCATGATGATACATCCGGAACAACATGCCTCTTTTCCTGGGATAATTCCCTGGAAGGTTGTGTTTCTATGTTTGATGTGAGATCGGTCGAACTACATTTTCTCTAGAGTGGCCTCGTATATGAGGTTTAGACCACTGCCGCCGTCCATGAGCACCTTGTGTAGTCTGTATCCATCAATGATGGTATTCAAGACTAGAGCGGCCGGTGCATGACCGGGGAGGATGGGCGGCTGGTCAATGTCCCCGAAAGTAATCGGTACGTCTACCCATGGGCTGGTAGGTGCCATGTGGTAGACTTGATTGTGCTCCTTAAGCGTTGTTTTACGCCTGCTCCTTGAGGGGAAGATTTCATAGACCTTCGTCGTTGAATCCATTTGGCGAAGGAGAACGCCTTTTCGGCGGAGGTGTGTCGAGGATGGCCTCACCACTTTTTGCGACTTGCCTGACGACCCAGCAAGATCGAAGCCTATGAGTAGGGTTTGTGTTCGACAATACGGAGTGAATGGGGCATGGTTTATTGAAAAGTCCATCAAGGACGGTGTCGGTCCCGGAAAGGGACTTGTTTCTTTTTTCTATGGGTTCATACCTCACCGGCCATTTTGGAGGTGTCCTCTTTTTCCGACCTCTTCTAGAGTGTTCGGAGAAAGTAAGTTCTGAGAACAACCACTCGGATTGCCAGACGTTCTCCATGGCACAGTACTTCTGTACCAATTCAGCCAATTCCGAGAATTCGCTTATGCGTCGACGGGTCCAGGGTGTTAAGAATCCCTTCATCATGGCAATTGAGAATGAAAATTGCCATTACATCTTGGTCACTAAGACCTTTTACTCTACTCCTGACAAGCAGGAGTCTTGCCCAGAAGTGGTGGACTGATTCTCCTTGACTTTGCTTGATATCTCGAAAATCCGAAGATATGGGCTTTGGCTCGGTACTTGGATAATCATCCTGGGCGGTGGGAGAGAAGAAATATGGCTCCCTGACGCCACAGGTGTTCAAAATTGCTGTTTCCCGATCATGTGATGGGTCTTGGACCGATGACGGTCCGGCTTTAAAGCGATTCTACGCCTCTGATTCCCCGACGGGGTCTTGGAGATCGCGGATGGGGGTATAGACGGTTTTCAATTCCGGCTACCAGGTAGAATCCGCGGCTGAACACTTAATGGTGGCGACAAGGTGGGTGACCGGAGGGATATGAATCTCCCTGTTGTTAGGTCTGACACTGAGACGATCATAGATCGAAACCTGATCATCCGATATATGCATAGCTTCAATCCGATCAAAGAACTCGTTTAAGAATGAGGCAATGGTAGGGTGCATGTCGTTGATGCGAGTGGATTCGTCAAGCTATGTGGCGGCTCTAGAGTTACGCTGAAGCGGATCTATGTTCCATTCCACCGCGGGACCTGATGTATCGGACATCAAAGAATCCAGGCTTACAAGTTTTTCTGCGAAGGTTGAGGGTTCCATTGGAACGAGTGTTCCCCGTGAATCAGCCACGAACTCTAGGGTTCCGAACTTGATGCTCTGATTGGGGGAAACTTCCCGATCTAGCCATGACGGCCGACCGGGATGGCATGCGACAAGAAGTCGTTTCGGTGAAATTCTGATCGGGGACGAGAGCCTCCACAATATGGATATCTCTAATTGCGACAGGGCTCACAGAGGAACTCTCAATGAACGCACAAATGTTGGTGTCAAAACCGGCGGATCTCGGTTATGGGGTCCCGAACTGTGAGACTAGGATCGACGGTAACAAGAGACGAAGGGGACACGAGTTTACCTAGGTCCGGGCCCTCCAATGGAGGTAATACCCTACGTCCTGCTTGGTTGTATTGATTGTGTAAGAGGTTACAGAATCAATCTACCTCGAGAGCATATGTCTAACCCTAGATGAGTTGTTCTGTCCCTATGCCCTAAAACCCTCTCGCTTATATAGACGTCGGGATGCCCTTGGCTTACACATGGTCGGTTACATGCCGAAGAGATAACTTGCCTAACTATAGCTAATAACTTGGAGAACACGTCTTGACTCCTCAAAGCTTCTGTCTGGCACAGGTGGTCCTTGATCATCCGATGACTAACCTGTGACCCACACAGTCCGGCCCGTGAGTAACGGGTCAGCTATCCGAGGACCCCTTAATCCAGGACTCCCTCACCCCTCCCGGATCTCCTGGCCTCGTACTCTGGCTTATAAATTCTCATATATTCCAAAAACCCTAAGAACCTCCCAAATCACTTTTTTTGCCGCGGCAAGTCTTTGTTTTGCCGTATGCCCATATGGAGTCCTGTTTCAGTACCGTGCCAGAGGGGGATCGATCACGGAGGGCCTCTACATCATCCTTGTTGCTCCCATGATGCTGCGTGAGTAGTTCACCATAGACCCACAGGTCTGTAGTTAGTACCTAGATGGCTATATATCTCTCTATATTCATCAATACAAATTTCTTCGCATATTCACGATGATCTATACGATGTAATCACTTTGTACGGTGCCTTTGTTGGCATCCAATGAATTATGTGTTTATGTTTAGATTGTTCATGACATTATATTGAGTTTACTTATGGTTTTTTCAGATATATATATATATATGTGTTGTTATATGATTTCTACGTAATTCTCTCCGGTTTATTCATGTAGTCTGGCCAACTAGAGTGATTTATCTTCAGTGGGAGAGGTGCGTTGTAGTGGGTTCAATCTTGCGGTACTCAATCCCAATGACAGAAAAGGAGAAGACATGTATTTGTATTGCTGCCAGTAAGGATAAAAACATGTGGTTTATTTATATTAATTGCAATTACTTTGTCTACATCATGTCATTGTTCTCAAAGCATCACTATGTTTTACTTAATACTCCAGATGCATGATGGATAGCGGTTGACGGTTGGAGGAATAGTATTAGATGCAGGCAAGATTCAGTCTACTTGCTTACAGACTTGATGCCTATATGTAATGATCATTGCCTTGAATAAATATTACATAACTATGTGGTTCTCTATCAATTTCCTAACAATAATTTGTTTAACCACCGTATGACTTCTACACAAGAGATGCCTCTAGGGAAAACTATGGCCCCGGGTCAATTCACAAATATATTTACAAAAGCTTTCAATACCATGTTGCCATTTGTTTGTTTTATTTTTATTTTTATTTTACAATTATTGAGTTTAGAAGATCTTTCAATACCTTGTTGCCAATCATCTACACTACTCATTGCTTGCAACTAACAAGTTCAAGGGGATTGACAACCCCTCTTGCCCACTTTAGGTGCAAGTGTGTGCTCTATTGTGTATAGGCGCTAAAGATGGGAAGTTCTATGATCCTCCTATTGGTTCGATAACCTTGTGTCTCATTGAGGGAAATAATTATCTATATTGTGCTGCATCATCCCCTCCCCTGGGGGAAAAACCTAACACAGATCACAAGCATCATCTGCGTGGGGAATTGCAACAACGACCCTTGGATGAGAACCACGTCTAGTGGAGTAAGGATGAGGCCCGGTGCATGGAGGGGGTGGGCGCACATGGCCGGCCCCGATAAGAGGTGCCGGACTGGCGCGACTCACCGAACTGCTGTCTATAGACGTTTGGTTCCCCTCGTGGCTCTTCTCCGCATCGCTCGGCCGGGGCATCGGGGGCCTTGGTCCCTCCGGCTAAAAATAAGAAGTATAAGAAGAAGAAGGGTCTCGGACCGCTCGGTGGTCGTGTTCTCGATGAGGGATCCTCGATGATGGTCGACACTACATCCACTGCCAGGGGGCAGGAGCAGGAGGTTCTAGCCCCCGCCGCGGCCATGTCGGGTCGTCCCCATACCCGCAAGGAGAGTATGTGCATCAACTATGGATGCTCCGACCACTTCCGGTCGGAGTGTGAGGCCCCTCCCAAGTGCCCTTCCACGCTCGCCTTCCTCGGGTACAGGATGCCAGGGGAGGGTCGGTTCTACTACATGGACGCTACCTTGGAGGACCAACCGGCCGGGCCGCATCTCACCATGATCACCCTCATTCCCGGACAGACCCCACCGTTCGTGTTGGTCACCCTCGAGGTCATCCGGACCGAGCTCTCGACCTACATCAGTTACTACAATGGGAGTTCCTTCTCTTGGGTGGTCTCGGAGATGGCCCCGCTAGTCTTCTTCGTGCCCTTCACTTCTGTAGAGATGCTCTATGTGTGCACCCGCGACATTGTCAAGTGCCCCATCAATAAGTTCCTGATCTCCATCAAGAAGGCCAAAGCAGTACCTAGCATGGGGACTCCCCTTGAGCAGGTGTGGATCTACATCTTTGGTCTCCCAGAGAGGGGCAAGCATGACCACATCCTCAAGGTGGTTTTGGAGTTACTTGGAAAGATCGTGATGGTCGACGTGGACTCCCTGGCGAGGGATGGGCCAGCCAGAGTCGAGATATTGTCTAGTCCTCGGCCAAGGTCGAGGGACTCTCGTTGTTCTTCTACTTTGGGAGGACCAAGGAGGTCCGCCTCACCTATGAGCTCGACCTGGACGACCTGGAGTAATGGATGGCGGTCGATCCCCCTCCCCACTGTCTTCGATGGAGGCGGGTCCATAAGGGGGAGGGGATAAGGCTGAGGATAACTCCTCTAACTCGAGGGCCAACGACTCCCCCAAGGTCAGCCCTGCTCCCACCCGGCCCATGTCATCTGAGGGGACGTCTACCCTGACGGGCTCTCTGGCCTCTCCGCCCCTGTATGCTGTAGGGGGCTCCAGGAGCCCTAGGTTGGACTTGTGCCCTCTGTCTTCACCTCGTTCCCCCGGGGCAGTATACTACACCTTTTCTCCTGGGACCCCCCATACTCCAGCCTTGGGGTCTCCAGTGCTTGTTCTCGCCACTCCTACACCGCCTCTCTCTTGGCTGGCCTTAGGTCCCGACCAATTTCCTCTCGACCGGTTGTGGCCAGGCAGAGCGCGTGGCTTTCCGGCTCCAGGGTGCTAACACACGGTCGTGTTCCAACCATTGCGGAGAAGGCGGCCATCTAGGCGGCTGCTCGAGACCTCTCCCTAGGTAAGACCCCACCCGACCCTAGTCCTTCTTGTTATGGTTCCCAGTTTGCGATCATTGGTTTTGTCCCGCTTGCATAGCTTGGATATGTGGCGTTCGATTGTGACATTGTTTTCCATGGCGAGAAGTGCCCTCGCCTTGAGCTCTCGACTACTTGTGGAAAGGAGCGGTTGGATGGTTATTGGCCGAGGCCCTTGCTCAGGCTGAGCAGCGGTCCAATAATGGCTGTAACCCCAATGCTCCTGGGCATTGTGAGTGATAAGGGGTGGTCCGATCTTCTCATTGAGCACGTTGATGGTGGATGGTAGATAACTCGTGTCTTGCTGTGAACTCTCCGACAAATCCCTTTCGCCAATACAACAAATTTTAACCCCTTGGATACTCGCAAATCCACACGCTTGTGCATGTAGCCACCGACTATGAAGCGGTCATGTATCTTCTAATTCCCAATGGAACAACAGATAACACGCAAACTTTGCAGTAGAACAATCACCGGATCGATACGAATTGGTGAGGGGAATTCAGAGGAACAATATATTATGTCCGGAATCTAGGGTTTATGTTTAACGTATTCTAAAACCAAAAGGCATGAATTACAAGCCTATATAAAGGTTGCTGACATCAAACATAGGGTTGGGGTCGAAACCAAATCTATCTCTAACTTTCCTAACTCAAAATGACTCTGTTGGAAAACGGCTGAAACAACTTTCGAACTTGTTTTGGTCACCTAGCCTTGTACGTGTTGAACCGGTGCATGAGTCCGGATCCAATGGAAAGCTCTTGTAATTTAATTTTCATAACGTTCTTATTTTCAGTATTTTGAGTCCATATGCAAAATCCACGTTAATTTCAAACTCAGGACTTCTGTTAGTCTGATCGGGATTACTTGTCCTTGATGGAACCACTTCCTCCCTCGCCTCCCTCGTGCTTGCCATCCTCATCAATGCGCTCCATGGCTCATCCAATGCTTGTATTAACAATAAAACTAATGGTGAAGTAAGTTTGCACGAGCTCTTGTCATTGGTCCAATCCTATCTTCATTGGTCTTCTCTTGTGCAGCAACATCTTCTAATGGAAATGATTATGAAGGACTAGGGATGCCCTCCTAATCCCCCCCCTTGAAAAGGCGTCGACCTCGACCTGTCAAGGTCATATCCAGTGTATGGCGTCAAATCAGCAACATTTAAAGAATTACTGATGCCAAACTCATCCGCGGGAAGATCAATCTTGTATGCATTATCATTTATTTTTGGAAGCACTTTATATGGGCCAGCACCTCACGGCATCAACTTGGACTTGCGCAGATTCGTGAACCTGTCCTTGCAGAAGTGCACCCACACCATGTCACCTGGCTAAAATAACACCTCCTTGCGCTTCTTGTTAACACGCTCAGTTGTATGGGTGCCCTTGTTGTCAATTGCTTCTTTTGTCTTCTCATGTATGTTCTTCAGGACATCTGCATGCTTTGATGCATCCATGTTGACTCTCTCTTGTGTTGGAAGCGGCAACAAATCAAGCGGAGTACTAGGCTTGAAACCATACACCCCTTCAAACGGACAAAGTTGTGTGGTTGAATGCACCACCCTGTTATATGCAAACTACACATCTGGCAAACAATCTTCCCACTCATGCAGATTTTTCTTGATCATAGCTAGCTGCAATGGTGATAGTGTGCGATTTACCACCTTCGTTTGACCATCAGTTTGGGGATGACAAGTAGTACTAAACAGCAACTTCATTGCCAGCTTCCCCCACAGCGTATTCCAAAAGTAGCTCATAAACTTCATGTCATGATCAGAAACAATTGTCCTTGGTACTCCATGTAAGCACACGATGTCCTTGAAAAATAGATTACCAATATGTGACGCATCGCCGCTTTTTTGGTAGGCAATAAAATGTGACATCTTAGAAAATCTATCCACTACCACAAAAATAGAATCATGTCCTCTTCTGGTTCTAGGCAATCCTAACACAAAATCCATGCTAATATCTTCACATGGAGATGTAGGTGCAGGAAGAGGAGTATACAAATCGCGAGGCTTTGGTTTAGACTTTGCCTTGTTGCAAGTGATACACCACTTGAAAAACCTGTCCATATCACGCTTCATCCATGGCCAATAAAAATGATCAACGAGCATAAGCAACGTCTTCTCACGCCCAAAGTTTCCCATTAAACTGCCACCACGTGATTCCTTCAACAATAGCAAACGCATGGATGATTCTGGCACATGTAATTTGTTAGCTCAAAATAAGTATCCATCATGTATATGGTATTTTTCCCATGCTTTCACCGCAGAACATTTAGCAAAAGGGGTAGAAAATATGTATCTTGAGCATATAAATCACGCAAACTCTCTAAACCAGGAACTTGAACAACTAGTTGTGTCAATAGCATGCTTTTCCTAGAGACTGCATCAACAACCACATTATCCTTACCTTTCTTATACTTAATAATATATGGGAAGGATTCAATGAACTCAACCCATTAGGATGACATTTATTAAGATTAGATTGGCTCTTCAGAAATTTTAATGCCTCATGATCACAATTTATGATAAAATCTTTTGGCGACAAATAATGTTGCCAAACCTCAAGAACTCTAACAAGCGCATACAATTCTTTATCATAAATAGGATAGTTCATTTATGCACCATTCAATTTTTCAGAAAAATGCAATTGGTTTACCATCTTACATCAACACACCTCCAATTCCAATACCACTAGTATCACATTCAATGTTGAATTGCTTATTGAAATCAGGAAGTACAAGCAAAGGTGCACTAATCAAACGTTTTTATAGCTCATCAAATGCAATATCTTGGGCAGCGCCCCACACAATTTCGACACCTTTTTAGTAAGATCATTTAACCGTGCAGCAATAGTACAAAGTCTTTTAGAAAACGTCTATAACAACCAGGAAGACCAAGAAAACTTCGCACTTGACTAACATTCATAGGAGTATGCAATTTTAATAGTTCCAATTTAAAACTCATCCACCTCAAGTCCATTCTTACAAACAACAAATCCCAGAAATATGACATTCTCTTTGCAAAATGTGCACTTATCAAGATTACCATAGAGTTTATTATGATGCAACACTTGCAAAACCTGTCTAATATGATCACAATGTTAAGATTCAGTGCGGCTGTAAATTAATATCATCAAAATACAAAACCACAAAATTGCCAATAAAATGCCTCAAAACATGATTTATTAAAGTCATAAAAGTGCTAGGTGGATTAGTTAAACCAAAAGGCATTGCTAACCACTCATATAAACCAAAATTTGTTTTAAAGGGAGTTTTCCACTCATCTCCCTCTTTCATCCTCATTTGATCATAACCACTACGCAAATAAATTTTGGAGAAAATAACAACACCACTTAATTCATCTAACATGTCTTCCAAACGTGGAATAGGATGACGATAACGAATGGTGATGTTGTTAATTCCTCTACAATCAACACACATGCGCCAAGTACTATCTTTAATAGGAACTAAAATAATAGGAACATCACAACAACACCACTTAATTCATCTAACATGTCTTCCAAACGTGGAATAGGATGACGACAACGAATGGTGATGTTGTTAATTCCTCTGCAATCAACACACATGCGCCAAGTACCATCTTTTTTAGGAACTAAAATAACAGGAACATCACAAGGGCTTGGGCTGATTCGAATATACCCTTTATCCAGTAGCTCTTGCACTTGCTTCTGAATTTCTTTCATCTCTTGGGGATTGGTCCTATAAGGGCTCAGTTTGGCAATGTAGCTCCTGGAATCAAGTCAATTTGATGCTCATTACTTCGCGGTGGTGGCAAACCAACAGGTATCTCCTCTGGAAAGACGTCACCAAATTCCTTTAACACATGAAAAATACCAATATAGAGAGGGGTCATGTCGTTAGAAACAAGAATTTCCTCCTTGTACATAAGCACAATAGGTACTAAAGTGGGATCCTCACAAAACTCTCTCAAATCTGCTTTGGTGGCTAACATGCATAATAAATTCACTCCCTCACTTTTATTTTTACCACTCGGCTTGGTTTTGTGGCTCTCACTCACAGAAGTTGTATTGTCTCTTCTATCTACTCTCTCACTCTCCTTTTCAAGATGAACTTCTGTTTTTAGGTGACTCATTTACAATTTGCTGTGGTGTCATATGTCTCAAATTAATATCTCTACCACGTCAATTCAATTGATATGTATTTTCTCTTCCATTGTGCTACACATTCCTATCGAATACCATGGTCTCCCCAACAATAAGTGGAAAACTGTCAGTGGAACCACATCACATGCAATTGTATCTTTATATGGTCCAATCTGAAATTCCACACGCACCATGTAGCTCACCTTCATCTCTCCATTGTCACTCAGCCACTGAATATAATATAGATTGGGGTGTGGTATGTATTTTAGTTTTAACTTTGCACACAAATCTTTACTAGCCAAATTCCCACAACTACCTCCATCAATTATAACCATGCATGCCATTTGAGGACCAACAACAACCTTGGTTTTAAATAAATTGCAGCACCGATTCTCAGGACATGGTGTAATAGTCAAAGATTTCTGCGTAAAAACAATGGAAGGATAGTGTGTAGCATATGCATCAATAGGGCCATCATTGGAATAACAATCATCATCAAGGGGATCAACATCATCACCTGTCTCATACCCATTGTCCTCATTAACAATCATCACCTTTTAATTAGAAAATTCTATATTGAAGTTCCCTTTTCCTCCACAAGTGCGACAAGTCATGTCTCTATTGCGGGTTGTAGATCTAGAGGAACCATTGGCACTAGATGCGGGTTGTTATGATTTCTTTGCATTAGACACACTAGAATCTATTTTGCTAGAGGTATAACCACCAAATCCTGAACGTGGGGTTGGTGTAGGCGTGGTAGGAGTTGTCTTAGGTGGGAACCGACTCCTAGCTGCAGTACATGCTAACATTCTTGCCTCCTAAGCCAATTGCGCTTCAGCTTCTCCTGCCTCATGCAACAACTCTTTCATGTCATAATATTGGTGATGCCTCACAATGCTCTTTATCTTGAATTTCAAACCTGACAAAAATCGCTGCATGGACTATTCTGGTTCTTCTCGCACATGAGCATGCTGTATGATCACCTCCATCTCCTAGAAATACTCATCAACTGATAGCGTACCTTGAATCAATTGTTGCAGCTGATCATATAGAGTATGTATGTAATTGCGTAGCACAAATGTGTCCCTCATGACCTCCTTTATAGTTCTCCGTGTAATAATCGCTGGATCACCATCTTCCTCTCCTATACGAAAAATATTTTCCCACCAGCATAGAACATAGCCATCAAACTCAGAAGAAGCAAGTTTTATTTTCCTATCCTCAGTATAGTCATTTAAACGCCACAACTTCTCTATCTTGAGTTCCCAAGTGACATACTCTTCCACATCAGTAGAGCCAGTGAACTGTGGTATAGGAAACTTGGGCTTTCCCAATCCATCCTCTTCACGGTTATTTTCAGCTCCCGCAAAGTCAATCATACACCATGCACCAATTTGGTGAAAACCACGGCCAACTCCATGCATGGCACCATCTCAACCATGTACAGCTCCACGTCCTCTATCACCTCGGCATGTTGGAAATATGACCTAGAGGCAATAATAAATTAGATATTATTATTTTTCCTTGTTCATGATAATCGTTTATTATCCATGCCATAATTGTATTGATTGGAAACTCAAATACATGTGTGGGTACATAGACAACACTATGTCCCTATTATGCCTATAGTAGACTTGCTCGTTGATCAAGGATGGTCGAGGTTTCCTGGCCATATATATGAGATGTCATTTGATAATGGGACCACGTCATTAGGAGAATGATGTCATCGACAAGACCCAACTATGAACGTAGCATATGATCGTGTCAGTTTATTGCTATAGGTTTTGACCTGTCAAGTATCTATTCCTGTGACCATGAGATCATGCAACTCACTGGCACCGGAGGAGTAGCTTGTGTGTATCAAACTGACCAGCGGGACCCACTGGTCAGCGACCCACCGCTAAGCAGGGTCAAATACCGCACTGGCTGGGGTTTGACCCGCTTGCGGGGCCCACTGTCAGCCTCTACGGAGCTGATTAGGCACGGGGATTAGCGCTAACGGCCGCCACTTTGGCCCCGCTGGAGTTTGGCTGGCGGTGACCAAACCGATGGTGGAGGCTCGTCGAAAACGCGCTGCTAGGGGTCTCTGGGCGGGCCGAGACCACTAGGGCGCAGCCTGAGCTCGCCCGCATCACATGGGACACGCGGGGAGGCAAGGGGTGGCCGGAGCTGATGGCGGCGAGCTCACTCGCAGTGGCTGGAGCTCGGGCGAAGGCGGCAACGGTGCTACATGCTACAGGACGAGGAGCTAGGGCGGCTATGGGCTCTCGAGAGCACTCTGAGCAAGAGCCCGCGGTCAGGCGCGAGCTATGGCTGTTGTGTCCATGGCTACGCCATGGCCGGCGGCGAGCTCCTCTCTGATCCGACGACTAGCAGGGCTAGAGGAGGAGAACGGCAATGGGCGAGGGGGAATAGAACCGGGGCCTCACCGGAGGGGCTTCTGGCGCCGTGGCGTGGTCAGGAATGTGTGGAGGATGACGAATCACCAGCAGCTTCAGTCCAGCGAGGAGAGAGCAGAGGAGAGGGGGAGAGCGAGAGAGAGCGGCACGGGGAGAAAGATTGGCTCGAGGGGGTCCGGGCCGTCGCGCTGGCGCTCCTATCAGCCTCCAGTCTTGGTGGCAAGCAGGAAGTGGTCGCGCGCGTGCCGACACGCCGCGGGCACACGCCCTCCTGCCTACTGGCAGGAGGTTCAAGACGGTGAGGCTGGCTAGGCCAGCTGGGCTGTGGGGCCAGCCTCCCCTAGGCCTCTTTCTTTTTTCCTTTTTTTAATTTTTCTCTGCTTTTATTTTTTTCTAACATTTGTTTTATTTATTTTTAGGCACAAATGTTAGTTATAAAATATCCCAAATATTTTATACAAATTAGTTTGAATATTTCAAACTTCTATAAAAAGTTTCAGAATATTTTGGAAACTAAAATATTTTTAATGCTTTATTTGGCATTTTCAGCAGCTTTAATATTTATTTTTAAATTACTATAAATGCTCAAATATTTAAAATGACCCCTTGTATAATCATGTCTATATTTATCAGACATAGGGAACATTTTAGGTGGGCATTTGGGATTTGTTGGGCTTTTTACAATCATTAAGTTGGTTTGATTCAAATGAAGTGTTTGGGGTTTCTTTTCATCCCCATTTCAAGTTGATGCAAAAAGTGAAATATGATGCACACACATGTTGTCCTAAGAAGCTAGCTAGGGATGTGACACGCTACATCGAGGAGGACACCGCATGGGATGTGGCGAAGCTTGGGCTCGCCATTGAAAACTGGCTGATCCACCTTGAGCGGAGCGTGTAGCGGCTGAAGATGGCCGGCAAGGAGATCATCGCCGCCTTGTGGCCGGGCCGTGCATGCCTTGTGGCTGGAGCATGTCGTGGCCCGGCTCGATGTTTGGAAGGAATCGGTGACGCGAGCCAGGGCACAGATGGTGCCTTGGCTTGTAACTTCGTGGTACCGCGGCGTGGACCTAGACCGGTTGGCAACCATGCGGGACGAACCGGCCGAGGAGCGGGCGGCTCATGAGCCGGCCCTTGTCCGCCGTGCCGACGAGCTTGCATCATACGTTGACCCGGATGAGATAGTAGACGGGACGCTGGACCGGCAGGGACTTTCCCTCCTCCGGCCGCTCAACCACCAAGATGACGCTGATGATGCGGGTGGTCGCCGCGATGTAGGCGAGCAAGGGTTCCTTCTCAGCTAGCACGGCCAGGATGGGCGCGTGGGTGAGAGCCGTCTTGAGGCCACGAAAAGCCTCGTCCACCTCGTCAGGCCAATCAAACATGCTCGGCTTCTTGGTGTGACCCGGCTCGGCCAGAGCCATCTTGCGAAGGAGCCCGTAGAGGGGCAAGGCTTTCTCCCCCAGCCGGCTGATGAACCGGCTGAGCGAGGTGAGGCAATCTCTAAACTTCTGGACGTCGTGGAGCCGGGTCGGCTTGGGCATGCGCTCGATTGCACTGATCTTCTCTAGGTTAGCTTTGAAGCCGCGAGCGGACACGAAGAAACCTAGGAACTGGCCGGCGAGGACACCGAAGACGCATTTCTCCGGGTTGAGCTTGATCTTGTACTCGTGCAGGTTCGTGAAGGTCTCCCGAAGGTCGTCGAGGAGGCTGAAGTGCTTCTTGGTTTTGAGGACGATGTCGTCGACATAGACGTGGACGTTCCTGCCTATCTAAGGCAGGAAGCACTTCTACATGCACCGCTGGACGGTGGCTCCTGCGTTCTTCAGGCCGAAGGACATGGTAATGTAGCAATAGGCCCCGAAGGGCGTGATGAAGGAGATTTTGAGCCGGTCTTCCAGATCCAGCTTGATCTGGTAGTAGCCGGAGTAGGGGTCCAGGAAAGACAGCAAGTCGCAGTCGGCCGTGGAGTCGATGACTTCATCGATCCGCGGCAGAGCGAATGGGTCCTTGGGGCACGCCTTTTTCAGGCTGGTGTAGTCAATCCACATGCGCCAGGACTTCTTCTTCTTTAGCACCAGGACTGGGTTGTCCAGCTAGTCCAGGTGGAAAACTTCCATGATGAACCCGGCTGCGAGCATCTGGGCGATCTCTTCTCCTATAGTACGCCGCTTCTCCTCGAAGAAACGGCGTAGGGGTTGCTTGACTGGCTTGACGTCCGGCCGAACGTGTAGTTTGTGCTTGGCGAACTTCCTCGGAACACCCGGCATGTCCTTGGGGACCACGCGAAGATGTCCCAGTTCTCACGGAGGAAGTCGACAAGCTCGCCTTCCTATTTGCTATCGAGGTGGGAGCCGATGGTAACACACTGAGCGGGGTTGGTCGGGTCAAGCAGGATCTGCTTGGTGTCCTTGGACAGCTGAAAGGAGGTCTCACTGACGGATTGCGAGGGGGGAGCCGGCACAGCCGGCTGGCTGGCAGCAAGGGCCACTAGCCGGTCAAGCTGCCGCTTCTCCTTGGTGATTTTTAGGGCCTTGGCCAGCCGGCTGCCATCTCGAGCACACTCGATCGACATCTTGTAGTCACCCATGATGGTGATGATTCCCTTGGGGCTGGGCATCTTGAGCTTGAGGTAGGCGTAATGGGGGACCGCCATGAATTTGACGAGGGATGGCTGGCCCAACAGCACATGGTACGGACTCATGAGGTCCACAACCTCGAACAGCACCGACTCGCGACGGAAGTGGCCGGGTCCACCAAAGAGGACGTCGAGCATGATCTTGCCGACATGGGAGTAGGACTTCCCAGGCATGATGACATGGAAAACCGTCCGGCTCGCATGTAGGTCTTCTATCTTCAGCCCTAACTTGTGCATCGTGCCGAGGTAAAGGATGTTGATGTTGCTGCCACCATCTACCAGCACCCGTGAGAAGCGATAGGCACGCTTCTCAGTGGCGATGGTCGGGTCGAGGACCAGCGCGTAGCTGCCAGGATTTGGCATCACGTCAGGGTGATCTGCCCGGCTCCAGCTGAGTGGCTTCTCCGACCAGTGCATGAACTCGGGAGTTGCTGACATGGTGGCGTTCACCTCACGATGGAGCCGGCATTGAGCATGTTTTCTCGTCCCTTCACTGGTGAAGACAACATAGCAACCATCTTGGTGGGGGAACTGGTCGTGCAAGCGATCGAAGTTTTGGGCCGGAGCCGGCACCGGCGCCGGGGCGCAGCTGGGGCCGAGGCCTGCGCGCGAGCAGGTGGCACGGGAGGAGCCGGAAGGCCGTCCCCCTAGGACAGTCGTTGTGAGAAGCTGCACTGCCGGAGCGTGTGCGTAGAGGGTTTGGCCCCTGAGTGGTTCTTGCAGGGGAGGTCGATGATTTGCTTAAATGTGAGCTTCGGCTGCCAGGTAGCCTTGCCAGTGCGCTGGCGCTGGCTCGAAGGTTGGGCAGCCGGCTCCTACTCCTCAATGGGGGCGACCTGCTGGCGACCATAGCGGGGATCCGGCTGGTTGTTCTTGCGTTTGTTGTTCTGTGGCCGCCGGTTGTCGGCAGCCAGCCGGGACGTTGCCGATGTCATCGTCGCCTTGGCGGGCAGGATCGTTTTGACCGGGATGGCTGAATCATCCGTGGCGTACTTTTCCGGTTTGGTCATGAGCTCGGAACGCGTGGCCGTCTCAGAGCACAGGAGCTTGTGCTTCATGGGAGTGCCGTCTCGACAGCCTTCGATGAAGTACTGTATGCCTTGTACCTCATGCACCCCCTCGCAGGAGTTGCGGAGCTCGGTCCATCGAGTGAGGTAGTCGCGGAGGGACTCGTCCGTCCCCTGAACGGACATGGCAAGTTCACAGGGGCAGCCAGGCCGCTTGTAGGTGCCGATGAAATGCACACGAAGGCTTCTTCGAAATCCATCCAGGTGTTGATGCTGCCGGCTGCTAGGCTGTTGAGCCAGGTGTGGGCCGAGCCGATCAGCATGAGGGGAGCGTAGCGAACGGCTACACGCTTATTCCCCCTGGCGATGCCAACCGCGGTGGTCTAGTCGATTAGCCAATCCTCAAGCTTGGCAGCCCCGTTGTACTTTGGGGTGTCTTGGGGAAATGTGAAGCCGGATGGGAACGCTCGTTGCGGATTCGAGGGCCGAAGCATGTTGGGCCAATCAAGTCCCCCTCCACGAGGAGGGCCAACTGCATGAGTCGGTCAATGCGGACACGAGCATCATTCTCACTATGGGGGACGCGCGGCCCGAGCCGGGCCGCGAGTTCGGGGCGGATGATGGGCGGAACCGACCTTTCCGGCTCACGCCGTGGGGGCGGAGTGTGCCCGCGGCTACACCGGCTGCTGGCGCCTCGTACCGGTTGCTATGAGGCTGGTTGTTGGTGCGTCAGCCGTTAACTGCCGGCTGCTCGCTCCCCGGCAGCTGAGAGGGCCGGGGGTTGCTGGCCTCGACCCGATGGCTGGAGACGCGAGGGGAGCAGGAGTGCTGAGCCGGCTGACGGCCAGCAGTCCCTATGCCCTCGCGCTCGGGGCGGGGGCCTTCGGAGGCGGCGCCGCCAGTCACGAGCAGATGCTGCTATGCGTCAGCGGCGTCGATGAGGTCATTGATATGGCGCTCGTGGGTGGCGCGTTCTTCTCCCTCCAAGGTAGCCAGATCCTCGTAGGCTACCTTGAGGGCCCGCGGGTTGGCTGCGGGGGTGTCGTAGACGGGCATTTACCCGCCCAGGATCTCGGCGACCACACGGCCGCGGTCACGCACAGCCCCATGCTGGCTAGGTTCAGTGCCAGCCGTGGTGAGACCATAGGCGGAAGCGTATTCCCGACGGGCGGCCTCCATCCAGCGCCGCGTGGCTGCGAGGGCGGTGGCATCCTCGAACAGGATGTGGTGAACCGCCTCGAGCTCGGCCTCGGTAGCATCGGGGTCTGCCGTTGGGGCAATAGGGGTGCTCAAGCCCCGAAGGGCCGCATCGAGCTAACGGTTGCGAAAACTCAGAATTGAGACATTTTGCAAAAGATTTAGGTGCCACGACACCTTAACATGACAATCTCAAGATTCTGATTGAGCTAACAAGCTACACAGATAACACTCGAGGACTGGAATGCAACTCAGATCAACCATTCCTACAAGTCTACGGAATAGTAACATGAGATCCTAGTAGATAGGTAAGAAGCCAAGTTCTTAATTCCAGTAGAAAAGAAGAGGGTGATCCAGAATCAGAATAACATGGGAAAAGGAGTAAAAAGAGCCTTACATTCCCTTCCACAATCACTTCCCTTATATAACAAAAGAGTTGCTAGACTCAACTTTGACCAGTTTGGCTTGGTAATCCTACAGTCAGTCAGCTCTGATACCAACGTTGTCGGGACCCCGATCCTAAGCCACAAGAATCTAGCATGTAACACATCACATCACTTTGCAGCCTCACGCACGGTTAACTCCACAACAGCCACCTTACCTGGGCCGGGACCATTTGCGTCTTTTGGCTCACTTATGTAAATATTTCACTAGCATTCAAATGTCAAAGAACCCGGGCCGACATGACTAGTCATAGAACCCAAGTGGCACATCCGTACAGGAATAGGCATACGTAACCCAGTAATGTAGGTGTCGGCCTCTAGCGTGTGTAGACGAGTCATAGCAAGCTCCAAGGACTCCATTACGCCGTGGGACATAAATGTCATCACTACACATAGATGAGTCGTAGCAGACTACAGGGGCTCCATTACACCGCGAGATATTTCCCCGAAGGGACAGACACAGTAGCAAAGAAGGATACCATGCCGATCAATCAATGTGTCTGAAGCAGTAGCAAGCTACCAAGGCTCGGAGGAAGCACAAAGAGACAGTTCCCTGTAAAGAATACTACTAAAGGCACACCACTAGGTTCTGATCCCATACATATCGTTGCACGTGACACGTACGCATGCCATGCCCGATATGCATAGATATAACTATGGCATCACATCATAACCATACAACAACACAACATTTATTTAGGAGGCTCATAAGAGCCAACATAGTGTGATATTACAAACAGAGGTCACATGACCCAACACAAAAGTCATACAATCAACAAACGGAAGCTCAACATGTCTGGGTACAGACATCTATAAAAGAAGAAGACTGAGGAAGCCTGTCTATCTACAAGGCCCTCCACAGGAACCAGACCTCTGGCTGGGATTTCCAAGCTAATGGCCAATATCGATGTTATCATAGAAACCACTAGCGAGAATGGAGTCTCCTCTTCAAAAACATATTTAAGAAATAGTCAATACTAAGTACTCAGCAAGATTTACACAGAATTAACTACATATGCGTCGATATCAACAAGGGAGTTGTGGGGTTCCATGCAGCAAGCCAGCTTTGACTCGGTGGCTATCCTGTACTACGACTTTTATAACTTTGAAAAGTTTTGTGAAGCATACACGAGTCCACTAACACCACAACAATACACCACCATGGATCCGCTCCTGTCTTCCCACAAGAGTGCCATCCACGGTACTCATACTTGTCTTGAAGCTTTTATGAGTAACCCTTTAAATTGTCTATGAACCATATAGGTCTCCAAGTAGTCCATATCAGCGGACGCGTCTATTCGAATAGATTAATTACCCTGCAGGGGTGTACTTCGTCACACATGCTCCCGCCACTTACCGCCATGTGCTCATAAAAAAAGGCACCTCGGCAACCTTCCAGCGGAAGCCTAGCGAGGGAGTCGGCCACGACCTAACTAACCACACAAGACTCTAGTCCAGGTTTATCGCCTACTTGGGACTGAACCCGCAAGGAAGTTTAGCCGAAGTTTCCTCAACGGCCCCAAACGATGTGTACAGGGTTCCCAAGCCCACCTTGACGGATGGTACTACGCTTGGTACACCGGGCCACGATGCCTAGTGTGTCCCAAGCCCACATGTACGGGGTGCCACTCGGTAGACTACTAGCATGTCCTACAAACACCAAAAAGTAGTTGCAACTCCTGGACAGAGATCAAGTCGATTAATAAGTCAAGACTGTCAATTAAGGATCCCAATGTGAGGTAGTAGCTAGTCTTGGAAAACATACACGGGACTCGGTTCTTAAGGACGGTCCAATTGAGACAACCCGCCATGTACTCCTACATGGCCTCTCATCGCTACCTTTACCAAATCAGGTTTACAACTTAACTCCCATCATCAGAACAAGTTCAGTTCACTCCGGTTCATCACCAGATGAATCAGACCTGACATAACTCTAAGCATAGCAAGCATAGTAGGTTAAAGACACAACATGGCTCAAGCATCTATCAGGTATGCTAGGTTGCATGGTTAAGCTATTTACTGTGACAATGACAGGTCATGCAAAGTAATGCGTTCAACTACCGGAACATGTAAAAGTTGAAACGTTTTGTCCTAATGCAATAAGTGAGAGAAAGAGAGAGAGTGGGATTGTATCGGATATGTTCAAGAGGGGTTGCTTGCCTGATAGACGATCACACATTACTGCTCCTCAGATGGATACTCGATCGTATCCTCCGGACCAGTGCCTAACACGAGGAATAACCATCTAACGGGGAACAAATCAATACACCTCAAGTGCAACAATATGATGCATTAATATGACATGGCAATATTATGTGTTTGAGCTAATGCATCTACCAACAGATTTAAATGAAGTAGGTTTGAACTCAAGGTTCAAATTCAACTTCATATATGGAGTTCCATAATGTATTTGAGCTAAAATGTCCAATTTCACCTATTTAGGTTGCTCTAACATTCATGAAAATGGTACATATGGATTCATTGGATTTTTCTGATCAATTTTCATATATAGATTATTCTCATCTGACTTACAGATTAATTTATATGAATTTTCTAAGTTTTTAGCAATTTTTGGAATTATTAAAAATACAGAAATGCATTTATGGCTTCAGCCATGCGTCAGCATGACGTCAGCCTGGTCAACCGACCGGTCCAGGTCAAAGCTGACCAGCGGGACCCACTGGTTAGTGACCCAGCCGCTAAGCAGGGTCAAATCCCACGCTGACTCGGGTTTGACCCGCCTGCGGGGCCCACTATGAGTCACTCCGGGGGGTAATTAAGCGCGGAGGTTAGCGTTAATGGGTCACCACGTCGGCCTTGCCGGAGTTTGGCCGGTGGCGACCAACCCGACTGCGGGGGCTCGCCGGAGTAACGCTCCTGGCCACCATTTGGCACGCGGGGTGGCGCTATCGGACGTGGGGAGCGAGCCGCATCCATCCCAGCCGATGAGACAGTGTGGGGCGGCCGTAGAGTTTCCGGCGACGATGACTACGGCGGTCGGGACTCGGGTCAGCATGGGGTCGAGGATAGGGCTACGGACAGAGGATCTAGGGGGGCTATGGGCTCCTGTGAGCGCCCTAAGCACGATGTCGTGGTCAAGCGCGAGCTATGGTTGCTGTGGCCATGGCTACGCCATGGGCGGCGGCGACCTCCTCTCGGTTCTGGTGGATGGCAGGGCCAGATGAGAGGATCGACGATAGGTAGAAGGGGAGAGGGTAAGGAAGCTCATGGGGATCATGCCTGGATGGTCAGCGAGCTCGGGGACGCTTCGAGGACGACGAATCGACGACGGCGATGGCGGTGCCGAAGGTTGAAGATGACAACACTAATGGTGATGCGGGGCGTCCGGCCTTCTGCGGCTCAATGGGGAGAACGGCGAGGACGCGGCAGACCTTTTGGTGGGCTCAAAAGGGCATGGGAGGCGACAAGGTAGGCTAGTGATGGCAATAAGCTTCGGTCATGGTGGCAATGGCGACGGAGCGAGGGGAGAGGGAAGAGGGTGGCAAATGGATGGGGATGGATCGGGGCGGCTCCGTGGAGCTCCCAGGGACCTCCAAAGGCAGGTAGGCGAGCGGGAGGAGGCCAGGGTGCCATTGGCGCCACGCCACGCACCTGCCTATCCTCTTGGAAGGAGGTGGAAGAAGAACCCCCTCCCCATGGTGGGTTGGGATGGGCCACTTCCCCCCTGGGCCAGGTGAGATAGGTAAGCCTTTCTCTTTTTTTCTTTTTTTTTGTTTTTTTTGCAGTTTGTTTCTGACTTAGTAAAAATACTAAATCAATTTATAAAAGTAGGAAACTTTTTCTAGGCATTGATTGAAATATTCCGAAGGCCCTGGCCAAGTTTCATATTTATTGGAGCTATAAAATTATTTATTATATTTTATAACTCCAATTCAATAAACAAAAATGACTTTAAAAAATATGAATCAGCTCTGGTTGATGCTTCCACATTTTTCTAGAAATGATGAACATTTTAGAAGGCCCCTTTGGTTCATTGAAAAATATTTTAATTGAACCTATTTGAATTCAAATAATGCTAGGGTTTGATCATCCCCATTTCAAGTGTAAAGAAATTTTAAACATGATGCAATCACAAACATGGATCCTAGTGCATGCTAAAACTAGGGATGTGACAACTCACCCCCACTTAAAAGAATCGCGTCCCGAGATTCTAGAGTCGACGGGAAAAGAGCCGGATACTCATATCAAAGACGATCTTCACGCTCCCATGTAGCTTCATTCTCAGAATGATGCGACCACTAAACCTTCAGAAACTTGATATTCCGACGCCGGGTTACACGCTCGGCTTGATCGAGAATATGAACATGATATTCTCGATATGAAAGATCATTTTGAAGATCAAGCGTTTCGTGGTCCACTTCACGGATAGGATCCTTGAAGCAACGCCTGAGTTGAGAAACGTGGAAGACATCGTGAACTCGGGAAAAATGCAAAGGCAGTTCCAATTGGTAGGCATCCTCTCCTCATTTGGCAAGAATGCGAAAAGGACCAATGTAATAAGGAGCAAATTTTCCCTTGATACCGAAACGATGGGTACCCTTCAGAGGAGTAACCCGGAGGTAAGCCTTTTCGTCCACCTCATAAGTTACTTCCTTATGATGGCAATCATACTGGCTCTTCTGACAAGACTGAGCTGTCTTGAGATTCTCACGAATTACGTGAACTAGCTCTTCTGCTTACTTGATCATGTCTGGCCCAAAGAATTGTCTTTCCCCAGTCTCTGACCAGTTCAAAGGTGTTCGGCATCTTCATCCATAAATAACTTCAAAAGGAGCTTTTCCCAGACTGGATTGTTATCTGTTGTTATACGCAAACTCGGCAAATGGAAGACACTTCTCCCAATTCATTCCGAATGAGATGACACAAGCTTTGAGCATGTCTTCGAGAATCTGATTGACTCTTTCAACATGTGCACTTGACTGAGGGTGAAAAGCAGTACTAAAGGAGAGATGGGTTCCCGTAGCATTCTGGAAACTTTCCCAAAATCGAGAGGTGAAAAGACTAACATGGTCTGAATTGATTTCCAATGGAACACCATGTAGGGACACCATTCGAGAGATATACAATTCCGCCAACTGGCTAGCAGTGATACTCTCTCGGACAGGAAGGAAATGAGCCACTTTGGAAAGGCGATCAATAACCACAAAGATTGAATTATTTCCTTTCTTGGTCTTGGGAAATCCGGTGATGAAGTCCATTTCAACTTTATCCCATTTCCATTCAGGAATAGCTAAAGGCTGAAGGGTGCCGGCAGGTCTCTGATGCTCTGCCTACACGCGACGACAAACATCGCAATTAGCAATGAATTGAGCGATTTCCCTCTTCATTCTAGTCCACCAGAACCTTTGGCATAGGTCCTGATACATCTTGGTGCTGCCAGGGTGAATGGTGAGAGGAGATTCATGAGCCTCCTTAAGGATCAACTCTCGAAGTTGTTGCTTTTTAGGAACTACTAGTCGATTCTCAAAGTATACTGAACCTCTATCATCAATGGAGGAACTACCAGCAATTCCCTTTTCAACATTATCCCTGATCCGAGTAATACCTGCATCATATTGTTAGCTTGCTATAATCTGATCTTCCAGAGTAGGTTTTGCAACCAACGTTGAAAGGGATCCGCGAGGAACAATGTGGAGATTAAGCTTGCAAAATTCCTCATGAAGAAGGGGTTGACCTTGTTGCAGCATAAGATTGTTGCAATAGGATTTACGACTTAACGCATCCGCCATGACATTTGCCTTACCTGGGGTGTAAGTTATTCCTAAGTCGTAATCCATAATCAGCTCTAACCATCATCTTTGTCTAAGATTCAGATCTGGTTAAGTGAAGATATACTTCAGACTTTGGTGATTGGTGTAAATCTCGCAACGATTACCAAGATGGTAATGTTGCCATACCTTGAGTGCATGGACTACTGCTGCAAGCTCCAAATCATGTGTTGTATAATTTTCCTCATGTAGGTGCAACTGTCGGGATGCATAGGCGATCACATGTCGTTCTTGCATAACGACACATCCAAGTCCTTGTCTGGAGGCATCACAATAGAAGACAAAGTCCTTGGAGAAGTCAGGTGGCACAAGCACAGGAGCAGAGGTCAAACGTCTCTTCAGTTCCTGGAAACTGTGCTCACTTTGTGGGGTCCACTCAAATTTCTTGTCTTTCTTAAGGAGTTCCGTTAGAGGCTTGGCAATTTTGGAGAAATTCTCAACAAAGCGGCGACAATAGCTTGCTAGACTAAGGAAACTCCTAACTTGCTTAACTGTTTCAGGAGGAGTCCAATCGAGAATGGCCTGAACTCTTTTGGGATTGATTGCAATGCCCTTACCGGAGATCACATGACCTAGATAGGTCACTTTAGGTAACCAAAATTCACACTTGGAGAACTTGGCATATACACGGTGCTCTCTGAGTTGTTCTAGCACAAGTCTAAGGTGCTCAGCATGTTCTTCTTCATTCTTCGAGTACATCAGTATATCATCGAGGTAAACCACGACGAACTTATCTAAGTACTCCATGAAGATTGAGTTCATCAAACGGGAAATGTTGCTGGAGCATCGGTTAGTCCGAAGGACATGACTGTGTACTCGTACTGGCCATAACTAGTGACGAACACCATCTTGGGAATGTCTCCATTCTTAATCTTGATTTGATGGTAGCCTAATCTCAAATCCATCTTGGAGAACAGTGAAGATCCAGCAAGTTGATCATACAAATCATTGATCCTCGGGAGCGGATACTTATTATTTATTGTGACCAAATTGACAGGTCGGTAATCCACAACCATACGATCTGTTCCGTCCTTCTTCTTCACAAAGAGGACGGGACAAGCCCAAGGAGAAGAGCTAGATCGAATGAAACCCTTTTGCGAGGACTCATCAAGTTGCTTCTTGAGCTCAGCTAACTCCAAGGGTGCCATCTTATAAGGTCTTCTGGAAATTGGAACTGTTCTTGGGATGAGGTCTATCACAAACTCTACATCCCTGTCAGGCGGAATGCCTGGCAACTCTTCTGGGAAGACATCCGGAAAATCTCTTACTGTCGGTATATCTTAAAACTCGGGTAGAGGGTTGGCATTGAGTGAATAGAGTTGACGCTCTGCAACTCATGTTGAAACATGGACTATTTTTCTAGATGGATGCGTAAGCTGAACAGACCTGGTGGAGCAATCAATCTTGGCATGGTGAGCTGTCATCCAATCCATACCCAAGATGATGTTAATATCTGAAGTCTTGAGAGCTATCAGTGAAGCAAGGAATACAAGTCTATCAACACAGATTTCATTTCCATGGCTTATTCTTGTGGTCTGCCATCTAGACCGTGGAGTCTGAGTTTCAAGAGCAGCTGGCATATCGCAAAATGACATGTCATGCAAACGGGCATAGCCTTTCGAGATGAAGGAATGTGATGCTCCAGTATCAAATAGAACTGATGTCGAATGGCAATTCACAAGGAGCGTTCCAAGGAGAACATCTGGATCATCATTAGCTTCTTTGGTTGCAACATGATTCACACATCCCCATTCAGTGATTGGCTTGGCATGGATCATCTTGACTGGTGGCTTATTACGGCCAACAGACTTTCCAGACTGGGGTGAAACAACATTGGACTAAATGCAATTTCGAGCAATGTGGCCTGGTTCTCCGCACTTATAGCAAATCATAGAAGTCTGACGTGGAGCCGAACTAACAGGCGGTCCACCAATAGTTTTGGGTGGAGCATTTGGCTGAGCTGGACGAGGCGCCACATAGGATGGCCTCGATGCATATCCAGGAGGAAGTGATGAGTTCGGAACCCAAATCCGGCGCTTCTGAGATCCAGAACCGGAGGTAGAAGCCAAATCACGGTTGTGCTTGCGAGATTCTTTATAGGTGAACTGAGTTGTCTCTGCATTAATGGCCTTGTTCACAAGAGCTTGGAAGGTGTCACAATGATGCAGGTGAAGATCATGACGCAACTTTGGGTTGAGAACCTTCCTAAACCTAGCTTGCTTCTTGGCATTTGTGGAAACTTCTTCTGTGGCATAACGTGCAAGGTTCTCAAACTCTCGACTGTAAACATCTATAGCCATCTTACCCTGGGTAAGGTTACAAAACTCTTCCCTCTTTCGGTCCATGAGACCCTGAGGAATATGATGCTCACGGAAAACCTTTGTGAATTCTTCCCAGGTAGGAATCTGGCCAGCTAGAACTATAGTATCATAGTTCTCCCACCTATTACTAGCAGGACCCTCCAAGAAATATGTAGCATAGGTGACCTTGTCATCCTCGGCCACGTTCGCGGAACGCAGCTTGTTTGTGATGCTACGGAGCCAGTCATTTGCATCGAGTGGCTCAATGGAGTGATGGAAGGTGGGTGGGTACAGCATGATGAAATCATGGATGGTCACTGTTCCAGCACATTGATGTGCAGTGTTTTCCTGAATACGTTCCAGCAAGCGATTTGACTCATGCTTGTCTTTCTCAATGTCTAACATGAACTATGCCAACAAAGGTGAATCCGACAGAACTTCAGCATCTCTGGTTCCATGTCTCTGGCCCTTCCTGCGATCGATGGCAACTTGGGTACTGCGGAACATCATGATGATGAGAAACTAGGATTAGATATGGCGGCATACCAAAAGATAGGAGGGTAGAAAAAGCATTGATCTTCATAGAAATCCTAGGGAAAATTGGACAGCATAATGTCTGCGAATGCTCAGAATTGAGATATTCTGCAACAGATTTAGGTGCCATGACACCTTAACATGACAATCTCAAGATTCTGATTGAGCTAACAAGCTATATGGATAACACTCAAGGACTGGAATGCAACTCAGATCAACCATTCCTATAAGTCTATGGAATAGTAACACGAGATCCTGGTAGATAGGTAAGAAGCCTAGTTCTTCATCCCCGTAGAAAAGAAGAGGGTGACTCAGAATAATAATAACATGGGAAAAGGAGTAAAAAGAGCCTTACATTCCCTTCCACAATCACTTCCCTTATATAACTAAAGAGTTGCTAGACTCAACTTTGACCAGTTTGGCTTGGTAATCCTACAGTCAGTCAGCTCTAATACCAACGATGTCGGGACCCCGATCCTAAGCCATAAGAATCTAGCATGTAACACATCACATCACTTTCCAGCCTCACGCACGGTTAACTCCACGACTGCCACCTTACCTGGGCCTGGATTGTTTGCGTCTTTTGGCTTATGTATGTAAATATGTCGCTAGCATTCAAACGTCAAAGAACCAGGGCCGACATGACTAGTCGTAGAATCCAAGTGGCACATCCGTACAGCAAGAGGCATACGTAACCCAGCAATGAAGGTGTCGGCCTCTAGCGTGTGTAGACGAGTCATAGCAAGCTACAAGGACACCATTACGCCGGGGGACATAAAGGTCATCACTGCACATAGACGAGTCGTAGCAAGCTACAGGGACTGCATTACACCGCGAGACATTTCCCCGAAGGGACAGACACAGCAGCAAAGAATGATACATGCCGGTCAATCAATGTGTCCGGAGCAGTAGCAAGCTACCAAGGCTTGATGGAAGCACAAAGAGGCAGTTCCCTGTAAAGATTACTACTAAAGGCACACAACTAGGTGTCGGATCCCATACATATCGTTGCACATCACACGAACACACGACATTCCCGATATACATAGATACAACTATGGCATCACAACATAACCATACAACAACACAACATTTATTTTGGAGGCTCATAAGAGCCAACATAGTGTGATATTACAAACATGGGTCACAGGACCCAACACACAAGTCATACAATCAACAATCGGAAGCTTAACATGTCTAGGTACAGACATCTAGAAAATAGGAAGACTGAGGAAGCCTTTCTATCTACAAGGCCCTCCACAGGAACCAGACCTCTGGCTGGGATTTCCATGCTAATGGCTAATATGGATCTTATCGTAGACACCACTAGCCAGACTGGAGTCTCCTCTGCAAAAACATAATTAAGCAATAGTGAGTACTGAGTACTCAGCAAGACTTACATCAAAACTAACTACATGTGCATTTGTATCAACAAGGGAGTTGTGGGGTTCAATGCAGCAAGCCAGCTTGACTCGGTGGCTATCCTGTACTACGACTTTCATAACTTTGAAAAGTTTTGTGAAGCATACACGAGTCCACTAACACCACAACAATACACCACCATGGATCCGCTCCCGTCTTCCCACGAGAGTGTCATCCACGGTACTCACACTTGTATTAAAGCTTTTATGAGTAACCATTTAAATTGTCTATGAACCATATAGGTCTCCAAGTAGTCCATATCCGCAGACATGGTTATTCGAATAGATTAATTACCCTGCAGGGGTGTACTTCGTCACACATGCTCCCGCCACTTACTTCCATGTGCTCGTAAAAAAAGGCACCTCGAAAATCTTCAAGCGGAAGCCTAGCGAGGGAGTCAGCCACGGCCTGACTAACCACACAAGACTCTAGTCCAGGTTTATCGCCTACTTGGGACTGAACCCGCAAGGATGTCCTGCCGAAGTTTCCTCAATGGCCCCAAACAATGTGTACAGGGTTCCCAAGCCCACCTCGACGGATGGTACTACGCTTGGTACACCGGTCCACGATGCCTAGTGTGTCCCATGCCCACCTGTATGGGGTGCCACTCGGTAGACTACTAGCATGTCCTTCAAACACCAACAACTAGTTGCAACTCCTGGAAAGAGATCAAGTCGAATAATAAGTCGAGAGAGTCAAATAAGGATCCCAATGTGTGGTAGTAGCTAGTCTTGGACAACATACACAGGACTCAGTTCTTAAGGACGTTCTCAATGAGACAACCCGCCATGTACTCCTACATGGCCTCTCATCGCTACCTTTACCAAATCAAGTTTACAACTTAACTCTCATCATCAGAACAAATTCAGTTTACTCCGGTTCATCACCAGATGAATCCGACCTGACACAACTCTAAGCATAGCAAGCATAGCAGGTTAAAGACACAACATGGCTCAAGCATTTACCAGGTATGCTAGGTTGCATGGTTAAGCTATTTACTGTGACAATGACAGGTCATGCAGAGGAATGGGTTCAACTACCGGAACATGTAAAAGTTGAAACATTTTGTCTTAATGCAATAAGTGAGAGCAAGATCGGGAGAGTGGGATTGTATCGGATATGTTCAAGAGGGGTTGCTTGCCTGATATGACGGTCACACGTTACTGCTCCTGAGACGGATACTCAACCGTATCCTCTCCGGAGCAGTGCCTAACACGAGGAATAACCATCGAAGGGGGAACAAATCAATACACCTCAAATTCAACAATATGATGCATGAATATGACATGGCAATATGATGTGTTTGAGCTAATGCATCTCGCAACAGATTTAAATGAAGTAGGTTTGAACTCAAGGTTCAAATTCAACTTCATATATGGAGTTCCATAATGTATTTGAGCTAAAATGTCCAAGTTCACCTATTTAGGTTGCTCTAACATGCATGCAGATGGTACATATGGATTCATTGGATTTTTCTGATCAATTTTCATATATAAAATATTTTCATCTGACTTATAGATTAATTTATATGAATTTTCTAAGTTTTAGCAATTTCTGGAATTATTAAAAAAACATAAATGCATTTATGGCGTCAGCCAATCGTCAGCATGACGTCAGCCTGGTCAACCGACCGGTCCAGGTCAAAGCTGACCAGCATGACCCACTGATTAGTGACCCAGCCGCTAAGCATGGTCAAATCCCGCGTTGACTGGGGTTTGACCCGCCTGCGGGGCCCACTGTCAGTCACTGTGGGGGGTAATTAAGCACGAGGGTTAGCTCTAATGGGTCGCCACGTCGGCCCCGTCGGAGTTTGGCCGGCGGCGACCAACCCGACGGTGGAGGCTCGCTGGAGTCGCGCTCCTGGCCACCATTTGGCACACGGGGCGGCGCTATCGGACGCAGGGAGCGAACCGCATCTATGCCAGTCGATGGGACGGCACGGGGCGGCCTGTAGCGTCACCGGAGACAAAGACTACGGCAGTCGGGGCACATGTTAGCACGGGGTCGAGGCTAGGGCTGTTGATACAGGAGCTAGGGCGGCTATGGGCTCCGGTGAGCGCCCTAAGCACGATGCCGTGGTCAGGCACGAGTTATGGCTGACGTGGCCATGGCTACACCATGGCCGGCGGCGAGCTCCTCTCGGTTCCGGTGGCTTGCGGGGCTAGAAGAGGGGATCGATGATAGGGACAGGGGAGAGGGTCCGAAAGCTCACGGGGATCATGCCTGGATGGTCAGCGAGCTCGGGGACACTTCGAGGACGACGAATCAACGGTGGCGACGACGGTGCCGAAGGTTGAAGACGACGACGCTGAAGGCAATGTAGGGCGTCCGGCCTTCTGTGACTCGACGGGGGGAACGGCAAGGACACGTCGGACCTTTTGGTGGGCTCAGAAGGGCAAGGGAGGTGACGAGCTAGGCCAGCAACGGTGATGAGCTTCGGTCATGGCGGCAATGGCGACGGAGCGAGGGGAGAGGGAAGAGGGCGGCGAATGGATGGGGATGGCTCAGGGTGGCTCCGTGGCGCTCCCAGGGACCTCCAGAGGCAGGCAGGCGAGCAGGAGGTGGCCAGGGTGCCGCTGGCGCCACGCCACGCACCTGCCTGTCCTCCTGGCAGGAGGTGGAACAAGACCCCCCTGCCCCTGGTATGCTGGGATGGGCCACTTCCCCCCTGGGCCAGGTGAGACAGGTAAGCCTTTCTAGTTTTATTCTTTTTTTTGTTTTTTTGCAGTTTGTTGCTGCCTTAGTAAAAATACTAAATCAATTTAGAAAAATAGGAAACTTTTTCTGGGCACTGATTGAAATATCCAATGGCCCTGGCAAAGTTTCATATTTATTGGAGCTATAAAATTATTTATTATATTTTATAACTCCAATTCAAATATTTATTGATTTAATTCAATAAACAAAAATGACTTCGAAAAATATGGATCACCTCTGGTTGATGCTTCCACATTTTTCCAAAAATGATGAACATTTTAGAAGGCCACTTTGGTTCATTGAAAAATATTTTAAATGAACCTATTTGAATTCAAATAATGCTAGGGTTTGATCATCCCCATTTCAAGTTTAAAGAAATTTTAAACATGATGCAATCACAAACGTGGATCCTAGTGCATGCTAAAACTAGCAAGTGACACCGGCTCACCTTCCTCCGCTACCGAGTGTGAGAGTGTGGGAAATGACCCGTGAGTGTGTGCATGAGAATTTATCCCCCCCCATTGCATGAGGGGCTCGAGGGGTTTTATAGGCCAACCCCCCGGCTTACAATATTCCTAAGGTGCACCGGTGGCGGGACCCGGATGGCAGCCTCTCCGACTGACCAGGGGGTCCCGCACTTCGAGCCATCTCATCGCTTGTAGGGTCCACCGGCTATGCGGTCCCGTCACCCACTAGGGCCCTCCAGCCGGCTCCGCGATTGGCCCTCGCCCACCTGCCGCGGCACGGGCCGCCTGGGGGGCTCGTCTAGTGCCAGCCGGCCGAAGTCTCTGGTACGGCCGGCTGCACTGTAGCCATGCCGTGGCAGGTCATCGAGTGGGCAGGGGCGTGCCGGCACTGTTTCCCCGCTCGCCAGGGTCAGCGGCCCGGACGGCCGGACTGCAGCCATGCGCATCCATGCATCAGTAGCCATGCACACCCGCGCGTCAGTAGCCATTGTGGCTACAATGATGCCCATCGTGACGGTCACGTATTGTCACTGTACCCGTGCGCAGAGGGACGGGATGTCGCATTTCCACCCCGGGGTCAACGGGGGAGGCGGCCCAGAGTTAGCCGGCCAAGCCCAGCCGGTCACGGGTGGAGCCGGTTCTTCGACCAGCCGCCCGCATCGCCAACATGTGATAGCTCGAGCCGGGTGTTCTCCAGCCGGCCATGGGCAGCTGGTTGCATAGTCTTTCTTTGAAGTGGGGGGAGAACCCCGTTGCTTCGGCCTACCCAGGGGTAATAACCCCGTCAGTGACGTTCGCCAACGACTTGTCCGCCTGGAAAGTTCAGGTGAAAAAAGCAATTGATAAGAATGAACTATGGTCCAAGATTCATGCTGACAATCCGTCACTTACGGAAGAGGACATTGAAAAATTCAAGGAGCTTGCGCTAAAGATGAAACCAAGAAAAAGTCAGAGAAAATGAAGGCACTCCAGGCCAGGAACACGCCTCCCCACCGCCTCGGAAGCCATGGTTACGAGGGGAAGAGGCATGTATGGGACAAGGAGGACGCCGAACGTGAAATTCACGGAATCCCAGACCCCTTGGCGAAGTTCACCGACCCGCTGGAGCGTGACTGGATCAGAGCCTGTACAAGTGGGACCGCGTCAAGAAGACCTTTTACATGGACCCGAACACGAGGGAGTTCATGAGACTTCTGGTAATTGTTATATTACCACATTATCATATTATCTTCCAATCATTTCGACTACAAGTTTTGTCACATTATTAGTAAACCATCCACGTTCCTTTTGCAGAAAGAGCAGCACCAAAAGGCAGCCGAAAGCGACAAGTCGTCACAGTCGTCGGCGAGGCCCTAGTGGGACACCCATTTCAACCGGGCCCTGAACATACTGAAAAAGGTCCCAGAGGACACACCGCCATCCTATGGACGTGTGCACAGTGTCGGAGATGGCGCCTCGTGGAACACGTGCTACCACGAGGAGCTAGAGGAAAGAAGGAAGAGAAAGTTTCTTACTAAACAGACCATCGACCAGAAGGTCATGCTTGCGATCAATAAGTCCAAAGCTGAGACCAAAGTAGAGTTGGACGAGATAGTCGATGCATGGGTCAGTGTAGCGGTAGATGGTGTCACGGCTGACTTCACATCTTCCATTTCTAGCTTGCTTCCGGCATTTTTTGAATGGTTGAAGAAAAATCCAGATAAAAGGCCAGCGGACTTTCCGCTTCCTAGCTACGTCGGGAGAAATTCGGTGAACATCGCACCACCAGCACGTGCTCACGCCACCGCACATGGTCCTGCTCCTGTTCATAGCAGCCCGTCCTCCATCTCTAGCCAACTTGGTGGGCCTTCGTCTATTCCTAAGATCGACGCCCTAACGGTAATTACGCATCATACCCTTTTCAACAGCATGTATACATAGTCTTCCATTTCAATTGCCTTTCGGATGTCTGACGTCGTAGACATGTCTTCGTAGGACAACGATACCACGTGCACCCTACTGTACGACATCAAGGGCCAGAAGGTGGCCGTGGGAAAGGCAACGATCGTGAAGCCGAAGAACCGCATGTTCCACAACCGAGAGATGCCCGATGGCGTCTTCAAGGTTAACGTGGCCAGTGTCTTAGCAGGCTTCGAGGATTTGCCTACTCCGGTATCAGTAGATGATGAGGAGACCCCTCAACATATTGGCACAAGCAAGAGCTGGTTCTTGCCTTGGCTGAAGACTCTTCTTCGTGTCGAGGCGCCCAGTATCACACCAACGACAGCTTCTCAAGAAGGTATGAACACCACCCCACCTACCAGATTACCTGCACCTGTCGTGGCGGGTGATAGCGGACGACGTGAAGGAGAGCCTCCATTAGTGCCAGATGACGTCGCTGCCGTTGTCAAAGAAGAAAATGCTAATGATGACATGAAGGAGGAGGATGATAACCTAGACAAGTACTTCAATACCGCCTATGATGATGGAGGATTGATGGCTCAGGACGATGAAGACTCAGGCTATGAGCGTGGAGATGATGACTTGATGCTGCCTGATTTGCCGGAGCTGGAATGTACTAAGGCGGAATGCAAAAAGTCTCTCTTCAAGCAATCCTCGCAAGAGACGCCTCCAGATGTCGCCTCTACCCAGCAACAACCCGAGGGCCATCCACTGATTAGCTCAACGACACTAGGGGTGATAGTTAGGGAAGATATGGTGGGCAGCTCACTACCCCCACCCGCCAAGAAGCAAAGGAGGAGACCGGACAAGAGAGGCCCTAAAGGCGCCAGAGCGGCTTCAAGCAGCCAGCCACCTCTGAAATCCCGATAGGTAGACAGAATACATGTCGTAGGTGCGGACCATTTCCCATGTCGCCGGCCACCCGATCCTACCTTAGAAAGCGCTATAGGACATACTGAACAATGATCTAAGGAGCCTTCATGATGATGTGCTGGCCAGAGAGAAAAGCCTTCTCATCTCGGAAATACCAGGATACCAGCTTTACGCGGTTCAGGTGTCGGGTGGGAAGTTGTACGTTGAGGGATGGCCCGCGGATAAGTTCATCCTGCGATTTGACTACATCTACGACATGTTCCACATGACCAAGCTGGATTTCCAGTTCATCCGCATGTATGCGTTGTATCTCAACTACATCATCAGGATCAAGAACATAAAATATATCTGCATCGCGGACCCATACCATATGCACGAGAGCTTCCTGGATGTCTGCAAAGAGCATCGTGACTATGCAAGCAAGTACATCGGCGGCTTCATGATCGCTAATAAGGACAAGGAAGCGATTCTCTTGCCTTATCATCCCTCGTAAGTCATCCTCGCATATCCTTTCATAAGTGTTAACCATTCCTTTGCAAGCATGGAGGCTAATTTGAGGTGTACTTAATTTGCGCAGCGGGGGGGCGCCGTCCTCATAGTTCTGTACCTAGAATACTCCCATGCTATATACTTGGACTCATCGAAGAACATCAAGAAAAAGGACTACAAGCACATAAAGAGTGTTCTCGATAGCGTCCTGTTAACCTTCAGCCTATTTGGTGGATATATCAAGGTGAAAAGGTACAGGAGGAACGGGCTGGTTTTCATCCATAAGACCGACTTCTGGTGCATCCAGCAACCGCACATCAGTAAGGCTGATGGATTCTACCTCATGCATCACCTACTCGAGTTCAGAAGGGATAATCAACGCATTCGCATGTCAGCTACTACCAACAATGCCGAGATTATCAACTGGGCCACAAGCATAGGTAAGACACCGGATCATCGAATCTGAGCTGCGTTTTATCACGTGCAGTGTGAACTTGCCCAAGTGATCATGAAGCAGGTCCTCGAACCAACAGGGATGTTCTACCATGGGCCAATCACGCGGGATGATGGCCGAGCATTGCTAATCGCTCAGCGTTTGGACCTGAAGCCTTTCAAGGAGCTCGGGTGCTTCCTCCCTGACTATTAAGATTGGACCAAGGACTGATTGTCGTTGACAATATATGTGTCACTAGCGTCTAGGCGAAACTAGGTGATGTAATTAAACTATGGTCCTGAACTAGCGTAGATCGCTCTAGTTAATTATTTTGGGTATGAGGAACTTCATCATTTATGTTTACTATAGGTTGCTTGTATTTTGCTAATTATGCCTCTTTGTGTTCTTAAGTACATTATGTTGCATATTACCGTTCACGATGCAGGTACAGAGATCAGAGATGGCGAAGGGCTGCTACGCTGTGTTCGTTGGGAAGGTTCTAGGACTCTACGACCACTGGCCAGACGCTCAGGCCCAGGTGGACAAGTACCCAGGTGCTAGCCACAGAGGGTTCGACAGCAGAGCCGAAGTGGAAAGGAGTTACTTGAGGTGGACGCTCCGGCAAGAGCGGGGGCAAAACCACCGGTGCCTCAAGTAATACATAGTCGCAGTCTTGCTCATGTTGATCGCTCTTCTCTTCTACAGCATGGTTTAGATAGAGATGATGAAACTTGTATGTGTGCCATGACCATGCAGTTGCACTTATTCGAGAAATGACATGACTTGTGCATCGCTATTTTCGAGGTGTGATGATATTTGTGTTGAATGATGACGATGATGGTATGACGAGACTACTTTATGTGTATGATATGATGATAATAGTGTATGTTTATTGTGTTCTGATGAAAATATTGTATAGAGACTGTATAAATACATCACGGATACGTAGACGGGGTATGAATCTGTTAAAGTAGGAATACTAGCAGCAGCATTGGATTAGCAGCATTGCTTGCCTTTATGTAGTGCTACAGATAGTTAGCAGCAGCGTTGGTCAGTGCAGCGCTACTGCTAACCAGACTTAGCAGTAGCACTGCACCAACCAGCGCTACTGCTACAACTTAGTTGTACCGTCTTAGCAGTAGTGCTGGACCCAGCGCTACTGCTATAGGTTTTTCAAGCGCTACTAGTAGGGTTTCTCCTAGTAGTGTAACAGGCACAAGATTTCTCAAACTACTAGTACAAACATCAATGTAAACAACTCCAAAATGACATCGACTATCAACAAACTTGGAGGCCTCTTTTCACTCTTCTTTCACACTTTTTTTTATTTTTCACTTATGATTGTACAAATATTACGGATCTATACGGACTGTACGTACATTATTATTTTATTATTGGCTAGCAACAAATATCACACCGCAGAGCAAAAAAAATCAGGAACAATGGTCGCACTGAAAATCCTATTTGAGCATCCTGTCAGCAACGTTAGCTAGTCTTATATGCGAAAGCTCCTAGTTATATGTTGTAGATAGGTTCTGTCTATGGCTTTCAAGGTTTCATATTTGAACACGAACAAAATTGGAAAGTAAACAGAAACCTAAAACCTAAGTGGACTCGACAGAGAAACACGCAAACCTGTGCCCGGGTAGAAACTGCAACTCAACTCGGATTGGGACTTCGAAGGCAAATGAATCGAACCTTTTTGGGATATTCGTGTTTAGTCTCCAAACAAGAATTAAAAACAAGTGACTATGAATTGAACTAGACCTAAACCTAGACAACTATGATGCAAAAGGAAAAAAACAGACGCAAATAGATCAACACGAACAACAATTTAGAGGTTCAATTGGTGCTATCTATGGATATGGCGAAAGCCAAACCTAATATATTTGTGTGGCTTTTTCTTTATAGGACGTAAAACAACTAATCTATGGGAATGGAAATTGCTCACGGAGTAAACCTAGTAATCTGATACCAAGATGATAAGGGGTGCCCCTATTTTCTCGTTGAGCACATTGATGGTGGACGGTATATAACTCGCGTCTGGCTGTGAACTGTCCGGCTAATCCCTCGCCAATGCAAAAACTTTCAACCCCTTGGATATTCGCAACTCCACACGCTTGCACATGTTGCCGCCGACTATGAAGCGGTCATGTATCTTCTAATTCCGAACGGAACGGCAGATAAGACATAAACTGTCGGATTTCGGGCTCCACAAAACCCTTAAGGTTCGAACACAGGGGCATGTGCGAAGATTTCCCGTGGCCTCACCCAACCTAGCTCACTACTCGATGGATATGACGGCAAACTCACACGATGATGAGGAAGAAGATGGACACGGCAGTTTACCCAGGTTCGGGCCACTGTGAAGCGCAATACACTACTCATGCTTTGGTGGATTGCCTCTCATGGAAATTTGGGTGGATGAACTAGTATAGTGTTCTTGGCTGGCTATCTCGTGGCAGTGCATGGAATGGCTAAGTGTTCAATCGGGTCGGACCCCCTCTACGGTGTGGCCTAGCCTCTATATATAGCGGTGGCCCGGGTCCTCTTCCCTTATCACAACGGCGGGAAGGGATCCCACAGCGGGCAATTTTGAAGGGGGACAGGAGTACATTCGCGCCCTATCCAAAGGTGGTCTTCACCTAGAAAGCAACTGTTGGTGATGCAGTGGTGGGCTCGGTGATGCCATCCATCCTATGGGGCTCGTGGTTGTTGTCTTGTTGCACCGGAAAGGAAACCTTTGGGCGGCCCATTGGGAACCTGCGTACATCCCTCCTCCCTTTGCAGCAAAGAGGAAATTGCGCCGCCTGGCGTGCTGGCGCCCGCCTATCCTCCCTTGCGTCACGTTTGACTCCTGAGGCCGAGCTCTGCATAGAGATCTCCGTTGCTCAGGAGGGGGCCTGGGGAGACCCATCCTTGCTATTCTTTATGCGGTTCTTCCTCGCGAGCCCGGGGTCCTCGCGAGGGCCTTTCCTTGAGCAGTGTCGCGCTAGGCCGTGCCTGGCTGACAAAGTGGGCCACGCCCCGGCCCACAGGCGGGCAGGTCTGGGTACCCCCGTTCCCAGAATGCCGACAGTAGCCCCCGAGCCCAAGGCGTGTTCAAGCTGGCCTCAGGGATAAGCCTTGAGGTAGGCCCGAAGCACCGTAGGCCCCAAACGTTAGTGGGTCGGGCGTTACACGTGCCGGACACCCGAGTGGTGATGCCTCCACTCCTCAAAAGCGCCAGGAACCTCCCAGAGTCAAACCGATGTGATGCCTGCGCTCATCGCTAGCCAGCCATCATTACCCTTGTTTGAATGTGGTCGTTCCCTTGTATAACTACAAGGGCCAAGAAGCCCTGGCCCTGATGATGTCACATTTTGATGAGTGGGGGCTCCTTCCTCCCAAGAGCGCTGCTCCTCCTAAAGCCAAGATCGGGCGCCCTTCGCCGGATGCTCCTTTGGTTCTTACCTTGGGCCAACCCGGAGTCGGAGGTGTCGCCCTGCTCACTATAGGGGCCACCGCCCTCGCTCTCTAGAGCGTGGTGCCGATCGTCGGCTCGTCGTCTCCCCGCCCCTGCTTCGTCCGAAAAAGGAAGGGGCCGAAGGGCGGTCGCTCCTCGCTGCCTTGGGTGCCGTTGAAGAAGAAGTGGGTCGCCCTCGATAAGTAAGTGCCAGCATCACCTCGTCCCCTCCTTCTGTGTTCTTCTTCTGATCTTGAGTCTTGCAGTATCCCCCATGGCGAAGGAGGATCTGGGTTGGTGTCATCCGCTTTCATGGCTGTCGAGCTTCTAGTGGCCTCAACCTCTAATGGCTGCGGAACACTGGCCGCCACCCCGCTCACGACCGTGCTTGCTCGTCCAATAGGGGGGCCCGAGCGCGAGCCCCCTATGATCTTCTTCGCCCGCAGTCTTTGACTTCCTGGGATGGGGTGGCGTCCACCGCTGGTGCCATTCCTTGGAAATACACCGCGGGCCATCCTTGATCTCCTCCCGCTTGGTGCTGTGGGGCTTTAGGAGATGTGTTGTCCTTCTAGGGCAGTTGTGGGGGAGCCCCCAGCCACGGGGGAAGCGCCTGAGTTGGGCGGCAGCTCGCACACCTCCCCCCTTCCTCCTGAGGGGGTGAGGAGCCCGACTAGGCACTCAGGCTCGCGAGTTACCAGAGCGTCGTGTGGTAGGGTCTACTCCAAACTGCGGCAAAAGCGCTGGAATGCCTAGGGACGGAGCTTGCTTGTAGTGACGTTCACTCGGGGAGGGAGCGCCAATGTCTTGCCCAGGAATGTCATCGCCTTGAGGTTGCGGTGAACCTCGGGCGCCTGCAGAACAAGCGTGCCCGCGACGTGACCGGGGAGTCCCTTGCGGCGGTGATGGAAGCTCGCGAACGCGCCCTGGTCGAAGCTCAGGAAACCGACTGTTGGCGCAGGGCCTCGGAGGGACGCATCGAGGAGCTTTAGGCCTTCAGTGTTGCCCTCGAAGGGAAGATCCTAGTGCATAAGGTTGTGCTTGGCGGCACGGCTCCCGAGTTCCTCCCTTCTTGCACGAGCCTCGGTGTGCCCCCTGACATGATGGCGATGGAGGCACTGGAGCAGATCTTGGATCAGGAGAGGCTGGAGACAAGGGAGCGCCAGGTGTCGCTTGCTGAAGAGTCCCTCGCTTCTCGTGAAGCGAGGATCCAGGAGGAGGTTGACAACAAAGTGGCTGAGGCTTGGCGCTCCCTCGTCCAGGACTATCACGTGAAGCTGCAGCTCCAGGAGTCCATATTTTGCGAGCGACGTGATCACCTGAAAGGAGAGGTTAAGGACCTCAAGAAAAGGTTACATCAAGAGGAAGGGTGACGGCGTGCCGCGATGGATGCTCAGGCCGTTGCCAAGGCCGAGCTGGCTTTCCTTTATATACAAGTAAATGGCGTTGCTTCCCTAGTGAAGAAGACTTCGGACGAGGCGGTCCAGGCTCGTGGCCTCCAGCATATGCATTCTTAGATGTTCCAGTCTCTCGAGGGGAGGGCCAAGCGGGCCTTGGACGACATCTGTGGTGCGAGCATCTCAAGCCCCTTGGTTCCGGACTACACCGAGACCTGGGTTTCTTTTCCAAGGTCATGGAGTGTCTTGAGAGGGGCGCGGAGAATATCCGCTTGCTGGTGGAGGAGAAGAGTCATGAATTCCTCGCGCAGGTGGCCTCGCACATCTTCATCCACCTCCTTCGCCTCGACCCGCATTTTGACATCGGCGCGGTGCTCGGTCTAGTGCCTGAAACAATGCGCGCCACCCTCGCTGAGCGGGTAAGAGACCATGTGGAAAACCTGATAGCGGATTTTTCCTCCGACGAGGCCGAGGACCAGGATGTGGTCTCGGCGCACGAAGCCATCGGAGGGGTTGATGGCGAGGGTAGCGACGTCTACGTGTCTCCTTGAGCGGCCTTCTTGTTCTCCTGCCAAGGTCACGTGTGCGGCCTAATGGCAATCAGGTATGTACCTTTGAGAATTACCCTTGAACTTACTTTCGAATGAGGGGGTGTGTTAAGCCGGGCCTCCTTTCTTGTGTGTGTATTGGGTTGGGGGTCCTTTCGGCACTCTATGTTTGTGGGTCCCAGTCCTACTCATTTCCCTACCGCTATGGCTGCGTCTGGCCAAGGACGCAGCCACAGGGTGAGGCCTTGACACCCTCGATGCCGGCCGGATCACCAAGGACGGCATCGAGGCTGCCAAGTGGCTGTATGACCAGTAAGGCTCCTGAGGCGCATTGCTCAGGAGCCCCCCTTTGACGCTCAAGCAGCTCTACGTCGGCAGGTCCCAGTCCCACGCATTTCCCTATCACCATTGTATACGACTGGATCACCAAGGACGCAACCACGAGGTGAGGCCCCGACACCCTCGATGTTGGCCGGATCACCAAAGATGGCATCGAGGGTAGCGAGTAGCTATATAACCAGTAAGGCTCCTTAGGCATGTTGCTCAGGAACCCCCTTTGATGCTCGAGCGCCCCCCTTTTCCTCCCTATCAAGCTCTGCCTCAGGAGTTGAAGGCACTAGGGCCTCCCGAGTTTCATTCCGTGGTGCCATGCCACGGTTGAAGCCCCTAGGTGAGGGTCGACTGCCCAAAGGTGTACGTGTCGAACCAAATCTATCACTAACTTCCCTAACTTAAAAGGACTCTATTGGAAACTGGCAGACACAACTTTCAGACTAATTTTGGTCACCGTACCTTGTACATGTCGAACCGGTGCATGAGGCCAGATCCGATTGAAAGCTATTGTAATTTAATTTTCAGAATGTGCTTATTTGCAGTATTTGGAGTCCATATGTAAAGTCCACGGTCGTTTCAAATTCAGGACTTCTGTCAGTTTGATCCGGATTTCTTGTCCTTGATGGCTCCACTTCCTCCTTCGCCTTCCTCATGCTCGCCATCCTCATCAATGCTCTCCATGGCTCCTCTAATTCTTGTGTTGTCAATAAACCTGTTGCTCAAGTAACTTTGCATGAGCTCTTGTCATTGGTCCAATCCTTACTTCATTGGGCTTCTCTTGTGAAACTATATTCTAATGGAAATGATTGTAAAGGACTAGGGATGTCCTCACTAGTGATCCTGAAGTGAACCCGGCCTCTAACGACTCTGGGCCTAGAGAGCTTAGAGTCGAGGACACGTCGGGCTGCCCGGGCATGTCGCTTGTCTCTCGTGGTGGTCCTGCGTCAGGCAGGGTGCTCCGGGATAGGCCCCCCATGCATCTCCACCCTACTAAGCAGAGGGTTGACGGGCATGATGCTAGTGTTGTTCTTATATCTCCGAACACTGACGTCGCAGCTTCCCTTGTTAGGAAGGTGCGGCGCGGGCGCTTGACCAAGCAGGTCCCGTTGTCCTCATTGGGCGGTCGGGCTAGCTCGGACCCCATTGTGGGGCCTTCTAGTCTCTCAGTAATGGTTCCATCATGAAGCTCCTATGCTGGAACAAACATGGCTTCAGGCATCTACGACGGAAACGGCAATTGATCGAGTACGTTAGACATGAGGGGATTGATATTGTTGGACTACGGGAGACAATTCGCCAGGGCTTCTCTATCTAGGAACTCTAGGGGCTCTCCCACCACCCTTTTGCCTGGCGATGGCTACCCTCAGTTGGCCTCCCATGGGTCATCCTGTTTGGGGTCTGGGAGGACGCTTTCTCAATCGAGGACATGGATTGAGGGGATTTCTTCCTCAGTATGTCCATCATGGGCCTACGTGTGAACCTTAGCTGAGAGGTGATCATCGTCTATGGTCCGACTAGCCATGGTAGGTCGGCAGAGTTTCTGGCCGAGATCAAGGACAAAGTTCATCGTTGCACTAGCCATGTAGTGGTGGCTGGGGACTTCAACCTTATTTGGCATGTGACTGATAAGATCTCCCCGAATGTGGATCGGTTGCGTATGCGCATGTTCAATGACTACATTGCCGACTAGGCTCTATGGGAGATAGCTCGAGTATGGGCTAGATTCACATGGACTAATAAGCAAGTGGACCCAATCCAAAGTGTATTGGATAGGGTCCAAGTGTCGATGTAGTTTGAGACCATGGTCCTGTTGTGCTCGCTTTGGGCGGTCACACATATAGGGTCTGACCATGTCCCTTTGCTCTTCATCGCACGATGTCACTCCCCCTAGGACGAGGCGGTTCTACTTTGAGCCTACTTGGTTATTACAACCAGGGTTCCTCGAGAACCATCGGAGCGAGTCTTGATCTTATAGACCCACTTGCACGTGATGGGACAAACACCAGAAGAAGGAGAAACCAGATCCCACGTGCCATTACACTCAAGCGCCGCAAGCTCCTCGGCCATCACAAGCTGCCATTCAGGCTGAGTCATGGCAGCCTGATAGGTGGTGGGCTCAGCAATGGCAGAAAGACCATACCGGTCAGGATAATAGCGATCAGGTGGGGGACAAGGCCTAACACGGAGGTTATGGATCGGTGTAGGCGTGAGAGGAGGTGCACCGGAAGTAGAGGGCACATCAGTAGGATCATCCTCAGCATGAGGACGACGAGTCTAGTGGAGACGAAAAGGGGAGTGAGGTCGAAAAACTGGAGAGGAGGGTGGAGAGGGAGATGACGAGGGAGAGGAGGAGGAGGGAGAAGATGGTGGTACCGGTGGTGTAGGAGGTGGAGGGATACTCACCAGGGGAGAGGGAAGAACAGGAGGCACCGAGGGAGATGTGTCAGGAAGGAGAAGGAAGTAAATATCTTCCATGGAAAAGCTCGAGGAGGGACGTGGACAGTAAGAACGGGACTCATAAAAAGTCACATCACGTGAAATGCGCAGCCGACGACTAATAGGATCCCAACAACGATAGCCATTGTGCTCAACACTGTAGCCAAGGAAAACACACTCAACGGACTGAGCAGTCAACTTGGTTCATTCTCGCGGAGCAAGAAGAACATAGCACAGGCATCCAAACATACAAAGAGCGGAGTAGTCAGGAGAGCAACCAGAGAGACGCTCCATAGAAATACCACCCTGCAAGGTAGCCGATCGCTGAATGTTGATGAGGTGGGTGGAGGCAGAAACGGCCTCAGCCCAAAAATGAGGTGGAAGAGAGGCGGCGATCATCATCGCCCGAGCCGTCTCAAGCAAATGGCGATGTTTGCGTTCAGCAACGCCATTCAGAGCATGGGTACCGGGGCAAGAGAATTGGGCAAGAGTACCCTGCTCCGCAAGAAAACCACGCAACATGTGAGAGAGATACTCTCCAGCTGAGTCAGCACGAAAGATACGAACAGGCGTGGAAAATTGAGTGCGAACCATGGCAGCAAATCGCTTGTATATGGGGAGAACCTCGCTGCAAGATTTCATACAATAAAGCCAAGTGTAGCGAGAGAAATCATCAATAAATAGAACATAGTAGCGATGACCCCCTTTCGAGTCGAAAGGAGCAGGACCCCATACATTAGAATGAACTAAGTCAAAAGGACGCTGAGATACAGACTCACTGGTAGGATACGGTAACTGAGTCTGTTTGCCAAGCCTACAACCATCACAATGCAACGAAACATCACTAGAGACAGACCCTAAGATGCCTTGGTGTACTAATGAGGACAAGCGAGAGCCACATATGTGACCAAGGCGATGATGCCACTGCTGGAAGGACGTAGAAGTGGAGGTAGCAAGAGCATGTGAGCTGGCATATGTGGTAGCAACAGAAGGAACACGAAGCCAGTCAACCTCCCAAAGGCCCTCAGACTCACGGCGCGAGGGCCAGCACCAACCAGAGCCTGAGTGCGATGGTCCTGAACAGAACAAGAGTCGACATCAAGAATGACGCGACAACTAGAATCAGTAAGTTGGGCAGTGGAAAAAAGATTCATGGTAAGACGAGGAACATGAGAAACACTAGGGACCGAAAAAAGACGGAGTAGAAAGGATGCCACGACTAGCAACAGGAAGAGGTGTGCCATCGGCAGTGAGAACATTAAGAGGAAAATCAAGAGGTCGAAGAGAAGATAAAGCAGAAGAATCAGAACACATATGAAAAGAAGCTCCAGAATCCAGAACCCACGAGGATGTACCTGACTGAGTAGGCTCCAGCGGGGGCGGAGTGGTGGTGGCAGTCACAACGGCAACAGAACTCGTCGAGGAAGAACCTGAGGAAGCCAACATGCGCTTGAGTCGCATAATATCCTGGTCAGTGAGTGACGGAGTCGAGGAAGACGCACGAGTCCCACTAGAAGAGGAGCGCTTCAGGTCTTTCTTCTTCTTGTAACAATCAGACTCTGGGTGACCTGGTCTGTTGCAGTAGCCACAAAAGGTGGGCGAGTGCGGTCGACCCTCTCGTGAAGAAGGAGGGCGATCAGCCCCCCTGGAGGTGTGGGCAGCAACGGTAGAGGGGTGAGGCGAGCAGACAACACAGGAACATTGGTAGCAAGAACCATGGGAACCACAAGTAGATCAGCAGAACGAAGTCGGGTCTCCTCAGCACGAAGTTGTGCAAGCACCTCCGAAATAGAAACACGGCCACGAGCAAGCAGGTGAGCACGCCGAGGCTCAAACTCTGGACGGAGTCGAGACAAGAACTCATGGAGACGATGAAACTCCAAGTCAGACTGCGTAGTCTGGCAACAACGACAAGTACCACACACAATTGTCCTAAGAGAGTCAAGCTGACACCAGATGGCAGAGCTCTGTGAGTAGAACTCATCAACAAAAGAGTCACCCTGCTGAAGAGCATGCTCCTGGCGCACCATAGACAAGTAGAGAGCATCACTAGAGGGCTGATATCGCTGACAAAGATAACACCACATCGCAGCAACAGTGTCGAGGCCCATGAACTAAGAAGCAAACTGAGGTAACACACTCGCAGTGGGGACAGCAGCAGCTCGAGCATCATCATTGCTCCAATGAGTATAAGCAGACAAATCATCCCGATAAACAGAAAGAGCATCTGAGTAAGCGGATACCTACTGATCATCAACATCAACTGCAGCATCATCAAGCACCTCGGTTGTATCCCGATCGGCCTGAGAAGCAACAGCAGCAAGAACAGGTGGGACCGGTGCAGTAGGAGCCACAGGAGCAACAGGGAAAGGCGGACACGGCACCTCGCCCGAGAGAACGCCCCACAGGAGAAGACCGCGCATGTGGATGCGCATGAAACCCACAAACTCAGCATAGTTGGTGCCATCGAAGATCACCGAGCACCGAGGAACAGACACATAGCCCGAAGAGGACATGAGGAGCTTTCTGTTTTTTTGGTCAACTATAACAGTAAAACCCAATCTGGATCGGGCTCTGGCAAGAGGCAGCTCGCATGCAGCAGTCGAGCGGGCGAGGCAAGGCAGCTGCCGAGGGCGGCGGCGGTCGGTGGGGGCGGGCGAGGCCACGCAGCTGCAGGGGACGGCGGCGGCTGGCGACGGTCGGTCGAGGCGGGCTGCGGCGGCCGGTCGAGGCGTGCCGCGACGGCTGCTACCGGACGAGGAGGGGGAAGCAGCGGCCGGATGGGCAGGCGCGGCGGCCGGTCGAGGCAGGCAGCGGCAGCGACGGCTGGGCGAAGCAGACGGCGACGGCGGCGGCTGCCAGACGAGGAGGAGGCGAAGGCGGCTGGCTGTGGGCAGAAACAAGGGCGTCAGCAACAGGCGAGGCCGACCAGCGACGGGCGGAGAGCGTCAGAGCCGGCCAGACGGCGACGAGCGGGCACACGGAGTTGCATCGTGCGAGAGCGGGAGAGAGGCTAACCTAAGCATCTGATGTTGGGGAACGTCGCATGGGAAACAAAAAATTTCCTACGCACACGCAAACCTATCCATGGTGATGAGCATCTACGAGAGGGAGAGTGGATCTACGTACCCTTGTAGATTGCTAAGCGGGAAGCGTTAAGAAACGCGGTTGGTGTAGTCGAACATCTTCGCGATCCAAATCGCCGAGCGTCCCGCGATCTCATCACGATCCGTCCCGCGATCCAATCACGATCCGTCCCGTGAACTCATCACGATCCGTCCCGTGATCTCATCACAATCCGTCTCACGATCTTGATCACGATCTGTCCCGCGAACTCATCACGATCCGTTCCGCGATCTCATCACGACCCGTCTCGTGATCTTGATCACGGTCCTTCCGATCTAGCGCCGAACGGACGGCACCTCAGCGTTCAGCACACGTGCAGCTTGATGACGATCTCCACCGTCTTGATCCAGAAAGAGGAGGTGGAGAGGAGAGAGAGTTCACCGGCAGCGTGACGGCGCTCCGGTGATGGTGGTGGAGCAATTCCGGCAGGGCTTCGCCTAAGCGCTGCAGAAAACCGATCTAGAGGAGAAACTATGCACCGGTGGAACGGGTAGCACGTGGCCGGAAATTATGTCCAAAAACCACCCAATCCACTAGTATATATAGTAGGAGAGGAGAGGAGAGGCAGCCAAGGCCTTTGGGTCGGCCGAAATAGGAGGTGGGAGCAATCCTACTTCACCTCCAATCCTAGTTGGAGTAGGATTGCCTCCTATTGGCTGATTTTCCACTTTTTGCTTTAGGACTTTCTCTCCTGCGCCATGGGCCTTTGTGGCTGTTTTCCCAGCCCACTAAGGGCTGGTTATTATTCTCCCACAGCCCATGGACCTCTTGGGGTCGAAGTACCCCTCCCGGAGGTCCCCCGGTACACTACCGGCACTCCCAGTACACTACCGATACTCCCGGTACACTACCGATGAGCCCGAAACTTTTCCGGCGACCAAACTGGGACATCCTATATATGAATCTTTACCTCCGGACCATTCCGGAGCTCCTCGTGACGTCCGGGATCTTATTCGGGACTCCGAACAAACTTCGGTCACCACCATACATAACTCTACACTACCGAAACGTCACCGAACCTTAAGTGTGCAGACCCTGCGGGTTTGAGAACTATGTAGACATGACCGAGACACCTCTACGGTCCATAACCAATGGCGGAACCTGGACGTCCACATTGGTTGCTACATATTCTACGAAGATCTTGATCGGTCGAACCTCTATGTCAAGGATTCAGTTAATCCCGTATAACGTTCCCTTTGTTCTTCGGTATGTTACTTGCCCGAGATTCGATCGTCGGTATCTCTATACCTAGTTCAACCTTGTTACCGGCAAGTCTCTTTACTCGTTCCATAATACAAGATCCCACAACTAACAATTAGTCACATTGCTTGCAAGGCTCATTGTGATGTTGTATTACCGAGTGGGCCCTGAGATACCTCTCCATCACACGGAGTAACAAATCCCAGTCTCGATCCATGCCAACTCAACAAACACCATCGGAGATACCTGTAGAGCACCTTTATAGTCACCCAGTTACGTTGCGACGTTTGATACACACAAGGCACTCCTCCGATATCCATGAGTTGCATGATCTCATGGTCATAGGAACATATACTTGACATGTAGAAAACAGTAGCAATAAACTGACACGATCATATGCTATGTTTGAAGTTTGGGTGTTATCCATCACATCATTCTCCTAATGATGTGATCCCGTTATCAAATGACATCTCATGTCCATGGCTAGGAAACCTTAACCATCCTTTGATCAACGAGCTAGTCCATTAGAGGCATACTAGGGACATGGTTTTGTCTATGTATCCACACATGCATTTAAGTCTCCGATCAATACAATTATAGCATGGATAATAAACGATTATCATGAACAAGGAAATATGATAATAACTAATTTATTATTGCCTCTAGGGCATATTTCCAACAGTCTCCCACTTGCACTAGAGTCAATAATCTAGTTCACATCACCATGTGATTCGCATTGTTATGAATCTAGCACCCAATGAGTTTTGGGGCTCGATCATGCTTTGCATGTGAGAGAGGTCTTATAGTCAACGGGTCTGCGATATTCAGATCCATGTGTACTTTGCAAATCTCTATGTCAAACCGTAAACACTGCTACCACACTCCACTTGGTACTATTTCCAAATGGCTGCTCCACTATACGTATCCAGATTGCTACTACTAGTCATCCGGATAGGTGTTAAAGCTTGCATCGACGTAACTCTTTACGATGAACTCTTTATCACCTCCATAATCAAGAAACATTTCCTTAGTCCTCTGGTTACTAAGGATAATTCCGACCGCTGTCCAGTGATCCACTCCTGGACCACCCTTGTACCCCTTGACAGACTCATGGCAAGGCACACATAGGTGCGGTACACAGCATGGCATAATATAGAGCCTATGGCTAAGGCATAGGGGACGACATTCGTCCTTTCTCTTTCTTCTGCCATTATCGAGCTTTGAGTCTCACTCAACTTCACACCTTACAAATCAGACGAGAACTATTTCTCTGCGTGATCCATTTTGAACTCTTTCAAAATCTTGTCAAGGTATGCACTCATTGAAAGTCTCATCAAACATCTTGATCTATCTCTATAGATTTTGATGCTCAACAATTAGGTAGCTTTATCCAGGTCTTCCTTTGAAAATCACTTTCCAAATAACCGTTTTATGCTTTCCAGAAACTCTACATTATTTCTGAACAACAATATGTCATCCACATATACTTATCAGAAATTCAATAGTGCTCCCACTCACTTTATTGCAAATACAAGTTTCTCATAAACTTTGTATAAACATCAAAACTTTGATCACCTCATCAAAGCGTATATTCCAACTCCGAGATGCTTGCTTCAGTCCATGGAAGGATCATCGAAGCTTGCACACCTTTTAGCATCCTTAGGCCTGACAAAACCTTCTGGTTGTATCACATACAACCTTTCCTCAAGTAAACCATTAAGGAAACGATGTTTTGACATCCATCTGCCAGATTTCATAATTGAAAACACAGCAACTGCTAACATAATTCCAACAGACTTTTAGCATCGCTACGAGTGAGAAAGTCTCATCGTAGTCAACTCCTTGAACTTGTCACAAACATCTTTGCAACAAGTCGAGCTTTAAAAATAGTGACATTCACCATCAGTGTCTGTCTTCATTTTAAAGATCCATTTGTACTCAACGACCTTCCGTCCAACGAGCAAGTCTACCAAAGTCTACACTTGGTTTTAATACATGGATCCTATCTCGGATTTCATGGCCTCCAACCATTTGTCGGAATCCGGGCCCATCATCGCTTCTCCATAGCTCGTAGGTTCATCGTTGTCCAACAACATGACCTCCAAGACAGAGTTGTCGTACCGCTCAGGAGCAGTACACATCCTTGTCGACCTACGAAGTTCGATAGTAACTTGATCCTGAAGCTTCATGATCATCATCATTAACTTCCTCTTCAACTAACGTAGGCTTCACAGAAACATCTTTTGCGCTGCGCTACTCTCTGGTTGAACAAAGGTTTAACAACCTCATCAAGTTCTAGCTTCCTCCCACTCAATTCTTTCGAGAGAAACTTTTTCTCGAGAAAGGACCCAGTTCTAGCAACAAACACTTTGCACTCGGATCTGAGATAGAAGGCATACCCATCTGTTCTTAGGGTATTCTATGAAGATACATTTGTCCGCTTTGGGTTCTAGCTTATTATGTGAAAACATTTTCCACACAAGCATCGCAGCCCCAAACATTAAGAAATGACAGCTTAGGTTTCTATCAAACCATAATTCACACGGTGTCATCTCAACGGATTTAGATGATGCCCTATTTAAAGTGAATGTAGTTGTCTCTAATGCATAACCCCCAAAAAGTATAGTAGTAAAACGATAAGAGACATCACAGTATGCACTATATCAATAGAGCATGACTATGATGTTCGGACACACCATCACACCATGGTGTTCCAGGTGGCATTAGTTGTGAAACAAATTTCACATTGTCTTAAGTTGTATGCCAAACTCGTAACTCAGATATTCACCTCCACGATCATATCGCGGTCATTTTTATCTTCTTGTCGCGATGATCTTTAAACTTCACTCTGAATTTGCTTGAACCTTTCAAACGATTCAGACTTGTGTTTCATTAAGTAAATATACACTATATCTACTCAAATCATCAGTGAAGGTAAGAAAATAACGATATCCACTGCACGCCACAAGACTCACTAGATTGCATACATCAACATGTATCATTTCCAATGAATCACTTGCCCGCTCCATCCAACGGGGTCCTTTAGTCATCTTGCCCAAGAGGCATGGTTCGCATGTCTCAACCGATTCGAAATCGATGAGTCCAAATATCCATCAGCATGGAGTTTCTACATGCGCTTTATACCAATATGACATTTAGGGGCAGTGCCACAAGTATGTGGTACTATCATTATTAACTTTGTATCTTTTGACATCAATGTTATGAACATGTGTACTACTACGATCAAGATTTCAACAAACCATTCTCACTGGGTGCATGACCATTGAAGGTATTATTCATGTAACCAGAATAACTATTATTCTCTAACTTAAATGAATAACCGTATTGCAACAAACATGATCTAATCATGTTCATGCTCAACGCAAAACACCAAATAACATTTATTTAGGTTCGTCACTAATCCTGAAGGTAGAGAGAGCGTGCGATGTTCATCACATCAACCTTGGAAACACTTCCAACACATATCGTCACCTCACCCTTAGCTAGTTCTTCGTTTATTCCGTAGCTTTTATTTCGAGTTACTAACATTTAGCAACCGAACCGGTATCCAATACCCAGGTGCTACTAAGAGTACTAGCAAGGTACACATTAATAACTCGTATATCAAATATACTTCTATCGATTTTGCCAGCCTTCTTATCTACCAAGTATCTAGGGTTGTTCCGCTTCAGCGACCTCTCACCTCATAATAGAAGCACTTAGTCTCGGGTTTGAGTTCAACTTTGGGTTGCTTCACTGGAGCAGCAACTAACTTGCTATCCATGAAGTTTCCCTCCTTGCTCTTGCCCTTTTCGAAACTAGTGGTTTGATTAACCATCAACACTTGACGCTCCTTCTTGATTTCTACCTTCGCGGTGTCAAACATCGCGAACAGCTCAGGGATCAATACTTCTATCCCTGGTGTATTATAGTTCATCACTAAGTTCTAGTAGCTTTAGTGACAGTGAGTTGGAGAACTATATCAATCACTATCTTATCTGGAAGATCAACTCCCACTTGATTCAAGCGATTGTAGTACCCAGACAATCTGAGTACATGCTCAACGATTGAGCTATTCTCCTTCATCTTACAAGCAAAGAATCTTGTTGGAGATCTCATATCTCGCAACAAAGGCACGAGCCTGAGATCACAATCTCTGCTCCTAGAACATCTCATATGTTCCGTGACGTTCAAAACGTTTTGGAGCCTCAATTCTAAGCCGTAATGCATGACGCACTAAACTATCAAGTAGTCATCGAAACGTGCATGTTAGATGTTCACAACATCTATAGACGACGCTAGAGGGGGTGGCGCACCGAGCGGTGCATTAAGGACATAAGCCTTCTGTGCAGCAATGAGGACAATCCTCGGATCACGGACCCAGTCCGCAATTTTGCTACCAACATCTTTCAATTCTATTTCTCTAGGAACATATAAAAATACAAGGGAGCTACAACGCGAGCTAGTAATCTACAACATAATTTGCAAAGACACTTTGACTATGTTCATGATAATGAGTTCAATTAATCATATTACTTAAGAACTCCCACTCAAATTGACATCCCTCCGATCATTCGAGTGATACATGATCCAAATTCACCAACTCAAGTCCGATCATCACGTGAGTTGAGGTGGCTGCAATGGTGAACATCATTATGTTGATCATATCTACTATATGACTCATGTTCGACCTTTCGGTCTCTCGTGTTCCGAGGCCATGTCTTTACATGCTAGGCTCGTCAAGTTTAACCCGAGTGTTCTGCGCGTGCAAATCTGGCTTGCACCCGTTGTATGTGAACGTAGAGTCTATCACACCCAATCATCATGTGGTGTCTCAACACGACGAACTTTTGCAACGGTGCACACTCGGGGAGAACACAATTTATCTTGAAATTAAGTGGGGGATCACCTTATAATGCTACCGTCGTCCTAAGCAAAACAAGGTGCATAAAAAGGATTAACATCACATGCAAATCATAAGTGACATGATATGGCCATGAACTTGTGCTTTTGATCTCCATCTAGAAAGCATCGGCATGATCTCCATCGTCACCGGCATGACACCATGATCTCCATCAACGTGTCGCCATCGGGGTTGTCACGCCCTGCATGCTTCTACTACTATATCTACCGTAGCGATAAAGTAAAGCATTACATAGCGCTTAATGATTGACACGCAGGTCATACAATAATTAAAGACAACCCTATGGCTCCTGCCGGTTGCCGTACTCATCGACATGCAAGTCGTGATAATCTATACATCACATGATCATCTCATACATCACATATATCTCATCATGTAATTGGCCATATCACATCACAACATACCCTGCAAAAACAAGTTAGACGTCCTCTAATTGTTGTTGCATATTTTACGTGGCTGCTATGGGTATCTAGCAAGAACGATTCTCACCTACGCATAAACCACAACGGTGATACACTAGTTTTCTTTTCAACCTTCTCAAGGACCGCCTTTGTCGAATCCGATCCAACTAAAGTGAGAGAAACTGTCACCCGCAAGCCATCTAGGCAACAAGTTGCGTCGAGGGAACCGGTCTCTCGTAAGCGTACGAGTAATGTTGGTCCGGGCCGCTTCATCTCACAGTCCCGCTGAACCAAAATACGACCAAGGGAGGAAGCAATCTAAGCATCAACGCCCACAAACCTTTTGTGTTCTACTCGAGATCTCATCGAACCATCAACCTAGCTCATGATGCCACTGTTGGGGAACGTCGCATGGGAAACAAAAAATTTCCTACGCACATGCAAACCTATCCATGGTGATGAGCATCTACGAGAGGGAGAGTGGATATACTTACCCTTGTAGATTGCTAAGCGGGAAGCGTTAAGAAACGCGGTTGGTGTAGTCGAACATCTTCGTGATCCAAATCGCCGAGCGTCCCGCGATCTCATCACGATCCGTCCCGCGATCCAATCACGATCCGTCCCGTGAACTCATCACGATCCGTCCCGTGATCTCATCACAATCCGTCTCACGATCTTGATCACGATCTGTCCCGCGAACTCATCACGATCCGTTCCGCGATCTCATCACGACCCGTCTCGTGATCTCGATCACGGTCCTTCCGATCTAGCGCCGAACGGACGGCACCTCCGCGTTCAGCACACGTGCAGCTTGATGACGATCTCCACCGTCTTGATCCAGCAAGAGGAGGTGGAGAGGAGAGAGAGTTCACCGGCAGCGTGACGGCGCTCCGGTGATGGTGGTGGAGCAATTCCGGCAGGGCTTCGCCTAAGCGCTGCAAAAAAAACCGATCTAGAGGAGAAACTATGCACCGGTGGAACGGGTAGCACGTGGCCGGAAATTCTGTCCAAAAACCACTCAATCCACTAGTATATATAGGAGGAGAGGATAGGAGAGGCATCCAAGGCCTTTGGGTCGGCCGAAATAGGAGGTGGGAGCAATCCTACTTCACCTCCAATCCTAGTTGGAGTAGGATTGCCTCCTATTGGCTGATTTTCCACTTTTTGCTTTAGGACTTTCTCTCCTGCGCCATGGGCCTTTGTGGCTGTTTTCCCAGCCCACTAAGGGCTGGTTATTATTCTCCCACAGCCCATGGACCTCTTGGGGTCGAAGTACCCCTCCCGGAGGTCCCCCGGTACACTACCGGCACTCCCGGTACACTACCGATACTCCCGGTACACTACCGATGAGCCCGAAACTTTTCCGGCGACCAAACTGGGACATCCTATATATGAATCTTTACCTCCGGACCATTCCGGAGCTCCTCGTGACGTCCGGGATCTCATCCGGGACTGCGAACAAACTTTGGTCACCACCATACATAACTCTACACTACAGAAACGTCACCGAACCTTAAGTGTGCAGACCCTGCGGGTTCGAGAACTATGTAGACATGACCGAGACACCTCTACGGTCAATAACCAATGGCGGGACCTGGACGTCCACATTGGTTCCTACATATTCTACGAAGATCTTTATCGGTCGAACCTCTATGTCAAGGATTCAGTTAATCCCGTATAACGTTCCCTTTGTTCTTCGGTATGTTACTTGCCCGAGATTCGATCGTCGGTATCTCCATACCTAGTTCAACCTTGTTACCGGCAAGTCTCTTTACTCGTTCCATAATACAAGATCCCACAACTAACAATTAGTCACATTGCTTGCAAGGCTCATTGTGATGTTGTATTACCGAGTGGGCCCTGAGATACCTCTCCATCACACGGAGTAACAAATCCCAGTCTCGATCCATGCCAACTCAACAAACACCATCGGAGATACCTGTAGAGCACCTTTATAGTCACCCAGTTACGTTGCGACGTTTCATACACACAAGGCACTCCTCCGATATCCGTGAGTTGCATGATCTCATGGTCATAGGAACATATACTTGACATGCAGAAAACAGTAGCAATAAACTGACACGATCATATGCTATGTTTGAAGTTTGGGTCTTATCCATCACATCATTCTCCTAATGATGTGATCCCGTTATCAAATGACATCTCATGTCCATGGCTAGGAAACCTTAACCATCCTTTGATCAACGAGCTAGTCCATTAGAGGCATACTAGGGACATGGTTTTGTCTATGTATCCACACATGCATTTAAGTCTCCGATCAATACAATTATAGCATGGATAATAAACGATTATCATGAACAAGGAAATATGATAATAACTAATTTATTATTGCCTCTAGGGCATATTTCCAACAGTCTCCCACTTGCACTAGAGTCAATAATCTAGTTCACATCACCATGTGATTCGCATTGTTATGAATCTAGCACCCAATGAGTTTTGGGGCTCGATCATGCTTTGCATGTGAGAGAGGTCTTATAGTCAACGGGTCTGCGATATTCAGATCCATGTGTACTTTGCAAATCTCTATGTCAAACCGTAAACATTGCTACCACACTCCACTTGGTACTATTTCCAAATGGCTGCTCCACTATACGTATCCAGATTGCTACTACTAGTCATCCGGATAGGTGTTAAAGCTTGCATCGACGTAACTCTTTACGATGAACTCTTTATCACCTCCATAATCAAGAAACATTTCCTTAGTCCTCTGGTTACTAAGGATAATTCCGACCGCTGTCCAGTGATCCACTCCTGGACCACCCTTGTACCCCTTGACAGACTCATGGCAAGGCACACATAGGTGCGGTACACAGCATGGCATAATATAGAGCCTATGGCTAAGGCATAGGGGACGACATTCGTCCTTTCTCTTTCTTCTGCCGTTATCGAGCTTTGAGTCTCACTCAACTTCACACCTTACAAATCAGACGAGAACTATTTCTCTGCCTGATCCATTTTGAACTCTTTCAAAATCTTGTCAAGGTATGCACTCATTGAAAGTCTCATCAAACATCTTGATCTATCTCTATAGATTTTGATGCTCAACAATTAGGTAGCTTTATCCAGGTCTTCCTTTGAAAATCACTTTCCAAATAACCGTTTTATGCTTTCCAGAAACTCTACATTATTTCTGAACAAAAATATGTCATCCACATATACTTATCAGAAATTCAATAGTGCTCCCACTCACTTTATTGCAAATACAAGTTTCTCATAAACTTTGTATAAACATCAAAACTTTGATCACCTCATCAAAGCGTATATTCCAACTCCGAGATGCTTGCTTCAGTCCATGGAAGGATCATCGAAGCTTGCACACCTTTTAGCATCCTTAGGCCTGACAAAACCTTCTGGTTGTATCACATACAACCTTTCCTCAAGTAAACCATTAAGGAAACGATGTTTTGACATCCATCTGCCAGATTTCATAATTGAAAACACAGCAACTGCTAACATAATTCCAACAGACTTTTAGCATCGCTACGAGTGAGAAAGTGTCATCGTAGTCAACTCCTTGAACTTGTCACAAACATCTTTGCAACAAGTCGAGCTTTACAAATAGTGACATTCACCATCAGTGTCTGTCTTCATTTTAAAGATCCATGTGTACTCAACGACCTGCCGTCCAACGAGCAAGTCTACCAAAGTCTACACTTGGTTTTAATACATGGATCCTATCTCGGATTTCATGGCCTCCAACCATTTGTCGGAATCCGGGCCCATCATCGCTTCTCCATAGCTCGTAGGTTCATCGTTGTCCAACAACATGACCTCCAAGACAGAGTTGTCGTACCGCTCAGGAGCAGTACACATCCTTGTCGACCTACGAAGTTCGATAGTAACTTGATCCTGAAGCTTCATGATCATCATCATTAACTTCCTCTTCAACTAACGTAGGCTTCACAGAAACATCTTTTGCGCTGCGCTACTCTCTGGTTGAACAAAGGTTTAACCACCTCATCAAGTTCTAGCTTCCTCCCACTCAATTCTTTCGAGAGAAACTTTTTCTCGAGAAAGGACCCAGTTCTAGCAACAAACACTTTGCACTCGGATCTGAGATAGAAGGCATACCCATCTGTTCATAGGGTATTCTATGAAGATACATTTGTCCGCTTTGGGTTCTAGCTTATTATGTGAAAACATTTTCCACACAAGCATCGCAGCCCCAAACATTAAGAAATGACAGCTTAGGTTTCTATCAAACCATAATTCACACGGTGTCATCTCAACGGATTTAGATGATGCCCTATTTAAAGTGAATGTAGTTGTCTCTAATGCATAACCCCAAAAATTATAGTAGTAAAACGATAAGAGACATCACAGTATGCACTATATCAATAGAGCATGACTATGATGTTCGGACACACCATCACACCATGGTGTTCCAGGTGGCGTTAGTTGTGAAACAAATTTCACGTTGTCTTAAGTTGTATGCCAAACTCGTAACTCAGATATTCACCTCCACGATCATATCGCGGTCATTTTTATCTTCTTGTCGCGATGATCTTTAAACTTCACTCTGAATTTGCTTGAACCTTTCAAACGATTCAGACTTGTGTTTCATTAAGTAAATATACACTATATCTACTCAAATCATCAGTGAAGGTAAGAAAATAACGATATCCACTGCACGCCACAAGACTCACTAGATTGCATACATCAACATGTATCATTTCCAATGAATCACTTGCCCGCTCCATCCAACGGGGTCCTTTAGTCATCTTGCCCAAGAGGCATGGTTCGCATGTCTCAACCGATTCGAAATCGATGAGTCCAAATATCCATCAGCATGGAGTTTCTACATGCGCTTTATACCAATATGACATTTAGGGGTAGTGCCACAAGTATGTGGTACTATCATTATTAACTTTGTATCTTTTGACATCAATGTTATGAACATGTGTACTACTACGATCAAGATTTCAACAAACCATTCTCACTGGGTGCATGACCATTGAAGGTATTATTCATGTAACCAGAATAACTATTATTCTCTGACTTAAATGAATAACCGTATTGCAACAAACATGATCTAATCATGTTCATGCTCAACGCAAAACACCAAATAACATTTATTTAGGTTCGTCACTAATCCTGAAGGTAGAGAGAGCGTGCGATGTTCATCACATCAACCTTGGAAACACTTCCAACACATATCGTCACCTCACCCTTAGCTAGTTCTCCGTTTATTCCGTAGCTTTTATTTCGAGTTACTAACATTTAGCAACCGAATCGGTATCCAATACCCAGGTGCTACTAAGAGTACTAGCAAGGTACACATTAATAACTCGTATATCAAATATACTTCTATCGATTTTGCCAGCCTTCTTATCTACCAAGTATCTAGGGTTGTTCCGCTTCAGCGACCTCTCACCTCATAATAGAAGCACTTAGTCTCGGGTTTGAGTTCAACTTTGGGTTGCTTCACTGGAGCAGCAACTAACTTGCTATCCATGAAGTTTCCCTCCTTGCTCTTGCCCTTTTCGAAACTAGTGGTTTGATTAACCATCAACACTTGACGCTCCTTCTTGATTTCTACCTTCGCGGTGTCAAACATCGCGAACAGCTTAGGGATCAATACTTCTATCCCTGGTGTATTATAGTTCATCACTAAGTTCTAGTAGCTTTAGTGACAGTGAGTTGGAGAACTATATCAATCACTATCTTATCTGGAAGATCAACTCCCACTTGATTCAAGCGATTGTAGTACCCAGACAATCTGAGTACATGCTCAACGATTGAGCTATTCTCCTTCATCTTACAAGCAAAGAATCTTGTTGGAGATCTCATATCTCGCAACAAAGGCACGAGCCTGAGATCACAATCTCTGCTCCTAGAACATCTCATATGTTCCGTGACGTTCAAAACATTTTGGAGCCTCAATTCTAAGCCGTGATGCATGATGCACTAAACTATCAAGTAGTCATCGAAACGTGCCTGTTAGATGTTCACAACATCTATAGACGACGCTAGAGGGGGTGGCGCACCGAGCGGTGCATTAAGGACATAAGCCTTCTGTGCAGCAATGAGGACAATCCTCGGATCACGGACCCAGTCCGCAATTTTGCTACCAACATCTTTCAATTCTATTTCTCTAGGAACATATAAAAATACAAGGGAGCTACAGCGCGAGCTAGTAATCTACAACATAATTTGCAAAGACACTTTGACTATGTTCATGATAATGAGTTCAATTAATCATATTACTTAAGAACTCCCACTCAAATTGACATCCCTCCGATCATTCGAGTGATACATGATCCAAATTCACCAACTCAAGTCCGATCATCACGTGAGTTGAGGTGGCTGCAATGGTGAACATCATTATGTTGATCATATCTACTATATGACTCATGTTCGACCTTTCGGTCTCTCGTGTTCCGAGGCCATGTCTTTACATGCTAGGCTCGTCAAGTTTAACCCGAGTGTTCTGCGCGTGCAAATCTGGCTTGCACCCGTTGTATGTGAACGTAGAGTCTATCACACCCGATCATCACGTGGTGTCTCAACACGACGAACTTTTGCAACGGTGCACACTCGGGGAGAACACAATTTATCTTGAAATTAAGTGGGGGATCACCTTATAATGCTACCGTCGTCCTAAGCAAAACAAGGTGCATAAAAAGGATTAACATCACATGCAAATCATAAGTGACATGATATGGCCATGAACTTGTGCTTTTGATCTCCATCTAGAAAGCATCGGCATGATCTCCATCGTCACCGGCATGACACCATGATCTCCATCAACGTGTCGCCATCGGGGTTGTCACGCCCTGCATGCTTCTACTACTATATCTACCGTAGCGATAAAGTAAAGCATTACATAGCGCTTAATGATTGACACGCAGGTCATACAATAATTAAAGACAACCCTATGGCTCCTGCCGGTTGCCGTACTCATCGACATGCAAGTCGTGATAATCTATACATCACATGATCATCTCATACATCACATATATCTCATCATGTAATTGGCCATATCACATCACAACATACCCTGCAAAAACAAGTTAGACGTCCTCTAATTGTTGTTGCATATTTTACGTGGCTGCTATGGGTATCTAGCAAGAACGATTCTCACCTACGCATAAACCACAACGGTGATACACTAGTTTGCTTTTCAACCTTCTCAAGGACCGCCTTTGTCGAATCCGATCCAACTAAAGTGAGAGAAACTGTCACCCGCAAGCCATCTAGGCAACAAGTTGCGTCGAGGGAACCGGTCTCTCGTAAGCGTACGAGTAATGTTGGTTCGGGCCGCTTCATCTCACAGTCCCGCTGAACCAAAATACGACCAAGGGAGGAAGCAATCTAAGCATCAACGCCCACAAACCTTTTGTGTTCTACTCGAGATCTCATCGAACCATCAACCTAGCTCATGATGCCACTGTTGGGGAACGTCGCATGGGAAACAAAAAATTTCCTACGCACATGCAAACCTATCCATGGTGATGAGCATCTACGAGAGGGAGAGTGGATATACGTACCCTTGTAGATTGCTAAGCGGGAAGCGTTAAGAAACGCGGTTGGTGTAGTCGAACATCTTCGTGATCCAAATCGCCGAGCGTCCCGCGATCTCATCACGATCCGTCCCGCGATCCAATCACGATCCGTCCCGTGAACTCATCACGATCCGTCCCGTGATCTCATCACAATCCGTCTCACGATCTTGATCACGATCTGTCCCGCGAACTCATCACGATCCGTTCCGCGATCTCATCACGACCCGTCTCGTGATCTCGATCACGGTCCTTCCGATCTAGCGCCGAACGGACGGCACCTCCGCGTTCAGCACACGTGCAGCTTGATGACGATCTCCACCGTCTTGATCCAGCAAGAGGAGGTGGAGAGGAGAGAGAGTTCACCGGCAGCGTGACGGCGCTCCGGTGATGGTGGTGGAGCAATTCCGGCAGGGCTTCGCCTAAGCGCTGCAAAAAAACCGATCTAGAGGAGAAACTATGCACCGGTGGAACGGGTAGCACGTGGCCGGAAATTCTGTCCAAAAACCACTCAATCCACTAGTATATATAGGAGGAGAGGATAGGAGAGGCATCCAAGGCCTTTGGGTCGGCCGAAATAGGAGGTGGGAGCAATCCTACTTCACCTCCAATCCTAGTTGGAGTAGGATTGCCTCCTATTGGCTGATTTTCCACTTTTTGCTTTAGGACTTTCTCTCCTGCGCCATGGGCCTTTGTGGCTGTTTTCCCATCCCACTAAGGGCTGGTTATTATTCTCCCACAGCCCATGGACCTCTTGGGGTCGAAGTACCCCTCCCGGAGGTCCCCCGGTACACTACCGGCACTCCCGGTACACTACCGATACTCCCGGTACACTACCGATGAGCCCGAAACTTTTCCGGCGACCAAACTGGGACATCCTATATATGAATCTTTACCTCCGGACCATTCCGGAGCTCCTCGTGACGTCCGGGATCTCATCCGGGACTGCGAACAAACTTTGGTCACCACCATACATAACTCTACACTACAGAAACGTCACCGAACCTTAAGTGTGCAGACCCTGCGGGTTCGAGAACTATGTAGACATGACCGAGACACCTCTACGGTCAATAACCAATGGCGGGACCTGGACGTCCACATTGGTTCCTACATATTCTACGAAGATCTTTATCGGTCGAACCTCTATGTCAAGGATTCAGTTAATCCCGTATAACGTTCCCTTCGTTCTTCGGTATGTTACTTGCCCGAGATTCGATCGTCGGTATCTCCATACCTAGTTCAACCTTGTTACCGGCAAGTCTCTTTACTCGTTCCATAATACAAGATCCCACAACTAACAATTAGTCACATTGCTTGCAAGGCTCATTATGATGTTGTATTACCGAGTGGGCCCTGAGATACCTCTCCATCACACGGAGTAACAAATCCCAGTCTCGATCCATGCCAACTCAACAAACACCATCGGAGATACCTGTAGAGCACCTTTATAGTCACCCAGTTACGTTGCGACGTTTCATACACACAAGGCACTCCTCTGATATCCGTGAGTTGCATGATCTCATGGTCATAGGAACATATACTTGACATGCAGAAAACAGTAGCAATAAACTGACACGATCATATGCTATGTTTGAAGTTTGGGTCTTATCCATCACATCATTCTCCTAATGATGTGATCCCGTTATCAAATGACATCTCATGTCCATGGCTAGGAAACCTTAACCATCCTTTGATCAACGAGCTAGTCCATTAGAGGCATACTAGGGACATGGTTTTGTCTATGTATCCACACATGCATTTAAGTCTCCGATCAATACAATTATAGCATGGATAATAAACGATTATCATGAACAAGGAAATATGATAATAACTAATTTATTATTGCCTCTAGGGCATATTTCCAACATCTGATACCATGTTAGGAATGAACAACTACATTCACAAAAGGGTCAAAGGCCAATACATATACATGTGTGGTATATAATGGGGATAAACCGAAAAAAGACTATACACATCTAACAATACACACAATCTGTAACTCATGAATTATGGCATAAGATAATTAGGGAAGAGGGGGTACAAAACCTAGAGGGAGAGGGAGAGAGACAGGGAGAGGTGAAGAAGGCATCGGAATATTACAGAAATCGACGTCTAGTACCCATTCTCTACAAAGAGGAATCCAACGCAACTACTTTTTGAACTGTTTATCAGGCCTATAGGCATAGATTCCAAAAATTAGTGATGTCTTATACTGTGCTACTTGGTGTCGCTGCGGAAGTTTCATACAATAAAAAAAAACAGTCCACCGTTCAAACATACGAGCATAATGTTTTACTTTCTGCAGGCTCCATTGAAGTTCTATTCAGATAAAATTCTTTTTCCGATGAGCCTTTTAGCCAATGCTAGGAACAGGATCCTGGTCGCAAGAAAGGTTCAACCACGCGTCTACCACCACACTCTCGCAGCCACACAATCGTTTGGATGTATAGATTCCAAGAGAACAACTATTATTAACATCATGTTTACGATATAACAATTATCATTGTGTTTATATCTTTTTGATGCTTCATTTTGAGTTGATTAAATCCACTCTTTACGAGAAAACTGTGTGACAGCCTCTCCAAAAATTTCCCCAAAACAACCCCTCCACTTAAGATCTCAAAAGGTTGAAAATACCTACTCCAACGGCTCCCTTCAACCATCCCTAATATCAAAAATATGGGGACAGCAACCCAGACACATTGTACATGAAGGGGTTCCATATCCCGCGTTATTTTTGCAGGCTCAAATTTCAGCACCACTCACTTACTCTTGCCACCGCCACTCCTGACCAGCGCCTCCTCCACTAATCCTAAATCGCTATATGGCATCCCCTCATTGTACCGCCGCCCCTTTCCAAACCCGCTCACTCGCTCTGGCCCTATGGGGCCGCCTTCAGTACCTTCATCATCGTCGCCGCCTCATCGTCAGATTCAGTTCTCATGACCGCCTACGTCCCAGCCTCACCATATGCGATACCCCTTATTGGGGAGGTGCAAAAAAGAGCTTTTAGGGGATGACTCTTTAGGGATGTTGGATGTAATATAAGTGAGTAACAAAGGATGAAACGTAGGTGCGTGCATGCCACACTTTCTAGGGAAGTATTATGAGCCGCGTCCACACCTTTCCTACAAATTAGCCACCTCTACCCCTCCAACTCCCTCCCAGGTCGTTGGAGGATGTCATCGCCAGATTATAGTCTTCCTCCATTCTTTTATGTAAGGTGTATTATTTTTAAGACGATGATCAAGGCACATAAGTATACACATGCCAGGACGAAATTAAACTTGACTATGTCGTCGATTAGCCACAACTAAATCATTTTTCTAGAAAAGTAAGACATACACGCAATCAGGAAAGAGATACTTTCCTTTTTCTTTTTACAATAAGAAATGCATGCAATCAGGCAAGATATACTTTCCCTTTTTTAAGGGTTGGCGAGGGAATTATAAGAAATTAGAAGAAATGCACCTTACATTATGAAATTTTATCAAAAAAGTTGGTCAAAAAAATTTATCAAAAAACAAATACACCTTATATAAAGAAATGGAGGGAGCATTTGTCAAATTATAATAACTTGGTTACCATATTACTTAACATCATTCTCCACCCATATAAGATTTGCATGATCACCGTTTTTTGTTTTTTTGATATAATACCAACGTTTGCTTGTAGATAAAACTTGAAAACTCATTTTCTAGATCTACATAACATTGCAATGCCTAAAACATGTAAATTATTGTTCAATGACCATACATTATGATCATGGCAACTGTTTGTTATTAATACGACATTTGCGGTACTATAATTTGGCAACTGGGGTGACAAGAAAAATTCATCAAACATGACAAAATGGATCGTGTAGCCCTCACCATTAGTGAAGACATATTACTAATTGGATTAACAGTTTGTAAGATAAAATAAAAAAAATAGTTTGTAATTAACATGCATACATGTGCTTCTATAAGGAGTTGTTTCATTGAGAGTTGCTGCATGGAGAGACAATACATGGCGCGCCCCCCAAATGTATTTCCACGTCAATAGTTTAGCATGAGCTCTCGTCAAAAGATCAACATTTCAAATAAAATTACTTCTTTTGGCGATAGTCGACAAGACGTTTTTCTCTAAAAATAGTCACAAGACTCATGTTACCATCAAAAGTTGAATCTTCATCCTCCAATCATGAGGTATGAAGTCCAAGTGGGATGCAAAATTTAAGCAACCTGAGCAGGTGTTTGCACCTTCTCAAATCTGTGCACCTCAGGATATTGAGCACCTCGAAGCGTGTCACTGGGAGATTCTCGTGGCCACGGACATGTGTACCTTTTCCTACTTCTGTCCGTTGTTCCTGTGATAAGTACAGAAGCTTGTTTCTTCTTGCAAGTTTCTCTTATAAAATACTACTACCAATTAATGTCAAAGTCCATAGGGTGGATTGGGACCGCGGCGTGTGCAAAGTTAGTTCTGTGGTGTTCGTTAGAAACAAGCAGTTCAGCTATATGACATATATTGGTATGACGATGAAGTGTGACACATAGGCCAGAAATAGCTGGTAACTGGAAAAGCATATTTCAAGATTTTTACACAGAAATTATTGAAAAAGGATTTCGCCCCACTTTATAAATAAAGCACACCGTCAGAGAGCAACCTTACAAGGACCAGTCCACAACACACACATCCAAGTCTCATGACAAAAAATACAAAGGTTTTGCTGAGGACACAGCTCAACAAGCCCAAACAAAAAGGAAAAAAGAACGGCAGCGGCAGGCCAGACAGCGCGCCCGGCCCCTAATCCGGCTGGGGGTGGCGGAGGAGGCGGCGGCGACAGACGAACAACCATCGAGCGGAGGTCGGCGATGAAGGCGAAGATGGCGTCTCGGTCCCGCGGGCGGCTAAGCAGCCGCCATAGCTGCAAGTAACCAGAAAGTTTGAAGAGGGCATTAGTAGCACGTCGAAGTGGAATGCGCTGAATCACAAGTCTATTGCGGATCGTCCAGAGCGTCCAAGCGTGGGCCCCAATCTCCAGCCATGTGATCTGAAAGCCTGGAAGCCTAATACAAACATCCTCATTTAGTTTTTCTTTTGGTGAACAAGAGAAAAAGAGATAGTAATCTTTGCAAGTTGGCCCGCCAGGCAACTAAAAAAATAGTCCTTGTGCGCAGGTTCTCAAGGCTCGGTGCTACCAAGAGGGACGCTTTGAGAGTGTTCTCTAGGAACGCCTCTTCCATGTGGCAGGCAGTACGGACTCGAGCTCCTCAGGAAGGGGCTCGCGGGGAATGGCCAGAGTATACACATCTGGCGTGACAGGTGTCTGCCCCATGGCCTGTCCAGCGAGTTGATCTTCACTAGTGTCACCTACAGGCTCAAGTGCGCAGAGGAGCTCCTTGACGAGAGAGGTGCATGTCGTATGGATATCCTACACCACCATTTCCACCCCGCCGACGTCGATGCCATAAGGAACATTCGGACATCACGACGTCTCGCCGACGACACCCTAGCTTGGGCTCCTGAGAAAAACGGTACGTTTACTGTTCAGTCCACGTACCGCTTCGCGATGGGCGAGCGTGAATGTCCATCCACGAGGGCATCTAGTAGGGCACCGGATGGTTGGTACGCCATTTGAAAGACCATATGGGGGTGCCCTGCCCCCCGAAGGTACACGTGTTTTTCGGCTTGTGACAAACTCTCTTGCTACTGGGGGAAATAAATTTTCTCGTCATCTAGAGATAACTAATGTTTGCCCTTTATGTGGAATGGAATGTGACGATGGATTCCACGTTATATATAGATGCCCTCGTACGGTGGAGCTTTGGAGAGCGCTGGCTAGGGAGTGGCGACTTCCGGATATCAAGGATATCCAAAATACTCGCCGGTATGGCACTTTGGAGTGCTGGAGACACTCTAAGATAGAAACATCCCACATGGCGCTATTGATGACGATGTGGCCATCATGGCATGTCCGCAACAGATCACGCAGGACAAAGCGTCTCCTTCGACTGAAGCCTCACGTTGCTCCTTGCACACTTATTTAGCATCGCTTCTAAGTATCTAACGGTTCCCCATGGTTGACCACTGCAAACAAAAATGAGTCCTTACAGACCCGGCGTTGTGGTCTGCGTTCCACCATAGCAGCAGCAGTGATATGCCAGGAAGCATAGCATAGCGCCCGTGCGAGTTGTGTATTAAGCCTGAGTTGGGCTGGCTTAAACTAAACATGAAACATGCATTTTCTGCACTTGCAACTAACAGGGGCATCGACATGATTCTCCGTGGCAACTTCGGCGATATAATCTTCGGCTGCGGCCGTCATCTTTTTACATGTGATAGTGCACTCAGGGCTGAAATGGAGGCGTGTCGTGAAGGAGTTGCGTTGGCTCTTGAATGGAGTTCTCTCCTATTCATCAATGAGACAAATAGTGGTGAAGTGTCTGCAATGATTTTGCAGACATCCGTGAACATATCACAACATGCGAGCCTTGTCCAGGAGGTTATTGTAATGTTGAGAGGGAATAGAGAGTTTAAGGTCCAGGCTATCAGAACGGAGCGTAATCACGCTAGCCACGAACTATCCCAGATTGGGAGAGTTGAGGTTAAGACGGTCATCTGGTTATGGTCGTGTCCTAAGAGGTTGTAAAGTTGTGTGAACTGGATCACGTTGTTCCAGGTTAATTAATACAAAACCCTCTCTCCCCCTCCCACAAAAAAAACATATTTGCAAGTCAACCTTAATGAACTTCAAATCAAACAATTGAGAGCTTCTTAGAGTGAATTGGGATCCCAAATACATTATGGGAAGCAAATCAAGCCTACAATTCATCATGTGAGTTGTTCCTCAAAATCACACCTCATGACTACCACTTCATTGATTGCATAATCGATATTCAATCCGTGCATCAACTCAAAATACATTGGCAGGAATTTAAGATTAATGAGAAGATGAAGCATGTGGAGGGCCACGTAGTACCCTGGGTTCAAAGCAGACCACGTGAGCCAGAAAACCACTTGGGGTTTGGGGAGGGACTGAAACTGTTAGGTTTAGAAAGACGAGGGATCAAAGGTATACGAAAAAACTTAAGCAACCAAAAATCAAGTTTGCAAAAGATTGAGGGACAAAAAGCTACCTCTTCTAGTGGCGAGGCCAGCCATAAGAATTTGTGGGATCATTGCTTATTTTCCGATTTCTTTCTGCACAATCTACAGTAAATGTACATTATTCTTAGGTTGTTTTTGTCAAAAGTTGTGGGGTCAGCTGACCCCACAGGTAACACGTAGAAATGCCACTGGCCATTTCTTCATGAGTTATTTACCATAGATATCCATAATATCTAGCATGTGTCATAGTTTTCCTCCCTTTCATAATGCAGGAATACCCCCGGCATTTGCATCAAGCGATGCACATAACCATTAAGTTATAGTCCCCCCCCCCGTCAGCAGTAGGGACTGTTGGTCCGGGGGGCTCGTGTCCTTTGCCCGTGGAGGCGGAGGCAACCAGGGAGGCTGTTGTCCACCCTCTCCTAGTCGTGCCTCGGCTCGGAATGCGTGCCCAAAGCGGTAAGTTCAAGGGGAGTTCACCTCAGAAAGTGTATCATCTAGATGAGATGCCTGTTCTGGAACATCCGTGGTTGTGGACACGTGTGGGACGTCAAACCCTCCTCAAGGAATATATCGCCTGGGAACACATAAATGTTGTCACCCTCCAGGAAGCGATTAAAACGAATTTCTCCTTCCACGACTTCCATGCGATTGACCCTCTTCAACGTTTCTCTTGGAATTGGATCCCATCTTCTAGGCACTCAAGAGGTCTCCTGCTGGGGTGCAACAATGATATTTGTAATGTCGTTTCTTGGGACCCGGGGTAATTTCTATTGTGGCTACGTTCCGCCTGCGAGGGTCAGGTCTGTCCTGGGTGGTAGCCTTTGTGTATGAGCCGGCGGACCACTTGAGAGTCATGGATTTCTTGGGGGAAATCCAAGCTTTTGTCGATCTTAAGCAGTCTGCTCTAGTTCCGTTAGTTTTAGGAGGTGATTCTAACCTTATTCGTTCGAGTGTGGAAAAGAACAATGACCATATAGATTGGATGCTAGATTGGACGCATGTAAACATGTCTAATGCAACGATAGCGGCAGGAGCTTTATGAGAGGTGGTGCAAACAGGAGCGCGCTATACCTGGACCAACAAGCAGTTGTCCTCTGTCTGAAGTGTCCTAGACATGGTTTTCATTACTTCAGACTCAGAGGTCCTCTTCCCGATGTGTTCTCTCCTTGCGGAGACACGTATCGGATCAGGCCATATCGCCTTTACTATCCTTAGGGGAGGACATGATCAAATGTATCACCTGATTCTATTTTGAGACCACATGGTTTGAAATGGAGGGCTTCGCCCGAATGGTTGTGTCCCGTTGGGACATGGCAGTTATCACTACTGGTAGCATGCGCGGCCCTTTGGATACTTGGGTGGTTGCGGTCGCGGCCCTGCGCAGGTTTATTAGAGTTAGGGTGCTAACCACGGGAGAGCCTCCAAGTTGGCCCAGGCTACTCTCATTGAGACCATTGCAGCGCTTGATGCTCAAGCAGATGCATGGCCCTTCTCCGAAGCAGAATGGGACACCAGGTACGACCTAGAACACCAGGTGCTCACTATCCTCACAGAAGAAGAGGAATATTGGCAGTGTAGGGGCGGTGTCAAGTGGGTAACTAAGGGGGATATGAACACAGGATATTTCTATGCATTTGCTAATGGACACAAGCACAAATGCTTCATTCTCCACTTGCAATCTAAGCAGGGCCTTTTGCTTAGGCAGGATGACATTGTCACTCACATGTACGATTTCTTAACCCGCCTTTTGGAGACGGCTGATAAAAAATGTCTCTCCCTCCACAATCATTTCTGGGATCATTCAAAGAAGGTTTCAGCACAAGAGAATGATTCGGTCTCCCTCTTGTTCCTTCCTAAGGAGATTTACAAGGCTCTTTGGTCTATGAAAGTCGACACGGCCCCCGACCCTGACGGTTGGCCGGTAGAGTTCTTCAGGATATTCTAGCCGCAGCTCAAACACCTTATGTATGGGATCATTAATGGATTCATGCTTGGAACCATAGATATCTCTCGCCTTAACTTCGGCGTCATCAGTCTGATCCTCAAGGTCAAGGAGGCCGACTCGATCAGACTCTTCCGCCCAATCACTCTAATCAATGTGCCTTTCAAGATATGCACCAAGGCATATGCCACTCACCTTGTGCTGGTGTCTCAAAGGGTCATCCACAAATCTCAAACCGCATTCCTTAAAGGCAGTAACATCCTCGAGGGACCCATCATCCTCCAGCAAATTGTTCATGAGTTGAACTATACAAAGCAAAGGGTCATCCTTCTTAATTTAGAATTCGAGAAAGCCTACAAGCGAGTTAGATGGGATTTCCTCAGGGAGGTCCTGCTCAAAAAGGGATTTGAGGTGGGCTTTGTTCATTGTATGACCCAACTTTTCTCAAGAGGACAAACTGTGGTGAATATTAATGGGGAGGTGGGAAGTTTTTTTCCCAACAAACGCGGGCTCCGGCAAGGGGACCCGGCCTCGCTCCTTCTCTTCAATTTTTTTGCAGATGCACTTATGGCCATGCTTGAGTGAGCTAGGGTTGTCGGCCACATCAAGGGTGTTGTCGCACACCTTATCCCCAGAGGGGTTATGCAGTTTCAATAAGCCGACAACATGATGTTGTTGTTTGAGACGAACAATACTAGTATTGCCACGGTTAAGCTCCTCATCCTCGGTTTTGAGATCCTCTCAGGCCTCAAAATTAATTTCCTAAAAGCAAGCCTATCACCATGGGGATGAATAATGCAAAAAGCCTTCGGGTGGCCCACCTTCTGAATTGTCATCTCAGGAGCTTCCCTATCAAACACTTGGGCCTACCTACCTCTAATAGGAAGCCGTCCATTGTATAGTGGGAGCCGTGATATGGTAATAAAGTCACTAACAGGGTGAGCCCGTGGCATGTATGCTTCATGTCTTCTATGGCTCGGCTCATCCTTACCAATGCAAGTCTCTCATCTCTCCCGATCTTCACGATGGAGATGTTCTTATTGCCTCATGGGTTCCATGCCAAGTTAGACACCCCCATGCCCTGGTTCTTTTGGGAATGTGTCGGGAACAAGTGCAAATACCATTTGGTTAAATGGGTTGCCTTATGTCGTCCTACGAAATATGGTGGCATAGGTATCCTTAACTCCAAACTCATGAATGTGGCACTTTTGACTAAATGGATCTGGAAAATCTCCTAGGACGAGGTGGGTCTCTGGGCGGACCTCCTCCAGGACAAATACTTCCCAGAAGGGAACTTCTTTTCCTCTAGAGCTAGAGGGTCGACTTTGTGGAATGGTATCCAGGCGGTTCACCGGGCCTTTGCGGTAGGGGTCAAATTCTCGGTGCACAATGGCACAAGCACCAGCTTCTGGCTTGATAGTTGGTTGGGACCAACACCTCTGTGGGAGATCCACCAAGACCTCTTTAGGTTGGCCTCTAAGACCAAGATCACTATGGCCTAGGCCCTTTTCTCCTCGCCTTCTGTCATATACTTTAAGCGAACCCTCTCACCTGCAGAAGGGACCCAGTGGGACGACCTCCGCCAACGGCTCGCTCACATTGCCCTGGATCAAGGCGCTGATGCCATCTCATGGAGCTTGGCCCCTTTGGTTGGTTCTTGGTTAAATCGCTTTACGATACCCTCATCAATGGTCCGGCCGTCCATATTTCCAAAGGGTTGTGGAAAGAGGGGATCCCCGTGAAGATCAAAATCTTCCTTTGGCAAATATTTTCAAATCACTTTGTCAGAATTCAGGCTCCTCAAAACCCTCAAGGTTCGAACACAGGGGTGTGTGCGAAGGCTTCCCCGTGGCTTCACCCAACCAAGCTCGCTACTCGATGGGCACAACGACGAACTCGTTCGATGACGAGGAAGAAGATGAACACGACAATTTACCCAAGTTCGGGCTGCTGCGAAGCGTAATAACCTACTCCTGCTTCGGTGGGTTGCCTCTCTTGGAGGTTTTGGTGGATGAACTGGTACAATGGGCTTGAGCCTCGTGAGGGCGCTCAAGGTGTGTTCTTGGCTCTCTGCCTTGCAGTGGTGAGTGGAATGGCTAAGTGTTCGATCGGATCGGGCATGGGGATCGGAGATCCCTTCTACGATGTGACCTAGCTACTATATATAGCGGCGGCCCGAGTCCTCTTCCCTTATCTCAATGGCAGGAAGGAATCCCACAATGACTAATTTTAAAGGGGGACAGGAGTACATCCGCGCCCTGTCCAAAGGCGGTCTTCACCTGCAAAGTAGCAAATGGTGATGCAGTTGTCGGCTCGGCGGTGACATCCCCTCTACAGGGCTAGCGGTCGTGGTCTTGTTGCACCAGAATGGAAACCTTTGGGCGACACTTTGGGAACCCCCGTATGTCCTTACTCCTTTTGCACCAAAGAAGAAACTATGCCACTTGACGTGTTGTCGCCTGCATGTCCTTACTTGCGTACACCTTGACTCCTAAGGCCGGGCCTTGCATAGAGATCTCCGCCCCTCAGGAGGGGGTCCTAAGGAGGATCTTCCCCGAGGGTCTTGACGCTGCTCTTCCTCGCAAGCCTAGGGTCCTCGCAAGGGCCTTGTCTTGAGTGATGTCACGCCAGGCCTCGCCCGGCTGACAAAGTAAGTTATGCCCTGGGCCGCAGGCAGGAAGGACTAGGTACCCCCATTCCTAGAACACCGACAATCACTAGTAGAAAACAGACCTTTTGTTCGCCTCATTAGTCGCGGTTGGCTTTTGAACTGACACTAATGTGATCATTAGTTCCGGTTCGTGACGGGGATCATTAGTGCCGATTCGTTCCGGAACTTTAGTCCTGGTTCGTGCCACGAACCGGCAGTAAAGGTGTGGTGGCAGGCTGGCGTCAGCCTTGGGCCCCACAGAAACCTTTAGTCCCGGTTGGTGGCTCCAACCGCGACTATAGGATAACCTTTAGTCACGGTTGGAGCCACCAACCGGGACTAAAGGTTCCCCTATATTGAAACCCTTAGGCGCCAACCCGAGCAGAGTCCTCTCTGTTCTTCCCCTTTCCTCTCCTATTTGTTCTTCCTCTCTTCCTCCAGCCCATCCTCCATTTTTGCCAAAATTTGTCAAGATTTGGAGGCATCCCATCCATCCAAGTGTTTACAAAGGTTAGCAACTTTGTCCTTTCATCTCTCATTGCTAGATTAGCTCTTGCAATGCTCTATAAGTATAGTAATTTGTGGGTTTTAGTTTGTATGTGGTAGTTTATTTGATTTATGCAATTGGAGGTCAAATTAACTTCTTACTTTGCATTTGTAGGTGTGCTTTACTTAGTGCCTTCCTGTCCCCATCCTAACCACTATCGATCGCCCGCACCGTCCCTTCGCCAACACCACCTTGGTGAGCCTCTTGTTCTTATCCTTTTTATAATAAAAAAACCATGTTTGTAAGAATTAGTTAGTTACTTGTATAGTTTTCTTACCTATATGGTTGTTTGTTATACATAGTGGCATGGTTTTGAAATCCGTCCCCATCGGTCCTCATTCGGTTTATGATGCGGATGTGGTATATACTCTCCTTTATAACTCCTTGTTGCATTTCGTGTTCATGAAAATTATGCCAATCAAGTGGACATAGATTTTTTTATATAGGAGGTATGTGAACCGGAGATTCCAAGCGACATAGATATTCTTGTCAAGAAGTTAAATTTAGCTGAAAAAGAAAATGAGTATTTGAAAGAAAATTGAAAAGAGTTGAAGAAGAGAAGATGAAACTGGAGTTGTATGTTGCCGATGTCGTCGATGATCACAAGATCAAGATGGGTGCAATGCGCTTGAAGATTAGAAAATTTAAAAGATACGCCATTGATAGTGAGGCTTGATATCACTATGCTGTTGGATCAATTGTTACCTTAGTTGCGATGTTGATCGCATTTGTTGCTGCATTTAAATGCTTTAGCTAGAGAGTTTGTAGGTTTTTTTATGAGAACAAGTGTGTATGAACTTCATGTACGAACTTGTATTAATTTGGTCTTTTCGGTGTTGTGTAATGAAGATGAGCGGGCAATGGATGTACGAGGACCGATGCTCTCCCAAGTTCATTAATGGCGTGCAAACTTTTGTGGTTGTGGCTGAGGCAAACAAGCGGCCGGATGGTTTTATGTATTGTCCATGTGCTGGCTGTAAGAATGATCGAAATTACTCTAACTCAAGAACCATTCACGTCCACCTGTTCGAGTCCAATTTCATGTCCGGCTATAACTGTTGGACCAAGCACGGAGAAAGAGGGGTCGTAATGGAAGATAATGAAGAAGAAGAGGATCATGACAGCTCTTTCGAAGTATCAGGGTTTTAGACGAAAACTCGCCTGTTACAAAGGCGTTTCATTTTTTTAAACTTATTTCAACTCCAGACTTTTTGTGTGTTCAGTATGCACCATTCGAAGGGAGGCCATCAATGTTCAACCCTTTCTGACTTCATTTGCGATTTTTCATGCATTTACTGATTTTTTTGAGCTAAATGACCCTAAAATTGATAAGCACTACAAATGAACTCTGAAAAGGTTGAAAGTTGGCATGGTATCATCATTTCACCCACATAGCATGTGCTAAAAAGTTAAGAGGGTTACGACAAAAACTGGATGCACTTCGTGTATAAAATGGACAATCTCTTTCGAAGTATCAGGGTTTCAGATGAGAACTCGCCTGTTACAAAGACATTTCAATTTTTTATCTAATTTCAACTCCAGACTTTTTGTGCGTTCAGTATGCACCATTCGAAGGGAGGCCATCAATTTTCAACCCTTTCTGACTTCATTTGCTATTTTTCATGCATTTACTGATTTTTTTTAGCTAAATGACCCTAAAATTGATAAGCACTACAAATGAACTCTGAAAAGGTTGAAAGATCGCATGGTATCATCATTTCACCCACATAGCATGTGCTAAAAAGTTGAGAGGGTTACGGCAAAAATTGGATGCAGTTCGTATACAAAATGGACAATTTCTTTTGAAGTATCAGGGTTTCAGACGAAAACTCGCCTATTACAAAGGCATTTCATTTTTTAAATAACCTAAGAATTACCAAATTGGATATAATGATAAAACAGGATAATATTAAACAGTAGAGAAAAGAATCACTCGAAAATCTATTTTTAATGTAAAGTTATTCACAAACTAGTGATTCACACAAATTTCAAATAATTCAAATTTAAACTATTCGAATTTGAAAACTACTGCCACTAACAGAAAGTTTATAATTTTTTTGACCTAATGCAAAAAGATTCACTCATTAACTCTCAATAGAGCACAAAAAGCTCAGAAACAAAAGAAAATAAATAAAGCAAAAAAATGATAAAAAAATTAAAAAAATCCCGCCTACTCGGCTGCCACGGCCTGCATACGACTAGAAACCCAACCTGGACCAGGATGCAGGCCCGCAAGGCCCAGTAGGCCCACAGGGAATCGCAGCAGAGGTAGGCCCAGAAGGCCTGCATTAGAGAGGAGCTCAATGCAGTGCCCACGGCGGGGCTTATAAACCGGTCGAGGCGCCCCTCAACTAGCGAGGTGGGACTAAACTTCCATCGTAGTGCGGCGTGCCAGGAACACACCTTTAGTCGCGGTTGGTGGCTCCAACTGCGACTAAAGACACCCTTTAGTCGCGATTGGAGCCACCAACCGCGACTAAAGGGTTTTGCTTCCTGCCGCCCGCGCCCACTGAAATTCACCTTTAGTCGCGGTTGGTGGCTCCAACCGGACTAAAGAGGGGGTCTTTAGTCGCGGTTGGAGCCACCAACCGCGACTAAAGGCCTCCTTATATATACAAACTTCAAAAAAATTCAGTTACTCTGCATTCTTCTCTTCTTTGCGACATCGCCGCCGTCGCCGTCTCGCCTCCTCGCGCCGATCTCCGACGCCGTCCACGCCCGTTCCTCCCCAAACCTGGACTGGCGCCGTCCGGACGCCGCCTGCGCCCTCTCCTCCAGCCCCGAGCTCCTCACCGTTGCCGCCCCCGACTCGCCTCGCCACGCCATCGCCCCGTCGCCCCGCTGTGAGCTCTCCCCTCTCCCCCTCTCCCTCGCCCGTGTGCCGCCATGGCGGCCGCCGGCCCCTCCCCGGCCCGAACCCCCCTCCCCCAATTTTGATGAACACGCACACACACACAATTTTGATAATTAGATGATTAGTTAGATGTATAGACGATTACATGATTAGATGCAAGAATTTTGATGTATAGAAAAAAGTTAAGGAATTTTGACATTTGACGAATTTTTACATAGATGCATGAATTTTGACATTATTTCACTAGATGGTTAGTTAGATATGTATAAAAAAGTGAAGGAATTTTGACATTTGAGGAATTTTTACATTTTGATCCAATATATGTATAGAAAAAAGTTGATGAATTTTGACATTTGATCCAATGTATAGCAATTAGTATTTACAAAAATTGCATATTTTAATGTTTTCCATTTTGTGTTTTCCATATTTTAATGTTTTCCTTTTTGTGTTTTCCATATTTTAATGTTTTTGGGTTATATGTATGATACTATTCGAGATGTATTAGTGATAATATTCGACGATGTATGAACGCAAGAGATGATTTAGTTTTGCTTATTGAATGCATGCTAATTTGAATACTAATTTGTTTTATGATTAATTTTTGCTTATTGAATGCACGTCTGTTTCAACTATGAACATAGGAAATGTCTTGTGCTACAATGTAGGACATATCGAGTGCTTGTGATTTGCCAGTCATTCCGGCAAAACATAGGGCATTTTTTATGTCATTGCTCGATATATGGAACGGGTTGACTTTACGTCCATTTCGGCTCCTTGTGTGTCTTTCAGTAAGGGAGAGTGTCCACCATATATATACATGAGAGAGGAAGAATCCTGACTATTGTCATGGGGGTCTCTTCTCCTTCATTCCCGTGTGCTAGATATTTTGGTGTAATGCACTCGGGGACGAATGGAGGAGCCACCATCACCGACGGTCGCAATACCAGAAGGAGTGTCCACCATATACGTGAGATGAGAGTTTAGGAAGGAAAGACTCGACAGACCTAAAGTCAACCTGTTGCATATTGAGTAATATTGACATGTGTGTTGATCAGTTTTCTCGTAGTTTCCCTCGATCGATTTTAAATGTTTCAACTATGAACATAGGAAATGTCTGACGATGAAAGGGAATTCGCTATGTGCGAATACTGCGAAGACGAGCGCAGTCTGTGTGAAAAGCCTTACCTAGTTGATGGTAGGTGCTTCAGCATCATGCTGAATGAGACCTTCGAAGTGGATACAGTAAGTCACAACGACAAGTCTTTTTTCGTAATTAAGCATGACTTCTGCTTCTTTTGCTTCAACTTATAATTCTATTTTTTACTATTCTACTAGTGTATCCCCTGTCATGCAAGAATTTATGTCTTGGATAAGATTGGTTTCAATACTAAAAAAAGTACGGAGGTAAAGAGAGTTCACTTGAGGACTGAGCATGGTTATACTTTTGCCGTAAAATTGTACAATGCAGACGCCTACTCCTATTTTGAATGCAAAAGTTGGAGAGCACTATGCAAGGCTTATGCATTTAAGCCTAATATGCTTATCACCTTTGATATTCGTCCGGAAGATGAAATTGAAGATAATATCGACATCTGGGTCGATGTGCAGACGCCTCCTGTTCTACCATTATGTGAGTTTCTCAACCATATTTATTAAGTAATTTATATTGTTTATTTAAAAATAGTTGACAACTTATTTCCATTGACAGCTTATTTTCATTCTTCAAAAAATGTATGGAAGATGTTAGACAGAACCTACTACTACAATGATGAAGCAGAATTAACTTATAAGGAGAAAGATCATCTTATCCCATTTCTTAATGATCTTGAGAATTATAATAGCTATTATCAAACCCCTCCACATTATGGTCAATACGTGCCACTAGTGCACTTGGTGAACTACGGTAACATCCATGGAGATTGCATGGTAAGATTTTCTACTATTACGACATCCATGCATCTTTTGCATAAATTGTTCTAAAACTAAACTACATTGCTAACTACAAAGTTATTATTATGTTTTTAACAGAAAATCCCAAAGGATTGTGCGCCTTCTCTGATGTTTCCGAGAGGCCGCGTTGATGTTATGAGCTTACGGCCAGGACGGCCAGGTCAGCCTACGCGTCACTGCTGTCCATACCGGATTTGTAAAACCGATGAATACATGACAATCAAAGATAGGAAAAAATGTATGGTCAATCGTAGAGAGCTACTTGAAAGCAACATTGTGCGTAGGCCAAGAATTGGAGACAGGATGATCTCCATTCTCCATAATGGAGAGTGAGGGCCTATCTTGTTTTATGATATTGTACCTAAGAGAGGGTAGAGTAGGTCCTATGAGAGAGGAGTAGGTCCTAGGTACAATGTGTTATTATGTGCTATAATGTGTTAGAGTTGATGATGATCATGAGGAGGAGTTGTTATTATGATTAGTGACCAACTTGTTATATGATGTCTTATTGACGAAAATGATGATTAAATAGTGTTTGTGGTAATGACTATGATGATTATTAGCTATAGTGTTGTTGGTGATGATATGATGCAAGAGTTTTTATATTAATATGATGATGATGTTGATCATGATTATCATGATCATTTTTTATATCATTGGGGGAAGGAAAATGGATTAGATTCATGTAGATGGATCAAAAGTGACCAAAAGTTCAATTAGTAGGATCGTCGTCCTACTAATTCAACTTTTGATCACTTTTTATTCATTTGGATGAATAAAATCCATGCTTCTTCCTCACAATGATATAATAATTCATCATGAACATAATGATATAATAAACTCTTAGTTGGTACTATATCAAAATTTGTATAACGGCGTATAAATACACTAAAAAATAAAAATAATGAAAAACAGATTACTAGTAGCGCGGGTTTGCAAGAACGGGCAGTAGCGTAATATATGTTTGAAATGAAAATTAATTAAATGGAAAACACAAAATTAAAAGGAAAATTAAACCATAATTAATTCATAAACCCCTAAAGAATCAAAAGGAAAAATAAAACTAAACTAAAAAACTAAATACTTTTAGTCCCGATTGGTGTTACCAACCGGGACTAAAGGTCCCCTAGCCCACGGCGCCGTCGTATGCCACGTGGAGGGCCTTTGGTGCTGGGCCGTGTTGAACCGACACTAAAGGGGGTAGGCTTTAGTCCCCATCCTTTAGTGCCGGTTCGAGAACAGGCACTAAAGGCCCTTACGACCCGCGATTATAGGCCAGTTCTGCACTAGTGAGTAGCCCCGGGGCCCAAGACGCGCTCGAGCTGGCTTCGAAGTGAAGCTTGGAGGACGGCCCGGAGCGCCGTGGACCCCGAATGCCTGTGGGCCAGGCTTCCCACGCGTCGGCCAGTCGTGCGGCAACGCCTCTGCTCCTCGAAGGCGTCAGGAACCGCCCGAGTCAACCAATGTGACGCCCGTGCGAGCGCCGGCTATAATTACCTTTCCTTGAATGCTGTTGATTCCTTGAACTTCCTGCTCTCAGGCCACGCGGATGTGACCCGACAGCGGTTGCACGCCTCCCTGGACGCGAAGGGGTACCGGTTGGCCCCCGGCTGTACTTAAGCCAGCGTGGGGAAGAAAACGCTCATTCTTCTTTGCCCTCCTCGTCTTCCATTCTACTAGTCGCCGCCCCTGCCCCAATCATGGCTTCGGTGAGGAAGCACTCCGTCGCTAAGAAGAGGAAGGCTCGGGAGGAGAGCCCCGCGCCATCGCCACCCAAGAGGGGTCGCGGCCGCCCCCGGAAGTACGTCGCGGCCGTACCCTAGCGCGGTCTCGGGTCGTCATCGGCGGTCAGAGAACGAGACGGATCGGCGCGGGCGCCCGTGGTAGCCGAAGTAGCAGAACCCATGGTGGGAGGGCGGCAGCGGCGGCCCTGCCCCGTTGTCCGTGGCTCCACACGGCCGAATCAGCCCGAGAGTTTGTGGTGTGGGCGGAGAAGCCGGAGGCCGCCTGGCTTCAACTCCCGAGCTCCATTGCAGGGGTGCTGCCGGCCGGGGGGGCCAGCGGCCTAGGGCTGCAGGCCGACGGCTGCTGCAGGGCGGCATCATGGGTAGAGGTTGAGGTCACCCCGAGGGGTTATGTGTACCTGGTTCGCGGGTGGCAGACGTTTGCCCGCGCCCGCAGTCTGATGGGGAGGCATACCATCCACTTCAAGTTCGACGGGGAGGCGATGCTCTTCGTCAAGATCTTCTGCGGCAAGGGTGAGCCCCTGGGGTGTTGCCTGGAAGACGTCGGCCGCGGCTATCCTGGAGGTGAGCTTGTCCTTCGAGACGAGCGTCGTTCCTCCAGCAGCAGCGACACCCCCTCCGATGGGAGCCCGGGCGACAGCAACGACAGCAGCTACTACGCGCCACCATGTCGTCGCACTTGGACCTCGGGGGGCCGCCAGCCGGCACGGTATCGCTCGCCCGCTCCAGGAACCTCCACGTCGACGCGCCTTCACGGGCCCGTGAAGGAGGAGAAGGACACCGACTGAGCGCCTACGCGCAGGTTTCGGGGCCCCTGAAGCTGCAACCCCTGTGAGGGCTTTCTCCTTCTGTATCTGCCCCTGTAACCAAAGATCAAGGAAGGCCCTGTGGGCGTTTAATGAACTTGGGCATGAGCCCCCTTTTATCTGTGCTTCTGTTATGTGTCTTAGTTTTGTGCTTTCGTTACGTGAGGCAACCTTCCAATCATGACTGGGATACTTAGCTGGGCGTGTCCGTCGTGAGCTCCAAGGAAGGTGTGGCCATGGCGTTCGGCGGACCCGTGCGTCCTGCGGTCCTCTCCTTCCTGCAGGTGATGTAAGTTGGGAGCCCTTTCGGAACTCTACGTCTACAGATCCCAGTCCCTCACATATCCTAGCCTCCGCGGTTGCGTCTGGCCAAGGACGCAACTGCGAGGCAAGGCTATAACAGCCCGAGACAGACGCTCCACAAGATTCCCTTTTATTCTGTTGTCATTGTGAGATTCGATTGTTTGTCGCATTCATCATTGCATCATCACATCATCTGCATACCATCAACATTTTGTCAACATGAGTTTTCAAACTTGCATCCGTTCGTGTTCGCCGGTTCTCTCAGTTCGTCTCGTTGTCCGTTTCGAGTCCAACCACACACGCACGCGCCCGTGACATCGTTTAAAAAAATGTTTTAAAATGCGCGCTAAAAATATTTTCGGATTGGGTCGAAACCTAGCGTGCGGTCTTATTATAGTGTAGATAGGCCGTCTGCCAAATTTTGTCCCATTCCGAATTCGTTTGATACCCGAACGGTCAACCGTAGCAGTGCGGTCATAGGTTAATTATCAGACGTTTCGATGTTTTGAAAACTCTGTCACGGGCTCACATCTCCCTCTCTCCTCATCCCACGCCCCTCTACACAGCCAACTAGCCCATCCTAGCCTATCCCCGCGACCGGAGCCGTCCGATCGCGATCGGAGGGTCTGAAAACGAATGAAATTCCCCTAACCTAGCCCTCTTTCCCTACTTAATCCCCCTCCCCTTCCTAATCTGGTTAACCCTAATCCTCACCTCGTTTTCCGTGTCCCATCAACCCCATGGCTGGCCTCCTCTGTTTCTCAGGTTCAGTTATGGCTTTTGCAATCTCGTTCAGATCCGCGGCAGTTTAGGTTCATAAGGAGAAAATCCATAGTTTGTAGCGCAACCGTGTAGCAGTCCAGCTGGTCAGCTCCTTTGTTCTACAGACAGGATATCTTCGGTTCGAAACCTTTCGGCTGCACATTTCTTTTCTGCAATATGTTTCTCGAGAATAAGTTCCCGGTGTCGTTTTATTAATGGAGCAGTAGCCAGCGCGGCTGGTTAGTGTCAGCTCTTTGCACCAGGTGGTCCTGGGTTCGAGTCCCAGGCGCCCCAGTATTTTTTTCCCTGCTTTTGTTTTTCATTTTTGCACACATCCACATGGGCCATGATACTCGACTAGGCCACTGCCTTGTGCTGGATCTGGCCCATCACAGCTTCAGGTTTTTTCTTTCTTGTTAGTTTTGTTTATTTGTTTTGGGCTGATTCTTATACCATTTTGTAAAAAAATCATATAATTTCAACCGTGCATCGGATGAAAATGTTGTAAATATGTAAGATGACTAGAATTTTGTGTAGATTCACAATATCCTACTTTCATCCGATGGTTAGTGTCAGCTCTTTGCACCAGGGTGGTCCTGGGTTCGAGTCCCAGGCGCCCCAGTATTTTTTTCCCTGCTTTTGTTTTTCATTTTTGCACACATCCACATGGGCCATGATACTCGACTAGGCCACTGCCTTGTGCTGGATCTGGCCCATCACAGCTTCAGGTTTTTTCTTTCTTGTTAGCTTTGTTTATTTGTTTTGGGCTGATTCTTATACCATTTTGTAAAAAAATCATATAATTTCAACCGTGCATCGGATGAAAATGTTGTAAATATGTAAGATGACTAGAATTTTGTGTAGATTCACAATATCCTACTTTCACACATGTTTAAAATGGTTAACTTGTTGTTTTCACTTATTTTGCGTAAATACCATGCTAAAATGATTTATTTCATAACTACTAATCCGTAGCTCCCATTTTAACGTTTTACGTATGTAACTTGACTAGAAAAATGTGAAGAATCTCATGGTGACAATTATTTTGCTCTTTAACAACTCTAAAATGATGGTTAGGGCAGAACAGTATCGAAACCTTAATTTGCTCATGAGGTCATGTTGGAAATGATATGTGTTGCTTCCGGCCTCATTTAATATGCCTAGATGTTGTAGTTGTTTATGCTTCACCATTTGCCATGTTTAAAAACATTTAACATTGATGAGTACCTAAACGGGAGTGAACTAAATAATTCGAACGTGGAGTTTCGCCAATATGCAACTCGTTGCATATTGAAGTTCACTTCATATGTAGTAGTTGGTTATTGTTCTTGCCATGCCATGCCATGCGTTGCATATTAAACCAGACATGCATCATATTTGATTGCACATCATGTCATGCATATATTGTGGTGTTCTCGTGTGTGATTCTTGCTTTCGGATTGTTTCTTCTCGATAGAATTCCGAAAGCGTTCGGAGTGTGAGGATTCATTTGTCTACTTCACGGATTGTCTTTTTCATGGAGTCGTTCTTCTTTCAAGTGGGATCTCAGGTAAGATGACACATTTACCTGGATACCACTACTATCATTGCTATGCTAGTTGTCCTACTTTTATCGTTATGTCTCGCTACCTACCGCTTGTTTTTTAAGCCTCCCAACATTTGCCATGATAAGCCTCTAACCCCTTTCACATCCCAGCAAAGCATTGTGTGGCTATGTTACCGCTTGCTCAGTCCTGCTTACAACGTTTCTAGCTGCAGGTGCAATTGCTTTCATGTGTCAACATGGACATTCTTTTGTTATCATAATATTATTGCTATTTAATTTAATGCACATATACACTTGGTAAAGGTGGAAGGCTTGGCCTTTTGCTCGGTCTTTTGTTCCACTCTTGCCGCCCCTAGTTACTTGTGAACCGGTGTTATGTTCCATAATTGAGCGCTCCTAACATGCTCGGCGTTGTTATGGGGACCCCCTTGATTTTCATTTTGGGATAAAACTTATCTGGCAAGGCCCAACATTGATACTACATTTGCCTAATAACTAATAAAATGCATAGGGACCCGCCGGCACCCACGGATAATTTAATCACCCCTCGGGCCAGTGCTCCTCGTGAGTGTTGGTCCAAAATAGAGCACTATGCGGGGCCAACCCGGGGCAACTCGGGAGATTTCTATCAGGCCACTATACGCGTAGCTCATCTGTCGTGCCCTGAGAACGAGATACGTGGATCCTATCGGGATTGTCGGCACGTCGGGTGGTCTTGCTGGATTAATTTACCTTTGTCGAACGTCTTGAGTGAGGAATTCTGAAAATACTTCGGGCTATCTTGAGGTTGCGGTTTTCTAATGGAATTGCCTAGGAAGATCATGAGATTCGTGGTCGAGATTATTCCCGCTGCGTGTGGTTAATTTGTGATGGACGAGTTGGAGCATCCCTGCAAGGTTAAAATCTTTCGGAAAGCCGTTCCCGCGGTTATGTGGCAACTTGGAAACTTTGTTTAACACCCGGTCATAGAAAACTTGAACTAAACTCTATTAAAATACATCAACTATGTGCGTAACCGTGATTGCCTCTTCTCGTGAGTCCATATCCGAGAGAGAACACGACAGGGTTATGATTGACGTAAGTAGGTGTTTAGGATCTCTTAGTAATCATTACTAGCTCACGTCCGTTATGCGTAGACCACCATACTTTACTTTCTGTATTCGTAAGTTAGCCACTCAAATAAATGCTTAGTTGCTTGCTGCAGCCTCACCACTTAACCTTACCTCACTCATTAAGCTTTAATAGTCTTGATACCCTTGGAAATGAGATTGCTGAGTCCCTGTGGCTCACAGATTACTACAACAACAGTTGCAGGTACAGGTAATGCGATGCTTTGACGTGAGAGCGATGTTTGTTTGATTTGGAGTTCTTCTTCTTTTTCATCGATCTAGGATGGGTTCCAGGCGGCAACCTGGGATAACAAGGATGGATGTCATTTTGTCATTTGATTTCGTCCGTAGTCGGACTCTGCTCTTCTGCATGATGTTTGAATATGTTGTTGTATTGATGTGACTCTGATGTAGCTTGTGGCGAGTGTAAGCCAATTCCATATACTCATCTCTTCTGTAAATGTACTTGTAACGATATCCATTCTTGCAACACGACGAGATGCGCTTCTATCCCTGTCGAGGCCCTCGTGCCAAAATAAGGATAGGATCACATCTTGGGCGTGACAAAGGCCTCAACAGCCCCGATGCTGGCCGGATCACCAAGGATTTCATCGAGGCTGTCAATTGGCCTTATAACTGGTAAGGCTCCTGAGGCAAACTGCTCAGGAGCCCCCTTTGATGCTCGAGCAGCTCTACGTCATCGATTCCCAGTCCCGCGCATTTCCCTACCGCCGTGGTATATGACCAGATCACCAAGGACGCAAACCACGAGGCGAGGCCCCAACACCCGCGATGTCAGCCGGATAATCAAGGACGGCATCGAGGATGCTTAGTGGCTATATGACCGGTAAGGCTCCTGAGGCATGTTGCTTAGGAGCCTCCCTTGACGCTCGAGCGGCTCCCAAAGAAAATTTCGTTCCAGCCCCAAGAGGGGTAGGCCTCCTGAGGCCCCGAGTTGGCACGTTGGGCCATGAGTGGAGACCCCGAGCGAGTATGAGGCGGCACACGCTTGCTAACCCGTTCTCGCGGGCAGTAGGACATGGCTTGCTGCGCTACGCGTTCTGCGTCTTCCTACTTTTCCGGTAACATGCCGTGAAGCATGTACGCCCTAAGCTCCTACATCCAGTCGTCGGCCTCGGGCTTCGCTGCTAGGAGCAGTCGGGCTCCCGAGGTTGGGCCGCAGTCCGGAGCCCCCAGGGGCAGCGCCCGGGGAAGCTCCCCACCGCGCGGCACCGGGTCCTCGGAGGGCGATGTCGCGGAGGGCTTGAAGAGCCGTTCCTCAAAGACGCTAGGCTCCTGGGGCACTCGTCGCAACGCCCTCTTGGCAATATCGTCGGCTTCCCTATTTGCACCACGCGGGACGTGCTGTAATTCCAAGCCCTGAGTTTCTCTAGCTTACATACCTCTTCCAAGTATGCCTCCATGTGCTCGTCCTGGGGTGTATACTCTTTGTTGGAGAAGTTGTCGAGGAGCTGAGAATCTCCCATGACAGAAAGGCACTAGATCCCCATGGCCGCTACCGCCTTGAGGCCCGCGATGAGGCCCTCGTACTCCGCAATGTTGTTGGAGACCTTCTCCCTGCACTGGAAACAGAGCTGCAGGGCGTACTGGAGCTTGTCCCCTGTCGGGGAGGTGAGAACTACTCCTGCCCTAGCCCCTAGGCGCGTGAAGGCCCCGTCGAAATGCATGGTCCAGCCCTCCAGCGTCTCGTCGCCGGGGGTGAGGGATTGACTCCCGTCCAACCCCTGATCAGGGGCGTCTGTCCACTCTGCCACAAAGTCTGCCAGGGCCGCCCCTTTGATGACCCTAGTCATGCTGAATTCTATGTTGAAAGCTTGTAGCTCGATGTTCCACTCGGCGACCCTTCCCGCCACGTTGGGGTTGCGTAAGACCTTCTCCAGGGGATATGCGGACACGACCTTGATGGGCTGCCCCTGGAAATAGGGGCACAACTTTCTTGAAGCGACAAGGAGCGCTAACAAGAGCTTCTGTTGCATGGGGTAGCGCGAGCGTGTGTCCCGCGGCACCATGCTGACGTAGTAGACCGGGTGTTCGATGAAGGTGAGGTCATCCGTGGCGCCCCGTCCCTCGGTGGTCTCATGATGCTTGGAAGCCCCAAGGGCTGTCGAGTGGTCGGGACCACCTGAGGGCTAGGTGCCTCAAGGACCGTTGGGGCAGGTGAGGCCTCACGAGGATCGTGCGCCTTGGGGGCCTCCAGAGCGGCGATGGCTTCAGGAGTTCCGGCATGGGGAGAAGCGGGCTTCACGGGATCTTGCAAGCCTCCTTGCCCCTCGCCCGGGGGCCTCCCTATGCTTGGCGATGCGATGTAGGAGCTGGCCCGCTCTTCTCTGACCGCCACCAATGTAGCGCTGGCGGACTGGGGGGGGTGGCGGCGAGGTATAGCAGCAAGGTCTCAAGAGGGCGGGGTGCCACCTTCACCGGCGGGCTCGTGAGGTATTGCTTGAGCTCCTCAAAGGCAGCGTCTGCCTCCTGGGTCCATTCAAAGGGCCCCTTTCTCTTCATGATCTTGAAGAATGGAAGGGCCCGCTCACCCAACTTGGAGATGAAACGCCCCATGGAGGTCGCGCACCCGGCCAACTTTTGCATTTCCTTGAGGGCCCGTGACACACTCATCTTGCTCATGGCTTTGATCTTCTCCGGGTTCGCCTTGATTGCCCGGTGCGACACCAGGAATCCAAGCAGCTTGCCCGATGGGACCCCGAAGATGCACTTTTCGGGGTTGAGCTTCAGGTTTACCTCCCTCAGGTTGGCGAACTCCTCCAAATCTTCGATCAGGGTCCTGGCTTCCTTAGACTTGACCACGATGTCATCGATGTAAGCTTCTGCATTTCTCCCGAGCTGCGGCCCCAGGGCGATGTGCATCTGCCTCTAGAAGGTTGCCCCGGCATTCCGCAGCCCGAAGGGCATGCATGTGTAACAGAATACCCTACACGAGGTGAGGAAGGCGGTCTTCTTGACATCCTTTACTGCCATTTCCATATGGTGGTAGCCCGAGAAGGCGTCCAGGAAGCAGAGGAGGTCGCACTCCGTGGTGGCGTCCACGATCTGGTTGATGCGCGGCAGCGGGAATGGGTCCTTGGGGCAAGCTTTGCTGATGCTCGTGAAGTCAATGCACATACGCTCCTTCCCGCACTTCTTTGGGACAACCACCGGGTTGGCAACCTACTCCGGGTAGTGCGCCTCCCAGATGACCCGAGCCTCCTTCAGCTTGCCAACCTCCTGAGCGATGAATGCCTACTTCTCCGGTGCTTGTCTTCTCGCCTTTTTCTTAACCGGGAGGGCATTCGGGCACACCATGAGGTGGTGCTCGATCACGTCCCTCGGGACCCCCACCAGGTCGGAGGAGCTACACGCAAATGCGTACTTGTTTGCGCGAAGGAACGCCACCAGTGCCTCCTCCTGTTCCCAGGGCAGGTTGGCACCGATGGTGAAAGTAGGACCGGGGTTTTCTTCATCTACTGGTACCCGCTTCGTCTCGCCCGGCTCTGGGAGAACATATGCTTCTTTTTTATGGGCGCGACACCGATGGCGTCCCCGGAGTCCTCGGTGGTCGGCGCGACACCCCCCACGCCGGGCCGCACCGCGGCCGCCGCCTGTAGGCGAGCCCGAGGACGTGCGACGTGTCCTTGATGCTCCCCCGGATGGTTAGGATGCCGGCGCTCCCGGGCATCTTGACGACCTTGTAGCCCGGGTGCATCGCCGCTATGAACTGGGCGAGCACGGCGTAGCCGAGGATGGCGTTGTATGGGAGGTGGATGTGGGCGACATCGAAGTCGACCTGCTCGGTGCGGAAGTTGGAGCGGGTGCCGAAGGTGACGGGAAGACGCACACGTCCCACGGGAGCGATGGATCCTCCAACCACCCCGGCGAAGGGCCTCGAAGGCGTGAGCCGGCTACGGGGTAGCTGCAACACGTCGAAGGCCTCCACGGAGATGACGTTGAGGCCGGCGCTGCCGTCGACGAGAGTCCTGGAGACAGCCACACCGCTTATGGTGGGCTTGCACAACATGGGGAGCGTCCCGGCGGCCGTTGTCGCCTTGGGGTGATCGTCGGGGCCGAAGGTGATGTCAATCTCCGGCCACACGTGGGGTGGCGTGGCCTCGGGCAGCGGCCGGACCACCCCCACGTGACGGAGGAACTGCTTGACTTGGCGGTTCGAGGAGGGCGCCTGAGATCCGCCGAGGATACAGGCGACCGCGCGGCCGGTCCCGTGCGCCCTGGTGACACCGCGCACGACGGGTCGACCGATGCCGAAGTTCTCGCCCGCCATAGAGTCGCCGAATCGGGGGTTGAGGGCCGGTAAGAGAGGGTGCTTCGACACGCCCCCTACCTTGCGCGCCAAATGTCAAATTGGGCTCCGCAAAACCCTTAAGGTTCGAACACAGGGGCGTGTGCAAAGACTTTCCCGCGGCTTCACCCAACCTAGCTCGCTACTCGATGGGCACAACGGAGAACTCGTTCGACGACGAGGAAGAAGATGAACACGACAGTTTACCCAAGTTCCGGCCGCTGCGAAGCGTAATACCCTACTCCTGTTTTGGTGGATTGCCTCTCGTGGAGGTTTTGATGGATGAACTAGTACAATGGGCTTGATCCTCGCGAGGACGCTCAAGGTGTGTTCTTGGCTCTCTGCCTTGCGGTGGTGAGTGGAGTGGCTAAGTGTACGATCGGATCGGGGGATGGGGATCGAGGATCCCTTCTACGGTGTGACCTAGCTACTATATATAGCGGCGGCCCGGGTCCTCTTCCCTTATCTCAATGGCGGGAAGGAATCCCACAACGCCCAATTTGAAAGGGGGACAGGAGTACATCCACGCCCTGTCCAAAGGCGGTCTTCGCCTGCAAACTAGCAGATGGTGATGCAGTGGTGTGCTCGGCGATGACATCCCCTCTACGGCGCTGGCGGTCGTGGTCTTGTTGCAGCGGAATGGAAACCTTTGGGCGACGCTTTGGGAACCCGCGTATGTCCTTGCTCCCTTTGAACCAAAGAGGAAACTGTGCCGCCTGACGTGCTAGCGCCTGCCTGTCCTTACTTGCGTCATCCTTGACTCCTGAGGCTGGGCCTTGCATAGACATCTCCGCCCCTCAGGAGGGCGGCCTGAGGAGGCTCTTCCCCAAGGGTCTTGACGCCGCTCTTCCTCGCGAGCCCAGGGTCCTCGCGAGGGCCTTGTCTTGAGTGATGTCGTGCCGGGCCTCGCCCGACTGACGAAGTGGGCCATACCCTGGGCCGCAGGCAGGTAGGACTGGGTGCCCCCGTTCCCAGAACGCCGACACACTTACCTACCTCTGATAATGTGGCCAAAATCCAGGGCCCATCTAACGGGTCGTGTTCTCCTTGTGAGGCAATGGAAGACGTGAACCATGTTTTCTTCCGATGCGCCCTGGCTAGGTTCGCCTGGAGCGCCGTTCGAGATGCTTTCGGGCTTAACTGTAACCCCGCCTCTGCGGTTGACCTTAGCATCCTATGTGGCCAACGTGGGGCCTTTGCTAGGATCGCGTGGCGTAGCGTAGGGCGCTTCAATGGGCTATTTGGAGTATTCAGAACAAATTTACTATTGAGCATCGCTTCCTGTCGCACTCGGTTGACGTTATTTCCAAATGTTATCTCTTTCTCCAGTTCTGGATGTCGTTGGGGAAACGGCATGACGACATCATCATCATGCAAGAAGCCTTGGAGAAGATCAAGAATGTGCAAACCCACGCATGACAGCCACCTCCGACTTCTTAATTTTTGTGTTGAGCTTGCGTGCTCCTAGCTGATGCCGAGCATGTGTGCCCTGTTTACCATGCTGCCTAAGTTGGTTATTAATTTAAAGCCGGACGCTCCTTATGTCTTCGTTCTAAAAAAAAGTTATAGTTTTCCTTTGCATCATGCTTTATTTCAAAGTCCCAAAATTCATGGTCGATAGTATATGTTCTGACCTTGAATCGCGAATACCACAGGAGTTGCTATCATGTTTCTTTCTGTTCTTAGAATATGACTAAAGCTGGAACCACTTGAAACTAGTTGTATGCGGAGCATCTATGGAAGGAAAGTATGGAACTTTCTGAATGACGCACACTATTGAGGAAGTTCTTCTGCTTAATCCAGTTGACGCATGTCGTGCTTACAACGTAATTTCAAATTCCATGTATGCTACAACACTACATAGTTTTTCTGAGCGAATCGGATCGCGATTTCTCCGGACTGAATTTTTATAAATTTTCAGATTAGAAAGTATGGTACAAGGAGGGAGAAGGAAAAGACATGAAGCAGAGGTAACTGACCAACAAAAACTTAAGAAGACAGACTGTGTCCGTGTTGATGTGTATGCCCACAGCATTGTTCATGTCAGTATGTCATCTTGTTTTGTTCATGTCGGTATGTCATCTTTGTTATTGAGTAGAATCATGAACAGTTTCCCTACACTATAATGTCATTTTGGTCTGTAGAAAGCCTAATCAAATTTACCACCGTATATATATATCACCAGAATATTTTGGGCCTGCGGTAATACTAAAACAGGTGTCTCTAATTTTTAGTTTGATGTATGCCTACTTGTTATAAATGTGTAAAACATTTAGCAGAAGTGCGTTAGGCTTGCTTTTCCACAGCTTTATGTGACGATATTATCACAAATCACTGCAATTCGAAGCTAACCCCTAATTGAAATAATTTTAGTTACTTCAGTTTTTTGTTTACTTTTATCTCAGGTTAACTACATTCGAATGCACGTCGTAGCCCGAAGGAAATATGTATAGATTCATACATATTTCTACACATCTTTTTATTTATACTTCATAAATTTATAGTGGAAATCAAATTATTGGCAAATTTAATTAATACTGAAGAGAAGCCACTGGAACATGGATATGAAAATCAACATACATTGGGAAATGCGTACATAATTCGTTAGATTAGGAGTAGATATTGTTTTTATAGTTATCAGTTATATAGCATTGTCCTTTACAACTATGCAGAGACCCCTCACCTTTGTCGTGTAGGTTCAAGATTTGGATCAGATCTAGCTGCCCCACTTGAGTACAGTCTGATCCTAATAAGTAATAACAATCCGTGATGGAAACAAACCTTGCACCATAACAGTACCATGTTAGATCTATCTGTCCATCCTACTGTTTCTACAAACGGAACTAGGTTAGCTCTGCATCCAATCTGTCTGCCATTCCAAAAGGAACAGACAAGCATTCAGGTGGATATGCATTTTATACATCACTTATCCATCACCTGGAATCCATATGCCCTCCTGGGTTGAGCAATGAGACCAACAAACTTATGGAAGGGGAGATGAACCTACTCTGCTGTCATTTCTGACCAAAAGGGCGCAAGTTCTGTTCCTTTTTAATCCTCCTAAACCAGAGAAGGCCCAACAAGGTTTTGTCTTAATCTCCAGTAATACCTTTTATTGGGGGAATATATATCTCCCCTTAGCTCCTAATAAGCTGGGTGGTTTTTTTCCAGGAGAGGTACCCCTGGTTAAATACGTTAAAGGAAATTCGCAAGAAAGACATGTTTGTTCCATCTACTCTGTGTTGCATAAGAGAATCTGCGCATATCATCATTGGTAGTCCTTTTGGTAGTAGTTCGAGTGGTACATATAAATAGTGGTATACAACATGCAGACACTGTATTAACACCTAGTATAATACAAGTCCGGCATTCCATCATTGGTAGATTCTGATAAGGACAAATATTTGAAAACCACTGCCTCAGAGGGTAGGGTGAAGGTCAACGAGACAATGCTACTCCCTGCTAACATTGTACTAAACCAGCGACAAGTAATATGAATTGGAGGAAGTACTAGTTCTTTTTTTTCTCTTGAAAATCTTTGTAGAGGTACATTAATTCACAGCCAGTCTCTTAGAAAAGTGGCCCTGCTTTAACATACTGGAATCATAGTACAGATAATTCATTGTAATGGTCTAGAACTGATGGTGCACATCGTTTGTTCCTAATGTCTACAACAGACATTCAATAGGGTACCTGTGCTTTCTAAGAAAGAAGGACATCAATATACGTTGAAATTTCCAGCACTGCGGCTTTAAAAAAAAAGGAGAATTACCCCCGGGCCGGCCTTTGCATCTGGGCGATGCCTGCAATCATTTTATTAATTATTCATAAAGACCTTATAAAGTAATATATCAAGTAGTCTGCAGTCATCATGTTAGCAACATCTGTCGCTATTCCTATCCACTTGATGAAGGGGTGCTGATAGTCCGAGCCTAATACCAAACAGATATTGCACAAATGCCTAACATATATAGCCAGATGCCCCAACCAAGCCACATACTTGGTTTGGGACACAAACCGGTCCGACGCACTCTCATGTGTCGTCGCCGTCATCTTCTAGCAATTCATCTTCAGAGCAGAAACTAATGCACCGACCTTGTCAGGCCTCTCTGTCATCGACGTCATCATGATGCCAGACAACATCTTCCTCCTGCGTGAGTCCATCTTCGCGCATCGGACATCGAGTCTTCACAGCGCCAAGCCGCTCAGATCCGCCGCCATCAATGTGTAGGATGAAGCACCGTTTCACTACGGCTTTTTGTAGTGCTAAATATTCTTTAAGTGGAAGTTATAACGTATACCACTCAGTAAGGATCTGTGCGCATTTTTCAAATACTGTATCAAAAATATATGTTTGAATGTTTAAGGGTCCAGCCAAGAGGTACCAACCCATTTGGGCATCATTCAAAAAACATTTTTCTAGTGATAGGTAGTGATAATGTATAATAGTTGTATCCCCCTTTAAAGCTTCAACTGTCGAAAGAAGAATCACCTTGCCATTTTTTCATGTTCAGCAGATGCTTCAGGTATATTTAGCCTATGTTAATTGCTAATCATAGTAGTCATTAGCCTGCTTAAAGAATTAGAGGCCTCTGCCAATGAGCAAAGGAACCAAGTAGTCTCAATGGAGATAGGGAGGCAAAAAAGAGATGAAAGGGGCCTCCCCCCTTCTCCAGCAGACCCGAGGAGGCGATGCAGATTCTCCCCGGCATTTCATTTCGTACAATGAAAATATGAAATGAAATCTCTCCTTTCTTTCTTCCTTTCTTACTTCCTGTGGCTCCGATGCAAGCTTGTCGCTGATTTGCCTACTGGTACTGCTGCTAACACCTCCAATCCACCCCCACCATTCCCAAGCATTATTCTCCAACTAGCCTCTCCTCGCACTATATAAGCTGCACCACTGCCCTCACTCTTGTTGCATACAAACACAAACACACCATTGCGGCATTGCCGGTGATCTAGCAACCGTAGCAGCAGCAGCAGCAGTAGCAACAGTAGCCATTCCAATCCACCTTAGCTTTATTTCTTGTTGAGAAGCCACAGCCCAGTCAAGCATGAGTTCATCGTGGACATTCAAGCAGAACAAGGTATTCGAGGACGCGCTGGCCAAGTACGACAAGAACGCGCCAGACTTCTGGCAGAACATGGCGCGGGCGGTTGGCGACGGCAAGTCGGTGGAGGATGTGAGGAGGCACTACACAGAGCTGGAAAATGACGTGGACGATCCGGCCTTGAAAGAGATGCTAAGGTACTACGAGGAGCGGGAAAACCACGCCGGCGGCAGCAGCAGCAGCAACAACACCAAGGGCGGTTCCAGCCGCGGTGGCAGCAGCGAGCAGCAGAGGTAGTAAGTAGTCTCTCTGAATCTCCTCAGTTATGGACTGTTCCATCCATGCATGCAACTACTCATGTGGTGGGTGCAAAAGGCGGTGTTGCACTGGATGCTTTATATTCCTTCCATGCATTTCCCTCTACTAATTGCTGCTCCTTTGGGCATGGATTTCTCTGTTGCCTTCTTAGTTCTTACTCCTACATGTCTAATGTCTTGCAAATGCTATATTTGGGGTTATCTCTTGACCTTCAGGAAAAACGTGTGTTCTCCCAACTGAATTTATGTGGTCTTGCAAATGTAGTAGCATTGGCTTCTCTGTTCATGAGGAGCTAGTTACATGCTTGCAAGTGCTAGGAAATTAGATTGGTTAAAATTTCAATGAGAATAACTTGCTTAGAGCATCAGATTGCATTTGCAGCTCAGTCAAACTGGTCATAAAGGAAATCATTGGTTTCTGAAAGCAACATGAAAAATACCTAGGTCTTAGTTTTCTTTTGACATTGTATCATCTTCTTTTGGTGAAATCTCGACCGTTATTCAACACAATGGTTCAGTCATATACTTCAAACATTATCAAGATTTTTTTTTAAAAAGGAGGTAAAAACCCCGGCCTCCGCATCAATTGATGCATACAACCATGTTTATTAATTATTCAATAAAGGTCTGACAAAAACATACATCAAGCCGTCCGAAACCACCACTCATACCTACAAACTCGATAATGTGGAGTGTTCTCACTCCTCATATCTCAAACTGGTGTCGTCGTTGATCCATCCGCATAACGTATCGGAACCTACAGCCGACGCTACAAATCTAAAGCATAGGCCACATGCGGTTTTAGAAGTCGCCATCATCATCGAACCGATGACCCATCTTCAGGAAAGTGATTAGCATCATCCTTGCCAGTCCGTCCGTCACCGACACCACCTCGGTGCTCCCTACGCGCAAACTGATGAGAACATCGCGGTCGCCGCCGATGCATCACAGCGCCATGCTATCAAGTACCACTAGCCGACATAGCTTGAAGTCTCTCGAAAAACTGTCGTATGTAGCACCTGCCGAACATGCATGACACAACGTAGCACCTGTCGACTAGGCATGACTTCACATCTTCGCCGAAGCTCCGGTAATACGAAGCCGCTCCACCTCTTGTCTCTGTCTTCCGGCGCTGCTCTATAAACTATACTTCCAAGAGAGAAACGACACAGCAATGCTGTCATTGTCCGATCTGAAAGACCAGATCTTAGGGTTTCCCCTGGAGCAGCAGGAGTGGATTGATAGTAGTTACATGACAATGCCTTCATCAATGTAACAACGCAAAATGCCGCCATCACCCGTCATCGGCTCGCTTTTCACCGGCAACTATCTCTTCTTGACTCGCAACCGAGACTAGATGACAAATTCCAAGATCCAACCATCCAGCCTCAGGACGACCACCTCCGTCGAAGGAGATGACCACCACCGTCAAGCCTAGAGTCTCTGCCCCGGGCGCCCGGGTGATGCAGATCAAGACCAGGAGCGCCAATACAACCCGAAGACGAACCGGAGGTTGAACGGCTACAACATGGCCGCTGCCGCCACCTGCCGCTGCGGCTACAGTCCTGTCACCATACTCCAGCCGTCGTTGCCCGTCATCACCGCCGAGGAGATCAAGATTGAAACCGCCGTCGTGATGTTAAATAGCTGACGCACGAGAAGAAGGCCGATGCCGTCGAGCCGCTCGGGCTTTGCCCTGAAGTCGACGTAGGCAGCGGCGGAGAGGAGAGTGGTGGCAGGGACCGAAGGAGGGAGGCAGGGACGCCCGGTGCAACGCGGCGCCGCACTAAGCCCTCCCGATCCTTTTTCTAAGGAGCCAAGACTTGGTATGCATACGGCGTTATTCTGCCGGAGGATTCAAAGACCGTGCATGCGTGTGCAAGGACGGGCCAAAACATGACGAAGATAATCTTGGTTCGCCATGAAAAAAAAAATCAAAATGGTGTTACTCAAAGAAGTTCCATGTATGTTATTGTTCATATCCACAGGCGCAGCTGTACTATAGTTAATTGCTGTCAGGTTTATCAGAGTTAATTTCAGTCGGCTCCTCAGGTAAACACAGAGTAATTTTTCTGGCTTTACCAGCTGGTCTTATGAAAACGCTGAGGAAAGGACGGCATTAGAATATATCCTAGACTCCATCTGATAACTAACCTCAAAAAGAAGGGCGTCTTCATTAGGGTTCTACCGTTCTAGGCTTATGTTTTAACCACATCATACCCTTAATTGGTAAAAAAAGCGTAAGCGGCAGCTGGGACGGGATGCTAATTTGTCCGGAATACCAAAAGAAGTGTAGTAAGCAGGCAGCTAGGGCATGCTTTTGCTCAAGATTTGCGCGTAAAGCATGCAGGGCACAGTCCGTTAAAGCTTGATGTCCTTTCGACGGGCATAAAGAGCTGCTCCTCTTCTTAATAGTTGATGTTTTGTTCTCTCCTTTGGCATATGGACGTACAGGACAAATTCCAATCTTAGGTTTCTTCCTCTTGAACCTAGACTAGAATAGGCCACTTCTATATGTTATTTCCAAATTAATGTCCTTCACTGGAAAGACCCTCTTCATTGTTCCGATCGGCATCTCTCTCATTCTCTCTTCTTTTACAGGGAGCATTCAGACTTGTTATACTGTGAGCCAAGTATTTCTACTTATTTCCCATGTGCATTTCAATTTCAGTCATTAAATCCATGCCATTTGGATCCATTGTGTTTCCGTTTTTCAGTTCCCCCGTTGCCTTGGAAATATAGATAGACTAACCCTCGGTTTACTCGCTCTCTCCTTTGTCCAGGCCATGGACCCATGGTACCTCAAGACCCAGTGATGGCTGGGCTGGTGTAAGAAGGACCTAAACTGACCTCGAGCACAGCTCTAGCCTCCTCACTTTCCAGCATGAAACCACTACTACTCTATCTACATTAGATACACATGACCCACGGTGATGGTGATCCGGTCATGTACCTAAAGTAGCCATAGCTAGCACTCTCCGATGATGATGATGACGACGAGGAGAAGAAAAGTCCGGGAGACAATCAAGCCCCGCATCGGAGCTGTATCTTTCGTATATTTTGTACCCACTGTCTACGTGTATATGACCCACCACGAGCCCTGTCCCAAGCTATGGGGTGTAGCGCTCGTAAGGTATCGGACGCGACGGGCGCTTGTATGCTCTGGTGTAGTGGTCTGGTCTGTCTCCCTGTCGAATCTGTTACCTGATATATATTGCCAAATGGAAATTCAGGTCTATGGATTACTTATTGCCGGTGCCGACTTTTGCCGAGGCGTTTTTGGTTTTGGACTTGCGCGCAGGGAATTTCTCCCGCTCATGTTTCTCTATGATGACGAGTCCCAGAGATGGAAGTAGCTTTATTTGGGCCGTCTTGTGTTGTGGCCCCAATAAACTTCTATGTTCGACTTGTTGGTTTGGATGGTTGTTTTATCTATAAAGCTACAGAACTTCATTAGGGCGCCGATGAAGTGAGACGCCGAGCGCTCACCTGAAGGGCGTCCAACATTCGACCAAGGTGGTCTGGATCTCACTCTCTAGCCAACGGGTGCCAATTCTGTAGGAAGGCAAGAAATTTGAAGGAGTCAGATGCACGCCTCAAAAAGACCCGCTTGATGACCATCTTATTGCGCGTTGTCCATAGAGTCCAATACAAAGCGGCAACTATCAACTAGAAAAGACGCTCTTGTCGACCAGCCTAGAAGGCCCGGGCCTGTAAGAAGCTAGGAAGGTCCGACGCATCCCACTCCGGCCCTAAGGCCTCTCAAACAAATATCCACAACGATGTAGTCGTCGTGCAGAAAAAAAGAATGTGAGTCCCGTCTTCCGGAACCCGGCATAAGGGGCAAAGTCCATTGCATGTACTATGCCTCTTGAGGACCTCGGTCCCCGAGGGGAGGCGACCCCACAGAAGTTGCCAGAGGCGACGTCCACAAAAGCAGCAACCTACGGCATAAGCCCTATATGCCAAGGCAACGGTGAAATCTCCCGAGGGAGAGGGAAGCCAACGTGTGGCGTCAGGACCAGGGTCCAATCCAGGCAGCAAAGAGTCTAGAAGATTGGACCACTCTACCACTTCTGGTGGTCCAAACGAGCGATGGAACTGGAGGTGCGACTGCCCATCCTGGATCACATCGGAGACTAAGAGCGAAGGGTTCCTGCATATGGTGAACATGCGTTGGAACCTCGTGCTGAGAGGGGAATCTCCAATCCATCGGTCTAACCAAAACGTGGTTCCACCTCCATTTCCAACCACTAAGGATAAACCAAGGTGGACCTCATGTTTAATATTTTGGATGGATCGTCAAAATTGGGAGCCATCCATGCGGCCACACGCGAGGAGAGGCACGCCCCGAAGGTACTTTGCCTGAATAAGCTGAAGCCAAAGACCCCCATCATTACGGATGATACGCCAGACCCATCTGAACATAAAGGCGACGTTCATCCATCGGGAGGCAATGATACCAAGCCCACCTATATCTTTGGGAAAGCAGGTGTCCGCCCACTTCATCATGTGATATTCTGGGCGACCGCTCGACGCTTTCCAGGAGAAGTGGGACGGGTCTTTATCAAACGACTCATGGATCCCTTTCGCCAGTAAATACATTCCCATCATATACATGGGGAGGCTCGAGAGGTTAGAGTCGATAAGGACAGTTTTACTACCCTTGAAAGTAAAGCACCCACAACATGGTTCTGCTTGAGCCGCAACCTTCCCCTTAAGGGGGTCGAATGTACTCGAAAGCACCTGAGAGTCTGAGAGCGGCATCCCGAGATAGTCAATGGGGAAGGTGGACAGCCTGCAATTCAGGTTGTCCACAATCCGCTGATGCTCGGCCTCCGAATAGCCGAGGACGATCACCTCACTCTTGTCAAAATTAATCTTAAGCCCCGACATATCTTCGAAGCATAAGAGTAGAAATTTTAAGTTAACGAGATCTAAGTCATCCCCCTCAACCATAATCATGGTGTCGTCAGCGTATTGGAGATGTGTGACCCCACCACCAGGGATGACGTGGGGCACTACCGCACGGAGGTGACCCACCGCCCTTGCCTTGTCAAGGATGGTCGTGAGGGCAACTACCGCCAGGTTGAAACGGAGCGAGGAGATCAGGTCCCCTTGCCGTACCCTGATAACCCACAAGTGTAGGGGATCACGACAACCTTCACGAGTAGTATTTCCCCCTAATTTACTAGTTCGACACAAGGGGAGCCAAAGAATATTTATTGACCTTGACAATTGAGTTATAAATTCAACCGCACCTGGGATATCTCTTTGCAACAAAGATTTCGTAGCATGGCAAATAGTAGTAGCAAAAGTAACAGTAGTAGTGACTACAACAATTTTATAACGGGTGTGACACTACTGGAAACAACAAATTTGCCGTCTGCCAGTTCTTTGCCGTCAGCTGGCAGACGACAAAGAAGCTATTTGCCATTAGTTTTTAGAAAACAGATGGCAAAGAACTAGCTGACGGCAAAGAAGCTCTTTGCCATCAGCCAGTTCTTTGCCGTCTGCCAGCGGACGGCAAACTAGCTTTGCCGTCAGCTAGCAGACGGCAAAGAGGAAGGGTGGCCCACTAACGGGTATAAGCTAACGGACAGCGGGGAGGTGCTGCCGAAATTGTGCTTCGGATCCGGAGCGGAGCATGGGAAAACAAACCCAATCTACACATACTCGGGTGGGATTAGGACCTATCTTTACCTAATAGCGTCTAGGTTGCATCGACGTAATAAAACCGACAAACTCTATTAACTGATGAATATGGTTTGCTGAATTATGTATATATTTTTTATGTGTCCAATAGCCAGGCAAGATGAGTGATCGTGGGTGGATCTACACTAGTCACACTAGTCAGAAAGACATGACCCGTGAATGGATAACAAAAACCAAGGAGTTTGTGAGAGTCGCATTTGCAAATGGACAGAAAACAACCTGGTGCCCTTGTGTCGATTGCGACAACTATAAGAAGAAGTCAGAGTTTGAAATGATCAAACACCTGCAGAAGTGGGGTTTTACGCCTAATTATACGGTCTGTACATTTCATGGTGAGTCTGCCCAACGTGCAAGAGCTGAGGTGGTTCATCGTCGCACCGACGAGTATGGTACCGGGATCAAAGACATGATGCAAGACTTTGATGATCCTCGGGATTCGGACGATGAGATGGAGGAATCTGCAAAGGCCTTTTATGAAATGTTGGAGTCTTCAAAACATCCTCTCCACGAGCACACTGAGCTTTGTCAGCTGGATGCCATTGCACAAGTAATGGCTCTGAAGGCTCAGTTCAACCTGGGTAGAGAATGCTACGACGCGATGATGACAATATTTGGACGCTTTCTACCCAAAGGCCATGTATTGCCAGCAAATATGTACTAGTTGAACAAAATCCTACGTGCACTTAAGATGCCCTATGAGAAGATAGATGCCTGTGAGAATGGATGTGCCTTTTTAGGCTTGAGTATGCGGGCTTGAACTATTGCCCCATTTGCAATGCTTCCAGGTATGTTCTGGTAGACAACAGTATGGGTGAGAAGAGTCAGGCCAAAATCCCCATTAATGTTCTTTGGTATCTGCCAATCATACCAAGACTTCAACGTCTTTTCATGGTTGAAGAGACGGCCAGGTAGATGACGTGGCATAAATTGGGCAAAAGAACAGAACTAGATGCAGATGGGAATCCGATGTTGGGACACACTTCAGACGCTTTTGCGTGGAAGCACTTCGATGCATTACATAAGGATAAAGCGGCAGATCCAAGGCATCCTTGAGTTGCCATCAGCATGGATGGGTTCAATGTGTATGGTATGACGGTAGCACAATACAACTGTTGGCCTGTTATTGTCATTCCACTCAATCTCCCCCCCCAGAGAGATTATGAAAAGAAAGAACATTTTCCTGACGTTCATAATTCTAGGGCCCAAATATCCAGGGAAGAATATGAATGTGCACTTGCAGCCGCTTAAGGGTGAATTGCAAGAAGCCTGGGATAATAGGATCAAGACATACGACGCCGCTACCAAAAAGAACTTCAAAATGCATGTGTGGTACATGTACTCATCGCATGACTTGCCGGAATATGCGCTATTTGTTGGCTGGTGTGTGCATGGAAGGTTTCCATGCCCCACATGCAAGGCAACTCTTGAGTTCCGTTGGCTGCAGGCGGGTCGCAAGTTTTCCTGCTTCGACATGCATAGACAGTTCCTGGATCCTGACCATAAGTTCAGAAAAGACAAGAAGAATTTCATCAAAGGTAGAGTTGTCAAAAACACTGCACCACCTGCGTTGACAGGCCAACAGATCCTGGATCAGATAAACGCTCTCGAGCCAGATCCAGATCGTCCAGGGTATTTCAAAGGGTATAATACGGAACATGCCTGGACTCACAAGATATGTTTGTGGGATCTGCCTTACTTTAAATACCTCCTTTGCCCACACAACATCGATGTGATGCACACTGAAAAGAATATTGCGGAGGCCCTTTTTGGTACATTGTTCTGCATAGAGGGGAAGTCAAAGGATAATCCTAAGGCTAGAGTCGACCAGGAGGCTCTATGTGATAGACTGTTACAAAACATTCGACAACCGAAAGGAAAGAAGAACTGGAGGAAGCCAAAGGCATGGTTCAATCTTGGAAGGCCAGCTATGTGGGAAATGATCTTATGGGTGAAAATGCAGTTGATGTTCCCCGATGGGTATGCAGCGAATCTAAAGAGGGGAGCGAGTCTTGACAAACTGAAAATATTTGGTCTCAGGAGTCATGATTGGCACATATGGCTTGAGTGGGTAATGCCGGTGAGGTTGCGTGGCTTTATCCTTGAGGATGAATGGCTAGTACTAGCGGAGCTGAGCTATTTCTTCCGTGCTCTTTGTGCGAAAGAACTATCGCCTGACGTGCTAGACGAACTGGAAGAGTTGGCGCCGGAGTTGATCTGCAAGTTAGAAAAGATATTTCCACCTGGCTTCTTTAATCCAATGCAGCATTTGATTTTGCATCTCCCTACCGAGGAAAGATTGGGGGGGCCCGTGCAAAATCGTTGGTGCTTCGCAACTGAGAGGATGCAGAAGACGGTTCGAGCAAAATGTAAAAATAAACATAGAGTTGAAGCACCGATGGCCGAGGCATTCCTTATTGAGGAGGCGGCAAACTTCATGATATCACACTACAAAGCCAAGGATCGTCATTTGCATAATCCGAAGCCTCGGTACAATGATGGTGACCATGAAAAAGGTCGATCCAATCTCAACCTATTCAAAGGGAAGCTCGCACCAGCCGGTGCTACGAAAGCAATAGCGTTGGATGTTGAAGAATGGCGGACCATTTTGTTGTATATCTTCAACAACCTAACAGAAGTGCAGCCGTACATCAAATAAGTTCTCGGTACATTGTTTCGCAACTTCTAATTCATTTGAAATGCTCTTATTCCCGGATATGTGATACAGTTGATAGGTCGCCAAATTCTCGGATGGAGCGGTGATCCAAAAGGATTCCATCGAAGAGTATGAGCTTCTAGCAAAGCATGGAGGCAGCTATCCCGATTTCATCTCTTGGTTCAATCAAATGATAATTTCCATTAATTAGACGATTTCATTTCTTCGCCTAGTTTGCGGCTAATGCAACAATCCTTTCGTATTAAACTTGTAGGCTAATGCAGAGTCTATGGACTCCGAATTGAGACAAGTCGCTAATGGTTTTGACTATAAGGTCCGTTCATTTGACAAATACGACATCAACGGGCATCGCTTTCGTACTTTTGGCAAAGAGCTATCTATGGCTGACCGAAAGTCTACAAATTGTTGTGTCTCCACTGTCGGCGAAGGAGGGGTCGAGTATTATGGAAGAGTTGAAGCAATTTATGAACTTACATTCTTTGGTGAAAACCCACCAAACATCGTAGTCTTCAAATGTTATTGGTTCCAGTTCAAGGAGACTAGAAGGACTCATGAACATATAGGGCTAGTCGAAATCAAACAAAGCACCCACTTAGATGTTCCCGATGTCTATATTACGGCTCAACAGGCGACCCAAGTTTTCTACCTACCGTGGGCCTGCCAAACGGATCCAAATTTGAAAGGTTGGGATGTCGTTTATGATGTGCCGCCACATTTTAGACCACCTCCCCTCAATGAAGATGATTATGAACTTCACATTAACCCAGACACATATGAATGAGAAGTCTTCCAAGAAACACGTGTTTCCAAAAACCGTCTCAAGAACCGCTCTACTTCACCCCAGAACATTGAGGTCGGCAGCGACAGTGAATCCGACTTCACCCCTGAGCCGGAACAAGAAGAGACGGAAGAAGAACATGTTACTGCTGTGGATGACCTGTCAATGCTTGACCGATTACATAGAGGCCTTCCACATGTTGATGCATTTATTGATGATGCTGAATAGCACGTCATTACTTATAGTGATGATGATTATGCATTTATTGATCCTGGAGCATATATAGATGATGAAGATTAATATTAGTAATGTGAGGTATTAAATTATTATTATGTACATATATATTAATAATTAGTTCATGTTATTAGGTATTCAATTTTTTTATGTTGAACTAATTTCGTTCACTCTTTGTCATTGCAGGTGTTGACAGATGGTGGGCTCAGGTCGAGAGCCCTCTGAGTCTCCTTCCTTGGCTCGTGCTGGGAGGGGTGCTATTATTCCACCCCAGCAACTCCGAAGAGCGCTGGTACATAGTATGCAGACACCCACGGGCGCTTCTTCTTCGACTGGGAGAGGTCGGGGGAAGACGAAGAGAGGTGCTAGAAGTAGGAAGGCTGTTGCGCCTTCCTCGCCGCCACCCCCAGCTGATTCTCCCGACCACAGGAGTGCTCCGTCTCAGGTGGACCCGTCTGACTTGGACCCGTCTCAGACTCCGGTCGTCGAGCCTCGGGTCGACAAGCCTTCGTCCCAGGAGACTACGGTCCCAGAGTCTTTGTCCCAGGAGACTCGGGTCCCAAAGTCTTCGTCCCACGTGACTCCGGAGGCTAGTGGCCATGCTGATGGTGGCGAGGACAACTTGTCTGAGGACACCTATAGTGAGGGCGAGCTAGTTGAAGAGGGCAAGAAGGTCTACCAGTGTGGTTGTAAAAATATCCCGCCCGTCTCGACGACCCGTGATCAGAGGTGGTTGATTGAGCCTAATGCAGAGAAGTAAGTGCATTTACTCTTTTTTAACCTTTTCCCTTCATGTTTCTTCAAATTAATATCTAATGTGTTGGCCTTGTCATACTGCAGGGGTTGGAAACACGAGCGTGGTGTCCACAGGCCTAACCAGGTCCTTGGTGTGCTTCTCCGGCACCACTTCCCGGGAAGGTCCAGTTGCCCGGTGAGGGTGAGGTTCCACAGGTAGCACTTGTTGGAAATATGCCCTAGAGGCAATAATAAAATGGTTATTATTGTATTTCCTTGTTCATGATAATTGTCTATTGTTCATGCTATAATTGTGTTAACCGGAAACCATAATACATGTGTGAATACATAGACCACAACATGTCCCTAGTGAGCCTCTAGTTGACTAGCTCGTTGATCAATAGATGGTCACGGTTTCATGGCCATGGACATTGGATGTCATTGATAACGGGATCACATCATTAGGAGAATGATGTGATGGACAAGACCCAATTCTAAGCATAGCACAAGATCGTGTAGTTCGTTTGCTAAAGCTTTTCAATGTCAAGTATCGTTTCCTTAGACCATGAGATTGTGCAACTCCCGGATACCATAGGAATGCTTTGGGTGTGCCAAACGTCACAACGTAACTGGGTGGCTATAAAGGTGCACTACGGGTATCTCCGAAAGTATCTGTTGGGTTGGCATGAATCGAGACTGGGATTTGTCACTCCGTGTGACGGAGAGGTATCTCTGGGCCCACTCGGTAAGACATCATCATTATGAGCTCAATGTGACTAAGGAGTTAGTCACGGGATGATGTATTACGGAACGAGTAAAGAGACTTGCCGGTAACGAGATTGAACAAGGTATGGGGATACCGACGATCGAATCTCGGGCAAGTATCATACCGATAGACAAAGGGAATTGTATACGGGATTGATTGAATCCTTGACATCGTGGTTCATCCGATGAGATCATCGTGGAGTACGTGGGAGCCAACATGGGTATCCAGATCCCGCTGTTGGTTATTGACCGGAGAGGTGTCTCGGTCATGTCTACGTGTCTCCCGAACCCGTAGGGTCTACACACTTAAGGTTCGATGACGCTAGGGTTATAGGGAAAAGGTATACGTGATTACCGAAGGTTGTTCGGAGTCCCGGATGAGATCCCGGACGTCACGAGGAGCTCCGGAATGGTCCGGAGGTAAAGATTGATATATAGGAAGTCCAGTTTTGGTCACCGGAAAGTTTTCGGGCTCATCGGTAGTGTACCGGGAGTGCCGGGAGGGTGCCGGATAACCCCCGGGAGGGGTGTGACGACCAAAGGACCACATGGGCTGTTAGATAAAGTGTGACAGCCCTTATTGGGCTGGGCAAAACTTTTGCTAAAGGCCCATGCGGCTGGAGATAAGGAGATAAGGCAAAAAGGATTTAAAAGGAGGAGATCCACCTCCCTTGTGGGAGGTGGACTCTCCCTTTAATTCGGCCGGCCATCTCCTCTTTGGAGTAGAGGCCAAGCCAGCCCTCCACGTCCCTCCTCCTATATATACTTGAGGTTTTGGATGTTTTGAGACAAGATTTGATCTCTCTCTCTCACGGTGAAGCCCTACCTCTCTTCTTCCTCCTCCGCAGCGCTTAGGCGAAGCCCTGTCGGAATACCTTGCTACTCCACCACCACCACGCCGTCGTGCTGCTGTTGGAGCCCTTCCCCAACCTCTCCTTCCTCCTTGCTGGATCAAGGTGTTGGAGACGTCACCGGGCTGCACGTGTGTTGAACGCGGAGGTGCCGTCCGTTCGGCACTTGATCGGATCTACCGCGATCTGAATCGCTGCGAGTACGACTCCATCAACCGCGTTCTTGTAACGCTTCCGCTTAGCGATCTTCAAAGGTATGAAGATCCACTCTCCCCTTGCTCGTTGCTGGTTTATCCATAGATGGATCTTGGTGAACGCGTAGGAAAATTTTGATTTACTACTACGTCTCCCAACAGTGGCATCATGAGCTAGGTCTATGCGTAGAATCTATGCACGAGTAGAACACAAAGCAGTTGTGGGCGTCGAGTTTGTTAATTTGCTTGCCGCTACTATTCTTATCTTGATTCGGCGGTATTGTGGGATGAAGCGGCCCGGACCAACTTTACACGTACGCTTACGTGAGACCGGTTCCACCGCCTGACATGCACTAGATGCATAAGGTGGCTAGCGGGTGTCTGTCTCTCCTACCTTAGTCGGATCGGATTCGATGAAAAGGGTCCTTATGAAGGGTAAATAGCAATTGGCAAATCACGTTGTGGTGTTGACGTAGGTAAGAAACGTTCTTGCTAGTAACCTATAGCAGCCACGTAAAAACTTGCAACTACAAATTAGAGGACGTCTAACTTGTTTTTGCAGCATGTGCCTTGTGATGTGATATGGCCAAAGGATGTGATGTGATGCATTGTGATGTATGAATTGATCATGTTCTTGTAATAGGATTCACGACTTGCATGTCGATGGTTATGACAACCGGCAGGAGCCATAGGAGTTGTCTTATTTATTGTATGACCTGCGTGTCAATCATAAACGCCATGTAATTACTTTACTTTATTGCTAAACGTTAGCTGTAGTAGTAGAAGTAATATTTGGCGAGACAACTTCATGAAGACACAATGATGGAGATCATGATGATGGAGATCATGGTGTCGTGCCGGTGACAGTGATGTTCATGGTGCCCCGAAGATGGAGATCAAAGGAGCAAGATGATATTGGCCATATCATGTCACTATATTGATTGCATGTGATGTTTATCATGTTTACATCTTATTTGCATAGAACGACGGTAGTAAATAAGATGATCTCTCAATAAAATTTCAAGAAAGGTGTTCACCCTAACTGTGCACTGTTGCTAAGGATCGTCGTTCCGAAGCACCACGTGATGATCGGGTGTGATAGGTTCTAACGTTCGCATACAACGGGTGTAAGCCAGATTTACACATGCGAAACACTTAGGTTGACTTGACGAGCCTAGCATGTACAGACATGGCCTCGGAACACGGAAGACCGAAAGGTCGAACATGAGTCGTATAGAAGATACGATCAACATAGAGATGTTCACCATGGATGACTAGTCCGTCTCACGTGATGATCGGACACGGGCTAGTTGACATGGATCATGTATCACTTGGAAGACTAGAGAGATGTCTATCTAAGTGGGAGTTCATTAATAATTTGATTAATTGAACTTAATTATCATGAACTTAGTCTAAAAATGTCCTTGCAAATTATGTCGTAGATAGCTCGCGTTGTAGCTCCCCAGTTTTATTAATACAATCCTAGAGAAAAGTAAGTTGAAAGTTGATGGTAGCAATAATGCGGACTGGGTCCGTGATCTGAGGATTGTCCTCATTGCTGCACAGAAAGCTTATGTTTTTGATGTACCGCTAACTGCATCACTCCCTCAAGCGTTGTCTGTAGATGTTGTGAACATATGACAGGCACTTTTTGATGACTACGTGATAGTTTAGTGCGTCATGCATTACGGCTTAGAATTGAGGCTTCAAAATGTTTTGAACGTCACAGAACATATGAGATGTTCTAGGAGCTGAGATTGTGATCTCAAGCTCGTGCCTATGTTGAGAGGTATGAGACCTCCAACAAGATTCTTTGCCTGCAAGATAAAGGAGAATAGCTTAATCGGTGAGCGTGTTCTCAGATTGTCTGGGTGCTACAATCACTTGAATCAAGTGGGAGTTAATCTTCCAGATGAGATAGTGATTAATGCAGTTCTCCAAGTCACTGCCACCAAGCTACTAGAGCTTCGTGATGAACTATAACATGCCAGGGATGGATAAGATGATCCCTGAGTTGTTCGTGATGTTTGACACCACGAAGGTAGAAATCAATAAGGAGCATCAAGTGTTGATGGTTAAGTGAAAACCACTAGTTTCAAAAGGGGCAAGGGCAAGAAGGGGAAAACTTCAGGAATGGCAAGCCAGTTGTTGCTCTAGTGAAGAAACCCAAGGTTGAGCCCGAACCCGAGACTAAGTGCTTCTGTTATGAGGAGAATGTTCGCTGAAGCGGAAAACCCTAGATGATTGGTAGATAAGAAGGCTGGTAATGTCAATGGAAGTATATTTGATATACGTGTTAGTGATGTGTACCTTGCTGGTACTCCTAGTAGCACCTGGGTATTAGATACCGGTTCGGTTGCTAAGTGTTAGCAACTCGAAATAAAAGCTACGGAGTAAATGGAGACTAGCTAGGTGAAAGGTGACGATGTGTGTTGGAAGTATTTCCAAGATTGATGTGATCACCATCGCACGCTCTCTCTACCTTCAGGATTTGTGATAAACCTAAATAAATGTTATTTGGTGTTTGCGTTGAGCATAAACGTGATTAGATCATGATTAGTGCGATACGGTTATTCATATAAGTTAGAGAATAATGGTTATTCTGTTTACATGGATAATGCCTTCAATGGTCATGCACCCACTCGAAATGGTTTATCGAATCATGATCGTAGTAGTACACATATTCATAACATTGGTACCAAAAGATACAAAGTTAATAATGATAGTACCACATGCTTGTGGCACTGCCACGTAATGTCATATTGGTATAAATCGCATGAAGAAACTCCATGATGATGGATGTTTTTTGACTCACTCGATTTCGAATCGGTTGAGACATGCGAGCCATGCCTCTTGGGCAAGATGACTGAGACCCCGTCATCCAATATGATGGAGCGGGCAAGTGGCTTATTGGAATTAATACATGTTGATGTATGTGGTCCAATGAGTGTTGAAACACACAGTGGATATCGTTGTTTTTCTTTACCTTCACTGATGATTTGAGTAAATATGGGGATATTTACTTAATGAAACACGAATCTGAAATGTTTGAAAGGTTCAAGGAGTTTCAGAGTGAAGTTAAAGATCATCGTGACAAGAAGATAAATGTCTATGATATGATCATGGAGGTGAATATCTAAGTTACGAGTTTGGTATGCAATTTTAGACAATGTGGAAATTGTTTCACAGCTCACGCCTCCTGGAACACCATAGTGTGATGGTGTGTTCGAACGTCGTAGTCGTGCTCTATTGGATATAGTGAGTACTATGATGTCTCTTATCGTTTTACCACTATCGTTATGGGGTTATGCATTAAAGACAAATCCATTCACTTTAACAGGGCACCATCTAAGTCTGTTGAGATGACACCGTGAGAATTATGGTTTGACAGAAGCCTAAGCTGTCATTTCTTAATGTTTGGGGCTGCGACGCTTATGTGAAAATGGGTTTTTCACCTAGCGAGCTCGAACTCAAAGCAGACAAATGCATCTTCATAGAATACCCTAATGAGACATTGGGTATACCTTCTATCTCAGATCCAAGTGCAAAAGGTGTTTGTTGCTAAGAACGGGTCCTTTTTGAGAAAGAGTTTCTCTCGAAAGAATTGAGTGGGAGGAAGATAGAACTTGATAAGGTTGTTGAACCTTTGTTTCAACCAGAGAATAGCGCAACACAGAAAGATGTTTCTGTAGAGCCTACTCAGTTGAAAAGGAAGTTAATGATGATGATCATGAAGCTTCGGATCAAGTCACTATCGAACCTCGTAGGTCGACAAGGACGCGTACTGCTCCTGAGTAGTACGACAACCCTGTCTTGGAAATCATGTTGTTGGACAACGATGAACCTACGAACTATGGAGAAACGATGGTGGGCCCGGATTCCAACAAATGGCTAGGAGCCATGAAATCCGAGAAAGGATCCATGTATGAAAACCAAGTATGGACTTTGGTAGACTTGCCTGTTGAATGGCGGGTCATTGAGTACAAATGGACCTTTGAGATAAACATAGACGCTAATGGTGAAATGTCACCGTTTATAAAGCTCGACTTGTCGCAAAGAAGTTTCCGCCAAGTTCAAGGAGTTGACTGCAATGAGATTGTCTCATCTGTAGCGATGCTAAAAGTCTATTAAAATTTTGTTAGCAGTTGCTGCATTTTTCGATTATGAAATCTGGCAGATGGATGACAAAACAAGGTTTCCGTAATGGTTTCTGTGAGGAAGAGTTGTATGTGATACAACCAGAAGGTTTTGTCAATCCTAAGGATGCTAATAATATGCAAACTCCAGCGATCCTTCTATGGACTGGAGCAAGCATCTCGGAGTTGGAATATATGCTTTGATGAGGTGATCAAAGTGTTTAAGTTTATACAAAGTTTATGAGAAACTTGTATTTGCAAGAAAGTGAGTGGGAGCACTATGGAATTTCTTATAAGAATATGTAGTTGACATATTATTGATCGGAAATGATGTAGAATTTCTGGAAGAGCATGAAGGGTTGTTTGAAAAGTTTTGTTTTTCAAAGGAAGACCCAGATAAAGCTACTATTTTATTGAGCATCAAGATCTATAGGGATAGATCTATTCGCTTGATAAGTTTTTTCGACGAAGACATACCTTGACAAGTTTTTGAAGGAGTTCAAAATAGATGGGTCAAAGAAGGAGTTCTTGACTGTATTGTAAGGTGTGAAATTGAGTAAGACTCAATACCCGACCACGGCAGAAGATAAAGAAGAGATGAGTGTCATCTCCTATGCTTTAGCCATAGGCTCTATATAGTATGCCATGCTGTGTACCGCACCTGTGTGTGCCTTGCCATGAGTCTGTCAAGGGGTACAAGAGTAATCCAAGAGTGGATCACTAGACAGCGGTCAAAGTTAGCCTTAGTAACTTGAGAACTAAGGAAATATTTCTCGATTATGGAGGTGATAAAGAGTTCATCGTAAAGTGTTACGATGATGCAAGCTTTAAAACCAATCCGGATGACTCTTAGTAGAAATCCAGCTACGTATAGTGGAGCAGCCATTTGGAATAGCTCCAAGTGGAGCATGGGAGTAGTATCTACAAATATGACATGGAAAGTTTGTAAGGTACACACGGATCTGAATGTCGCAGACCCGTTGACTAAAACCTCTTTCACGAGCAGGACATGAACAAACCCCAGAACTTATTGGGTGTTAATCACATGATGATATGATCACATGGTGATGTAAGTGTTAATCACATGGTGATGTGAACTAGATTATTGACTCTAGTGCAAGTGGGAGACTGTTGGAAATATGCCCTAGAGGCAATAATAAAATGGTTATTATTGTATTTCCTTGTTCATGATAATTGTCTATTGTTCATGCTATAATTGTGTTAACCGGAAACCATAATACATGTGTGAATACATAGACCACAACATGTCCCTAGTGAGCCTCTAGTTGACTAGCTCGTTGATCAATAGATGGTCACGGTTTCATGGCCATGGACATTGGATGTCATTGATAACGGGATCACATCATTAGGAGAATGATGTGATGGACAAGACCCAATTCTAAGCATAGCACAAGATCGTGTAGTTCGTTTGCTAAAGCTTTTCAATGTCAAGTATCGTTTCCTTAGACCATGAGATTGTGCAACTCCCGGATACCGTAGGAATGCTTTGGGTGTGCCAAACGTCACAACGTAACTGGGTGGCTATAAAGGTGCACTACGGGTATCTCCGAAAGTATCTGTTGGGTTGGCATGAATCGAGACTGGGATTTGTCACTCCGTGTGACGGAGAGGTATCTCTGGGCCCACTCGGTAAGACATCATCATTATGAGCTCAATGTGACTAAGGAGTTAGTCACGGGATGATGTATTACGGAACGAGTAAAGAGACTTGCCGGTAACGAGATTGAACAAGGTATGGGGATACCGACGATCGAATCTCGGGCAAGTATCATACCGATAGACAAAGGGAATTGTATACGGGATTGATTGAATCCTTGACATCGTGGTTCATCCGATGAGATCATCGTGGAGTACGTGGGAGCCAACATGGGTATCCAGATCCCGCTGTTGGTTATTGACCGGAGAGGTGTCTCGGTCATGTCTACGTGTCTCCCGAACCCGTAGGGTCTACACACTTAAGGTTCGATGACGCTAGGGTTATAGGGAAAAGGTATACGTGATTACCGAAGGTTGTTCGGAGTCCCGGATGAGATCCCGGACGTCACGAGGAGCTCCGGAATGGTCTGGAGGTAAAGAGTGATATATAGGAAGACCAGTTTTGGTCACCGGAAAGTTTTCGGGCTCATCGGTAGTGTACCGGGAGTGCCGGGAGGGTGCCGGATAACCCCCGGGAGGGGTGTGACGACCAAAGGACCACATGGGCTGTTAGATAAAGTGTGCCAGCCCTTATTGGGCTGGGCAAGACTTTTGCTAAAGGCCCATGCGGCTGGAGATAAGGAGATAAGGCAAAAAGGATTTAAAAGGAGGAGATCCACCTCCCTTGTGGGAGGTGGACTCTCCCTTTAATTCGGCCGGCCATCTCCTCTTTGGAGTAGAGGCCAAGCCAGCCCTCCACGTCCCTCCTCCTATATATACTTGAGGTTTTGGATGTTTTGAGACAATATTTGATCTCTCTCTCTCACGGCGAAGCCCTACCTCTCTTCTTCCTCCTCCGCAGCGCTTAGGCGAAGCCCTGTCGGAATACCTTGCTACTCCACCACCACCACGCCGTCGTGCTGCTGTTGGAGCCCTTCCCCAACCTCTCCTTCCTCCTTGCTGGATCAAGGTGTTGGAGACGTCACCGGGCTGCACGTGTGTTGAACGCGGAGGTGCCGTCCGTTCGGCACTTGATCGGATCTACCGCGATCTGAATCGCTGCGAGTACGACTCCATCAACCGCGTTCTTGTAACGCTTCCGCTTAGCGATCTTCAAAGGTATGAAGATCCACTCTCCCCTTGCTCGTTGCTGGTTTCTCCATAGATGGATCTTGGTGAACGCGTAGGAAAATTTTGATTTACTACTACGTCTCCCAACAGCACTAACCTGGGAGCTGTACAATGCTGCCTCGGCCCCGCTGGAGGAGATGGTCGACGGTGTCTTGTGTGAGGCGGTGGCTGACATTGTGATCCGTCGCTTTTGGGTAATTTCTCCTTTACAGAATTAAAAATCAACAACACCTAGTGATTCTACTAATCAGTGTTGTCTTGTTTGATTGCAGACCTTATACAGGTATCTTGAGGAACACGAGGCGAAAGCGGCTATTGTTCTCGAAGCCGAGTGTAAGCGCCTACTTTAGAACTTACGGCATGAGGCTCGGGTGCAGGCTATTCGATACTACTATGCCTCGACTAACATTAAGAGGGCCAAGAAGAAGTGCCGCAAAAATTATCTCAGTAAGGAGAAGTTAATGAAGGTAATTATCTATTCTTAAGGCTTTGTACTTAGTTTCCTTGAGTTCATTCATAGGCGTAGTGCTGAAATTTCTCTTGTCTAACTTAGGTGCCCCCGAGATGGTGTGCGGATAGGATGGACTATTGGGAGGCATTGGTGGATGAGTGGTGCTCTCCCAAATGGCTAGCCAAACACAACAAGGCCAAGGATAAGCGTGCCAAAATGAGAGGTGTGCCACACCATCAAGGGAGCTCCAACCTGTTTGAGTATGGGGATCACTGGGTATGTGGTTTGCTTCATGATTCATGCAATTTCATTCTTCATGCTAGCTTGAGCCCTTAACTAATATTTTGTTTCTCTCTTTTGGGCGCGAGAAAACAAGAAGGAGGTGCCACCTCTATTCGAGCTCTATGCCGTGGCCCATACTGCCTCGTACAAGAAGGCCAAGGCATTCTCTGAGGATGACCTCGATCATCTAGAGAGCTTCAGCAACATATCCTCCCACAACAATCTCGTGAGGTACAAAGATGAGGGGAAGGCAAGGAAAGGGGAGGACTTCAGCCCGAGCCAGAGTCCTTTTGATCCAGAGCTCGTGATGATATATGGTGGCGGGAGGCCCCATGGCTCGATAGCCATTGGGGATGGACTGATAGTTGTCCTAGAACTCTCCCAGAGATCAAGAAGCGCCAAATGAGCTCTGATCCTGAGATAAGGCCTCGTCCACGGCCAATGGAGCTCACCACTGAGGCTAGGGCCTAGGAGCTTCTGGCGGAGGCAAACAGGCAGGCGACGCAGAGGGAGAGGGACATGGAGGAGAGGACGGCTAGGCTGTTGGAGGAGGAGAGGAACCAGAACGATGCGTCTCACTGGGCCCTATACGAGCTCCTCGTGGTAAGTTTCTCCTACATATTAGCCAAATCATGCATGTAATGTTTGTTTCATCACTAACTAATATGAATGAATCATGAAAACAAAATGTGCAGACCGTGTTCCAGAACAATGGTCAGACCCCTCCGTCGATGCCCCATATTGCTATAGCACCCACGGTGAGTTTCATTTGAATGGTCATTAGTTACTAGTATTCACATTTGAGTTGCATCATGCTAAGGAGACATTGCAAATGATCTTTGGTGCAGCGTCCCTCCCGACAAGCATCGACCAATCCTTCTACGTCTGCTGCAACCCCGACCGGTCCTTCTATGTCTCACCCTGGCGCAAACCCGACCGGTCCTTCACCTCCGTGATGATGGTAAGTTTTCACAAGTGTTTTGTTTAACAAATGCATACTTAGCTTAAGAAATGACCTACTTAGCTCCAAAATGACCTATACTTAGCTTATTTTCCTCAAAAATGACATAATAACCTTACTTACCTCCAAAATGATATATTCTTCCTAGGATAGCTATAAAATGACCTATACTTAGCATTTTTTTCCTCCAAAATGACTTGATATTCTTAGTTAGCTAGAAAATGGCATAACTACATAGGATAGCTCAATAATGATCTATAGCTAGCTTAGCTAGTTCATTTATGACATAATTAGCTCACTTAGGTACAAAATGGCATAACTACCTAGGATAGCTCAATAATGATCTATAATTAGCCTAGCTAGTTCATTTATGACATAATTAGCTCACTTAGGTAAAAATGGCATAATAACCTTGGTTTAGCTCCAAAATGACCTATACTTCGCTTATTTTCCTCGAAAATGACAACCCTACTTGGCTCCGAACTGACATACTTTACCTAGGATAGCTATAAAATGACCTATACTTAGCATTTTTTCCTCCTAAATGACTTAATATGCTTAGTTAGCCGAACAATGTCATAACTACCTTAATATGCTTATGAAATAATAATCCAAACTATCATATAATTAGTTTATTTTCCTCCAAAATGACAAAATAACCTTACCTAGCTCCAAAATGACCGATTTTAACTAGGATAGCTCTAAAATGACCTACGCTTACCATTTTGTCCTCCAAAATGAATAAATATGCTTAGTTAGCTAAAAAATGGCATAACTACCTAGGTTAGCTCCACAATGACCTATTTACCCATCTTAGCTCTAAAATGACCTACACACTTAGCATTTTTACCTACCTTAGCTAAAAAATGGCATTTTTACCTAGCTTAGTTAGAAGAAGAAGAAGAAGATAAAGAAGAGGAGAGGAGAAAAGAAAGAGAAGATAAATTCTTCTTCTTCTTCTTTTCTTCTTCTTTTTCTTCTAGCTAGTCTTCTTCGTCTTCTAATTTTCAACTTTCCTAATTTGTAGATTTGCTATAGATGAGGAAGCTTGCATTGATGGAGTTACTCTTCTACTTGTGCTTCCTTTTTGTTTATGGAAACTTGTTTTGGATATGTTGTTGGAAACCATTGTATGTTGGATATGTTGTTGGAAACTTGTATGTTGGATATGTTGTTGGAAACTTATTGTTGGTATGCTTGTTGAAATTATTTTGAAATGTGTGTGTGTATATATATATATATGTGTGTGAAATTCTGTCAAATTGAATGAATTTAAGAAAAAAAGAAAAAACAGGGGCTATATAGCCACTTTGCCGTCTGCTGGCAGACGACAAAGGTCTTTGCCGTCAGCTCACAGATGGCAAAGCTGCCACGTGGCAGCTACCTGTGCAACCTGGGGTAGCACTAGGCTGGCCTAGGTGGTTTCTTTGCCGTCCGCTGGCAGCCGACAAAGACCTAAGGTTCTTTGCCGTCCGCTCACAGACAGCAAAGAAACTGTTGCTTTGTCATTCGCTGGCAGACGACAAAGATCCTTAGGTCTTTGCTGTCTGCCAGCGGACGGCAAAGCATGCCGTTAACCCCTTAACGGCCGTAAGCTGCCACGTGTGCCGTCCACGGTCTTTGCCGTCCGCTGGTAGACGACAAAGACCTAAGGATCTTTGCCGTCTGCCAGCAGACGGCAAAGTGCCCTTTATCGTGGCTTATTCAGCCAGACAGTTGGCCGTCTGCTGGCCGACGGCAAAGCCTTTGTCATCCGCCATGCAAGCCTTTGCTATCCGGGATGGCTGACGGCAAAGTTGCCGATTCCTGTAGTGTGATAGTAGTAGTAGCAATAATAACTTAGCAACCTTCGGTATATGTAACGCATAGGCACGTGGATCGGTGATGGATAATGATTTAGATGGCATTGATCATGTAATAGTTACACACTAGGGCGACATAGAACCAGTTCCAATTCATCAATATAATGTAGGCATGTATTCCGAATATAGTCATATGTGCTTGCAATAAGAACTTGCATGACATCTTTTGTCCTACCCTCCCGTGGCAGCGAGGTCCTATTGGAAACTAAGGGATATTAAGGCCTCCTTTAAATAGAGAATCAGAACACAACATTAACACATGGTGAATACATGAACTCCTCAAACTACGGCAATCACGGGAAAGAATCCCAATTATTTTCACCTTGGGGTATGCGGATCATGATACGTAATAGGTGTATCCAACTTGCAAGATAGGATCCAAATAACTCTTATATTCATGAAAACATAATAGGTTCATATCTGAAATCATGGCACTCGGGCCCTAATGACAAGCATTAAGCATAGTAAAGTCATAGCAATATCAATCTCGGAATGTAGTGGACACTAGAGATCAAGTCCTATAGAACTTAACTCGATTACATGATCAATCTCATCCAATCCCAGCACCCTCCAGCAAGCCTACAAAGGAATTACTCACTCCTGGTGGTGAGCATCATGGCGGCGTTGATGGAGAAGGGTTGGTGATGACGACGACGATGATTTCCCCTCTCCGGAGCCCAAAGCTGGCTCCAGATCATCCCTCCGAAGGAAGAACACGAGGTGTCGGTGGATCCGTCTCATGAAACGCGATGAAAACTTCTCTCTGATTTTTCCCCTCCGTATATGTGATTTTATAGGACTAGAATTAGGGTCGGAGGGGCCTTGAGGGCCCCACAAGCCATCAGGGCGTGGCCTAGGGGGGTCGCGCCCTGATATGTGTTGGCCCCTTGCACACCCCTCCGGCAGATATGTGCTCCATAATTCATTATTATTTTCAGAAATAATTCACAAAAAGTTTCGTCCAATTCCGAGAACTTTTATTTTTGCACAAAAATAACACCAAGGTAGTTTTGCTGAAAACAATGTTAGTTCGGGTTACTTTCATTCAAATCATGCAAATTAGAGGTCAAAACCATAGCAAAAGTGTTTGGAAAAGTAGATAAGTTTGAGACGTATCAACTCCCCCAAGCTTAACTCATTGATTGTCCTGAAGCAATTCAGTTGATAAACTGAAAGTTATAAAGAAAACTTTTACAAAACTCTTTAGTTCTCATTGTTATACACATGCTTAGCTAGTGCTCAGGTTTTCATCATAAATCTAAAGAAGCACATTCATGACAATAACTAGATATTATGTTGACTCATTGCAATACATAACCAAATAGCAAGCAATAATAAAGTATCTCACATGCCAACAATTTGTCAAAACATTCGTAATATAATATGGTGACATGGTATTTTGCTAGCCCTTTCTAAGACAACGAAACATAAATGCAGAGCACCTCTCATATCCAAGCAGCGACTAAACATTATAATTTAGGGTAGAAAAGATCCAGTCATGCTCATATCCAACATTAACTAGACTCAATGCATAAATATGACAATAGTGCTCTCAGGTCTGGTGCCTTTAATAAGAGGATGACGACTCAGCATAAAAGTAAATAGATAGGCCCTTCATAGAGGGAAGCATTGAATTGCAGCAGTGTGAGAGCTTGAAGCTTAAAACAAGAGTGAAGATATAATTTTTGGGTGGTGAACTTTTCTTGTCAATTTTACGACAAAGGTTTTCAATATCTTCCATGCTAAACTCATTATTGGCGGTTCCCAAACAGAATAGTAAAGTTTACTCCTATCCACCATCCATACACAAACCATGGCTGACCAAATCAATGGATGCCTACCAACATACAACTGTCCCAAGGATTTTTGTTTAATTTATTTTGATTATGCAAGACTGAGCATCCTTTTTAGGAGCCTCTCTCGTGCAATGATGGCGAATAAACAACCGTCCTGAAAATAAATCGCTTAGCATGGAAAATATTGACTGCCTCATCGCTCCATGAGTGAGATGAGTGCACAAATGGATGTTTATTTGAATATTTATGGATTGAACATGTAAATATACTTGGAACGACAGGGTAATACCGTATATAGGTAGGTACGGTGGACTCATGTGGAATAACTTGGTTTAAGGGTTTTGGATGCACAAGCAGCATTCCCGCTTAATATAGGTGAAGGCCAAAAATAGATTGATAATTGACCAGCTAGAGAGCAAAAATGGTTATAAACATGCATTGTGAATAATTAACATTGAAGGTAGCATGAGTAGGATATAAACACTCTGAATTTAAACATCATGAAGGCTGCATCGGTTTTGAATAAACTACATGTTTGCACATGGGCCAAGTCAAATTGCTCAAATTACTCAGAGGGATATACCATACTACCATACCATGTTATAACCATTTTAATGCTTGTTGATACACAAGTGAAATTATGATTAACTCCTAGCTATTTAGGCATGGCATGAGAAGCTATAATCTCTAATTGTCATCACAAACATGTTTACTCATGATATACTGAATCAAGATTAAACTGGCTAAACATATTTACAAAAATGAAAAGCAAGAAGAGTTCATACCAGCTTCCTTTGCCACGATCACTTCATCAAATATCACCATTATTGACTTTCACTTGCATGATCAAATGATATGATAGTAATAATAGTGTAGGAATGCCGTGGACTAAGCTAGAATCCGCAGGCTAGTTTAGACAAAAGGAGAAGACAAGGTAAGATTGTCTCTCTGTTAGATCAACAGTAAAGCATATCAGAGCCACTCAACATTTTCATCGTGGTCTTCTCCTTTCAAAGATTCAACCAAAAAGAAAAGGAATTCAGAGAAACACACTGAAATATTTTTGGGGTTTTTGTTTTTCTCAAACAAGGAAGTGAATTAAGGGAAAACAAGAAAGAGAAAAACTATTTACATGGGAAAGCTCCTAGCATGCAAAGGAAATCTTTTTGGGTTTTCTTTTTAGTTCTACAGCTAAATAAATGAGGAAATTAAAAACCAAAAGAAGCGAGAAATATTTTTGGATTTTCAGTGTTTTTTTTTCAAACACACAAGAAGAAAGTGGAAAAATGAAGCTAACATGGATATACAATGAAAGAGGGTGAACACCGAGAATTTATATGAAATGTGTGAACATGAATGTAATGTCAGTGAGAAACACATACTCCCCCAATCTTAGGCTTTTTCCTAGCTTGTTAATGACCACTGGTAATAGTCGTCAGGTCTAGGAAAGTGTTTAATTTCCGCCGAGGTACCCGAGCGTCCCATGCTTGGGCCTTGGCCTCCGCAATAGCCAGCTCGTTCCGATAACCAATGATACCATGTGGCATTATTCCGAATCAATTCCTAGCATAAAAGTTAAACAAGGAAGGTGTAGGAAAGATAATAATATCGCAAGTCTTGTTGCTAAACTCTAGGCTATAATGAAGGTGTTGTGGCGGTTTAGGTTTATCAAGAAATTGGTGTTCCTCCATAGATTGGTGATCTGGATACACCTTAGGCAGCAAGTAATCAATAGGACATATAACAACTTCAAATCGCTTTGCCAAGCATGTGGCATAAATACCACCATGAACCTTGCCTTTGGTTCAGCTAATATGTAATCGGCGCACAACAATAGCTCCTACATTGTAAGTATTATCACCATAAAGTGCGCGCGTAAAATAGCAAGGGCGTGGGCATTGAGACCACCATTGTTAGAGCATATTTCTCCTTATGTGGTTTTGGTAATTGTTGACAATCCCTATGGACTAATGGTTGCCTTGAGTTATATTCGAAGGAGTTGTCCATAGGCACTTCTTGAAGTACATGTGTTGGTTTCAAGGATTTTATATGGTGACCAAGGTGGTATGTAAGAGTTTTATCCAAAGATTGGTCATCTGAGAGATGAGCTTATTGCAAGAATGTCTTGAAGAAGAAGATTGTGTGAACATTCATGTTTACCTTCAAGACATCCTCTTTATGAAGAGAGAAGATAAGAATCAAGGTTGATCAAGACTACGTCAAAGAGTGAATAAAGTTCATCAACTTACAACACGTTCAAGATGTACCAAGTGGGATCAAGTGATCCCATGGTGTGGTAAGCATTTTCCATTATGCTTTTTGTACTAACCCATATTCTATGTGGGAGTTCTATGTGGGGTTAGGTATGTGTCCATGGGCTCGCATCAAGAGGAAGATCTCATACAACCCATGGAGGATGACATCAAGTGGTGATCGTCATCAAGGCTGCAGTGTGCAAGTTCAAGTGGAGCATCACGGAGAGATCATCCTTGAAGCTTGCCGTCCATTCTGGTGACAATGGACTTGTGAACATGTGCCCAAGAGTGGCTCACCCATAGTGGAGTATGGGGGAGCAATCAACCAGTCTTCATCGAGCCAACACAATCAAGAAAGGTGGTCCATCTTGAGGAAGTCAAGATCGTCATCATCTAGGTCAAGTGGACCATGTGCAAGGTATAGGTTTGACCTTGATAGGTTTTCCCTTTTACCGGTCTCATAGTGGTAGTTGGGAGACAGTGCTATAGGATCGATTACCGTACTATCAAGGGGGGCTCTCAAGTGAGTAGCTTGATCATATCGTTCTTTGAGAGCTCAAACCATTGTATTCTTGGAATCATCATCTTTCTTGGTTCTTGGTTGTTTTTTCTCTATGTGGGTTCTTGAACTTATGGTCAGCTTCATGACAAGCTCAAGTTAATTGAAAACGGAGTCCATATGCATCTTCTATGATGTTTTCCATGATTGGAGTTATGTCGGTTCTTCATTGATAGAGGTTTCACATCTCTATATCATTGGCATTTGTATACTACCTCTTCTGAATCCAACAAGCTTGAGTTTGCTCAATTCAGAGCTCATATGCGAAAGTTATGGCAGTTCTGGTTTTACTGTTTCCATCTGGTTGCTTGGGTTCTTTGTTACTCTCCCGAGGGCGGTAGTACCGCTGGCAAGTTTCGGCTCTTTATGCGGGGCACCAGACATTGTGTTGTCTCGTGTCTGGTGTCTAGTGCCACATGAGTGGTAGTAGCGGCGATAGTACCAAGCGGTACTACCACTACCCCTACCACTGCTGAGATCTGCGTGTGGGCGGTAGTATAGCTCCCAGGGCGGTACTACTACTTGTGTGTGGGCTGTGTGGGTAACAGTTGGATTTTCCGCCACCTATTTAAGGAGGTCTTCTTACCCAATGGTTCTAATCTTTAGAGCTCAAATTCGCCCACCATTGTTGACCTTCTTCAAGCTTGGTAACTCTCAATCCCTCCAATGATTCTTGCTAGTTCTTGAGGGAAAAGACAGAGGAGATCTAGATTCACATTTCCACCAATCACTTTCTCCTCCAAGTGAGGGAACCCCTTGGATCTAGATCTTGGAGTTCTTCGTGTTCTTCTTTGTTCTTCCTCTCATTTTCTCCATAACATTAGTTGTTGTGGTGAGATTTGGGAGAGAAGGACTTGGGCACTTCCTGTGCCCTTGCCATTGCATTTGGTGCATAGGTTTGAGTTCTCCACGGTGGTACGTGGAAATGAGAAGTTGAGAAGCTTATTACTCTTGGGTGTTTGAACACCCTAGAGCTTGTTCCTCTTGGGTGCTTTGGCGCCCTAGACGGTTGGTAGTGTCTCGGAGCTCAATCATTGTGGTGCAAAGCTCTGGGCAAGCGTCGGGGTCTCCAATTAGGTTGTGGAGATGGATTTGGGCATTTGAGGTCACCTTGGAGCCACAATCCATTGTGGTGAAGCTTCGTGGTGTTGTTGGGAGCCTCCAATTAAGTTGTGGAGATTGCCCCAACCTTGTTTGTATGGGTTCGGTGATCGCCCTCAAGGGTCCCTTAGTGGAATCACGACATCTTGCATTATGCGAGGGTGTGAGGAGATTATGGTGGCCGTAGTGTCATCTTGGGGAGCATTGTGCCTCCACACCACATCAAACGAAGATTAGCATCCTCAAGGGTGTGAACTTTGGGATACATCGTTGTGTCTGCGTGCCTTGGTTATCTCTTACCCGAGCCCTTTACTTATGCACTTTACTTTGTGATAGCCATATTGTTTCATGCTATATATCTTGCTATCACTTAGTTGTCTATCTTTCTTAGCATAAGTTGTTGGTGCACATAGGTGAGCCTAGTTGTTTTAGGTTTTGTGCTTGACTTATTAAACGTTAGTTTTATTCCGCATTTGTTCAAGTCTAAACTGCAATTATTTTAAAGTGCCTATTCACCCCCCTCTAGGCGACATCCACGTCCTTTCAACCACCATGCTCCATAGCAGTTATGCATTTTCCTATAAATAGAGATAAATAGTGCACGGATGGAAAATGCAGACTAATGGCTCTGACGTGTGATATGCCCCTGGTTTCCCCCACAGTTAAGGTGAGGAGTAAGTCCTCGGACTCCTCAGGTTTAGGTTCACGCATTCCCCCATCAAAGGGAAGCAAACATATTTCACAAATTTATGTAGAGGCAATTCATAGTTCGTGGCATAAAGAGCAAAGCGCACCATGGGAGCACCAGGCGTATTTATGAAGTAAAAGGTTTGCACGAAGAAATTAGTGAGGAGATAGTATTGGTCACACTTATCTGCGAGGAAGTTGGTTAACCCGGCGTTTGCAACGAATTGCATGAATTCTTCATAGAAACCCGCTTCGCTCATGAAGGGTGTATGCGGCCATTCACAGGGCCTAACCTCCGTGTTGCGAGGAAGGTTGTTGTCGATATCCTGAGTTCTCCTAACAACTCCCTTGGGGCTCCGGCTTGAAGAACCTTTCCTTAGAAAATTCATTTTCCTAAGCACAAATTTCTGAAATTTTTGAGCCACAAATTTATGTCATTAAAACTTTGCAAGAATGATAGCAACTACTCATAAGGATTCCTAGAGGCCATATCAAGCATTCATACTACTTGGAACTCAAAGAGTTCAACATGCAAGCTCATTTTCTGTAGCACCAAGTGCAGCAACTTATGCACAATATAAACCACTAAAGAAAAGACTAATTGGAGGAATGGGAGAGTCACATACCAAGGAGAAATTCCTCAAAAAAGTTTCAGAAATGGAGTTTTGAGCAAAGAGATCGAAAATTTCAGTTTTAGGTGGAAGAACACGAGAGAGAGAGAGAGCTAGGAATTTTTTGCTAGAGGTAGGAGACTAGGTGGGCTAAAGGGATAAGTAAGGGGGGCATGTGGGCCCCACAAGCCAATAGTGTGTGGCCCTAGGGGGCTTGCCCTGATGTGTGGTGGCCCACTAGCACACCTCCCTACTGTAAATTTTATGCCAAAAATTCTAAAATAATCCCGAAAAATTCATGTCAAAATTTTGTGGCAATCTGAGACTTCTTATTTATGGGGTATTTTTCATGCACGGGAAAAATAGAAAATAGGAAGTTCATGGCATTTTATTTTTATCTAACCAAGAAAAATAGAGAATAAACTTGTGATACAGAGAGATGTGAATACTCTATTCATCAATCACATGTCTTTCAAAAAGGATTCATTAATAAGGTTGATCAAGTCTCATTAATAACCATTTCCGACTAACATGAAACCGAAGAATTTTTGTATACCAATAGGTGACCTCAATAGGGATTTGTATTTCCCCAACAATGATATTATAATATTTCTTATTCTTGGCAGTAGGTACAGGAATTATAAAATCTTGAATGATAACCGTGGGAATAGGATCAATGACATTAATATTGTTAACCAAAGTTTGCTTCTTCGGAAAGTGCACGACATGTTGCTTGCCATTCACATGAAAAGTGATCTTGCTTTTATTGCAATCAATAATAGCCTCCGTAGTCTTTAGAAAGGGTCTACCAAGGATGATCGACATATTGTCGTCCTTGGGCATATCAAGAATAACAAAGTCTGTTAAGATAATTACATTTGCAATCATAATGGGAACATCGTCGCAAATTCCAATAGGTAAAGCAGTAAACTTATTAGCCATTTGCAAAGATATCTCAGTAGGTGTGAGCTAACTCAAATCAAGTCTTTTATAAAGGGAGAAAGGCATAACACTAACACCAGCCCCTAAATCACATAAAGTAGTTTTGACATAGTTACTTTTAATAGAGCTAGGTAGTGTGGGTATACCCGGATCTCCCAACTTCGTAGGTACTCCACCATCAAAAGAATAATTAGCAAGCATGGTAGCAATTTCAGTTTCAGGTATCTTTCTTATGTTGGTAATAATATCTTTCATATACTTAGCATCGAGAGGCTATTTCAATATATAAGTCAAACGAGTGCGTAAAAAGGCAGGTCTAATGATTTCAGCAAAGCGCTCAAAATCTTCACCGTCCCTACTTTTAGAGGGCTTACGAGGGAATGGCATGGGTTTCTGGACCTATGTCTCTCTTTCCCTTCCATGTTTTATAGCAACAAAGTCTCTCTTATCATAACGTTTATTTTTAAAAGGTGGGTTATCAAGATCCTTAGCAGATTCAATTGCCACATCATTATCATTTTCTTTGTTATCATCAGGTTGAGCATCATCATTATAACCATTTTCATTACCACTAGGTGCATGTTCCTACCAGATTGTGTCTCAGCATTAGAAATAGAAACTTCATTATGTTTCTCAACAGGTTTTTCTATGACATGTTTGTCGGGGAAAGTTGCATGGGAAACAAAAAAATTCCTACGCTCATCAAGATTGATCTAGGAGATGAACATCTATGAGAGGAGAGGTTGCATCTACATACCCTTGTAGATCACGAAGCGGGAAGCGTTAAGAAACATGCTTGATGTAGTTGAACGTCTTCGCGATCCAAATCGCAATCCGTCCCGCGACCCAATAACGATCTAGCACAGAACGGGCGGCACCTCCGCATTCAGCACACGTAAATCTCGATGACGCCCTCCGCCTCCTTGATCCAGCAAGCGAGGGCGGAGAGATAGATAAATTCTCCGACAACATGACAATGTGGTGGCGGTGGTGGTGGAACTGTTCCGGCAAGGCTTTGCCTAAGCACTACCGAAATCAATCTAGAGGAGAAAACGATCTACGAGGGAGGGAATGTCTGCGACGTGGCTTGGGGTGTTGCATACCTCCCTCCCCTCACATATATATAGGGGGAAGAGGAGGGCCCGGCCGCCCTAGGGTTTCCCTAGGGTTGGGCTCGGCGGCCTGGGGGGCTCCCTTGGCCCCCAAGGCAAGGGGGGTGGCCACCCCAGGGCCAGCCCTTGCCCTCGGCCACATGGGCCCATTGGAGGCGGGGCGCCTAGCATACTAGGGGCTGGTGCGCCTCCCTCTCTTCCCATGGCGCCCTTCGGGGCAGGTGGACCCCTGGAACCCCTTGTTGCACTCCCTACGGTATCCAGTAAACCCCGAAACCATTCTGGTCCCTAAATACCAGCTTCCCATATATGTCTCTTTACCTCCGTACCATTCCGGAAATCCTCGTGATGTTCGAGATTTCATCCAGGACTCCGAACAACCTTCAGTCACCAACATATATGACTCAACAATCCCGAATAGTCATCGAATGTTAAGTGTGCGGACCTCGCGGGTTGGAGAACTATACAGACATGACTGAGACAACTCTACGGTCAATAACCAATAGCGGGACCTGGATGCCCATGTTGGTTCCTACATATTGTACGAAGATCTTTATCGGCCAAACCTCGATGTCAAGGATTCAGTCAATCCTGTATGTAGTTCCCTTTGTTCATCGGTATGTTACTTGCCCGAGATTCGATGGTTGGTATCTCCATACCTAAATCAATCTCATTACCAGAAAGTCTCTTTACACGTTCCATAACACAAGATCCCGTGGCTAACTCTTTAGTCACTTTGCTTGAAAGCTCATTATGATGTTATATTACTGAGTGAGCCCATGAGATATCTCTCCATCATACATAGTAAAAAATCCCAGTCTTGATCCAAGCCAACGCAATAGACACCCTCGAAGGTACATGTAGAGCATCTTTATAGTCACCTAGTTACGTTGCGACATTTGATACACACAAGGTACTCCTCCGGTGTCAGTGATTTGCATGATCTCATGGTCATAGGAATAGATACTTGACATGCCGAAAACTATAGCAATAAACTGACACAATCATATGCTACTTTCATAGTTTGGGTCTTGTCCATCACATCATTCTCCTAATGATGTGATCCCGTTATCAAATGACAACTCATGTCTATGGCCAGGAAACCTTGACCATCTTTGATCAACGAGCTAGTCTATTAGAGGCTCACTAGGGACACAATATTGTCTATGTGCCCAGACATGTATTTGAGTTTCCAATCAATACAAATCTGGCATGGATAATAAACAATTATCATGTACAAGGAAATACGATAATAACCAATTTATTATTGCCTCTAGGGCATGTTTCCAACAGTCTCCCACTTGCACTAGAGTCAATAATTTAGATCACATCACTATGTGATTTACATTGTAATGAATCTAGCACCCATAAAGTTCTGGTATTGATAATGTTTTGCTCGTGGAAGAGGCTTAGTCAATGGGTCTACGACATTCAGATCCATGTGTACTTTGCAAATATTTATGTCCTCCTCCTTGATGTAATCGCGGATGGAATTGAAGTGTCGTTTATGTGTCTGGTCCTCTTGTGAAACCTTGGTTCCTTGTCCAGAGCAATGGCACCAGTGTTGTCGTAGAATAGAGTCATTAGGTCCATGGCACTAGGCACAAATCCAAGATCCGCCATGAACTTCTTATCCGGACACCTTCCTTAGCTGCCTCCGAGGTAGCTATGTACTCTGCTTCGCATGTAGAATCAGCTACCACGCTTTGCTTGGAACTGCACCAGCTTATCGCTCCCCCATTGAGAACATATACATATATGGTTTGAGACTTAGAGTCATCCGGATCAGTGTTAAAGCTTGCATCGATGTAACCCCTTATGATGAGCTCTTGATCACCTCCATAAACGAGACACATTTCCTTAGTCCTTTTTAGGTACTTAAGGATATTCTTGACCGCCGTCCAGTGTTCCACTCCTGGATCACTCTGAAACCTTCCGACCATACTTATGGCAAGGATGACATATGGTCTTGTGCACATCATTGCATACATCATAGAGCCTATGGCAGAAGCATAGGGGATGACACTCATCTTTTCTCTATCCTCTGCAGTCACTGGGCCTTGAGTCTTACTTAAATTCACACCTTGCAATACATGCAAGGACCCTTTCTTGGACTGATCCATTTTGAACTTCTTCAAAATCTTATCAACGTATGTGCTTTGTGAAAGTCCTATTAAGCATTTCGATATATCTCTATAGATCTTGATGCCTAATATGAAAGCAGCTTCTCCTAGGTCCTTCATTGAAAAACTGTTGTTCAAATAATCCTTCACGTCTTCCAAAAGTTCTATATTTTTTCCAATCAGCAATATGTCATCCACATATAATATTAGAAACGCTATAGATCTCCCACTCACTTTCTTGTAAATACAAGCTTCTTCGTAAACTTGTATAAACCCAAATGCTATGATCACCTCATCAAAGCAAAGATTCCAACTCCGAGATGCTTGCACCATCCCATAAATGGAAGACTGGAGTTTGAAAACGTTGTCAGCATTATCTGGATCACCAAAACCTTCTGGTTGTTTCATATACAACTATTCGTTAAGGAAACCGTTAAGGAATGTTGTTTTGACATCCATCTGCCAGATTTCATAATCAAAAAATGTAGCTATTGCTAACATAATTCTGATGGACTTAAGTATCGCTATGGGTGAGAAAATCTCATCATAGTCAACTCCTTGAACTTGTGAAAAAACCATTTGCCACATGTCAAGCTTTATAGACGGTGATATTACCGTTCACGTTCGTCTTCTTATTAAAGATCCATATTCTGAATGGTCCTTTGCCCTTCAGGTAATACTGCCAAAGTCCACACTTTGTTTTCATACATGGATCATATCTTGGATTTCATGTCCTCCAATTATTTGTCAGAATTCGGGCCTACCATCGCTTCTCCATAGCTCGTAGGTTCATCGGTGTCCAACAACATGACCTCTATGACAGGGTTACCGTACCACTCAGGAGCAGTACGTGTCCTTGTCGACCTACGATGTACAATATTAAGTTGATCTGAAGCTTCATGATCAACATCATTAGCTTCCTCTTCAACTGACGTAAGCTCCATAGAAACATCTTTCTGCATTGCGCCACTCTCTGGTTGATGTAAAGTTTCAACAACCTCAGCAAGTTCTATCTTCCTCCCACTCAATTATTTCGAGAGAAACTCTTTCTCGAGAAATGGCCCATTTTTAGCGACAAACACTTTGCCTTGGGACCTGAGATAGAAGGCATACACAACCGTCTCTTTTAGGTATCCTATGAAGACGGATTTGTCCTCATTGGGTTCGAGCTTTTCTGGCTAAAGCCTTTTGACATAAGCATCAAATCCACAAACTTTAAGAAATGACAACTTTGGTTTCTTGCCAAACCATAGTTCGTATGGCGTCTTCTCAATTGATTTAGATGGTGCCCTGTTTGAAGTGAATTCACTTGTCTATAATGCATAACCCCAAAACGATAGTGGCAAATCTGCAAGAGACATCATAGAACGCACCATATCCAAGAAGGTTCGATTATGACGTTCGGACACACCATTACACTGTGGTGTTCTAGGAGGCGTCAACTGTTTAACAATTCCATATTGTCTTAAGTGATTTCCAAAATCATAACTCAGATATTCTACCCCTCAATCGGATCGTAGGAATTTATTCTTCTTGTTACGATGATTCTCAACTTCATTCTGAGATTGCTTGAACTTTTGAAATGTTTCAGACTTGTGTTTCATTAAGTAAATATACCCATATCTACTTAAATCATCGGTGAAGGTGAGAAAGTAGAGGTACCCACCGCGCGCCTCAATGCTCATCGGATCGAACACATCAGTATGTATGATTTCCAATAAGTCATTTGACCGTTCTATTGTTTTGGAGGACGGGGTTTTAGTCATCTTGACCATGAGGCATGGTTCACATATGTCAAGTGTTTCAAAATCAAGTGACTCAAAAATTGCATCAGCATGGAGCTTCTTCATGCATTTTACACCAAGATGACCTAAGTGGCAGTGCCTAAAGAGAGTGGTACTATCATTATCAACTCTACATCTTTTGAAATCAATGTTATGAACATGCGTGTCATTACTATCGAGATTCAATAAGAATAAACCCCTCACATTGGGTGCATGACCATAAAATATATTACCCATATAAATAGAACAACAATTTGTTGGATCGAAAGTAGGTCTAGAGGGGGGGGGTGATTACACTACTTGACTAAATAAAAGATTTGCCTTTTCCCAATTTTAATTCTTGGCAAGTTTTAGCATTCATAGCATATCAAGTAACACCCTACACATGCATGTCTAAGAGTATAGCAGCGGAAATTAAAGACATTGCACATATAAGTAAAGAGAGGATTAGGAATGCAAACACAAGTGATGACACGATGATTTTTCTTGTGGTTCTGATAGGTGGAGCTATTGTACGTCCACGTTCATGGAGTCTTCAACCCACGGAGGGTAACAGTCGCGAGAGTCCACGGAGGTCTCTACCCACGACGGGTTCCACGAAGAAGCAACCTTGACTATTCCATGTGGCTTCCGTCCACGAAGGACTAGCCTCACTATGGGTAGATCTTCATGAAGTAGGTGATCTCCTTGGCCTTATAAACTTCTTGGTTCACTCCACAACATGAAGTAGGAGGATCCCAAGCAACACCTAACCAATCTAGGAGGCACCACCCTTCAAAAGGTAATAGGCTCGGTAATGACGATGAACTCCTTGCTCTTGTGCTTCAAGATGATAGACTCCTCAACACACAATCTCTCTCTCTCACACAGATTTGGGTTGGTAGAAGAGATGGGATTAGTGGAAAGCAACTTGGGGAGGCTAGAAATAAAGATCCATATGGTTGGAGTGGAAGATCTTGATCTCAACACAAGGGTAGGTGGTTCTCTCTCAGAAAACTGAGTAGGATAGGTATGGAATAGTTCTAAGTGCTTCTCTGTCGAGTGGGTGGTGGTGAAGGGGTATATATAGGCATCCCCAAAAATCTAACTGTTACACACAAAATGACCAACTCGGTGACACCGATGTGTAAATCTTGGTGGTACCGAAGTGACCAAATGTGGCAACTTTTGAATCTTGGAGGGACCGATATATGAATCTCGGTTCTACCAACAGGGTGACCAACGATCAGAATTGACAAACTCGGTGATGCCGATTCACTATTCTTGGTGGTACCGAAAATGTGAACTTGCACAACAGAACTTTGGCAACTCAACTCAGTGACGTCGATTCAACATTTTTGGACGGACCAAAACGTGAACTTGCATTACAGAGTGTTGGGAACCCAACTCAGTGGCACCGATGGCTGAGTCGGCTATACCGAAGGAATAGGGCTTGGCTAAGTCTGTCCAGGGTTTGAAACTCGGTGGCACCAGGATAGTAAAGTTGGTTGCACTGATTTGGTATATTTGTCTTAGGACAGACTTTGGTGGGAGAGTATGTGGATGTTTTGGTGACTGTCACTTGTGCATGTTTGAGCATATTGTTCACCATCAGAACTTTACTCCCTCTTGATAGTATTGGATTTCCTATGGACTCAAAGTGATTTCTCATGAATATAAAATGTAGAGTCCTCTTGCTTGAAGCTTGGCCAACCTATTTCCTTGCATCTTGGGGTAATTCCACAATCCTTGTGCCATTCGTCATTGAACCTTTTCCTAAAATATACTTGGTGAAGATATTAGTTCAATGACTTATATGTTGTTATTAATTACCAAAACCACCAAGGGAGCAAATCTGCTTTCAATCTCCCCCTTTTTGGTAATTGATGACAACATATAGATCAAAGCTTCGACAAAGATATAATCAATGAATATAGTCATCGCTTTGAGAAGTATGTGATAAGTAAGAGCTTCCCCTAAATTTGTGCATTATTTTAAATTTGTGTTTGAATGCAAATGCACAATCGATTAGGTACATGGGTCACTTCTAACATGTCACATACCACTTGGTGGTGTGCGATAATAATTGGAATGAATAACATAGCACAACACAATCAACCAAAAGATGAATGATCATCACATAAGCATTTAAGATGATAGGAAATAGTAGCATCACACATCAAAGCGTATGATCAAACATCATCGAATGAGTATCTCAAGAAAGATAAAAGAGTATCACGGCAACCAAAGGCAATTGTTTTCGTAAACAGAAAACACCAATGCTCTATCTCGAAGCCTAATGATCTATATACACTTCTCCCCCTTTGGCACAAAGTTACCAAAAAGTTCAAAGGTATCTAACTAAGCGTTCTTGGGATGATATCCCCCGGTTCTTGATGAAGGAGTTGAGAGCACGACATCGGCGAAGATCTCTACAGATGTCGTGGATGGAGCTGGAGTGGTCACTGGAGGAACTAGAGGTGATGGAGTAGGAGTTGTGCTGGCAGTAGCCGGAGGTAATGAAGAGGGCCTTGATTCTAGAGCAGACACTGTGGATGATCTCATCTGAGTAGTGAACTGGGTGCCTGGCCCAAGTGGTGATCCTTCCTCAATAACATCATCATCAGAAGAAGAGGCAGAAGAGACATGGGGAATATGCAAAGAGTCAACTTCCTTATGGAGCTCTATCACTGTCTTGGACAACTTTCCAACCTTATCTCCAAGCACTTTGATCCTTGACTCGAAGATCCTCATAAGGCTATTATGGTTATCCAGAATCCCATTGATATCCTTCTGCATGCCTTGGACAGTTGTGATCAGAAGATCCATTTGCTCGTTCCTGGATCTAGGGACTTGAGCACTAGCGGCTCGAATAGCTTCTGCCTCTGCTTGTGCTATAGCAGATGTGGGATGATCTTGGTCCATCACCACAACGTTATCCTCGAACTCTGGCTGTAGGGGCAGGTGTGGGCGATCAAGAGCAAAAATGTGCTTCTCCAACTGTGAGTTGATAAGCAACTGGATGTAGGGTGCATAGCAGCATGAGCACTTTTGGTCAGCAGCATCCCTCTTGATTGTCTCAACAAACAGATCCATGACTCTAATCCTGGTGTTTGTATCAAGGTGGATTAACATATTAATGGAGTAGCCTCGAATCATCTTGTCATCTCCAGACTTGGGCATAAAGGTATGCGTGAGTATAGTGTTCAGATTCCGATGGCCTGCTTGCAGATAGTAGATAGATCCTAGCTTGTGTGAATGCACCTTGTCAGCGGGGATAAGAGTATACATGTTTTTCATGGCATTGTGACTAGCCTTGGGTTCAGAGTATACATCCAAATCTCCTTCCGAAGCTTCAGGAACTTCCAGTAGAGCAGCCCAATCCTCAACAGTGGATTCATACCTAGCACCTTCAATCATCCATACAATTATACCATCTCCGTAGAAATGAGCGGTGGAGTAGAATTGCATGATCATCTTGTCGTTCCATGCTATAAGTTCTCTACCAATGAACTCATCAAGACCAATGCAATGAAAGTTATCTTGGACACTTGGGAAGTAGTTTTAATTGTCTTTGATGAACTTCCAATCAACATATCTCATGTCGCTAACAGCAGGGCTCTTATCAAGCAGAACGGTCTCATAGAAATCATGTTGCTCACTTGTGTAGAACCTGTAGTAAACAACGGTCTTCCTCCTCTGAGCATAAGGATCTATGGCTCTCCAGGCCCTCAAGCCCGAGTCTTTCCGCTTCTTCATGTCCTCAGCTACCAAATGGCCAGCATCATGCACTGGAAGATGTGGTCTGAGCTTCATCAATGTGGTTAGGTCATCATCATCTTCCACTCTAGATGCACTCCCTTTGTTCTTCTCTGAAGCTGGAATGTCTCTGGTGGTCCTCTTAGACTTTTGCACTGCAGCAACCTTCTTGGATGCAGGCTTGTTGCTCTTGGAGGTGCCAGTCTTTGGCATAGCATCAGCCAAAAGTTTCTTGGCCTTCTTCTTGGGAGGGGCTTTCTCAACATGTACTTCATCCTCTTCCTCAGCAGCAACACCAACAACCTCCTCTGGATCCTCAAACATAGAGGTAGGCCTGCCCATAACACAAACAATCCTCTTCCTGGACTTCTTCTCCCCTACCTTCCTGGGAGGAGACTCAAGGTGACAAGTCATTATTTCTTCAGCAGGTGCTCTTATAGCTTTCCTTGGGGGATCAATAGAAATAGTTGCTCTGGCAGACTCATGTGCTTTGAGTGTTGAAGCTAAAGCATAAACCTTTCTCACAACTCTTCTAGATGAAGTAGCTTCAGTTGCTGACTTCTTGGTAGACTTATCTTGCTTCTTAGCAAGAATCTGGCAGCCTTGGGCTAACCATGAGAGGTGGGGGTGCTTGGATCTAAGAAAGAACTGGCTTCTGGGCTTGTTCCAGAACTCATATCAACTCCCTACTCTGGCAAATTCTGACTGTCTTCTGAGCCTGACATACTGACCATGTGAATAGAGTATAGGAGAGTAGAAGAAGATGAGTCATCACAAAATGAGGCTGGTTTTGAAATTCGAGCAATGAATTTTCAAAGTTTTTGCAATCTGTCAAATAGATATCGGTGCAGCCGAAAGGAAATTTTTGGTGAGGCCGAGACAAACTTACTCTTCAATAGGAACTTGGCAGCCTTTTCGGTCGGACCGAAAAGAGCTACTCGGTTCCACTGAGTCAATTCTCAACCTCACTGAAAATTGTATTGGTAAGACCGATATTTTCATTTCGGTTCCACCGAGATTTATCGGGCGGACGGCAGAACCCTAGAAAATCCATCTAACGTGAGATTTTGGGGATTTGAGAGGATAGGAGCATGTGCAAAAGGTGCAATGATGATTAACAAGTATCTAATGCGCAAGAATTGGATGTGCAGCACACTAGAGATCGGATCCGTACCCTAGCTAGGCGGATCCTCTACGGCGGTGACGAGGGAGTGGATTTCGTCGGCGACAGCGATTCCCAGCGGCAGAGGAGCGCGGGGAGACAAGGGAGACGACCAGGGGTCCTTGGAGAGGCAGCTTAGGGTTTTGGAGCGCGACGTATGACATAGAAATTTCAAAACATCGGGGTCCAGCATTATATACCCGCCACTGTCGGTGACACCGATTCTAAGGTTCGGTGTCACCGAGTGCCTCAACTGTCAGCAGACAGGGACACTCGGTGTAACCAAAAAAATGGAATCGGTGGTACCGAGATTGAAAAACTAGATCAACCCTAGGCATTCGGTGAGACCACGATTTTGGGGTTGGTTCCACCGAGATGCACTTGGGAGGTTTTAATGGTCAGTCCTTGTCAATACGGAACTCCGAGTGCTCCACACATTGAGGGATCGAAAAGCACTTGTTCAAATTTTGTGATGCAGCATGAATAGAGTATGAGGTGAGAAAGCATAGATAGCTAAAGAAGTGGTCCTAGGCATTCTTGTATATCCAATTGGCAAAATATAAATCAAAAGCCAAATATCAACAATTGGATATCCTCGAATGAGAAAATAAATGCAGACCAACATGCTCACACAATAAGATGTCAAATGAAATCATGGCAAACATGCACAAATACTCTAGCATCTAACAAGCACTTGGGCGATGACGAAGTCATCTATATATGAGTATTTGACTTACGAGCCAAGTAAGAGTACTTGATCATAGGTCATACTCATCGTTTAAGCACAAGTGGCGTTACCACTTTTACATTAAGCATTCAATGTTTGTCACATACTACGAGATGCTTTGACTGAAGTCTTATAGTAAAGCTCCCCCTTGATGTGACATCCCCCCATGAGAGGGATAAACTAACCTTGGGTTTTGTTGATGAAGACTTCATGTTGGTGAGGTAGTGGTGGATGCTCAAGATTGACGAAGATCACCAAGAGTTGGGAGCATCCTTGTTGTTTCCTTACTCTTCTCACCTACATGGGTTAGTCCCAACACACAAGAGACAAATACAAGGATATCTATGGACATCGAGTGCAAAACATGTGTAATGATGTCCATTGATTTGTTGATTACCTTTTCCCTTGCTTACCTTTGAGGGAATGTGTGACTCCTTGATCTATTGCATAGGGTTGATGTTGATTGCAAATAGATCTTGACAATAATGAATATGAGTGAATTTCATTGGCGGAGTCACCCCTCAAGAACTTTCTAGTTCTTCCTCTTGGGAATCCACATCAAGTTGATGGGGATCCTGGGTGTTGAAGTAGCACTTGTAGAAGTTGAGCTTGTAGTAGCCTTGGGAACCCACTTCACCAAAGCTTGGGATTGATCTTCATAAGAGTCAAAGTCCTCTTGAAGCTTGTTCTTGCCCTTAAGATTGGTGTCTTGTGGTGGAAGTTCATCTTGAGTGTTTGTCCCCTTGGGAAGAGTATTTTCATGCTTCTCCTTTTGAGGAACAAACTTGGGCTCGGGATATTGACCTTCTTCCCACTCAACTCCATTAGCATTGAAGTAGTCAACACCACGATTCTTCCGGTATCCTCCATGCTTGCGTACAATCTCATCAAATTGTTTGTACCCTTAAAGACTCTTGTAGATACCTTTCTCTATAATTCCTTTCAATAAATCATTTTCTTGCTCAATTGTAACTTGTCTAAGAGAATCATCATTAGTGGAATCAATATAACTACTAGGAGCAACATCATTTGGTTTAGCAATTTTATTGCTGCTACTAGATGAAGAACCTTTCTTTCCTTTGTTACTAGTTTGCTTAGATTTGACTTGTGGCATGAATGTATACAAGAGTAGTCTTTTGGCAATATAAGATCAAGTCTTCTTTTGGAGATCGTCATTGATAGCTTTAAGAAATTCATGTTCTTGCTCCAAGTTGAGCTTCTCAAAGCGTAGCTTCTCATGAGTTCTTACAAGCTCTCTATGATCTTCAAGAGTAGATTCATGAGCTAACAGAAGAGTGTTGAGTTCGTCTATTTTCATATTATCATCATCAATTGACTTATCTTGACTAGAATGAGTAATATCAAGTTCATTATGATTAACATCACTAGTTTTATCACATAGCAGGTCATCATCATAAAGCAAATCATCTTGATCGCTATCAAAATCAAGATATTCAGGGTGTGATAACTTGGGCCCTTTAGCCATGAAGCAAATTCCATGTCCTTCATTTGGTGAATCAAATATATCATAGGAGTTGGTTGTCACTAGTGCAATTCCGGCAACACCATCATCTTGACTATTGTCGGATTTGGAGTGATAGCTTCTCTCGGAGTGGTTGTCAGAGTCGGAACCGGATACCCATTCACCAACATGAGCTTGATGCTTCCTTCTTGAGTAGTTCTTGGTATGCTTGTCCTTCTTCTCCGTGTCCCTACTTCTCCTTGAGGGTCTTCGTTCATAATGATCATCTCTACTCCTTCTCTCTCTTCGAGATGATTAATCTCTTGAGCTTCATCTTCTTGGTGACTCTTCTCTTCATTTGTAGGGAGCCGTGCACTCATTGGAGTAGTGATAGGGCTTCCCACAATTGTAGCAATTACGATCACGACTTGACGAACGCTTCTCTTCATGTCTTGAGTTGGAGCTACAATCTTTGCTTCTTTTCTTGTAGAACTTGTTGAATTCTTGACCATGAGGCTTGTCTCTTCATTTGTTACAAGATTGTCGCTTGAGGTAGTGGGAGCATCACTTGTGGCTTTGTAAGCACCGCTAGACTTGTGATGAAGGTCTTCCTTGTCTTTGAGTGTCATCTCATGAGCAACAATTCTACAAATCACTTCCGTTGGTTTGAGATCTTTGTAGTTGGGCATCATTTGGATCAATGTGCACACGGTGTCATATCTCTCATCCAAAGCTCAAAGTATCTTCTTGATGATGAACTTGTCAGTCATTTATTCGCTTCCTACGCCGGCAATCTCATTGGTAATGAGAGCTATCCTAGAGTACATTTCAGTGACTCATTCACCATCCTTCATCTTGAAATTGGCAAGTTGACCTTAAAGAACATCTAACTTGGATTCGCTCACGGACTCAGTTCCTTCGTGCATATCTGCCAAAGTATCCCATATCTCTTTTGCGTGTTCAAGACGGCTGATTTTGTTGAATTATTCAGGACATAGGCAGTTGAAGAGTATGTCACATGCTTGAGCATTGAGTTGCAACATCTTCAATTCATCCATAGATGCTTCATTATGAGGTTCCTTTCCATACGCAAAGAATTCACCTTGCAAGCCAACACGAACAACAACCCAAATGGCAGGATTATGACCAAGCATATGCATTTTCATTTTATGCTTCAAACTAGCAAAATTAGTGCCATCAAAGTATGGACTTCTACGGTGATAATTTCCCTCACTAGATGCCATACTTCTCCTAGGTTGTGAAACCAATGCAATGGGGACCAATGCTCTCATACCACTTGTAGGATCGAAAGTAGGTCTAGAGGGGGGGGTGATTAGACTACTTGACCAAATAAAAGTTTTGCCTTTTTCCCAATTTTAATTCTTGGCAAGTTTTAGCATTCATGGAATATCAAGTAACACCCTACACATGCATGTCTAAGAGTATAGCAGCGGAAATTAAAGACATTGCACATATAAGTAAAGAGAGGATTAGGAATGCAAACACAAGTTATGACACGATGATTTTTCCCGTGGTTCCGATAGGTGGTGCTATCGTACGTCCATGTTCATGGAGTATTCAACCCACGGAGAGTAACGGTCGCGAGAGTCCATGGAGGGCTCTACCCACGGAGGGTTCCACGGAGAAGCAACTTTAACTATTCCATGCGGCTTCCGTCCACGAAGGACTAGCCTCACTATGGGTACATCTTCATGAAGTAGGTGATCTCCTTGCCCTTACAAACTTCTTGGTTCACTCCACAACACGAAGTAGGAGGCTCCCAAGTGACACCTAACCAATCTAGGAGGCACCATCCTCCAAAAGGTAATAGGCTCGGTAATGACGATGAACTCCTTGCTCTTGTGCTTCAAGATGATAGACTCCTCAACACACAATCTCTCTCACCCAGATTTGGCTTGGTAGAAGAGATGGGATCGGTGGAAAACAACTTGGGGAGGATTGAAATCAAGATCCATATGGTTGGAGTGGAAGATCTTGACCTCAACACAAGGGTAGGTGGTTCTCTCTCAGAAAACTGAGTAGGATAGGTATGGAATAGTTCTGAGTGCTTCTCTATCGAGTGGGTGGTGGTAAAGGGGTGTATATAGGCATCCCCAAAAAATCCAACTGTTACACACAAAATGACCAACTCGGTGACACCGGTGTGTAAATATCGGTGGTACCGAAGTGACCAAAAGTGGCAACTTTTGAATCTCGGAGGAACCGATATATGAATCTCGGTTCTACCGGCAGGGTGACCAACAATCAAAATTGACAAACTCGGTGAAGCTGATTTACTATTCTTGGTGGTACCGAAAATGTTAACTTGCGCAACAGAACTTTGGCAACTCAACTCATTGACGCTGATTCAACATTTTCGGACCGACCAAAATGTGAACTTGCATTACAGAGCGTTGGCAACCGAACTCGGTGGCACCGATGACTGGGTCGGCTGTACCGAAGGGATAGGGCTTGGCACCGGGATAGTAAAGTTGGTTGCACCGATTTGGTATATTTGGCTTAGGATAGACTTTGGTGGGAGAGTATGTGGATGTTTTGGTGACTGTCACTTATGCACATTTGAGCATAATGTTCACCATCAAAACTTCAACCCCTTTTGATAGTATTGGCTTTCCTATGGACTCAAAGTGATTTCTCACAAATATAAAATGTAGAGTCCTCTTGCTTGAAGCTTGACCAACCTATTTCCTTGCATCTTGGGGTAATTCCACAATCCTTGTGCCATTCTCATCATTGAACTTTTCCTGAAATATTCTTGGTGAAGATATTAGTTCAATGACTTATATGTTGTTATTAATTACCAAAACCACCAAGGCAGCAAATGTGCTTTCACGATTAGTCTCTGATTAAAATGAGTAACCGTCTTGCATTAAACAAGATCCAGATATAATGTTCATGCTCAACGTAGGCACTAAATAACAATTATCCATGCTCATCACTAATCCCGATGGTAATCAAAGAGCGAGCGTGCCGATGGAGATCACATCGCCATTGGAACTATTTCCCACGTGCATCGTCACTTCGTCCTTCGCCAGCTTCCGTCTATTCCATAGTTCCTGCTTTGAGTTGCAAATTTGAGCAAGCGAAGCGGTACCAAATACCCAGGCACTACAACGAGATTTTGTAAGGTACACATCAATAACATGTATATCATATATGCCTTGTTTGGTGTTGGCTGCCTTATTGTTGGCCAGATACTTGGGGCAATTCCTCTTCCAGTGACCAGTTCCCTTGCAATGAAAGCACTCGGTTTCTAGCTTGGGTCTAGCCTTGGGTTTCTTCATGGGAGTAGCACCTGCTTTTCCACTCTTCTTGGAGTTATCCTTCTTTCCCTTGTCATTCCTCTTGAAACTAGTGGTTTTATTGACCATCAAAACTTGATTCTCCTTCTGGATTTCTGACTCAGTGAGCTTCAGCATCGCAAACAACTCGAAGACTGATTTATTCATCCCTTGCATGTTATAGTTCAACACAAAGATTTTGTAGCTAGGTGGTAGTGATTGAAGAACTCTGTGAGTGATAGCCTCTGACGGGAGAGTAATTCCCAACTCAGCCAGACGGGTGGAATACCCAGACATTCTGAGTATGTGCTCACTGATAGACCTGTTCTTCTCCATCTTGCAAGCATAGAACTTATCGGAGGTCTCATACCACTCGATCCGGGCATTCTTTCAAGAATAAAATTCAACTCCTAGAACATCTCATATGCTCCATGACATTCAAAACATTTTTTAAGTCCCGGTTCTAAGCCATACAACAGAACACACTAAACTATTGAGTAGTCATCAGAACGCGCCTGCCAGGCGTTCACACCGTCCGCAGATGACACTGGAGGGGGTGGCGCACCGAGCGGTGCATCAAGGACATAAGCCTTCTGGGAAGCCATGAGGATAATCCTCAGATTACGGTCCCAGTCTAGAAAGTTACTTCCATCATCTTTCATCTTGTCTTTCTCTAGGAACGCATTGAAATTCAGGGGAGCTACTACGCGAGCCATTGATCTACAACATAAATTTGCAAAGACAACTTAGACTATGTTCAATATAATTAATTTAGTGAATCATATTACTTAGAACTCCCACTCAAATTGACATCCCTTGGTCATCCGAGTGCAACATGATCCAAATTCACCAACCCAAATCCGATTATAACGTGAGATGAGGTGGTTTCAATGGTGAACATATCCATGTTGATCATATCTACTATATTACTCATGTTCGACCTTTCGGTCTCTTATGTTCTGAGGCCATGTTTGTACATACTAGGTTCGTCAAGTTTAACCCGAGTGTTCCACATGTGCAAAATTGGCTTGCACCCGTTGTATGTGAAAGTAGAGTCTATCACACCCGATCATCACGTGGTCCTTCAAAACGACAAACTTTCGCAATGGTGCACACTCGGGGAGAACACAATTTTATCTTGAAATTTTAGTGAGGGATCACCTTATAATCCTAATGTCGTCCTAAGCAAAATAAGATGCTTAAAAGGATGAACATCACATGCAAATCATAATTGACATGATATGGCCATGAACTTGTGCTTTTGATCTCCATCTCCAAAGCACCGGCATGATCTCCATCATCATCGGCATTACACCATGATCTCCGTCATTGTGTTGCCATCAGGGTTGTCGTACCGACCATGCCTCTACTACTATTTCTATCGTTTAGCAATAAAGTAAATCATTACATAGTGCTTAATGATTGACACTCAGGTCATACAATAATTAAAGACAACCCTATCGCTCCTATAGGTTGCCCTATTATTTGACATGCAAGCCGATATAAACTATTACAAAACATGATCAGCTCATACATCAAATATATTTCATCATGTCTTTGGCGATATCATATCAAAACATACCTTGCAACAAGTTAGACGTCCTCTAATTTGTTGTTGAATGTTTTACGTGGCTTCTATGGATATTTAGCAAGAATGATTCTTACCTACGCAAAACCACAATGGTGATATACAAGTTGCTATTTAACCTTCTATAGGGACCACCTTTGTCGAATCCAATTCAACAAAGGTGGGAGAGATAGACATCTGACGTGGCTTGAGACTACGTCAGTATTTCCCCAAAGAGAAAGGGATGATACAACACAGTGACAGTAAGTATTTCCCTCAGTTATGAAACCAGGGTATCAATCCATAGAGGAAGATCATGCACACACGTATACAACACCTGCACACAAAGAATAACTACTTGCAACCCGACGCGACAAAGAGGTTGTCAATCTCTCCACAATAATAAGATAGATTAGGTAGTGATAGTTTTGGGAAATAGATCTCGCGAGAACACAAAATAAAATAGATAAACAAAAAGTGCAGCAAGGTATTTTCGGGTTTTTTGTTTATAGATCTGAAAACAAAAGATGCAAATAGTAGATCGTAAAGCAATATGTTGGAAAATTAGACCCAAGGGCCGTAGGTTTCACTAGTGGCTTCTCTCATGAGTATAGCATAGGGTGGGTGAACAAATTCCTGTTGGGCAATTGATAGAAAATCAAATAATCATGACGATATCTAGGCAATGATCATTATATGGGCATCATGTCCAAGACAAGTAGACCTAAACGATTCCGCATCTACTTATATTACTCCACACATCGACCGCTATCCAGGATGCATCTAGTGTATTAAGTTCATGGAGAAACAGACTAATGCAATAAGAACGATGACATGATATAGACAAGATCTATTCATGGAGGAATAGACCCGATCTTGTTATGCTTAATGGCAACGATACATGTGTGTCTTGCTGCCCCTTCTGTCACTGGGAAAGAACACCGCAAGATCGAACCCATCACAAAGCACCTCTTCCCATGGCAAGAAATATCGATCTATTTGGCCTGACTAAACCAAAGATTCGAAGGAGAAATACGAGGCTATAAGTTATCATGCAAATAAGAGATCAAAGAAGACTCAAATCATATTCATGGATAGGAACTGATCATGAACTCAAAATTCATCGGATCCCAACAAACACACCGCAAAAGTCATTACATCAAATAGATCTCCAAGAGACCATTGTATTGAGAAACATAGAAAGAGAGGAATCCATCTAGCTATTGCATAGGGAACCGTAGGTCCATGGTGCACTACTCATGCATCATCGGAGAGGCACCTATGATGAAGATGAACCCCTCCGTAATGGTGTCTAGATTGGATCTCGAGGTTCTTGAACTTGCGGCGGCTGGAATTGTGTTTCCTCAACTCCCCTAGGGTTTTCTGATTTTCTGGGAATTTATAGGCATGATAGTGTATTGGGGGGACTCCTGAGGTGCCCACCCTCTACTAGACCACGCGAGGGGCCTCTAGCATGTCCTGGTGGAGGGTGGCCACCCTGGGCCCATCTTCTGGTGATTCTTGGCCCAACTTGGCTCTTCTGGTCCATAAAAATTCTCCAAAAATCCCTGCAGTGTTTGGGCTCCGTTTGGTACTGATTTTCTGCAAAGTAAAAAACAAGCAAAATTAACATCTGGCACTTGGGCACTATGTCCATAGGTTAGTCCCAAAAAAAATATAAAGTTGCTATAAAATGATTGTAAAACATCCAACATGGATAATATAACAGCATGGAACAAGCAAAAATTATAGATACGTTGGATACATATCAACATTCGCCAGCCATCTTATGCAACAAAGTCACATGTAAGTCGATGGAACCGGTCTCATGTACGTGGACATGTAAAGTTGGTCCGGGCCGCTTCATCCCACAATACTATTGAATCAAGAAAAGAGCAGGGAAGGAAGCAATCTGAATATCAACACCCACAAACTCCTTTGTGTTCTAATTGTGATGTCATCTATGCAAAGACCTAGCTCATGATGCCACTATTGGGGAACATTGCATCGGAAACAAAAAAATTCCTATGCTCACCAAGATTGATCTAGGATATGAATGTCTATGAGAGGAGAGATTGCATCTACATACCCTTATAGATCGCTAAGTGGGAAGCTTAAGAAACACGGTTGATGTAGTCGAACATCTTCGTGATCCAAATCGCAATCCGTCCCGCAATCCAATCATGATCTAGCACCGAACGGACGACACCTCCGCGTTCAGCACACCTACAGCTTGATGACCTGCTCTGCCTCCTTGATCCAGCAAGCGAGGTTAGAGAGGTAGATGAGTTCTCCGGTAGCACGCCGACGTGGTGGTGGTGGTGGAACTATTTCGACAAGGCTTCACCTAAGCACTACCGGAATCAATCTAGAGGAGAAAACTATCTACGAGGGAGGGAGAGGTTGCCCCATGGTTTGGGGTGTCACAGCCCTCCCTTCCCTCACATATATATATATAGGGGGAAGGGGAGGGGCCGACCGCCCTAGGGTTTCCCTAGGGTTGGGAGCGGCGGCCTAGGGGGCTGCCTTGCCCCCCAAGGCAAGGGGGCCGCGGCCACCCCAGGGCTATCCCTTTCCCTCGGCCGCATGGGCCCTTGGGAGGCGGGGCGCCCAGCCCACTACGGGCCAGTGCGCCTCCATCTCAGCCCATGGGCCCCTTCGGGGCAGGTGGCCCTCCTTGATGGACCCCCGGAACCCCTTCCGGTACTCCCGATGGAATCTGGTAAACCCCGAAACCATTCCGGTGCCCAAATACCAACTTCCCATATATGAATCTTTACCCCCGGACCATTACCGAACTCCTCCTGACGCCCGGGATCTCATCCGGGACTCTGAACAACCTTCGGTCACCAACATATATGACTCAACAATACCGAATAGTCACCGAACATTAAGTGTGCAGACCTAGCAGGTTCAAGAAATATGCAGACATGACCGAGACACCTCTGTGGTCAATAACCAATAGCGGGACCTGGATGCCCATATTGGTTCCTACACATTCTACGAAGATCTTTATCGGTTGAACCTCGATGTCAACGATTCAATCAATCCTGTATGTAGTTCCCTTTCTTCATCGGTGTGTTACTTGCCCGAGATTTGATCGTCGTTATCTCCATACCTAGTTCAATCTCATTACCGGCAAGTCTCTTTACTCGTTCTATAACACAAGATCTCGTAGCTAACTGTTTAGTCACTTTGCTTGCAAGCTCATTATGATGTTGTATTACGGAGTGGGCCCTGAGATACCTCTCCATCATATGGAGTAACAAACCCCAGTCTTGATCCAAGCCAACTCAATAGACACACTCAGAGATAATTGTAGAGCATCTTCATAGTCATCTAGTTATGTTGCGAATTTTGATACACACAAGGTACTCCTCCAGTGTCTTTGAGTTGCATGATCTCATGGTCACAGGAACATATACTTGACATGCCGAAAACAATAGCAATAAACTGACACGATCATATGCTAAGTTCATAGTTTGGGTCTTTTCCATCACATCCTCCTCCTAATGATGTGATCCCGTTGTCAAATGCCAACTCATGTCTATGGCTAGGAAAACTTGACCATCTTTGATCAACGAGCTAGAATATTAGAGGCTCACTGGGACACAATGTTTTCTATGTACCCACACATGTATTTGAATTTCCAATCAATAAAATTCTAGCATGGATAATAAGCAATTATCATGAACAGGGAAATATGATAATAACCAATTTATTATTGCCTCTAGGGCATGTTTCCAACAAAGTTCACTAGAAGCATGCAAGTTCCTTTCATCTTTGTTTTTCTTCTTCCTTTTAGAAATTATGTGCATCTTCATTAATTTTCTGGGAATCTTGTTCAATTTTTTTAGGGTGACCTTCAGGAGAAAGAGGTTCTTGGGTCATTCTACCTCCTCTAGTCACTACTCTAACAACATGATTATTCATATTATTATTTATTTCAGCAAGCAAATCATTTTGTGACTTAGCAACTTGGTCTAGTTGGGTGTGAACCATACAAGCATGTTTACCTAGACCTTTCACATCATTTTTCATTCTAAACATAAAGTCACTTAAACGATCTATCATCATGGCATTACATCTCAATTGATTCTTAACATAGTTATTGAAGTGTTCTTGTTTAACAACGTAATTATCAAATTCGTCCATGGATTGTTCATGAGTCTTAGTATAAGGTACAACTTTTTCAGTAAAGGACCGGAGAGAGTTTACCTCTACTACATGTGTTGGGGTGTCAAGTCCATGTATTTCTTAAATAGGCGGTAATTTCTTGACATCCTCAATTTTAATATATTTTTCTTTCATAGATCTTTTTTCTTCTTGCATGTCTTTAGGATTGAGGAATAGACTACATCTTTTTCTTTTGAATAGGTTTCGGGGGTGGTTCAGGAAGTGTACAATCATCGGCATTTTGCAATATGTTATTCAATAATTTTCCAGGTTGTTCAATAGTTCTTTCCCTAAAAACACAACCAGCACAACTATGTAGGAAATCCCTAGAAATATCGGTTAGTCCATTATAAAATATATCAAGAATTTAATTTTTCTTAAGAGGACAATCAGACAAAGATCTTAGTAATCGGATAAGCCTCTTCCAACCTTGAGGGAGGTTATCTTCTTCAATTTGAGCAAAGTTACATATTTCCTATAAGGTAGCTTGTTTCTCATGAGCAGGAAAATATTTTTTAGAAAAGTAGTAAAGCATATCATGGGGACTATGCATACAACTAGGAGGAAGTGAAAGAACCATTCCTTGGCCTTGCCTTTTAGCGAGAATGGAAAAAGCTTAAGGATATAATAGTAGCGAGTCTTTTCATCATTGGTAAACAAAGCGGCAATATCATTCATTTTCATAAGGTGTTCGACAACAATTCCATTTTCATAACCATGGAAAGGATCAGACTCTACTATAGGAATTAGCTCAGGGTTTACAGAGAATTCATAATCCTTATCAGTAACAAATATAGGAGAAGAAGAAAATTTAGCATCACGTTTCATTTTCTCCATCATAGTTTTTTCTTTTACTTTGCACAGTAGTTTCTTCATGCCATCTCTATCCTTACAAGCAAGAAAGTCCTTAGCTACCTCACCATCCGTAACATAACCTTTAGGTCAAAAGACAAATCATATCTATTAGGTGAGTGAGGCATAACAGGTTATTCAAGGTTTTCATGAATTTCAGCATTTTCAAGTGCTCTAGCTTGAGCAATATGAGCATCAAGTAATTCATTCAGTGGCACAGTTTCAGTTTCATCATTAATTTCGGAAGTAGCATCATCAAGTTCCTATGACATATCAGGACGATCAACAGGTGGTGGAGCTAGATGATCCAAAATAGTAGGTGAATCTAAAGTGGAGCTAGATGGCAGTTCCTTACCTCCTCTCGTGCGAGAGGGGACGATCTTAGTTCGATTGTCTTTCAGATTTATCATAGTAGCAATTGTATATCCTTCATGTTAACATAATAAATAGAGCTATGCCCTAGGCACTGGCGCCAGAAAAACATCTTGATATCCCACAAGTGTAGGGGATTGTGACAGTCTTCACGGGTAGTGTTTCACCCTAATTTATTGGTTTGACACAAGGGGAGCCAAAGAATATATATTGGCCTTGATAGTTGAGTTGTCAATTTAACCGCACCTGGGATATCTCTGTACAACAAAGATTTAGTAGCACAGAAAATAGTAGTAGCAAAAGTAACAATAGTAGTGATAGCAGAAATTTTATAGAAGTTGTGACAGTAGCAGTAGCAATAGTAACTTAGCAAGATTCAGTATATGTAACGCGTAGGCACGTGGATTAGTGATGGATAATGTTTTAGATGACATTGATCATGTAACAGTTACAAACTAGGGTGACACAGAACTAGCTCCAATTCATCAATATAATGTAGGCATGTATTCCGTATATAGACATACGTGCTTGCGATAAGAACATGCATGAAATATATTGTCCTACTCGCACGTGGAAGCGGGGTCCTATTGGAAACTAGGGATATTAAGGCCTCCTTTTAATAGATAACCGAAACAAAGCATTAACACATGGTGAATACATGAACTCCTCAAACTACAGCAATCACCGGAAAGAATCCCAATTATTGTCACCTTGGGGTATGCAGATGATAACCCACAAGTATAGGGGATCGCAACAGTTTTCGAGAGTAGAGTATTCAACCCAAATTTATATATTTGACACAAGGAGAGCCAAAGAATATTTGAGAGTATTAGCAGTTGAGTTGTGAATTCAACCACACCTAGAGAGTAAATATCTACAGCTAAGTGATCACTAGCATAGTAATATGATAGTTTGATAGCAGTGGTAACAGTACCAGTAACAGTAATAGTAGCAGTAATAGTTTTGTAGCAAGTGTAACAGTGACAGTAGCAGCAGTAACTTAGTAAGAACAATATGTGAAAATCTTATAGGCACTAGATCGGTGTATTCGTTGGACAACATTCGACATATAACAGTCATAACCTAGGGCGACATAGAACTAGCTCCAGTTCATAAATGTAATGTAGGCATGTATTACGTAAATAGTCATACGTGCTTATGGAAAAGAACTTGCATGACATATTTTGTCCTACCCTCCCATGGAAGCGGGGTCCATAAGGAAACTAAGGGATATTAAGGCCTCCTTTTAATAGAGAACCGGAAAAAAGCATTACACATAATGAAGACATCAATTCCTCAAACTAGGGTCATCATCGGAAAGTATCCCGGCTATTGTCACTCTGGGGTTTACGGAACATAACACGTAATAGGTGCATATGAATAGGCAAGATCGGATCAAGAACATTGATATAATGTTGATAACATAAACAGTTCAGACCTGAAATGATGGCACTCGGGCCCTAGTGACAAGCATTAAGCATGGCAAATTCATAGCAACATCAATCTCAGAACACAGTGGATACTCGGGATCAAGCCCTAACAAAACTAACTTGATTACATGATGACTCTCATCCAACTCCTCACCGACCAGCAAGCCTACGAAGGAATTACTCACTCCCGATGGGGAGCATCATGGAATTCGTAATGAAGGATTGTTGATGATGGCGAAGACGGAAGATTCCCCTCTCTAGAGCCCCAAACGGCCTCCAGATCTGGCCTCCCGATGAAGAACAAGAGGTGGCGGCGACTCCATCTCGTGAAACGTGATGAAACATTCTCCCTGATTTTTTTCTCCGAAAATAGGAATTTATAGTGGTGAAATTAGGGTCAGTAGGGCCACGATGTGGGCACAACCCACTAGGGCATGCTTGTGGGGGACTGGCGTGCCCTGGTGTATCGTGCCCATCCAAGGTCCCTCCTCTGATGGTTCTTGGCTCAAGTATTTTGATTTATTGTAAAATAATTCTCCAAAAAGTTTTGTTCCATTCCGAGAACTTTTATTTCTCCACAAAAACAACACCATGGTAGTTTTGCTGAAAACAGCGTTAGTCCGGGTTAGTTTCATTCAAATCATGCAAATTAGAGTCCAAAACAAGAGCAAAAGCGTTAGGAAAAGTATATATGATGGAGACGTATTAGCGGATCATGACACGTAATATGTGCATACAACTTGCAAGATAGGATCCAAATCACTCTTATATTCATGAAATCATAATAGGTTTAGATGTGAAATCATGACACTCGGGCTCTAGTGACAAGCATTAAGCTTGGCAAAGTCATAGCAACATCAATCTCAGAACATAGTGGATACTAGGGATCAAGCCCTAACAAAACTAATTCGATTACATGATGACTCTCACCCAACTCCTCACTGACCAGAAAGCCTGCGAAGGAATTACTCACTCCCAATGGGGAGAATCATGGAATTGGCAATGAAGGAGTGTTGATGATGGCGAAGACCGAAGATTCCCATCTCCAGAGCCCCAAACGGGCTCCAAATCTAGCCTCCCGATAAAGAACAGGAGGTGGTGGCGACTCCGTCTTGTGAAACGTGATGAAACTTTCTCCCTAATTTTTCTCTCTGAAAATAGGAATTTATAGTGGCGGGATTAGGGTCAGCAGGGCCACGATGTAGGCACAAACCACCAGGGCGCGCTTGGGGAGGACTGGCGCGCCCTGGTGTATCGTGCCCATGCAAGGCCCTTCCTCCGGTGGTTCTTAGCTCAAGTATTTTTTATTTATTGTAAAATAATTCTCCAAAAAGTTTAGTCCGATTCTGAGAACTTTTATTTCTCCACAAAAACAACACCATGGTACTTCTATTGAAAACAGGGTCAGTCCGAGTTAGTTTCATTCAAATTATGCAAATTAGAGTCCAAAACAAGAACACAAGCGTTAGGAAAAGTATAAATGATGGAGACGTATGAGCGGATCATGACACGTAATAGGTGCATACAACTTGCAAGATAGGATCCAAATCACTCTTATATTCATGAAATCATAATAGGTTCAGATATGTAATCATGACACTCGGGCCCTAGTGACAAGCATTAAGCTTGGCAAAGTAATAGCAACATCAATCTCAAAACATAGTGGATACTAGTGATCAAGCCCTAACAAAACTAACTCGATTACATGATGACTCTCATCCAACTCCTCACCGACCAGCAAGCCTACGAAGGAATTACTCACTCCCGATGGGGAGCATCATGGAATTGGCAATGAAGGAGTGTTGATGATGGCAAAGACCGAAGATCCCCCTCTCCAAAGCCCCAAACGGACTACAGATCTGGCCTGCCGATGAAGAAAAGGAGGTGGTGGCGACTCCGTCTCGTGAAACTTGATGAAAATTTCTCCCTGATTTTTCTCTCTGAAGATCGGAATTTATAGTGGCGGAATTAGGGTTAGCAAGGCCACGATGTGGGCACAACCCACCAGGGCACGCTTGGGGGGACTAGCGCACCCTAGTGTATCGTGCCCATCCAAGGCCCCTCCTCTAGTGGTTCTTGGCTCAAGTATATTTTATTTATTGTAAAATAATTCTCCAATAAGTTTTGTTCGATTCCTGAGAACTTTTATTTCTCCACAAAAACAACACCATGGTAGGTCTGCTGAAAACAGCGTCAGTCCAGGTTAGTTTAATTCAAATCAGGCAAATTAGAGTCCAAACAAGAGCAAAAAGCGTTAGGAAAAGTATATATGATGGAGAAGTATTACCGGATCATGACATGTAATAGGTGCATACAACTTGCAAGATAGGATCCAAATCACTCTTATGTTCATGAAATCATAATAGGTTCAGATCTGAAATCATGACACTCGGGCCCTAGTGACAAGCATTAAGCTTGGCAAAGTCCTAGCAACATCAATCTTAGAACATAGTGGATTCTAGGGATCAAGCCCTAACAAAACTAACTCGATTAGATGATGACTCTCATACAACTCCTCACTGACCAACAAGCCTACGAAGGAATTACTCACTCCCGATGGGGAGCTATGAAGGAGGGTTGATGATGGCAAACACCGAAGATTCCCGTCTCCTGAGCCCCAAATGGGCTCCAAATCTGATCTCGTGATAAATAATAGGAGGTGGTGCTGACTGCTACCTCTTGAGCATGCATTTGTTTTCCCTTGAAGAGGAAAGGGTGATGCAGCGAAGTAGATAAGTATTCCCTCAGTTTTTGAGAACCGAGGTATTAATGCAGTAGGAGGAACAAGCAAGTCACGAATGGATGCACGTACACAAATAATCAAACTCTTGCACCCAACGCTATAAAGGGGTTGTCAATCCGTTCATGGTTACTTGGAAGGATTAGATCCGATAGAGATAGATGTAATGAGTGCGGAAATTAAAAGGTAAATAAATTGTAGCAAGTATAGATCTGAAAATATATGATGGAAAATAGACCTCGGGGCCATAGGTTTCACTAGAGGCTTCTCTCTCGAAGGCAAATATCATGGTGGGTAAACAAATTACTGTCAAGCAATTGATAGAAAAGCAAATAATCATGTAGTTATCCAAGGCAATGATCATGCATATAGGCATCACGTCCGTCACAAGTAGACCGAAACGATTCTGCATCTACTACTATTACTCCACACATCGACCGAATCATGCCTGCATCTAGAGTATTAAGTTCATGAGGAACAGAGTAACGCATTCAGAAAGATGACATGATGTAGAGGGGTAAACTCAAGCAATATGATGAAAACCCCATCTTGTTACCCTTGATGGAAACAATATAATACGTGCCTTGCTACCCCTACTTTGTCACTGGCTGAGGACACCAGAAGATTGAACCCAAAACCAAGCACTTCTCCCATTGCAAGAATTACCAATCTAGATTGCCAAACCAAACCAATAAATCGAAGAGACTTGGAAGGATATGAAGTCATGCATATAAGAAATCAGAGGAGATTCAAATAAGATTCATGGATAATCTGAACATAAACTCACAATTCATCGAATCTTGACAAACACACCACAAAAGAAGATTATATCGGATAGATCTCCATGAAGATCACGAAGAACATGGTATTGAAGATCAAAGAGAGAGAAGAAGCTATCTAGCTATTAGCTATGGACTTGTAGGACTGTGGTGGACTACTCACGCATCATCGGAGGGGCAATGGAGTTGATGTAGATGCCCTCCATGATCGATTCCCCCTCCGGTAGATTATCAGAGAAGGCCCCAAGATGAGATCTCTTGGAAACATAGGCTTCCGGTGGTATTTTCGTGGCTCTTTTTGATGTTGGGGGAATATTTGGGTATTTATAGGCCAAGTCCTAGGGTTAGGAGACCTTCCAGGAGGCGACAATCCTGCTAGGCGCGGCCAGGGGGCGCTCCTGGCAAGCTTGTGGCGTCCTGGCACGTTCCCTGACATGCACTCCAAGCTTGGATGACTTGTTTCCTTCTAGAAAAATTCCTTCCGAAGGTTTTATTCCGTTTGGACTCCTTTTAATATTCCATATATGCAAAACTCAAAAACAAGAAAAAACAGAACTGACACTTGGCTCCAGATTGATAGGTTAGTCCAAAAAATAATATAAAATAGCATATTAATGCATATAAAACATCCAAAACAGATAATATAATAGCATGCCATCATAAAAAATTATAGATACATTGGAGACGTATCAGCATCCCCAAGCTTAATTCCTAATAGTCCTCGAGTAGATAAATGATAAAAACAGAATTTTTTATGTGGAGTGCTACCAAACATATTTATCCAAGTAATATTCTTTATTGTGGCATGAATATTCAGATCCATAAGACTCAAAACAAAACTTAATGTTGATGTAGAGACAATAACATTTGAAGCATACTAGCAAAGCAATTGTATCTCTTCAAAATATAATGACAAAAGAAAGTTATCCCTACAATATGATATGCTCTGGCTATGCTCCATCTTCACCACACAAAGTATTTACATCATGCACAACCCCGATGAAAAGTCAAGCAATTGTTTTCACACCTTTATTTTCTCAAACTTTTTCAACTCTCACGCAATACATGAGCACGATCCATGGATATAGCACTATAGGTGGAATGGAATATGGTGGAGGTTGTCAAGGAAAAGGGAGAAGATAGTCTCACATCAACTAGGCGTATCAACGGGCTATGGAGATGCCCATCAATAGATATCAATGTGAGTTAGTAGGGATTGCCATGCAACGGATGCACTAGAGGTATAAGTGTATGAAATGTCAAAAAGAAACTAAGGGGGGTGCATCCAACTTACTTGCTGATGAATACCTATGGAAATTTGAGGAGGCCCATCATCGGAATATAGAAGCCAAGTTCTATAAAGAAAAATTCCCACTAGTATATGAAAGTGACAAAATAGGAGACTCTCTAATATGAAGATCATGGTGCTATTTTAAAGCACAAATGTGGAAAAAGGTAGTAGCAATGTCCCTTCTCTCTTTTCTCTCATTTTTTTGTTGGGCATCTAAGGCCTCTTTTATTCTTTTTTTTATTTGGGCTTCGATGGGCTCTTTTATTTTTCATAAAGTCTGGACTCTCATCCCTACTAGTAAGGGTGTCATAGCTTCCATCATCCTTTCCTTACATGGGACATGCTCTATAATGAAAATCATCACACTTTTTTTTTACTTATAAGTCAAAAGGAAAATTAAAACTTGATACCTATTACAACATATGACTCTATATGCAATATGGAAGTGGTGGTGTACATGTCATAAAAGGAAACAATGGAAGTTGCATGGCAATATATATCAGAATGGCTATGGAAATGCCATAATAGGTAGGTATGGTGGTTATTTTGAGGAAAGATATATGGTGGATGTTTTGAGGAAGGTATATGGTGGCTATTTCGAGGAAGGTATATGGTGGCTGTTTTGTGGAAGGTGTTTGTTGCACCAGTGAATGTTGCGCGGTACTAGAAAGGCTAGCAGAAGTGGAAGGGTGAGAGTGCATATAATCCATGGACTCAACATTGGTCATAAAGAACTCACATACTTATTATAAAAGTCTATTAGTCGTTGAAGCAAAGCATTAAATGCATGCTCCTAGGGGTGTAGGAGTTAACCATCGCGTGCCCCCGACCCTCACACAAAGGTCGACAATCTATAAACAAGTCATGCTCCAACTTCCTTACATAGCGGTTCATCATACGTGAATTCTATGGGAATCACAATCCTTTACACAAGTATTTTTTACCAAATCACAATTTACTTCCTAACATGTCTCTTAACATTACCATCTATATATCTCAAAACTTTATGCAAGGAATCAAACTTCTCATAAATACTCAATGCACTTTATATGGAAGTTTTTATTATATCCCTTTTGGATGCCTATCATATTAGGACTAAATTCATAACCTACACCAATTACCATGCTGTTTTTAGAAACCCTCAAAATAGTATAAGTGATGTACGAGAGTTCATGTATTTCTATAAAACGAAAATACCATCGTGCTCTAAAAGATATAAGTGAAGCATATAGAGCAAAATTACCCAACTCAAAAGATATAAGTGAAGCACATAGAGTATTCTAATAAATTCCCGATTTAGCATGTATCTCTCAAAATATGTGTGCAGCAAGGATTATTGTGGCAATCTAAAAAGCAAAGACTCATATCATACAAGACGCTCCAAGCAAAACACATATCATGTGGTGAATAAAAATATAGCCTCAAGTAAATTTACCGATAGATTGAAGACGAAAGAGGGGATGACTTCTGGGGCATCCCCAAGCTTAGGCTCTTTTTAATCCTTGAATATGAATTGGGGGTGCCTTGGTCATCCCCAATCTTAGGATCTTTCCACTCCTTATTCCATAGTCCATCCAATCTTTGCCCAAAACTTGAAAACTTCACAACACAAAACTTGACAGAAAACTCGTGAGATCCGTTAGTATAAGAAATAAATCACCACTTTAGGTACTGTTATGAAATCATTATTTATTTATATTGGTGTTATACCTACTGTAATATAACTTCTCCATGGCTCATACCACATTATACAACCCATAGATTCATCAAAATAGGCAAACAACTCAAAGAAAATAGAATCTGTCAAAAACAGAACAGTCTGTAGAAAATTGAAAACTTCGTATACTTATGTAACTCAAAAAATTCTGAAAAATTAGGAACACCTGGGAAATTTATATATAAATATTGTGTAAAAATTTCATATCAATTCGACGCTCTTACAAAATTAGAAAATTCCTGGACAGAGCGTAAAAGTTTCTGTTTTTCAGCAAGATCAAATCAACAACTACCATAGATCACCCTAAAGGTTTTACTTGGATCAAACACTAATTAAAAAACCAAAACACAATTACTACAGAATTAATAATGTGGGAAACACTCAAAAACAGAAGAAAAAACAGAACACAAAAATAAAATTGGGTTGCCTCCCAACAAGCGCTATTGTGTAACGCCCCTAGCTAGGCAAAACACAATAGATCTAGGTATTATCATCTCTGGTAAGAAACCCAAACTTGATCAAACCCTCAAAAGATTTCCTAAATAGATCTATCCTTTCCTTTATTTATTTTCTAATAGAAGAACTCAAGTCATGAAAAGGGCTTTGGCTAGTAATTTTAACATTCATAAACCCGTAGTCTAGATCATCGCCATAGATATCATCATATAACACACATATCTTATTTCTAATGGGTTCCTTAACCATATTTTCAAGAAAATCATCCTTATACCCTTCGAAAATACCCCTAGTAATCCAAACAAACTCCTCATAGGTCCCGTGATACAAGGTTTGAGTGACTTATGCGTAGGGAGCTCTCTTCCTAAGATTTTCACTATAAGATTGATAGTCTCTAGATTCTAGACTATGCAAGGCTTCTTTATCATGAAGAATTTCTTTAATTGGAGGGTGTTCAATATCTTTATCATAGAAAGCAAAAATCTCCCTAGCTTCTTGTATGATGAAATCAAATTCTCGCATAAGTATGATAGTAGCAATCTTTTTAGCCTTAGGATGATTAATATTGGGAAGTTCATAAAACACTTTCTGCAAAGCGAGATGAATGTGCACAAATTTCCTTTCAAATTTTTCAATGAGCATGACAATAGTATCCGCATAACTATTAGTTCTAAGAAGAATAGATCTCTTACTCATAGGTATCGTTCCCATACAATCAAAGAACTCTTGAATAACACTCTTGCCAATAATATTTCCATCTTCAACTTGAAAAGTTTTAGTTTTAAGAGGAGGTTCAGTTTCATGATCTAGAGAGAAAGATTCAAATTTTTCCTCAAGATTAGTGCTAGCAATACCCCTAGATTTTCAGTGATAACCTCCCCTGCTTCAGAGATGGTGGCGAAGCAAGCAATCAAGCGCCCAAGCAAAAGAAAGGCAAAGGATAGAAGGGCCAATAAAAAGGAAAATATTTTTGGAAAATCATTTTCGAAGTGGGGGAGAGGAAAACGAGAGGCAAATGGCAAATAAAGTAAATGCAAGAGATGATTTTGTGATGGGTACTTGATAGGCTTGATGTGTATCCTCCCCGGCAACGGTGCCAGAAATCCTTCTTGCTACCTCTTGAGCATGCGTTGGTTATCCCTTGAAGAGGAAAGGGTTATGCAGCAAAGTAGATAAGTATTTCCCTCAATTTTGACAACCAAGGTATCAATCCAGTAGGAGGAACAAGCAAGTCACCGATGGACGCACCTACACAAATAGTCAAACTCTTGCACCCAACACTATAAAGGGGTTGTCAATCCCTTCATGGTTATTTGCAAGGATTAGATCTGATAGAGATAGATGTAATGAGTGATTAAAGTAAAAGGTAAATAAATTACAGAAAATATGGATCTGAAAATATATGATGGAGAATAGACCTGGGGGCCATAGGTTTCACTAGAGGCTTCTCTCTTGAAGGCAAATATCATGGTGGGTAGACAAATTACTATCAAGCAATTGATAGAAAAGAAAATAATCATGTAGTTATCCAAGGCAATGATCATGCATATAGGCATCACGTCCATGACAAGTAGACCAAAATGATTTTGGATGTACTACTATTACTCCACACATCGACCGACTCCTGCCTACATCTAGAGTATCAAGTTCATAAAGAACAAAGTAACGCATTAAGAAAGATGACATGATGTAGAGGGATAAACTCAAGCAATATGATGAAAACCCCATCTTGTTACCCTTGATGGCAGCAATACAATACGTGCCTCACTACCCCTACTTTGTCACTGGGTGAGGACACCGCAAGATTGAACCCAAAACCATGCACTTCTCCCATTGCCAGAATTACCAATCTAGATGGCCAAACCAAACCAATAACTCGTAGAGACTTGCAAGGATATAAAATCATGCATATAAGAAATAAGAGGAGATTCTAATAAGATTCATGGATAATCTGAACATAAACTCACAATTCATCGGATCTTGACAAACAAACCACAAAAGAAGATTACATTGGATAGATCGCCATGAAGATCATGAAGAACATGGTATTGAAGATCAAAGAGAGAGAAGAAGCCATCTATATACTAGCTATGGACCCGTAGGTCTGTGGTGGAATACTCATGCATCATCGGAGGGGCAATGGAGTTGATGTAGATGCCCTCCGTTATTGATTCCCCCTCCGACAGATTACCGAAGAAGGCCCCAAGGTGAGATCTCTCGGGAATAGTGGCTTCTAGTAGCGGAAAAGTATTTTCGTGGCTCTTTTTGATGGTGGGGGGAATATTTGGGTATTTATAGGCCAAGTCCTAGGGTTAGGTGACCTGCCAGGAGGCAACAAGCCTACTAGGTGCGGCCAGGGGGGGCACGTGCCTAGCAGGCTTGTGGCGCCGTAGCACCTCCCCTGACGTGCAGTCCACGCTTGGATGACTTGTTTCCTTCTAAAAAAATTCTTTCCGAAGGTTTTATTCCGTTTGGACTCCGTTTAATATTCCTATCTACAAAACTCAAAAACAAGGAAATAACATAATTGGCACTTGGCTCTAGATTAATAGGTTAGTCCCAAAAATAATATAAAATAGCATATTAATGCATATAAAACATCCGAAACAGGTAATATAATAGCGTGCAATCATCAAAAATTATAGATAAGTTGGAGATGTATCAGCGACTACGTCTCGTGAAACGTGATTTAACTTTCTCCTTGATTTTTCTCTCCGAAAATAGGAATTTATAGTGGCAGAATTAGGGTCGGCGGGGCCACGATGTGGGCACAACCCACCAGGGCGCGCTCTGCTGGAGGGGGGCTGGCGTGCCCTGTGTGTATCGTGCCCATCTAGGGCCCCTGCTCTGGTGGTTCTTGGCTCATTATTTTTTATTCATTGTAAAATAGTTCTCCAAAAAGTTTTGTTCGATTCTGAGAAATTTTATTTCTACACAAAAACAACACCATGGTAGTTCGGCTGAAAACTGTGTCAGTCCGGGTTAGTTTCATTCAAATCATGCAAATTAGAGTCCAAAACAAGAGCAAAAGCGTTAGGAAAAGTAGATACGATGGAGATGTATCAGCGGATCATGACACCAAATAGGTGCATACAACTTGCAAGATAGGATCCAAATCACTCTTATATTCATGAAATCATAATAGGTTCAGATCTGAAATCATGGCACTTGGGCCCTAGTGACAAGCATTAACCATAGCAAAGTCATAGCGACATCAATCTCAGAATATGATGGATACTAGGTCTCAAGCCCTTTCAAACTTAACTCGATTACATGATCAATATCGTCCAATCCCACCACCGTCCAGCAAGCCTTCAAAGGATTACTCACTCTCGATCGTGAGCATCATGGCGGTCTTGACGAAGAAGGGTTGGTGATGACGACCGCGATGATTTCCCCTCGCCGGAGCCCAAAAGAGGCTCCAGATCGGCCCTCCGAAGGTAGAATAGGAGGTGGCGGCGGCTCGGTCTCGTGAAACGCAATGCAAACCTCTCTCTCATTTTTTCTCAGCAGATGTGATTTTATAGGATTGGTATTATGGCCGAGGGTCCTCGAGGTCCCTACAAGCCATCAGGACGTGACCTAGGGGGCGCACCCTGATATTTGATGGCCCCCTGGCACACCCCCTCCAGCAGCTCTTCGCTCCATAATTCAATATTATTCTCAGAAATAATTCACAAAAAGTTTCATCTAATTCCAAGAACTTTTATTTTTGTACAATAATAACATCAAGCAGTTCTATTAAAAACAACGTCAGATGGGGTTAGTTTCATTCCAATCAGTTAATATAGAGGTCAAACCAGAGAAAAGGTGTTTGGAAAAGTAGATACCTTTGAGACGTATCATACCCCACTTGAGGAATGGAAAGACGGGCCAACCTCCCCATTGATGTTGATCGTCGTGCTTCCGGTCTAGACTAGTTGCATCATCCAGGAACACCAACGATTTTCAAACCCCCTTCGCTCAAGCACCAGGCGAAGGAATGACCGGTCTAGGCGATCATAGGACTTTTGGAAATCTAGCTTCAGAAAGACCCCCTTCGTCCTCCGCCTACGGACCTCGTTGTCTATCTCGTGCAGGGCCAGGATCCCATCATGGATGCGCTAGCCCTGAAGGAAGGCGTACTAGAGGGGTGGGAGATGCGCTCCGCTATGGGGGCAAGGTGAGTAGCACAAGCCTTGGCAAAGATACGCTGAAGCACTTTGATAACCGTGATTGGCCTAAACTGACGAATATTCGTCGCCCCAACTACTTTGGGGATCCAAGAGATGACCCCATAGTTAAACTAAGCCAGGTCAAGGGTCCCGCTATAGAATTCCTGAAACATGTTCATAATGACAGGGCGAAGGACGGGCCAGAAGTGTTGGAAGAAGGTGAATGGAAGGCCATCCGGTCCCGGAGCCGATACCGACTTCATGGCTTTAATCATGACGTGGACCTCCTCATGCGTTAATGGAAGCGTCAACCTTCCATTCTCGTCATTTGAGACACGTTCCTCTAGCGACCAAAAACCAGGGGACAAGGAGGTCCCACCTCTCGGAGTCACCGTAAAGAGCGTTATATAAAAGTCGTAGATGTGCACTTAGATCTCATCCGGGTGCTATAGGAGCTCATCTCCCTTCCACATACAAGGGATGGAACATTACGCCTACGACCATTAGCAACAACTTGGAAGTAGGCTATATTGGCATCACCTTCGCGGAGCCATTTCTAGCCCCCTTGACGTTGCCAAAATAGCTCTTCCCCTTTGTAGATCTCCATCAAAGATACTTCTAGGGAGTATTTGTGGAGCCACTCGTCAGCCGAGAGGCCCACTCTAACACCTCCAGAGCCTTAATTTGGTCGAACAAGCCCCCTTTATGGGCCCTAAGGTCAGCTCCCAAGTTGGCACCCCAACCCCGCATGAACTCCTTAGCCACTTTGGCACAATGGTGCCAGATGTCAACCGCACAGAACGCCCTAGGAGGAGAGGACTCGACTTCCGCCCACCTAAGACAGACTGCCTCCGCGAAGCCCAGTTGCAAAAGCCAAGAGGGTTTGAAGTGAAACCATGATGGTCGAGGACAAACTTCCTCCCCTAAGGATAAAATCAGGGGAGAGTGGTCGAAGCTTATTCGAGAAACCGCCTTTAAGGAGCACAGCGGGAACATGAGTTCCCAGTGGACTGAAACTAGGACGCAATCCAACACACTCTCGATAGATTTTAGCTATTTATTAGTCCACGTAAACCTAGCCCCTAAGCAGGCAAGCTCACGTAGTGCCAAATCAGCGATGCGGTCATTGAACATACGCATACGCATGAAGTCAATGCTCGGCATGCTCTTGCCACCCTGCTGCCAAATCAAGTTGAAATCTCCTGCAACCACCACAGGAATGTGGCATCGCTCAATCTTCGCATGTAGCTCAACAAGGAAAGCCCCTGACTACTCGTGATTAGCCGGCCCGTAGATGATTATCACCTCCCAACTGAGGTTCAGTCAAATCTACAACCATCTATTCCTGGAATTCCCTATGGGCGCGTTTGGCGCACGTAGTTGGTGGGGATGGGTAGATCATGTCTTGCTCACTAGAGGCTATGTGAGCAAATCCAGCCTCTAAGACAACATTTGCACATTGTTTAGTTGACTGCATATACTGCAGGTTGCATGAGATGTCACTCAGGGCATGTTGTTTGGTTGGTCACTTCTGTACACACAAACAAACAGCTGGCTGTTTGGTGCCATTCATCACATGTTGTCTAGTAACGTCTTCGGCGTGGTGGTGAGGTTACCAGCACATATCAGCACGAACACACACATAACTAAACATAATATAGTGCCAAAATTTAAACACACCAGTTTAAACGAAAATCAGTTCGAGATTAAACTAAAGAGCAATTGGAGCATGTTGGGGAAGTCCTAGGGGTTGATGGTGAAGGCATCGTGGTGCTTCCCACACCTAGTCACCACTTCAATGCCATGGTCATTGAACACAATGACCTTGAGCATGTCGGGACTTAGCAGCTTTAAGGTCACCATGAAGCCTATCTTGATCTAATGGACAGCGGCGAAGGCGGCCCAACCCTGATTGAGGGTGACCCTATCATTCAACAGGTGGACAGTCATCCTCTGGGAGCAACATGTGTTCGTCTTAATCTTGAACTCCGTCTGCATGGACGGGAAGTGCTTCGTGAAGTCCAGCGGCATACGTATGGCCTCCAGCTATGGGGCCATGATCACCTTGCAGAAGTTGGTTGGCCCTGACACGTCATGGTAGTGGGCCTAGTTCCGGCGTTTGTCGTTGGGGTATCCTCCGACTGGTCGTCATCCCTGCTAGTGGTTTAGACAAGCATCACCTGGATGGGCGTCATCTTTGATGGTGGCACCACGTCCTTTCCCTTGTCTTGCTCCTTGGGTGGCACCACATCCTTCCCCTTGTTCTACGTGTCCATCTGCATAATATAGAGGTTCAAACGGTCTGGATCTGCAACATGAACGTTACAACATCGTCATTAAAACCTATTGCCCACAATCCCTATTTAGCTAGGCTCAACTCGGGTCTGTCACTCTTCCTCCAACCCATCGACATGAACTCCAACCCCTACACCATTGCCAACCCCTTCTCTTGGGGCATTGGATGGAGGGCATTGTTCCTAGGGTGCTCGCACGGTGACCGAACCAAGTTGGAGAACACCTTGGAAGTGTGCTCAAATTTTAGTAGCATGGAAGAGCTACACAAAGAGTCGGACGTTGTGGTGAACAAGGCCACGCCGGATGAGTTGAAGTCACTAAGTCCTGAACCAACGAAGGGCGCTATGTTAGTGGACATACTCCGTTGGGCCATGAATCGGGCCGACTTCGACGACACTCGGTAGAGGGAAAGGTGGGCCAAGTACAGATAGGACCAGTATCCTCATGACCATCGTGCGTCAGTGTACTTCACCACCAATAGTGTGGTGACCGCGGGATCACTAGAAGAGTATGTCTAGAGGGGGGTGAATAGACTACTAGTAGGAATTTAAAACTACCTCAAGCATAAGTTTAAGGGTTGGCAGTTTTTAGCAATTATAGCAAGTCTAGCACACCCTAGACATGCAAGTCATCAAGGATAGCAGCTGAAAGTAAAGACATTGCACATGGAAATAAGGAGTAGAGATAGAGAGATCAAACGCATGAAGGACAAGAAGATTATTCCCGTGGTTCCGATAGGTGGTGCTATCATACGTCCACGTTTATGGAGTCTTCAACCCACGGAGGGTAATCGTCGCGAGAGTCCATGGAGGGCTCCACCCATAAGGGTCCACGAAGTAGCAACCTTGACTATTCGATAACAGCTTCCGTCCATGAAGGACTAGCCACCCTATGGGTACATCTTCATGAAGTGGGCGATCTCCTTGCCCTTACAAACTTCTTGGTTCACTCCACAACACGAAGTAGGAGGCTCCCAAGTGACACCTAACCAATCTAGGAGGCACCACCCTCCACAAGGTAATCGGCTCGATAATGTCGATGAACTCCTTGCTCTCGTGCTTCAAGATGATAGACTCCTCAACACACAATCACTCTCTCACAGATTTGGCTATGGTGGAAGAGATTGATTGGGTGGAAAGCAACTTGGGGAGGCTAGAGATCAAGATTCATATGGTTGGAATGGAATAGCATGATCTCAACACATGAGTTGGTGGCTCTCTGTAAGAAAATCAGTAGGTATAAGTGGGGAACTGTTTTGAGTGCTTCTCTGTCCAGTAGGTGGTGGTGGAGGGGTATATATAGGCATCTCCAAAAATCCAACCGTTACACCTAAAAAGTCCAACTTGGTGACACCGATGTGTTAATCTCGATGGTATCGAGTTGCCTTAAAGGTAGCAACTTTTGAATCTCGGCGAGACAGATATAGAGTTCTCGGTTGTACCGAAATCGTGGGCAACAGTCAGAATGGCAGAACTCGGTCATACCAAAGCAAAAACTCAGAATTTTCGATTTTGTGCAACAGGCATCAGAATGTTTGCCACCCCATCTCAGTTGCACCGATCCAGAATCGGTTGTACCGAAAGGCTAGGGTTTGGCTGGGTCTATCTGAGTTTGGGAATCGGTTGCACCGAGTGGGAATTGTTGGTTGCACTGATTTTGAATATTTTATTTTGGATAGATTTTTGTGAAGGATCTTGTGATTTTTTTGGTGACTATCACTTGTGCACGTATGAGCATTTTGTTCACCAACAGTACCGTACCCCCTTTTAATAGTATTGGCTTTCCTATTACTCAAAGTGATTTCTCACAAAGTAAAATGTAGAGTCCTCTTGCTTGAATCTTTGCGAATGCCATTCCTTCTCCTTCTTCTTCATGGGGATACACTCCACACTCCTTTTTGCCAACCCATCTCTCTCTATGGACTTTATCTGAAATATACTAGATGAAGGTATTAGTCCAAGAGATAGTGTATGTTGTCATGAATTATCAAAACCACCAAGGGAGCATATTGTGCTTTCAATCTCCCCCTTTTTGGTAATTGATGACAACATACAATCAAAGCTTCAAGTAAAGATATGCATGTATATAATGAAGACATTGAGAGACACATGACTTAGACTTGCTCCCCCTAAATGTGTGCAATCCCTTTAAAGGATAGTTGCTTTGGAATGCATGGACACACATGTAGTGGAAGGGATATAATAAGTCATGTGTATCTTGGTCATATGCATCAAATGTATATGAATGAGGTGTATCCTTGTTCAAGGCTTCACTCTTGCAAACAATATGTGCAAGAAGCAAGAGATCATCTTGATCAAACATATGATGCATATACTTACCTTCAGTTCTTGAGCATTCTAGTAGTACAGATACACTTGAGAAAACAATGTTAGGAAACACAAGAGTATTATACCAATCAAAAGCAATAGAAGTCAAAAGTAAATACCATATCTTGGTACTTTCTCCCCTTTTAGATATGAAAATGATAAGACATCCTCTCCCCCTGAATCTTAGCATGTAGATATTGGGATTGGATAGGGTGAGAAAAGTTTAACATTAGAAATCAAATGCAACAAACACATATTTCTCCAAAACATATTTTTCTCCCCCTACTTTGGTATTCTCCCCTTGTTTATATAAGTGTAATCTTTTGATATTATCCTCTCTCCCTAAATTATATCCCCCCTTCGCATAAGCATGTACCTCTTTAGCATTGAAGCTTTGTATTTCTCCCCCTTTGGCATTAATTTTCAAAAAGGTTAGATATAGGATCAGATATAGGGATCATTGATTAAGAAGGGATCCTTGAGAACAAGGGTCATAGAATGTAGGATTCATAGAATATGAAAATCATGAGAAAAATGAGGGGGTTATTTAAAATAATTTCTCTCCCTTTGGCTAAACTAAAAATTTGTAGAACTTCTCCTCCTTTGAGTTGGGGAACCTTCAATGTATTTAGCCCCCTTTCCTCCTTGAATGTATTATTATTATTGTTATTGTTATTATTATTATTATTATTAAATAGATGGGATCATCAAAGAAATGTTCAAATCACAGAAGGAAACTCAAAGTTTTACAGATATAAACACAGTCTGAAATATGATAGAAGGTCGGTGGCTTCGAGACAAATTTGTCGGTGGTACCGATATGATGTTATGCAACTCATCTGCTGAATCGGTAGAAACGGGTCCTTTGTATCGGAGGCTCCAAGCCATAAGATAGAAAGTTGGGAAATCTGAAAATTTGTAACAAGAAACAAAATTTTAAATGAAAATCAACTCGAGAAGAAGAGCAAAAGATTTGAAAATTATGGGATATCAATTGCAGATAATTTACAAATAGGTATCAACTAGAAAAGATTTGAGTGGTTCCAAGAAATTTTGCAATAGAGAATGAACCAAACAGTATTCTTAACTAGATGATGGGGGATGACTAGGTCACCTATAATAGAGTATATTAACTTAGGAGCCAAGCAAGAATACTTCATCATAGGTCATACTCATTGTTAAGCTCCAAATGGGGTTACCATTTTTCGGTTAAGCATTTTAATGTCTTCATATCACTCGAGTTGCTTTATCTGGTGAGTTGGAGTAAAGCTATATCAAGGATATGAGTACATACCTTTGAGTGATGTTGTTGATGTAGCTTGTAGGTGGACTTGATGAGGATGCTCGAGGTTGATGAAGATCATCCTGAGTTGGGAGCAATCCTTGTTGTTTTCGTTCTCTTTTCACCTACATGGGTTAGTCATGCAAGGAAGAACATGATATATCCAAATGACAAGATACCAACTGTGAGTTGTCACCAATTGAGAAATATATGTCAATGATATGTTTTGTTGTCTTCTTACTGTCATCATCAAAGGGAGGTTGTGGATACTTGGTCATGACAAGATTGCTTAAGATATGAGTTGTTGGCAATCTTGTGGAGTGTTGTTCTTCCAAGTACCTACAAAAGGGTTAGATCCAAGACAAGGGAGCATAGAATTCCAAGATATATGATATTCAAGTTAATAGCATGGAATAAACAATGAAGCTCATCCCCTTGCGTACATCCGAGTGAGCTTAGCTCAAGTTTGAAGCATCAATGATGTTCAACTCACTCCTCACATGAAAAATCACTTTTTCATCAAGGGGCTTAGTATAGATATCGGCCAATTGCTTGTTAGTACGAACATGCTTAAGATTAATATCTCCTTTGGCAACATGATCACGAATGAAATAATGTCGAACTTGAATATGCTTGGTTCGAGAGTGTTGCATAGGATTATGACCAATCTTAATAGCACTTTAATTGTCACATAGTAATGGCACATTTTTAACATAGATTCCATAATATTTAAGTGTTTGTGTCATCCATAATAATTGTGCACAACATGATCCAGCAGCAATATATTCAGCTTCGGTGGTAGATAGAGATACCGTGTTTTGTTTCTTGGAATACCAAGACACAAGAGATCTACCAAGAAATTGACATGTACCCGAGGTGGATTTTCTATCAATCTTGCCACCGGCATCGTCCGAGTCGGAGTAGCCAACAAGATTAAAATAAGATCCCTTGGGATACCAAATGCCAAAGTTTGGTGTGTGTATAAAGTATCTCACAATACGTTTCACAACCTTAAGATGGAATTCTTTAGGTGCATCATGATATCTATCACACATGCACACACGCTAAGAATAATATCGGGACGGGAGGCACACAGGTATAGCAATGAACCAATCGTTGATCGATAAACCTTTTGATCAACGGTTTCACCCTCCTTAGTAAGATCATCTTGTCCGCTAGTGGGCATGGGACTTTTCATACCTTTGCACTCCTGCATGTTTAACTTCTTGATCAAGTCCTTGGTGTACTTTGTTTGAGTGATGAAATTACCTTCTCTCATTTGCTTGATTTGTAAACCAAGAAAGAATTTGAACTCACACAGCATAGACATATCATACTTCTCTGACATCAATCTTCCAAAAATTGTGGGTTAGTAGATCCAAAAATAATATCATCCGCATAAATTTGGCACCCAAATAATTCACCATTAAATCTCTTTGTGAATAATCTTGCATCAATTTTACAAATTTCAAAACCTTTTCAATAAGAAACTTTGTTATGCATTTATACCAAGCACGAGGAGCTTGCTTAAGACCATATAAAGCTTTGCGAAGTTTGTAAACGTATTCAGGTTTCTTAGGATTTACAAAACTAGGTGGTAGCTTAACATAAACCTCTTCTTCAATCTCACCATTTAAAAATGCACTTTTAATATCCATTTGGTAAAGCGTGATATCATGGTGATTATCATAAGCAAGAAGAATTTGAATAGCTTCTAGTCTAGAAACGGGGGCGTAGGTCTCACCGTAGTCCATACCTTCGACTTGTGTATATCCTTGCACTACGAGGCGAGCCTTCTTGCGAACGACTTGACCGTCTTCATCTTGCTTGTTCCGAAATACCCATTTCATGTCGATGATGTTTTTCTCATCCTTGGGCTTCCCCACGAGTGTCCACACTTCATACCTCTCGAAGTTGTGAAGCTCTTCATGCATAGCATTCACCCAATCCACATCTTCAAGAGCTTGTTCAACCTTCAAGGGTTCAAGGCTAGAGATGAGAGAATAATGCTCACAAAAGTTAGCCAAGGGAGTTTTATAGCGTGTGATCCTCCCTGTTCGTATATCACCAAAGATTTGGTTTAGGGGATGGTTCCTGGTCACTTGAGCTCGAACTCAAGGTAGCTTTGGCTTGTTCGTTTGGGGAGCTTCTTCTTCATCATCATTTCCTTCATATCCATTGTTGTCGAAGTGGTCGTCTCCTTGAGGTGGTGGTGTAGGAGGTTGTGGTGGATCTTCATGATGTACTTCCTCCTCCTCTTCATCTTGTCGTCTACCACTTGTAGATGCTTCCATGTTGTTTTGTCGGTAGCCTTGATCCGAAGTAGGAGCTTAGACTTGGGATGATGAAGTACTTTCCTTCACCTCCATGGGACGAATCTTGCCGATGGGAAAATCCTAGATAGCTTTCGAAGGATATTTATCTCCTACATCATTTGGCAATTGTTCGACTTGTGAACCATTAGAATCATCAAACTTCACATCTACCGCCTCTTGGACTTTTCAAGTGAAGTTGTTGTAGAAACGGTAGGTGTGAGAGTTCGATCCATAACCAAGTAGAAAACCTTCATGAGATTTGGGAGAAAATTTAGCACGGTGATGCTTATCAAGAATGTAACACTTAGAGCTGAATACTCGAAAGTATCCAACTTGGGGTTTGTTACCAGTGAGAAGATCGTATGCCGTTTTACAGAGAAGCTTGTGAAAGTAGAGTCGGTTTGTGGCATGACATGATGTTTCCACGGCTTCTGCCCAAAAGTGTCTTGGTGTCTTGTATTCGTCAAGCATCGTTCTTGCCATCTCAATGAGGGTTCAGTTCTTTCTCTCAACAAGTCCATTTTGTTGAGGTGTGTATGTAGCCGAGAACTCTTGTGAGATACCCTCTTCGTCAAGAAAGGTATCCACATGGGTGTTCTTGAACTCTGATCCATTATCATCTCGAACCTTCTTGATCTTGACTTCAAATTGATTTTGCGCTTTGCGTGCGACGTTCTTGAAGATCTTTTGTACCTGTGACTTATCATCGAGAAAGAATAACCACGTAAATATGGAAAAATCATCAACTACAACTAGACCATAAGAGTTTCCACCGAGACTCTTGTAAGCATTGGGACCAAAAATATCCATATGAAGTAACTCGAGTGGTCTCCTAGTGGTCATGATGTTCTTGACTGGATGACTTCCACCTACTTGCTTTCCTTCTTGACAAGTGCTACAAAGCCTATCTTTGTCAAAGATAACATCTTTCACACCAAGAATGTGATCGCCCTTGATGAGCTTATCTAGATTGCGCATGCCTACATGTCCTAACCTTCTATTCCATAGACAAACTTTAGATGATTTTGCAATGAGACAAGTATGAGGTTGGGCCTTTTTAGTGAAATCGACAATGTATAGATCACCTCTATGAATACCGGTAAAGACAATTTTATGATTATCAAATCGAAACACTTGGCAATCTACTTTGGTAAATAGCACATTGAAACCGAAGTCTGCTAGACTAGATACAGAAAGAAGATTGTAGCCAAGGGATTCAACAAGCATCACATTTTGAATGGAGCTATCATGAGATATGTCCACCTTACCAAGGCCAAGTACCTTACCTTTTAAATTGTCTGCAAAGTTCACGTACCTTCGAGGACCTTGATTAGGTGTGATCTATTGGAACATGTCTTTATCACCAGTCATGCGATCCGTGCATCCACTGTCAAGAATCCACTCTTTTCCACCGGACATGTAATCCTTGAAGTTTGCCATTAGACTTAGATTCTTCATGATCTTTTCCTGCTCGGTGTCGAACAACTCATCTTCATCATAGTAGCCATGTTCTTCACTGTCATCATTTGGTGGAATCTCCTCGTCATAGAAACCAAGAGACTCATTAGAATCGTAACCATGACAATATTCAAGTTTATGGATGTGAATGGATTCAATAATAATGTTGTTAATAGTGGTGACATCTCCTTTAGCATGCATAAGATCACGAAGCTCAAATAGGCATTTATCAAAGTTTGGATCACTAGGCTTCATTTTGTGAAAAGCAACAGTTTTAAGAAGAATTTCATCAAGATTACTTAATGAAATATTTGGATATCGTTTCTCCAAATCAGTCCACAAAGTATAAGCACATGCAAATTTATTCAATTGAGAAAGCACGAATCTTGGTAAACCTCTAGCAATAAGACTGACACTTCTAAGGTTACCAGGCATGTTAATTTCCTCTTCGTGTGTGGGATGCAATTCATCAATGGAGAGCACATAGGGATTTTCAATATGTTTTCTCCAATGGAGTTTATCAAATAGATCAATCATGGCATTCTTCCATCGACTATAGTACTCTCCATCAAGAGTGGGCACTCTACAATACAAAAACTAGACACATCCACCTTCCTCCATGGTGTTTAAACCGAAGCAATGGAGACCAAAGCTCTGATACAAATTGTGGGATCACTATAAGAGTATGTCTAGAGGGGGGTGAATAGACTACTAGAAGGAATTTAAAACTACCACATGCATAAGTTTAAGGGTTGGTAGTTTTTAGCAATTATAGCAAGTCTAGCACACCCTACACATGCAAGTCATCAAGTATAGCAGCGGAAAGTAAAGACGTTGCACATGGAAACAAGGAGTAGAGATAGAGAGATCAAATGCATGAAGGACACGAAGATTTTTTTCCCGTGGTTCCGATAGGTGGTGCTATCGTACGTTCACGTTTATGGAGTCTTCAACCCACGGAGGGTAACGGTCGCGAGAGTCCACGAAGGGCTCCACCCATAAGGGTCCACAAAGTAAATATCTTGACTATTCCATAACGGCTTCCGTCCACAAAGGACAAGCCTCACTATGGGTAGATTTTCACGAAGTAGGCAATCCACTTGCCCTTACAAACTTCCTGGTTCACTCCACAACACGAAGTAGGAGGCTCCAAAGCAACACCTAACCAATCTAGGAGGCACCACCCTCCAAAAGGTAATAGGCTCGATAATGTCGATGAACTCCTTGCTCTTGTGGTTCAAGATAGTAGACTCCTCAACACACAATCACTCTCTCACAGATTTGGCTATGGTGGAAGAGATTCATTGGGTGGAAAGCAACTTGGGGAGGTTAGAGATCAAGATTCATATGGTTGGAATGGAATGGCATGATCTCAACACATTAGTAGGTGGCTCTCTCTAGGAAAACCAGTAGGTATGAGTTGGGAACTGTTCTATGTGCTACTCCATCGAGTAGGTGGTGGTGGAGGGGTATATATAGCCATCTCCAAAAATCCAACCGTTACACCTAAAAGTCCAACTTGGTGAAACCGATGTGTTAATCTCAGTGGTACCGAGCTGCCTTAAAGGTAGCAACTTTTTAATCTCGGTGAGACCGATATAGAGTTCTCGGTTGTATCAAAATGGTGGGCAACGGTCAGAATGGCAGAACTCGGTGACACCGAAGCAAAAACTTAGAATTTCCGATTTTGTGCAACAGGCATCAGAATGTTTGCCACCCCATCTCAGTTGCACCGATCCAGAATTGGTTGTATCAAAAAGCTAGGGTTTGGCTGGGTCTGTCTGAGTTTGGGAATCAGTTGCATCGAGTGGGAGTTGTTGGTTGCATCAATTTTGAATATTTGATTTTGGACAGATTTTTGTGAAGGATCTGGTGGATGTTTTTGGTGACTATCAGTTGTGCACATATGAGCATTTTGTTCACTAACAGTACCTTACCCGCTTTTAATAGTAGTGGCATTCCTATGACTCAAAGTGATTTCTCATGAAGTAAAATGTAGAGTCCTCTTTCTTGAAGCTTTGCCAATGCTATTGCTTCTCTTCTTCTTCATGGGGATACACTCCACACTCCTTTTTGCCAACCCATCTCTCTTTGTGGACTTTATCTTAAACATACTAGATGAAGGTATTAGTCCAAGAGATAGTGTATGTTGTCATGAATTATCAAAACCACCAAGGGAGCATATTGTGCTTTCAGTGGCACCACTTGAGGAGGATCAAGAACCACTGGTGGCTATGGAGGTGGAAGAAAATGCATTGCCGGGACACCAAAGCCTGATCATCGAGATGGACTCCGACAGGGAAGACGAGATGAACATGACCAAGACAAAGACCAAGGCCAAGGTCATGTCCACCCGCAGATCCAATCGCCTCCGGAGTTCTCGAGGAAAAGATCTATGCCTAAAATGTAATATGAACCATAATCCCCATCCCTATTGTACTCAATCTGGATCTAGTCATGACAATGTTATGATACCCTGATTCCCCATTCCCCTGACGCGGATCAAACCTAAACTCGAATTGAATGCAAAGTTGTAGATGCGGAGGGGAAAATTTTGCTTACCCCCATTGACTTCAGTGAAGGTGGCTAGAGGTCGACTTCCTGTTCTCCAATCTGCTGCCGGTGAAGGTAGCGAGAGGTCTTATTTCTATTCTCCGATATGCTGCATGCCACCACCGTAGGTGAGTGGAGAAAGGGGAGAGGGGATAGAAAGTGGTGAGGGAGGTGAGGTAATAACTGCTGGCGCTTCGGGAAGCAATGCGACTTCTTGAGAGAGACTCCTCGCGTGTAACTGATGTCTACTACGCAACCTTCTTCTTGTAGACTCGTGTTGGGACTCCAAGTGCAGAGTTTTGTACGACAATGGCAATATTCCTTCAAGTGGATGACATAAGGTTTGTCAATCCGTGGGAGGTGTACGATGAAGATGGTCTCTCTCAAACAACCCTGCAATCAAATACAAGAAATTTCTTGTGTCCCTAACACACCCAATACAATGGAAAATATATCGGTGCACTAGTTCGGCGAAGAGATGGTGATACAAGTGTAATATGGATGGCAGATATAGGTCTTTGTAATCTGGAAATATAAAAACAGCAAGGTAACTAATGATAATAGTGAGCACAAAAAGTCTTGCAATGCTTAGAAACAAGGCCTAGGGTTCATACTTTCACTAGTGTAATTTTTCTCAACAATACTAACATAGTTGAACCATATGTAAATACCTCTCGTGTGACAAAGAGTTCACTCCAAAGTCACAAATAACGGAGAACTAATGAAGAAAATATTGTAGGGTATGAAACCACCTCGAAGTTATCTTTTCCAATCAATCTTATGATCTATCCCTACAAGTGTCATGAACAGCCCTAGAGATTTTACTAAAATAACACCTTAAGACACACATCAACCAAAACCCTAATGTCACCTAGATACTCCAATGTCACCACAAGTACCCATGGGCTTGATTATACAATATGACACAATTTCAGATTCATCATGTTCAATCCAACACACAGAACTTCAAAGAGTGCCCCAAAGTTTATACCGGAGATTGGAGACGAAAACATGTGCCAACCCCTATGCATAGATTCCCAAGGTCACGGAACCCGCAAGTTGATCACCAAACACATACATCAAGTGGATCAATAGGACATCCCATTGTCACCACGGATATCCCATCGCAACACATACATCAAGTGTTCTCAAATCCTTAAAGACTCAATCCGATAAGAAATCTTCAAAGGGAAAATTCAATTCATCACAAGAAGATAGATAGGGGAAAACTCCATATGATTATTAATAAAGCTCGCGGTACTTCAGGATCGTGCCATCTCAAGAACACGAGAGAGAGAGAGAGAGAGATCCAACAAATAGCTACTGGTACATACCCTCAGCCCCGAGGGTGAACTACTCCCTCCTCATCATGGAGACCGTTGGGATGATCAAGATGGCCTCTGGTGATCCTTTCCCCCGCCGGCAGGGTGCCGGAATGGGCTCCCGATTGTTTTTTCATGGCTGTAGAGGCTTGCGGCAGCGGAACTCCCAATCTAGGTTTCTTTCCAGGGGTTTTAGTATTTATAGGAATTTTTGGCATCAGTCTCACGTCAAGGGGGTGCTCGAGGAGTCCACAAGCCACAAGGCGCGCCCAGCAGGCTCCTAGGCTCCTCGTCCACATCCTGGCCCAGCTCTTCGCTCCAGTATTTTTTATATTTTCCAAAAATATTCTCCGTAAATTTTCAGCCCATTCAAAGGACTTTTATTTCTGCACAAAAACAACACCATGGTAGTTCTGCTGAAAACAACGTCAGTTCGGGTTAGTTCTAATAAAATCATACCAAAATCATATATAATTATTGTAAACATGGCATGAATACTTCATAAATTATAGATATGTTGGAGACATATTAGCATCCCCAAGCTTAATTCCTGCTCGTCCTCGAGTAGGTAAATGATAAAAGAAATAATTTATGAAGTGTGAATGCTAGCATAGTGCATAAATTTGATCAATGATAGTTCCAAACACTTTTTATAGAATAATTATATATCATAAACAATAGCTCATTTCATAAAACTTCTCATGATGAAGTAACAAGGTATTCACATGTTAAAGTATAGACCAGAAAGTTTCATGAAAACTAACAAACTATGCTACCAGTCACAAAAAAATTGCAATTCATCTTATTTTCAGGAAGGAGCTATGTAAGAGCTTTGATTTAGCAAATTCCACATACTCAACTATCATATAGTCTTCCATGATTTCTAACATTCAAAGCATATTTTAGAGCAAATGGCATTCGTCGAACATAGAGAAAGATAGGTGCTTAAAGATTTGCCTCCCAACTTATTTAGCACATGGATAATTGTCGAGAATAATAATTCATGATCAAATATATTTGAATGTCCATATATTCTTGGATCTTTCCCCATCATATGATGCTTGCCAAGAGAAAAAGAAGAAATATAGGAAGTGGTGAAGATCACCATGACTCTTGTATAAAGGTAACTACTAGAAAGTAAAAGATAGGCCCGTCGCAGAGGGAAGCATTGATTTGCAAAGGTGCTAGAGCTCGAGCTTTTAAAACAGAGATGAATAATCATTTTGAACGATACTCTTTTGACAGGGTTATTACCCCTAGGTAGGCCAAAGCAATGGGGTCTTCCCCCTTTCGCTTCGAAGAAAAACTATGCGCCCGGCTGGCCGTGGCCGACTAGAGGACGTCCGGCGCGAGCCAATGCCAACCGGTGCCCTGACTGGTTGGTCAAGGAGCTGGCTGGACCGTCGACCGGCCGGGCGCGGCCGGATGCCCGCAGACTGGCTCTTCCGTTGACCCTGGGACGGACATGCCCCGTCCCTCCCTCTGCACGCGGGTACGACAACGCGATGTGACCAGCACGACGGGCGGCCCTGTGGCCACAGTGGCCGCTTACGCACTACCGCGCGTGGCTACAGTCCAACTGTCCCGGCCGTTGACCTCGGTGAGTGCGACCGGGCGGGGGCACAGTGCCAGCATGCCCTTGCCACTCGATTGCCGGAGACTTCGGTCGGCTGGCGCAAGACGACGCCCCCCCGGGCGGCCCGTGCCACGGCAGGTGGGCGAGGGCCAATCGCCAAACCGGCTGGCGAGCTCCAACGGGAGATGGGACCGCTCGGCCGGCGGGCCCCGCCAATGACAAGACAGTGCGAGCGGCAGGACCCTGTGGCCAGCCGAAGAGGTTGCCAGCCAGGTCCCCCCACCTTGGTACTTAAAGCATATTGTAAGAGTCGGGGGTTGACCTATAAAACCCCCCAAGCCCCCCATGCAACGGGGTTCGACTCAGAGGAGAAGAGGGAGGATCTCGGACAGACACACCCACGCACGAACGAGCATCCCCACACACCCCCTTCTAACAGTGGAGGAAGAGGAGCCGGCTGCCCCTTCTTCCTCCTCTAGATACAGCTCCAGGAGCACGCTTGTACTCAAACCTACCCATCCAATGAAACCAAGAAGTACTAGGGGGTATTCCCTCCCCCAGAGGGCCCCGAACCTAGGTACATCGTGTGTCATCACCGCTTGTGCTGCACCCGGAGCCCGTCGGCGTCCTCCGGCCCCAACCACCTACGATAAGCCAGCCCATGGCATCTGTCATTATAAAACGACGACACTTGGCGCCCACCGTGGGGCCGTACGCGGTGCCGGACAGATTCATGCTTCGGGCGGGACCCCTCGTCATTCCCCGTCGTCGCCGCTCGTCCCGGCAAACCATGGGGAGCTCGTGGGTCTTGCCCCGGCACACCCTGCGGGCAACTCCGTCGGCCTCACAGCCGACATCGACGCGCTCACTGAGCACTTCGGCAGGCTTAGCCTTGCCGAGGCTCCGGCCGCTGACGAGTACCCCGTGGAGGTGCTCGTCTGTGCTGGTCTGCCCACGGTCGTGGGCGCGCCCGCTGCGACGCAGTCCAGCAGCTCCCACGATCGTGTGGGAGTGATGGCCATCACCTGCTCCGTCGCCTCCGGATGGGCGCGGGTCGCGGCTACCGCTGCCGCCGCCTGCGTCGGCACGTCCGACCCGCTCGGTGCGGCCGTCCGCGGCTTGAGCACTCTGATCGCCCCGACGGCAAACCCCGACACCGGCGTGGCCGACCTTCAGATGGCTCGCCGCATCCAGTTCGAGTATGCCACCGCCCTCACTGCCACGCGGCGCCGCACGGCGGCGGCACAACGGGAGTACACTTCCGCCTATGAACTCACCCCGGCTAGCACCGAGCCAAGCCGGCGTGGGGTTGTGCACGACCACGGCCGCATGGTCGCCAAAATCCTCGGCGGAAAAATGCCCATCTACGACACCCCCACGTTAACCTACGGGATCTCAAGGTCGCCTAAGAGGAATTGGCCACCTTGGAGGGCAAAGAGCGTGCCGCCCATGAGCGCCACATCAAAGAGCTCATCGATGCTACTGACGCACAGCAGCATCTGCTCGCGATGGGCGGCACCGCCACCGAAGGCCCCGGGCCCGAGCACGAGGGCACGGGAACTGCTGGCCGCCAGGCGGCCCAACACTCCTGCTCCCCTCGCGCCTCCGGCCGCCGAGCCGAAGCGAACGACCCTTGGCCCTTTCAGACACCGAGGAGTGAGCAGCCGGCTGTCAGAAGCCGACGCACCAACCAGCCGCCCCGGAGCGGCCACCACGACGAAGCACTAGCGTCCGGCAGCCAGCGAGGCCATGGGCACAAGCCACCTCCGCGGCGCGAGTCACGGCAGTCTGCGCCACCCACCGTCCGTCCCGAACTCTCGGCTCGGCTCGGACCATGCGCCCCCCACAGCGAGAACGACGCCCGCAACCGCATCGACAAACTCGCGCAATCCGCCCTCCTGGAGGAGGAGGGCTCGATTGGTTCGGCCTGCTTCGGCCCCCGGATTCGCACCGAGCCATTCCCAACCGTCTTCATGCTCCCTAGGGACACCCTGAAATACAACGGGGCCGCCAAACCCGAAGACTGGCTGATCGACTACACCACCGCGGTGGGCATCGCCAGGGGAAATAAGCGCGTAGCCGTTTGCTATGCCCCCCTCATGCTGATAGGCTCGGCCCGCACTTGGCTCAACATCCTAGCGGCCGGCAGCATCAACACCTGGATGGACTTCGAGGAGGCTTTCGTCCGCAACTTCACCGGCACCTACAAGCGGCCTGGCGGTCCCCGTGAACTCGCCATGTGCGTTCAGGGGCCGGACGAATCCCTCCGCGACTACCTCATCCGGTGGACCGAGCTCCGCAACTCCTGCGAGGGGGTGCACGAGGTGCAAGCCGTGCAATACTTCATCGAGGGATACCGGGACGGCACCCCTCTCAAGCATAAGCTCATGTGCTCTGAGCCGACCATGCTTGCCAAGCTCATGACCAAGGCGGGCAAATACACCACGGCTGACTCGGCCGTCCAGGTTAAGACGACCCCGCCCGCCAAAGCAACGACAACGTCGGCCACGACCTGGCCGACTGCCGACAACCGGCAGCCGCAAAACAACAAGTGCAAGAAGGACCAGCCGGATCCCCGCTATAGGAGTCGGTAGGTCAATACTGTCGAGGATCAGGAGCCGGCTGCCCAGCCTTCCAGCCAGCACCAGCGCACCGGCAAGGCTGCTTGGCAGCCGAAGCTCACCTTCGAGCAAATGCCCGATCTCCACTGCAAGAACCATTCGGGGGCCAAACCCTCTACGCACACGCTCCGGCAGTGCAGCTTCTCACAGTAATTGGCCCGGGGGGACGACCTTCCCCCCCCACCCCGCGCCGCCAACCCATGCGCCGGCCCCGGTTCAAGCTGCTGCCCCGACGCCAGCAACGGCTCATAACGACGATCGTCTAATCGACCCGTTCCCCAACTAGGACGGTTGCTACGTTGTCTTCACCAGTGAAGAGATGGGCAAACACGCTCAGCGTCGGCTCCGCCGTGAGGTGAATGCCACCATGCCGGCAACTCCCCAGTTCATGCACTGGTTGGAGAAGCTGGTCACTTGGAGCCAGGACGATCACCCTGCCGTGATGCCGTATCCCGGTAGCTATGCCTTGGTCCTCGACCCCACCATCGCCACCAAGGAGCGGGGTTGCCGCTTCTCGCGGGTGCTGATAGATGGTGGCAGCAGCATCAACATTCTCTACCTCGACACAATGCACAAGCTGGGGCTGAAGATAGAGGACCTGCAGGCGAGCCGGACAGTTTTCCATGGCATCGTGCCTAGGAAGTCATGCTCCCATGTCGGCAAGATCACGCTCGACGTCCTCTTCGATGGACCCGACCATTTCCGCCGCGAGCCAGTGCTGTTCCAGGTCGTGGACGTCGCAAGCCCCTACCACACGTTTTTGGCTGGCCGGCTCTTGTCAGCTTCATGGCGGTCCCCCATTATGCCTACCTCAAGTTCAAGATGTCGGGCCGCAAGGGAAACATCACCATCAAGGGCGACTACAAAATGTCACTCGAGTGCGCTCGAGACGGCAGCCGGCTGGCCGAGGCCCTGGAGATCGCCGAGGAGAGGCGGCAGCTCGACCGGCTCGTGGCCCTTGTTGCCAGCTAGCCGGCCGTGCCGACTCCCCCCTCGCAATCCGTTGGCAAGGCCTCCTTCCAGCCTACTAAAGACACATAGCAAATACCGCTCGACCCAGCCAACCCGGATCAGCGCGTCACAATCGGCTCCCACCTCAACGGTAAATAGGAAGGCGAGCTCGTCGACTTCCTCTGTGAGAATCGGGACATCTTCGCATGGTCCCCGAAGGACATGCCGGGTGTTCCGAGGAAGTTCGCTGAGCACAAATTCCACGTCTGGCCGGACGTCAAGCCGGTCAAGCAGCCCCTACGCCGCTTCTCTGAAGAGAAGTGGCATACTCTAGGCGAGGAGATCACCCGGCTGCTCACAGCCGGGTTCATCATGGAAGTGTTCCCCCCTGACTGGCTGGCCAACCCAGTACTGGTGCTGAAGAAAAACAAGACCTGGCGCATGTGCATCGACTACACTAGCCTGAACAAGGCATGTCCCAAGGACCCATTCGCCCTGCCGCGGATCGCTCAAGTTATCGACTCCATGGCCGGCTGCGACTTGCTGTCCTTCCTGGACGCCTACTCAGGCTACCACCAAATCAAGCTGGAGCCGAAACACCGGCTGAAGACCTCCTTCATCACACACTTTGGGGCCTACTGCTCCATCACCATGTCCTTCGGCCTGAAGAACGCAGGCGCCACCTTCCAATGGTGCATGCAGAAGTGCCTCCTGGCTTAGATAGGCGGGAACGTGCACATCTACGTCGACGACATCGTCGTCAAAACAAAGAAGCACTTCAGCCTCCTCGACGATCTCCGGGAGACCTTTGCGAACTTGCGTGAGTACAAGATCAAGCTCAACCCGAAGAAGTGTGTCTTAAGCGTCCCCGCCGGTCAACTCTTGGGTTTCTTCATGTCCGCCCGCGGCATCGAAGCTAACCCCGAGAAGATCGGCGCGATCGAATGCATGCCAAAGCCGACCCAGCTCCACGACGTCCAGAAGTTCACCGGCTGCCTCACCTCGCTCAGCCGGTTCATTAGCCGGCTGGGAGAAAAGGCCCTACCCCTCTACGGGCTCCTTCGCAAGATGGCTCTAATCGAGTCGGGTCAAACCAAGAGGCCGGGCGTCTTCGACTAGCCCGACGAGGCAGAGGAAGCCTTCCTCGGCCTTAAGAAAGCTCTCACTCATGCGCCCATCCTGGCCGCGCCGGCTGAGAAGGAACCACTGCTCGCCTAAATCGTGGCGACCACCCGTGTCGTCAACGTCATCCTAGTGGTCGAGCGGTCGGAGGACGGCAAGACACTGCCGGTCCAATGGCCCGTCTACTACCTCAGAGAGGTCCTCTCCACGTCCAAGTAGAACTACCCTCAGTACCAAAAGATGTGCTACGACATATACTTCGTTGCCAAGAAGGTCAAGCAATACTTCCAAGAGCATACCATTACTGTGGTGAGCATGGCCTTGCTAGGCGAGATCATGAGCGGCCAGGACTCTACCGGCCGAATCGCCAAGTGGGTCATCGCCCTTGTCGATCATGAGATCCGGTACGAGCCAAGAACCGCCATCAAGTCACAGACATTGGCGGATTTCCTCGTCGATTGGGCGAAGATGATGTTCGTTCTGCCTCCCCCAGACTCCACGCATTGGCGCATGCACTTCGACAGCTCGAAAATGAGGACCGGCCTGGGTGCCGGCATGGTCCTCTCCTCCCCGAAAGTTGATCAGCTCAAATACACCCTCCAGATCCATTTCGCCGCCTCCAACAACGTGGCTGAGTACGAGGCCTGCGTCCATGGCCTCCGGCTCGCCAAGGAGATCGGCATCAAGCGCATCCTCTACTTCAGCCACTCCAACATCGTGGTGCAACAAGTCTCTGGTGAATGGGCTGCCAGGGACGCCAACATGGCCAGCTATCGCTTCCTCGTACAACAGCTCAACGGCTCCTTCGAGGGCTGTGAGTTTCATCACGTCCCACGGGCGGACAACGAGGCGACGGATGCACTAGCGAAGATCGGCTCCACCTGGCAGGCCATCCCAGCCGGCGTCTCCCTCAAACGGCTGCTCAAGCCATCTACCAAGCCTTCCCCAGAGTCGGAGTCAATCTTTGTGCCGGCGAGCGTCGCCGGCCCACCAACAGCCCCGGCCGCCTCTCCGGCACCTTCTCCACCGGCTCCCGAACCGTCAGCCGCCCAGCCGGCTCTGATCGAGCCGGTGGCGTCTAAGGCGGCCAGCCCTGGCTCCACGGCCATCATGATGATCATCTCGAGCTGGCCTCGAGGGCCGGCGGGCCAGATCCAGGGGCTCACTGACTAGCCTCGGGGGCTCCCGAGCCGGTCCCGGGGGCTGGCAAGCCGGCCTTGGGGACCGATCAACTAGTCCCTAGGTACTGATCAACCAGTCCTCGGGGCTCCCGAGCCGGCCGCCGTCTCGGATCCCTCATGGGCCCAACCCATCCTAGCGTTTCTTCTACGGGGAGAGCTGCCCCCAGACGAAGCTTTGGCAAGGCAAATCCAGCGCGGGGCCACGGCCTACGGTCTCATCAACAATGAGCTCGTCCACCGCAGCATCACCGGCGTCTTCCAGCGATGCGTCGAGCCAGCAAAGGGTCTGGAGATCCTCCTCGACATTCACCAGGGCGAGTGCAGGCATCGTGCCACCTCCCGGACCCTAGTGGCCAAGGCTTTCCGCCATGGCTTCTACTGGCCCACGGCTGTTGAGCAGCGAAGAAGTTGGTCGATGAGTGCGAGGGCTGCTAATGCTTCAGCACACAAAGCCACCTGCCGGCAACGGCCCTCCAAACCATCCCCCTCTCGTGGACTTTCGCCGTTTGGGGGACGGACATGGTGGGCCCGTTCAAGACCGCTCGGGGCGGCATGATGCACTTGCTGGTGGCCATCGACAAATTCACCAAGTGGATTGAGGTGCGACCAATCAAGAAGCTGGACAGCCCCACGGACATCCGGTTCATCGATGACATCATGGTACGCTATGGCGTTCCGCACAACATCATCACCGACAACGGCACCAACTTTGCCAAGGGCGCACTCGCGCGTTTCTACTCCAAGCAAGGAATCCGGCTCGACCTGGCCTCCGTCGCTCATCCACAGTCAAACGGCCAGGTCGAGAGGGCGAACGGCCTCATCATGTCCAGCATCAAGCCCCGGCTCGTGACGCCGCTGGTAAGGTCGGCCGGCTACTGGATCGACGAGCTGTCGGCTGTCCTTTGGAGTCTTAGGACCACCCTAAACCGATCAACCGGCTACACTCCTTTCTTCCTTGTGTATGAGTCCGAGGTGATCACCCCCACCGACATCAAGTTCGATTCGCCTTGGGTCGCCCTATACATGGAGAGGGACGCTAAGGAGGCAAGAGAAGACGGCGTCGATCTACTCGAGGAAGCTCACGAACTGGCCTTGAGCAGGCCAGCGATCTACTAGCAGAAGCTCCGGCACTACCACAACAAGCGGATACGGCCACACTCGTTCCGCGAGGGGGACCTGGTCCTCAGACAGTTCTAGTGAACCGCCGGACAGCACAAACTATGCTCCCCATGGGAGGGACCGTTCATCATTAGCAAGGCGCTACACCACAACGCATACTACCTGATAGACGCCCAGAAGCCGCAGAAGCGCAAAAGAGATGCTTCCGGTGAAGAGACGGAGCGCCCATGGAACGCAGCACTCCTGCGCCCGTTTTACTGCTGAGAAAAATCAATGTATGTATCCCCACCCTTTTGGGCTTATGAATGCAATGGGCGCCCCAAGACGGCTCTTGGGACGCGCCCCGCTTCAATTCCTTCAAAAAGCGTTCCTCACTCACCGGCTCCCCGGTCCGGCTCCCGGGCCAGGGGGCTAGCCGACTAGGCCTAGAAGCATCTCTCTGGAAAATGTCTAAGTAGTGTGAGCCAGCTAAACTTCCCCACCCTTACCAGCTACAGAACCGGGCCCCGGCTGTCTGACTGACGGGGTCCTAGGGCGGCAAGGTTTGGCTCACACAAAAGGTCGAAACAAAGGGAGACCCCTTCGGGGCCTAGCCGGACCATCGCCGCGTCTCTACCGCTCTACTTATCCCGAAAAACCCTCGCGATTCCTATGTTTCGAAATGACTCCCTTGAGGCGGACCCAAAGGGGAAAAGGAATAGAAATGGAAAAAATCGAGGGGGGCAAAAAAGGATAAGGACAAGGCGTCATGAGTCAAAAGGCAAACATGACAAAATATTCATGACATAAATATAAAGGCAAGAGTGGCCCACGGCCAACATTCAGTTCATTACACAAACACACCTAGTGGGTGGATTCAAGTTTTACATGGAGGAATAAAGATAAAAAAGACGCCCGGGGGCTCAGGCCACCGGCGCGTCGCCAGCCGGCGTGCCCCCAGCCGGCGCATAGCGGGGCGGCTCAGTCCTCGCCTCGGAGGCGGTCGTGACCTTCGGGTCGGCCTCCTTGGCCTTCGAGGTGGGATCCTCGGTCTCGGCCGTCTTGCCGCTCGAGTCGATGCTCTTGTTGGTGACTTCATCATCCGCCGGGCCCTAAGGGACGCGAAGGAGTCCTCGGGCAACGGCTCATCGTCCTCGCCAAGGGCCGGCAATAATTCGTCTGTGTCAACATATGACGCGAGCTCGTTGGCCCGCTGGACAAGAGCCAGCTCGCGGGTCTCCCGCTCTGCGGCCGGCACGTCCCGCATGGTCGCCAGCCGGCCCAGGTCCACGCCACGGTACCAAGACGTGATGAACCGGAGCGCCATCTGTGCCTCGGATCGGGCAGCCGACTTATTCCAGGCCTCGAGGCGGGGGACGGCATGCTCCAGCCACTGAGCCACGTGGTGCATTGGAGCTCCCACACGGTCCGGCCACTGCATGGTGATGACCTCCTTGCCGGCGGTCTTCAGCCGCTCCATGCTGCGCTCGAGATGGGTCATCCGCATCTCGACGGTGAGCCCAATCTCGTCCATGTCCCACGAGGCATGCTCCTCGATGGAGCGACCGCATTCTCGAAGGTATTCTCGGTACTCCTCAACGGCGCGCGCAGCACGGCGATGAGTTTCCAGGAAACGCTCTGGAAGGAAGAAGAAGACAAGGAAAAAAAGCAAGATGAACACGAGAAACGGCAAAGGGAAGATCAACCGGCTGGGGAAGAGAAAGAATGGCACCTACCTTCGATCGCGTTGTCCACCCCAATGGCGAAGCGGAGCGCCGCCTTGTGCTCCGACTCCCGGGCCACCTCCAAGGTGGCGAGGGAACCCTTGACCTCCTCGGGCATCCTCTCGAGGTGGGTCACCTCACCTTGGAGGGCGGCGGTCCTGAGGGCGGTATCAACCGCCTCCTTGACGCCCGCCTCTGGGGCCGCCACCTCCTTTACCGCCTCGGCCTTGAGCCGGTCCCGGGCCGCCTCCGCGTTGACCAGCAGTGCGGCCAGCCGGTCCATATCCTACGCGGCCGCATGGACGTCCCGCACTAGCCGGTCCTATTTGCTGACAAGCCCGGTCTTCTCCCGTCGAAGGGTGGCCAACTCACCTGCAAGGCACAACCAACGTCAGCTGACTCCCGTGGGCTATATGCCTCCCCTACAAAGTGCACCCTACCTTGCATGCGCGCCAGCTCCTCCTCCAGGCGGTAGAAGCCGTATTTGCCGTGGTCGTGGATGGCGACCGCTTCCGCGAATAGCTTCTGCCGTAGGAGGCTCCCTCCTGTCGTAAAAATGGCAAAGGTCAACACATTCTCAAAGGAGTTCCGGCCCGACTACCTGACAGCCAGTCAGCCGACCCGCATCTCGGGGGCTACACCCAGTGGGTGCGCTTGCGTGCCCCCACTGAAAAGTCTAAGACAATGTGTCGGCTTACCTCTACACGTTGTAGGGCCGCGGCAGCCGCCTCCGCGAACCGGGCTAGCTCCTACCGGCACCGGTCCAAGACGCTCCACAAGTCCCAGAAAGAAGGGACCGGGCTGCCCGCCTGGGGAGCCGGGAGGCCCGGCGCACTCGCCAGCGCCTCCCAGTCCCGGAGCACCTCCTGCATCGATTGCAGGGGCCTCTTGTCCTGGCCGCCGCTGCGGCTCGGGCTTCCCACGGTGCCAGACACCGAGGTGGATTGACAAGGGTGAGGGTGCGAGAGTCGCTCCCCGCCAGCCCCCCACCCGTCGCCCTCGCCTCCGCCTCCTCCTGCCGCTCTGGCGCGTCGCTCGCGACGGACGGATACTCCACCTCCATGGCAGCCGTGTCCGGCACCACCGGGACCTCCGGCACCTTGACCCGGGCCAGCTCGGCCGCAGGCGGGGTCACCTCCGGCACCTCAGGCCGGGTTGCCTCTGGAGCCGGCTTCGTCGTCGCCGCCCTCGCCTGGGCCGTCTTTGGCGCGGGCAGAGGCGCTGGCGGGTCCATGGCCGCCCCCCGCGGCTCGGTTGACGGAGGCCTTCACATGCGGGTTGACTTCGCTGTCGATTCCGACGCCCGTGGGGGGTCTGCCGACCCCCTCCGCCTCCGGCTGCTCGAGGTCTCAGAGTCCACTACCCTTCCTCGTGTACTAGACCTAGAGGCTCGCAGCTCTTTTCCTCCTGCTGAGTGGCCGCATGCTCGCGGGCCAGCCGGCTGGCGGCATCCGTCGCCTCTCCCGCCGGCTCCTCCTCGTGGAGCTCGATGGAATCACTTCAGCATCCAAGAACCGGTCGTTAACCGGCTCGCAAGGCGAAAGGAAAACTTACGCAAAAATAAAGAACTTGCACGGTAACGAGGGGCAAGGCCCACTTGGCGCGTGACCACCTTCGCCCGCTTCGGACCGGGCGGCGGGGCCTCCGGCCCCTCCCGAGCCGGCCACTTCCCCCGGCCGGCCGCTTCGGCTGCCGGCCCTCGAGCTGGTCCCCCTCGCTCCTCCGGTCCTAGCACCCTGCGGGAGGAGGACTGTCTAGAATCGTCAAATTGTCATCATCGTCGTCGTCATCCGTCCAGTCTCTGATGGAGGAGGCAAGAGGGAACACACCCGCTCCGCTGGGTTCCCCGGCTGCGCCGGACCCTCCGGCTCCACTAGGAGCGCCGCCTCGCAGATCTGCCGGCTTGTCGGCTCCTCTCGAGGAGTCCACTCCTTCCTCTGGGAGGCCTCCCGTCTAGTAGTCTTCAGAGTCGGAGTCCTCATACTCCGCCTCGAAGACCTGCGGGTGCGGGTCGTCCGGCGTGTTCTGTCGCACCAGCAGCTGCGGTCAGCACTTCAATGTAAGTTCTCCAGCCGGCTGCAGACTAGGGAATACCAAACAACAAAAAACCACCTCGACGAAAAAACTCAGCAGGGGAGGCCAGTTGATGCGATCGTATGGCTCCATGCCGAAGGACCACAAGGCGGGCTTCAGCTTGAATGTCGTGAGGGCATTCACCCGCTTTGCCACCTGAGCTGACATCATCTCGACGGTGGACAGCCGACAGGTGTCTTGCAGGCCGGACATGTCGCAAATCTGGTGTGGCCACATCTTGAGGGGTCGACACCCGGCACGAGACAAAGGCCGCCACCAGGTCGGCGGAAACCAGACCCTCAGAGCTCTTTAGTTGCACGAGCCGGCAGGCTCGTCCAAGGCCATGCCGCGTGGCATAGACCCCAGCCAGTTCTGCTGGGAGGACTGCCTATCCTCAAACGGCGGAAGTCGGACATAGTCTGTCCTTGGGTCATTGTTCTTCACGTAGAAGAACGTCCAGTGCCACCCCTTGATGGAGTCGATAAGGGAAAGAGAAGGAAAGCGAGCAACGCCACGGTAGCACACCACCGTGCCCCCGCAGGCGTCACTTTTCAAAGGTTTGAGGTACAAGAGAGCATTGAAAAGGTTGATGAAAGGAAGGATACTAAGGTACCCCTCGCACAACATCACGAAGGCGGAGAGGTACAGAATCAAATTCGGGCAAAGGTTGTGCGGCTGGAGGTCAAAGGTATCAAGGAGAAGACGGAAGAAGAAACTCACCGGGAGCCCGAAGCCCCGGGAGAAGTTCCAGAGGAACACGACATGTTCCCCTGGCTATGGTGCCGGTGCTATCTCATCGCCCGGCACTCGTGCGGCCACCCACTCCGCCGACGACAGCATGAGTGCGTGGCGCAGCTCGATGATGTTCGCCTTGACCACGAAGGAGGTAGCCCAATTGCCACCCCGTCCGTCGGCCATCGTGGCGGCAGTGAGGCGTGCGAGCGCGGGCGCGGGCTCGGGTGCGATGGCATGCGAGGAAGGAGGACAGGCAACGAAGAAGGGAAGCAAGGAGGCAAGTGGGGCGTGGGTACCTCCGCCTCCTGCCCTTCCTCTCCTTTTATAGGGGAGGCCACGACCGAGGGACGTGGGATCGATTTTGCCCACTCCCCACAGAAACTCTACGCACGTGGGTGGCCCCGGGCCACGACGGCCGCATCGGGGCACAGAGGATCTTGCCCTGCGCCCCGAGGCCTACTAGGCTACGCCTGGACCCTACCGGGCTAAGCCTGGGCGACGTCCTGTCTCACCGCGTGCGCGGGGTCCGCCGCATCATTACTCGCCGCATGGTGCATCGATACCCGATGCGTCGGGTCCAACGGCCAACCCGGCTGCCCCGTCGCCTTCAAGTCAGAGGAGGGTGGCGCTGAGGGGAAGCCGCCAGCTCCCCACTGTCTACCGGACGGGGGTCCCCGCCGGGTTCAGGGGCTACTGACGGGGTTATTACCCCTAGGTAGGGCAAAGCAATGGGGTCTTCCCCCTTTCACTTCAAAGAAAAACTACGCGGCCGGCTGGCCGTGGCCGAGTCAAGGACATCCGGCGCTAGCCAGTGCCGATCGGTGCCCCGACGGGCTAGTCAAGGAGCCGGCTGGACCCTCGACCGGCTGGGCGTGGCCGGCTGCCCGCAGACTGGCTCTTCCGTTGATCCTGGGATGGACATGCTCCGTCCTGTCCCTCTGCGTGCGGGTACGACGACGCGACGTGACCAGCACGACGGGCGGCCCTATGGCTATAGTGTCCGCTTACGCACTATCGCGTGTGGCTAAAGTCCAACCGTCCTGGCCGCTGACCTCTGTGAGTGCGACCGGGCGGGGGCACAATGCCGGCACGCCCATGCCACTCGATTACCTACCTCGGCGTGGCTATAGTGCCGCTGGTCATGCCGGAGACTTCGGCCGGCTGGTGCAAGACGACGCCCCCCTGGGCGGCCCGTGCCGTGGCAGGTGGGCTAGGGCCAATCGCAGAACCTGCTAGCGGTCCCCAACGGGAGATGGGACCGCTCGGCCGGCGGGCCTAGCCAACAACAAGACGGTGCGAGCAGCGGGACCCTCTGGCCAGCCGGAGAGGCTGCCAGCCGGGTCCCCCCTGGTACTTAAAGAATATTGTAAGAGCCGGGGGGTTGGCCTATAAAACCCCCCGAGCCCCCCCATGCAACGGGGTTCGACTCAGAGGAGAACAGGGGGGATCTCGGACAGACACACCCACGCACGAATGAGCATCCCCACACCCCCCTTCTAACAGTGGAGGAAGAGGAGCCGGCTGCCCCTTCTTCCTCCTCTAGATACAGCTCCAGGAGCACCCTTGTACTCACACCTACCCATTCAAGAAACCAAGCAGGACTAGGGGTATTACCTCCCCCGGAGGGCCCCGAACCTGGGTAAATCGTGTGTCATCACCGCTTGTGCCCAATCCCGCACCCAGAGCCCGTCGGCGTCCTCCGGCCCCAACCACCTATGATAAGCTAGCCCATGGCATCTGTCGTGAGAAAACGACGACAACTTTCATTGTCAAGATAACAACTGAGAGATCTTGGTATCTTCCATGCTAGATACATTATAGGCGATTACTAAACGGAATGGCAAAGTTTTTACTCCCCCTCCACCAATCAATCACACTCTACGGTGAGCCGAATCCACGGGTACCATCCATACAAACAACAATCCTGGGGGGGTTTGTTTTATTATATTTTGATTTGATTTTTTAGCATGGAACTAGGCATCCCGAATACCAGCCACTTTCTCGTGAATGATAGTGAGTCAACACATATCGTGAGAGTAACCCACCTAGCATGGAAGATACTGATAGCCCCTAGTCACTATATGAGAGATTCGGGCATACAACACATAATATTATTTGAAGGTTTAGAGTTTGTCACATGCAAATTTACTTAGAACGGCTGGTAAATACCGCATATGGGTAGGTATGGTGGACTCATATGGAACAACTTCGGGTTTAAGGGTGTTTGGATGCACAAGTAGTATTTCTACTTGTTGCGGAACTTTTTGCTAGTATGAGGTGGAAGCAAGCACCACATGTTGGAGGATCCATTACAATATAACTTCAATACAAATATACCCAAGCATAACTCATTACGTTGTCTTCCTTGTCCAACTTCAATTAATTTGCTCAAGTTTGAAGATAATTAATGTGGCTCACAATCATAGAAGATGTCCAAGATAGTATATTTATATGTGAAATCTCTCTTCCTTCAATATTCTTTCATGAATTGTTCAAGTGACCAATGCGGTGTTTGCTAACTTTCAATAAATTTTACCACCTATACTTCTTATATGTGAAGTCTGTTGGAAATATGCCCTAGAGGCAATAATAAATTAGTTATTATTATATTTCCTTGTTCATGATAATCGTTTATTATCCATGCTATAATTGTATTGATTGGAAACTTAATACATGTGTGGGTATATAGACAACACTTTGTCCCTACTATGCCTCTAGTAGACTAGCTCATTGATCAAAGATGGCTAAGGTTTCCTAGCCATGAACATCAGATGTTATTTGATAACAAGATCACATCATTAGGAGAATGATGTGATGGACAAGACTCAATCTGTAAACATAGCATATGAGCATGTCAGTTTATTGGTACAGTTTTCTGCATGTCAAGTATAAGTTCCTATGACCATGAGATCATGCAACTCACTGACACTAGAGGAGTACCTTGTGTGTATCAAACGTCGCAACGTAACTCGGTGACTACAAAGGTTCTCTACACGTATCTCCGAGGGTGTTTGTTGGGTTGGCATGGATCAAGACTGGGATTTGTTACTCCGTGTGACAGAGAGGTATCTCAGGGCCCACTCGGTAATACAACATCACAAAAAGCCTTGCAACCAAAGAGAATAATGTGTTAGCCATAGGATCTTGTATTACGGAACAAGTAAAGAGACTTGTCGGTATCGATATTGAACTAGGTGTAGAGATACCGACGATCGAATCTCGGGCAAGTAACATACCGAAGAACAAAGGGAACATTATACGGGATTAACTAAATCCTTGATATAGAGGTTCAACTGATAAAGATCTTCGTAGAATATGTAGGAACCAATATGGGCATCCAGATCCCGCTATTGGTTATTGACCGTAGAGGTGTCTCGGTCATGTCTGCATAGTTCTCGAACCCGCAGGGTCTACACACTTAACGTTTGGTGACGATATAAGTATAGTTGAGTTATTATGTTGGTGACCGAAAGTTGTTCGGAGTCCCGGTTGAGATCCCGGACATGACGAGGAGCTCCGGAATAGTCCGAAAGTAAAGATTGATATATGGGGTAATAGTGTTTTCTCTCCGGAAGAATTCCGAAAGTCACCAGAATAGTTTCGGATGTTTCCCTAAATGTTAGGGGTACAAGAACACTTTATTTGGGACAAGGGGTAAAGCCCATGAGGTTTTAGCAAGGTGCAAAAGGTGTTTTGCGAAGGCCAGGGGCCAGACGCCAGGGACCCTGGCGTCTAGGGCCAGACGCCAAGGACCTTGGCATCTGGTCCTGGAGTCCGAGGAGGACTCTTGCCTTGCGTGCAAACTGACCTTAAGGAGGATTTTTCTCCAAGTTTTGACCCCAAGGCTTAGCATATAAATAAAGGGGCGGGGCTAGCACTTGGAACACATCAAGAAACCCTAAGTCGTGTGCCGGTAACCCCGTCACTCTAGTTTATCCTCCGTCATAGTTTCTGTAGTGCTTGGCGAAGCCCTGTGGAGATTGTTCTTCACCAACACCTTCACCACGTCGTCATGCTGCCAGAACTCATCTACTACTTCGTCCCTCTTGCTGGATCAATAAGGCGAGGACTTCATCAAGTTGTACGTGTGTTGAACGCGGAGGTGCCGTATGTTTGGTGCTAGATCGGAAAGACCGTGATCAAGATCGCGAGACGGATCATGATGGGATCGCGGGACGGATCGTGATTGGATCGCGAGATGGATCATGATGAGATCGCGGGACGCTCGGCGATTTGGATCGCGAAGTAGTCCACTACATCAACAGCGTCTCTTAACGCTTCCGCTTAGAGATCTACAAGGGTATGTAGATCCACTCTCCCTCTCATAGATGCTCATCACCATGGATAGATCTTGCGTGTGCGTAGGAAATTTTTTGTTTCCCATGCAACGTTCGCCAATAGTGGCATCATGAGCTAGGTCTATGTGTAGATGAGATCTCAAGTAGCACATAAAGGAGTTTCTGGGCGTTGATGCTTAGATTGCTTCTTCCTTTGGTAGTGTTTTGGTTCAACGGTGTTGTGGGATGAAGCAGCCTGGACCAACCTTACTCGTACGCTTACGAGAGACCGGTTCCATCAACTGACATGTAACTTAGTTGCACAAAGATGGTTGGCGGGTGTCTGTTTCTCCTACTTTAGTTGGATCGGATTCGACAAAGGCGGTCCTTGAGAAGGTTGAAAAGCAACTTATGTATCACCGTTGTGGTTTTGCATAGGTGAGAATTGTTCTTGATAGATACCCATTGACGGGGATATACCCCATGGTATGACCCGGCGTGGCGACTCACACGAGACCCGGCCGAAAACATGACATCTTATTTATGACCCGGCAAGCAGGTCACAGGATGACCAAGCCCAAGACCCGGCGGGTGAGCCAGCACCAGGCGGCTCACAAGAGAAGGCCCACAGGAGAAGGCGCACAAGATAGAAGGATTCCCTTAAAGGAAATAAGACTCGGAGTAGGATTCGTGAGAGACTAGTCCTAATCCCACTCCTAGTGGGACTCTATTTGTAAACCTACCCTCTCCACTTATATGAGGAGGGGTAGAGCACCCCTAGAGGGACAAGTTCTCAAGATACTCAAGTCTACATGTTTAGACAACACAAGAGATTAGAGGCACAAGAGATTAGAGGTAGCAATTAGCACCCTTGTAACCGAGAGATCTTCATCATCATCAATACCAGACAAGCAGGACGTAGGCTTTTACCTCCATCGGAGGGATCGAACCTGGGTAAAACTCCGTATCTTCTCGATTCTGATCAACCCCTTCAAGCCTCCACGTAGTTGCGTCTCGCCCCGAACCTAAGTCCGTTGACCCGGACATCTGCCGTGACAAATCCACGACAATTGGCGCCCACCGTGGGGCGTTGCACGGTGGTGTTCTGTTATTGGAGGGATCTCCTCAGGGATCGAGAAGCTCCCTATGAGCCGGAGGAAGAAGAGCCAGTTCGGAAGGATGTACATCAATTCTGAGTTCATCAGGAGAGGATTGGAAGATGTTTCGTGGTGGCCTCAGATCAGATCATAGCAATTTTAGGAAGATGTTGGACGGTCCTCAGTATGGAGTCCCACGTAACATGCCTCAACAGCGATCAGCCACGCAAAAATTAATTGGGATGCAATGGTCCTTTGTGTGCACGCCCGGCCAACCGCAATGTGAAATAGACATGGAATCGGACTAGTTAGTCCGTCGTTGCAACCTCGACTCGCCGGCGTACGTCTACAGCCACGGCCTCGCCTCGCTACTGTGGCCTGATCTCAAGCCGCCAAACCTCGCCTCTGACAAAGTAAGGAAGGACTCAGTTGAGGCTGTGCTGGGTCACGTTGGTGCTGAGGGGAGGACTCTAAGGTGAGTGTGCCTCCGTACTCTCCGCATCGGAGCTGGGATCGAGCCGCCTCGCCTGCCGTCGCTTCCGTATTCGAGCCGGATTCACCGTCTCCGCTAGCGCCACGCCCGTCTCTGAGCCGCTTCATCCTGCCTTCGCTGCGCCCGGTCGCAGCCACCCGTCGGTGGACTCGCCTCTCCTGCCGTCGCCTCGCCCTGGCCAGAGTCGCCGCGCGCCTCGCCTCACCCCGGCCGCTCCACTTCCCCGCATCGAGCCGCCCGCGCCTGTATGAGCCGCCATGGGGGCGCCCTGCCGCGACCTCTGCTTTTGCCGCGGGCCGGCATCTTCGAGCCACCTCGCCTCGCCTCTGCCACAGCCTTCGTCGCCTGCGTCGCCAGATTGCCTATGCCATCTCGTGCCCGCCGTGGCTGCTCACCTCGCCGCGCCGAAGCTTTCCGCCGCTGCCGTGCTGCTGGCTCCTGTGCGTTTTCCGCTCTGCCTTCACGCGCCGAGCCGGCCGCCGTTGAAGCCTTGCTCTGGCTCAACACAGCCTATTGCTGCCCGCTTGCCCGCATTCCGGGCGGCCACCGTAGCTTCACCTTGTCGAGGTATGCTTCGAGCCACCGCTATGAGTCATAGCGCTGGCCTACCTCCGCTGCCTCGTCGTGCACTTGCTGCACCACACCTGCATCCGGCTTGCACCCCCGTGTTTTTGCCTTGCCTTCTAGCCGCCGTTGTGGCTCCGCCTCGCCCGCTCACTAATGCGGCCCTTTGCCATACCTCCGCCTCGCCATGCCCACCGTCTCTGCCGCACCTCATGAGCCAGACACCGGCTGATGCTGTCGCCATGCTTCGACCTGCCTCGCGCCTCCGCTCCTATCGGCGAGCCGTTCCGATGAGCCGCCCCGCATTCGCCGCTGTGTTTTTTCCGGGTACGGTCGGTGGGAGGATAAGGCAAGAGAGAAAGGTTCAGGACCGGTTGAACGAAGTGGTTAAAAAATGGGAGCTCAGTCAAAATTAGACGTGCATCCATTCGTCTGATTAGTTCCACTATTATTTAATGCCGGTGTTTGTATTCATCCGGCAACAAAGAAACTAGGTGCTATCTATTCCATCCATTATGTTGGCATAGATAATCTTTTTCAAGATCAATTACTCTGTTTTTGTCATATGTCTTATACAGGACAATTATTCAAGTGGTACCAGACCACGGAGATGAAGGCATACAAACATCATCCTAGACAGGCGTTCGTATGTGTTGCATTACATTCTTGATCTGGTCTTCATCAACAGACACTGTGGCCAACCCACAGTCCTTGCCGACTTACAGCACCACCGGTGACTCGCACGTCCGTGCTGGCTTACAACGCTGTCGCCGCCTCTCGCCACCCGTGCAGGCTGACAATGATGTGGCCAACTCTCGCCACTCGTGCCGGCTAACAATGCCATCGCCGTCTATCATCATCCGTGTCGGCTTACAATGTCATGGCGTCTTCTACAACAGCACCAGCTTACAATGTCGCGGCTGGTTTCTACGTCTACATCAACACGCTAGTGCTCGCCTATACGAGCCGCCCAACGGACGCGCGCAAGACGGCGCCCATGGTTCGATCTACATCAACATATCGGTGCAGTGCTCATCGATACGAGCCGCCAAATGGACAGGCGCACAAGTCGTCGCCATTACAGTTTGGTTCACTTCAACAACCAGCCGGGACGAACCATCGACCGGATTATTGAAACAAATCATATGGGATCATCTATAACCCGCCACGACCGACCTCAAATTTCAAGTGGAGATTCTCAAGCCGCCTCTTCGAGTCAACTTAAGACTCGGGGGCTACAGACATGGCAAGACACATTTGGTCGTTTCTAACGAAAACCCTAGATCTTTGCAAGAGAAAGTACAATCCTCGGGGCTACTACGTTATTGGCGGATGATTAAAAGTTGCCCAAGAGGACGGACTGCTGTGATGCACCATTCAAACATGGGTGCTCGGATCATTGGATCATCAGAAAGACACTTGGAGCTTCTGTCGTTTCTTCATACAAGATGTTGGCTTACAAGATTGATGTTGCTCCGCTATGTGACCCGCCTACCTTACCGGTTAATCTCGCCTAGAGACCCTGAGCCGGTTCAAAGAATTGACGGCCAATCTCGATAGAGACCCTATACCGACTAAGATTGAGGTGACCCGCTGAACTCTTACCAGTTAATCTCGCCTAGAGACGCTGAGTCGGTTCAAGAAATTGACGACCAATCTCGCCTAGAGACCCTGAGCCGGTTCAAGAAATTGACGGACAATCTCGCCTAGAGACCCTGAGCCGGTTCAAGAAATTGACGGACAATCTCGCCTAGAGACCCTGAGCCAGTTCAAGAAATTGATGGCCAATCTCGCCTAGAGACCCTGAGCCGGTTCAAGAAATTGACAGCCAATCTCGCCTAGAGACCCTAAGCCGGTTCAAGAAATTGACCGTCAATCTCGCCTAGAGACCCTGAGCCTATTCAAGAAATTGACGACCAATCTCGATAGAGACCCTGAACCGGTGTGAGTTCAAGCATCGAGTCCACCCAGAAGAACCATCATATGAGTTTTTTGAGGAAAAGAAAGATCATCATGCATTACATATTGCATCATACATTGCATTGCATCATACATTGCATCATATTCACATGTCATGCCAGTTTATCAAGCCGGGTCAGAGCAAGGTTATGAAAGAAGGAGCAATGTTATAACATCTCCGGGTTGTGCTTTGTCAAAGCCACCCTTACAACAATACAAAACATATTATGTCTTGTTCATTTTTGCAGGTTTTATCTCTTAAGATGAGCCGTCGTTAAAGTATTCTGCAAAAGCAAATGGATTTTTTAAATAGCCAACATGGTTGGATCTTCATGGTTTATCATAACCAGTAATAAATGATTGGGATTTTTTCGAACCAGCTCGGTGAAATTATTATCTTTCAAGAGCCGCCCTAGCAGATATAATGCCGTGTCATATAATTGGCCGGTTCTCGGATTTCTTTAATTGTGCTCTTTAGTAATCTATAACACTCACAGATTTCTCAAATTTATATTTGCCGGGTTGCACCGCAACCACAAGCAGGAATTTCATGTCAAAGACAAAGGAATTATTCCAGGATATTCATTCCGGGGTATATTATGACCACGGTCGAAGATTCATTCAACAAATTATGGTGATACGTATTATCCTCACATAGTCCCGAGTCGCCGCAGGCAGACGACCCGACACTTGGGGGCTACATTATCCAAGTCCAAGTTTATATCAATTATGCAAGTCCCATGTCGCTGCAAGCATGCACCATGGCACTTGGGGGCTAATGCAAGCCGATTTTCAAACCATTACATTGTCAGCAAGACCATATTATGTCAAGGAGATGAGCCGGCCCTTCTATATTTTTCTAAAGTTCCAGCCTAGTAATTCTTACTGACCCGACACTTGGGGGCTATAGTACTCAGCTGTTCCAATAGCTTAAGAGATTCAAATTGAAGACCCGGCGCATCATGTTCTGATGAGCCGGCCCTTGGGGGCTACACCCGCTGAAGCGTTCTGATGTGCCGGCCCTTGGGGGCTACACCCGCTGAAGCATTCTGATGAGCCGGCCCTTGGGGGCTACACCCGCCGAAGCGTTCTGATGAGCCGGCCCTTGGGGGCTACACCCGCCGAAGCATTATAAGATATAAGGCAATTATAAGTCCCAGGTTGCTGCAGGCAGGACAACCCAACACTTGGGGGCTACACAGTCGAAAATGGTATTTGCAAAGCACCAAGTTATCATGGATAATCTCGGAGCTTGGGGGCTATAGGTAATATGGACATATCAAAAACTTTGAGTAGAATTTTCAAGATATTAAATATCGAGTTCAGCTGTTAGACCCGGCGTCACCAACACTTATGACCTGATGTTAGCAAAAGATCATAAACCCGCTAGAGTTTATATAAGCCGCCCTGCTTCACAACAATGGAAGTCCGGTTCTACATCAGATGGATTTTCATCCCAATATTTATCAAGTCAGCAGGATTCTAGTTATTTAACTTGAAGTCACCAACGATAATGACCCAGCATCATCAATGATTATGACCCGACGGAGATAACCCGCCAAGAGAATTGGAAGCCGAGTCAATGGCATATGGGCGTTCTATTCTCAATATTTTCCAAAAGACATTGACAAGCAAGATGATTATCAAGACGACTCATTCATATGGAGAAAAGCCCCGGATTTCTGAGAAGCCATTTTACAAGCCGGCCAAAGGAGCAAGCCGGCCACTTAACATATTTGTTACTCTTATTTCAGGAGCTTACCATGAATAAATTCAAGCTAACCTAGGGGATAATGACGGGGATATACCCCATGGTATGACCCGACCTGGCGACTCACAGGAGACCCGGCCGAAAACATGACATCTTATTTATGACCCGGCAAGCGGGTCACAGGATGACCAAGCCCAAGACCCGGCGGGTGAGCCGGCGCCACGCGGCTCACAAGAGAAGGCCCATAGGAGAAGGCCCACAAGAGAGAAGGATACCCTTAAAGGAAATAAGACCCGGAGTAGGATTCGTGAGAGACTAGTCCTAATCCCACTCCTAGTAGGACTCATTTGATTTTGAATCGGTTGAGACATGCGGACCATGCCTCTTGGGCAAGATGACTAAAACCCCGTTTTCCGGCTTGATGGAACGGGCAAGTGACTTATTGGAAATGATACATGTTGATGTATACGGTCCAATGAGTGTTGTAGCGTGTGGTGGATATCGTTATTTTCTCACCTTCACTCATGATTTGAGTAGATATAGTGTGTATTTACTTAATAAAACAAGGTTCAAACAAATTCAGAGTGAAGTTTAAGATCATCGTGACAACAAGGTAAAAATGTCTGCGATATGATCGTGGAGGTGAATATCTGAGTTACGAGTTTGGCATACAACTTTAGACAATGTGAAAGTTGTTTCACAACTCATGCCACCTAGAACACCATAGTGTCATTGTGTGTCCGAACGTCATAGTCGTGCTATATTAGATATGGTTCATACTATGATGTCTCTTATGGTTTTGCCACTATCATTTTGGGGTTATGCATTAGAGACAACTACATTCACTTTAAATAGGGCACCATCTAAATCCGTTGAGATGACACCATATGGTTTGGCAGAAACCTAAGCTATCATTTCTCAGAGTTTGGAAATGCGACACTTATGTGTCATAAGCTCGAACCCAAAGTGGAAAAGTGCATCTTCATAGAATATCCTAAGAACCGTTGGGTATACCTTCTATCTCAGATCCGAGTGCAAAGTGTTTTTTGCTGAAAATGGGTCCTTTCTTGAGAAAGAGTTTCTCTCGAAAGAATTGAGTGGGAGGAAGATATAACTTGATGAGGTTATTGAACCTTTGTTTCAACCAGAGAGTAGCGCAATGTAGAAAGATGTTTCTGTAGAGCCTATGTCAGTTGAAGAGGAAGTTAATGATGATGATCATGAAGCTTCGGATCAAGTTACTATCGAACCTCGTAGGTCGACAAGGACGCGTACTACTCCTGATTGATACGGCAATCCTGTCTTAGAGGTCATGTTGTTGGACAACGATGAACCTACGAACTATGGAGAAAGACATTAAAAAGATGAAGCATATGAGGCAAACTCAATTCCATTTTTTGTAGTTTTGTTTTGTAAAACCAAACTAGTGAAAAACAAGAAACTAAGATTTGATTGCAAGATCAAAAGATATACCTTCAAGCACTCACCTCCCTGGCAACGGCACCAGAAAAGAGCTTGATGTCTACTATGCAACCTTCTTCTCGTAGACTCGTGTTGGGCCTCCAAGCGTAGAGTTTTGTAGGGCAGTGGCAATTTTACCTCAAGTGGATGACCTAAGGTTTATCAACCTGTGGGAAGTGCAGGATGAAGTTGGTCTCTCTCAAACAACCCTATAATCAAATACAAGAAGTCACCTGTGTTCCCAACACACCCAATACAATGGCAAATTGTATAGGTGCACTAGTTCGGCGAAGAGATGGTGATACAAGTGTAATATGGATGGTAGATATAGGTTTTTGTAATCTGAAAATATAAAAATAAAAAGGTAACTGATGATAAAAGTGAGCACAAATGGTGTTGCAATGCTTAGAAACAAGGCCTAGGGTTCATACTTTCACTAGTGGAATTTCTCTCAACAATATTACATAGTTGAATCATATGAAAATACCTCTCGTGCGACAAAGAGTTCACTCCAAAGTCACAAATAGCAGAGAACTAACGAACAAATTATTGTAGGGTATGAAACCACCTCAAACTTATCTTTTCTGATCAATCTTATGAGCTATCCCTATAAGTGTCACGAACAGCCCTAGAGTTCATACTAAAATATCACCTTAAGACAGACATCAACCAAAACCCTAATGTCACCTAGATACTCCAGTGTCACCACGAGTACCCATGGACTTGATTATACGAGATGCATCACACAATTTCAGATTCATCATGTTCAATCCAACACAAAGAACTTCAAAGAGTGCCCCAAACTTTATACCGGAGATTGGAGACGAAAAAATGTGCCAACCCCTATGCATAGATTCCCAAGGTCACGGAACCCGCAAGTTGATCACCAAAACATACATCAAGTGGATCAATAGAATATCCCATTGTCACCATGGATATTCCATCGCAATCCATACATAAAGTGTTCTCAAATCCTTAAAGACTCAATCCGCTAAGAAAACTTCAAAGGGAAAACTCAATTCATCACAAGAAGATAGAGAGGGGAAAACTCTATATGATTCATCTATATTAATAAAGCTCGCGGTACACCAAGATCGTGCCATCTCAAGAACATGAGAGAGAGAGAGAGATCCAACACATAGCTACTGGTACATACCCTCAGCCCTGAGAGTGAACTACTCCATCCTCGTCATGGAGACTGCCGGGATGATGAAGATGGCCTATGGTGATGGTTTCCGCCTTTGGCAGGGTGCCGAAACGAGCTCCTGATTAGTTTTTCGTGGCTACAGAGGCTTGCGGTGGCGGAACTCCCGATCTAGGATTCTTTCCGGAGGTTGTAGTATTTATAGGATTATTTGGCGTCGGTCTCACGTCAAGGGCATGCTCGAGGAGTACACAAACCACAGGGGCGCAGCCTACGGGGGCGCCCAGCAGGCTTGTGGCCTCCTCGTCCACTTCCTGGCCCAGCTCTTTGCTCTAGTATTTTTTATATTTTCCAAAAATATTCTCCGTAAATTTTCAGCCAATTCTGAGGACTTTTATTTCTGCACAAAAACAACACCAGATAGTTCTGCTGAAAATAGTGTCAGTCCAGGTTAGTTCTAATAAAATCATACCAAAATCATATAGAACTATTGTAAACATGACATGAATACTTCATAAATGATAGATACGCTGGAGATGTATCTGTAACCCATGTGGCCCATGTGCCTCGCATGGGCCTCGGTCGTGAGAAATTGCCAATTCGAGCGTAGCTCGGGAGATGGGCCTAGAGATGCTTTAAAGTTCGTGCGATGCAGGACTAGTAGTGTATGCAGGCAACCAATCATGTTATTTTCCTCCCGCAAGGGCCTGGTTGGGTCCAATGCAGCCGACCAAACGCACCCTATACGGTGCTTGTTGTGACGTAATATCGGGCGTGGCTATACCTCACTTCAAGCGAGTCCAATGGAAGACTCTTCTCAAGGGAGGCGCTAGATAGATCGGCTGTTCAGTAAATAAGCAAAAAAATTTGATTAAATTAATCCACGAGTAAATCGCTAGCATGGCATTAATATAAATAAAGACATGTTGATATTTGATCACATAAACACATGCTACGCTAACAGCAGATACGTCTATGTATAACACTAGTAGTGCCAAGAAAGAAATAGACAAGAGCGGGATAAATGTGTTATACTCTCCAATAGCTAGTTGGTTACCGCAGCGGTGGCGGCAACCTCCTTGACTGCCTTCTTGTCAGCAGCATTCTTTTCGATGGTGGCACGTTCGGCGTTAGTGGGCATGGTGATGATGAACACGACTCGGACATAGACGATGAAGTGGACACCAATGAACGGCGGTGAGCATTCGCGTAGGATCGCTCCCCAAAAACCTAATCACCCCTCTCCCATATAGGATCCAAAGAGTAGAAGTTTTGGAGGCCTATTCTCCCATCTACCGTGTACATGGTGAATGGGACAGGGTCTCCGGTGGCAGCGGCAGCAAAAGGAATGACATGGGCAGTTCATGTGGAGCAGATGTGATATGTTCTCGTGGCGGCTAGGGTTGTCCGATCCCTCGCATATATATCCACTCCTAGGAGGAGAGACGTGGGATGGACCCATGTCCAGGTCGGTGACAGCCCATGATCCGACGTCTCATATCATGGCTCGGCATAAAAAACTCTTCGTTCCTGACCGGTAAAAATAAGTGTGGCGTGGCATGGGATTGAGTCGTGGAGTGGCGAGGCGGGTGGCGGAGGAGGAGTGTGCGAGGACCACTTCCCTTCTGAAACTCCAATAGCATGTGGATGAGAATCCTTTATAAGGAGGTCCAACTCCTTCTCCACTAGTGGGGTGGTACTAAACTTTCCACTGTCCCCTTGTCATGACACCTACACGGGCCCTTAGAGATTTTAGAAAATTTTAGAGGGGCCTAAAACCCACCCCATATTTCAACAATCCCCCACCGGATCTTGAGGGCCCATTATGTCCTTTGTTTCAATCACTTTGTTGATATACCAGTATTTCAATGAAGACCTGTTAAGGTTGAACTTCACCTAGAGAATGTAGCTACACTCCTTCAGAACTGAACAATCTACTATGTCTTGAATTATCAGGTTGGCAGAAAGAATATTCACCACATGTCTTACTAGTACTAGGCGCCGAAGGCTAACCCCTCGGGTGGAGCATATTAGTCACACTCATGTCCTGTTCATGAGCTTGCTGGAGATCACCCCAATATTGTAGACTGTGACCAGCAGTCGGGCTCATCTAGGTGTGTTCCTCCAAACATCGCTCTGTAGGATAGCATCTTGCTTATATGTAAGCCTTAGAACACATTAAGATAGTAGTCAACCTACAATATAGTTTCCAAGAGTATTGCATCTCCAACGGAGTGGGTTAGTAAAGTTACTCTCCTCATTTCACAACTAGCTTGTTTTCCTAGGTGCTAATTCAAAGGATCTTCGATCACATAGGTTGGGTTATTACCATGGAAACTCATGTGGGTCTCATACCCATCTCCCTTGATGCATTATCTATCACAACACATGATAGCCCTTTAGTAAAGGGATCTGCCAGATTCTTACCCGTTTGGATATAATCCAATGTTATCACTCCGGAGTTTCTTAAATGCCTAACAACTTTCACTCTCATTCTTATGTGTTTGTTGTACTTCATGTTGTCCTTTGAACTCTTTACGTTGACAATAAAATGTTTGATTATCGCTGTTCATAAGGATAGTCAGACCTGGCTTCTCAACTAGTGGCAAGTCCATCAAAATATCTGAAAGAAATTCTGCTTCGACACCAGATGTGTCTAATACTGTTAATTCTACTTCCATTGTCGAGCTCGTTAAGATCATTTGCTTGCAAGACTTCTAGGAAATAGCACACCTCCAAGGGTAAATATATACCCAGTAGTGGCCTTCATCGCATCAGCATCAGAGATCCATGCATCACTATACCCTTTAAGTACCGATGAGTATCCGATATAGTGAAGTCCATGGTTCACAATACTTTCAAATGGCGCATAATTCTTTCAGCAACATGCCAATGCACATCACCCAGATTGGCAACAAACCAGCTCAGTTTGCTCATGGGAAACGCGATGTCACGCCTCGTTGCGCTCGCTAGATACATTAGTGAACCAATAATTTGAGACTATCTCAATTGATCTTTAGTCGTGCCTTTCAACTTTCGAATCAGCACACTAGGATCATATGGCATTTGAGAAATTTTGTAGTCCGGATATCCAAAACGACTCAAAATCTTCTCACCATAATGGGATTGCAGAAGTGCAATCCCACCCTCATCATCTCTCAATAGATTGATGTTCAATATGACATCAACAACCCCAAGGTCCTTCATCTCAAAGATCTAAGACAAGAATGACTTAACCTCCTCAATCACTTTGAGGTTGGTTCTAAATATCAACATGTCATCAACATACAAGCACAGTATAACTCCTTCACCCCCACCATGGCGATAGTATACACATTTGTCAGCTTCGTTAATGAAGCCAATAGATGTTAGAGTTGTATTAAACTTCTCATGCCATTGCTTAGGTGCTTGTCTTGGGCCACATAAAGATTACAGCAACTTACACACCTTTCCTTCCTGACCATCTATCACAAAGCCATCTGGTTGTTGCATATAGATTTCCTCATCTAACTCTCCATTCAGGAAAGTTGTCTTACCATCCATCTGGTGGATGAGAAGACCATTCGAAGCCACCAACAAGAGTAGTACTCGAATGGTGGTCCGTCTGGCCATAGGTGAATAAGTATTGAAGAAATCTTCTTCTTCTTTCTAGGCATAACCCTTGGCCACAAGCCTAGCGTTGTACTTTTCAATCGTACTATCAGACCTAAGCTTCTTTTTGAACACCCACTTACATCCCAATGGTTTGCAACCATAGGTACGTTCAGTAATCTCCCATGTCCCATTAGACGTGATGGAGTTCATCTCACAATGGACCACATCTTTCCAGTAGTCAGTATTTGGAGATGCATAGAAATAGAAGTGTGATTATCATCTACGAGGTACACGAGGAAATAATCACCAAAGGTCTTTGTAGTCCTTTGTCTCTTGCCCCTACCAGGGGTTTCCTTGTCATCATCCTCGGGATTTTCATCATGTATTTGTTCATAATATTCCATAGGAATGGCAGGCTCGGGAATCTCCTCAGATTTGCTAGAAGTGCTTTGCATATCTCTCTTGGGAAAATATCCTAAGAATGTAGCATCCTTAGACTCCATAATTGTACCGACCTTCTCATCAGGTACCTCAGATTTCACCATTAGAAATCAATAGCCAATGTTATTCTTAGCATAACCCAAATTAACGCAGTCCACGTGTCGGCGTTCTGGGAATGGGGCTACCCAAACCTTCCTGCATGTGGGCCGGGGCGTGACCCACCTCTTTAACCTGGCATGGCATTACTCAAGGTAGCCCTCGCGAGGATCCCGGACTCGCGAGGAAGAACAGCATCAAGACTAGCATGGATGGACCTCCTCGGGCCCCTTCTGAGCGGCGGAGATCTTTATGTAGAGCCCGGCTTTAGGATTCAAAGGTGACGCAAGGAAGAACATGCGCGCGCCAGCGCGCCAGCCAGCACAGTTTCTTCTTTCGTGCAAAGGGAGCAGGGATGTACGCGGGTTCCCAAAGCGCCGCCGAAAGGTTTCCTTTTCGGTGCAATGAGACCACGACCATGAGCCTCGCTGGACAGATGTCATCGCCAAGCCCACCACTTCATCACCAACAACTACTTTCATGCGAAGACCACCTTTGGACGGGGGTGGATGTACTCCTATCCCCCTTAAAAATTGGTCGTTTTGGGACCCCTTCCCGCCATTGTGATAAGGGAAGATGGCCCAGGACGCCACTATATATAGAAGCTAGGTCACATCGTAGAGAGGATCCCGGATCCAACACTTAGCCATTCCGTGCAACACACGAGATAGTGAGCCAAGAACACACCTTGAGCGCCCTCACGAGGCTCAAGTGCATTGTACTAGTTCATCCACCCAAACCTCCACGAGAGGCAATCCACCGAAGTAGGAGTAGGGTATTATGCTTCACAGCGGCCCGAACCTGGGTAAATTGTCGTGTTCATCTTCTTCCTCGTCATCGTGCGAGTTTGCCATCATATCCATCGAGTAGTGAGATAGGTTGGGTGAGGCCACGGGAAACCTTCACACATGCTCCTGTGTTTGAACCTTAAGGGTTTTGCGGAGCCCGAAATCTGACATTTGGCACGCCAGGTAGGGGCGTGTCAAAGCATCCCCGCTCTCAGCAGCTATCAGCCCTTGTTCAGCAACTCCATGGTGGGCAAGATCCTCGACGCCGGCCAGCCCATGGCGCACAGGGCCAGCCGTTCGGTCGCCTGCATCCTTGGCGGATCCCAGGCCCTATCCTTGAACTGTCAAGTCAAGAAATTGCTCCGCCACGCGGGTGCGGTCCGGCCACAGCCCGAGCTCACGCCGCCCCGGGCGTGGCCAGAGATTGACATCACCTTCCGCCTCGACAACCACCCTAAGGAGACAACGGCCGCCGAGGTGCTCCACATGCTATGCATGCCCACCATAAGTGACGTCACTTTCTCCAGGAGTCTCACCGAGGGCGGCGCTGGCCTCAACATCATCTCCATGGAGTCTTTCGACACACTGCAGTTACCCTGCAGCCGGTTTGTGCCTTCGGGGCCCTTCGCCGGGGTGGTCGAAGGATCTGTCGTTCCCGTAGGCCAGGTGTGCCTCCCCGTAACCTTCGGCACCCAATCCAACTCCTGCACCGAGCAGTTCAACTTCGACGTCACCCACATCCACCTTCCATACAATGCAATACTCGGCTACCCCACGCTCACCTGGTTCATGGCAGTGACGCACCCAGGCTACAACATCATCAAGATGCCCTGGAGCGCCGGCATCCTCACAATCCAGAGAAGCATCAAGGACGCGTCACACGCGCTCGGGCTCGCCCACAAGGCGGCAGCAGTGGCACGCACCAGCGCCGAGGGCGTCGCGCAAGCCGCTGGAGACTCCGGGGGTGTCCTCGACATCACGCTAGTAAAAAAGAAGCAGTTGTTCTCCCAGAGCCGGGCAGAGACGAAGCGAGTGCGAGTGGACGAAGAAAACCCTGGTCCTACCTTCACCATTGGCGCCGACCTGACCCGGGATCAATAGGTGGCATTGGTGGTGTTCGTGCGCACGAACAAGGACGCATTCGCATGGAGCGCCTCCGATCTGGTGGGGGTCCCGAGGGATGTGATCGAGCACCACCTCATGGTGTGCCCGAATGCCCACCTAGTTAAGAAAAGGTGAGAAGGAAAGCACCGGAGAAGTAGGCGTTCATTGCCCAAGAGGTCGGCAAGCTAAAGGAGATTGGTGTCGTCCGGGAGGTACACCACCCGGAGTGTCTTGCCAACCCGGTGGTCATCCCAAAGAAGTGCGGGAAGGAGCATATGTGCGTCGACTTCACAAGCCTCAACAAGGCTTGCCCAGGACTCTTTACTGCTACCACGTATTGACCTGATCGTGGACTCCACCGCGGAATGGGCTACCATCAGATCCAAATGGCAGTGGAGGATGTCGAGAAGACTACTTTCCTCACCTCGTGCGGGGTATTCTATTACACATGCATGCCCTTTGGGCTGCGAAACGCCGGGGCAATCTTCCAGAGACTGATGCACATCACCCTAGGGCCACAACTCGGGAGAAACGTGGAGGCTTACATCGATGACATCATGGTGAAGTCCAAGGAGGCCATGACCCTAATCAAGGACTTGGAGGAGATATTCGCTAGCCTGAGGGAGCTAAACGTGAAGCTCAACCCCGGAAAGTGTGTCTTCAGGGTCCCCTCGGGCAAGCTTCTCAGTTTCCTTGTGTCACACCGGGGAATCGAGGTGGAACCCGGAGAAGATCAAGGCCATAAGCAAGATGAGCGTGCCCCGGAGCCTCAAGGAGATGCAGAAGTTGGCAGGTTGCATGACCTCCCTGGGGCGTTTCATACCCAAGCTAGGCGAGTGGGCCTTGCCATTCTTCAAGATCATGAAAAGGAAGGGGGCCTTTGACTGGACCCCAGAGGTAGACGCTGCCTTTGAGGAGCTCAAGCAGTAGCTCACGAGCCCACCGGTGATGGTGGCGCCTCGCCCTCGGGAGCCTTTGCTGCTATACCTGGCTGCCACCCCCCACTCCGCTAGCGCCGCATTGGTGGCAGTCAGGGAAGGGCAGGCCAACACCCGCATCACATCCCCGAGCACAAGCGGGTCCCTAGGCATGGAGCAAGGAGGCTCGCAAGATTCCAAGAAGCCCGTTTCTCCCCAGGACAGACCTCCTGAGGCCATCGTCGCTCAGGAGGCCCTCGAAGCGCATGACCCTCCTGAGGCCCCATCTACTCCAATGGCCCTAGAGATATCTAATCCTCATGAGGTCTCGACCACTCCAACAGCCCTCGGGGCACCCAAGCTTCATGAACCCACCGCGAAACAGGACACCACAGAAGACCTCACCCTCGTCAAACACCTAGTCTACTATGTCAGCACAGTGCTTTGGGACGCATGCTCATGCTACCCCATGCAGCAGAAGCTCCTCCTAGTGCTCCTTGTCGCTTCGAGAAAGTTGCACCACTATTTCCAGGGGCATCCCATCAAGGTCGTGTCTGCATACCCCCTGGAGAAGGTCTTGCGCAACCCCATTGCGGTAGGAAGGGCCGTAGAATAGAACATCGAGCTGCAGGCCTTCAACATAGAGTTCAGCTCCACCAGGGTTATCAAAGGGGCGGCCCTGGCGGACTTCATGGCGGAGTGGACAGACGCCCCTGACCGGGGGCTGGACGGGAGCCAGTCCCTCACCCCCAGTGACGAGACACCAGAAGGCTGGACCATGCACTTTGACGGAGCATTCACGCGCATGGGAGCAGGGGCGGGGATCGTTCTCACCTCCCCGGCAGGAGACAAGCTCAGGTATTCTATACAACTCTGTTTCCAGCGTGGGGAGAAGGTCACCAACAACATCGCTGAGTATGAGGGCCTCATTGTGGGTCTCAAGGCAGCAGCGGCTTTGGTGGTCCGATGCCTCTCCGTCATGGGCGACTCTCAGCTCCTCGTCAAATTCTCCAACAAATAGTATACACTCAAGGACGAGCATTTGGAGGCATACTTAGACGAGGTACCTAAGATTGAAAAACGTTCTCAAGGCTTGGAATTGCAGCACGTCCCGCGCGGCGCAAATAAGGAAGCCGATGACATCGCCAAGAGGGCGTCGCGGCATGAGCCATAGGAGCCGGGTGTCTTCGAGGAATGGCTCTTCAAGCCCTCCACAACGCCGCCTTCTCAGGACCCGGCACCGCGAAGTGGGAAGTCCCCCTGGCGCCACCCATGGGGGCTCCAGACTACGACCCAACCTCAGGAGCCCAACTGCTCCTGGCACTGCAGCCTCAGGACGATGACTCGATGCAGGAGCTCAAGGCATACATGCTTCACGACATGCTGCTGGAAAAGGAGGAAGACGTGGAGTGCAGAACATGGCAGGCCACGACTTACTACCTGCGAGACGGCAAGTTGTACCGCAGGCGCCCGAACGACGTCTCGCTGTGGTGCATCTCCAAGGAGCAAGGGTGTGAACTACTAGCAGACATCCACAGAGGAGACTTCAGGCACCACTCCTTGTCGCGCACGCTTGCAGGGAAGGCGTTTCAGTCGGGCTTGTACTGGCCCTCAGCGCTCAACGACTCCATCGAGCTGGTCCGGTCTTGCGAGCCTTACCAATTCCATGTCAAGCAGAACCACCAGCCCGCCCAAGGCCTCCAGACCATCCCGCTCTCCTGGCCTTTTGCGGTCTGGGGGCTGGACATACTAGGGCCCTTCCCGCAGGTAGCGGGCGGGTACTGCTACCTCTACGTTGCCATCTACAAATTCACCAAATGGGCCGAGGTGGAGCCGGTGCGCTCCATCCTGTCTGGATCCGCCGTCAAATTCATCAAGGGCATTGTGAGCCACTTCGGCATCCCCAACCGCATCATCACCGACAACGGTTCGCAGCTTCCAAGCAGCCTTTTCAAGTCTTATTGCGCTAACCTTGGAATGCAAATTTTATATGCCTCGGTAGCCCATCCCAGGAGCAACGGCCAAGCAGAGCACGCCAACATGGAGGTTCAGCGAGGCCTCAAGACAAGGAGCTTCAAGAAGAAGCTGGAGGCTTGCGACAGGGGCTGGGTCGATGAGCTCCAGTCCATGTTGTGGTCCATCCACACCACTATGACTAAGCCCACCGGCAAAACCCCCTTCTTCCTCGTCTGTGGAGCCGAAGCCATCCTCCCTCATGAGGTCAAGCACCGATTTCCCCGGGTAATGGCATTTGACGAGGAGCGTCAGTATGCCGCGCGGGAGACGGACCTCTTAATTGGGGAGGAATCTTGTCACCAAGCCTTGCTCCGAGATGCAAGGTATCAACAAGCGCTGCAGTGCTACCACTGTTGCAACTTCCGTTCCAGGACCCTTGAAATCGGTGACCTCATCCTCAGGCGGGTTCTCTCCAGGGAGGTCTTGCACAAGCTCTTGCCCATGTGGGAGGGCCTGTTCAAGGTCTTTCATGTCTCCAGGCCAGGTGCAGTGCGCTTGGAGACTTGGGATGGGGTCCCCATCCAGAATGCCTAGAACATCCAGCACCTCCGAAGATTCTACCCGTGACACTCTCACGTAATAATGAGCAGGCTGTATACACCCGGAGCCCCCCGAGGACGCGGAGGGGTTCCTCCCATGCAATGTGGTAGCCATAGCTCTGCACTGGCAGAGAATCAACACTGCCCATCAATGGCTATGCACATGCAACGTGGATGCCCTACTCTTAGTGATGGGGGAAGACAAAGACTAGTCTAGGTGCCAGACGTGGCTGTTATTTGCTCTTCTCGCATTTGAATTTGCCAACTTTCCTGGAAAAAACTTGGGGTTTTTCAGATCATGTTTTCAAGAAATGGGTCAAGGATTCATGTTCATCGCCATCACCCATCTCAAGTTTTTCTCTCTTCAGGACGGGCACTCACCTGCTCCCTTCCTCCTCGCACCTCGCGAGCGGGGTCTGGGGGGCACGGTGCTCGCACCTCGCCAAGGCCTTGGTGTCCGGATCCTCGTGTGGTACTCCCGGACAAGTTAGCAGGCGCACGACGCTTCATACTCGCTCGGGGGATCCACTCATGGCCCAACGCGCCATCTCGGGTCCTCGGGAGGCCCACTCCACTCGAGGACGGAACAAAAAATTCTTCTCTTTGGGAGCTGCTCGAGCGTTAAAGGGGGCTACTGCGTAGCATGCCACATGAGCCTTACCTATCATATAGCCACCAGCAGCCTCGATGTCGTCCTTGGTGATCTGGTCAGCATCACGGGTGTTGGGGCCTCGCCTCGTGGTTTGCATCCTTGGTGATCTGGCCATAAACCAGGTCGGTAGGGAAATGTGCGGGAATGGGACTCCTGAGCAGCATGCCTCAGGATCCTTATCGGTCATAAAGCCACTAGTAGCCTCGATATCGTCCTTGGTGATCCGGACAGCATTGCGGGTGTTGAGGCCTCGCCCTGCGGTTGTGTCCTTGGCCAGATGCAACCGCGGTGGTGAGGAAATGTGCGGGACTGGGGCCTATAGACGCAGAGTGCCGAAAGGCCTCCCAACTTACATCACTTGCAAGAAGGAGAAGACCGCGGGACGCCACGATTCACCAAGCTCCATGACCACACCTTCCCTGGATCCTACGACGGGCACGCCAAGCTAAGTACCCTAATCATAATCAGAAGGCCGCCTTGAGTAATGAAAATGCGAAAACCAGGACACATAACAAAGACACTGACAAAAGGGGGCTTACACCCAAGTTCATTACATGCCCGCAGGGCCTTTCTTGGTCTTTAGTTGGAGGGGCCGGCAAAGGAAGAGAAAGCCCCCTGCAGGGGCTGCTGCTTCAGGGGCTCCGGGGCCCGTGCTTCGGCGCTCAGCCGGAGTCCTCCTCCTTCTTCACGGGCCCATGAAGGCATGCCGGTGTGGAGGCTTCTAGGGCGAAGGAGCGGCGCCATGACAGCTGGCGACCCCCCGAGGTTCGAGCCTGGCGGCGTGGTGGCGCATCATAGCTGTTGTTGTCACTATCGCTGCTATCGCTCAAACTCCCATTGGAGGGGGTATCGTTGTCGCTACCACTGGAGGAGTGGCGCTCATCGCGAAGGGCAAGCTCATCTCCAAGATCGCCGCGATCGGCGTCTTCCGGGCAGCACCCCAGGCGTTCACCCTTGCCACAGAAGACCTTGACAAAGAGCGTCACCTCCCCGTCGAACTTGAAGTGGAGGGTGTGCCTCCCCATCAGGCCGCGGGCGCGGGCAAACGTTTGCCACCCGCAAACCAGGTACACGTAGCCCCTTGGGGTGACCTCGACCTCCACTCATGACACTGTGCTGCTGCAACCGTCGGCCATAGGCCATTGGGCCCCCTGGCCGGCAAGGCCCCCGCAAAGGAATTAGGGAGTTGGAGCCAGACGGCCTCCGGCCTCTCCACCCACACCACGAACTCCCAGGCCGTGTCGGCTGTATGGAGCCGCAGACGTGGTGGCAGGGCCGCTATGACCGCCCTCCCACCACGGGTGCCACTGCTTCGACTACCATGTGCGCCCACGCCGGTTGGGCTCGTGCCACGGCCGCCGATGACAACCCCAGACCGTGTTGGGGTATGACCGCGCCCTCGGGAAGCCGCCGCGAACGTCGCGACATACTTCTAGGGACAGCCATGGCCCCTCTTGGGAGACGGTGGAGTCGGGCTATCCTCAGGGGCCTTCCCCTTCTTGGCGGCGGAATGCTTCCTTGCGGGAGCCATGATTGGGAGAGCGACGCCTTGGATATTGGAAGGCAAAGAAGACAAAGGTGTTGCGAGGGTTTTCTCCCCCTCGCTGGCTTATGCACAGCCAGGGGCCAACCGATGCCCCCTCATATCCCGCGAGTCGTGCAGCCTCTGAAGGGTCACATCCGCATGGCCCAATGAGGGAAGGACTAGGCGACATCAGCATTCAAAGGAAGGTAATAATGGTCGGCGCTGTGCGCAGGCGTCACATCGGTTTGACCCATGACGGTTCTTGGCGCCTTCGGGGACAGGGAGCATCGTCGCGTAGGCGTCCAACGTGTGCAAAACATGGCCCGCAGGCGTTTGAGGCCCGCAGCGCTTCGGGCTATCCTCAGAGCTTCGCTCTGAGGCCATCCCGAGCGCGCCTTGGGCCTGGGGGCTACTATCGGTGTTCTGGGAACGGGGGTACCCAGACCTGCCTGCCTGCGGGCCGGGGCGTGACCCACCTCTTCAACGTGGCGTGGCGTTACTCAAGGCAAGGCCCTCGCGAGGACCCCGGACTCGCGAGGAAGAACTGCATCAAGATCAGCAAGGATGGACCTCCTTAGGCCCCCTCCTGAGCAGGAGAGCTCTCTATGCAGAGCCTGGCCTCAGGAGTCAAAGGTGACGCAAGAAAGGACACCAGCGCGCCAAGCGGCGCAGTTTCCTCTTTCGTGCAAAGGGAGCAGGGATGTACGCGGGTTCCCAAAGCGCCGCCCAAAGGTTTCTGTTCCGGTGCAACGAGACCATGACCACAAGCCTTGTAGGACAGATGTCATTGCCGAGCCCACCACTGCATCACCAACAGCTACTTTGCAGGAGAAGACCACCTTTGGGCAGGGGTGGATGTACTCTTTTCCCCCTTCAAAATTGTCCATTGTGGGATCCCTTCCATCCATTGTGATAAGGGAAGAGGGCCCGGGCCGCCGCTATATAGAAGCTAGGTCACTCCATAGAGAGGATCCCAGATCCAACACTCAGCCATTCCGTGCACCACCACGAGATAGTGAGCCAATAACACACCTTAAGCGCCCTCACGAGGCTCAAGCACACTGTACTAGTTCATCCACCCAAACCTCCACGAGAGGCAATCCACCAAAGCAGGAGTAGGTTATTACTCTTCACAGCGGCCCGAACCTGGGTAAACTGCCGTGTTCATCTTCTTCTTCGTCATCGTGCGAGTTTGCCGTCATATCCATCGAGTAGTGAGCTAGGTTGGGTGATTCCATAAGAAACCTTCGCACACACCCCTGTGTTCGAACCTTAAGGGCTTTGCGGAGCCGGAAATCCGACACCACGGTCTTCGACCAAAGCTTACACTTTTTGGGGATCGGCAAATTAACTTTCGCCAAAGAGCCCCAAGTACGTTAGTAGGAGGGTCTTGTTCTTGTTTTCGACAACTGCTCATAGGAGTGACCTCATTGTCCTTTGTCGGAACCTTATTAAGGACATGACATGAAGTCAATATAGCCTCCCCCCACCATGCCTTGGATAAACCCGATGTATCTAACTTGACGTTAATCTGGGATGAATAGGGAGGTGTTCTCTCAAGAATAATACCAAGTTCCGCACTCAAAGAATCAAATTCACTAGAGAAGTACTCTCCACCATGATCTTACCGCACTTGTTTAATTTTATTTTCAAGTTGATTCTCAACTTCTGCCTTATAGATTTTATAGTGTAGAGCCTCATCTTTAGTATTTAACATATACACATATCAATATCTAGCGGAATCATTTATTAATGTCATGAAATATTCTTTCCGCCTTTAGTCAAAACACCATTCCTCTCCCAGAGATCATAATGTATGAGTTCTAATGGTGCCAAGTGTCTCTCATCCATAGCCTTATGAGGCTTGCGAGGTTGCTTAGCATGCACACACAAGAATGGCACTTAGAACCTTTGGCTAAAGTGAAACTCGAGATTAAATTCATTTTTACTAGACACAACATAACACTGAAACTAATGTGACAAAGACGTGAATGTCAAACTTCAGATTCATTAACACTTGAATGAATATTGTTCATGGCTTCATTACAAAAATCTACAAGGGAAAGGCAGAACAGACCTCCGCATTCATAAACTTTTCCAAAAAAAGTCCATATTTTGTAACAACTACTTTATTAGACTCAAATACCAACTAAAACCCTTCTCTACATAGAAGGGATCCACTAACGAGATTCTTCTTGATGGCAGGGACATGTTGCATGTTCTTCAGGTGCACGATCCCTCCCGAAGTAAACTTCAGATCGATCGTACCAACACCAAGAACAAAAGCACTCATGACATTCCCCATCAATACGGACATGTGGGATATGACCTAGTAAGAAGAAAGCAATGAAATGTCAGCGCACACATGAATATTTGCACCTGCGTCCACCTACCAATCGGTGGATTCACAAACTGAAAATACGTTAAATAATTTACCGTACCTAGATGCACCAGTTTCATTGTTGTCCATAGTCATATTGGCAGACTTGGAGTCCGACCCTAGATTCTTGTACCTAGTTGGTCACTTGTTGGCCCAATGTTCATCCAAACCACAAGTGAAGCATCCATCTTCCTTCTTATTCTTCTTGAAGGTCTTCTTACCCTTCTTCTGAAAGTCCATATTTTGTTGGAGAATTCTTTCCCTTAGAGTTCTTGCGATGTACCATATTGGCAAGAGAAGAGCTTTCCACCCCTTTTCCGTGTGAGTCCTTTGTTCTTGAGTTATGCTCAACACTCAGATGGCCGATGACATCTTCTACTGAGAATTCACGCCTATGATGTTTCAGAGTGGTAGCAAAGCTCCTTCATGAATTAGGGAGATTAGCAATTATACACCACACGACAAATTTGCATGGCATTACGCATTTAAGAAGCTCGAGATCCTTAGCGACGCATGTTATCTCATGATCATGTTCCAGTATAAAATAGTTCTCCACCATTCTGTAATCATGGAACTTCTCCATAACATACATCTCGCTCCCAGCATCGGTGGCCTTGAATTTAGATTCGAGTGCTTCCGACAAATCCTTGGCAACCAACACATGTAAATATACGTCAACCAACTTATCTCTGATCGCGCTAAGAACTACTCCGTGAAAGTAGATAGTGGCCTCCGTGAATGCCTTCTCCTATTTAGGAGTGATCATTCCTATGGGAGTAGCACCGGCAACCCGGAACACGTTCATTGACGTGAGCCATGAGGTAGTTTTGGTCTGCCAACGCTTAAAATATGTACCGGTAAACTTATCTGGTTTCAGTGCAGCAGCAAAACCATGATTCAAAAAGTTCCTACATAAAATAGGTTTTGGATTGCTGAGTAAATATGCAATTTTTTGATTAAATTAATCCACGGGTAAATCACTAGCATGGCATTAACAAAAATGACATGCTGATATTTGATCAGCAAGCACATACTACGCTAACAGTAGATACGTTTACGTATAACGCTGGTAGTGCTAAGACGGAAATAGACCAGAGCGGAATGAACGTTTATACCATCCAATAGGCCAGTTGGCCGTAGCAGCGCTGGTTGGAGCCTCCTTGGTCGCCTTCTTGTCAGCAGCAGTCTTCTTGACGGTGGCACGTTCGGTGTCGGTGGACATGGTGATGATGGAGACGACGCGGACGTAGACGATGACGTGGACGTGAACGAATGGTAGTGAGCAGTCACACAAGATTGCTCCCCAAAAACAAAATCTCCCCTCTCTCGTACAGGATCCAGCAAGGCGGTATTTTAGAGGTCTACACTCTCGTCTATCGTGTACACAGTTAATGGGACGGAGTCGCCGATGGCAGCAGCAAAAGGAACAACAGGTGTGGTTAGTGTAGAGCAGATGTGATCTGTTCTAGTGGTGGGTCTGGTAGGAGAGACGCGGACTCTCGATGACAGCCCACGATCCGATGTCTCAGGTCATGGAACTCACGACACGTCATGGTGAGGCGTGGCGAGGGAAGCGGCGAAGGAGGAGTACACAAGGACAACTTCTCTTCTCAAGCTCTAGCATGTGTAATATAAACTCTTATAAGGAGGTCCAACTCCTCCACTAGCGGGACGGTACTAAACTTCCCACCGTACCCTTGTCATGACACCTACATGGGCCCTTAGAGATTTTCAGAACACGCAGCCATTTTGTTTTTTTCTAAAATAAATTGTTTGTGTTATGCCTATCTTTTTTACTTTTTTATGCTTCCAAATATTTGAAATATAATAAAAAACACTTTATGTTAAAACATTTGAGAAAAATGTTAACTAAGCATTTGAAAAATGTTAAATGCATATAGAGAAAATATTTCTTATCTACGCAAAAAAAATGTCCATGAAAAAGTTGATCATGTATTTAAAAAATAATGTGAGCTTTAAAATTCTCACTAAAATTGGTGCAAACCACCCGATACAGATTGCACATACGATCGTATGACCAACTCATATGGCTTTCATTACAGACACACACATACTAGAGGGTGTTGTTGTCTTACATGAAACATTACATGAAATTCAATCAAAGAAACCATATGGGTTGTCCTCAAAGTGAACTTTGAGAAGCTGTATGACAACATTAGATAGGCATTCCTTTAACAGGTCTTATGTATGAAGGGCTTTGATGATTCCTGGAGTAAGCAGGTCGAGTCCTTTGTTCAGAAAGATAGCATAGGATTAAGGTAAATGATGACACAGGTCATTATTTCCAGATGTAAAAGGGCCTAAGATAGGGGATCTGATTCTCCTATTCTGTTCAACATAGTGTCAAATATGTTCACAGTTCTTATTGGCCGGGCTAAAGAGGACATGCAAGTAGGAGGACTCATACCACATCTAGTGAATGGTGGTGTGTTCATACTACAATACACAGGTAACATAATTATTTTCATGGAAGATGATCTAGTGAAGGCTAGAACTATGAAGTTAGTGCTACGAATTTTTGAGAAATTCTCGGGGATGAAGATCAACTTTACAAAAAGTGAATTGTTCATGAGAGCCAAAGATGAACAAGATACACGTAGACAAATTGCTTGAATGCCAATTGGGTACTACCATTCTGATATCTAGACATGCCAATCCATCATGGCCAGTCAATATGGAGTGGAATGTATAAGGATCAATTTTAAAAACAAAGTTGTTGGAAGGGTGAACTTACATCTTATGGCGGTCGGTTTGTTCTTATTAACTCAGTGTTAACAAGCATGCGATGTTCCTATTGTCTTTATTTGAAGTACTTGTAGGGGTACAAAAAATGTTGGACTCCTATCGATCATGATTTTTTGGCAATGTGATAAAATCAAGACAAAATACAAGCTAACTAAGTGGGACATTATATGTAGACCAAAAGACTAGGTGTCGGTGTCAAAAGTGGCAGACCTAGGGTAGGGTGTCCCGAGTTGTGGACCTTGGATCGACGGGTAATAGGGGACGAAGGAGACAGTCTTTACCCAGGTTCGGGTCCTCTTGAGGAGGTAAAACCCTACATTCTGCTTGATTATATTAATGTGGATGAGAGTTACAGAATTGATCTACCTCGAGATTGTATGAGCTAAAACCCTAGATGAGTCGACCTCCTCCTATGAACGAACCCCTCTGGTTTATATAGACACCAGGGGTACCTAGGGTTACACATAACTGGCCTCCAACCAGGGATAGATGCGCCGATCCGATCTTCAAGACTTGGAGGACACACCCATCTTTGGAGCTTTCTTTCTTGAACATGGGGTTGCCGCATAGTTCGTCCTTTCATAGAGCATCCCAACAAATCGGCCCATGGGAGAAGAGCCAACGGCTCGAGGACCCCTTAGTCCCAGACTCCCTAAGTAGCCCCCAAACTAGCCTCCAATGCCGAGCTAAATCATCGTCGGCATCTACACGGATCCAAAGTATTCGGCTAGTGAGGCGAGTTCCTCTATTCCTTTTGATTCATAGAAAAACAATTCGGTCACTGACAGGTTCCTAATACGTCTCCAACGTATCTATAATTTTTGCTTGTTCCATGTTGTTATGTTATCAATCTTGGATGTTTTACAATCATTTTATAAGAACTTTATATCATTTTTTGGGACTAACCTATTGACATTGTGCCAAAGTGCCAGTTGTTGTTTTTGACTTCACAGAAAATTAGTACCAAATGAAGGCCAAACACCATGAAAAAAGTTTGGAGAATTTTTTTGGACCAAAAGACACCAAATGGGCCAAACAACTACCAGCGAAGAGGCCCGAGGTGGCGATCACCCACCAGGGCGCGCTAGAGTCCCCTAGCACGGCCTAATTGGTGGTGCCCACCTCGAGACCCCCCTCAGCCTACTATCACCCCTATAAATTCTCAAATATTTGGAAAACCCTACAAGAGTCAATGAAATACAATTCTAGCCAACGCAAGTTCCAAAACCTCGAGATCCAATCGAACACCATCACGGAGAGGTTCATCTTCTTCACATGTGCCTCTTAGATGATGCGTGAGTAGTCCACCATAGACCTACAAATCCGTAGGTAGTAGCTAGATGGCTTCCTATCTCTCTTTTGATTCTCAATACAATGGTCTCTTGGAGATCTGTTTGATGTAATGACTTTTGAGGTGTGTTTGTTGGGATCGTATGAATTTTGAGTTCATGATCAGTTTCTATCCATGAATATTATTTGAGTCTTCTCTGATCTCTTATATGCATGATTACTTGTAGCCTCGTGTTTCTTCTTCGAATCTTTGGTTTAGTTAGGCCAACTAGATCGATTTTTCTTACCATGGGAAGAGGTGCTTTCTGATGTGTTCGATCTTGCAGTGTTCTTTCCCAGTGATAGAAGGGGCACCAAGACACCCATGTATCATTGCTATTAAGGATAACAAGATGGGGTATATTCCTACATGATTATATCTTGTCCACATCATGTCACTGTTCTTATTGCATTACTCCATTTCTCCACGAACTTAATACACTAGATGCATGCTGGATAGAGGTCAATGTGTGGAGCACTAGAAGTAGATGAAGAATCATTTCGGTCTACTTATATCGGGCGTGATGCCAATATAATGATCATTGAATGGATATTTTCATGATTATTTGATCTTATATCAATTGCCCAACAGTAATTTGTTCACCCACCGTGCGCTATACTCATGAGAGAAGCCACTAGTGAATCCTACGGCCCGCGAGTCTACTTTTCCAACATATTGCTTTCCGATCTACTATTTTCTTCTTTTGTTTACATATCTATAAATCCAAAAACCCAAAAATACCTTCCTGCACTTTTTATTTACCTCTTTTATTTTGTGTTCTTGCGAGATCTATTTGCCAAAACTATCACTATCTAATCTATCTTCTTATTGTTAAGAGCTTTACAACCTCTCTTACGCGTCGGGTTGCAAGTATTTGTTATTTGTGTGCAGGTGTTGTTTACGTAGGTGCTTGATATTCCTCTATGGATTTATACCTTGGTTTCCTAACTGGGGGAAATACTTACCATCGTTGTGCTGCATCATCCCTTCCTCTTTGGGGAAATACCAACGCAGTCTCAAGCCACATCAAAGGAATTTCTGGCGTCGTTGCCGGGGAGGAAGCAATCTCTACGCGTACCAATCTTGGTGCCGGGGAGACGTCATCAACATCTACCAGTTTCCTAATAACAAATCTCATCACCCTGCAATTTATATTATTTGCCATTTGCCTCTCGTTTTCCTCTCCCCCACTTCACAAATTTGTCGTTTTATTCGCCTTCTTTTTCGTTTGCCTTTTTCTTGTGAGATCTCTTGTTTGCTTGCAATCTTGTTTGCATAGTCATGATTTCCTGACAAAAGTATTATGATGTTCCCAACCCCAATATTTTGCTTGACATTAAAAAAAGTACCAAAGAATATATGACTACACAATTTGAGCATAATAAGTATTTTACCGAGGAGCTTCAAGAATACTCTACCGCACTAGAGGCCATAATAAAACAACTTGATGATATTAGTAGAGAAGTCTCTAATCTCCAAACTAAGTATGCCCATGATGAAAATCTGCTACGACAAATATCTGATGTACAAGCCACTTTAGTGAATCATATAACTGCTAAACCAATTTCTCTAGAGGATAAAAATGATGAAGATCTTTATATGATTGGTGTTTGCTCGATTGGTTCCTTGTTTAGTAATGTTAAAATTGATGATAAAGGGACTAAAGAAGAGTCAACTTTATCTAGGGGGCATCCCAATAATTTGGAGGGTGAAAATCTTGATGAAAGTTTTGATAAAAGTGGGTTTGGAGAGGTCAAAACTTTAACTAGTGATGTGCCCACTATTTTTTATTAAAAAGACTTTAATTTAGAGAGTTGTTCCTTGGTTTATTTTATTTCTTTGGTGCAATCCATGATAAATTCACCCCATGCTTATGAACAAAATAAAGCTTTTACTAAACATATTGTTGATGCCATGATGAAATCCTTAGAAGAAAAGTTGGAATTAGAGATTTCAATTCCTAGAAAGTCGCATGATTAGTGGGAACGTACCATTAAATTCAATATTAAAAATAATGAATGCTTTGCTTTATGTGATTTGGGTGCTAGTTTTTCCACAATTCCAAAATCTCTATGTGATGTGCTTGGTCTTACCAATATTGAAGAATGCTCTCTTAATTTGCACTTTGCGGATTCTGCTATTAAAAAGCCTTTGGGAAGAATTAATGATGTTCTTATTCTTGCAAATAGGAACTATGTGCCAATTTTTTTTATTATTATTGATATTGATGTGATCCTTCTTGTCCCATCATACTTGGTAGACCATTTTTACGCACTATAGGTGTCGTGATTGATATGAAAGAAGGCAATATCAGATTTCAGTTTCAACTTAGAAACGGTATGGAACACTTACTTGGAACAAGAATTAAGCCACCATATGATTCAATCATGAGGACCTTCTATGGATCAAAAAGTAAGGATGACAATACTTGAATGTATGTGTTATGCCTAGCTAGGGGCATAAAACGATAGCGCTTGTTGGGAGGCAACCCAATGAATAAATTTATTTTATCTTTTCCTTTCTGTGTTTTGAGTGTTTGCACAATTATGCTTCTGTTATGTTGTGTTTTTATCTTTTATTTAGTGTTTGTGCCAAGTAGAACCTTTAGGATGATTCATAACATGAGTAGAAACAATGCACAACTCTGAAATAGAAACTTTACCTCCAGTGCACGAATTTTCATTTTTCACTGGACCGTTATAATAATCTGGAATTTGAACACAATAATCCTATCAAAATTGTTTATGTTTTCCTAATATTTCAGAATTGTTCGAGTTACCTAATGGTTCGAGTACATATTACTACAAACTGTTCTGTCTAAAACTGATTCTGTTTTCGTTGCATTATGTGCTTGTTTTGATGAATCTGTGCCTTGTATTGGAGGGTATAAGTCAGGATAAATTTAGAATACAATAGATATAATGCAGTAATAAAATATTAATTGGTTTACAACAGTACTTAGAGTGGTAATTTGCTTTATTATACTAATGGATCTCACAAAATTTTGTTAAGTTTTGTGTGATTGAAGTTTTCAAGTTTTGGGTGAGATCACCATGAATAAAGGAATAAGGAGTAAGAAGAGCCTAAGATTGGGTATGATACATCACCCCAATATAATATCCAAATAGTAACAAGCAACTAAGCTTGGGGATGCCCCGAGTGGCATCCCCTCTTTGTTCTAACAACCATCGGTATTTTACTCGGAAGTATATTTTTATTCGTCACATATCATGAGTTTTGCTTGGAGTGTCTTCTATCTTTGTTTTTTTGGCTTTTTTTCCTTGATACACACACCTATTTTAGAGATCCAAAATTATTCTATGATTTTTTATAATTGCTCTGTGTGCTTCACTTAAATCAATTGAGCTATGAAATTGCTCTAGTGGTTCACTTATATATTTTTGAGCATGGCGTGCTGTTAAATGTTTGAAGAAATGCTCTCCTGCTTCACTTATATTATTTTGAGAGTTAGTAAATTTTGAAGAAATCCTCTCATTCTTCACTTATATTATTTTTAGAGATGAAAATTTTATGCTCATGATCTACACTTAAATCTATTTGATCGTGTCAAAAGCAATGACAATGTATGAAACTAGTCCCAAAGTGGTTGATATTCGAGAGGGATATAATAAAAACTTTCATTAAGATCATTGGAAAAATTAAACTTGATTCTTTGTAATAGTTTTTAGACATGGAGATAGTGATATGTGAGTTATGTTAGTGAGTAATTATGCTTAATAAGAATATTGGTGTTAAGGTTTGTGATTCCCTATGCAAGCACAAAAGTCAATAGTTATGCAATGAAATTACATCCTGCTTATGGTGCATTATTCATTGTTAGTTATACTTAATGCTCACTTATGTGATTTTTTGTTTCTTGGTTGGATGCTTCTCAATCTATTTGCTAGCCTTTAATTGTACTAAGTAGAAATACTACTTGTGCATCCAAAATCCTTTAAACCACTTTTGCCATATGAGTCCACTATACCTACCTATATGCTGTATTCCCATGCCGTGCCAAGTAAATTTGTATGTGCCATCTCTAGTTTTTAAAATAAATTTTCCTTTTTGTGTTCTTATATCGCTCTTGAAACGGTAGGGGGTGACAGATATTTTTCCATGCTAGATGTGTTATTCTCAAGATGAGTGTTTATTCACTTGTCATTGCATGAGAGTACATCGGTTATAGGTATGCCCATTCCCGAAATGAAATGAAAATAAAAGAAATTTACTTTATGTTGTCAAATAGTAAATTCCTTGCAAAGTGTTAGTATGGAAGGCAACCATGGATTTAGCTATCCATGGAAAGTGAAAGTATGGTAGAAACAGGAATAAACTATATTTTCTGTTCGGGAACCGCTTATGATGTATCTAGCATGGAAAGGTATTGAAATCTCTCGATCGTTTTCATTGACAGGAAAGGCATGCCACCCAAAATATTTTTCTCTATCAATTTAAATCTTGAATTGTGTCATCTTTAAAAATCCCTACTTCCCTCTACGAAGGGCCTATCTATTACTTTATGCAATTTTTATTTTCAATTTGAGTCTCCATCTTCTTTTATAAAGAACCAACTACGGGGCACTATGATCGTACTTGAGCATTAGGTGTAGCTAATATTCGAGTGTGTTTCATGAATGGATCAATGATTGAGCATGATGGGCTAGGGATAACTTGCTTTAGTGTTGATATTTTGAAAGACATGGTTGCTTGTTGATATGCTTGAGTATTAAAGTTTTCATGTCAAAAATAGACTATTGCTTTGAACCATCTAAACATCCAAATGTCCATGCTGCATAGAATAAGAAAATATTTGATGATCATGTTAGGCAACATTCCCGATCAAAAATTCTGTTTTTATCATTTACCTACTCGAGGATGAGTAGGAATTATGCTCGGGGATGCTAATACGTCTCCAACGTATCCATAATTTATATTATCAATCTTGGATGTTTTATAATAATTTTATAGAAACTTTATATCATTTTTTGGGACTAACCTATTGACATAGTGCCAAAGTGTCAGTTGTTGTTTTTTCTTGTTTTTTACTGTGGAGAAAATAAGTACCAAACGAAGCCCAAACACAGTGCAAATCAGGACCAGAAGACACCATATGGGCCAAACAACTACCAGAGAGGAAGCCCGAGGTGGGGAACACCTGTTGGAAATATACTCTAGAGGCAATAATAAATTAGTTATTATCATATTTCCTTGTTCATGCTAATTGTTTATTATCCATGCTATAATTGTATTGACTCGAAACACATTACATGTGTGGATAAGTAGACAACACTTTGTCCCTAGTATGCCTCTAGTAGACTAGCTCGTTGATCAAAGATGGTCAAGGTTTCCTAGCCATTGACATGAGATGTCATTTGACAACGGGATCACATCATTAGGTGAATGATGTGATGGACAAGACCCAAACTACAAACGTAGCATATGATCGTGTCAGTTTATTGCTACTGTTTTCTGCATGTCAAGTATGTGTTCCTATGACCATGAGATCATGCAACTCACTGACATTGGAGGAGTACCTTGTGTGTATCAAATGTCGCAACATAACTAGGTGACTATAAAGGTGCTCTACAGGTATCTCTGAGGGTGTATGTCGAGTTGGCATGGATCAAGACTGCGATTTGTTACTCCATGTGACGGAGAGGTATCTCAGGGCCCACTCGGTAATACAACATCACAATAAGCCTTGCAAGCAATGTGACTAATTGTTAGTCATGGGATCTTGTATTACGGAACGAGTAAAGAGACTTGCTGGTGACGAGGTTGAACTAGGTATGGAGATACCGACGATCGAATCTCGGGCAAGTAACATACTGAAGAACAAAGGGAACATCATACGAGATTAACTGAATTCTTGACATAGAGATTCGACCAATAAAGATCTTCGTAGAATATGTAGGAACCAATATGGGCATATAGGTCCCGCTATTGGTTCTTGACCGTAGAGGTGTCTCGGTCATGTCTACATAGTTCTCGAACCCGCAGGGTCTGCACACTTAAGGTTCGGTGACGTTTCGGTAGTATAGAGTTATGCATGGTGGTGACTGAAGGTTGTTCGGAGTCTCGTATGATATCCTGGATATCACGAGGAGCTCCGTAATGGTCCGTAGGTAAATATTGATATATAGGAAGTCCTATTTTGGTCGCCGTAAAGGTTTCGGGCTCATCAGTAGTGTACCACGAGTGCCGATAGTGTATCGGGAGACCATCGGGAGGGGTATTTCGACCCAAGTGGCTACATGGTCTGTGAGAGGATGAATACCAGCCCTTAGTGTGCTGGTGGAAGTCCCACACAAGGCTCATGCAGCTGGGAAGAAAAGCCCAAAAGGAAAAAGGTGGAAAAAGGCAAAAAGGGCTAAATTAGAAAGGAGTCGTAATCCTACTAGGAGTGGAGGAGGAGGACTCCTCCCTCCTGGTTCGGCCGACCCAAGGACTGCCTCCTTGGGAGGCAAGCCTCCTCCTCCTCTCCTCCTATATATACTAGAGGGTTTTAGGGTTTTGGCACAAGATTTTCAGCCACGTGCTACCCGTTCCTCTAGTGCATAGTTTCTCCACTAGATCGGATTTTTGCAGTGCCTAGGCGAAGCCATGCCAGAATAGCTCCACCACCATCGCCGGAGCACTGTTGTGCTGCCGGAGAACTCTTCTACCTCTCCGCTACCTCTTTCTGGATCAAGAAGGCGGAGACCGTCATCGAGTTGTATGTGTGCTGAACGTGGAGGTGCCGTCCGTTCGGCGCTAGATCGGAAGGACCGTGATCAAGATCGCGAGACGAATCGTGATGAGATCATGGGACGGATCGTGATGAGTTCGCGGGACGGATCATGATGAGATCGTGGAACAGATCGTGATGAGTTCATGGGACGGATATTGATTGGATCGCGGGATGGATCGTGATGAGTTCGCGAGACGGATCGTGATTGGATCGCGGGACGGATCATGATGAGATCGTGGGACACTTGGCGATTTGGATCGCGAAGACGTTCGACTACACCAACCGTGTTTCTTAACGCTTCCTGCTTAGAGATCTACAAGGGTATGTAGAAACACTCTCCCTCTCGTAGATGCTCATCACCATGGATAGATCTTGCGTGTGCGTAGGAAATTTTTTGTTTCCCATGCAACGTTCCCCAAGAGTGGTATTAGAGCTAGGTCTATGTGTAGATGAGATCTCGAGTAGAACACAAAGAGCTTGTAGGCATTGATCCTTAGATTGCTTCCTCCCTTGGTCGTGTTTTGGTTCAGCGGTATTGTGGGATGAAGCGGCCCGGACCAACATTACTCGTACGCTTACGAGATACCGGTTCCATCGACTGACGTGTAACTTCGTTGCACAAAGATGGCTAGTGGGTGTCAGTTTCTCCTACTTTAGTTGGATCGTATTCGACAAAGGCGGTCCTTAAGAAGGTTGAAAAGCAACTTATGTATCATCGTTGTGGTTTATGCGTAGGTGAGAATTGTTCTTGCTAGAAACCCGTAGCAGCCACGTAAAACATGCAACAACTATTAGAGGACGTCTAATTGTTTTTGTAGGGTATGTTGTGATGTGATATGGCCAATTACATGATGTGATATATGTGATGTATGAGATGATCATGTGTTGTATAGAATATACAAATTGCATGTCGTTGAGTACGGCAACCGGCAGGAGCCATAGGGTTGTCTTTAATTATTGTATGACATGCGTGTCAATCATTAAGCGCTATGTAATGCTTTACTTTATTGCTAAACGTTAGCAATAGTAGTAGAAGCATGATGGGTGCGACAACCCCAATGGCGACACATTGATGGATATCAAGATGATGGATATCATGGTGTCGTGCCGGTGACGATGAAGATCATGCCGGTGCTTGCACGATGGAGATCAAAAGCACAAGCTCATGGCCATATCATGTCACGTATGATTTGCATGTGATGTTAATCCTTTTATGCACCTTGTTTTGCTTAGGACGACGATAGCATTATAAGGTGATCCCTCACTTTAATTTCAAGATAAATTGTGTTCTCCCTGAGTGTGCACCGTTGCGAAAGTTCGTCGTGTCGAGACACCACGTGATGATCGGGTGTGATAGACTCTATGTTCACATACAATGGGTGCAAGCCAGTGTTGCACATGCAGAACACTTGGGTTAAACTTGACGAGCCTAGCATGTACAGACATGGCCTCGGAACACAAGAGACCGAAAGGTCGAACATGAGTCATATATAAGATATGATCAACATGATGATGTTCACCATTGAAACCACCTCAACTCACGTGATGATCGGACTTGAGTTGGTGAATTTGGATCATGTATCACTCAAATGACCAGAGGGGTGTCAATTTGAGTGGGAGTTCTTAAGTAATTTGATTAATTGAACTCATTATCATGAACATAGTCAGTAGTGTCTTTGCAAATTATGTTGTAGATTACTAGCTCATGCTGTAGCTCCCTAGTATTTTTATATGTTCCAAGAGAAATAGAGTTGAAAAATGATGGTAGCAATATTGCGGACTGGGTCCGTGATCTGAGGATTGTCCTCATTGCTGCACAGAAGGCTTATGTCCTTAATGCACCGCTCGGTGCGCCAACCCCTCTAGCGTCATTTGTAGATGTTGAGAACATCTGACAGGCACGTTCTCATGACTACTTGATAGTTTAGTGCGTCATGAATTATGGCTTAGAATTGAGGCTCCGAAACATTTTGAACGTCACGGAACATATGAGATGTTCTAAGAGCTGAAATTAGGATCTCAGGCTCGTGCCCGTGTTGCGAGATATGAGATCTCCAACAACATTCTTTGCCTGCAAGATGAAGGAGAATAGCTCAATCGTTGAGCATGTGCTCAGATTGTCTGGGTACTACAATCGCTTGAATCGAGTGGGAGTTGATCTTCCAGATAAGATAGTGATCGATATAGTTCTACGAGTCACTGTCACTAAGCTACTAGAACTTGGTGATGAACTATAAAACGCCAAGGATAGAACTAATGATCCCTGAGCTATTCACAATGTTTGACACCGTGAAGGTAGAAATCAAGAAGGAGCGTCAAGTGTTGATGGTTATTAAAAACCACTAGTTTCGAGAAGGGCAGGAGCAAGGAGGGAAACTTCATGGATAGCAAGTCAGTTGCTGCTCCAGTGAAGCAACCCAAAGTTGAACCCAAACCCGAGACTAAGTGCTTCGATTATGAGGAGAGCGGTCACTGGAGCGGAACAACCCTGGATACTTTGTACATAAGAAGGCTGGCAACATCGACAAAAGTATATTTGATATACGTGTTAATGATGTGTACCTTGCGAGTACTCATAGTAGCACCTGGGTATTGGATACCGGTTTGGTTGCTAAATGTTAGTAACTCGAAATAAAAGCTACAGAATGAACGGAGAACTAGCTAAGGGTGAGGTGATGATGTGTGTTGAAAATGTTTCCAAAGTTGATGTGATCAACATCGCACGCTCTCTCTACCTTCGGGATGAGTGACAAACCTAATTAAATGTTATTTGGTGTTTTGCGTTGAGCATGAACATGATTAGATCGTGTTTATTGCAACACGGTTATTCATTTAAGTTAGAGAATAATGGTTATTCTGTTTACATGAATAATACCTTCAATGGTCATGCACCCAGTGAGAATGGTTTGTTGAATCTTGATCATAGTAATACACATGTTCAGAACATTGATGCCAAAAGATACAAACTTAATAATGATAGTACCACCTACTTGTGGCACTTCCACTAAATGTCATATTGGTATAAAGTGCATGAAGAAACTCCATGCTTATGGATCTTTGGACTCACTCGATTTCAAATCGGTCGAAACATGCGAACCATGCCTCTTGGGCAAGATGACTAAGGACCCCGTTTTCCGGATTGATGGAGCGGGCAAGTGATTTATTGGAAATGATACATATTGATGTATGCAATCCAATGAGTCTTGTAGCGTGTGGTGGACATCGTTATTTTCATACCTTAACTGATGATTTGAGTAGATATAGTGTATATTTACTTAATAAAACACAAGTCTGAATCATTTGAAAGGTTCAAACAAATTCAGAGTGAAGTTTAAGATCATTGTGACAAGAAGATAAAAATGTATGCGATATGATCGTGGAGGTGAATATCTGAGTTACGAGTTTGGCATACAACTTTAGACAATGTGAAAGTTGTTTCACAACTCATGCCACCTAGAACACCATAGTGTGATGGTGTGTCCGAACGTCATAGTCGTGCTATATTAGATATGGTGCATACTATGATGTCTCTTATGGTTTTGCCACTATCATTTTGGGGTTATGCATTAGAGACAACTACATTCACTTTAAATAGGGCACCATCTAAATCCGTTGAGATGACACCGTGTGAATTAGGGTTTGATGGAAACCCAAGCTGTCATTTCTTAATGTTTGGGGCTGCGACACTTGTGTGGAAAATGTTTTCACCTAATGAGCTCGAACCCAAAGCGATAAATGCATCTTCATAGAATACCCTAAGAACAGTTGGGTGAAACTTCTATCTCAGATCCAAGCACAAAGTGTTTGTTGCTAAAACGGGTCCTTTCCCGAGAAAAAGTTTCTCTCGAAAGAATTGAGTGGGAGGAAGATAGAACTTGATGAGGTTGTTGAACCTTTGTTCAACAAGAGAGTAGCGCAGCGCAGGAAGATGTTTTTGTGAAGCCTACGTCAGTTGAAGAGGAAGTAAATGATGATGATCATGAAACTTCGGATCAAGTTACTATCAAACCTCATAGGTCGACAAGGATGTGTACTGCTCCTGAGCGGTATGACAGCCCTGTCTTGGAGGTCATGTTGTTGGACAACGATGAACCTAAGAGCTATGGAGAAGCAATGATGGTCCCGGATTCCGACAAATGGTTAGAGGCCATGAAATCCGAGAAAGGATCCATGTATGAAAACCAAGTATAGACTTTGGTGGACTTGCTCGTTGGATGGCAGGTCGTTGAGTACAAGAGGATCTTTAAAATGAAGACAGACACTGATGGTGAATGTCACCATTTATAAAGCTCGAATTGTCACAAAGATGTATATGGCAAGTTCAAGGAGTTGACTACGATGAGACTTTCTCACTCATACCGATGCTAAAGTCTATTGGAATTATGTTAGCAGTTGCTGCATTTTTGAATTATGAAATCTGGCAGATGGATGACAAAACATTGTTTCCTCAACAGTTTACTTGAGGAAAGGTTGTATGTGATACAACCAGAAGGTTTTGTCAGTCCTAAGGATGCTAAAAGGTGTGCGAGCTCTAGCAATCCATCTAAGGGGTGGAGCAAGCATCTCAGAGTTGGAATATACACTTTGATGAGGTGATCAATGTTTTTGAGTCTATACAATGTTTATGAGAAACTTGTATTTGCAATAAAGTGAGTGGGAGCACTATAGAGTTTCTGATAAGTATATGTGGATGACATAATGTTGATCGGAAATAACATAGAATTTCTGGAAAGCATGAACGGTTGTTTGAAAAGTGATTTTCAAAGGAAGACCTAAATAAAGATACCTAATTGTTGAGCATCAAGATCTATAGAGATAAATCAAGATGCTTGACGAGACTTTCAATGAGTACATACCTTGACAAGATTTTGAAAGAGTTCAAAATGGATCAGTCAGAGAAAGAGTTCTCGCCTGATTTGTAAGCTGTGAAGTTGAGTGAGACTCAAAGCTCAACAATGGCAGAAGAAAGAGAAAGGACGAACATCGTCCCCTATGCCTTAGCCATAGGCTCTGTATAGTATGCCATGCTGTGTACCGCACCTGTGTGTGCCTTGCCATGAGTCCGTCAAGGGGTACAAGAGTGATCCAAGAGTGGATCACTAGACAGCGGTCAAGATTATCCTTAGTAACTAAAAGACTAAGGAGATGTTTCTCGATTATGGAGGTGATAAAGAGTTCGTCGTAAAGAGTTACGTCGATGCAAGCTTTAACACCAATCCGGATGACTCATAGTAGCAATCTCGATACGTATAGTGGAGCAGCCATTTGGAATAATACCAAGTAGAGTGTGGTAGCAGTGTTTATAGTTTGACATACGGATTTGCAAAGCACACATGGATCTGAATGTGGCAGACCTGTTGACTATAAGACCTCTCTCACAAGCAAAGCATGATCGAGCCCCAGAACTCGTTGGGTGTTAGATTCATAACAATGCGAATCATATGGTGATGTGAAATAGATTATTGACTCTAGTGCAAGTGGGAGACTATTGGAAATATGCCCGAGAGGCAATAATAAATTAGTTATTATCATATTTCCTTGTTCATAATAATTGTTTATTATACATGCTATAATTCTATTGATTGGAAACACATTACATGTGTGGATAAGTAGACAACACTTTATCCCTAGTATGCCTCTAGTAGACTAGCTCATTGATCAAAGATGGTCAAGGTTTCCTAGCCATTTACATGAGATGTCATTTGATAATGGGATCACATCATTAGGAGAATGATGTGCTGGACAAGACCCAAACTACAAACGTAGCACATGATCGTGTCAGTTTATTGCTACTGTTTTCTGCATGTCAAGTATGTGTTTCTATGACCATGAGATCATGCAACTCACTGACATCGGAGGAGTACCTTGTGTCTATCAAACGTCGCAACTTAACTAGGTGACTATAAAGGTGCTCTACAAGTATCTACGAGGGTGTCTGTTGAGTTGGCATGGATCAAGAGTGGGATTTTTTACTCCGTGTGACGGAGAGGTATCTCAGGGCCCACTCGGTAATACAACGTCACAATAAGCCTTGCAAGCAATGTGACTAATTGTTAGTCACGAGATCTTTATTACGAAACGAGTAAATAGACTTGCCGGTAATGAGGTTGAACTAGGTATGGAGATACTGACGATCGAATCTCGGGCAAGTAACATACTGAAGAACAAAGGGAACATCATACGGGATTAACTGAATCCTTGACATAGAGGTTCGACCGATAAAGATCTTCGTAGAATATGTAGGAACCAATATGGACATCCAGGTCCCGCTATTGGTTATTGACCGTAGAGGTGTCGCGGTCATGTCTACATAGTTCTCGAACCCGCGGGGTCTGCACACTTAAGGTTCGGTGACGTTTCGGTAGTATAGAGTTATGCATGGTGGTGACCGAAGGTTGTTCGGAGTCCCGGATGAGATCCTGGACATCACGAGGAGCTCCGGAATGGTTCGGAGGTAAAGATTGATATATAGGAAGTCCTATTTTGGTCGCCGGAAAATTTTTGGGCTCATCGGTAGTGTACCGGTAGTGCCGGTAGTGTACCGGGAGACCATCAGGAGGGGTATTTCAACCCAAGAGGCTACATGGGCTGGGAGAGGATGAAATACCAGCCCTTAGTGGGCTTGTGTAAGTCCCACACACGGCCCATGCGGCCGGGAAGAAAAGCCCAAAAGGAAAAAGGTGGAAAAAGGCAAAAAGGGCTAAATTAGGAAGGAGTCCTAATCCTACTAGGAGTGGAGGAGGAGGACTCCTCCCTCCTGGTTCGGTCAACCCAAGGGCTGCCTCCTTGGGAGGAAAGCCTCCTCCTCCTCTCCTCCTATATATACTAGAGGGTTTTAGGGTTTTGGCACAAGATTTTTAGCCACGTGTTACCCATTCCTCTAGTGCATAGTTTCTCCTCTAGATCGGATTTCTGCAGTGCTTAGGCGAAGCCGTGCCGGAATAGCTCCACCACCATCGCCGGAGCGCCGTCGCGCTTCCGGAGAACTCTTCTACCTCTCCGTTCCCTCTTGCTGGATCAAGAAGGCGGAGATCGTCATCGAGCTATACGTGTGCTGAACGCGGAGGTGTCATCCGTTCGGCGCTAGATCAGAAGGACCGCGATCAAGATCGCGAGATGAATTGTGATGAGATCGCGGGACGGATCGTGATGAGTTCGTGGGACGGATCGTAATGAGATCGCGGGACGGGTCGTGATGAGTTCGCTGGACGGATCGTGATTGGATCGTGGGACGGATCATGATGAGTTCACGGGACGAATCGTGATTGGATCGCGGGACGGATCGTGATGAGATCGTGGGACACTCGGCGATTTGGATCACGAAGATGTTCGACTACACCAACCGTGTTTCTTAACGCTTCCCACTTAGCGATCTACAAGGGTATGTAGATCCACTCTCCCTCTCGTAGATGTTCATCACCATGGATAGATCTTGCGTGTGCGTAGGAAATTTTGTGTTTCCCATGCAACGTTCCCCAACAACACCCACCAAGGCATGCCAAAGGCCCCTGGTGCGGCCTGGTGGGTGGTGCCCACCTCGGGACCCCCCCTCAACCGACTATCGCCCCTACAAATTCCTAAATATTCGGAAAACCCTAGAGGAGTCGACGAAAAAAAATCTAGCCGCCGCAAGTTCCAGAACCTCGATATCCAATCTAACACCATGACAGAGGGGTTGATCTTCTTCATAGGTGCCTCTCCAATGATGCGTGAGTAGTCCACCATAGACCTACGGGTCCGTAGGCAGTATCTAGATGGCTTCCTCTCTCTCTTTTGATTCTCAATACAATGGTCTCTTGGGGATCTATTTGATGTAGTGACTTTTGCGGTGGGTTTGTTGGGATCCGATGAATTTTGAGTTCATGATTAGTTTCTATCCATGAATATAATTTGAGTTTTCTTTGATCTCTTATATGCATGATTACTTATAGCCTCGTATTTATTCTTCGAATCTTTGGTTTAGTTCGGCCAACTAGATCGATTTTTCTTTCCATGGGAAGAGGTGATTTGTGATGCGCTCGATCTTATGGTGTTCTTTCCGAGTGATAGAAGGGGCAGCAGGACACGCATGTATCATTGCTATTAAGGATAATATTATGGGGTGTATTCCTACATGAATAGATCTTGTCTACATCATGTCACCGTTCTTATTGCATTACTCTGTTTCTCCATGAACTTAATACACTAGATGCATGCTGGATAGCGGTCGATGTGGGTTGTAATATAAGTAGATGCAAAATCGTTTCGGTCTACTTATCTTGGATGTGATGCCTATATAATGATCATTGCCTGGATATCGTCGTGATTATTTGATCTTCTATCAATTTCCCAACAGAAATTTGTTCACCCATCATGTGCTCTACTCATGAGAGAAGCCACTAGTGAAACATGCGGCCCCGGGGTCTACTTTTGCAACATATTGCTTTCCTATCTACTATTTGCTTCTTTTGTTTTCAAATCTATTAATCCAGAAACCCAAAAATACCTTGCTGCACTGCTATTTATCTCTTTTGTTTTGTGTTCTTGCAAGATCTATTTGCCAAATCTGTCACTATCTAATCTATCTTTTTATCGTTGAGAGCCGACAACCTCTCCTACGCATCGGGTTGCAAGTAGTTATTATTTGTGTGCAAGTGTTGTTTACGTAGGTGCTTGATCTTCCTCTACAGATTGATACCTTGGTTTCATAAGTGAGGGAAATACTTACCGTCGTTGTGCTGCATCATCCCTTCCTCTTTGGGGAAATACCGATGCAGTCTCAAGCCACGTCAGTTCCCGGTTGTCGAAGTGTCGCGGGCCCATAACATTAATTTTCCTGCTTGAAGACTGATAGCAGCCCTCGCTTCCTGCATGCAAAATAAAAGATAAGTAACTTAGTTGTCCTTTGCGGAACCGCTCCTTGCAAGTCAAGGGAGAAAACACCTATTTAAGCAGATCGAATCCTCCATAGGCGATATTCACCCCCTCATTACCACATATAAGCCCTAAAGCTTGAGATCCTGGAAATATGGTGAGGGCCCCAGGGTCGTCCTCACGCCCTCACGGAGCCCTTACAGGAGACTGGGCAAGCTGTTCCATTTCCCTTCTTCAACTGCGCGATCTTCAGGTACAAGGGTATCTCCCTACTTCGGATCCGGCATCCACTCGCGTTGGGCTGACCTCTGGGAACAACGAATACTTTGCGGGGAATTGTCCTACCTCCCACAAGGATGAGACGGTTTGCTTCATTTCCTTCCTTCTGCAAGGCCTAGGCTTTCATGTCCATCCCTTGTTGAGGGGTCTGCTAGAATTCTACGGTATCCAGCTCCACAACCTTACCCCTGGCTCGATCCTTCACATCTCAGGCTTCGTGGCTCTTTGCGAGATGTTTTTAGGCTGCATGACCCACTTTGATTTATGGAGAAAGTACTTCTATCTCGTTCCGCGAACTAGGGGATGGACAATCGGGAAGTGGGCGGAGCTGAAGTATGGCGCATAGCCGGGACGGGGTACCCTATTGGGACCCCAAAGGAGGAAACCAACGAGTGGTCCTCGGAATGGTTTTAGATTGAAGACGTCCCCTTATTTGACCTAGCTCGGAGGGGTCTGCCCAAATACTCTGAGGCCCCTTTAAAGAAGCGATTCAACTGGCGGCCGAAGAGCCCCTTCCAAGAGGAGAGCCCCGAAGTAAAGTGTCTGGCCGCCAAGGTGAAGTTGCTAGCTCACAGCAAGTTGACCATCATCGAGGTCATGGCCATAGTGATTACACGGGGTGTCCAGCCGCTCCAACAGTGAACGCATCCTCTATGGTGTTACAATGGGACAAGTGACACCACTCGTTCCAGACGGCAAGGGCCAGACAGTCGGGAAGCACTGGCAGCCATTCTGGTTGATCTCTTCAAAGGAGAAAAGGAAGACTTTGCTCGCCTAACAATTAGGGATGGCTTCTCCACCTATAACCCCATCAAATGGGTAAGTTTGATTATGTTCACGTAGCTCGGATTCTTATGTTTGATTTTACCGACCCGCCCCCCAACAAGAGAATTATTCCCGTGACGATGATCCCGGATTTCACAATGATCCGAGTAATTCGACCATCTTTGAGGATGGGGTCTATTACTAGGAGAGTGTCGACGAACACAAGGTGGCCCTCATGGCCGATCATCCCTGGATCCTCACTTATTCTACCGTAAGCGAAAAGAAGGCCCCATCCTGAAAAGGGCGTAAGCCTCCCGTCATTCAGACTATACCGACTCCTACCCACAAAGGTCATCGGACTTTGCACCGAACACCATCCAGGGCTACCCTGGCTAGGTCCGCATCAGACGCTAGCAGGGGATCCAAGCGAGGGACAATAGCAGGAAACACATCGTCCGCACCCTCTACCAAGAGGTACTCAATTTACCTTTACTTTTTAGATGTTGTTACCTTAACTACTCATAGTCTTTTTGCCGAAATGTTCAGGAGATGAGTACAACCAACCTTATCTGAAGACACCGCCAAGGTGCCAGATAGGCGTCGTCAACCAAGGCCTTCGACCCCTGCTGAAGCTGAAGCGAGATCCCCTATTACGGATTAGCTCCCTGAGGATTCCAAAGGAGTTTCGGTCACTAATTCCGAGGTCGAAAGTGCAATGAATCATCGGTAGCAAAAGGAGTCCTTGCGCCACCCAGCATTTCTGATCAAGAGTTTAACGCTCTTAGTTCAGTGTATGCACACCTTGGAGCTGCCCGAGAAGACCTCGAGGGAGCTGCCAGACTAATGTCTTCCAACATGCGGGTGAGTAGTCGGTTTTGATAATAAAACTTAAGTCCTAACCCAGTAGCCCCCGAACCTTAATTCGGTCGGGAAGGCCGAGTTAAGGTTCTAAACACTGTATTGTCATTGTATAGGATTTAAGGCAGCAAAACGAGGAGTTGTGCAAGGACCTTGAGTCTAACGAGGCAGATTTGAAGGCTATGAAGGTTGAACTAGAGGAGGTGAAAAAAATCAACAGAGAGGCACACAGTAAGTAAAAAAGGTGTTTATTATGTGCCAAAAAAATTCAGAGACACCCTTTCTAATGAAGGAGTGTGTTTTAGCAGCTGAATCCATTGGTCAACTCCAAAAGGATTTGGATGCGCCTCGAGAAACTCAAAGGTATGTCAAGTCTCAGCTTGAGGCCGGTTATCGCATACTGGAACGATGTTGCGAAGAAAATAACTAACTCAAAGAGGAAAACTAATGGCAAACCCAATAAATTGAGAGTTTAAAAACTCAATTTGCACAAACCCATGAGGAGAGCCAAAAATTGAAGGGTGGCATGTTCTGTCAATCAAGTTCTAACCTGGAATTTCGTAAAGTATTCACGTTGTCTCGAGTGTAATTGATACATCATTGTCATGCGTATGCCTCCTAACCAGGTGTCCTGAGGAAGAGATCAGCTTATTTGGTGGGGACCTGCTGAAGGAACTGTCCATTGTGCACGAACAAGCTCAAAAAGCTATGAGGATCACGACCAGGGCGCTCTGGCCAGTCGAGACACCTCCGCAAGGGATGGCCGAACTGGTGGAGCGTTTTAAGGGATCCTGAAGTCATTTGAGCTATGGAAGACTTTGTCTTGTCGAGAGGGGGCTCGGGAGGGATGGGCCATGGTGAAGACCCATTTCAAAAAACGCAACCTGGAGCACCTAGCTCGGGTTGGGCCAGCAGGGCCATATGGACAAGAAATACCCCTTCACTTGGTTTATGACCAAGTGATGCCCGCCGATCATATTTCTCAGGAGGGATGTGCCATGGATGCCATAATAGATGATCTTGACCAGTCAATGTAATGTTTGATTCTATGTAACTATTTACTTTACACCAAACCGATTCCATCTGTGTTTTAAATGTTGTCATAACCGGGCATCGACTTCTGCCTCCCCCACTAATGGCTAGGGAGTGTTCCGTACTCTATATCCTATGGTAACAGGAAATAATTTCGGAGAACTAGGCAATCCGTCCATGCAGTGTGAATAGACAAAATGTGCACGGGTGGGTATGTTATGTTACTCTTTAACACAGAAACATCTTCCGAAGAAAATAGTTCATCCATGGGTTCCTTTCTTCGGGTTACTACACTAATCGCAAACGTCATAGGTGTGTACCCGTAATCCGGCGGGTAGATGCTATGTTTGGAGCAAAATCCGGATTTATGGTGAAGACGACCAATCATGTCTTCTTCCTTCGTAGCCAACCAATTTGTTTCTTAAGAGTGCTAACTTATGGCTTCACCCGTCTAAGGTACGTATCCGGGTAACCCAGTCGTAACAATCACAGAGGTGCTCCCTTTAACCCCTAGCCAAACATTCAGAAACATAGAGGGTAATCATAGGAACGAGGCAACCCAGTTTGGAAAAAACGTAAGTACAATTGATGCATATGACGCATATGGAGGCGTAAACACGATACTGGAAGGATTCACACAAGGTAAATGTATAATTTCTTGGATTTTAACAAAGCCCCTTGGTCTTACCGGGTAGAACATTATATTTTAATGTATGCTGATGAAGAACTTTAACATAGTTCGGTTGAGCCGAACATAGCCTAGGACAGTCTAAACAACCCTATAAAAGTAAACAAGGAAATGTAGAAAGGAGTAAATACAAGTGTTTTTAGAGAAGGTGGCGACACCGGTCTAGCCATAGAAGCGCCGGAGGCGAGCTACGTTCCATGGGTTTGGTTCGAGGCAATTGTACTGCGGGTTGCGGAGGCGATAAGCTCCTCCTGTCAATACTTCATCAATTATGAAAGGTCCCTCCCACTTGGGGTTGAGTTTATGTTTATGTTTCTCTAGGAGTCATAATATAAGTCCACCCACGTTATATACCTTCGCTCAAACCTCCTTGCTTTGGTATCGCCGAGCTTGCTGTTTATAAAAAGTAAGATCGAGCCCAAGTTATATCGCGCTCTCCCTCAAGGGCGTCTAGGTCGTCCTGCCAATATAGTTTGGCCTCCCTTTCTTTGTACATGCGCGCCCTAGGAGCATCACGGATGATGTCACATGGGAGGACTGCTTCGGCACCGTATAGCATGAAGAACGGTGTGTACCCCGATGATCTATTCGGGGTGGTGCGTAAACCCCATAGCACGCAGTCAAGCTCCTCCACCCAATGGCAGTTGGATTCATGAAGAGATCGGACCAGACGAGGTTTGATACCACTCATAATGAGACCGCTGGCTCGTTCGACTTGTCCATTGGTCTACGGATGATACACTGAGGCGTAGTGCAGCTTGATGCCCAAGTTAGTGCACCAGTCTTTTACCTCCTAGGCAGTGAAGTTGGATCCGTTGTCCGTTATTATGCTATGAAGGACACCATAATGGTATATCACGCCTAATGTAAAGTCAATGACCGGTCCGGACTTAGCTAAACTTACTGGCTTTGCTTCGATCCATTTGGTGAACTTGTCGACCATAACCACAAGGTATTTCTTTTTCTTGGTCCCCCCTTTAAGTAGTCCGACCATGTCCAGACCCCAGACCGCGAAAGGCTAGGTGATCGGAATTGTCCGAAGAGCCATTGGGGGCATGTGGCTTTGATTTGCAAAGACTTGGCAGCCCACACAGTTTTGGACGAGTGTATGGGCGTCCGCTCTAGCGGTGGGCCAGAAGAACCCGGCTCGAAAGGCCTTGCTTACTAGGGCCCGTGCCGCTGCGTGTACCTCGGCCAAAAGTTGCCTCCCTTCTTCCTTTGAGATGCACCATTGGAGGACAGCCAGTAGTGCTTTTCTTATATAGTTCACCCTCATGGACCTTGTAGGCCTTTGATCGATGGATTATGCGTCTCGCCTCAGTCTGGTCGTCAAGGAGTTCTTCGCGCAAAAGGTAAGCGAGGAAGGGCTCGGTCTACGGTGTGATTACTGCCATGACCTTGTGAGCAGAAGGTGTTTCTTCAAATGTGGAACTGCCAATGATTTGCTCGTCTGGTTCGACCATGGGGGGAACAACCTGTTCTGCACCATTAGTTCCTGCAGAAGTGTTCTTGTCCTGCCATACCACGGATGGCTTGAAGAGCCTCTCTTGGAATGTGTTCTTGGGGACGGGATCGCGCTTCGTGCCCAAGCGGGTGAGGGCATCGGCAGCTTGATTGTTGTCTCTGGAGACGTGGTGGAATTCTAGTCCCACGAACCGTGCGGATATTTGAAAGACGGTGTTTCCGTATGTTGCCATTTTTGGATTTTTGGCATCAAATTCGCCATTGATTTGCGAGATGGAGAGATTGGAGTCCCCCCGTACTTCGAGCCATTGTATCCCCACTTATGCTGCCATCCGAAGTCCATGCAGCGGTGCCTCATATTTGGTCGCGTTGTTTGAGTCAGCATACATGATCTGAAGTACGTATCGGACGTTGTCCCTGGTGGGGATGTGAGGATAACTCCAGCCCCCAGTCTGGCATGAGTTTTGGACCCATCAAAGTACATTGTGCAATGAGCATATGTGCAATACTCTCTGGGGAGCTCGGCCTCTGCCCATTCGGCGAGGAAGTCAGCCAACACCTGAGATTTGATAGCTCGATGTGGCTTGTAGGTGATCTCAAATGGAAGGAGTTCGGTGGACCACTTAGCTATACAGCCCGTGGCATCCCTGTTGTTGATTATGTCATTCAGGGGTACCTCGGATCTCACTGTGACCACACACTCTTGAAAATAATGTTTGAGCTTGCGTGATGCCATAAACACTGTATAGGTTATCTTCTGGTAGTGTGGGTATCTTTATTTGCATGGAGTGAGCACCTCGGATACATAATAGACCATCTTTTGTATCCATAGTTTGTGACCCTCGGCTTCCCGTTCTACGACGAGGACCGCGCTGACCACTTGATTGGTGGCCGAGATGTACAATAACATCGGTTTCCTAGCGCCACCTACTGCTAATGTGGGGTTGCTGGCTAGCAGCATTTTGATTTCCTCTAGGGCTATCGCTGCCTCGTCGGTCCATTCAAAGTTTTTGGTCCGTTTGAGCAGCTTGTAGAGTGGTAGCGCTTTTTCACCGAGGCGGGAGATAAATCGGCTCAAGGACGCCACACGGCCCTCCAGCCTTTGGACCTGCTTTAGCTCCATAGGGACCATGAGTTGGGATAAGGCTCGGATCTTAGCAGGATTAGCCTCTATTCCTAATTGTGAGACAATGAATCCGAGAAGTTTGCTGCCAGGAACTCACAAGAGACACTTGTCTGGATTAAGCCATATGTCATACTCCTGCGGGCTGGCGAAGGTTTGTCTAAGGTCATCTACCAGCTAGCCGACGTGTTTGGTCTTGATGACCACATCGTCCACGTATGCCTCGACTGTTTTGCCAATTTGCTTTGCCAGACACGTCTGAATCATGCACTGTTATGTGGCGCTTGCGTTCTTTAACATGAAGGGCATTGTGTTAAAGCAGAATGGCCCATAGGGGGTGATGAAGGAGGTTGTGGTCTGATCGGATTCCTTCATTTTGATCTGATGGTATCCGAAATAAGCGTTGAGGAAGCACAGTGAGTCATGTCCAGCAGTTGCGTCGATGATCTGCTCTATGCGGGGTAAGGGAAAAGAATCCTTGGGGCGGGCTTTATTGAGGTCTTTGAAATCGACGCACACTCACCAAGATTTGTCCTTCTTTGGCACCATGACCAGATTTGTCAACCACTTGGGATGTTTGATTTCTCTAATGAATCTCGCCTCGAGTAATTTAGCGAGTTCCTCAACCATAGCTTCACGTTTTGGTTCGCAAAATCGACGCAAAGCCTATTTGACGGGCTCTAAGCCTGTTATTATATTCAGGCTGTGTTCCGCCAGCCTTCATGGGATTCCCGGCATATCTGAGGGGTGTCAGGCGAATATGTCGCAATTTTTTGCACAGAAATGTGTGCAGTGCTTCGTCAATCGCGGGATCCAGTTGGGCTCCGATGGACACTGTTTTATTGGGGTCCGTTGGATGAGCCTGAAATTTGATGATCTCGTCTATAGGTTTAATGGATGTGGACTTCGGCCGCTTGCCGAGGACCACATCGTCCTTGTCTACTATAGAGCGGAGCATAATGAGTTCTTCTACGGCTAGAGTCTCAGCTAATACCTCGAGGGTGAGAGATGTTGTTTTATTTTCCGCTCGGAGGGCTCTGTTGGGGTCACTTATAATTGTGATCACACCGTTGGGACCTGGCATTTTGAGCTTCATATACCCGTAATGCGGTATGGCCTGAAATCTTGTGAAGGCGACGCGTCCTAGTAGAGCATGATAGCCACTGTCAAAGGGAACGATATGGAAAATAAGTTTTCCGGATCTGTAGTTCTCGGGTGTGTCGAATACTACATCGAGTGTTACCCGTCTGGTACAACGTGCTTCTTTCTTGAGGACGATTCCTCGAAAGGTACTATTGATTTTTTCAATGCGAGATCAATCGAACTACATTTTGTCCAGTGTATCCTCGTAAATGAAGTTTAGGACTCTGCCACCGTCCATTAGCACCTTGTTCAACCTGAAACAATCGACTATGGGGTTTAGAACCAGGGCGGCAGGTGTCTGGTCTGTGCGGGATATCGGTTGGTCGGCCTCGTCGAAAGTAATTGGCGTGTCCGTCCATGAGTTCGCAGCCGCCACATGGTGAATTTGGTGGAGTTATCGAAGAGCTCTTTTAACTTTGGTTTTTCGAGGAAAACATTTCATAGATCATTAGGATCTCTGAATTGTATTCGGGTGGCGCTGCTGAACATTTGTCCTAGGGTGAGGCCCTGACTATGCTTTCTCCGCTCTTCGCGACTTGCCTGATGACCCAACATGCTCAAGGCTGTGGGTCGGGATCGTATTTAGCAAGACCGAGTGTATGGGGCATGACCTGTCCAATAGTCCATCGAGGACCGTTCTGGTGCTTGTAAGAGTTTTATTCCTTTTCTCAGCGGGCTCGGGAGTGACCGGCCATCGCGGGAGTATGCGCCTTCTCCGAATTCCTCTATATTTCTCGGCATGGACTGGTTCCATGCACATTTGTTGTACTTGCCAAGTGCTTTCCATGGCACAATATTTGTGCACCAGGGTTGACAACTTGGTGAAGGTTTGAATTTGGCGACACGCGAGGCGTTGAGGATTCCTTCATCATGGAAATTATGTCGGAAAGTGTTGATCATGTCCTATTCGTTGCGACCCTCTGCCCTATCTTTGTTGAGGAGGAATCTGGCCCAGAAGTGATGGATTGATTCCCCTGGACATTCTTTAACTTCCTTCAGACCCCATGAGCCGAAATCTTCCGCATTTCTCGAAGAATGCTCGAGTTGGGTGGTGGGTGGGATAAAATTTCGTACTCCCATAGGATGTTAGTCCGAGATCTCAGCGATCGCGTCCCATGCTCTAGTGGGGTTTGGCGCGACGGGCTCGGGATCCATGGTTTCGACGAGACCTTGTTGCACCGGCTCCGTGTTGCGTGCCGGATCAGCGACTGGCCCCAATTTATCCTTGGGATGAGGTCCGTATTCCGGACTACCAGAGGGGTTCGGGTGACCGGTGATCGGGGCGTAAACCGTCCTTAGCTCCGGTAGTTGAGGTGGGGAACCCTCAGTTGGGCACTCGACGGTGGCGACCAAATGCGTGATGGGTGGGGCGCAAATTTCCCTATCATCGGGTCTAAGCCCTATTCGATTGTAGACCGAAGGTTCGTCACCGACCATGCCCATAGCTTGGATCTGGCAGAGTAACTCGCGTAGCAACGGGATCTGAATGGAGTCCATATCGTTGGAGTGTTCGGAGTTGATCCGCGGCACTGTTGCCCTAGCGTCATTCGAGGACGCTCCCGGGCCGTGTTCGGCTGGGACGAATTTGGGCATATCGACCAAGTTAGGCTTTAGGGCCAAACCAGGGATAGAGTTCGCCCCAGTAGTGGGATCCACGACTCCCGAAGTTAAAGCATCGGGGCTCGTGGGATCTTAGAAGGGAGCTAGGAGCTTGTTAACACAAGATGTCCCCGGGGGTCGGCGGTGAACTCTGGGCTCCCGAACCTGACTTCCTGACTGGGGGACAAGCTTTCGACCTGACCGAGGTGGCCGGCTGGATCGGCATGCAAAACAATGCTTCTGAACGCAAAGATCTGTCTGGGGACAAAGATGTCCTCGTTGCAGATCTCTTCGCTGATGACTAAGCATGCCATCAACCCTTCTGGCGATCTCACAGCGGAACTCTCAATGAAAGCACCAAGGTCGGTATCAAAACCAGTGGACCACGGGTAGGGGGTCCCAAGTTGTGGACCTTGGATCGATGGGTAATAGGGGATGAAGGAGACAGTGTTTACCCAGGTTCGGGCCCTCTTGAGGAGGTAGAACCCTATGTCCTACTTGATTATATTGATGTGGATGAGAATTACATAGTTGATCTACCTCGAAATCGTATGAGCTAAATCCCTAGATGAGTCGACCTCCTCCTATGAATGAAACCCTCTGGTTTATATAGACACCAGGGGTACCTAGGATTACACATAACTGGCCTCTAACCAAGAATAGATGCGCCGATCCTATCTTCAAGACTTGGGGGACACGCCAATGTTCGGAGCTTTCCTTCTTGAACATGGGGTTGCCGTATAGTCCATTCTTTCACAGAGCGACCCAACAGATCGGCCCATAGGAGAAGAGCCGGCATACCGAGGAACCCTTAGTCCCGGATTCCCTCACCATGGTCGGCTAGGAATTGAGAACTTATAAGTAAAAAATAGATACTTGCTCAGCAAATGATTGTACAAGCTTTCTGTTGAGATTGCAGGAATGTGGGTATAAATTTTGCACAATTAGTACCTACACTCTAAGACCCTGGCTTAGGTTACCGTAAGACCCAATGACTCACCATTCTGGAAGGGGTTAATGAGAAAGAAAGCAACCTTATTCCACATGACTAGATTTATCATTGGGAACGGTAACTCGACTAGATTCTGAAAAGATACATGGTTAAGGGAGACGCCACTAGGCACATAATATCCTTCTCTCTATAATATTATACAACATAAGGATTCTTATATTACTACAAATTTACAATATTTTCCTCTCGATATCGACTTCTGGAGGTCCCTAGTATGTTGGGACAGTTGGTTGCATCTCATGCGAAGGTTGATAAACGTTCACCTCTCGGATGAGCCAAATATTCACTAGGAGTTATCAACAAATGGAATTTTCTTCGTGAAGTCGGTGTATTTGGACTTAATATACTCTAGTACTATTCTGAAATCAATACATATTTAGAAGATTAAACTATCTTTAAGAATCAAAATTTTCACGTGGTTCGTGCACAAGAAAGTTATTCTGACCAAGGATAACCTGGCAAAGCGGAGATGGGAGAATAGTAAACAATGTTGCTTTTGTGATCAAGATGAAACTATACAATACCTATTTCTCAAGTGTCCTCTTGCCAAACTCTTATGGCTTAAGATTCATGTAGTCTTTAATGTTAGCTCTCCAAATAGTATTAACACATTATTTGGGATGTGGCTTAATAAAATAGAACCAATTATTGCAACACATATTCGAATAGGAGTATGTGCATTGCTTTGGGCTACATGGAACTACATAAATTACATGATTTTTAACACACAAACTCTTACTAGTTTTTTGCATGTTATATACAAAGCCACTTCTTGGATCAGTACGTGGTTGTTACTCAGTCATGCGAACTTCAATGAGTTGGTTAAGCCAACTTTTATCTTCATTTGTCGTTTCTTCTTGGGAGCATGTATCGAATCTAAGACTTATTTGGACCTTTTGCTTAATAAAATTGACTCCACGCGTGAATCTGATGCACAAGCTGAGGTGGCCCTCCTTTTTTTGAAAAACAAATAATGTTAATCCAAGCATTTAAAAAAACTATTAATCTGGTATTTGAAAAATGTTACATATGTATAAAACGTGTTGGCCATGTATTCAAAAAATATTGAACATGTTCGTCAAATGTGAAACAAGAACTTAAAAATGTTAAAAGTATATAGATATTTTTATCATGTATGAAAACAATGAATCTAATATTTTAAAAATGTTAATCAAGCATTTAAGAAATATTTAATGCTTATAGAAAAATGTTGAACATGTATCCAGTAAATGTTAATATTGCGTTTGAAAATCATTAAATATGTGTTAGACAAATTTATTGCATAGATACCAAAAAGTGTATAGAAAACAATGAAAACACGAGGGTAAAAAAAGAAAACCAATGAAAAAAATCAAAGAAAATGAAGACAATAGAAAGGTGTGAAAAGGAAGCTAGCGAGAACTAAAAGGACACAAAAACTCCAAAAAGAAGAAAAAACCAGTAAAAATATAGAAATAAATGAAGAAAACCCAATGCAAAAAAGAAGAGAAAACCCAGTGAAGACCATCTCTTTTTCAAAAATGTTCGGAAAATTAAAAAAATATTTTCCGCTATCGGTTTTTTCCTTTCCTTTATTTTACGTTTCCATTTTCCAATTTCTTTTGTTTGACATTTTCCATAGTTTCTGAGTTTCAAAAACCAATTTCTTTTGTTCAATTTTTTTTACTATTTTTATTTAAATGTTTGTGCTTCAAAAAAAGTGTGGAATAAAAAAAATGTTCCTGCTTTCAAAATGTGTTCACATTTTCAAAAATGTTCGTGTGCCAAAACTTGTTCTTGTATTCAAAAAACCACACAGTTTTTCCAAAATGTCCATATTTTGAAACAAAAATCAGGATTTAATAAAAAAGTCCTTGTTTTCAAAAAAAATTCATGATTTCATAAAAATATTTGTGTTTCAAAAATTGTTCTCCTTTTCAAAAAAAGTGATTTTCATAAAATGTTTGTGTTTAAGAAAATAGTGTCATTCTCAAAATTTGTTCGTGATTTTCGTAAAACTGATTGTGTTTCAAATGGTACGCGGGGATTTCAAAAAAAAAACTTTTCAAAAATTTGTTCGCAATTTAAGAAAAATGTTCGTGCTTCCAAAAATGTTTACAAATTTCAAGATATGTTCGCATTTTCAACACATTTGTTCAAATTTTCCAAAAAATTCCCCATGTACCAAAAGTTTTGTTCTTTATGAACAATGATTAGAAAATTTCAAAATCAATGAAATTATGAATTTGAAAATTTGAGTTTCCCAACTAATATTGGCGTTTCAAAAGGTAATTCTTTTTTGAAAAATCATATTTGGATTTTTTATAAAAGTCGAAAACTGCTGCACTGTGAAAGGGTCAGCCTAGGCGAGGTGCCCTTGTGTAAAGCTACAACTTGCGGAGCCACGACGAATGGACCGGCCCATGCGAGGCGCCCCGTGTGCAAAGCCACGACTCCTTGCCGCAATAAGCGGCATATAGATAGTCCCATGACGTAAGATGGCCTAGTGGCTAGGGCTGGTGTGTTGCAATTGAACTATCCTAAGTTCAATTGTTTTAGGTATGTCCCAATAGGTTGGTCTGTGATTCTAGCTGCTTCAGGTGCCTTTGCGCATAATATCGTTAAACCGCGCAAGGGACGCGTGAGGGAGCGACGGAGTGGGCCAGTCCATTACCGAGCATAGTGTTTCTTTTGTACAGTTGTTCTACCAATTTTGGGAACCTTTTAAAGGTTCCTTAACAACCTTCTTTTCCTATTCGTATTTTTCTGGCCTCTTTTTGGCGTTTCCTTTATTCCTTTCTTGTTTTTAGTTTTCTTTTTCTTAAATTCACATTTTTAGATGATGTTTAGAAATCTCAAATTTTCTTTCCGTTTTCTAAAAAATGTTCGTATTTTTTAAGATTTTTAAATTTTTTGATTTTTTATTTTTTAAAACATTTATCAGAATTACGAAGAAATGGAAAATTGAAAAATTGTTTGCGGTTTCAAAATTGTTCACTTTTTCAAAGAATATTTGGAATTAGGAACATTGTTCACATTTTTCAAAAATTGGTCATGCTTTGTCAAAAATTGTTCTAGTTTCTCAAAAAGTTCACCTTTTAGAAAATGTTTGGAATTTTGACAAAATAGAAAAATGGAATTTAAGAAAATTCGCTTTTCAAAAAAGTTTGGGATTAAAAAAGTAAAACTTGTTGCTATATTTTTTGAGGGGTCAACAAAAACGGGTGTTATAATGTGGTCGCTCGAGTAGCCCAGTCGATACAGTGTCGTTCGCTACAATTCACGCTAAAATGGGTCAGTCCAATCATGGCTACCATGTGCGACGTTTCTCTAGTTAACACAATATGCGTTATATAGGAGCCCCCTCTGTTCCTGTGGTCGTGATTCGTGGGTTGGGATGTAATTAACTAACATGATTTGTTTTCAATCGACGTGAGTTGGTGTTCAACCCATTGATTTTTTTCTCTCGGATACGCACAAACATGCATACCATATATTGATAGCAGAAAGGATGTAAAGACCCATCAACTGTTCAGCCCGTTAAACTAATGAGTTATGCACTGATGCCTTAGTAAGCCCGACGGTAGTCCTTTTATTTTTGTTTAATAGAATGCTTGTTGTAGCTTTGATCCCTCTCCCCTCTTCATTTTCTAAGAAATTCCTCTTTTCTTTTTCTTACGAGTGCGATGATTATAGTAAGGTTTCGTGTTTGTTTTGTTTGTTTCAGTTATTCAGGTGATTCATGTTTCTTAGTGTGCTAGAATATATTTTTGGCTTTGTGCGCGTCAATATTTTTTTCTTGAATGTGCGTGCAAGATCGCTCGAGTGATTCTTGTGTATAGACGATAAAGGGTTTTCCCTCACATTATATTATAAAGCAACATTTCCAGCATACATCAGGAACTACAACAAAATAAAATAGTAAGAACGGTAAATATACAAGACACCGAAAGAGCCACAAACAAGATCTGAATGCAACAAGCACAAGCTTGAGCATCGAGGCCCTCGATGAACACGATCTTGCAAACGACATGACTAAGACAAAGTAGTGGCCCGCTACAAGAGGAGGCCACACTCTGCCAACTCCGTCCAGGCAAACCATTGTAGATCCACCATCTATCTCTACCTACGAAGAAGGCCGATACCCTATCGTCTCAGACCGTTCACCCACGAGTTCGTAGGGCCTAAACCAACTGGATCCCGGGAGTGGACGGCAAGCACGACCTCCTCACCTTGCACCGCCACACGTCATACATCGCCACTGCGCTAGCCCGGGTCAACGTCAACTGCAAGCAGTCGAGCAGGAACATCACTGAAGGTATCTAGCAGCCCACCTCCCGCTCCAAAGCCTCGACCACCACTCCGTCAACCAAAGGTGCTGCCTTCAAGATAAAAAACGATGCTGGGACACCATCATCGCCCAAAGGTGTTGTCTTCAACATTTATTTGTCATAATATCTTTCATGTACTTAGCATAAGCAGACATTTTTAGAATATCAGTCAAACGCATATGCAAAAAGACAGGTCTAAGCATTTCAACAAAGCGCTCAAAATCCTCATCATCTTTTTTCTTGGATGGTTTAGGAAGAAAGGGCATAGGTTTCTGAACCCATGGTTCTCTTTCTTTACCGTGCTTCCTAAAAATAAAGTCTCTTTTGTCATATCTTTTATTCTTAGGTTGTGGGTTATCAAGATCAACAGCAGGATCAATCTCCACATCATTGTCATTACTAGGCTGAGCATCAACATGATCATCATCATTAGTATACCGCTAGGCTCATGTTCATCACCAGATTGTGTCTCGGCATCAGAAATAGAAATATCATTTGGGTTTTCAGGTGTATCTATAACAGGTTCACTAGCAGCATGCAAAGTCCTATTGTCATTCTTTTTCCTTTTATTACTGGAATGACTAGGTGCATCAGCATTAATTCTTTGAGAATCTTGCTCAATTATCTTAGGATGGCCCTCGGGATACAAAGGTTCGTGAGTCATTCTACCATCTCTAGTCACAACTCTAACAATATGACCATTGTTCTTACTATTCATCTCATTAAGCAAATCATTTTGTGCCTTAAGTACTTGTTCTACTTGAATAGTTACCATGGAAGCATGTTTACTAATAAGCTTAAGATCATTGATAGTTCTACTCATATAATCACCTAAGTGATCAAGCATGTAAGTATTATGTTTCAATTGTCTACTAACATAAGCATTAAAATTTTCTTGCTTAATAATAAAGTTATCAAACTTATCCACGCATTCGCTAGCAGACTTATTATAAGGAATACCACCTTCATCAAATGTACGAAGAGAGTTTACCTCTACTACCTATGTCGGGTTATCAAGACCATGTATTTCTTCAATAGGTGGTAGACTCTTAACATCTTCAGCTTTAATACCTTTTTCTTTCATAGATTTCTTTGCCTCTTGCATATCTTCAGGACTGGGAAATAGAATACCTCTTTTCTTCGGAGTTGGCTTCGGAGGTGGTTCGGGAATATGTTGGGAGACGTAGTGGTAAATCAAAATTTTCCTACGATCACCAAGATCTATCCATGGAGAAACCAGCAATGAGAGGGGAGAGATTACATCTTCATACCTTTGAAGATCGCTAAGCGAAAGCATTACAAGAACACGGTTGATAGAGTCGTACTCGCAACGATTCAGATCGCGGTGGATTCCGATCTTAGCGCCGAACAACGGCGCCTCCGCGTTCAACACACGTGCAACCTAGTGAAGTCTCCTACGCCTTGATCCAGCAAGGAGGAAGGAGAGGTTGAGGGAGAGCTCCGGCAGCGCGACGACGTGGTGACGGTGGAGCTACGTGAACTCCAGCAGGGCTTCGCCAAGCGCTACGGAGAACAAGGAAGAGGAAGGGTAGGGCTGCACCGAGAGAGAAAGAAGTCGTGTCCCAAAACAGCCCAAACCCTTGCATATATATAGGAGGAGGGAGAGGGAGGGCTTCCTTGGCCCCTCCTCCAAAGAGGAGAGGTTCGGCCGACCCTAGGGAGGAGTCCACCTCCCTTGGATCTCTTCCTTTTGAATCCTTTTCAGCCCTATCTCTTATCTCCAGCCACATGGGCCTTTCTAGAAGGTCTTGTCCAGCCCAAAAAGGGCCGGCACACTTCCTCTAAGGGCCCGTGAAATCCTTTGGTCGTCACACCCCTCTCGGGGGTCCTCCGGCACCCTCCCGGCACTCCCGGTACACTACCGATGAGCCCGAAAACTTTTCAGTGACCAAAACTGGACTTCCTATATATCAATCTTTACCTCCAGACCATTCTGGATCTCCTCGTGACGTCCGGGATGTCATCCGGGACTCCGAACACCTTTCGGTAATCATGTATACCATCTCCCTATAACCCTAGCGTCATCGAACCTTAAGTGTGTAGACCCTACGGGTTCGGGAGACACGTGGACATGACCGAGACACTTCTCCGGCCAATAACCAATAGCGGGATCTGGATACCCATGTTGGCTCCCACATACTCCACGATGATCTCATCGGATGAACCACGATGTCGGGGATTCAATCAATCCCGTATACAATTCCCTTTGTCTATCGGTATGATACTTGCCCGAGATTCGATCGTCGGTATCTCTATACCTTGTTCAATCTCGTTACCGGTCAAGTCTCTTTACTCGTTCCGTAATACATCATCCCGTGACTAACTCCTTTGGTCCATTGAGCTCATTATGATGATGTCTTACCGAGTGGGCCCAGAGATACCTTTCCGTCACACGGAGTGACAAATCCCAGTCTCGATTCGTGCCAACCCAACAGACACTTTCGGAGATACCCGTAGTGCACCTTTATAGCCACCCACTTACGTTGTAACGTTTGGCACACCCAAAGCATTCCTACGGTACCCGGGAGTTGCACAATCTCATAGTCTAAGGAAACGATACTTGACATTGAAAATCTTTAGCAAACGAACTACGCGATCTAGTGTTATGCTTAGGATTGGGTCTTGTCCATCACATCATTCTCCTAATGATGTGATCCCTTTATCAACGATATCCAATGTCCATGGTCATGAAACCGTGACCATCTATTGATCAACGAGCTAGTCAACTAGAGGCTCACTAGGGACATGTTGAGGTCTATGTATTCACACATGTATTATGGTTTCCGGTTAACACAATTATGGCATGAACAATAGACAATTATCATGAACAAGGAAATATTATAATAACCATTTTATTATTGCCTCTAGGGCATATTTCCAACAGTCTCCCACTTGCACTAGAGTCAATAATCTAGTTACATTGTGATGAATCGTACACCCATAGAATTCTGGTGTTGATCATGTTTTGCTCGTGAGAGAGGTTTAGTCAACAGATCTACGACATTCAGATCCGTATGCACTTTACAAATATCTATATCTCCCTCCTGAATGTAATCACGGATGGAGTTGAAGCGGCGCTTGATGTGTCTTGTCTTCTTGTGAAACCTGGGCTCCTTCGCAAGGGCAATAGCTCCAGTGTTGTCACAGAATAGAGTCATCGGGCCCGACGCACTTGGAATTACTCCTAGGTCGGTGATGAACTCCTTCATCCAGACTCCTTCCTTTGCTGCTTCTGAAGCAGCTATGTACTCCGCTTCACATGTAGATGCCGCCATGACGCTTTGCTTGCTGCTGCACCAGCTGACTACCCCTCTGTTCAAAATATACATGTATCCGGTTTGCGACTTGGAGTCGTCCGGATCTGTGTCGAAGCTAGCATCGACGTAACCCTTTACGACGAGCTCTTTGGCACCTCCATATACGAGAAACATGTCCTTTGTCCTTTTCAGGTACTTCAGGATATTCTTGACCGCTGCCCAATGTTCCGCTCCGGGATCACTTTGGTACCTCCCTACCAAACTTATGGCAAGGTTCACATCAGGTCTGGTACACAACATAGCATACATAATAGAGCCTATGGCTGAAGCATAGGGGATGACACTCATCTCTTCTCTATCCTTTGCCGTGGTCGGGCATTGAGTCGTACTCAATCTCACACCTTGTAACACAGGCAAGAACCCCTTCTTGGACTGATCCATATTGAAGTTCTTCAATATCTTATCAAGGTATGTGCTTTGTGAAAGACCTATGAGGCGTCTCGATCTATCTCTATAGATCTTAATACCTAATATGTAAGCATCTTCTCCAAGGTCCTTCATTGAAAAACACTTATTCAAGTAGGCCTTTACACTTTCCAAGAGTTCTATATCATTTCCCATTATCAGTATGTCATCCACATATAATACGAGAAATGCTACAGAGCTCCCACTCACTTTCTTGTAAATACAGGGTTCTCCATAAACTTGTAGAAACCCAAACGCTTTAATCACTTCATTAAAGCGAATGTTCCAACTCCGAGATGCTTGCACCAGCCCATAGATGGAGCACTGGAGCTTGCATACCTTGTTAGTATCTTTAGGATCGACAAAACCTTCCGGCTGCATCATATATAGTTCTTCCTTGAGGAAGCCATTAAGGAATGCCGTTTTGACGTCCATTTGCCAGATCTCATAATCATAAAATGCGGCAATTGCTAACATGATTCGGACAGACTTCAGCATCGCTACGGGTGAGAAAGTCTCATCGTAGTCAACTCCTTGAACTTGTCGATAACCCTTAGCGACAAGTCGAGCCTTATAGACGGTCACATTACCATCCGCGTCAGTCTTCTTCTTAAAGATCCATTTATTTTCAATGGCTCGCTTATCATCAGGCAAGTCCACCAAAGTCCATACTTTGTTCTCATACATGGATCCTATCTCGGATTTCATGGCTTCAAGCCATTTGTTGGAATCCGGGCCTGCCATCGCTTCTTCATAGTTCGAAGGTTCACCGTTGTCTAACAACATGATCTCTAGGACAGGGTTGCCGTACCACTCTGGTGTGGAACGTGTCCTAGTGGACCTTCGACGTTCAATAGTAACTTGATCTAAAGTTTCATGATCATCATCATTAACTTCCTCTCCAGCCGGTGTAGGCTCCATAGAAACAACTTCCTGTGCTACGCTACTCTCCGGTTCGAGTGGAGGTACAATTACCTCATCAAGTTCTATTTTCCTCCCATTTACTTCTTTCGAGAGAAACTCTTTCTCGAGAAAGGATCCATTCTTGGCAACAAAGACTTTGCCCTCGGATCGTAGGTAGAAGGTATACCCAATAGTCTCTTTGGGATATCCTATGAAGACGCACTTTTCCGCTTTGGGTTCGAGCTTTTCAGGTTGAAGTTTCTTCACATAAGCATCGCATCCCCAAACTTTTAGAAACGACAGCTTAGGTTTCTTTCCAAACCATAATTCATACAGTGTCGTCTCAACAGATTTTGACGGTGCCCTATTTAAAGTGAATGCGGCAGTCTCTAATGCATATCCCCAAAATGAGAGCGGTAAGTCAGTAAGAGACATCATAGATCGTACCATATCTAGTAGAGTGCGATTACGACATTCAGACACACCATTTCGTTGAGGTGTGCCAGGTGGCGTGAGTTGCGAAACAATTCCACATTTCCTTAGGTGCGTGCCAAACTCGTGACTTAAATATTCTCCGCCACGATCAGATCGTAGGCACTTTATCTTCCTGTCACGTTGATTCTCTACCTCACTCTGAAATTCCTTGAACCTTTCAAAAGTTTCAGACTTATGTTTCATTAAGTAGACATACCCATATCTACTCAAGTCATCAGTGAGGGTGAGAACATAACGGTAGCCACCACGAGCCTCGACACTCATTGGACCGCATACATCAGTATGTATTATTTCCAACAAGTCAGTTGCTCGCTCCATTGTTCCGGAGAATGGAGTCTTAGTCATCTTGCCCATGAGGCATGGTTCGCACGTGTCAAATGATTCGAAATAAAGAGACTCCAAAATTCCATCAGTATGGACCTTCTTCATACGTTTGACACCAATATGACCAAGGTGGCAGTGCCACATGTAAGTGGGACTATCGTTATCAACCTTACACTTTTTTGTACTCACACTATGGACATGTGTAACATCACGTTCAAGATTCATCAAAAATAAACCATTGACCAGCGGGGCATGACCATAAAACATTTCTCTCATATAAATAGAACAACCATTATTCTCAGATTTAAATGAGTATCCATCTCGCATCAAGCGAGATCCAGATACAATGTTCATGCTCAAAGCTGGTACTAAATAACAATTATTAGGGTTTAACACTAATCCAGAAGGTATATGTAGAGGTAGCGTGCCGACGGCGATCACATCAACCTTGGAACCATTCCCGACGCGCATCATCACCTCGTCCTTTGCCAGCCTCTGCTTATTCTGCAGCTCCTGCTTGGAGTTACAAATGTGAGCAACTGCACCAGTATCAAATACCCACGAGCTACTACGAGTGTTGGTTAGGTACACATCAATAACAAGTATATCACATATACCTTTAATGTTGCCGTCCTTCTTATCCGCTAAGTACTTGGGGCAGTTCCGCTTCCAGTGACCGGTACCCTTGCAGTAAAAGCACTCAGTCTCAGGCTTGGGTCCATGCTTGTTCTTCTTCTTCCTGGCAACTTGCTTACCGGGCGCGGCAACAGCTTTGCCGTCCTTCTTGAAGTTCTTCTTACCCTTGCCTTTCTTGAAAATAGTGGTCTTATTTACCATCAACACTTGATGCTCCTTTCTGATCTCGACCTCTGCTGATTTTAGCATCGAGTACAACTCAGGAATGGACTTCTCCATCCCTTGCATGTTGTAGTTCATCACAAAGCTCTTGTAGCTAGGTGGAAGCGACTAGAGGATTTTGTCAATGACCGAGTCATCCGGGAGATTAACTCCCAGCTGAGTCAAGCGGTTGTGTAGCCCAGACATCTTGAGGATGTGCTCACTGACAGAACTATTCTCCTCCATCTTATAGGTGAAGAACTTGTCGGAGACGTCATATCTCTCGATCCGGGCATGAGCTTGAAAAACCAGTTTCAGCTGTTGGAACATCTCATATGCTCCGTGTTGCTCAAAACGCTTTTGGAGCCTCGGTTCTAATCTGTAAATCATGCCGCACTGAACAATGGAGTAATCATCGCAGCGAGAATGCCAAGCGTTCGCAACGTCTTGCTCTGCTGGGAGAAGGGGTGGGTCACCTAGTGGTGCATCAAGGACATACAATTTCTTGGAAGTTATGAGGATGATCCTCAAGCCACGGACCCAGTCCGCATAGTTGCTTCCATCATCTTTCAGCTTGGTTTTCTCTAGGAACGCGTTGAAATTGAGGGTGACATTCGCGTTGGCCATTAGATCTACAATATAGATTGTAAAGATAATTTTAGACTAAGTTCATGATAATTAAGTTCACATAATCAAATTATTTAATGAACTCCCACTTAGATAGACATCTCTCTAGTCATCCAAGTGACACATGATCCATGTCAACTAGCCCGTGTCCGATCATCATGTGAGACGGACTAGTCATCCATGGTGAACATCTCCATGTTGATCATATCTTCCATACGACTCATGTTCGACCTTTCGGTCTTCCGTGTTCCGAGGCCATGTCTATACATGCTAGGCTCGTCAAGTCAACCTAAGTGTTTTGCATGTGTAAATCTGGCTTACAACCGTTGTATGCGAACGTTAGAACCTATCACACCCGATCATCACGTGGTGCTTCGGAACAACGATCCTTAGCAACGGTGCACAGTTAGGGTGAACACTTTTCTTGAAATTTTAGTGAGAGATCATCTTATTTACTATCGTCATTCTAGGCAAATAAGATGTAAACATGATAAACATCTCATGCAATCAATATAGTGACATGATATGGCCATTATCATCTTGCTCCTTTGATCTCCATCTTCGGGGCACCATGGTCATCACTGTCACCGGCACGACACCATGATCTCCATCATCATGATCTCCATCACTGTGTCTTCATGAAGTTGTTTCGCCAACTATTACTTCTACCACTATGGCTAACGTTTAGCAATAAAGTAAAGTAATTACATGGCGTTTATGATTGACACGCAGGTCATACAATAAAATAAGACAACTCCTATGGCTCCTGCCGGTTGTCATACTCATCGACATGCAAGTCGTGAATCCTATTACAAGAACATGATCAATCTCATACATCACAATGCATCACATCACATCCTTTGGCCATATCACATCACAAGGCATATGCTGCAAAAACAAGTTAGACGTCCTCTAATTTGTAGTTGCAAGTTTTTACGTGGCTGCTATAGGTTACTAGCAAGAATGTTTCTTCCCTACGCCAAAACCACAACGTGATATGTCAATTTCTATTTACCCTTCATAAGGACCCTTTTCATCGAATCCAATCCGACTAAGGTGGGAGAGACAGACACCCGCTAGCCACCTTATGAAACAAGTGCATGTCAGGCGGTGGAACCAGTCTCACGTAAGCGTACGTGTAAAGTCGGTCCGGGCCGCTTCATCCCACAATACCGCCGAATCAAGATAAGACTAGTAGTGGTAAGCAAATTAACAAAATCGACGCCCACAACAACTTGTGTTTTACTCGTGCATAGATTCTATGCATAGACCTAGCTCATGATGCCACTGTTGGGAGTCGTAGTGGTAAATCAAAATTTTCCTACGATCACCAAGATCTATCCATGGAGAAACCAGCAACGAGAGGGGAGAGATTACATCTTCATACCTTTGAAGATCGCTAAGCGGAAGCGTTACAAGAACGCGGTTGATGGATTCGTACTCGCAGCGATTCAGATCGCGGTGGATTCCGATCTTAGCGTAGAACAACGACGCCTCCGCATTCAACAAACGTGCAGCCCGGTGACATCTCCTACACCTTGATCCAGCAAGGAGGAAGGAGAGGTTGAGGGAGAGCTCCGGCAGCATGACGGCATGGTGACGGTGGAGCTATGTGAACTCCGGCAAGGCTTCGCCAAGCGCTACGGAGAACGAGGAAGAGGAAGGGTAGGGCTGCACCAAGAGAGAAAGAAGTCGGGTCCCAAAACAGCCCAAACCCTTGCATATATATAGGAGGAGGGAGAGGGAGGGCTTCCTTGTCCCGTCCTCCAAAGAGGAGAGGTTCGGCCGACCCTAGGGAGGAGTCCACCTCCCACAAGGGAGGTGGATCTCTTCCTTTTGAATCCTTTTCAGCCCTATCTCTTATCTCCAGCCACATGGGCCTTTCTAGACGGTCTTGGCCAGACCAAAAAGGGCTGGCACACTTCCTCTAAGGGCCCACTAAATCCTTTGGTCGTCACACCCCTCTCGGGGGTCCTCCGGCACCCTCCCGGCACTCCCGGTACACTACCGATGAGCCCGAAAACTTTTCGGTGACCAAAACTGGACTTCCTATATATCAATCTTTACCTTCAGACCATTCCGGATCTCCTCGTGACGTCCAGGATATCATTCGGGACTCCGAACACCTTTCGGTAATCACATATACCATTTCCCTATAACCCTAGCGTCATCGAACCTTAAGTGTGTAGACCCTACGGGTTCGGGAGACACGTGGACATGGCCAAGACACTTCTCCGGCCAATAACCAATAGCGGGATCTGGATACCCATGTTGGCTCCCACATACTCCATGATGATATCATCGGATGAGCCACGATCTCGGTGATTCAATCAATCCCGTATACAATTCCCTTTGTCTATCGGTATGATACTTGCCCGAGATTCGATCGTCGGTATCTCTATACCTTGTTCAATCTCATTACCGGTCAAGTGTCTTTACTCGTTCCGTAATACATCATCCCGTGACTAACTCCTTTGGTCACATTGAGCTCATTATGATGATGTCTTACCGAGTGGGCCCAGAGATACCTCTTCGTCACACGGAGTGACAAATCCCGGTCTCGATTCGTGCCAACCCAACAGACACTTTCGGAGATACCCGTAGTGCACCTTTATAGCCACCCAATTACGTTGTGACGTTTGGCACACCCAAAGAATTCGTACGGTATCCGGGAGTTGCACAATCTCATGGTCTAAGGAAATGATACCTGACATTGAAAAGCTTTAGAAAACGAACTACATGATCTAGTGCTATGCTTAGGATTGGGTCTTGTCCATCACATCATTCTCCTAATGATGTGATCCCGTTATCAACGACATCCAATGTCCATGGTCATGAAACCGTGACCATCTATTGATCAACGAGCTAGTCAACTAGAGGCTCACTAGGGACATGTTGAGGTCTATGTATTCACACATGTATTATGGTTTCCGGTTAACACAATTATAGCATGAACAATAGACAATTATCATGAACAAGGAAATACAATAATAACCATTTTATTATTGCCTCTAGGGCATATTTCCAACCAAATATTCCAATCATTATCATTACTCAATATATTATTCAATAGTAGTTCAGATTGTTCAACAGTTTGTTCCCTGAAAACATAACTAGCACCACTATCTAGATGGTCCCTAGAAGCATCAATTAGTCCATTATAAAAGATATCAAGTATTTCGTTTTTCTTGAGAGGAAAATCAGGCAAAGCATTAAGTAATTAGAGAAGCCTTCCCCAAGCTTGTGGGAGACTCTCTTCTCCAATTTGCACAAAGTTAAATATTTCCTTCAAGGCAGCTTGTTTCTTATGGGAAGGAAAATATTTTTTAGAGAAGTAATAAATCATATCCTGGGGACTACGCACACAACCAGGAGCAAGATAATTAAACCATATCTTAGCATCAGCCTTTAATGAGAAAGGAAACAACTTAAGAATATAGTAATAACGATTTTTTTCCTCATGAGTAAATAGGGTGGCTATATCGTTCAATTTAGTAAGATGTGCCACAACAGTTTCAGATTCATAACCATGGAAAGGATCAGATTCAACCTAAGTAATTAACTCGGGATCGACAGAGAATTCATAATCCTTATCAGTAACAAAGATAGGTGAAGTAGCAAACTTAGGATCATATTGCATTCTAGCATTCAAATATTTTTCCTTCCATTTGCATAGCAATTTCTTAAGATCGTATCTATGTTTACAAGCAAGAAAGTCCCTAGCTACCTCTCCTTCCATAACATAACCCTTCGGTATATTAGGCAATTCATATCTAGGAGGTGTCTCATAGTGTTCAGTTTCAATAATTTCATCAGTTTCAGAAGGATCATCATTTTCAGCATTGACTCTAGCAATTTGTTCATCGAGAAATTCACCCAGTGGTACAGTATTATCAAGCAAAGTATTATCATAAGCATCATGCATAGTAGAAGTGGCATCATCAATTACTTGCGACATACCAGAATCAATAGCAGGTGGTGGTGTCGCAAATTTACTCATAACAGAAGGTGAATCAAGTGCAGAGCTAGATGGCAGTTCCTTACCTCCCCTCGTAGTAGAGGGATAGATCTTGGTTTTTGGGTCTTTCATATTTTTCATAGTGATCAACGGATATAAATCCCAAGTGACTAAAATAATAGAGCTATGCTCCCTAGCAACACCACCAGAAAAAGGTCTTGATAACCCACAAGTATAGGGGGTCGCAACAGTTTTCGAGGGTAGAGTATTCAACCCAAATTTCTTGATTCGACACAAGGAGAGCCAAAGAATATTCTCGAGTATTAGCAGCTGAGTTGTCAATTCAACCACACCTGAAAGACTTAATATCTGTAGCGGAGTATTTAGTAGCAAAGTAATATGGAAGTAACGGTGATGATGGCAAAAGTAATAGTAGTAATTTTGTGGTGATTGTAACAGTAGCAACGGAAAAGTAACATAGCAGGTATCAATATGTGGAAAGCTCATAGGCAATGGATCGGTGATGGATAATTATGTTGGATGGCATTCATCATGCAACAGTTATAACATAGGGTGACACAAAACTAGCTTCGATTCATCAATATAATGCAGGCATGTATTCCATATACAGTCATACGTGCTTATGGAAAAGAACTTGCATGAAATCTTTTGTCCTACCCTCCCGTGGCAGCGGGGTCCTAATGGAAACTAAGGGATATTAAGGTCTCCTTTTAATAGAGAACTGTACCGAAGCATTAGCACTTAGTGAATACATGAACTCCTAAAACTACGGTAATCACCGGAAAAAATTCGAGTTATTGTCACCCTAGAGGATGCGGATCATAACTTGTAATAGGTGTCTACAACTTGCAAGATAGGATCAAGAACACATATATTCATGAAAACATAATAGGTTCATATCTGAAATCATGGCACTAGGGCCCTAGTGACAAGCATTAAGCATATCAAAGTCATAGCAACATCAATCTCAAAACATAGCGGATACTAGGGATCAAACCCTAACAAAACTAACTCGATTACATGGTAAATCTCATCCAACCCATCACTGTCCAGCAAGCCTACGATGGGATTACTCACAAACGTCAGAGAGCATCATGGAATTGGTGATGAAGGATGGTTGGTGATGATGATGGCGTCGATTTCCCCTCTCTGGAGCCCAAAACGGACTCCAGACCTGACCTCCCGAGCTTAACCCATTGCTCCCCCAAATGGAGACATATCAACTCCCCCAAGCTTAACCCATTGCTTCGCCTCAAGCAATTCAGTTGATAAACTGGAAGTGATAAAGAAAAACTTTTACAAACTTTGTTTTATCTTGTTGTTGTAAATATGTCTAACTGATGTTCAGATCTTCAGCAAAGATTATAGACTAACCACATTCACAATAACATTTAGGTCTCACATTTAACCATATCAATGGCATAATCAACTAGCGAGCAATAATAATAACTCTCGGATGACAACACTTTAATCAAAACAATCATGATACAATATGATATAATGGCATATCGCTAGCCCTTTCCGAGACCGCAAAACATAAATGCAGAGCACCCCTGAAGAACAAGGACTAACTAGACATTGTAATTAAGGGTAAAAGAGATCCAGTCACACTCGCACTCAATATCAATTAATATAAAGGCATACAAATGACGGTGGTGCTCTCTAGTTGATGCTTTTTATAAGAGGATGATGACTCAACAATAAAGTAAATAGATAGGCCCTTCATAGAGGGAAGCATTGATTTGTAGTGGTGCCAGAGCTTGAGCTTTTAAAACAGAGATGAATAATAATTTTGAGCGGCATGCTTTCATTGTTCACATAACAACCAAGAGATTTCACCATCTTCCATGCTAGATACATTATAGGCGGTTCCCAAACAGAATTATAAAGTTTTTACTCCCCCTCCACCAATCAGTCACACTCCATGGCAAGCCGAATCCACGGGTACCGTCCATACAAACATAGTCCTAGGGGAGTTTTGTTTCATTATATTTTGATTTGATTTTGAGCATGGGATTGGGCATCCCGAATACCAGCCACTTTCTCGTGAATGATAGTGAATCAACACATATCGTGAAAATAACCCACCTAGCATGGGAGATATTGATCGCCCTAGTCACTACATGAGCGAATCGGGCATATAAAACAGAATATTATTTGAAGGTTTGGAGTTTGGTACATGCAAATTTACTTGGAACGGCCGGTGAATACTGCATATAGGTAGGATGGTGGACTCAGATGGAACAACTTGGGTTTAATTAAGTGGATGCACAAGCAGAATTTTTGCTTAGTACAGGCAAAGGCTAGCAAAAGACTGGGGAGCGACCAACTAGAGAGCAACAACAGTCATCAACATGCTTTGAGATTAACGAACATTGAATGCAAGCATGAGTAGGAAATAAATCACCATGAACATAAATATCACGAAGGCTATGTTGATTTTGTTTCCCTACATGCATGAACATGTGCCAAGTCAGGCCACTTGAATTATTCAAAGGAGGATACCATCCTATCATACTACATCACAACCATTTTAATATGCATGTTGGCACTCAATACAAACCATTATCCACTCTTAGCTAATTAAGCATGGCATGAGTAACTATGATCTCTAATTGTCATTGCAAATATGTTTCACCCATAATGAACTAAAGTTGGAACGATGGGCCAATCATATTTACAAAAGCAAAATAGTCCGAGTTCGTACCAGCTTTTCTCCATCTCAATACTTTCATCATATATCGTCATTATTGCCTTTCACTTGCACGACCGAACGGTGTGAATAATAATAAAAGTGCATGTGCATTGGACTAAGCTGGAATCTGCAAACAATAACTCAAAAGAGAATGCAAGGTAATATGGGCTCTCTGATGGATAAACAATAATGCAAACGAGAGCCACTCGACATTTTCATTGTGGTCTTCTCCTTATGACCCAAAGAAAGAAATCAAAACGAGAACGAGAAAAATTATTTACACGGGAAAGCTCCCAACAAGCAAAAGAAGAACGAGAAATCTTTTGGGGTTTTCTTTTAATGCTACAACTGAACAAACTAGAAGATAAAGCTTGAACTATTTTTTTTATTTTCTCAAGGTTAATTAAACACACAAGAAGAAAGATAAAAGAAGAAATAAACTACCATGGATGGTACAAATGAAAGAGTATAAACACCGACTACTAAGATGAATGTGTGAACATGGATGTAATGTTGGTGAGAAATTTGTACTCCCCCAAGCTTAGGCTTTTGGCCTAAGTTGTTCTAGGGCCATGGCTGAAAATAACCATCTCCTGGATAATCCGAAGGGTCCTGGGGGTTCCACTGGTTGGCGAGCTCCTCCGGCTCCCATTGAAAAACTAAGTTCGGATACGGATCAAGGACTGGTGCAGGTTTAGGTGCTAGAGGTTGCGACAGACCCCAATATCTGCAAATGTCCTTGGGCATAATAGTGTACATGTCAGAATGAATATCGAACAAGGAAGAAGCAGGCACAACAATAATCTCACAAGTACCTTGACGAAACACTAAGTTGTAAAGTAGCCTCCTATCATTATTCTTCCTAATAAAATCATGTGTTACCATACTGTCATAGTCTAAATATTTCGCGGGTAATAGCATTTCCTCTTCCTTGTTAAGCCTAATGGGTATCTCAAAGTGTTTGGCTAGATGAGATGCATAGATGCCTCTGAATATGGGCCCCCTTGAACGGTTTAAGTTCAACCATTGGGCCACCATAGTGCCCAGACTAAAAGTTCTATCAGCAAGTAAAGCATGGCGCGGAATGGCAAGGTTGGGAGCACTAAGGCTTCCACTCTCCCCATGACCAACTAAACATCTCTCTACAAATAATGAATAATAGCGTAGAACAGGAAAATGTAAACTAGATGATCTTGCCTTTTACACCCCTCTCTCTTCTCCTATCATGATTGCGGCAATAAAATCCTCCATGTGTTCACTGATGCTACCCTCATAGGGTATTTTGCAAACGTTGCAAAAATTGTAAAGGTTCATTTTCTTAGGCACATCATATAAGTGAAATTCTACCGTAGGAGGGTCTTCCCTGTAATGAAAGTGAAAGTTTTTCACAAAGGTATTAGTGAGAAAGAGGTGCTGGTCAGACTTATCATTGAGGAAGTCGGTGATGCCTGCATTCTCTGCCAAATAATAGAAATCTTCATAAATTTCGGTCACCATCGAGAATGTATCACTTGGCCACTCGCATGGTCAAACTTCTGCGACGTGAGGAAGATTGTATTTGGCCTTCTTTTTCACCTCATTTTCATCTTCTTTAGAGCCCCGGTTGAAGAGCCTCTTAACAATCTCATCATTTACTTCTCTGAAAAATTCTGAAATTTTTAGTGACTCAAAGTAAAGGTGAGTAGAACCCAATAAAACTTTTAGCAACTACTCCCACAAGTGCCTAGACCCTATATCATGCGTCAAAACTATTTGGGTACAAATTTGACATGCAAGCTCAAGAACAGGGTCACCACAGGAGCAAAAATTCGCAATATATAAATCACTAGAACAAAAACTAATTGGACCATTGGAGGAGTTACATACTGAAGAACAATCTCCTAAAACAGTTTTGTAAATGGAATCTTGCGCAAGGAGATCGAGTATGGCAGCAAAATGAGCTAGAACACGGGGTTGAGCAATGATGGATTTTTTCTGGAGCAAGATGAAGTGGATGCGCTCTGGAATAAGTGAAGGGGGCCTACGTGGGACCCATAAGCCACCTGGGCATGGCCAGGGGGTGGCCATGCCCTGTGAGCTTGTGACCCAATGGTGCAGTCCCTTGGTATGTACTCAGTGCCAAATATTCTTAAATATTCTAGAAAAAATCATACTACATTTTCAGGGCATTTGAAGAACTTTTATTTTAGGCCATTTTTCTATTGCATGGGAAACTCAGAAAACAGAAAAATAATAGCATTTTTTACTTTATTTACTCTAATTAACAGAAAGTAAAGGTTGGGTACAGAATGTTGTGCCTTCTAAATTCATCCATATCATGCTCAACAAAAGGAATCCATCAATAAGGTTGATCAAGTCTTTCTTTCGAGTAACATGAAACCAAAGAACTTTCGAATAACACTAAGTTACCTCAATGGGGATATGAATATCCCCAACAATAAGTATATCATATTTCTTCTTGATAGTAGGTAGAGGGAATTCAAAATCTCCAATAATAATTGTTGAAAGTTTTTCGATGGAGTTGATACTGTGAACTTGAGGTTGTTTCTTCGGAAGTGTACCGTATGCTCATTACCATTAACACGAAAAGTGACATTGCCCTTGTTACAATCAATTACAGCCCCTGCAGTATTCAAAGGGGGTCTACCAAGGATGATAGACATACTATCGTCCTCGGGAATATCAAGAATAAAAAAGTCCGTTAGGATAGTAACATTTGCGACTACGACAGGTACATCCTCACAAATACCGATGGGTAAAGTAGTTGATTTATCAGCCATTTGCAAAGAGATTTCAGTAGGTGTCAACTTATTGAAATCGAGTATAGGATATAAAGAGAAAGGCATAACACTAACACCAGCACCAAGGTCACATTAAGCAGTTTTAACGTAATTCCCTTTAATAGAGCATGGTATAGTTGGTATTCCGGGGTCTCCTAATTTCTTTGGCACTCCACCCTTAAAAGTATAATTAGCAAGCATGGTGGAAATCTCAGCTTCCGGTATCTTTCTCTTATTTTTCACAATATCTTTCATGTACTTAGCATAAGGAGACATTTTTAGAATATCAGTCAAGCGCACACGCAAAAAGAAAGGTGTAACCATTTCAACAAAGTGCTCAAAATCCCCATCATCCATTTTCTTGGATGGTTTAGGAGGAAAGGGCATGGGTTTCTGAACCCATGGTTCTCTTTCTTTACCGTGCTTCCTAACAACAAAGTCTCTTTTTTCATATCTTTTATTCTTAGGATGTGGGTTATCAAGATCAACAGCGGGTTCAATATCCACATCATTATCATTACTAGGCTGAGCATCAACATGATCATCATCATTATTATTACTGCTAGGCTCATGTTCATCACCAGATTGTGTCTCAGCATCAGAAACGGAAATATTATTTGGGTTTTTAGGTGTATCTATAACAGGTTCACAAGCAGCATGCAAAGTCCTATCGTCATCCTTTTTCCGTTTATTACTGGAATGACTAGGTGCGTCAGCATTAATTCTTTGAGAATCTTGCTCAATTCTCTTAGGATGGCCCTCAGGATACAAAGGTTCCTGAGTCGTTCTACCACCTCTAGTCAGAACTCTATTAGAATGATCATTGTTCTTACTATTCATCTCATTAAGCAAATCATTGTGTGCGTGAAGTACTTGTTCTACTTGAGTAGCTACCATGGAAGCATGTTTACTAATAAGCTTAAGATCATTGATAGTTCCACTCATATAATCATCTAAGTGATAAAGCATGTAAGTATTATGTTTCAATTGTATACTAACATAAGCATTAAATTTTTCTTGCTTAATAATAAAGTTATCAAACTCATCCAAGCATTGGCTAGCAGACTTATTATAAGGAATATCTACTTCATCAAATCTACAGAGAGAATTTACCTCTACTACATGCGTCGGGTTATCAAGACCATGTATTTCCTCAATAGGTGGTAGATTCTTAACATCTTCAGCATTAATACCTTTTTTCATAGATTTATTTGCCTCTTTCATATCTTCAGGACTGAGAAATAGAGTACCTCTTTTCTTTAGAGTTCGCTTCGGAGGTGGTTCGAGAATATTCCAATCATTATCATTACTCAATATATTATTCAATAGTAGTTCAGCTTGTTCGACAGTTTGTTCCCTGAAAACACAACCAGCACAACTATCTAGATGTTCCCTAGAAGCATTAGTTAGTCCATTATAAAAGATATCAAGTATTTCGTTTTTCTTGAGAGGATGATCAGGCAAAGCATTATGTAATTAGAGAAGCCTCCCCCAAGCTTGTGGGAGACTCACTTCTCCAATTTGCACAAAGTTAAATATTTCTTGCAAGGCAACTTGTTTCTTATGGGCAGGACAATATTTTTCACAGAAGTAATAAATCATATCCTGGGGACTATGCACACAACCAGGAGCAAGATAATTAAACCATATCTTAGCATCACCCTTTAATGAGAAAGGAAACAACTTAAGAATATAGTAATAACGGATTTTTTTCCTCATGAGTATATAGGGTGGCTATATCGTTCAATTTAGTAAGATGTGCCACAACAGTTTCAGATTCATAACCATGGAAAGGATCAGATTCAACCAAAGTAATTAACTCAGGATCGACAGAGAATTCATAATCCTTATTAGTAACAAAGATAGGTGAAGTAGCAAACTTAGGATCATATTGCATTCTAGCATTCAAATATTTTTGCTTCCATTTGCATAGCAATTTCTTAAGATCATCTCTGTATTTACAAGCAAGAAAGTTCCTATCTACCTCTCCTTCCATAAAATAACCCTTAAGAGGTGTCTCGTAGTGTTCAGTTTCAATAATTTCATCAATTTCCGAAGTATCATCATTTTCAGCATTGACTCTAGCAATTTGTTCATCAAGAAATTCACCAAGTGGCATAGTATTATCAAGCAAAGTATTATCATAAGCATCATGCATAGCAGAAGTGGAATCATCAATTACTTGCGACATATCAGAATCAATAGTAGGTGGTGGTGTCGCAAATTTACTCATAACAGAAGGTGAATCAAGTGCAGATCTAGATGGCAGTTCCATACCTCCCCTCACAGTAGAGGGATAGATCTTGGTTTTTGGGTCTTTCAGATTCTTCATAGTGAACAATAGATATAAATCCCAAGTGACTGAGAGAATAGAGCTATGCTCCCTGACGACGGCGCCAGAAGACGGTCTTGATAACCCACAAGTATAGGGGATCGCAACAGTTTTCGAGGGTACATTATTCAACCCAAATTTATTAATTCAACACAAGGAGAGCCAACGAATATTCTGGACTATTAGCAGCTAAGTTCTCAATTCAACCACACCAGAAAGACTTAATACCTGCAGCGGAGTATTTAGTAGCAAAGTAGTATGGAAGTAACGGTGATGATGGCTAAAGTAGTCGTAGCAAGTTTTGTGGTGATTGTAACAGTAGCAACGGAAAAGTAACGTAGCAAGTATCAATATGTGGAAAGCTCGTAGGCAATGGATCAGTGATGGATAATTATGTTGGATGGCATTCATCATGCAACAGTTATAACATAGGGTGACACAAAACTAGCTTCAATTCATCAATATAATGTAGGCATGTATTCCATATACAGTCATACGTGCTTATGGAAACGAACTTGCATGAAATCTTTTGTCCTACCCTCCCGTGGCAGCGGGGTCCTAATGGAAACTAAGGGATATTAAGGCCTCCTTTTAATAGAGAACCGGACCAAAGCATTAGCACTTAGTGAATACATGAACTCCTCAAACTACGGTAATCACCGAAAAAAATCTGAGTTATTGTCACCCTAGAGGATGCGGATCATAACTTGTAATAGGTGTCTACAACTTGCAAGATAGGATCAAGAACACATATATTCATGAAAACATAATAGGTTCATATCTGAAATCATGGCACTCGGGCCCTAGTGACAAGCATTAAGCATAGCAAAGTCATAGCAACATCAATCTCAGAACATAGCGGATACTAGGGATCAAACCCTAACAAAACTAACTCGATTACATGGTAAATCTCATTCAACCCATATCCGTCCAGCAAGCCTATGATGGGATTACTAACGAACGGGGAGACCATCATGGAATTTGTGATGAAGGATGGTTGGTGATGACGATGGCGTCGATTTCCCCTCACCGAATCCCAAAACGGACTATAGATCTAGCCTCCCGAGGAAGAACAGGAGGTGGCGGCAGCTCCGTATCGTGAAATGCGATGAACTCTTCTCTTTGATTTTTTCTCCACAAATAGGAATATATAGAGTTGGAATTGAGGTCGGTGGAGCTCTAGGGGCCCCACAAACCTACCAGGCGCGGCCAGGGGGTGGGCGTGCCCCCTGGCTTGTGACCTGGTGGTGTCCCCCCCCTTTGGTTGATTCTTTTGCCAGTATCTTTTATTAATTCCAAAAATAATCTCCGTAAATTTTCAGATCAATCCGAGAACTTTTATTTCTGCACAAAAATAACACCAAGGCAATTCTATTGAAAACAGCGTCAGTCCGGGTTAGTTCCATTCAAATCATACAAATTAGAGTCCAAAACTAGGGAAAAAGAGTTTGGAAAGTGGATACAATGAAGACGTATCAAGCACCCCTACCCCCAAGGCCCATGCACCCTATCCACCTCCTCCTTGGAGGAGGGGTAAAGGGGGTTGCCCTGTGCCTTGATCCTATAAATAGAGGATGGTGGGAGGGCTACAACACACTAATCCCTTACCCTAGGCCTTGGTGTTGTCCCTCCCTCTGTGGTTACTTTGTTTCCTCCTCCGTTTATAGTTCCGGCAGTTTTAAGCGAAGCCATGCCGGGACCATATCACCACCATCGCTGCTACGATGTCAACCTGTCGGCGATCCCATCTACTTCTCTGTCCTTTCTTGTTGGATCAAGAAGGCAGAGATGTCATCGAGCCACATGTGTGATGAACATGGAGGTGTCGTTTGTTAAGCGCTAGATTAGATTGGATGTCGATTGGATCGCGACGAGTACAACTATATCAACTGCGTAATATACGCTTTCGCTTGATGGTCTACGAGGGTACGTAGACACACTCTCCCCTCCCGTTTCTATGCATCTCCTATAGTAGATCTATGGTGTTTCGTAGGAATTTCTTTGATTTTCATGCTATGTTCCCAGCACTGGTATCAGAGCTAGGCCTATGTGCAGATAATATGCACGAGTAGAACACAAAGTAGTTGTGGGCATTGATGTTTAGATTGTTTACCTCTATTTTTCTTATTTGTATTCAGCGGTATTGTTGGATGAAGCGGCCTGAACCAACCTTACTTGCCCTCACACAAGAGACCGATTCCACCGATTGGCATGCAATTTGCATTGCATAAGGTGGCTGGAGGGTGTCTGTCTCTCCCACTTTAGTTGGATTAAATTTCACATTAGTGGTCCTTGTAAAAGGTTAAAAGACAAATTGAATATCACCTTGCGGCTGTGCGTAGGTAAGAACGGTTCTTCCTAGTTGCCCATAGCAGCCACGTAAAAATTGCAACAACAAAATAGAGAACATCTAAGATGTTTTTGCATGGCATGTTGTGATGTGATACGGCCAATACGTTATTTTATATATGGTTGATGTATGAGATGATCATGTTTTGTAATAGTTTTCACGACTTGATGAGTACGGCAACCGTAAGGAGCCATAGGGTTGTCTTTAATTTATTGTACGACCTATGTGACAATCATTAAACGATATGTAATTCTTTACTTTATCACTATGTGTTAGCAATAGTTGTAAAATCAGTAGTTGGCGGAGTCAACTACATGACGAGACGATAATGGAGATCATGGTGTCATGCTGGTGATGATAGAGGTCATGTCGGTGCTTTGGATATGGAGATCAAAAGCACAAGATGCTGATGGCCATATGATGTCACATATATTTATTACATGTGATGCTTATCTTTTACGCATCTTATTTTTCTTAGGACGATGATAGCATTATAAGATTATCCCTTCACTTAATTTCAAGAAAAATGTGATCTTCCTAAGTATGCACCATTGGAAAAATTCATCGTTTTGAAGCACCTCGTGATGATCAGATGTGATAGAATCTTTGTTCGCATACAACGGGTGTAAGCCAGTTTTACACATGTAGAATACGTGGGTTAAAATTGACGAGCATAGCATGTACAGGCATGGCCTCAGAACACGAAGGACTGAAAGGTTGAACATGAGTCATATAGTGATACGTCTCCAATATATCTACTTTTCCAAATAGTTTTGCTCTTGTTTAGGACTCCCATTTGCATGATTTGAATGGAACTAACCTGGACTGGCGATGTTTTCAGCAAAACTGCCATGGTGTTGTTTTTGTGCAAAAATAAAAGTTCTCGAAACCAAAGAAACTTTTTGGAGAAATATTTTGGAATCTATAAAAATACTGGAGCGAAGACCTCCTAAAGGGGGGCCACCAGCTGCTGATACATCTCCAGTGTATCGATAATTTATGAAGTATTCATGCCATATTTGCCTATGTTTACAATACTTTTATATGGTTTTGATGTGCTTTATATGATTTATTTAGAACTAACCCGGACTGGCGCTGTTTTCAGCAGAATTGCCATGGTGTTGTTTTTTGTGCAGAAAATGAAAGTTCTCGAAATAGCCCAAAACTTTTTTGTGACTTTTTCTTGAGGAAATAAGCCACATTTGAGTGAAGAACCATCGGAGGGGGATACTCTTGGTCCACAAGCCATCTGTCTGCCTCCCCCTAGTGTTGCGGCTAGATATGTGGTGGGCCCCTCGTGGCTCCGTTTGGCATGATTCCAATGCCGGAAAATCCCATAAATACGAGAAACCCCAAAAATAAAGAGAGACTCCTCGTTGCACCGCCGCAACTAACCAATCTGGTGGTGTTACAGCACCCTGGCGGAGAGGGTAAATCATCTTCGGTGACCATCTTCATCACCCCGACGGAGGCCTTGATGAGGAGGGAGTAGTCCACCCTCGGGGCTAACGGTTTGTACCAGTAGCTATGTGTTCAATCTCTCTCTCTCGTGTTCTTGAGATGGCATGATCTTGATGTATCACGTGCTTTGTTAATATAGTCAGATCATATGATGTTATTCTCTTGCTATCTTGTTGTGATGAATTGAAAACTTTCCTTTGAGATCTCGTTAATTTGGAATGAATATTATGGTTTGGGAACAATTGATGTACGTCTTCCGTGGGATGCTCGTAGTGACATTGGGGTATTCTATTGATCCACTTGATATATGTTGAGGCATTAACTTGGGGATTCCGGTGACCTAGGGGAACTATGCATAGGGGTTGATTGCATGTTTTCATACCACGTTCTTCGATAGAAATCTTGGGGTGCTCCTTGAAGTTCTTTGTGTTGGATTGAATATGATAGATCTGAGATTGTTTCATGCATGTCGCATAATTTACCCACAGATACTTGAGGTGACATTGGAGTACCTAGGTGACATTAGGGTGGATTGATATGTATCATTAGTGTTATTCTAGTAGGAACTCTAGGGCTATTTGTGACACTTATAGGAATAGCCCAATAGATTGATCAGAAAGAATAACTTTGAGGTGGTTCTACTACCTACACCAATTTCATCTTATTGTTCTCCGCTAGATAGTAACTTTGCAGTGATTCTCAATTGCACGTTTAGGGATGATCATATGATTCAACCATGTTATCATTGTTGGGAGATTGCACTAGCGAAAGTATGAACCCTAGGCATTATTTCCAAGCATTTATACAACATTTTGCTCACTATTTTACACTTGCTACCTTGATGTTTTTATATTTTCAGATTATAAAAACCTATATCTACTATCCATATTGCACTTGTATCACCATCTCTTCGCCGAACTAGTGCACCTATACAAATTGCCGTTGGATTGGGTGTGTTGGGGAAATAAGAGATTTCTTGTATTTGATTGCAGGGTTGTTTGAGAGAGACCATCTTAATCCTACACCTCCCACAGATTGATAAACCTTAGGTCATCCACTTGAGGGAAAATTGCTACTGTCCTACAAAACACTACGCTTGGAGGCCCAACATAGTCTACAAGAATAAAGTTGCATATTAGACATCAAGCTCTTTTCTGGCGTCGTTGCGGGGAGGTGAGTGCTTGAAGGTATATATGTATATCTTGCAATTAAATGTTTTAGTTTCTTGCTTTTCACTAGTTTGGTTTTATAAAAGAAAACTACAAAAAAAAGATAAATGGATCCTCATCCACTTGCTAATCTTTTTAAAAGATCCGATTATGTTGGAACAATTGCTAGTGAGAGTTCACTAGATTATATTTCTGAGGTGTTGCTTGAAAATCATGATTCTAAAAATTGTGGAATTTAAAAAGTGATTCATGATACTTCCTTGAATGAAAAGCATGATTGCCATGTCGTTAGTATGAATTCTGTGAGTATCCATGATGCTAATGATGATTGCACTAGTCATGATAAAAAAGATTTCCTATAAGCATGTCAATTTTTGTGGAGTGAATAAAATTTGTAAATACATGTCATATAGGGATGATATATTTTGTAAGAAGAATAAACAAGATCAAACTAATTGGTGGCTTAAAGTGATAGATGAACTTGCCACAACATTATGCTCTCTTCATCCCATTACTTGTGAACTTTGCAATAGGGTTGGTCATCTTAATTTCTAATGCATGCTTTTTCATGACCGAACCGTTTCCAAATATTGTGATAATTTAATCTCCCATGAACTCTATAATGAACTTTTCTTATTTTTGGGGAATGAATAATTATCACATGAAAAAGATTGGTTTGATATATTCATTACCACAAATGATAACGAAACTAATATATAAGAAATCTATATGTTTTGTGTAGTGAATTGCAATGAGAATGCTTATATCGCCAACTATAGAAATAATGAGAAACCAATAGAATATAAAAGGAATACTAATGAAATGGTAAAGGTCTCCCAATACCCTCCTACTGCTTCTCGTAATGAATCATGTTGCAAGGAAGAGCTTTCCATCGAACCAATCTCTTCAATAAGAAGCTTAGAAAAACTACTTAAACCCACACAAAATGTGGTAAAGGAGAAGAAGAAGAGAACAAAAGGTAAAGGTAAAAGGGTATCTCTCCCAAATAATGTTGCTCCTATATTCATATTCTTATATTAGCAAGCCATGACTCCGTCTTCACCACATAGATACAAATGTTAAGCACCACGGTGTCCAAGTCAGGAAATTGGATCGTACTTTTTCAATACGCATCAACTTTTCATTCTTCAAGAAATACATGAGCGTGAACCATTGTACATGGCATATAGGTGGAATAGAATATGGTGGTAGGTATCAAAGGGGTAAAAAGAGGAGAAGATAGTCTCGCATCAATTAGCCGTACCAACGAGCCATAGAGATGCTCATGGATAGATATCAATGCAAGCAGTATGTATTGCCATGCAAACGATGCACTAGAGTTATACGTGTATGAAAGCTCAACTGGATCCAAGTGGGTGTGCATCAAACTTGCTTGCTCATGAAGACCTTGGGCATTTGAGGAAGCCCATCATAGGAATATACAAGCCAAGTTTATTATATGAAAAGGTAATTCCCACTAGCATATGGAAGTGTCAACATAGGAGACTCTCTATATGAAGAACATGGTGCCACTTTGAGGCACAAGTGTGGTAAAGGATAGTAGAAAAATCCTTTCTCTCTTTTCTTTCTTTTCATTTTATTTTTTTATGGTGGGCTTTTTGCTTTTTTGTTATTTTCTTTTTGCCTCCCCCATTTTCTCTTTTTTTATGCTCGGCTCATTTGGCCTCCCCCATTTTTATTTCATTTTTCGTCCGGAGTCTCATCCCAACTTGTGGGGGAATCATAGTCTCCATCATCCTTTCCTCATTGGGACAATGCAATGCTTTAATAATTATTATCATCACACTTTTATTTACTTACAACTCAACATGAAGAATTGGTAGGAAGATATGACTCTGTATGAATGCCTCTAGCAGTGTACCAGGATGTGCAATGATCTAGCGTGACATGTATCAAAAATATGAAGAACGGTGGCTTTGCCACAAATACTATGTCATTTCTATACGATCATGCAAGCATTATGATGATGAACGAACTAGTCATGTGAAGTGACGATGGAATTTGCACAGGAATATATCTCAGAATGGCCATGGAAATGCCATAATAGGTAGGTATGGTGGCTGTTTTGAGGAAGATATAATGAGGCTTATGTGCAACATAGTGTCTCATGTCACGGGGTTTGAATGCACCGGTGAATATTTGCACCGATCCTCGAGGTGAGAATGGGCTATGCACGGTACCAAAGAGGCTAGCAAATATGAGAAGGTGAAGATGCGTATGTCCATGGTGTCACATTAGTCATAAAGAAATCACATACTTATTGTAAAGTTTTATTAGTTTTATCACAAATCAAAGTACTCCTCCCATGCCCCGAGGGAGGAGGTTGGTAGGAGTTAACCATCGCACGCCCCCGACTCAAGACAACACTAGGATTTCAACGAGGAATATAAATGCTCACACATCATCACCATGCCTCTTTAATTTTTATATGAATAACAAGTTAACACCTCTTAATCTTGACAATTCTACAAATCAACAATTTTGGACTCACACCTTTTTCATATTACCACATCAATGTCATTAACCCACAACTTCTCTACATGTGCTACACGATGGTTTTGATTATCATTCATTGAATATGTAATATTTTTGGACTAGTATTATGTCCCATGCAAATTACCGTCACTATTTATTCATATATCAAACAAATATTATTGAAGAACGGGAGCATATTATTTCTATAAAATCGACACGCCACCGTGCTAAAAAAGATATAAGTGAAGTACTAGAGCAACTGCTTAGCTCAAAATATATAAGTGAAGCACATAGAGTATTCTAGCAAATTATCATGAAGGTGTGTCTCTCTGAAATAGGTGTGTCCAGCAACTGATTATTGTGACAAACTTAAAGTACAAGCAAACAAAAGCAAACGACGCTCCAAGCAAAACACATATCATGTGATCAATAAAAATATAGCTCCAAGTGACATACCGATTGATTGAGACGAAAGAGGGAATGCCTTCCGGAGCATCACCAAGGTTAGACTATTGACTCTCCTTAGAATTATACTTGGGGTGCCTTGGGCATCCCCAATATTGATCTCTTGCTACTCCTTATTCCGTAATCCCTCGTGATCACACCCAAAACTTGAAAACTTCAATCACACAAAACTCAACAAAACTTCGTGAGATCCGTTAGTATAAGAAACATATTGCATACCTGAGGTACTATGATAAATTTATTCAAATTCATATTTGCATAATAGGTATTGTATTCTAACTTCTCCCTAACTTATACCCCCCGATATAATCCATGGCATAATCAAAACAAGCAAACTATGCAAGCAAAACAGAATCTGTTTAAAACATAATAGTCTGTAGCAATTTGTAGAGGACCTATACTTATGAAACTCTAAAACTTCTGAAAACAAATAGAAAACATAAAAGATTTTTATACCAATACTGTGTTAAAATTTCAGATCATTATCACGCTCCAGTAAAAAATGATTTTTTTTGCACTGGATTCAAAGTTTTTGTTTCAGATTCAGCATCGTTTCTACTCATCTTGTGAGTCATCCCAAAGGCTTTACTTGGCACAAACACTAACTAAAACATAACAACATAATCATTACGGAGGAAACAATCATGTTATCACATAAAAATAGAGATAAATGATAACTATTGGGTTGTCTCCCAACAAGCTCTTTCTTTATAGCCATCAAGATAGGCTTAGGATAATAATGATGCTCACATAAAAGACAAGAGTTAAAGCACAAATAGAGCATCATAAGACATGCGACAAACACATTTAAGTCTAACATACCTCCTATGCATAGGGATTTTATGAGCAAACAATCTATGGGAGCAATAATCAACTAGCATAGGATGGCAAAGCAAGCATAACTTCAAAACTTTGAACACATAGGGAGGAAACTTGATATCATTGCAATGCCTACAAGCATATGTTCCTCCCTCATAATAATTTTCAGTATAAACATGAAGGAATTCCGCAATATAATTATCACATAAAGCATTCTTTTCATGATCTACATGCATAGAAAATCTATCACTCTTCACATAAGCAAACTCCTTTTCACTCATGGTAGTGGGAGCAAACTCAACAAAATAACTATCATGTGACACTTGATTGTCATAACCAAATTGAATATTAAAATAATTATGAAAAGTTTCATGGTTATCATTACCAATTATAGCATATGTGTCATCACCGCATTCATCATAAATAGGAAGTATGCACTCATCATAATAAATTTGATCGCCAAAACTTGGGGGACAAAAAATATCATCTTCAACAAGCATAACATCCCCAAGATTGTGGTTTTGCATATCATTAGCTTCATGGATATTCAAATAATTCATACTAACAACATGGCAATCATGATTTTCATTCAAGGAACTATCATGAATCACTTTATACATTTCACAATTTTTAGATTCATGATTTTCAAGCAAGACCTCATAAAGATAATCTAGTGAACTCTCACTAGCAATTGTTCCAACATAATCAGATCTTTTGAAAAGATTAGCAAGTGGATGAGGATCCATTCTTTATTTTTGTTTTCACTTTCTGTTATTTTGTGATAAAGAATAAGATAGCATAGCTAGGCAAGCAAGCAAACTAGAGACAAGACAAGCAAACTAGCAAACTAGTGAAGTAAACAAAAAAGTAAACTAGCAACAAGCAGACATAAATATTTTTGTATTTTTGATTTTTATGAGGCACACTAAATATAACAGCAAATAAAAAGAAGAACAAGTGAATGAAATTTTGTGCAAAGTTACTTGATAGTTGGTGATAACCCACAAGTGTAGGGGTTCAATCGTAGTCCTTTCGATAAGTAAGAGTGTCGAACCCAACAAGGAGCGGAAGGAAATGACAAGCGGTTTTCAGCAAGGTATTCTCTGCAAGCACTGAAATTGTAGGTAATTGATAGTTTGATAGCAAGATAATTTCTAACGAGTAAGTAACGGTAACGGTAGATAAAGTGCAGCAAGGTAGCCCAATCCTTTCGTGTCAAAGGACATGCCAAGATTGAAACTTATAAAAAGCAAAGTGTTCTTGAGGGTACACAGGAATTTCATCTAGTCACTTTCATCATGTTGGTTTGATTCGTATTCGCTACTTTGGTAATTTGATATGTGGGTGGACTGGTGCTTGGGTGTTGTTCTAACTTGAACAAACCTCTCACTTATGATAAAAACCCTCGCGAGCATCCGCAACTACAAGAAAAGTATTAAGATAACATCTAACCATAGCATTAAACATGTGTATCCAAATCAGCCCCTTAAGAAGTAGCGCATAAACTAGGGTTTAAGCTTCTGTCACTCTAGCAACCCATCATCTAATAACTACTCCACAATGCATTCCTTTAGGCCCAAGGATGGTGAAGTGTCATGTAGTTGACGTTCACATGACACCACTAAGGGAATCACAACATACATATCATCAAAATATCCAACAAATATCATGTTCACATGATTACTTGCAACATGACTTCTCATGTGACCTCAAGAACAAAGGTAACTACTCAAAAATAATATTCATTCTCAAGATCAAAGGGGTACTAAATAGCATAATGGATCTGAACATATAATATTCCACCAAATAAACCATATAATAATCGACTATGCAAGGTAATCAACACTACTAGTCACCCACAGGTACCAACCAGAGGTTCCGGTACGAAGATTGAACACAAGAGATAAACTAGGGTTTGAGAGGAGATGGTGTTGATGAATATGTTGATGAGGAATGGCCTCCCAAAGATGAGAGGGTTGTTGGTGATGACAATGTCTTCGATTTCCCCTCCGGGAGGGAAATTCCCCAGGCAGAATCGCTCTGCCGAAGGGCAAAAGTGCTCCTGCCCAAAGTTCCGCCTCGAGACAGTAGTGTTCCATCCCGAAAGTCCTCTCCTGATTTTTTTCTAGGTCAAAACACCTTATATACAAGAATATGGGCTCCGAAGGTGGTCCGTGTTGAGCACAACCCACCAGGGCACGCTTGGGGGGCCTGGCGCGCCCTGGTTTCTTGTGCTCACCAGGTGGTCCCCCTTTGATAGTTATTTTCTCCATTATTTCTTATATGCTCCAAAATAATTCTCCAGAAAGTTTCAGCTCATTTGAAGATGTGCAAAATAGGTATCTCTGATATGCTTTTTCAGGTCTAGAATTCCAGCTGCCGATATTCTCCCTCTTTGTGCAAACCTTGCATATTATGAGAGAAAAGGCATTAGAATTACCCCATCAAGCATTATTATGCATAAGAACATTATAAATAACAGTAGGAAATCATGATGAAAAATGGACATATCAACTCCCCCAAGCTTAGACCTCACGTGTCCACAAGCGAAAGCCGAAATCAAAAAGCATGTCCACATGGTTTGAGAGAGAGGTGTCGATAAAAACAAAATACGGACATAGTAGAATCATGCTTATTAGCATAGCAGAAACAAACTTTATCATAAGACTCTTTCTCATAACTTTTATTCTATAACATCATCATATAAGTTCTTATGAACAAGTAACAATTCATCACAACATAGAAGTATAAAGCATAAACCTTATTGTAAACTAATAAACAATGTTCTCAGTCAACTTTGCAATTGCAATTCGTCATATTTTTAGGAAGGGTCTCATATCGGAGCCGCTTGACAAGTCCACATACTAAACCATCTTTTAATCTTCTATGATTTCTAACACTCATAGCATACCCATGAGAAAAAGGTTTCAACCGGACACATAGAAAGATAGGGGCTTATAGTTTTGCCTCCCAACGTACTCACCTCAAGGGTGATGTCAACACTAATAACTCATGTTTACTCATATCCAACTGGATATATGTGCCGAGATATTTTCTCATCACATGGTGCTTGCAAAAAGAAAAAAAGAAAAAGGAATAGGGAAGAATACTTTGAAGCTTGCATAAAAGTAAAAGATATGCCCTTTCTCAGAGGGAAGTAGAGGTTGTCATGCACTTTTTGGTTTGGGTGTCTGATACATCTCCAGCGTATCTATAATTTTTTGCTTGTTCCATGTTGTTATATTATCATTCTTGAATGTTTTACCATCATTTTATTATCACTTTATATCATTTTTTGGGATTAACCTTTTGACATAGTGCCAAAGTGCCAGTTGTTGTTTTTGCTTGTTTTTTACTTTGCAGAAAATCATTACCAAACAGTGGTGAAATGCTGCGAGGATTTTTGTGGATTTTTTACGGACTAGAAGAAACCATATGGGCCAAAGAACATCAGGAGAGGAGGCCCAGGGTGGCCACCACCCACATGGGTGCGCTAGAGGCACCCTGGCGTGACCGGGGGGTGCTGGGCCACTCTGGCAGCCCCTCAACCGACTATCGTTCCATTAAATTCCCAGAAAATCCAAAAACCCTAAGGGAGTCGACGAAACACAATTGTAGCCGCCGCAAGTTCTAGAACCTCGAGATCCAATCTAGACACCATCACGGAGGGGTTCATCTTCATCATAGGAGTCTGTCTAATGATGGGTGAGTAGTCCACCATAGACCTACGGGTCCGTAGTAATAGCTAGATAGCTTCCTATCTCTCTCTCTTATGATTCTCAATACAATGGTCTCTTGGAGATCTATTTGATGTAAACTTTTGCGGTGTGTTTGTTGGGATCCGATGAATTTTGATATCATGATCAGTTTCTATCCATGAATATTATTTGAGTCTTCTTTGATCCCTTATTTGCATGATTACTTATAGCATCATATTTCTTCTTTGAATCTTTGGTTTAGTTAGGCCAACTAGATCAATTTTTCTTGCCATGGGAAGACATGCTTTGTGATGGGTTCGATCCCGCGGTGTTCTTTCCCAGTGACAGAAATGGCAGCAAGACACACATGTATCGTTGCCATTAAGGATAACAAGATGGGGTCTCCTCCTACATGAATACATCTTGTCTACATCATGTCATCATTCTTATTGCATTATTCCGTTTTCCCATGAACTTAATACACTAGATGCATGCCAGATAGCGGTCGATGTGTGGAGTAATAGTGGTAGATGCAGGCAGGAGTCAGTCTACTTATCTTGGACGTGATGCCTATATAATGATCTTTGTATTGGATATTGTCATGACTATTTGATTTTCTATCAATTTCCCAATAGTAATTTGTTCACCCACCGTGCGCTATACTCATGAGAGAAGCCACTAGTGAACCCTATGGCCCCCGAGTCTACTTTTCCATCATATTGCTTTCCGAGCTACGTTTTTGGAATCTTTGTTTTCAGATCTGCAAAACTAAAAACCCAAAAATACTTGCTGCAATTTTTTTTACCTATTTTATTTTGTTTTCTTGAGATATCTATCTCTCCAATCTATCATTATCTAATCTATCTTATTACCATAGAGAACATGACAACCTCTCTTTCGCGTTGGGTTGCAAGTATCCGTTGTATGTGTAGGTGTTGTTTACGTGGGTGCGTGATCTTCCTCTACGGATTGATACCTTGGTTTCATAACTGAGGGAAATAATTACCGTCGCTATGCTGCATCATCCCTTCCTCTTTGGGGAAATACCGACGTAGTCTCAAGCCACGTCAAAGGAATTTCTGGCGCCATTGCTGGGGAGGAAGCAATCTCATCTACCAGGTTCCTAATCACAAATCTCATCTCCTTGCAATTACATTATTTTCCATTTGCCTCTCTTTTTCCTCTCCCCCACTTCATCAATTTGCCATTTTATTCGCCCTCTCTTTTTCGTTTGCCCTTTTTCTTGCCGGAGCTCTTCCTTGTTTGCAATCTTATATGCGTAGTCACGATGACTGAAGAGAACACCAAGTTGTGTGATTTTTCAAATACTAATAAAAATGATTTTATTAGTACGCTTATTGCTCCTCCCACCACTAGTGCGGAGTCTTGTGATATTAACGCTGATTTGTTGAATCTTGTCATGAAAGAGCAATTTGCCGGTAATACTAATGAGGATGTCACGTCCCATCTTAACATGTTCATTGAATTGTGTGATATGAAAAAGAAAAAAGATGTGGACAATGATGTTGTGAAGTTCAAACTATTTCCTTTTTCCTTGTGGGATCGTGCAAAAAAATTAGTTTTCCTCTTTGCCTTGCAATAGTATTGATTCTTGGAATAAGTGCAAGGATGCTTTTATCACTCAGTATTTTCCGCCCACGAAAATTATTTACCTTAGAACGCAAATCATGAATTTTTAGCAACTTGAGCATGAACATGTTACCCAATCTTGGGATAGAATGAAGTTGATGATAAGAAATTGCCCTGCATATGGTTTAAATCTTTGGATGATCATACAATTTTTTTATGCGGGATTGAATTTTGTCTCTAGAAAAAATTTAGATTTTGCCGCGGGTGGTACTTTTATGGAGATTACTTTTGGTGAAGCTACTAAATTGATAGATAATATCATGGCCAATTATTCTCAATGGCATACCGAAAGAGCACCTACTAGAAAAAAGTTATTCCGGTAGAGGAAATTAGTAATTTGAGTGATAAAGTTGATGCTTTGATGAAATTGGTTGCTAGTAAAAATGGTCCTATTGATCTTAATGATGTACCTTTTACTACTTTGATCGAGCAAAATAATGAATTCATAGATGTGAACTTTGGCTCGCGCAACAATTTCAATAACAATGCTTATAGATGTAATTTTAATCCTAGGACTTTTCCTGGAAATTCCTCTAATAATTATGGTATATCCTAAGGTAACTCTTCTTACAATAATAATAGGAACACCTCTGATCTTGAGAATAATATTAAATAATTTATCAATGCGCAAAAGGCTTGCAATACCACGATAGAAGAAAAGTTGAATAAGATTGATGATATGTCTAGAAGCATTGGTAGAATTTCTCATGATGTAGAAAATCTCAAGTTGAAAGCTTTTGTGCATAATATTGATCAATCTATTAAAGATTTATATGCCTCTATGGATGAGAGTAAGAAAATAATGCTATGCTTAGAGCTAAAAGAGAAATCTTAGAAAAATCATCGTTTAGTGATTTCCGCTATAAGAATGATGAAGATCTTAAAGTGATTGGTGTTTCTTCTATTGATTCCTTGCTTAGTAATATTAGAATTGATAATTAAGGGACTGAAGAGAGTCAACTTTAGCTAGAAGGCATCCCAATAATTTGGAGGGTGAAAATCTTGAGGAAAATTTTGATAAAAGTTGGTTTGAAGAGGTCAAAACTTTAACTAGTGATGTGCCCACCATCTTGGATTGCAAAGATTTTAACTATAATAGTTGCTCTTTGATTGAGTGTGTTTCTTTGCTGCAATCCATATTGAATTCACCCCATGCTTATGAGCAAAATAAAGCTTTTACTAAACATATCACTGATGCCATGACGAAATCCTTTGAAGAAAAGTTGGAGTTAGAGATTTATATTCCTAGAAAATTGTATGATGAGTGGGAACCTACCATTATGGTAAATATTAAAAATTATGAATGCTTTGCCTTGTGCGATTTGGGTGCTAGTGTTTCCACGATTCCGAAATCTCTATGTGATGTGGTTGGTCTTACCAACATTGAAGAATGCTCTCTTAATTTGCATTTGGCGGATTCTACTATTAAAAAGCCTTAGGGAAGAATTAATGATGTTCTTATTCTTGCAAATAGGAATTATGTGCCCATTGATTTTATTGTTCTTGAGATTGATTGCAATATGTCTTGTCCCATTATACTTGGTAGACCGTTTTAACGCACTATAGGTGTCGTGATTGATATGCAAGAAGGCAATATTAAGTTTTAGTTTCCTCTTAGAAAGGGTATGGAACACTTTCCTAGAACAACAATTAGTCCACCATATGAATCAATCCTGAGGGCATCCTATGGATCCAAAACTAAGGATGACAATACTTGAATCTACCTGTTGTGCCTAGCTAGGGGTGTAAAACGATAGCGCTTGTTGGGAGGCAACCCAATGAATAAATAATTTTTTGCTTTTTCCTTTCTTTTTTTGTGTGTTTACACAATTATTCTGATGTTATTATTTAGTGTTTGTGCCAAGTAAGACCTTTGGGATGATTCATGGGAAGAGTAGAAGTGATGCTGAATCTGGAACAGAAACTTTGCGTCCACTATATGAATTTTCACTTTTTACTGGAACGTGATATTGATCTGAAATTTTTACACAGTATTTCTATACAAATCCTTTATGTTTTCCTAATTTTCATAATTTTTAGAGTTCCAAAAGTATGGGTAGAGTACATATTACTACAGACTATTCTGTCTGAAACAGATTTTGTTTTCATTGTGTTGTGTGCTTGTTTTGATGAAACTATGATTTGTATTTGGGGGGTATAAGCCATGGTAAATTAAAATATGGTAGTTATAATGAAATAAAAAAATATGAATGGGTTTGCAACAGTACCTAAAGTAGTGATTTGCTTTCTTACACTAACCGATCTCACGAAAATTTTGTTGAGTTTTGTGTGATTAAAGTTTTCAGGTTTTGGGTGAGATCACGATGGATGAAGGAATAAGGAGTAGCAAAAGACTAAGATTGGGGATGCTACCTCACCCCCAAGATATATACAAAGATAAATGAGCAACTAAGATTGGGGATTCCCCCGAGTGGCATCCCCTCTTTCTTCTAACAACCATCGGTATTTTACTTGGAGCTATATTTTATTCGTCACATATCATGCATTTTGCTTGGAGCGTCGTGTATCTTTGCTTGCTTTGTTTGTTAGTTTTTACTTTGTATCCTTTCTGGACACACCTATTTTAGAGAGCCAAAATTATGCTGTCATTAGTTAGAATTGCTCTATGTACTTCACTTAAATCTTTGGTCTTCCTTGATCTCTTATTTGCATGATTACTTATAGCCCCATATTTCTTCTTCGAATCTTTGGTTTAGTTAGGCCAACTAGATCGATTTTTCTTGCCATGGGAAGACGTGGTCTGTGATGGGTTCGATCTTGCGGTGTTCTTTCCCAGTGACACAAAGGGCAGCAACACACACATGTATCGTTGCCATTAAGGATAACAAAATGGGGTCTATTAATACATGAATAGATCTTGTCTACATCATGTCATCGTTCTTATTGCATTATCCATTTTTCCATGAACGTAATACACTAGATGCATGCTGGATAGCGGTCGATGTGTGGAGTAATAGTGGTAGATGTAGGCAGGAGTCGATCTACTTATCTTGGACATGATGCGTATATAATGATCATTGCCTTGGATATCATCATGACTATTCGATTTTCTATCAATTTCCCAACAGTAATTTGTTCACCCACCATGCGCTATACTCATGAGAGAAGCCACTAGTGAACCCTATGGCCCCCGGGTCTACTTTTCCATCATATTGCTTTCCTATCTACGGTTTTGCAGTCTTTGTTTTCAGATCTGCAAAACCAAAAACCCAAAAATACCTTGCTGCACTTTTTTTTTACCTATTTTATTTTGTGTTCTTGAGAGATCTATCTCTCCAATCTATCATTATCTAATCTATCTTATTACCGTAGAGAGCGTGACAACCTCTCTTTCGCGTCGGGTTGCAAGTATTTGTTGTTTGTGTGCAGGTGTTGTTTACGTGGGTGCATGATCTTCCTCTATGGGTTGATACCTTGGTTTCATAACTGAGGGAAATACTTACCGTCATTGTGCTGCATAATCCCTTCCTCTTTGGGGAAATACCAACGCAGTCTCAAGTCATGTCAATGTCAAATCCCTTAGTGCAAAGGAACGTCAGGTTATATTGCCCCTTATGATAGCAACCTTTATTATGCAGTCTGTCGCTTTTAGTACTTTGCCATCACAAGTTCGTACAACGCTCAATTTTCCCTTAATATAATTGATCAAACACATTTAGAAGCAATTTTTATTGCCTTAGTGCACCGATGACAACATACCTGAAGGATCTTATTCAATCCATAGGTAGGTATGGTGGACTCTCAAAACATGAGTTTGGGTTAGGGGTTTTTGGATGCACAAGTAGTATCTCTACTTAGTACGGAATTTTTGGCTTGCAAAGATATTGATCAAGCACCACATGTTGAAGGATCTATGACAATATAAATTATATGTGAATGAACCAACATAAATCATTACGTTGTCTTCCTTGTCCAACGTCAACAGTTTTGGCATATAATATTTAATGGGGGCTCACAATCATAAAAGATGTCCAAGATAGTGTATTTGCATGTGAATCTTCTCTTCCCTAATTAATTCTTTCATGAGTTGTATCATTGACCAATGTTATGTTTATCAATCTCCAACAAAGTTTACTACTTATACTTTTCCTTATGTGATGTCATCACTCACCATAAGATTAGCATATGATCCTTTTCATTTATTTTCTTTCTATTATGACTGCAACAAGAAAGTAAAGAAGCAAGAGCTCAAACTAAAGATTATTATGTAACTCTCACTCGATTACATAGATAGATATATCATGAAACTAGAATCAAAAATAGATCGTGCTAAACTTTTATTCAACTAAATCATGAAAAAGCTAAGGATTGAAGTAAAACATTAAAGGTAAAAAGTGATGGTGATATGATACCGGGTCATCTCCCCCAAGCTTGGCTCAAGCCAAGGGGAGTGCCCATACCCGTGTACTCAAGTCTCCTTTGGTGGTGAAGATGATGAAGGTGGTGATGATGAAGTATTATTCTTCTTCTCCAATTTGCGGTTGAGGATGAAGTTTATTCCCTTAAATCGTCATTCTCTTGTTCAAGCTTCAATATCCTCTTGCATAGAGCTGCCTTACTCTCCTGTAGAAAAGAAGAAGGGATAAACGGAGTATTGGGTTTATTCCCACCATTAGGAAGGCTTGACTTCTTGAACTCCACGTGCATATCTCCAAGTTAAGGTAGTCGAGCTTTATCTTCATCTGAGCCAGCATCCGGACTAGCGTCTTCTATTTCCTCCAAGTCGGTGACTTCTTCCTCCTCCTAGGACCATAGGTAGGGGTGACGAGGATATGTACCTAGGGTAGGGTCCTAGGCAAGGCCCACATACCCTACCTAAGCACACCACATGGGAGGACTTGAAGATCAAGCATGAACTTCCGAGTGGATCCCTAGAGACGTCCAAGACCACTCGACAGTAATCCACTCAGAGCTCCTCCTCTCACTCGGCAGTCACGTGTCACTCGGACGACCTTGCTTCACTCGACGCCAGAAGACCAGGAGCCATCATCAAGATCCCAACGGGCAGACGCTAGTTCAATGGTCCTTAATAGCTTTTACTACGTACGTTACCTGTAACGGTAGACTTTACACCCCACGACCAGACCCTTTGATGCGGGGCCATTATGAGGGGCAGTGAACTCTATATAACCCGCCCCTCCCCTCCTGCACAAGGGTTAGCAACTATTGTAATCTCAACATTCCACACGACATAAAGCTCCTGAGCATTGAGACGTAGGGCTGTTACCTCCACGAGAGGGGCCTGAACTCATACATCTGTGTGTACATCCTCGCCATAGCAAGGACTCTGCCCTCTCCATTTGTACCCCTACAATCTACTGTCAGGCTTGTTCCCACGATAGTTGGCGCCCACCATGGGGCAGGCGTCTAAGCGAATTCCGGTGAGGTTGCGATTTTCATCCTTCGACATGTCTTCCGGCGGTGTTTTTGCCCTGGGCCACGAGATCCGTTTCGGAGCGCTCACCTTCATCACCGATGATTCGGCATGGCTCCAGGAGGCGCCTCTTGATGTCAAGGTGCTCCTGGTCCGCGGGGCCGCTCATTTCCATGTGAGTCCCTATGGCGTGTTGTTGCGTCAGCCGTCAACCCATTACACGTCGGCTCCTCTCGCCGTTCGCGGTCGCAAGCGGTCTACCCGCTCACGACTCCAGCGGTGGGTCGAACACGTAGCGGTGCATCAAGCTTCTTCGCAGGTTGCAGCACTCGAGCCTGTCGAGTCCCTTCATGGCTTGTTCGAGTCGGATTCCGATCCGTCCGATGTGCCTTCCGAGTGCGAAAGCTGCGATCCCGCAGTGGAGGTCTTGATGGCGGGCTCTCATCAGAGCTCACCGCCTGGCTTCGGTCGTGGCAAGAGCCCTAGTCGACATCATCGACAGCTGTTTTCGACTGGATCTCACGATGGCGTTAAGGTATACCGAACTCCTATGCTTAATGTTGTTGTTGCTGCTAGGATAGCAGATTCCATTCAGCCATCCCGGTCAAAGGCTGGTAGAGGGCTGTTGCAAATCAAAGAGCTGTTGGATGCAACACAACGTCAGAATTCAGCAGTTTCTCAGTCCCGCCACAAGATGCATAGCTATTCACCCAAGGCATAGACCGTTCAGTTGGCACACAGCCCTGGATCGCCCTTGCGTCGTTGAGACGGCGATTTTCGTGAAGGGCAAGACAGAGATCAACATCACCACGATGACCACCGTCAAGTGCCCACTCCTCCGCAGAGTGGTCCGTACGCGCCCCGGCGCCAGGACAACAGGCACTCCTTCGGTGATGAGCGAGACGCGGACTTTGACGCCCGCGCCTACCTTGTTTAGAAGCGGATCGACAAGAGCAGAACCTACAGAGAAGGACTCAACAGAGATGTTCCAAGTGGAAGCTCAGCTATGATGTCTGGTCCAGATTGTTTCAGCAGAGCTATATGTTCTACAGAGATTCCCCCAATTTCATAAGGGCGGCGGGGATCGGAAAGTTTTCTGGTGAAACAAAACCAGAGACTTGGTTAGATGACTACCGAGTGGCTATGCAGATTGGCTGCGGAAATGACAATGTCGCAATGAAGCATCTGCCCCTCATGTTGGATGGTTCAGCTCGAGCTTGGTTGAATTGTTTGGCTCCTTCCAGCATCCATTGTTGGGAAGATCTTGCCCGAGTGTTTGTCCGGACCTTTGAGGGCACTTTCAAGCGCCCCGTAGGTCTGGTCGACTTACAGCACTGCGTCCAGAAGCCCAGTGAAACCTTAAGGGGCTATATTTAGCGATGGTCCACCCTGCATCATATGGTGGAAAATGTGTCGGAACACCAGGTTGTTTGTGCCTTCAAGGCCGGTGTGAGATAACCTGAAGTTCGGGCACACTAGTGATATTTCACTCGGCAAGACGATGGAAATTGCCACTCGCTACGCCAATGGCGAGGAAGAAGACCGCCTCCGTAGCGGCAAAGGAAAAGCAGTCGCCAACGAGTCTGGCAGCGGCAACAATAGGAAATAGAAGCGGAAGGCTGAAGACCCAGCTCCGGCAGAGGCAGCAACACTGGTGACTCAGTCGAATAACAAGGGCAAGGCCAAGGCTCAGTATGCCCCCAAGAAGGGGAAGGGTCAGTAAGGAACCGATATCTTGGATCAGCCATGTGTGATTCACATGAGGAAAGATGCAGAAGGCAACCTGATTTTGGCCAAGCACACCACTCGACAGTGTTGAACCCTCATCCAGCAGTTCAAGGGAGGCCGGTAGAGTGGGAAATCTCCTGAAAAAGAAGATGAAGATGAAGAGAAGGAAATATTCCCAGATGTCACTGCTACACTGGTGATCTTTGCTGATGTCAAGAGCAAGAGTCGTCTGAAAGTCATCAATAGAGAAATCAACATGGTTGTGCCAGACACCCCCACCTACCTCAAATGGTCTCAGTATGTTGTCACGTTCGACCAAACTGACCATCCTGCTCGTGTTGCCACTCCCGGTCGACAGGCTCTGGTAGTTGATCCGGTGGTGCAGGGGACTCGACTCAGAAAGGTCATCATGGACAGCGGCAGCGGCCTGACCATTCTGTATGCGGATACCCTGAAAGGGATGAGCATTCCGATGTCCCGTCTTAGCGAAAGCAGCATGCATTTTCACGGGGTCATCCCAGGAAAGAAGGCCAAGTCACTCGACCAGATAGCATTGGATGTGACATTCGGAGATAGCAAAAAATTCCAAAAAGAAAAGTTGACGTTTGAAGTTGTGGATTTCAAGAGTGCTTACCACGCCATCTTGGGTCGACCCACTTATGCACGTTTCATGGCCAGACCATGTTACGTGTATCTCAAGTTGAAAATGCCAGGCCCTAAGGGCATGATCACGGTCACTGGCAATCCACAGCGGGCCGAAGAGTGTCTCTAGCAAGGGTCCAAGATTTCTGATCAACATATGGCCATGGTCGAGCTGGAGGAGTACAAGAAAACCGTTGACCCTGCTGATTTGCTCCGCGCAAAAAAGCTAGCTTCCGAGTCGGCATTTCAGTCGGCAGGGGAAGTGAAGAAGGTGCACATCCACCCGACGGATCCAACTGCTGCCTCGACGAATATCTCAACAACACTCGACAGTAAATAGGAAGCCAAGCTCATCCAGTTCCTTTGTGAGAACTAGGATATCTTTGCATGGAAGCCTGCTGACATGCCGGGGATTCCCAGGGAGCTGGCTGAGCACTGTCTGTGAGTGGATCCGAAAGCCAAGCCCGTCAGGGAGCATTTGCGTCGATCCGCAACGGAGAAGCGCAAGGCAATCGGAGAAGAAGTGGCCCATCTCTTGCAAGCCAAGTTCATTCGGGAGATTTACCACTCCGAGTGGCTCTCGAATGTTGTGATGGTGCCCAAGAAAGATAAGTCATTGCGCATGTGCATTGACTTCAAACATCTCAATAAGGTGTGTCCAAAAGACCATTTTTCGCTCCCCCGCATAGATCAAATTGTTGACTCAACAGCGGGGTGTGAGCGATTATCGTTTCTGGATGCTTATTCTGGGTACCATCAGATCCGTATGTTTGGCCCGGACGAAATAAAAACAGCCTTCATCACCCCGTTTGGGTGCTTTTGCTACATCACCATGCCTTTTGGTCTTAAGAATGTCGGCGCTACTTTTATGCGCATGATTCAAAAATGTTTACTCGACCAGATCCCTCGGAATGTCGAGGCGTACATGGACGATATAGTGGTCAAGTCCCGCAAAGGTTTTGACCTACTGGCTAACTTGGCCGAGACATTCGCCAATCTGAGGCGATTCGACATAAAGCAGAATCCGGCCAAATGTACCTTCGGTGTCCCTGGCGGCAAGTTACTCGGTTTTCTCGTTTTCGAGCGAGGAATTTATGTCAATCCCGAAAAGATCAATGCCATTACCCATATGAAGACTCCCGTGCGAGTTCACGACGTTCAAAAGCTCACAGGTTGCTTGGCAGCATTGAGTCGATTCATTTCTCGTCTTGGTGAGAAGGCTCTGCCCCTGTATCAGTTGATGAAGAAATCCGACACATTCAACTGGACTCCTGAAGCCAAAGCAGCGTTTGTTGAGCTCAAAGCCCTGCTCTCCACCCAGCCGGTGCTTGCCGCTCCTGCCAGCAAAGAGCCCTTGCTCCTATACATCGCGGCCACAAATCAGGTCGTCAGTACAGTGCTGACTGTCGAGCGAGAAGAGGAAGGTAAAGCCTATAAGGTCCAGTGGCCAGTTTATTATGTATCAGAAGTATTGTCCCCCTCAAAGCAAAGATATCCACATTATCAGAAGTTGGTGTATGGTATTTACCTATCAGCAAAGAAGGTGGCACAATATTTCCAAGACCATTCGATCTCAGTCGTCAGTGATGCTCCTTTATCCGAGATTTTCAATAATCGTGACGCATCAGGTCGAGTGGCTAAATGGGAAATTGAGCTTGGACACTTTGACATCAGATTTGAGGCCAAGAAGGCAATCAAGTCCCAAACATTGGCAGATTTCATGGCCGAGTGGATCGAACAGCAACAGCCCATCCAAGTTCACTCGGTGCATTGGACAATGTTCTTCGACGGCTCCAAAATGTTGAATGGGTCCGGTGCTGGTGTTGTTTTGATATCTCCCAAAGGCGACAAGCTCAGCTATGTCTTGCAAATTCACTTTGATTCCTCCAACAATGAGGCAGAGTATGAAGCACTTTTGTACGGGTTGCACATGGCTATCTCACTCGGCGTCAAGCGCCTGATGGTTTATGGCGACTCAAATTTGGTGCTGAATCAAGTGATGAAAGAGTGGGATGTTAGAAACCCTGCTATGACTGGATACTGCAATGCAGTCCGGAAGCTGGAGAAGAAATTTGAAGGTCTGGAACTTCACCATTTTCCTCGACTGACAAATCAGGTGGCTAATGAGCTGTCCAAGATTGGTTCCACTCGACGGCCTGTCCCCAGCGGAGTGTTCCTGGAGCATTTGCACACTCCTTAGATTCAAGAGGATCCCTTCACCGAAGAGCCCCCACAAGCTTTAAGCTCCTCTGACTCGACTGAAGTTGATGTTCCTTCTGTGATTGACCTGGTCATGGAGGTGCTAGTTATCATTCCCGACTGGACTACGTCGTACATTGCCTATATCCTCAAACAAGAGCTCCCTGAAGGTGAAGCAGAGGCTCGACAGATTGTGCGCAGGTCCAAGGCTTTCACTGTGATGGGAGATCAGCTATTCAGAGAAAGTGTGACTGGTGTCACCCAGCGCGGCATTTCACCCGAGGAAGGTCGAATGATTCTAGATGAAATCCACTCGGGAACTTCCGGGCACCATGCGTCTTCAAGGGCGATCGTTGCTAAAGCATATCGAGATGGTTTTTACTGGCCACGAGCTAATGAAATGGCTAAGGACATTGTTGATCACTGCGACGGCTGTCAGTTCTATGCAAATCTATCACACAAGCCAGCGTCTACTCTGAAGACAATTCCACTTGCCTGGCTGTTTGCGGTTTGGGGACTCGACATGGTTGGTCCTTTCCAACCTGGAAAAGGAGGATTCACCCACCTATCGGTAGCAGTCGACAAATTCACCAAGTGGATTGAAGCCAAGCCCATCAAGAAGCTGAATTCCCACACGGTGGTCACGTTCATGTGGGAGATCATTATCCGATACGGCATTCCCCAAAGCATCATCATGGACAATGGCACTAATTTTGACTCAAAAGAATTCAGGAGATTCTATAACTCCCAAGGCACCCGAGTGGATTACGCATCCGTTGCACATCCTCAAACTAATGGGCAAGTTGAGCAGGCTAATGGTCTCATTCTGCAAGGTCTGAAGCCGCGTCTCATGCGCGATTTGGATCATGTTGCTGGTGTGTGGGTAACTGAGCTGCCGTCTGTTTTGTGGGGGTTGAGTACAACGCCTAATTGGTCGACTGGACAAACTCCTTTCTTCCTTGTCTATGGTGCTAAAGCTATACTGCCGAGTGACTTGGCCCACAATTCTCCTCGAGTGGAGCTATATTCTGAGGCTGAAGCTGAACAGGCCAGACAGGATGGGGTAGATCTTCTGGAGGAAGAGCGTGAGATGGCTCTGATCCGGACCACAGCCTATCAGCAAGACCTATGGCGCTTCCATGTAAGGAATGTCAGAAGTCGAGCATTCCACAAGGGAGATTTGGTGCTCCGAGTGAATCAGCACCGACCCCACAAGCTTGCTCCTGCATGGGAAGGCCCTTTTGTCGTCACTAAGGTGCTAAACAATGGAGTCTATCACTTGTATAATCTCATGAAGCAGATGGATGAGCCACGAGCCTGGAATGCAGACCTGCTTGACGTTTTTACACTTGAGATGAATTTTTTGATGTAATAAGAGTACTTCATCAATGCAATTCTTGTTTCTTCAATTAATACTTCATCGATTCCAACCGTGCATTTACTTTCTTGGGGATACTCCGAGTGATGAGCAATCCTCGCACTCGGGGGCTTAGCTGCGAAACATGTTTCACCTAAGTTAAAAACCATGTCGGGTGGATAGCAGTCCATTCACTCGACGGCCTATTTGCGAATCCGTCTTTGCTTGGGTCCAAAAAAACCTCGTCGAGGCAATGGTAATCCATTCACTCGACATCTTAGTTGCGAATCGACATTCGCCTAAGTTCAAAAATACTCTAAGTGATGAGCGATCCGCACACTCGGGGGCTTAGCTGCGAAACACGTTTCGCCTAAGTTAAAAACCTCATCGAGTGGATAATAATCCATCCACTCGACAACTTAGATGCGAATCGACACTCGCCTAAGTTCAAAAATACTCCAAGTGATGAGCGATCCTCACATTTGGGGGCTTAGCTGCGAACATGTTTCGCCTAAGTTAAAAACCTCATCGAGTGGATAATAATCCATTCACTCGACAACTTAGCTACGAATCGACATTCGCCTAATTTCAAATATACTTCGAGTGATGAGAAATCCTTACACTCGACAGCTTAGCTGCGAAACACGTTTCGCCTAAGTTAAAAACCTCGTCGGGTGGACAGTAATCCATCCACTCAACAGCTTAGTTGCGAATCGACATTCGCCTAAGCTCGAAAATACTCCGAGTGATGAGAAATCCTCACACTCGGGGGCTTGGTTGTGAACACGCTTCGCCTAAGTTAAAAACAAACTCAGTCAAACAAACGATTGAAAGCCAAATATGAATAAAATCCAAAGTCTAAACCACGGATAAACGTTTCGTATGGAAGCAAATGTGCTCAGGCCCAAGGCCTGAACGAAGTTTTTAAGGATACAAATCCACTCGACATACCGAGGCAAATTAAACTGTTTCTTTCAAAGACAAGTTTTTCAAGCAGCTGACGGACTGGCGGGCTCGACGAAGGTGTCCAGGTCGATGCCGTCGGCGATTCTGGTGGCCGCTTCGATGAAGGTCTCCATGAAGTCCTCAAACTGAAGTTTCTTCGTGTTGACCACCTAAATCTCCTTCAGCTTTCGTCCTTCATGTCCCTGCAATGGACCCTGACGAGTGATAACGCCACGTCAGCCCCACAACGAGCGGCAGATTTCTTCTAGGCCTGTACTCGACTTGGAAGTTCGTCCAGACGAGCCATCATAGATTTGAGGTCAAGCTGGAGGGTGTCCTTAGGACATAGCTCTTTGTCGATCCTCTCCATTGCAGACTTCAGTCGGACAAGATACGCCTGGATGCCTTGGAGTCGGAGCATGTTCATGGCCACCGCATCTGCGACACGAGACTTGGTGGGATCTAGATTGAGCTCAACCTCCTCTGTCTCCTTCTCAAAGTCTTGGAAGAATTATGTTGAAGAATGGAGAATGGGAGGAGAATTGGTGAACTACAATCCTCAAAGATTTTACAAAGCTCAGTCGACAAAAATACTTATCGTCGAGCAGAATATACATCTTCCTCGAGAACTCGCCCAAATGCTTCTCCAAGCCATTGCTCCTCTTGTTCACCTGCTCGGCCCTTTTGTCGAGGTCCGCGCACTCTTGCTTGAGTTTGGTGTTCTCCTCTTCCAGCTTCTAGGGGGCCGCCAGCTTCTGCTCTGCAGCTTTAGTTTTGTCCCTGGCCACCCATTGGGCGTCGGCGAGTGCTTTGCCTTCTCCTCCAGTGCCTTCTTCATGGAATCTAAAGAAACAACATTGTTGAGTCGTTCTTGGAGTCGACGATTTTCATTGTGCACGTCTGTTCGAGTGAGAGCACTCGGTTCAAAACATGAAAAGTGAAGATGGGAATGCTGACAGTCGGCAGTAATTACCTCCCAGAGACTCCAGCTCAGCACGTGCTCGCTCTAGGGCGTTATTGGAGACCGCCAGGTCCACCTGCAACTGGTTCTTCTCCTCCTCCATCGCCTTGTACTGCGTCCCAAGTTCGCAAGGCGTCTGGAACCAACAAAAGACAGGAGTTCAATCAGCAAGTGGTTCCTGGACAGTTGACTCAGTTATTAAAACCGGCGAATGACCATCTTGGAAGAATTCAAACAGAAAGTCCACTCAACATGTCGAGTGGCTCTGGCGCTCCGCACGCTATAAACAAATTCAAAAGATATCTCTATTAAGACCCCTGCCGATGCAAGCACTCGACAGTATGCAGACCCCTGCCGATGCAAGCACTCGCAGTTGGAGTCGACGTCACAAAGGTCGAGCTGGCTAGAGGAGCATGCGAAAGAGGCGTTGTAGGTTCAACCCTAGGTTGCGTCGAGCCACCTCTCCTCTAGGAAGACTCTGCGGTTGAGCGCTGAGGTGCTTGCGCCAATGACGCCCTTCGGGTGCGAGCGTGTGAAGTGTCTAGTCAACATCTGCATCGGCAGGGGTCTTAATAGAGATATCATCATCCTCCCCTTGAATGACCTATGCAATGACAACCAACAGTATCAACATCTGCATGTGTCGAGTCTCATTCAAACAAACCGACAATTTTCTTACCTCTATGAGAAGTGGCAGCGTCAGCGGTGTCAACATCCCTCGCGTACCCTCCATCTCGCTGAGGCGAGGTCACAGATGTTGCAGCTCTAAAGGATTGAACAGCTTTCGCTCAGATATAACTCAAGACTTCAGTCAACAGAACAATTTGGAAATGAACACTTACGTGGAGACGACAGGTACGACCACCCTCATGCGGGGCAGAGCTTTGCGAGGCTTGGAGATAGCTTGCTTGGGCTGCTTGTCCAGTTTTCACTCGACTCAACAGTTGAGAGGCAGCTCCGTTTCGAGTTCTTCTCGCCGGGGCCCGGGGCCTTAGCCTCAGCAACTGCCGGATCCTGGTGGGCCTTTGTGCGACCTTCACGACGAGGAGGTGACTCGACTTCTTCCTTTTTGCCAGAGTCTTCATATTCATCCTCGGAGTCGGAAAGTCCGTCGCCGTCCACACTGCCGCCCTCGCTCACCACGCCGTCTTCCACATGGTTCCCGTTGGGAACGGGCGAGTGCATGTCCGTCCACTCCTGCATGATTCAAACAAGAGAGTCAGTCTATGAGTCAATACATCACTCGACAGTATAAATACATCAGTCGACACCCCATTACTCACCAGGTTCTTTGGTGGGTTTTTGGCCGAGTAAGGTCGGATCCTCTTGGCTCCCATGGGGTTGTCGCAAGTTCCAGTGATGCTCTGAAGCCACTGCTCGACAATTTCCTGTGGAACCTCCTCTGGATGCGTCCTGATCGAGTACCCCGAGCCTGCGTAGTGCCACATGGTGTGGTCTTTGGCCTCGAGTGGCTGAATGCATCGATCGAGGAACGTCTCAAGCAGGTACATGCCTGTCACTCCGCCCCGAATCAGTTGCACCACCACCTCGACTAAGATACCCACTTGGACATGCTCCTCATCGGTCCCCTTCAGAGACTTGGGGGCAGCAGGGCAGTCAGGTGTAAAGAGGGGAAGGCCAGTCGACATGTTCAGTGGCGCTACATCTTTGCAGTAGAACCAGGTCGACTGCCAGCCTCTGACGGACTCAGGAAAAGTAATGGCAGGAAAGGAACTACGCTGCCTTTTCTGGATACCTAAGCCTCCACACAATTGGATCACATGAGTCTTCCCATCTTCGGGAAGGGCTTTCTTCACAGTCTGAGATCTGACCGTGAAGAGATGCTTAAACAACCCCCAATGGGGAGAGCACCCCAGGAAACACTCGCACAAGGTGACGAATGCTGACAAATACGCAATGGTGTTCGGCGGAAAGTGGTGCAGTTGCGCACCGAAGAAATTCAGAAATCCCCTAAAGAATGGGTGGGGTCGCATGGAGAAACCTCTTTCCACATGGGAGAGGAGAAGAACCCGCTCCCCGTTGCGCGGGTCCAGCTCTCTCTCCTCCCCCGGCAGCCTCCAGGCTCCGTCCGCCACCAGCCCGTCGGAGACGAGACCCTTGATGTCGGCACGAGTGACAACAGAGGGGAGAAAATCCCCCTGCAACCACCCCGCCAGCACGGTGAACCGAGCAGTCGCGGGCTTCTTGCCCTTGAGCTTCGACGTCCCCTTCTTTGCCCGCTCCAGCTTCGACGTCGCATTCTTCGTCATTGGAGCGGCGGCTCTGGTCGAAGGAGAGCAGAGTGCGGTGTTGGGGGCAGAGGAGGAGAAAGAAGAGAGGGAGAATTGGCAGAAGGTACTGTGCGATCCGCGGCACGGAAACCTTTATATGCTGCCGAGTGTCTCACTGACCAGTGGGCCCGCGAGATAACCGCACACGCCAACCGCTGACGGCGCCCAGTGCGTGGCGAGATGACCAGCGCGAGAATCGAGGCATCATGCCTCCACTTGCCCTGATCGTGGCGTCATCGTCGTGCGCGCGCTTCCTAAATTTTCGTATCCCAGAGAATTCGGGCCTGTCGGACCGACCCGTCACCTCCCAAGATGCTCTCAATTCACTCGGAGCAAAATAGACCCTGAACATCCACTCGAACACTTTTAAGGCTGAATGGATCCAGGCGAGCGGAGAAGAATTCAATCGGCATAAATTTCATTGAAGCCCCGAATATCATTCGAAAGATTTTGCATGTCGATCCTAAATAGACGCCGATGCTCAGAGTTCAATTGACGCAAGTTTCATGGAAACCCCAAATATCATTCGGAGGATTCGACGCATTAACTAAAGGTTGACATTGATACCTCCTTCCACCACTCGAACCCCGATCCATTCGGGGGCTAACGAAAAGATATGTACCTAGGGTAGGGTCCTAGGCAAGGCCCACATACCCTACCTAAGGACACCAAATGGGAGGACTTGAAGATCAAGCATGAACTTCCGAGTGGATCCCTGGAGACGTCCAAGACCACTCGACAGTAATCCACTCGGAGCTCCTCCTCTACTCGGCAGTCGCGTGTCACTCGGAAGACCTCGCTTCACTCGACGCCACAAGACCAGGAGCCATCATCAAGAGCCCAACGGGCAGACGCTAGTTCAATGGTCCTTAATAGCTTTTACTACGTACGTTACCTGTAACGGCAGACTTTACACCCCACGACTAGACCCTTTGATGCGGGGCCATTATGAGGGGCAGTGAACTCTATATAAGCCGCCCCTCCCCTCCAGCACAAGGGTTAGCAACTATTGTAATCTCAACATTCCACACGACATAAGCTCCCGAGCACTAAGACGTAGGGCTGTTACCTCCACGAGAGGGGCCTGAACTCATACATATGTGTGTACATCCTCGCCGTAGCTAGGACTCTTCCCTCTCCATTCGTACCACTACCATATACTGTCAGGCTCATTCCCATGACATGGGGTAAATATCCCCAAAGATATTTGGATTGACAACATAATGGGATACATACCTCTCTCCATATGAATCTTGAGACGATATATTTTCTGATCTACTAGAAAAACAACTCGAAAAAAATAGAGGAAATCTCGCGATGCGGAGGTCAAAACAATCGGGGATATGTATAGAGAGAATTTTTATTCTTTGGAAACAAACATATGAAAGGAAAATGGAGTTGGGAAGGTTCCCTAGGAGGGCACAACCCACCAGGGCGCGCGAGGGAGGGCAAGCGCGCCTTGGTGTATCATGCTCACCTCGGTTGCTTTCATGTTTATTTCTTATTTTCCTAATTTTTGTAATATTCCAAAACTGATAGAAATACTTTTGCGGATTTTTTGGAGTCTGTTTACTTATCGTATCACGTACCTCCTATTTTTCATGATTCTGGAGTGTTCCGGAAGGTTTCTCTTATGTGTTCCTCCAGTGTCATGGTTTGGATAACATTACTTTAAACATTAATAGGCGTACCTGAGATATAGTGTTTAATTATTTGTCCATTGACCACCTTCAGGTTAGTACCTCCAGCATTATTAATCTTGATAACTCCAGAGCAATAAACCTCTTTGACAACATATGGTCCTTCCCATTTGGAAAGAAGTTTTCCCACAAAAAATCTGAAACGAGATTTGTACAAATCAACATATTCTCCAACTTTGAATTCCCGGTTTTGGATTCTTTTGTCATGCCATCTTTTAACTTTTTCTTTGAATAATTTGGCATTTTCATAAGCTTGGGTTCTCCATTCATCTAATGAGCTAATATCAAATAACCTCTTTTCACCGGCAAGTTTGAAGTCATAGTTGAGTTCTTTAATTGCCCAAAATGCTTTGTGTTCTAACTCTAGAGGCAAATTACAAGCTTTCCCATGTACCATTTTGTATGGAGACAAACCCATAGGACTTTTATAAGTTGTTCTATAATCCCAAAGTGCATTATCTAATTTCTTAGATCAATTCTTTGGGGACCTATTGACAGTTTTTGTAGTATTAATTATATTTCTCTATTGGTAAGTTCAACTTGACCACTAGATTGAGGGTGATAGGGTGATGCAATTCTATGGTTAACATCATATTTAGCAAGCATTATATGGAAAGCACCATGAATAAAGTGTGAACCACCATCAGTCATTAAATATCTAGGGACTCCAAACCTCGAAAAGATAACTTCTTTAAGCATTTTAATGGAGGTGTTATGATCAGCACTACTAGTTGGAATAGCTTCTTCCCACTTAGTAACATAATAAACACCAACCAAAATATGGGTATACCCGCTAGAGGAAGGAAAAGGTCCCATATAATCAAAACTCCAAACATCAAATGGTTCAACAACAAGAGAACAATTCATAGGCATTTCCTGACACTTACCGATATTACCAATTCTTTGACATTCATCACAAGACAAGACAAACTTACGGGCATCTTTGAAGAGAGTGGGCCAATAAAAACCAAATTGCAATACCTTGTGAGCAGTTCTATCTCCCGCATGATGCCCTCCATAAGCTTCGGAATGACATTTCTGTAGGATTTGTTCCTGGCCATGCTCAGGTACACAACGTCTAATAATACCATCTACTCCTTCTTTATAAATATGTGGGTCATCCCAAAAGTAATGTCTTAAATCATAGAAGAATTTTTTTTCTTTTGTTGGTATGTGAAACTAGGTGGTATATATTTAGCAACAATGTAGTTAGCATAATCAGCATGCAATGGAGTATTTTGAGAAAAAATTATTGCAGCTAACTGTTCATCATGAAAACCATCATCAATAGGTAGTGGGTCATCAAGAATATTTTCTAACCTAGACAAGTTATCAGCTACGGGGTTCTCATCTCCTTTCCTATCAGTGATATGTAAATCAAATTATTGAAGCAAGAGAACCCACCTAATGAGTCTATGTTTAGCATATTTATTTTCCATAAGATATTTTATAGTGTGAACAATAACTTTGGAATCAATTATGTAGGATCTAAATTTATCACAAGCAAACACAACTGCTAAAAATTATTTTTCAGTAGCAGCATAATTTCTTTGGGCATTGTCTAGAGTTTTGCTAGCATGATGGATAACATTCAATTTCTTATCAACTCTTTGTCCTAGAACATCCCCAACAACATAATCACTAGTGTCACACATAATTTCAAAAGGCAAGTTCCAATCAGGTGGTTGAACAATAGGTGTGAAAGTTAAGGCTTTCTTAAGTGTTTCAAAGGCTTCTACACAATCATCATCAAAAACAAATGGAATATCCTTTTGTAAAAGATTAGTAAGAGGCCTAGAAATTTTAGATAAGTCCTTAATAAACCTATGATAGAAACCAGCATGACCAAGGAAACTCCGAATACCTTTAATATCTTTAGGACATGACATTTTCTCAATTGCATCAACTTTAGCTTCATCACCTCAATACCTCGTTCAGAGATCTTGTCCCCCAAGACAATACCTTCATTAACCATAAAGTGGCACTTCTCCCAATTCAAGACAAGATTAGTTTGTTCATATCTCTGCAAAATTCGATCAAGTTGCTTAAGCAATCATCAAAAGAAGTTTCGTAAACGGAAAAATCATCCATGAAAACCTCAACAATCTTTTCATCAAAATCAGAGAATATAGCAGTCATACATCTTCGAAAGGTAGCAGGTGCATTACATAAACCAGAATGCATATGTCTATAAGCATAAGTTCCAAAAGGACAAGTAAAGGTGGTTTTCTCTTGATCAGATTATGACATAGGTATTTGAGAAAAACCAGAATATCCATCCATAAAACAAAAGTGTGTGTGCTTAGATAGTCTTTCTAGAATTTGATCGATTAAAGGCAAAGGGTAATGATCTTTTCTAGTAGCTTTACTTAATTTTCTAAAATTAATTACCATTCTATAGCCGGTGACAATTCTCTATGGGATATGTTCATTTTTATCATTAGGAACAACAATAATACCTCCCTTCTTAGGGACACAATGAATGGGACTTACCCATCTACTATCATCTATGGGATAGATTATTCCTGCTTCCATAAGCTTTAATATTTTAGTTGTTACCACGTATTTCATCTTAGGATTCAATCATCGTTGGTAATCAACAACGGGTTTAGCATCAGGTTCCATATTGATCTTGTGCTGACATAGAGTGGGATTGATGCCCTTAAGATCATCAAGAGTATATCCAATAGCAGCCCGGTGCTTCTTCAAAAATTTTAATAATCTTTCTTCTTCATATTCTGAAATGTTACCACTAATAATAACAGGATATATCCTTTTCTCATCAAGATAAGCATACTTCAAAGTGTCAGGCAATTGTTTAATTCAAACATTGGATCTCCTTTAGGTGGAGTAGGACCTCCTAGAGTTTCAATAGGAAAATTGTGTTTCAGGAGAGGTTGTTGTTCAAAGAAAATGTTACCTATTTCATTCCTTTCACGCAAGTGCATATCATTTTCATGGTCAAGCAAATATTGTTCTAGTGGATCAGTAGGAGGAATGGCAATAGAAGCAGGACCAATTATTTCATCCTTACTAGGTAACTCTTTATCATGAGGTTTTCTACTAAACTTTGAGAAGTTAAACTCATGAGACACATCACCAAAACTAACACCAGCAGTTTGCTTTTCACAATCTATCTTGGTGTTGACAGTGTTCAAGAAAGGTCTACCAAAGATAATGGGACAAAAGTCATCTTGTGGGGAACCAAGAACTAGAAAATCAGTAGGGTATTTTATTTTCCCACACAAGACTTCAACATATCTAACAAACCCAAGTGGTCTGATGGTGTCTCTATTAGCAAGTTTAATAGTAACATCAATGTCTTCTATTTCAGCGGGTGCTATGTCATTCATAATTTCTTGGTATAAGGTAAAAGGAATAGCACTCACACTAGCCCCCAAATCACATAAACCATGATAGCAATGATCTCATATTTTAACTAAGACAACAGGCATGCCAACTAAGGGTCTATGTTTATATTTTTCATCGGGTTTGGCATTCCTAGTAGCTTCATCACAGAACTAAATAACATGCCCATCAATATTTTCTACCAAGATATCTTTAACCATAGCAACACTAGGTTCTACTTTAATTTGTTCAAAGGGATTAGGTGCTCTAATATTAATTTTGCAAACCATAGTTTATACCTTAGCATGTTCCTTTATCCTAACAGGGAAAAGTGGTTTTTCAATATAAGCAGTAGGCACAACCGGATCAACATTGTAAATGATAGTTTCCTCTTTACCTATGACTGGTTCTTTAATTTCTTCTTTAATAGGGGGATGATATTTAAACCACTTCTCCTTAGGGAGATCAACATGAGTAGCAAATGATTCACAAAAAGAGGCTACTATCTCAGAGTCAAGTCCATATTTAGTGCTGAACTTGTGAAAAGCATCGGTATTCATAAAAGATTTAACACAATCAATTTCAAGCTTAATACCTGACTCCTTACCTTCGTCGAGCTCCCAATCTTCAGAGTTGCATTTAATTCTTTCTAAGAGATCCACCTGAATTCAATAGTCTTCTTCATAAAAGAACCTATACAAGAAGTATCGAGCATGGATTGATCATTATGAGAAAGCCGAGCATAAAAAATTTGAATAAATAATTCCTCTTGAGAGATCATGATTGGGACATGAGTATAACATTGACTTAAGCCTCCCCCAAGCTAGAGCGATGCTTTCTCCTTCACGAGGCCAAAAATTATATATATAACTCCGACCACGATGAACTAGATGCATAGGATAAAACTTTTGGTGGAATTCCAATTTCAATCGATTCCAGTTCCATTATCCAATATGATCACATAGCCTATACCATGTCAATGATTTTCCCTTCAAATATAAAGGAAAAACCTTCTTCTTAGCTTCATCTCCTTGTAAACCTGCAGGCTTAAATAATCCACAAATTTCTTCTACGGGGATTAGATGCATATGAGGATGTTCAGTTCCATCCCTGCATAAGGATTAGCTAGCAATTGATCTACAATACCCGAAGGAATTTCATAACCAATATTTTCAGTAGGTGCATTAGGTTGAGGGGTAACTAATTGTGATTCTGATTGAGGTGAAGATACCCTCAAAAAAAACCTCAAAGAATTGCTTCCATAGTAGCAAGTAACAGTAAATTTCAGCACGTGGTATAAAAAAAATTCCTTACCGAGAGCGCTTCACTCACCGGAAACGGCGCCAGAAAAGAGTCTTGATTATCCATAAGTGTAGGGTGTCAATCGTAGTCCTTTAGATAAGTAAGACTGTCGAACCCAACGAGGAGCACAAGGAATGACAAGCGGTTTTCAGCAAGGTATTCTCTGCAAGCACTGAAATTGTAGCTAACAAATAGTTTGATAGCAAGATAATTTGTAACGAGCAGGTAACGGTAATGGCAGATAAAGTGAAGCAAGGTATCCCAATACTTTTGTGGAAAAGGATAGGCCTAGACGGTAACTTATAATAAGCAAAGTGTTCTTGAGGGTGCACGGGAATTTCATCTAGTCACTTTCATCATGTTGGTTTGATTCATGTTCGCAACTTTGATAATTTGATATTTGGGTGAAACGGTGCTTGGGTGCTGTTATTACTTGAAAAAACCTACCACTTATGATTAACCCCCTCGCAAGCATCCGCAACTACGATAAAAATATTAAGATAACATCTAACCATAACATTAAACATGTGGATCCAAATCAGCCCCTTACGAAGTAGCGCATAAACTAGGGTTTAAGCTTCTATCACTCTAGCTACCCATCATCTAATAAATACTCCACAATACATTCCCTTAGGCCCAAGGATGGTGAAGTGCCATGTAGTCGATGTTCACATGACACCACTAAGGGAATCACAACATACATATCATCAAAATATCGAACACATATCAAGTTCACATGATTACTTGCAACATGACTTCCTCCCGTGACCTCAAGAACAAAGGTAACTACAGGAATCAGGCACTTTATCGTCATCCATCCCGGACGGCAAAGGCATGCACCCCGGACGGCAAAGTCTTTGTCGTCCGCCAGCAGACGGCCAACCGTCCGGCTGAATAAGCCACGGTAAAGGGTGATTTGCCGTCTGCTGGCGGACGGCAAAGACCTTTGAATCTTTGTCGTCTGCCAGCAGACGGCAAAGGGCCTGGACGGCACATGTGGAAACTTAGCTCCGTTAAGGGCTTAACGGCGTGCTTTGTCATCCGCTGGCAGACGGCAAAGACCTTAGTTCTTTGTCATCTGCCAGGGGATGGCAAAGCACATGTTTCTTTGCCGGCCTAGGTGGGTACTTTGTCGTCCGCTGGCAGATGGCAAAGACCTAAGGTTCTTTGTCATCCGCTGGCAGACGGCAAAGAACCCACCTAGGCCAGCCTAGTGCTACCCCAGATGCACAGGTAGCTGCCACGTGGCAGCTTTGCCGTCTGCTGGCTAACGGCAAAGCTCTTTGTCGTTCGCTAGCAGACGGCAAAGTGGCTAAATAGTCCCTGTTTTCTTGTTTTTTCTTAAAATCATTCAATTTGACAGAATATCACATATATATTTAACATATCAACAATACAAGTTTCCAACAAGCATACCAACAATAAGTTTCAACAAGCATACCAACAATAAGTTCCAACATACAAGTTTCCAACAACATATCCAAATTCACTAGTGCAGAACAGGCCTATAGTCCCGGGCCGGATGGACCTCTAATACTGGTTCCCCAACCGGTACTAACGGGTCGGGACTAAAGGTCCAGACCTTTAGTACCGGTTGGACCACGGACCGGTACTAAAGGCCCTCCACGTGGCTGCCTGCGTGGACTGGTGGTGGAAGACCTTTAGTACCGGTTGGTGATACCAACCGGTACTAAGTCTTCTGTTAGTATATATATGTAATATAATATACAATATCTCATACACAGTATATATATATACAAATGGAATTACACATCCATATAAATAGTGCATATATATATGTAATATAATATACAATATCTCATACACAGTATATATATACAAATGGAATTACACATCCATATAAATTCGGGACTTATAATTAACTTAAGGCCCAAAACCCGGCCGGGACTAGCTAGCTAGTGCTCCGGATGAAATCTCAGTTCTCTACTACTGATTTGCTGGCATTATTGAGGCGGCAGTAAGGAATAGTGCTCTCCATTTACATGAATGACATGTTGAAGAAGAAATGCCGCAAATTCCTCTTGAGTGCTACAAAGCGTTTCTTGGGTGAGAGCTTTGACATCATGTGCCAAACCTGGAGTTGTCTTTCACGTGTTGCTCTGCGACGTATATGACTTTCGGTCTGGATGCGAATGTTCTCGCAGAGGAAATATCCACATAAATTTGTCCCTTGTGGCTGCTTCGCGCACTTTGCAAAAGAATAGAATTGGATAAGATAATTAATAATCGAGCATGATAATGGTATTGAAAATAGAATTAATGAGATGCGCGGACCTAGTAGTACTACTTAATTACCTGCATCTTTTTCCACTTCAGCTTCGGTTTCCATTAACGATCATGATGGTTTTTTTCTATCATCTTTTTCCAAACACTACCCGACAAAGAAAAATAATGAAAGAGTTATTATAATTACTTTTGATATCAAGAAATAATGAAAGAAAGCGAGGTCGATAAAGATTGAAATTACCGTTCTATCATAAAATACAAGTCCACGTATAATTGTTCTGGTGTATCTAGTGAGTCGTACACTTGAACAAGTCCATCCACGAGGATAATATATAGGAGGATATAGTGGTCTATGCGCAGAAGTTTATATAATTAAGCACGCATGCGCATATAACTCATCAACTACACTTGACAGCGAGCTAGTAAGCAAAAATAGAATTTGTAGTATACAAGAGAGTAAACACTCACCCCATGTTGTAAGGAAATATTATAGTAGATTTGTTGGTATTCATTATTGCCTCTAGAAAATTTTCCAAGAGATCTTCTGTGTCCTTGTCACAATGTTTTACCACATGACCATTAACGGTACTTGGGTCGATGAACCCAATGTCATCGATTCCCACTTGTTTCAATTCCCACATCTTCAATCTGCATAATAGCGTAGAAAAGAACATATATATAGTGAGGATAAGCCAATGAATGATATCTTAGCTAGAGAATTAAATTACTAAAGATATAAATCACTTACAGACAATAGCAACTGATGAGAGTTTTGTCGATAGAGTCCATGTGGTATAACTGGAAAAGTTTTGAGAATTCAAGACATATGTCACATGCATTGATGTGATGCTCTTTCCTTACTTTGACCATGACCGCCGTCTCCCCTTGCTTTGCTTCACGCATGTATCAATCATGCAACTGTCGCATCGCAGTTGGTAGTTCCTTGTACTGCTCGGGTGTGACAAGTGGTTTTCCGACGGCATATTGCATTGCGTACTCAGTTGCATCGTACCCGCGGATTTCCTCGGTGCCAAGGATTTGGTCAAGAGTGAGACCTGCAGCCTTTAGTACGTCGAGGTCGATTGGGTTGCCTTGCACGTTGATTGGTTGGATCGGTTGCTTGCTTGGATTGGTACTCACCTTGAGCGGAGAGATCGATTTCTTGGATTGTTCTCCGAGCTGGGGAACTGTTTTCCCGCTAGTTGATGACGTACTTCCCGACTTCTTCCTTGGGCTGGGCCGACTTCTCTGCTCACTTGCCTTCTGAATCTGTCGCTCATAGTCTGTTGGCATACGCTCGATATATGCCGGGGGTCGATCAATAAAGTGTTCCATAAAGTCTTCTTGGACTTCCTTGGGTATTACCTCCTTTGGCGGCACGGTCTTCTTCGCAAAAAAGGCTTTCACTTGGAGATCGCATTCAATTTTATTTTCCTCCGGTGTCATGTCAGAAGGCAGCTTCCTTTTGGCCGGAGGCTCGGGTTTCTTCTTTGCTTTCTTCCGAAGAGGACTGCTGGTGGCCTTCCTCTTTTGGGAGCCCTGTTGGCGGGACCGCTGCCGGGGTGGAGTCGGCTCATGCGGTAGAGATCGATATCGATGATGATATGGACTCGCGTCGTGCTCCGTCCCGAGGTTGGGAGGACTTCTCATGGCGAGGTGGGGAGGACTGCTGGCGAGGTGGGACGCCTCTCGAGGTGGGGACGACTGTGGGGGAGCTCGAGGTGGGGAGGACTGCTGGCGAGGTGACTGCTGCCGAGGTGACTGCTGGCGAGGTGGGGAGGACTGCTGGCGAGGTGGGGAGGACTGCTGGCGCTGCAATGCCTCTGGCTGGGATCCCTCGTGCTGGACATCGATACTCGGAGGAGCCGGTGGCCTTAGCGTCGAGTGTGGAAAGACGATGCAGTCCTTACTCCATAGAATGAGACCACGGCTGGCTTCTGCCAATGTGGACTCCCCCTCACCTCCAGGGATGTCAAGCAATAGTTCATCATATCCTGACTCTATTGCGTCCACCGCGACACGAGCATACCCAGCTGGAACCGGATTGCAATGCCATAGAACATCAGGTGTATTTGGTAAAGCATAGCCCGTCGTGACCCGCATGGGTATGTTCTTCATTTTCTGGATTAGCTCACAAGATGTCTTCTCGATGATATCATCCACGGGGGTGTGACCCAGCGGTGCCCCCGTGGAACCCATGCTGCTTTCTTGCATTGTAGATGGGACGGGTTCTTCCCCTGCCTCCTGCTGCGAAGTTTCCCTTTGCTGGGTCAGTACCTATATCTGCAGCTGCTGCTGCTCGTACTTTTATTCCAACTTCGAAAGTCGGTCTGCTTCCACCTTCGTTTTTCTCAAATGGCTTTTATAACTGTCCTGCCATCCCGCAAACCCCTCGTATCACGGAACAATGCCCATGCCTCGTGTTCGTCCTTCGTGTTCGACATTCCCGAGGGCGTGTGTAAGCTCATCGTTCTCTTTATCGAGGTGAAACCGTCCTTCTTGGGCATCTTTTATTGCTTGAATCAACTCATCTAATGCATGCTTTATACTGGCCAGCGCAATAATCTTCCTTGTGGTTGGGTCCAACTTTCCCCCATGCGCAAAAAACCAATTCCTACACCTCTTGGGCCAGTTGAAGGTTACTGGAGTGATCCCTTCAGCAAGCATCTTATTCTCTAATGCATCCCACTTAGGAATGGCTGACTTGTATCCACCTATCCCTAGTTTATGGTGATACTTTTTTCTCAGCATTTATCTTATTCTTTGCCGACATCTCCATAGCAGCTATCGATGTCTTGTACTCGATAAATGCGTCCCAGTGATCCCTTACCTCCTCGTATATTCCTTTGAATTCGGGAGCCTTCTTGCCTCTAGCGTTGTACTCGGTCCATAATCTTTTCTTCCAAGTCTGGAATGCGCCGGCCATCTTATGGAGAGCAAACTCCTTGACTTTGTTCCTTTGACACTCCGAGAGAGAATCCGGTAGGGTGAAATGCTCCATGAGCTCTCGCCAAAGGGCATCTTTAATTCTTGTATTGACATAATTCACTCCTGGTTTTGGTTCCTTTGGCTGAATCCATTCATGCATTGTGATCGGGACTCCGTCCCTAACAACCACTCCGCATTGACACACAAATGTCTTGGAATTGGCTTCAGGGTGAGTCGGTTCGCCATTATGTTTGAAAGCATCAAGATTGAGCTTTACGCTGCCGTCCAATATTTTGGCAGCGCCTCGTACATTTCTACTAGATTGGCTCGATCTGGAGGGCTGATAATTAAAATAAGAAAGATTTGTTAATATATATATATATACAAATCAATTAATACACATGTAATGATCACTAGAGGCTAATGGATGTGTATATACCTCGCCGAACATTCTTGGTTGTTACGGATTTTGGAACATAAGTTGTTCTTCCTCGGTCTCACATCCATCACCGTGATCATTCAGATATTGTGAGCCATCATCATGATCATGTGATTCACCTCGAAGGTCCGCTGGGTTTTCGGAGGAGCGTATCATGTCGAAGATGTCCTCTTCATGAGCTCTACCGGTATTGTCCATACCTTAATAACTAGTCCATAATAATATAGATAAAACAAATTAGTATTTAAATTAGCATGCATTCAAGAAGCAAAATAACTGATAGTTAATTAATAATGCATCATCGAATACATATATAGTATAGTTCTTAGAAAAGATCTCATCTGCATAATCTTGGATAATTTTCAATACATCAGCTAATCCATAGATCTAGCTAATACATCATAATAATACATATATACTATCTAATATATCAATCTATCTAGAACCCTAGCGCCCGACGGATATCGGGGCGGGCGGTGGACACCTAAAGTGAAGGAACCATCACAGGAACATAGCTCCAGTGAGATCCCTGAAGAATCTGCCAGGTATTGTTGGACCTGGTCTCCAAAGCTGCCATGTAGCATCGGACGTGCTCATTCTCCTTGCTGACATGGTACTGTACCACCTCCGCGGGGGACTCAAGCCTCTCGATCGTCTGTGGACCATGTGGCCGCCACCACAGAACCTCCGAGTTGATGGCAGGCTGGCTCCTCACCAAGCTGCGCCGCCCAGAAGGCAACACCTCCCAGTACCAGCCCGGCGAAGCCCAGTCCCTGACAGGGCCCCTTGGCTCAACCAAGTGACCTCCTCCGGCGACTCGACAGCGAGGATGCGGGATCGGCATCGTCGACGTCGAGAAGAAACACTTAATTACGAAAACAAATTAAATAAAACTTAGCAAAATTAACACTTGACAAAATTAACACTTAGAAAAATTAACACTTAGCATCTAGCAAAATCAAGAATTACGGCACGCTTTGGATCCTAATGCGTGTGTGACTATCGGTCTGTCGAGACTTTCCTTAACACATATCTCATGGTGTGTTGGTGCGCACTCTCTCACATTGATACGGTGGTGTATATATGTTGGTGGACACTCTCTTGCAGTAATAGGTTCGACCGGCGGTGATGGACGCTTCCCCTCTCCTCTTATTGCACAATATATCGATGAGTATATCGCAAATAAGAGGAGAAAGAGGAAGCGTCCCCCACGACAACAGTCGGGATTCCTTCATCGAGAACACACATGAAACCCTTAAGTAAATTAGGATCGACGACAGACCGAAAGTCACACACACATTAGGATCCAAACTAAATTAAACCTAAAACTAAACTAAACATAAACTAAATTAAACCTAAACTAAACATAAACTAACACATATCCTAATAACCTGACAACCTAACTAACTAACTAACTAAATAGGGGTGTTGTGTCGTGGTCGGGGTCGGGTGTCGGGGGTGTCGTGTCAGGGTGTCGGGGTTTGACGTCGAGGGACCCTAGATACCCTAGCATCTACACACTAGTCCGGCGATCATCGGGGCGATCGTCGGGGAGAGGGGTCGGCCGGGAGATCTCACCTAGCCTCCTGACCCGGAGGTGGCGGCGGCGACGGGCTCGGGGCGGCGGCAACGGGATCACGGAGCGGCGGCCGGAGTGAGTGGGCCGGCAGCGACGGGACCGGCGACGAGGGGTGGCGTCCGGGTAGGCGAGGGCGACCGCGGCGAGGGCGATGGTGGCAAGGGTGACGGTGGCGGTGGTGAGGGCAACGGCGGCGAGGGGCGGCGTCCGGATAGGCGAGGGCGACCGCGGCGAGGGTGACGATGGCGAGGGCGAGGGCGGCGGTGGTGAGGGCGACGGCGGCGTGACCGACGGCGGCGAGGGCGACGGCGGTGGTGGTGTGACGGCGGTGATGGTGAGGGCAACGGCAATGGCGCGGTGGTGGTGCGATGGTGGCGAGGGCGACGACGGCGAGAGCGACGGTGGCGAGGGCGACGGCGGCAAGGGCGACGGCGATGAGGGCGACGGCGGCGAGGGCGACGGCGGCGAGGGCGACGGTGGCGAGGGCGACGACGGCGGTGGTGAGGGCAACGGTAGCGCGACCGACGGTGGCGAGGGCGACAGCGGTGGTGGTGCGACGGCGGCAGTGCTGAGGGCAACGGCAATGGCGTGGTGGTGGTGCGACGGCGGCGAGGGCGATGACGGCGAGAGCGACGGCGGCGAGGGCGACGGCGGCAAGGGCGACGGCGGCGAGGGCGACGTCAATGGCGATTTCGGCAACCTTTAGTACCGGTGCGTGGCTAGCACCGGTACTAAAAGTGTTTTTTAATTAAATATTAGTTATTATTTTCAGAAAAAAATCGTAAACTTTAGAAAATCATAGAAAAAACCTAGGACTCCAATGGAAATAAATAATATATGAAAAAATATCAGAAAAATATAAAGAATCTGTTTATGGCATTTCCATGGATGTTTGAACGAAGTATGAGGGTTTCGGACGAAAACTCATCTATTACAAAGGGATTTCATTTTAATAACTTATTTTAACTCCATACTTTTCGTGTGTTCAATATGCACCATTCAAAGGCACATCATCAATTTTCAACCCTTTCTGACTTCATTTGATATTTTTCATGCATTTAATGATTTATTTTGAGCTAAATGACCCTGAATTTGAAAAGGAGTACAAATGAACTCTGAAAAGTTTGTAACTTGGCATGACATCATAATTTCACCCACATAGCAACTTCTAGAGAGTTGAGAGGGTTACGGCAAAAACTGGATGCACTTCGTGTACAAACTAGACAATCTCATAAGAGTACGAGGGTTTCGGACGAAAACTCATCTATTACAAAGGGATTTCATTTTTAATAATTTATTTTAACTCCATACTTTTTGCGTGTTCAATATGCACCATTCAAAGGCATATCATCAATTTTCAACCCTTTCTGACTTCATTTGATATTTTTCAGGCATTTAATGATTTATTTTGAGCAAATGACCCTGAATTTGAAAAGCAGTACAAATGAACTCTGAAAAGGTTGTAACTTGGCATGACATCATAATTTCACCCACATAGCAACTTCTAGAGAGTTGAGAGGGTTACGCCAAAAACTGGATGCACTTCGTGTACAAACTGTTACAAAGATATACCATGCTAGCTAGGAAATGCATGCATGTCCTTCACATAAATATATAGAAAGTGATGACGGTGAGGCCGGTCACATCCCAGAGTGGTATCTCGCGGTGTAAGACTTTTTCTGCGTGTTTGTCCCTTTCTTATGATTCCGCCGTAACCATGGATAATCTTCATCATTTAACAGGATGCTAGGGTAAGTCTTCACTCTGAAGGGAGGGATTTCATGAAACTTTTCATAATCTTCGGACATGTCTGTCTTGTCCTCCACTCCTACAATGCTTCTTTTCCCTGAAAGAACTATGTGGCGCTTTGGCTCATCGTATGATGTATTTGCTTCCTTATCTTTTTTTCTCCTCGGTTTGCTAGACATGTCCTTCACATAGAAAACTTGAGCCACGTCATTGGCTAGGACAAATGAGTCATCTGTGTATCCAAGATTGTTGAGATCCACTGTTGTCATTCCGTACTGTGGGTCTACCTGTACCCCGCCTCCAGTATATTTGACCCCTTTGCACTGAAACAAAGGGACCTTAAGATCAGGTCCATAGTCAAGTTCCCATATCTCCTCTATGTAACCATAATATGTGTCTTCAAAGTTGTGTATTCCCATTTATCTCGTACCCTTTGAAAGTCGTTACAGTAGAACTTGGTGTCTTGGCCAACCAGTACAGTTCATCTGGAACATCGTTGTTATTGATGAGCTTTGTTTGCAACCAACTGGCAAAAGTCTCCATGTGTTTATTTTCAATCCAGGGGTCAGACTGCTCCGGGTTCTTGGACCGTACAATATCCTTGTGTTCCTCCATATATGGAGTCACCAAGGTGGAATTTTGTAGAACCGTGTAGTGTGCTTGAGTGAAAGAATGCTCGTCCATATTTATCGCTTCTTTCTTTCCTAATGTGCCTTTTCCACCCAGTCTCCCCTCATGCCGCGATTCAGGAAGACCAATCGGCTTAATGTCAGGAAAAAAGTCAACACAAAACTCAATAACCTCCTCTGTTCCATATCCCTTGGCGATGCTTCCTTCTGGCCTAGCACGGTTATGAACATATTTCTTTAAGACTCCCATGAACCTCTCGAAGGGGAACATATTGTGTAGAAATACAGGACCCAAAATGTTAATCTCTTCGACTAGGTGCACTAGAACATGCGTCATAATATTGAAGAAGGATGGAGGGAACACCAACTCGAAACTGACAAGACATTGGACCAGGTCATTCTGTAACCTTGGTAGGATTTCTGGATCGATTACCTTCTGAGAAATTGCATTGAGGAATGCGCATAGCTTCACAATGGCTAATCGAACATTTTCTGGTAGAAGCCCCCTAAGTGCAACCGGAAGTAATTCGTCATAATCACGTGGCAGTCATGAGACTTTAGATTTTGAAATTTTTTCTCTGCCATATTTATTATTCCCTTTATATTCAACAAGAAGCCATACGGGACATTGATACTGAGCAGGCATTCAAAAAGGATTTCCTTCTCTTCTTTCATAAGAGCGTAGCTGGCAGGACCTTAATACTGCTTTGGAGGCATGCCGTCTTTTTCATTAATTCTTTGCTTGTCCTCCCGTGCCTCCGGCGTATCTTTTGTCTTTCCATACACGCCCAAGAAGCCTAGCAGGTTCACACAAAGATTCTTCGTCACATGCATCACGTCGATTGCATTGCGGACCTCTAGGGCTTCCAATATTCAAGTTCCCAAAATATAGATTTCTTCTTCCACATGGGTGCGTGTCCGTTGGCGTCATTTGGAACAGATTGTCCGCCAGGACCCTTTCCAAAGATTACCTGTAAATCCTTGACCATATCAAATATATATTCACCAGTACGGAGGCCAGGCTTCTTCCGGTTATCTGGCTCACCTTTGAAATGGTTGCCTGCCTTTCTTAAGATATGCTTGATCGGTAGAAATCGACGATGTCCTAGGTACACATTTTTCTTACATTTATCCAAATATATACTTTCAGTATCATCTAAATAGTGCGTGCATGCATTGTATCCCTTGTTTGTATGTCCTGAAAGGTTACTAAGAGCAGGCCAATCATTGATGGTTACAAACAGCAACGCTCGCAGGTCAATTTCCTTCTATGTGTGCGCATCCCACACACGCATACCTGGTTTTTTCCACAACTATAGAAGTTCATCAACTAGTGTCCTTAGGTAGACATCAATGTCGTTGCCGGGTTGCTTAGGGCCTTGAATGAGCACTGGCATCATAATGAACTTCCGCTTCATGCACAACCAAGGAGGAAGGTTGTAGATACATGGAGTCATGGGCCAGGTGCTGTGACTGGAGCTCTGCTCGCCAAAAGGATTCATGCCGTCTGTACTAAGACAAAACCATAAGTTTGTTGTGTTAGCTGCAAAGTCCTCAAACTCCCTCTCGATTTTTCTCCACTGCGACCCATCAGCGGGTGCTCTCAACATCCCGTATTTCTTACGTTCTTCTTTGTGCCATCGCAACAACTTGGCATGCTCTTTGTTTTGGAACAAACATTTCATCCGTGGTATTATAGGAGCATACCACATCACCTTGGTAGGAACCCTCTTCCTGTGGCGTTCGCCCTCCACATCACCAGGGTCATCGCGGGGGATCTTATAGCGCAGTGCACCGCATACCGGGCATGCATCCAAATTCTCGTACTCCTCACCGTGGTAGAGGATGCAGTCATTAGGGCATGCATGTATCTTTTGCACCTCTAATCCTAGAGGGCAGACAACCTTCTTTGCTTCGTACGTACTTTCAGGAAATTCGTTATCCTTTGGAAGCATCTTCTTTATCAGTATCAGCAATTCTTGAAATCCCTTGTTAGTTACACCATTCTTCGCCTTCCATTGCAGCAATTCCAGCGTGGTACCCAGCTTTTTCTGGTCATCTTCACAATTTGGATACAATAATTTCTTGTGATCCTCTAACATGCGTTTCAACTTCAACCTCTCCTTATCATTTTCGCAGTTTCTCTTTGCATCAGCAATGACCTGACCCAAATCATCAGCAGGCTCATCTGATGCCTCTTCTTCAGCTTCCCCCATTGATGCCTCTTCTTCAGCTTCCCCCATTGTTATATCAGCGAAAGGATAGTTGTCATCATCCTCTTCTTCTTCATTGTCTTCCATTATAACCCCTCTTTCTCCGTGCTTGGTCCAACAGCTATAGCCGGACATGAAACCGGACTTCAGCAGGTGGTAGTGAAGGGTTTTTGAGTTAGAGTAATTCCTATCATTCTTACAGTCACGACATGGACAACACATGAAACCATTCTGCTTATTTGTCTCAGCCACACGAATAAAATCATGCAGGCCATTAAGAAACCCTGGACTTAGTTGGTCATCGAACATCCATTGCCGGCTCATGTTCACTACACAACATCGAAGTGACCAAATTAATACAACTTCATCATCACATTACAACTAAAAGTAGAGCTAGCAGTGACCAAATGTTATTACTGCAAATAATGGATACTTATAGTTCATACATATACATCTCATAAAACAACACCAACTATCTAAAACATGTGAATACAACAACAAATGCGATCATAATCGCAACTAAAGTAACAATTGAGCCAACAGCATAATGATACCAAGCCTCTTTATCAATGGCATATTTTCTAATCTTTCTAAGCTTCAAGCGCATTCCAACTATCTTGTTCTTGTGATCATCGACGATATCGGCAACATGCAACTCCAATCCCATCTTCTCATCTTCAGTTCTTTGCAATTTTTCTTTCAAATGATCAATTTCTTTTTCAGCTTGTGTTAATTTCTCGAGCAGAATTCCATAGTCGGTTGGAATTTCTGGTTTAACTACTTCCTATAGATAAAAATATCTACATCAATTTGGTGGCATAATTAATTTTCATAGACATTAGATGATGTGTGAAATAGTTATAAAAGATAATTAACGACATACCACATCTGAATCATAGACTGGACGAGGGCCGACGTGGGCAGATACCATAACCATTACACTATAGAATAACTAACAATAATACAAGTAAGTAAATCGTACATGCAGCTATCTAAATCATACAAGTAATTTTTTTTAAAGATTTTAAGAAGAACAAGAGGCTCACCAAGGTGGTCGGTGCCGCGATGAGACGGTGCGGACGATGGACGGTGGTTAGGACGGCCGGGGATGGTGGGAAGGCACACCAAATAAACCACACCTACACATATGCAACCTAACAAGTTAATTTGAGCTCAAATTGGATATAAATCAAATAAACTCCCACAAATCACATATCACATATGTTTGAGCATACCACAAGCTAATCTAGCAAGAGATAAAGGAGCAAAGTTGCTAACCTTTATGAACATTTGGATAGATGGGGTGCCTTTAAATCTTGACAAATCCTTGGCAAAATGAAGGATGAGCTTCTAGCAAGAAGAATAACATGGGAAGGCACACCAAATAAACCACACCTACACATATGCAACCTAACAAGTTAATTTGAGCTCATTGGATATAAATCAAATAAACTCCCACAAATCACATATCACATCTCTTTGAGCATACAACAAGCTAATCTAGCAAGAGATGAAGGAGCAAAGTTGCTAACCTTTATGAACACTTGGATAGATGGGGTGCCTTTAAATCCTGACAAATCCTTGGCAAAATGGAGGATGAGCTTCGAGCAAGAAGAAGAACAGGGGGAGAAAACAGAGCTCTTTCGATCGGCTGCGGACGGATGTATATGTAGGAAGTCTTTAGTACCGGCTGGTGTCACCAGCCGGTACTAAAGGTTGCCCTTTAGTACCGGTTGGTGTCACTAGCCGGTACTAAAGGTGCAACCGGGGCCCATGTCTGACCAAAACCCTACCACGCCCCCTTTAGTACCGGCTTGTGAGACGAACCGGTACTAAAGGTCCCTCACGAGCCGGTACTAAAGGTCGCCCTGCTCCTAGCCGTTGTAGCCGGCACGAACCGGGACTAATACCATATTTAGTACCGGTTCGTGACCAGATCGGGACTAATACCATCTTTAGTACCGGTTCGTGACCAGACCGGGACTAAAGCTCAGGACGAAAGGTCTGTTTTCTACTAGTGATACAATGGTTTCCAACAACATATCCATACATACATATCCAAAACAAGTTTCCAACAAGTTTCCATAAACAAAAAGGAAGCACAAGTAGAAGAGTACACTCCATCAATGCAAGCTTCCTCATCTATAGCAAATCTGCAAATTAGGAAAGATGAAATTTAGAAGAAGAAGAAGACTAGCTAGAAGAAAAAGAAGAAAAAGAAGATGAAGAATTTATCTTCTCTTTATTTTTCTCCTCTCCTCTCCTCTTCTCCAAGGTAGTAATGCCATTTTCTAGCTAACTAAGCATATCAAGTCATTTTGGAGGAAAAAATGCTACGTATAGGTCATTTTATAGCTATCCTAGGTAGAATATAACATTTTGGAGGTAAGTAAGATTATTATGTCATTTTTGAGGAAAATAAGCTAAGTATAGGTCATTTTGGAGCTAAACAAAGGTTATTATGCCATTTTTTACCTAAGTGGGATAATTATGTCATAAATGAACTAGCTAAGCTAATTATAGATCATTATTGAGCTATCCTAGGTAGTTATGCCATTTTCTACCTAAGTGAGCTAATTATGTCATAAATGAACTAGCTAAGCTAGCTATAGATCATTATTGAGCTATACTAGGTAGTAATGCCATTTTCTAGCTAACTAAGCATATCAAGTCATTTTGGAGGGAAAAAATGCTAAGTATAGGTCATTTTATAGCTATCCTAGGTAGAATATATCATTTTGGAGGTAAGTAAGGTGATTATGTCATTTTTGAGGAAAATAAGCTAAGTATATGTCATTTTGGAGCTAAGTAGGTCATTTCTTAAGCTAAGTATGCATTTGTCAATGAAAACACTTGGGAAAACTTACCATCAACACGGAGGTGAAGGACCGGTAGGGTTTGCGCCAGGGTGAGACATAGAAGGACCAGTAGGGTTTGCACCAGGGTGAGATGTAGAAGGACCGGTCGGGGTTGCGGCAGACGTGGAAGGATCGGTCAATGCTTGTCGGGAGGCACGCTGCACCAAAGATCATTTGCAATGTCTCCTTAGCATGATGCAACTCAAATGTGAATACTAGTAACTAATGACCATTTAAACGAAACTCACCGTGGGTGCTATACCATCTGTGGCATCGACGGAGGGGTCTGACCATTGTTCTGGCACATGGTCTGCACATTTTGTTTTCACGAGTCATTCATATTAGTTAGTGATGAAACGAACATTACGTGCATGATTTGGATAATATGCAGGAGAAACTTACCACGAGGAGCTCATATAGGGCCCTGTGAGACGTGTCGTTCCGGTTCCTCTCCTCCTCTAACAGCCTAGCCGTCCTCTCCTCCATGTCCCTCTCCCTCTATGCCGCCTGCCTGTTTGCCTTCGCCAGAAGCTCTTGGGCCCTAGCCTCAATGGCGAGCTCCATTGGTCGCGGACGAGGCCTTATCTCAGGATCAGAGCTCGTCTGGCGCTTCTTGATCTCTAGGAGAGTTCTAGGACAACGTATCAGTCCATCCCCAATGGCTATCGATCCATGGGGCATCCCGTCACCAGATATCATCACGAGCTCTGGATCAAAAGGACTCTGGCTTGGGTTGAAGTCCTCCCCTTTCCTCGCCATCCCCTCGTCCCTATACGTCACGAGCTTGTTGTGGGAGGAGATGTTGTTGAAGCTCTGTGGATGATCGAGGTCATCCTTAGCGAATGCCTTGGCCTTCTTGTACGAGGCAGTATGGGCCATGGCATTGAGGTCGAACACAGGTGGAACCTCCTTCTTGTTGTGTCGCACCTAAAAGAGAGGAGCAAAATATTAGTTAAGGGCTCAAGCTAGCATGAAGAATGAAATTGCATGAATCATGAAGCAAACCACATACCCAGTTATCCCCGAACTCAAACAGGTTGGAGCTCCCTTGATGGTGTGGCACACCTCTCATTTGGACATGCTTATCCTTGGCCTTGTTGTGTTCGGCTAGCCATTCGGGAGAGCACCACTCATCCACCAATGCCTCCCAACAGTCCATCCTATCCGCACACCATCTCGGGGGCACCTAAGTTAGACAAGAGAAATATCAGCGCTACGCCTACGAATCAAATCAAAGAAACTAAGTACAAGGCCTTAAGAATAGATAATTACCTTCATTAACTTCTCCTTACTCAGATAATTTTTGCGGCACTTCTTCTTGGCCCTCTTAATGTTACTCGAGGCGTTGTAGTCTCGAATAGCCTGCACCCGAGCCTCGTGCCATAAGTTCTGAAGTAGGCGCTTGCACTCGGCTTCGAGAACAAGAGCCGCTTTCGCCTCGTCTTCCTCAAGACACCTGTAGAAGGTCTGCAATCAAACAAGACAACACTGATTAGTACTTGTTGTTGATTTTTAATTCTGTAAGGGAGAAATTACCCAAAAGCGACGGATCACAATGTCAGCCACCGTCTCACACAAGACACCATTGACCATCTCCTTCGGTGGGGTTGGGGTAGCCTTGTACAGCTCCCAGGTCAGTGCTACCTATGGAGCCTCACCCTCACTAGGCAACTGGACCTTCCCCAGGAAGTGGTGCCGGAGAAGCACACCAAGGACCTGGTTGGGCCTACGGACACCACGCTCGTATTTCCAACCCCTGCAGTAGGACAAGGCCAACACATTAGATATCAATTTGAAGAAACATGAAGGCAAAAGGTTAAAAAAGAGTAAATGCACTTACTTCTCCACATTAGGCGCAATCAACCACCTCTGCTCGTGGGTCATCGGCACGGGCGGGAGATTTGTACAACCATGCTGGTAGACCTTCTTGCCCTCCTCAACTAGCTCGCCCTCACTATAGGTGTCCTCAGACAAGTTGTCCTTGCCACCATCAGCATGGCCACTAGCCTCCGGAGTCACGTGGGACGAAACTCTGGGACCCAAGTCTCCTGGGACGAAGACTTTGGGACCGGAGTCTCCTGGGACGAAGGCTCGGTGACCCTAGGCTCGTCGACCCGAGGCTCGTGGACTGGAGTTCGAGACGGGTCCAAGTCAGATGGGTCCACCTGAGACGGAGCACTCCTGTGGTCGGGAGAATCAGCTGGGGGTGGCGGCGAGGAAGGAGCAGCAGCCTTCCTACCTCTAGCACCTCTCTTCGTCTTCCCCCGACCTCTCTCGGTTGAAGAAGAAGCGCCCGCCGGTGTCTGCATGCTGTGTACCAGCACTCTTCGGAGTTGCTGGGGTGGAATAATAGCACCCCTCCCAGCACCCGTCGAGGAAGGAGGCTCAGAGCGCTCTCGACCCCCGCCCACCATCTGTCAACACCTGCAATGACAAAGAGTGAACGAAATTAGTTCAACATAAAAAAATTGAATACCTAATAACATGAACTAATTAATAATATATATGTACATAATAATAATTGAATACCTCACGTTAGTAATATTAATCTTCATCGTCAATATATGCTCCGGGATCAATAAATGCATAATCATCATCACTATCAGTAATGACGTGCTCATCAGCATCATCAATAAATGCATCAACATGTGGAAGGCCTCTATGTAATCAGTCAAGCATTGTCAGGTCATCCGCAGCAGTAACCTCTTCTTCTTCCGTCTCTTCTTGTTCCGGTTCAGGGGTGAAGTCGGGTTCACTGTCGCTGTCGACCTTAATGTTCTGGGGTGAAGTAGAGCGATTCTTGAAACGTTTTTTGGAAACACATGTTTCTTGGAAGAATTCTCCTTCATATGTGTCTAGGTTAATGTGAGGTTCATAATCATCTTCATTGAGGGGAGGTGGTCTAAAATGTGGCGGCACATCATAAACGACATCCCAACCTTTCAAATTTGGATCCGTTTGGCAGGCCCACGGTAGATAGAAAACTTGGGTCGCCTGTTGAGCCATAATATAGACATCGGGAACATCTAAATGGGTGCTCTGTTTGATTTCGACTATCCCTATATGTTCATGAGTCCTTCTAGTCTCCTTCGGCTGGAACCAATAACATTTGAAGACTATGACGTTTGGTGGGTTTTCACCAAAGAATGTAAGTTCATAAATTGCTTCAACTCTTCCATAATACTCGACCCCTCCTTCGCCGACAGCGGAGACACAACAATTTGTAGACTTTCGGTCGGCCATAGATAGCTCTTTGCCAAAGTACGAAAGCGATACCCGTTGATGTCGTATTTGTCAAATGAACGGACCTTAAAGTGAAAACCATTAGCGACTTGTCTCAATTCAGAGTCCATAGACTCTGCATTAGCCTACAAGTTTAATACGAAAGGATTGTTGCATTAGCCACAAACTAGGCGAAGAAATGAAATCGTCTAATTAATGGAAATTACCGTTTGCTTGAACCAAGAGATGAAACCGGGATAGCAGCCTCCATGCTTTGCTAGAAGCTCATACTCTTCGATGGAATCCTTTTGGATCACTGCTCCATCCGAGAATTTGGTGACATATCGACTGTATCACATATCCGGGAATAAGAGCATTTCAAAGGAATTAGAAGTCGCGAAACAATGTATCGAGAACTTACTCGATGTACGGCCGCACTTCTGTTAGGTTGTTGAAGATATACAACGAAATGGTCCGCCATTTTTCGACATCTAACCCTATTGATTTCAAAGCACCGGCTGATGCGAGCTTCCCTTTGAATAGGCTGAGGTTGGATCGACCTTTTTCATGTTCGCCATCATTGTACCGAGGCTTCGGATTATGCAAATGACGATTCTTGGCTTTGTAGTGTGCTGTCATGAAGTTTGCCGCCTCCTCGGTAATGAATGCATCGTCCATCGATGCTTCAACTCTACGTTTATTTTTACATTTTGCTCGAAGCGTCTTCTGCATACTCTCAGTTGCGAAGCACCAACGATTTTGCATGGGCCCCCCAATCTTGCCTCTGTCGGGAGATGAAAAATCAAATGCTGCATTGGATTAAAGAAGCCCGGTGTAAAGATCTTTTCTAACTTGCAGATCAACTCCGGTGCCAACTCTTCCAGTTCGTCTAGCACGTCAGGCGATAGTTCTTTTGCACAAAGAGCACGGAAGAAATAGCTCAGCTCTGCCAGTACTAGCCATTCATCCTCAGGGATAAAGCCACGCAACATCATCGGCATTACCCACTCAAGCCATATGTGCCAATCATGACTCTTGATACCAAATATTTTCAATTTGTCAAGACTCGCTCCCCTCTTTAGATTCGTTGCATACCCATCTGGGAACATCAACTGCATTTTCACCCACAAGATCATTTCCCTCATAGCTGGCCTTCCAAGATTGAACCATGCCTTTGGCTTCCTCCAGTTCTTCTTTTCTTTCGGTTGTCGAATGTTTTGCCCAATTTATGCCACGTCATCTGTCTAGCCGTCTCTTCGACCATGAAAAGACGTTGAAGTCTTGGTATGATTGGCAGATACCAAAGAACGTTAATGGGGATTTTGGTCTGACTCTTCTCACCCATATCGTTGTCTACCAAAACATACCTAGAAGCATTGCAAATGGGGTAATAGTTCAAGCCCGCATACTCAAGCCTAAATAAGGCACATCCATTCTCACAGGCATCTATCTTCTCATAGGGCATCTTAAGCGCACGTAGGATTTTGTCCGCCTGGTACAGGTTTGGTGGCAATACATGGCCTTTGGGTAGAAAGCGTCCAAATATCGTCATCATCGCGTCGTAGCATTCTCTGCCCATGTTGAACTGAGCCTTTAGAGCCATTACTTACGCGATGGCATCCAGCTGACAAAGCTCAGTGTGCTCGTGGAGAGGACGTTTTGAAGACTCCAACATTTCATAAAAGGCCTTTGCAGATTCCTCCATCTCATCGTCCAAATCCCGAGCATCATCAAAGTCTTGCACCATGTCTTTGATCTCAGTACCATGCTCGTCGGTGCGACGACGAACCACCTCAGCTCTGGCACGTTGGGCAAACTCACCATGAAATGTCCAGACCGTATAATTAGGCGTAAAACCCCACTTCTACAGGTGTTTGATCATTTCAAACTCTGACTTCTTCTTATAGTTGTCGCAATCGACACAAGGGCACCAGGTTGTTTTCTGTCCATTTGCAAATGCGACTCTCACAAACTCCTTAGTTTTTGTTAACCATTCACGGGTCATGTCTTTCTGACTAGTGTGACCGGTGTACATCCACCCACGATCACTCATCTTGCCTAGCTACTGGACACACACAAAATATATACATAATTCAGCAAACCATATTCATAAGTTAATAGAGTTTTTCAGTTTCATTACGTCGATGCAACCCAGACGCTAGTAGGTAAAGATAGGTCCTAATCCCACCCGAGTATGTGTAGATTGGGTTTGTTTTCCCATGCTCCGCTCCGGGTCCGACGCACAATTTCGGCAGCACCTCCCCGATGTTCTCCTGATACACGTCTTGGCAATAAGCAGAGAGGATGTGTACCCGGAGAACAACAGGGAGGCACTGACAAAATTCTGCATCAGATCCGGAGTAGAGCATATGGGAAAACGAACCCAATCTACACATACTCGGGCTGTCCATGGATAACGTTGGACAATTCAAAAGAATCACGGTTATAAATATGCTAATGAATGCATATGTACAGATGTAACCCTTTCGAACGGGAGACGCATAGTGGTCACGCATACTGATGATTGAAGACACCTATAGCTAGCAAGTTTCATCGGCACGAAGACCGGAACAGAGGAAATGAAGGGGGCAGGAGGAGATGTCATTTGTGCTCACCCACGAATGCAGGGGCGGAGCTCGTCGAATGCATGGGGAGGTCGTCGAACACCAGACCCTCGCAGCAACAAAACAACTGCACATTTAAATCCACCTTATCAACATAAATATGATGTTTTGTATAACAAAATCGAAAAATATATGACCTAACTCATAATTCACAAATATATGACCCGGTGTCGTGTTGGGGTCGGGGTGTCGGGGGTGTCGTGTCGGGGTCGGGGTGTCTGGGGTGTCATGTCGGGGTCGGGATGTTGGGGGTGTCATGTCGGGGTCAGGGTGTTGGCGGTGTCGTGTCGGGGTCGGGGTGTCGGGGGTGTCGTGTCGGGGTAGGGGTGTCGGGGGTGTCGGGGGTGTCGTGTCAGGGTAGGGGTGTTGTGTCGTGGTCGGGGGTGCCGTGTCGGGGTGTCGGAGTGTCATGTCGGGGTCGGGGTGTAGGGGGTGTTGTGTCGGGGTCGGGGTGTCGGGGGTGCCGTGTCGGGGTCGGGTTGTCGAGGATGCCGTGTCGGGGTGTCGGGGTGTCGTGTCGGGGTCGGGGTGTCGGGGTTATCGTGTTGGGGTCCGGGGTGCCGTGTCGGGGTGTCGGGGGTGTCGTGTCGGGGTCGGGGTGTCGGAGGTGTCGTGTCGGGTAGGGGTGTCAGGGTAAGGTGCTGTGTCGTGGTCGGGGGTGCCGTGTCGGGGTGTCGGGGTGTCGTGTCGGGGTCGGGGTGTAGGGGGTGTCGTGTCGGGGTCGGGGTGTCGGGGGTGCCGTGTCGGGGTCGGGTGTCGGGGGTGCCGTGTCGGGGTCGGGTTGTCGGGGATGCCATGTCGGGGTCGGGGTGTCGGGGTGTAGTGTCGGGGTCGGGGTGTCGGGGGTGTCGTGTTGGGGTTCGGGGTGCCTTGTCGTGGTGTCGGGGGTGTCGTGTCGGGGTCGGGTGTCGGGGGTGTCGTGTCGGGGTAGGGGTGTCGGGGGTGTCGTGTCGGGGTAGGGGTGCTGTGTCGTGGTCGGGGTGCCGTGTCGGGGTGTCGGGGTGTCGTGTCGGGGTCGGGGTGTAGGGGGTGTCGTGTCGGGTTCAGGGTGTCGGGGGTGCCGTGTCGGGGTCGGGTTGTAAGGGATGTCGTGTCGGGGTCAGGTGTCGGGGTGTCGTGTCGGGGTCGGGGTGTCGGGGGTGTCGTGTCGGGGTCCGGGGTGCCGTGTCGGGGTGTCGGGGTGTCGTGTCAGGGGTCGGGGTGTCGGTGGTGTCGTGTCAGCGATCCTCGACCCGGTTACATCGGCGCCGACGCACCCCTCCTCCTCCTCCTCCTCCTCTTCTTATTCTTATTCTCCTCCTTCTTTTTCTTCTTTTCTTCTCCTCCTCCTCCTCCTCCTTTTCTTCTTCTTTTTCTTCTTCTCCTTCCTCTTCTTCTTCTTCTTCTCCTTCTCCTCCTCTTCTTCTCTCTTCTTCTAATTAACTACAACTAATTAACCTAACTACAACTAATTAACCTAACTACAACTAATTAACCTAAACAAAAATGAAAAATAAGAGAGGGGGATGGGTCTCACCAGAGTCGGGGAGGTGGAGGCTGGCGTTGGTGGAGGCGAAGGAGGCTGGCGCCGACGATGGGGCGTCGGGGGCGGCGGGTGGCGTGGTGGGGGCGGTGGCGGCGGGGGCGGGGGCGCGCGGCGGTGGGGGCGCACGGCTGGCGGGGAAGACGCGGCGGTGGGGGTGGCACGGCAGCGGGGGCGTAGGGCAAGCGGCGGTGGGGGCGCACGGCGGCGGGGCGACGCGACGGCGGGGGGTGCGCGGTGGCGGTGGCGTCGGGGGCGATGGGCGCGGGCGGCGGGGTCATGGGGCGACGGGGACGAGACAGGGAGAGAAAGAGAGAGAGAGAGAGAGAGAGAGAGAGAGAGAGAGAGAGAGGTGGACCGGGGGCGTTAGCCGTTAGCTAACCCCCCCCCCCCTCTTTGTCGTCCGCTAGCGGAAGGCAAAGGAGGTTTGCCGTTCGCTAGCGGATTGCAAAGAGGGGGGCCGTTAGGTCAAGTTGCGGGATGGGTCGTTAGTGGGCCCCCTCCCTCTTTGTCGTCTGCTAGCGGACGGCAAACCTCCTTTGCCGTCCGCTAGCAGACGATAAAGAGGTGGCTGATGGCAAAGCCACCCTTTGTCGTCTGCTTTTTGCTAGCTGATGGCAAAGCCACTCTTTGTCGTCCGCTAGCAGACGGCAAAGAGGTGGCAAACACCAAATCTTCTGATTCCGGTAGTGATGCTCAAGATCATAGGGGTTTTTAATAGCATAATGGATCTGAACATATAATCTTCCACCAAATAAACCATATAGTAATCAACTACGCAACGTAATCAACAGTACTACTCACCCACGGGTACCAATCTGAGGTTCCGGTACAAATATTGAACACAAGAGATGAACTAGGGTTTGAGAGCATATGGTTCTCATGAAGAATGGCCTCCCAAAGATGGGAGGGTTGTTCGTGATGGTGGCTTCGATTTCCCCCTCCGAGAGGGAAGTTCCACCGATGGAATCGCTCCGTCGCAGGGTAAAGGTGCTCCTGCCCAAGTTCCGCCTTGAGACGGCGGTGTTCCGTCCCGAAAGTACTCTCCTGATTTTTTCTAGGTCAAAACACCTTACATACCAGAAGTTGGGCTCGGGAGGTGGGCCGTGCCGAGCACAACCCACCAGGGCGTGCCTGGGGGCCTGGCGAGCCCTGGTGTCTTGTGCTCACCGGGTGCCCCCCCCCCCCGGCAGTTATTTCCTCCAATATTTATTATATATTCCAAAATAATTCTTCGGAAAGTTTCAGCTCATTTGAAGATGTGCAGAATAGGTATCTCTGATATGCTTTTTCAGGTCGAGAATTCCAGCTACCGGCATTCTCGCTCTTTGTGCAAACCTTGCATATTATGAGAGAAAAGGCATTAGAATTACTCCATAAAGAATTATTATGCATAAAACATTATAAATAAAAGTAGGAAATCATGATGCAAAATGAACGTATTAGTTGGCGATGGTATTCCCCGGCAACGGCACCAGAAATCCTTCGTGATACTCGTGATCTGCGTTGGGTTTTCCGTGAAGAGGAATGGGTAATCGCAGCACAAAGTGGTTAAGTATTTCCCTAAGTTATGAAGTCAAGGTTTATCAAACCAATAGGAATACCAATCCTTAACCGTCTTTAGCGGCTGCACACAAAAGAACAAACAAATTAAACCTAACGCCAGTAAGAGGGTTGTCAATCCCCTTGATCTCTTTATTTGCAAGCAAGTGAGTTGTGTAGATAATTGTAGATGATACTAAAGTGCAAAATAAAATAAAAGTTAAATAAGAACAGCAAGGTAATGATAACGTTTGTGAATTTATAAGTGAATAGACGCGGGGGCGTAGAGTTCTCTAGTGGCATCTCTCATAAGCAAAGCATACAGTGGGTAAACAAATTACTGTTGGGCAATTGATACAAAAGCAAATAATTATGCGATGATCACAGCAATGATAAGAAAATTGGCCGACTCCTGCTTGCACCTACTACTATTCCTCCACTTCAAGAGTGCTTCTATGTGTGCCTCTCTACGTATTAAGTTCATGACAAATAGCGTAATGCTCGGAGAACGATGGCATGATGAAGACAAAGTAAATTCAACTAATATGAATAAACCCATTGTTTTATCCTTAGTAGCAACAACACAAAGACGCGACTTGTCCCCTTCTGTCACTATGATACAAAAACTCATCAGGTTGAACCTACTACAACGCACCACTCCCACCAAAGAAATATCAATCTAGTTGTCCAAACTATCTCAATAGATCAGAGAGCATTACAAAAGCTATGATGATCATGCACATAATATTTCACTTAACATATTTATTATTATTATTTCAGGAGCTTACCATGAATAAATTCAAGCTAACCTGGGGGATAATGTCGGGGATATGCCCCGCGGTATGACCCGACCGAAAGTATGACCCGTCCAGGACTCGACGATTCACTGGAGACCCGGTCGAGACATGACGATTTTTTGGTAACCCGGCAGGCGGGTCACAGGACTACCAGGCCCATGGCCCGACGGGCAAGCCGGCAGTAGGCAGCTCATGGATGGGCCTGGATGGGCGGCTCACTAGAGAAGGCCCAAAGGAGAGAAAGAATTCCCTCATAAAGGAAACAAGACCCGGATTAGGATTCAAGAGAGACTAGTCCTAATCCTACTCCCAGTAGGACTCTACAAGTAAACCTACCCCCTCCACTTATATAGGAGAGGTAGAGCACCCCTAGAGGGACAAGTAAGAAGACACAAGTCATTAAAGATAGACAGATTAGACGCTCTCGAGATTAGAGGTAGCAAGACATCACCCTTGTAACCGAGAGATCTTCCTCATCATCAATACAAGACAAGCAGGACATAGGCTTTTACCGCCATTAGAGGGGCCGAACCTGGGTAAACTCGTGTCTCTCAATTCCGCACAACCACTCTCAAGCCGCCACATAGTTGCGATGGCCTCACACCTAAGTCTGTTAACCCGGACATCTTGCCATGACAAATCCACGACAGTTGGCACCCACCATGGGGCCCAACGCACGGTGGTGTGGTATTTTTGAAGGGATCACTCTTAGGAATCGAGAAGCTTATGACCCGCCAGATCGAGAAGAGCTCGCATAAAAGAATCGCATAGGTGTTATTGTCTGTCCGCCGCTGCCGTTTGTACGGTCCGCCAAATTGCAGATTCTGTCGAGATCAACATGAGTTTTTTTCGTCGAAACCACGTTGAAGCCGTCGGGATATCCACTGCAGATTCGGTGGTTGGGTCTGATTGCTACTACAACAAGTATTTGTCTGATCTGTCATGTTCTTATGGTTGAAGTACATGTACGTTACGCCCCCGAGGATTCCAAAGCAATGGCAGCGATCAAAACAGAGGAGATTTTCTATGTTGTTTTCTTGCTTAGGGAAGAAGTATCAACCAAAGACAAACTATGTCGAAAACCAACACGTACTGGAGCATCAAACTCCCGAGGCAGCCAGAATTGGTTTTTTTTCAAGTAGTAGCACGTCTACTCAAGCAGCCAGGAAAGCTAGACAGACTCTTGTTGGATGAAAAAAGATAGGAAAAGGTACAAAGTACCCCACGTGAAGTCTACTAAGAAAAATCAAAGAAGATCTAATCAAATACCAGTACTAATCCTAGTACAGTTCGGATTCTTTACTCCATCTACAATCAGAAACCGGACAGAAAATACCATGAGATATGGCAAGCATCCTTCCTCAATCTCATAGATATGTGTTCAGTTGATGCTCCTCCTTGTTGATCATCAATAAAAGGGGAGTCCAGGCCATGGCAGTGCAACATACTACGGTTACCTGATTGTTCAATTCACTTACAAAAAAAGGGGAAGGCCACGACTTCATGGAGGAAGATACGCACGCAGACTCGCCGCCCACATCACCGGCTTGGCCTCGAGCCATCTCACTGCCGTGGTCAAACCTTGTGCCAACACCCTGCTGACACTGCGCCTGAGGCTACCTCCGAGTCGCCCGGCGGCCTAGTGTTCACTGCTGCGGTCGAGCCGCCCCCGTCGAGGCGATTCACCTCCGTGCTCTCCCGCCTTCAACTCCTCGCATCCACCCGGCCAAATTACAACCTACGCTTTGCCACCGTCACCATGGACGCTCTTCGCCCGCGACCCGGCCTCCCACCGGCTTCGTCAAGCCGTGCCGGCGCTAGCTCTCTGCTCCAGCCACCCGTCACCGCAAATCACCCTCGGCACTCACCTCCGCCCTGCCCGGCCACCGTGGCCCGCTCCCGCCATGCCTGCCGTTGCTGAGACCGTGCCGCTGCCGCCACTCCTCGCCAGCCGCCACGAGCCGCCGACCTCCGCCAATGCTATTGATCCGCCGCAGTGGGCCGTCGCCTCCGACTGCCCTCACCTGGTCCCGGCCGGCTCCGCCCATCGCCCTCGCACGTCCCTGCCACCGTTGACTCGCTGCGCACGCCGAGCCGGCTCGCTGCTGCTGCAACCCGCCGTTGGCTTCGTCGCAACCGCCGGCCGCAGCTGCCTCGCCTCCCTCTTCGCATAGCCGAGGGCTCCCGCCGCCCCACCGGCGCCATGGTTGAGCCGCTATCACGGGTCGGCGCCTCCAACCGCCCTCGCCTCAGCCCGCCGCGCCGTTGTTGTGCCATGGCCACCCTCCCGCTTCAGCCTCGACCCACCACTGTGCTATGGTCATTACATCCGTCAAAGGAGGGGAAGTGGGAGGCCAGTTGGATGGATAAGAGGTGGGGGGCAAAGTGCAAAAAAGAAAAAATGTGAGCCGGCTAGAGAAGTGGGGTATCCAGTCTGTTCGTTCGCTAAAAAATACAGTGAGGTAGTACAGCAATTCTCGGATACTTCGGTGAAAGCACACATAGGTCATCTGTCATCCTATATCAGGTGTTATTTGCCCCTTTTCTGTTTTCAATACATATTAAATCGTCAAAAAACAATTACTTCGTCTCTTGCAATATTTTTACGTAGGAAATATATTTACGTGGCATTATACCGCGGAGGTGGAGCGCATGTTCTGTACCGGTGTTTCGTCTGAGTCGTGTGATCAATGGATGTGCGTGGGTCACTGTTATCGCGGCTCGGTCTACATCAACACACTGGTACCACACGCGCTCACCCGCCAGTATGAGCCACCCAAGGGACGCGGCAAGCTGCAACATTCGCGATATGGTTTTCACCAACAACGCCACGGCCGACTCGCCGTCCGCGCCGGCTTACAACATCATAGGCGACTCGCACATCTCTGTTGGCCTACGATGTCGCGACCATCTCTCGCGACCGCGTCGGCTTACAACATCGCGGCTGTCTCTCGTGACCGCACCGGCTTACAATGCCGCGACTGTCTCTTGCGATCGCGCCGTCTTCAAACGTCGTGGCTGACTTCTACGTCTACATCAACACGCCTAGGGGCCGCATACACCGGCACGAGCCGCCCAACGGACGGCTCTGAATCGCCGCCCGCGGTCTGATCTACATCAACATATCAGAGCAGTGCTTGATACATCTCCAACGTATCTATTTTTTCAAACTCTTTTGCCCTTGTTTTGGACTCTAATTTGCATGATTTGAATGGAACTAACCCGGACTAATGTTGTTTTCAGCAGAATTGCCTTGGTGTTATTTTTGTGCAGAAATAAAAGTTCTCGGATCGTCCTGAAAATTTATGGAGAATATTTTCGGAATTAATAAAAAATACTGGCGAAAGAATCAACTACATGGGGCCCACCACGTGGCCACAAGCCTGATGGGCGCGGCCGCCCCCCTAGGCCGTGCCGAGCAGGCTAGTGGGCCCCCTGCTGCTCCTCCGACCTTGTTTCCACTCCTATATATTCCTATTCGGGGAGAAAAAAATCAAAGGGAAGAGTTCATCGCATTTCACGATACGGAGCCGCCGTCGCCTCTTGTTCTTCCTCGGGAGACCAGATCTGGAGTCCGTTTTGGGCTCCGGAGAGGGGAAATCAACGCCTTCGTCATCACCAACCATCCTTCATCACCAATTCCACGATGCTCTCCGTCGTTCGTGAGTAATCTCATTGTAAGCTTGCTGGACGGTGATGGGTTGGATGAGATTTATCATGTAATCGACTTAGTTTTGTTAGGGTTTGATCCCTAGTATCCACTATCTTCTGAGATTGATGTTGCTATGACTTTGCTATGCTTAATGCTTGTCACTAGGGCCCGTGTGCCATGATTTCAGATCTGAACCTATTATGTTTTCATGAATATATGTGTGTTCTTGATCCTATCTTGCAAGTTGTAGACACCTATTACAAGTTATGATCCACATCCCCCAGGGTGACAATAACTGGGATTCTTTTTGGTGATTACCGTAGTTTGAGGAGTTCATGTATTCACTAAGTGCTAATGCTTTGCTCCGGTTCTCTACTAAAAGGAGGCCTTAATATCCCTTAGTTTCCAATAGGACCCCTCTGCCACGGGAGGGTAGGACAAAAGGTGTCATGCAAGTTTTTTTCCATAAGCACGTATGACTATATATGAAATACATGCCTACATTACATTGATGAATTGGAGCTAGTTCTGTGTCACCCTATGTTATAACGGTTGCATGATGAATGCCATCCGACATAATTATCCATCACTGATCCATTGCCTACGAGATTTCCATATATTGATCTTTGATCAGTTACTTTTCCGTTGCTACTGTTACAAACATTACAAATTGCTACTATCACTTGCCACTGTTACCGTTATTACCACATTACTTTGCTACTGAACACTTTGTTGCAGATATTAAGTCTTTCAGGTGTGGTTGAATTGAATACTCAGCTGCTAATACTAGAGAATATTCTTTGGCTCCCCTTGTGTCGAATCAATAAATTTGGGTTAAATACTCTACCCTCGAAAACTGTTACGATCCCCTATACTTGTGGATTATCAAGACCTTTTTTGGCGCCGTTGCTGGGGAGCATAGCTCTATTCTCTGAGTCACTTGGGATATATATCTGTTGATCACTATGAAGAATCTGAAACATCCAAAAACCAAGATCTATCCCTGTACTACGAGGGGAGGTAAGGAACTGCCATCTACCTCTGCACTTGATTCACCTTCTGTTATGAGTAAGTTTGCGACACCACCACCTCCTAGTAACTCTGATATGTCGCAAGTAACTGATGATGCTACTTCAGTTATGCATGATGCTTATGATAATACTTTGCTTGATGATACTATGCCACTGGGTGAATTTCTTGATGAACAAATTGCTAGAGCCAATGTTGAAACTGATAATATTTATGAATCTGATGAAATTATTGAAACTGAACACTATGATTCACCTGGTAGACCTAGCTCTCCTAGATATGAATTGCCTGATATACCTGAGGGTTATGTTATGGAAGGAGAGGTAGCTAGGGACTTTCTTGCTTGTTAGGATAGAGATGATATTAAGAAATTGCTTCACAAGTGGAAGGAAAAATCTCTGAATGCTAGAATGCAATATGATCCTAAGTTTGCTACTTCACCTATCTTTGTTACTGATAAGGATTATGACTTGTCTATCGATCCTGAGTTAATTACTTTGGTTGAATCTGATCATTTCCATGGTTATGAATCTGAAACTGTTGTGGCACATCTTACCAAACTGAATGATATAGCCACCCTATTTACTCATGGGGGGGGGGATTCTCTATTACTATATTCTTAAGTTGTTTCCTTTCTCATTAAAGGGTGATGCTAAGAGATGGTTTAATTCTCTTGCTCCTGGTTGTGCGCGTAGTCCCCAGGATATGATTTATTACTTCTTTGAAAAATATTTTCCTGCCCATAAGAAACAAACTGCTTTATAGGAAATATTTAACTTTGTGCCAATTGAAGAAGAGAGTCTCCCACAAGCATGGGGGAGGCTTCTCCAATTACTTAATGCTTTGCCTGGTCATCCTCTCAAGAAAAATGAAATACTTGATATCTTTTATAATGGACTAACCGATGCTTCTAGGGACCACCTAGATAGTTGTGTTGGTTGTGTTTTCAGGGAACGAACTGTTGAACAAGCTGAATTACTATTGAATAATATATTGAGCAATGAGAATGCTTGGAATATTCCCGAACCACCTCCAAAGCCAACTCCAAAGAAAAGAGGTATTCTATTCCTCGGTCCTGAAGATATGCAAGAGGCAAAGAAATCTATGAAAGAAAAAGGTATTAAGCTGAAGATGTTAAGAATCTACCACCTATTGAAGAAATACATGGTCTTGATAACCTGACACGGGTAGTAGAGGTAAATTCTCTCAGTAGATTCGATGAAGGAGATATCCCTTAGAATAAGTCTGCTCGCCAATGCTTGGATGAATTTGATAATTTTATGAAGCAAGAAAATTTCAATGCCTATGTTAGTAGACAATTGAAACATAATGCTTATATGCTTGATCGCTTGGGTGATTATTTGAGTAGAAGTGTCAATGATCTTAAGCTTATTAGTAAACATGCTTCCATGGTAACCACTCAAGTAGAACAAGTACTTAAGGCTCAAAATGATTTGCTTAACGAGATGAATAGTAAAGACAATGATCATTCTGTTAAAGTTGTGACTAAAGGAGGTAGAATGACTCAGGAACCTTTGTATCCTAAGGTCCATCCTAAGAGAATTGAACAAGATTCTCAGAGAGTTAATACGGATGCACCTATTCATTCCAATAAGAGTAGGAAAAAGAATGATGATAGTACTTTGCATGCTGCTAGTGAACCTGTTATAGATGTTGGAAATATGCCCTAGAGGCAATATATAAAGTGTTTATTATTATATTTCCTTGTTCATGATAATCGTTTATTATCCATGCTAGAATTGCATTGATTGGAAACACATTGCATGTGTGGGTAAATAGACAACACTGTGTCCCTAGTATGCCTCTAGTGAACTAGCTCGTTGATCAAAGATGGTCAGGGTTTCCTAGCCATTGACATGTGATGTCATTTGATAACGGGATCACATCATTAGGAGAATGATGTGATGGACAAGACCCAAACTACAAACGTAGCATATGATCGTGTCAGTTTATTGCTACTGTTTTCTACATGTCAATGTATATGTTCCTATGACCATGAGATCATGCAACTCACGGATATTGGAGGAGTGCCTTGTGTGTATCAAACGTCACAACGTAACTGGGTGACTATAAAGGTGCTCTACAGGTATCTCCAATGGTGTCTGTTGAGTTGGCATGGATCGAGACTGGGATTTGTTACTCCGTGTGACGGAGAGGTATCTCGGGGCCCACTCGGTAATGCAACATCACAATAAGCCTTGCAAGCAATGTGAATAATTGTTAGTTGCGGGATCTTGTATTACGGAACGAGTAAAGAGACTTGCCAGTAACAAGATTGAACTAGGTATGGAGATACCGACGATCGAATCTCGGGCAAGTAACATACCGAAAAACAAAGGGAACGTTATACGGGATTAACTGAATCCTTGACATAGAGGTTCGACCGATAAAGATCTTCGTAGAATATGTAGGAACCAATGTGGACGTCCAGGTCCCGCCATTGGTTATTGACCGTAGAGGTGTCTCGGTCATGTCTACATAGTTCTCGAACCCGCAGGGTCTGCACACTTAAGGTTCGGTGACGTTTCGGTAGTATAGAGTTATGTATGGTGGTGACCGAAGGTTGTTCGGAGTCTCGGATGAGATCCCGGACGTCACGAGGAGCTCCAGAATAGTCTGGAGGTAAAGATTCATATATAGGAAGTCCCAGTTTGGTCGTCGGAGAAGTTTCGGGCTCATCGGTAGTGTACCGGGAGTGCCGGTAGTGTACCGAGAGGCCTCCGGGAGGGGTATTGCAACCCCAAGAGGTCCATGGGCTGTGGGAGAGTGTTAACCAGCCCTTAGTGAGCTGGGAAAACCAGCCACAAAGGCTCATGGTGCAGGGAGTGGAAATCCTATAGGAAAAAGGGAAAATCAGCCAATAGGAAGCAATCCTACTCCAACTAGGATTGGAGGAGAAGTAGGATTGCTCCTCCTAGCCGGCCGACTCCCCTAGGGAGACTTGGTGCTCCAGCCCCTCTCCCCCTCCTCTCCTCCTATATATACTAGTGGATTGGGTGGTTTTTGGAAATAACTTACGGCCACGTGCTACCTGTTTCACCGGTGCTCCTCTAGATCGGATTTCTACAGCGCTTAGGCGAAGCCCTGCCGGAATTGCTCCACCACCACCATCACCGGAGCGCCGTCACGCTGCTGGTGAACTCTCTCCCTCTCCACCTCCTCTTGCTAGATCAAGACGGTGGAGATCGTCATCAAGCTGCACGTGTGCTGAACGCGGAGGTGTCGTCCGTTCGGTACTACATTGGAAGGATCGTGATCAAGGCCACGAGACGTTCGTGATTGGATCGCGGGACGGATCGTGACGAGATCGCGGGACGGTTCGTGATTGGATCGCGGGACGGTTCGTGATTGGTTCGTGGGACGGTTCGTGATTGGATCGCGGGACGCTCGGCGATTTGGATCGCGAAGAAGTTTGACTACACCAACCGCGTTTCTTAACGCTTCCCGCTTAGCGATCTACAAGGGTATGTAGATCCACTCTCCCTCTCGTAGATGCTCATCACCATGGATAGGTTTGCGTGTGCGTAGGAAAATTTTTGTTTCCCATGCGACGTTCCCCAACAGTGGCATCATGAGCTAGGTTGATGGTTCGATGAGATCTCAAGTAGAACACAAAAGATTTGTGGGCGTTGATGCTTAGATTGCTTCCTCCCTTGGTCGGATTTTGGTTCAGCGGGATTGTAAGATGAAGCGGCCCGGACCAACATTACTCGTACGCTTACGAGAGACCAGTTCCCTCGACGGAACTTGTTGCTTAGATGGCTTGCGGGTGACAGTTTCTCTTACTTTAGTTGGATCGGATCCGACAAAGGCGGTCCTTGAGAAGGTTGAAAAGAAATCTATGTATCACCGTTGTGGTTTATGCGTAGGTGAGAATCGTTCTTGCTAGATACCCGTAGCAGCCACGTAAAACTTGCAACAACAATTAGAGGACGTCTAACTTGTTTTTGCAGGGTATGTTGTGATATGATATGGCCAATTACATGATGGGATATATGTGATGTATGAGATGATCATGTGATGTATAGAATTTCACGACTTGCATGTCGATGAGTATGGCAACCGGCAGGAGCCATAGGGTTGTCTTTAATTATTGTATGACCTGCGTGTCAATCATTAAGCGCTATGTAATGCTTTACTTTATCGCTACGGTAGCAATAGTAGTAGAAGCATGCAGGGAGTGACAACCCCGATGGCGACACATTGATGGAGATCAAGATGATGGAGATCATGGTGTTGTGCCGGTGACGATGGAGATCATGCCGGTGTTTCGAAGATGGAGATCTTAAACACAAGTTCATGGCCATATCATGTCACTTATGAATTGCATGAGATGTTAATCCTTTTATGCACCTTGTTTTGCTTAGTACGGCGGTAGCATTATAAGGTGATCCCTCACTTGAATTTCAAGATGAGCTGTGTTCTCCCCGAGTGTGCACCGTTGCGAAAGTTCGTCGTGTCGAGACACCACGTGATGATCGGGTGTGATAGACTCTACGTTCACATGCAATGGGTGCAAGCTAGATTTGCACGTGCATAACACTCGGGTTAAACTTGACGAGCCTAGCATGTACAGACATGGCCTCGGAACACAAGAGACCGAAAGGTCGAACATGAGTCATATAGTAGATATGATCAACATAATGATGTTCACCATTAAAACCAGCTTAACTCACGTGATGATCGGACTTGAGTTGGTGAATTTGGATCATGTGACACTCAGATGACCTGAGGGATGTCAATTTGAGTGGGAGCTTTAGTAATTTGATTAACTAAACTCATTATCATGAACAATAGTCTAAGTAACCTTTGCATATTTATGTTGTAGATCAATGGCTCGCGCAGTAGCACCCCTGAATTTTAATGCGTTCCTAGAGAAAGATAAGTTGAAAGATGACGGAAGTAACTTTGTTAATTGGGCCCGTAATCTGAGGATTATCCTCATGGCTTCCCAGAAACAATATGTCCTTGATGCACCGCTTCGTGACCAACCAGAAGACATGACCTCCGAAGACGTTAAGAACGCTTGGGAGGCTCGTGCTGGAGACTACTCAATAGTTCAGTGTGCAATATTGTATGGCTTAGAACCGGGACTTCAAAGACGTTTTGAACGTCATGGAGCATATGAGATGTTCCAGGAGTTGAAGTTTATCTTTCAGAAGAATGCCCGAATCGAGAGGTATGAGACCTCCGATAAGTTCTATGCTTGCAAGATGGAGGAGAACGGGTCTATCAGTGAGCATATACTTAGAATGTCTGGGTACTCAAACCGTCTAGCTGAGTTGGTAATTGCCCTTTCGCAAGAGGCGATCATTGATAGAGTTCTTCAATCACTGCCACCTAGTTACAAAAGTTTTGTGATGAACTATAACATGCACGGGATGAACAAGTCATCATCCGAGCTGTTTGCGATGCTGAAAGTCGCTGAGTCTGAAATCCAGAAAGAACATCAAGTTTTGATGGTCAATAAAACCACTAGTTTCAAGAAAAATGGCAAGGGCAAAGGCAAGAAGGGTAAAACCAAGAAGGATGGCAAAGAAGTTGCTACTCCTACAAAGAAGCCTAAGCATGGACCTAAGCCAGAAACTGAGTGCTTTCATTGCAAGGGAACTGGTCACTGGAAGCGGAACTGCCCCAAGTACCTGGCTAACAAGAAGGCGGCCAACGATAGACAAGGTATATATGATATACATGTTATTGATGTGTACCTTACTAGTTCTCGTAGTAGTGCCTGGGTATTTGATACCGGTTCGGTTGCTCACATTTGCAACTCAAAACAGGAACTACGGAATAAACGAAGACTGGCAAAGGACGAAGTGACGATGCGTGTGGGAAATGGTTCCAAGGTTGATGTGATCGCCGTCGGCACGCTCTCTCTTCGATTACCATCGGGATTAGTGATGAACCTGAATAATTGTTATTTAGTGTCTGCGTTAAGCATGAACATTATATCTGGATCTTGTTTATTGCGAGACGGTTACTCATTTAAATCAGAGAATAAAGGTTGTTCTATTTATATGAGTAATATCTTTTATGGTCATGCACCCAATGTTAGGGGTTTATTCATATTGAATCTTGATAGTGATGACACACATGTTCATAACATTGATGCCAAAAGATGTAGAGTAGTTAATGATAGTACCACTTTCTTGTGGCACTGCCGTTTAGGTCATATTGGTGTAAAACGCATGAGGAAGCTCCATGCTGATGGGCTTTTGGAGTCACTTGATTTTGAATCACTTGACACATGTGAACCATGCCAAATGGGCAAGATGACCAAAACGCCGTTCTCTGGAACAATGGAACGGGCGAGTGACTTGTTGGAAATCATACATACTGATGTGTGTGGTCCAATGAATGTTGAAGCGCGCGGTGGTTATCGTTACTTTCTCACTTTCACTGATGACTTGAGTAGATATGGGTATATTTACTTGATGAAACACAAGTCTGAAACATTTGAAAAGTTCAAGCAATTTCAGAGTGAAGTTGAGAATCATCGTAACAAGAAGATTAAATTTCTACGATCTGATCGAGGAGGTGAATATCTGAGTTATGAGTTTGGCAGTCACTTAAGACAGTGTGGAATTTTTTCACAGTTGACACCGCCCGGAACACCACAGCGTAATGGTGTGTCTGAACGTCGTAATCGGACCTTATTAGATATGGTGCATTCTATGATGTCTCTTGCCGATTTGCCACTATCGTTTTGGGGTTATGCATTAGAGACAGCTGCATTCACTTTAAATAGGGCACCATCGAAATCCGTTGAGACGATGCCATATGAATTGTGGTTTGGCAAAAAGCCGAAGTTGTCGTTTCTTAAAGTTTGGGGATGTGATGCTTATGTCAAAAAGCTTCAGCCTAAAAAGCTGGAACCCAAAGCGGAAAAATGCGTCTTCGTAGGATACCCGAAAGAGACAGTCGGGTATACCTTCTATCTCAGATCCGAAGGCAAAGTGTTTGTCGCTAAGAACGGAACATTTCTTGAGAAAGAGTTTCTCTCGAAAGAATTGAGTGGGAGGAAAATAGAGCTTGATGAGGTTATTTAACCTCTACTTCAACCAAAGAGTAGCGCAGCGCAGAAAGATGTTTCTGTGGAACCTACGACGATAGAAGAGGAAGTTAATGATGATGATCATGAAGCTTCGGATCAAGCCGCTATTGAACCTCGTAGGTCGACAAGGACGCGTACTGCTCCCGAGTGATACGGCAACCCTGTCTTGGAGGTCATGTTGTTAGAAAACAATGAACCTACGAGCTATGGAGGAGCAGTGATGGGCCCGGATTCTGAGAAATGGTTAGAGGCCATGAAATACGAGATGGGATCCATGTATGAAAACAAATTATGGACTTTGGAAGTACTACCTGAAGGGCGAAAGGCCATTCAGAACAAATGGATCTATAAGAAGAAGACGGATGCAGACGGTAATGTCATCGTCTATAAAGCCCGACTTGTGGCAAAGGGTTTTTCACAAGTTCAAGGAGTTGACTACGATGAGACTTTCTCACCCGTAGCGATGCTTAAGTCTGTCAGAATCATGTTGGCAATAGCTGCTTATTTCGACTATGAAATTTGGCAGATGGATGTCAAAACGGCATTCCTCAACGGTTTCCTTGAGGAAGAGTTGTATATGATGCAACCCGAAGGTTTTGTCGATCCAGAGAATGCTGACAAAGTTTGCAAACTCCAGCGATCCATTTATGGACTGCTGCAAGCATCTCGGAGTTGGAATAAGCGCTTTGATGAAGTGATCAAAGTGTTTGGGTTTATACAAGTTTATGGAGAAGCTTGTATTTACAAGAAAGTGAGTGGGAGCTCTATAGCATTTCCAGTCTTATATGTGGATGACATATTGCTGATCGGAAATGATATAGAAATGCTGGAAAGCATGAAGGAATATTTGAATAAGAGTTTTTCAATGAAGGATCTTGGAGAAGCTGCTTTCATATTAGGCATTAAGATCTATAGAGATAGGTCGAGACGCTTAATAGCACTTTCACAGAGCACATACCTTGATAAAGTTTTGAAGAAGTTCAAAATGGAACAGGCCAAGAAGGGGTTCTTGCCTGTGTTACAAGGTGTGAAGTTGAGTAAGACTCAATGCCCAGTGACTGCAGAAGATAAAGAAAAGATGAGCGTCATCCCCTATGCTTCAGCCATAGGCTCTATCATGTATGCAATGTTGTGCACAAGACCCGATGTCAGCCTTGCCATAAGTATGGCTGGAAGGTTTCAAAGTGATCCCCGAATGGAGCACTGGCAAGCGGTCAAGAATATCCTTAAGTACCTTAACAGGACTAAGGACATGTTTCTCGTTTATGGAGGTGATGAAGAGCTCGTCGTAAAGGATTACGTCCATGCAAGCTTTGACACTGATCCGGACGACTCTAAGTCCCAAACCGGATACGTATTTATTCTTAATGGGGGAGCGGTAAGCTGGTGCAGTTCCAAGCAAAGCGTGGTAGCTGATTCTACGTGCGAAGCGGAGTATATCGCAGCCTCGGAGGCAGCGAAGGAAGGTCTCTAGATGAAACAGTTCATGACAGATCTTGGAGTAGTGCCCAGTGCACTGAATCCAATAAATCTGTTCTGTGACAACACTGGTGCCATTGCTCTAGCCAAGGAACCAAGGTTTCACAAGAGGACCAGACACATAAAGCGACGCTTCAACTCCATCCGGTTCTACATCGAGGAGAAGGACATAAATATTTGCAAAGTGCACATGGATCTGAATGTTGCAGACCCGTTGACTAAACCTCTTCCAAGGGCTAAACATGATCAACACCAGAACTGTATGGGTGTTCGATTCATTACCATGTAAATCACATAGTGATGTGAACTAGATTATTGACTCTAGTGCAAGTGGGAGACTATTGGAAATATGCCCTAGAGGCAATATATAAAGTGTTTATTATTATATTTCCTTGTTCATGATAATCGTTTATTATCCATGCTAGAATTGCATTGATTGGAAACACATTGCATGTGTGGGTAAATAGACAACACTATGTCCCTAGTATGCCTCTAGTGAACTAGCTCGTTGATCAAAGATGGTCAAGGTTTCCTAGCCATTGACATGTGATGTCATTTGTTAACGGGATCACATCATTAGGAGAATGATGTGATGGACAAGACCCAAACTACAAACGTAGCATATGATCGTGTTAGTTTATTGCTACTGTTTTCTACATGTCAATGTATATGTTCCTATGACCATGAGATCATGCAACTCACGGATATTGGAGGAGTGCCTTGTGTGTATCAAACGTCACAACGTGACTGAGTGACTATAAAGGTGCTCTATAGGTATCTCCAATGGTGTCTGTTGAGTTGGCATGGATCGAGACTGGGATCTGTTACTCCGTGTGACGGAGAGGTATCTCGGGGCCCACTCGGTAATGCAACATCACAATAAGCCTTGCAAGCAATGTGACTAATTGTTAGTTGCGGGATCTTGTATTACGGAACGAGTAAAGAGACTTTCCGGTAACGAGGTTGAACTAGGTATGGAGATACCGACGATCGAATCTCGGGCAAGTAACATACCGAAAAACAAAGGGAACGTTATACGGGATTAACTGAATCCTTGACATAGAGGTTCGACCGATAAAGATCTTCGTAGAATATGTAGGAACCAATGTGGACGTCCAGGTCCCGCCATTGGTTATTGATCGTAGAGGTGTCTCGGTCATGTCTACATAGTTCTCGAACCCGCAGGGTCTACACACTTAAGGTTCGATGACATTTCAGTAGTATAGAGTTATGTATGGTGGTGACCGAAGGTTGTTCGGAGTCCCGGATGAGATCCCGGACATCACGAGGAGCTCCGAAATGGTCCGGAGGTAAAGATTCATATATAGGAAGTCCCAGTTTGGTCGCCGGAGAAGTTTCGGGCTCATCGGTAGTGTACCGGGAGTGCCGGGAGTGTACCGGGAGGCCTCCGGGAGGGGTATTTCGACCCCAAGAGGGCCATGGGCTGTGGGAGAGTGTTAACCAGCCCTTAGTGGGCTGGGAAAACCAGACACAAAGGCCCATGGCACAGGGAGTGGAAATCCTAAAGGAAAAAGGGGAAATCAGCCAATAGGAAGCAATCCTACTCCAACTAGGATTGGAGGAGAAGTAGGATTGCTCCTCCTAGCCGGCCGACTCCCCTAGGGAGACTTGGTGTGCCAGCCCCTATCCCCCTCCTCTCCTCCTATATATACTAGTGGATTGGGTGGTTTTTGGAAACAACTTACGGCCACGTGCTACCCGTTTCACCGGTGCTCCTCTAGATCGGATTTCTGCAGCGCTTAGGCGAAGCCCTGACGGAATTGCTCCACCACCACCATCATCGGAGCGCCGTCACGCTGCTGGTGAACTCTCTCTCCTCTCCACCTCCTATTGCTGGATCAAGACGGTGGAGATCGTCATCAAGCTGCACGTGTGCTGAACGCGGAGGTGCCATCCGTTCGGTACTAGATTGGAAGGATCGTGATCAAGGCCACGAGACGTTCGTGATTGGATCGCGGGACGGATCGTGACGAGATCGCGGGATGGTTCGTGATTGGATCGCGGGACAGTTCGTGATTGGATCGCGGGACGCTCGGCGATTTGGATCGTGAAGAAGTTCGACTACACCAACCGCGTTTCTTAACGCTTCCCGCTTAGCGATCTACAAGGGTACATAGATCCACTCTCCCTCTCGTAGATGCTCATCACCATGGATAGGTTTGCGTGTGCGTAGGAAAAATTTTGTTTCCCATGCGACGTTCCCCAACAATAGATACATTTGAGAATCCAAATGATATTTCTATTTTTGATGCTGAGACACAATATGGTGATGAACATGAGCCTAGTGATAACATTAATAATGATGTTCATGTTGATGCTCAACCTAGTAATGATAATGATGTGGAGATTGAACCTGTTGATGATCATGATAACACACAACCTAAGAATAAAAGATACGACAAAAGAGACTTCATTGCTAGGAAACATGGTAGAGAAAGAGAACCATGGGTTCAGAAACCCATACTGTCGTGGATTCATCACGGCAGATGTCCGGGTGAACGGACTTAGGTTCGAGGCGAGACGCAACTACGTGGCGGCTTGAAGGGGTTGATCGGAATCGAGAAGACACGGAGTTTTACCTAGGTTCGGCCCCTTCGATGGAGGTAAAAGCCTACGTCCTGCTTGTCTGGTATTGATGATGATGAAGATCTCTCGGTTACAAGGGTGCTAATTGCTACCTCTAATCTCTTGCGCCTCTAATCTCTTGTGTTGTCTAAACTTGTAGACTTGTGTCTCTTGAGAACTTGTCCCTCTAGGGGTGCTCTACCCCTCCTTATATAAGTGGAGAGGGTAGGTTTACAAATAGAGTCCTACTAGGATTAGGATTAGGACTAGTCTCTCACGAATCCTACTCCGGGTCTTATTTCTTTAAGGGAATCCTTCTCTCTTGTGGGCCTTCTCCTGTGGGCCTTCTCTTGTGAGCCGCCTGGCGCCGGCTCACCCCCTGGGTCTTGGGCTTGGTCATCCTGTGACCCGCTTGCCGGGTCATAAATAAGATTTCATGTCTTTAACAGGTCTCTTGTGAGTTGCTTAGCCGGGTCATTAATAAGATGTCATGTCTTCGACCGGGTCTCCTGTGAGTCGCCAGGCCGGGTCATACCATGGGGTATATCCCCGTCATTAGACCCTAGGTTAGCTTGAATTTATTCATGGTAAGCTCCTGTAATAAGAGTAACAAATATGTTAAGTGACCGGCTTGCTCCTTTGGCTGGCTTATAAAATGGCTTCTTAGAAATCCGGGTCTTTTCTCCATATGAATGAGTCATCTTGATAATCATCTTGCTTGTCAATGTATTTTGAAAAATATTGAGAATAGAACACCCATATGCCATTGAGTCGGCTTCCAATACTCTTGGCGGGTCATCTCCGTCGGGTCATAATCATTGATGATGTCGGGTCATTATCGTTGGTGACTCCGGGTTAAATAACTAGAATCTTGCTGACTTGATAAATATTGGGATGAAAATCCATCTGATGTAGAACCGGACTTCCATTGTTGTGAAGCAGGGCGGCTTATAAAAACTCTGGCAGGTTATGATCTTTTAAAACCACCGGGTCATAAGTGTTGGTGACGCCGGGTCTAACAACTGAACTCCATATTTACTATCTTGAAAATTCTCCTCAAAGTTTTTGATATGTCCATATTACGTGTAGCCCCCAAGCTCCGAGATTATCCATGATAACTTGGTGCTTTGCAAATAACATTTTGGACTGTGTAGCCCCCAAGTGTCGGGTTGTCCTGCCTGCAGCAACCTGGGATTTATAATTGTCTTATATCTTATAATGCTTCAGCGGGTGTAGCAACCAAGGGTCGGCTCATCAGAAAGCTTTGGCGGGTGTAGCCCCCAAGGGTCGGCTCATCAGAAAGCTTCGGCGGGTGTAGCCCCCAAGGGCCGGCTCCTCAGAATGTGATGCGCCGGATCTTCAATTTGGATCTCTTAATCTGTTGGAATAGCTGAATACTATAGCCCCCAAGTGCCGGGTCAGTAAGAATTACTGGGCTGGGACTTTAGAAAAATATAGAAGGGATGGCTCATCTCCTTGAGATAATATGGTCTTGCTGATAATGTAATGGTTTGAAAACCGGCTTGCATTAGCCCCCAAGTGCCGTGGTGCATGCTTGCAGCGACATGGGACTTGCATAATTGATATAAACTTGGACTTGGATAATGTAGCCCCCAAGTGTCGGGTCGTCTGCCTACGGCGACTCGAGACTATGTGAGAATAATACGTCTCACCCTAATTTGTTTGAATGAATCTTTGACCGTGGTCGTAATATAACCCGGAATGAATATTCTGGAATAATTCCTTTGTCTTTGACATGAAATTCCTGCTCGTGGTTGCGGTGCAACCCGGCAAATATAAGTTTGAGAAATTCGTGAGTGTTGTAGATTACTACAGAACACAATTAAAGAAATCCAAGAACTGGCCAATTAGATGACACCGCATTATATCTGATAGGGCAGCCCTTGAAAGATAATAATTTCTCCGAGCTGGATTGAAAAAATCCCAATCATTTATTACTGGTTATGATAAACCATGAAGATCCAGCCATGTTGTCTATTAAAAAATCCATTTGTTTTTGCAGAATACTTTAACAGCGGCTCATCTTAAGAGATAAAACCTGCAAAAACGAACAAGACAGAATATATTCTGCATTATTGTGAGGGCGGCTTAAAGAAGCTCAACCCGGAGATGTATACCTTTCATAACATTGCTCCTTTTCTCATAACCTTGCTCTGACCCGGCTTGATAAGCCAGCATGTTACCTGGAGGTGGGAAGCCCCCTTGAATAATCCACGGCTGACATGTAAACCGGAATGGCATAAAGCCGGCTGTTTTTAGGGTAATGTAAGCTATACCCAAAGGTAAGAAGCCTCCTGTTGACAGCAAATATTGTAAGCACGAAGGTCGGCTGTCAATGGGTAATGTAAGCTATACCCAAGGTAAGAAGCCTCCACCGACAACCGTGGCTACTGATGAGCCGGAATGGCATAAAGCCGGTTGTTTGAAGGGAATGCAAGCTATACCCAAAGGCAAGAGGCCTCCTTCAACAACTACAGTTTTAGGCGCGGATGTCGGCTGTCGATGGGTAATGTAAGCTATACCCGAAGGCAAGAAGCCTCCATCGACAACCACGGCTTACTGATAAAGCCGACTGTTTGAAAGGAGATATAAGCTATACCTGAAGGCAAGAAGCCTCTTTCAATAGCTACAGTTGTAGGCGCGGACGCCGGCTATCGATGGGTAATGTAAGCTATACCCGAAGGCAAGAAGCCTCCATCGACAACCATGGTTTACTGATAAAGTCGGCTGTTTGAAAGGAGATGTAAGCTATACCCGAAGGCAAGAAGCCTCTTTCAATAGCTACAGTTGTAGGCGCAGACGCCGGCTGTCGATGGGTATTGTAAGCTATACCCGAAGGCAAGAAGCCTCCATCGACAACCACGGCTTACTGATAAAGCCGGCTGTTTGAAAGGAGATGTAAGCTATACCTGAAGGCAAGAAGCCTCTTTCAACAGCTACAGTTGATAAGCAACTGAGTTTTGGCGTAAACGCCGGTTGTTAGGGTGAGATAGTGAACCCGTTGGTAAGAAGCCCCTTTCGACAACCGCGGTTAATAAGTAACCGAAAGTGGCATAAAGCTGGCCATTAGGGTGAGATAAGCGATACCCGTCGGTAAGAAGCCCCCTTCGATGGCCGCAGTTGATAAGCAACTGGAATTTGGTGTACACGCTGTTGTCTTAGGGTCATGTAAGCTATACCAAAGGTAAGAAGCCTCCATCAACAACAGCGCTTAATGTAACCAAACTAGGCATAAAGCCAACTGTACAAGAGAGATGTAAGCTATACCCGAAGGCAAGAAGCCTCCTTGCAACAGTTTAATGACAGCTGGCTGTGCAAAGGAGATGTAAGCTATACCCGAAGGCAAGAAGCCTCTTTGCAACAGTGCTTAATTGGGCATAACGTCGGCTGTGCAAGGGAGATGTAAGCTATACCCGAAGGCAAGAAGCCTCCTTGCAACAACGTAAAAGCAGACTGTGTAGGGGAGATGTAAGCTATACCCGAAGGCAAGAAGCCTCCCTGCAACAGCGCTTGATAGGGCATAAAGCCGGCTGATAGATCAGCCGTTTTGACAACGAACAAACCACTTCAACTCAAATTTCTGAGCCATAAAATTTCATCTTGCAAAGACCCGGGCTTCTCATTTAAAACGACCAAATGCGTCTTGCCATGTCTGTAGCCCCCGAGCCTCAAGTTGACTCGAAGAGGCGGCTTGAGAATCTTCATCTGAAAGTTGAGGTTTGGCCCTGGCGGGTTATAGATGATCCCGTATGACTTGCCTCAATGATCCGGTCGATGGATCGTTCCGGCTGTTTGTTGAAGTGAACCAAATTGTAGTGGTGGCAACTTGTGCGCCTATTCGCCGGGCGGCTCGTACAGACAAACACTGCATTGATATGTTGAGGTACAATCAGACTGTGGGCGGTGTCTTGCGCCCGTCCATTGGGTGGCTCGTACAGGCGAGTACCGCACTGATATGTTGGTGTAGACAGGATCGCAGGGCGGCGATTCGGAACCGTCTGTTGGGTGGCTTGTACTGGTGTATGCATCCACTTGCATGTTGATGTACATGTAGAAACCAGCCACGGCATTGTAAGCCCATGTGGTTGTGAAAGACGCCACGTCATTGTAAGCCGACGCGGACGGTTAGTCGACAGTGGTATTGAAGATCAATGTTGACGCACGAGTCGTCCGCGGCATATCATAAGCCGGTGCGAAAGAAGCGAGGCGGACGCGACATTGTTGATGTAAATCCGACCGCGGAGATGGTGGCTTGCGCCCATCCGTGGCGGGTTGATATAGTCCAGATGCCGGAGGCGGCGGCTTGCATGGGTGCTCGTCGAGAAGTGCGACCCGGGCGGATGCCGGCGCATGATAATATTGGCGCGAGCTCCATATTTCCGATCCAACGCCATGCCCTTTTTATTATAATTTTTCCTGCATAAAAAATATTACAGGCCAAAGTATTTTTTCTCAAAATAAATTATCATGCGAGAATAAAATAGATGGAACAGATAGCACCTGGCATTCTTTGTTGGATGAATACGGACACCGACATAATAATGGAAGTAATCAGATGAACAGATGCACGTCTAATTTTGACCGAACTCCCTTTTTTATTCTGTTATGTCAAAACCCCTTTTTTTGTCCATCCAACCATCACGTCTATCCTTTCCCTTATCCTCCCACCAGCTGCACGACATGGGGTGAGGCAAAGCTGAAAGCGACAACAGCCATGGCAGGTGATAGGCGTGGCGGCAGCGTCAGCCGGTTGGCGCGAACGGCGCGCGATGGATCGTAGGCCCAGCGCGGAGGCGGAGACTCGGCAGCTTGCCGGGACAGTGGCGCGGCAGAGGCGGAGCGCGGCTGAGCGGCGTGGGCGCACAAGGCGCAGCAGGACTCACCAAGGCGGAGGCAATACGGCAGCCGGCGAGGCAACGGCGGAGGCCTACGAGGCGGGAGTAGCAGCAGCTGGAGGCGAGATGAGCCCGCGGAGGGAAGGTGTGTGAAGGCGGTGGCAGCTTGCGTCCGGCGGCTTGAGCGGTGAACGGGCGAGGCAGGGACTCGGCCGGACGCAGCGGGGCGGAGCAGCGCGTGGGGCTATGGTGGCTGATATGCGCTGCGAGGCGAGGTGCATCACAAGCGGAGGCGAGGAGGGGTAAAGTGCCCCAGCAGGCTATAGCGGCGCCTTGTATCAGAAAACACGTGATGCAGAGATGAACCAGGGCGGCGGCTTTGCAGCAGTGGTAGACGAGGCCGTGGCAACGAAGGGCTGTCTCAAGGCGAAGTGAGGCGACGACGGCTCAGACTCGATGGATGTGGTACCTGCGGGTTGTTTCTGGGCGAGGTGAGGGTGGAGGCCGCGGCTGCGGTGGCAGGCCGGCTTGACGGCGATAGAGGCAGGCGAAGCCGCGGTCGAGGGCGGACCATTGTGGCGGTGGCGAGTGCTGGCACGCGAGGGTGGCCGCGTCAGCGCACGGCGGCGCAGTGCGTGGGAGCGGAGGAGCGAGCCACGGCGCATGGCGACTCAAGGCGCGGGAGAGCCGGGCGGCGCGAAGCGGCGAGCCGGAGCAGAGGTGAGGAGGCATTCATGGCGCAGCGGCGGGCAAGGCCGAGGTTCCTATGGCGGGGCGAGCTCGCATTTTGGTCAACGGAGGCCGAGTCCGCCTCCACGTCCTACGACCACAGTCTACCTCCATGTCCATCTACTGGTCGTGGCCATATATTTCCCTCTTTTTTATATATTCAATATTTTGACTTGATCCTATTTTTTCGATCTCTTTCCTTGAAAATTGAGTACGTGGATCAGCAGCAGTAGAAATTTTTTGCTCTTCGTACGCCGCCTAATTGAAATATCTTTTTGACTCCTGTCAGACTCGCGACGTGTGATGAAGCAACGACGGAAACTGATCTTTTGACGGATTCAATACATCACCAAGGGCAGCGTTGTGGAAGGAATTTTGATTATTACAACCCTAAATTTCATCTTGATCTTAATTTTGTATACACCGTCCTGACTGCTTCGTTGCGACTTTTCCCCTGGCGTTGTTTGTCCAAACCGATCTTGAATTTGGAGTTGATGCGGATCTTCAAGACGGTTCTTGCGGATCCGGCGGGTCATATGCCTCTTAATCCTTTAATAGAAATCCCTTCAAGAACACAACACTACCGTGCGCTGCCCCATGGTGGGCGCCAACTGTCGTGGATTTGTCACGGCAGATGTCCGGGTGAACGGACTTAGGTTCGGGGCGAGACGCAACTACGTGGCGGCTTGAAGGGGTTGATCGGAATCGAGAAGACACGGAGTTTTACCTAGGTTCGGCCCCTCCGATGGAGGTAAAAGCCTATGTCCTGCTTGTCTGGTATTGATGATGATGAAGATCTCTCGGTTACAAGGGTGCTAATTGCTACCTGTAATCTCTTGCGCCTCTAATCTCTTCTGTTGTCTAAACTTGTAGACTTGTGTCTCTTGAGAACTTGTCTCTCTAGGGGTGCTCTACCCCTCCTTATATAAGTGGAGAGGGTAGGTTTACAAATAGAGTCCTACTAGGAGTAGGATTAGGACTAGTCTCTCACGAATCCTACTCCGGGTCTTATTTCCTTTAAGGGAATCCTTCTCTCTTGTGGGCCTTCTCCTGTGGGCCTTCTCTTGTGAACCGCCTGGCGCCGGCTCACCCACTGGGTCTTGGGCTTGGTCATCTGTGACCCACTTGCCGGGTCATAAATAAGATGTCATGTCTTTAACGGGTCTCTTGTGAGTTGCCTCGCCGGGTCATTAATAAGATGTCATGTCTTCGGCCGGGTCTCCTGTGAGTCGCCAGGCCAGGTCATACCATGGGGTATATCCCCGTCACATACCCTTTCCTCCTAAACCATCCAAGAAAAATGATGATGAGGACTTTGAGCGCTTTGCTGAAATGCTTACACCGGTCTTTTTACGTATGCGCTTGACTGATATTTTGAAAATGTCTCCTTATGCTAAGTATATGAAAGATATTGTGACAAATAAAAGAAAGATACCAAAATCTGAGATTTCCACCATGCTTGCTAATTATACTTTTAAAGGTGGAATAGCTAAGAAACTAGGAGATCCCGGAGTACCTACTATACCATGCTCTATTAAAGGAAATTATGCTAAAACTGCTTTATGTGATCTTGGAGCTGGTGTTAGTGTTATGCCTTCCTCTTTATACCATAGACTTGATTTGAATAAGTTGACACCTACTGAAATCTCTTTGCAAATGGCTGATAAATCAACTGCTCTACCTATCGGTATTTCTGAGGATGTACCTGTCGTAGTTGCAAATGCTACTATCTTGACGGACTTTGTTATTCTTGATATTCCCGAGGACGACAGTATGTCAATCATCCTTGGTAGACCCTTTTTGAATACTCCAGGGGATGTTATTGATTGCAGCAAGGGCAATGTCACTTTTCATATTAATGGTAATGAACATATGGTACACTTTCCGAAGAAACAACCTCAAGTTCATAGTATCAACTTTATTGAAGAAATTCCAACAATTATTATTGGAGACTTTGAGTTCCCTATTCCTACTGTCAAGAAGAAATATGATATACTTATTGTTCGGGAAATGCATATCCCCATTGAGGTAACTTAGTGTTATTCAAAAATTCTTCGGTTTCATGATATTTGAAAGAAGTTTGTTAATAAGACTTGATCAACCTCATTGATGGATTTGTTTGGTTGAGCATGAGACGGATGAATTTAGAAAGCACAACTTCCTGCACCTAACTTTTACTTTCTGTTACCTAGATGAAATTAAGTAAAAAATGCTATTATTTTTCTGTTTTCTAAGTTTTCCGTGCAATAGAAAAAGGACCTAAAAATAAAAGTCCCCAGAATTCCCTGAAAATTCAGTATGATATTTTCTTGAATATTTAAGAATTTTTGGCACTGAGAATGCATCAGGGGGATGCACTAGTGGGCCACAAGCCTGCAGGGCATGGCCACCCCCCTGGACGCGACCTAGTGGCTTGTGGGTCCCACGTGCCCCCCTCCACTTATTCCAGCACCCATTCACTTCCTCCTCCTCCAGAAAAAATCCCACCATTGCACAAACCCGTGTTCTAGCTCATCTTGCTGCCATTTTCGATCTCCTTGTTCAAATCTCCATTTGCAAAACTGTTTTAGGGGATTGCTCATCGGTATGTGACTCCTCCAATGGTCCAATTAGTTTTTGTTCTAGTGCCTTATATATTGCAAAATTTTGTTGTTATGGTGACCTTATTCTTGAGCTTGCATGTCAAATTTGTATGGTCCCAAGTAGTTTTGATGCATGATATAGTCTCTAGGCACTTGAGGGAGTAGTTGCTATGAGTTTTATTGAGTTTTGTTCACCTTCATTTTAGTTCGCTAAAATTTTCAGAATTTTTCAGAAATGTTGAGAAGGTTACTAAGAGGTTCTTCAAGTCGGGGTTCTAAGGAAGATGAAAATGAAATGAATGAGAAACCCAAATATAATCTTCCTCGCGTCGAAGAAATCCGACCATGTGAATGGCCGTGTGACACATTCTTGAGGGAGGCCGGGATTTATGAAGATTTCTATTATTTGGCCGAGAATGCAGGCATCACCGACTTCCACAATGATAAGTGTGACCAGTACCTCTTTCTCACTAATACCTTTGTGCAAAATTTTCACTTTCATTCAGGGAAGACCCTCCTATAGTAGAATTTTACTTATATGATGTGCCTAAGAAAATGAACCTTTATGATTTTTTGCGAAGTTTGCAAGATACCCTATGAGGGCAGCATCAGGGAACCACGTCCTCGAGACATGGAAGATTTTATTGCCACAGTCACTGTAGGATAAGAGAGAGGCGTGTCAAAGGCAAGAGCAGCTAGTTTACATTTTTCCTGTGCTATGCTATTATTCATTATTTGCAGGAAGATGTTTAGTTGGTCGCTGGGAAAGTGGAAGCCTTAGTGCCCTGACCTCGCTATTTTTTGCGCCATGCTTTACTTGCTGATAGAACCTTTAGTCTGGGATCTATGATGACCCAACGGTTGGACACCAACCGTCAAAGGGGGCCCATATTCGAAGGTATCTATACATCTCGTTTAGCCGAACATTTTGAGATACCCATTAGGCTTCATGAGAAAGATGAGAGGCTTGTGCCCGCAAAGTTTTTAGATTATGACCGTATGGTAGCCCATGATGTTATTAAGAAGAATGATGATAGGAGGCTGCTTTACAATTTAGTATTTAGTCAGGGTACTTGTGAGATTATTACTCTGCCTGCTTCTTCTCTGTTCGATATTCATTCAGGCAGGTACACTGTTATGCCCGATGACATCTACCGATATTGGGGTTTGTCGCAACCCCCACACCTAAGCAGGCACCGGCCCTTGATCCATATCAGGTCTTGGTCTTTCAGTGGGAGCCACAGGAGGTCGCTAATCAGTGGAACCCTTAGTGTCCTCCGGAGTATCCCAGAGAAGGTTATTTCCAGCCATGGCCCTAGACCAACTTAGGCCAAAAGCCTAAGCTTGGGGGAGTACGTATTTCTCACCGACATTACATTCATGTTCACACACTTATTTTAGTTGTCGGTGTTCATACTTTTTCATTGTATTATCCATGGTAGTTTATTTTCTTCTTTATGCTTTCTTCTTGTGTGTTTAATTAACTTTGAGGAAAATACAAGAAAATTAGTTCTAGCTTTATTTCCTAGTTGCTTATTTGTAGCATTAAATAGAAAACCCAAAAAGATTTCTCGTTCTTCTTTTTGCTTGTTGGGAGCTTTCCCGTGTAAATAATTTCCCTTTCTTTTCTTTGGGTCGTAAGGAGAAGACCACGATGACGTGTTGAGTGGCTCTCATATGCACTATTGTTTATCTTACAAAGAGCCCATATTGCCTTGTCTTCTCCTTTGGTTTATTGTTTGCATATTCCAGCTTAGTTCAATGCACGTGCACTATTATTATTATTCACATCGTTCTGTCGTGCAAGTGAAAGGTAATAATGACGATATTTGATGAAAAGATTGCGATGGAGAAAAGCTGGTATGAACTCAACCTATCTTGCTTTTGTAAATATGATTAGCTCATCGTTCCGAATTCAGTACATCATGGGTTGAACATGCTTGCAATGATAATTAGAGATTATAGTTACTCATGCCATGCTTAATTAGCTAAGAGTGGATAATGGTTCATCTTGAGTGCCAACATGCGCATTAAAATGGTTGTCATGTAGTATGATAGAATGGTATCCTCCTCTGGATGATTCAAGTGGCTTGATTTGGCACATGTTCACGCATGTAGTTGAAACAAATCAACATAGCCTCCATGATATTTATGTTCATAGTGAATTATATCCTACTCATGCTTGCATTCAATGTTGGTTAATCTCAAAGCATGTTGATGGCTGTGTCGCTCTCTAGTTGGTCGCTCCCCAGTATTTTGCTAGCCTTCACTTGTACTAAGCGGGAATACTACTTGTGCATCCATCTCAATAAACCCAAAGTTGTTCCATATGAGTCCACCATATCTACCTATATGCGGTATTTACCTGCCGTTCCAAGTAAATTTGCATGTGCTAAACTTTTAACCTTCAAATAAACTTTCTATTTTGTATGCCCAAATCGCTCATGTGGCGACTAGGGGTTGTTAGTATCTTCCATGTGAGGTGGGTTATTCTCATGATATGTGTTGATATCATTCACGAGAAAGTGGATGGTAATCGAGATGCCCAGTTCCATGCTCGAAATAAAAAGCAAAATATAATTAAACAAAACTTCCCCAGGACTGTGTTTGTATGGACGGTACCCGTGAATTCGGCCTGTCGTGGAGTGTGACTGATTGGTGGAGGGGAAGTATAAAACTTTACCATTCTATTTGGGAACCGCCTATAATGTATCTAGCATGGAAGATATTGAAAACCTCTTGGTCGTTATGTGAGCAACGAAAGCATACGGCTCCAAAATCATTACCTATCTCTGTTTTAAAAGCTTGAGCTCTGGCACCTCTGCAAATCAATGCTTCCCTCTGTGAAGGGTCTTTCCATTTACTTTATTGTTGAGTCATCATCCTCTTATAAAAAGCGCCAGTTAGAGAGCACCATTGTCATTTGTATGCCTTGCTATTAATTTATATTGAGTATGAGCATGACTGGATCTCTCTCACCGTGAATTACAATGTTTAGTCAGTCCTTGCTCTCCAGAGGTGCTCTGCATTTATGTTTTGCGGTCTCAGAAAGGGCTAGCGAGATACCATTATGTCATATTGTATCATGATTGTTTTGATAAAATTGTTGTCATTCGAGACTTGTTATTATTGCTCGCTAGTTGATTATATAATTGCTATGTGAGACCTAAGTGTTATTGTGAATGTGGTTAGTCTATAATCTTTGATGAAAATCTAGACATAAGTTAGACATATTTACAACAGCAAGATCAAACAGAGTTTGTAAAAGTTTTTCTTTATCACTTTAAGTTTATCAACTAAATTGCTTGAGGACAAGCAAAGGTTTAAGCTTGGGGGAGTTGATACGTCTCCAATGTATCTACTTTTCCAAACTCTTTTGCCCTTGTTTTGGACTCTAATTTGCATGATTTGAATGGAACTAACCCGGACTGACGTTGTTTTCAGCAGAATTGCCTTGGCGTTATTTTTGTGCAGAAATAAAAGTTCTCGGACCGTCCTGAAAAATTATGGAGAATATTTTTGGAATTAATAAAAAATACTGGCAAAAGAATCAACTGCAGGGGGGCCACCACTTGGCCACAAGCCTGGTCGGCGCGACCACCCCCCTAGGCCGCGCCGACCAGGCTTGTGGGCCCCCTGCTGCTCCTCCGACCTCGTTTCCACTCCTATATATTCCTATTCAGGGAGAAAATAATCAGAGAGAAGAGTTCATCGTGTTTCATGATACGGAGCCACCGCCACCTCCTGTTCTTCCTCAGGAGACCAGATCTGGAGTCCGTTTTGGGCTCCGTAGAGGGGAAATCGACGCCTTCGTCATCACCAACCATCCGTCATCACCAATTCCATGATGCTCTCCACCGTTCGTAAGTAATCTCATCATAGGCTTGGTGGACAGTGATGGGTTGGATGATATTTATCATGTAATCGACTTAGTTTTGTTAGGGTTTGATCCCTAGTATCCACTATCTTCTGAGATTGATGTTGCTATGACTTTGCTATGCTTAATGCTTGTCACTAGGGCCCGAGTGTCATGATTTTAGATCTGAACCTATTATGTTTTCATGAATATATGTGTGTTCTTGATCCTATCTTGCAAGTTGTAGACACCTATTACAAGTTATGATCCGCATCCCCCAGGGTGACAATAACTGGGATTCTTTTCGATGGTTACCGTAGTTTGAGGAGTTCATGTATTCACTAAGTGCTAATTCTTTGGTCCGGTTCTCTATTAAAAGGAGGCCTTAATATCCCTTAGTTTCCAATAGGACCCTGCTGCCACGGGAGGGTAGGACAAAAGATGTCATGCAAGTTCTTTTCCATAAGCACGTATGACTATATATGGAATACATGCCAACATTACATTGATGAATTGGAGCTAGTTCTGTGTCACCCTATGTTATAAATTTTGCATGATGAATGCCATCCGACATAATTATCCATCACTGATCCATTGCCTACGAGCTTTACATATATTGATCTTTGATCAGTTACTTTTCGTTTCTACTATTACAAACATTACAAACTGCTACTATCACTTGCCACCGTTACCGTTATTACCATATTACTTTGCTACTCAACACTTTGCTATAGATGTTAAGTCTTTCAGGTGTGGTTGTATTGACAACTCAGTTGCTAATACTAGATAATATTCTTTGGCTCCCCTTGTGTCGAATCAATAAATTTGGGTTTAAATACTCTACCCTCTAAAACTATTGCGATCCCTATACTTGTGGGTTATCAGTGCTCGCCTGTACGAGACGCCAAACGGGCGTGCGCAAGATGTCACCCACAGTTTGATCTACATCAACATATCTATGTGGTGCTCGTCTGTACAAGCCGCCCAACGAACCTGCGCAAGACGCCGCCCACAGTCTGGTCTACGTCAGCATATCGGTGCAGTGTTCGTCGATACGAGCCGCACATATGGATAGGCGCATAAATCGCTGCCACTGCAGTTTGGTTAACTTCAACAAACAGTCGGGATGAACCATCGACCGGATTATCGAAACAATTCATACGGGATTATCTATAACCCTTCACGGTCAAGTATGGAGAATCTCAAGCCGCCTCTTCGAGTCAACTTACAACTCAGGGGATACAGACATGGCTCGACACATTTGGTCATTTTCAACGAGAACCTCGGGTCATTGGAAGAAAATTTAACCCAATCCTGGGGGCTACCATATTATTGGTGAAAGAATTGAAAGTTTCCCAAGTGGATGAGCCGCCGCGATGTACCATTTAAACATGGGTGCCCTGATTTATTGGATCATCATAAAATAACTTGGAGTTTCTGTTGTCTATGCATTTTAGGTTGTGCAAAGGCGGATACTTCAAACAAAGGTCATTTGGGGGCTTCCAACCCACTGTGTTTAGCTCGCTCACCCTCTTGATCGGCTCTTTAGCCAAAACAACAACATTCTATGGCGGCTTACAAGACGGCGACTTACAAGTTGGCAATCCACAAGACGGCGACTTACAAGTTAGTGATCCACAAGACGGCGGCTTACAAGATAGTGCACAAGTTGATGTCATCGACAAGGTCATTTGGGGGGCTTTCAACCCTCTCGATCAGGCTTTTCAGCCACTACAAGGCGGGTCGTGGACCCAAAATTAGACTACGTCAAACTAGATCATTAGGGGTGTAGGGAGTTGTAAACTTACCCCCTTTTGATGGCCTCTCCAATAGTTGACCTGCTGAATGCTTACTAGTTAATCACCGCTTAGAGACACTGTCTGACCAATGGACCGGTCTGTTAATCTCGCCAGGAGACCCTGAGCACTAGTTAAGAATCAAATGGCGGACTATGTCAGGTGAGAGGGGGTTTCTGGGCCCTAGGGATACTCATGCCCTGCTGTGTCTCTGGTCGGGACGCTATGCTCATAAATCCTCGCCTGGAAAACGAGTGGCTATGAGTTCAAGTAGCGAGTCCACTCGGCGGAACCAGTGTCCGTGTCTCTTTCTGGGGCGTTGCGCTCATCAATTTCTCGCCTAGAAACCGAGTATTGATCTGAGTTCAAGCAATGATTCCACCCAACATAACTGACAGATGTGTCTCTTCTTGGTTCTTTGCGCTCTTACTAGTTAATCTCGCCTAGAGACCCTGAGCCGCTCAAAGGAGTTGGCGGTCACTCTCGTGAGAGACCCTGTACTGGTATGAGTTCAAGCATCGAGTCCAGCCAAGTAGAACCATCATATGAGTTTTCGAAACGAAAAAGGCAAAGCAAGAACATCATACATTGCATCATACATTGCATCGTGCATTCCATCATACATTACATCATGCATTGCATCATACTTACATGTCATGTCGGTTTTCCAAACCGGGTCAGAGCAATATTATGAAAGAAGAAGCAAGGCTACAACAAATTCTAACATCTCCGGGTTATGCTTTTTCAAGCCGCCCTTACAACAATGCAGAATATATTCTATCTTGTTTATTTTTGCAGGTCTTGTCTCTTAATATGAGCCGCCGTTAAGTATGATGAAAGAACCTCTGCAGGAACAAATAGATCTTTAATAGCCAACATGGCTGGATCTTCATCATGGTTTATCATAACCTATATTGAAAGATTGGGGTTTTTCAAACCAGACTGGAAAGTTGATTATTCTTGAAGAGCCACCCTATCAGATATAATGCCGTGTCATTTAATTGACCGGCTATTTAATTTCTTCAACCTATGCTTTGTATACAACAACACTCATGGATTTCTCAAACATATATTTGCCGGGTTGCCCCGCAACCACGAGCAGGGATTTCATTTCAAAGACAAAGGAATTATTCCAAGATAGTCATTCCGGGTTATATTACAACCACGATCAAGGATTCATTCAACAAATTATGATGAGTCATATTATTCTCACACTGTTCCGGGTCGCCGCAGGCAGACGACCTGCCACTTGGGGGATACATTATTCAAGTCCAGTTCATATCAATTATGCAAGTCCCATGTCGCTACAAGCATACATCGTGGCACTTGGGGGCTAATGCAAGATATTTTTTAAGTCATTACATTATCAACAGACCATGTTGTCTCAAGGAGATGATCCAGCCTTTCTATATTTTTCTAAGTTCCAGCACAGTACTTCTTACTGACCCAGCACTTGGGGGCTACACTGCTCAGATCAAATTTTCTAAAGTCCCAAGTCACTGCAGGCATGCGACCCGACACTTGGGGGCTACAGTATTCAGTTGTTCAAATAGATTATGAGGTTCAAATTGAAGACCCGGCCCATCACATACTGATGAGTCGGCCCTTAGGGGATAAACCAACTGAAGCTTTATAAGGTATAAGACAGTTACAAGTCCCAGGCTATTGCAGGCAAGACAACCTGGTACTTGGGGGCTACACAATCAAAGATATTATTGCAAAGCACCAAGTCATCGTGGATAAACTTGGAGCGTGGAGGCTACAGGTAATATGGGTATATCAAAAAATTCAAGAGAGTTTTCAAGATGACAATTGTGAGTGAGACCGGGTCAGCAGATTTTTGTTTTAGCCGAAGCATTAAAAGTATGGCTTAGCATCGCACGGATTTCTTTACTCCCAATAAATTTATGAAGTTAACTGGAGTCCAGTGTTTTGACCCGGCGTCATCAACAATCATGACCCGGCAGATTCTATATGGGCAAACCCGGCTTCACAGGTTGAAGTGGTGTAACAGTGGACGAAGTTCTATTCTCAATATTTTTTTCAAGCCGAAGCAATGGAAGCCGGCTCAACTTCATATGGTTTTATTATCTCCAATAATTTCATGAAGCCAAAGTTTTGGAGGCCGACCCAATGGCATATGGATGTTTTATTCCCAATATTTTCTACTTCAGAGGACACTGACAAGCAAGATGATTGAGAAGATGACTCATTCATATGAAGAAGAAACCCGGATTTTTGAGGATCCGCTTCAGTGAAATAAGCCGGCCAGGGGAGTGAGCCGGTCACTTAACATATTTATTATTCTTATTTTAGGAGCTTATCATGAATAAATTCAAGCTAACCTAGGGGATAATGTCGGGGATATACCCCGTGGTATGACCCGGTCGGAAGTATGACCCGGCCAGGACTCGATGACTCACTGGAGACCCGGTCGAGACATGACGATTTTTTGGTAACCCAGTGGGCAAGCCGGTAGTAGGCGGCTCATGGATGGGCCTGGATGGGCAGCTCACAAGAGAAGGCCCAAAGGAGAGAAAGGATTCCCTCACAAAGGAAACAAGACCCGGATTAGGATTCAAGAGAGACTAGTCCTAATCCTACTCCTAGTAGGACTCTACATGTAAACCTACTCCTTCCACTTATATAAGGAGGGGTACAGAGCACCCCTAGAGGGACAAGTAAGACAAACACAAGTCATTAGAGATAGACAGATTAGAGGCTCTCGAGATTAGAGGTAGCAAGACAACACCCTTGTAACCGAGAGATCTTCCTCATCATCAATACAAGACAAGCAGGACGTAGGCTTTTACCTCCATCAGAGGGGCCGAACCTGGGTAAACTCACGTCTCTCGATTCCACCCAACCCCTCTCAAGCCGCCACATAGTTGCGATGGCCTCACACCTAAGTTCGTTAACCCGGACATCTTGCCGTGACAAATCCATGACAGATCGACTGCGGTCAGGTGTACTGGATCCCATGGGATCTGTTGTGGATGCTAATTTTGCAGCAGATTCAGCAACATCGTGAGGATCTTCTGCATCACAAGCCACAGTACCTTATGTACCTTCTCGTAGACCTGAAATTCCTTCCTCATCATACTAGGTCCCGATCTGGTATTGTCAAACAAAAAGAGTACACGAATGGTACTACAAGGTATGATAAAGTTAAATGTGCTTTTCTCACTAGTATGGGTGAACCAACTCATTTGCATGATACACTTGCTAGTAAAGAGTGGAAAGAAGCTATGGATATAGAGTGTGGAGCACTTATGAAAAATAAAACATGGCATTTAGTACCACCAGAGAAAGACAAGAATGTCATTGACTATAAGTGGGTACATAAAATCAAGAGAAAATCTGATGGAAGCATTAATAGGTATAAGGCAAGATTAGTTGCAAAAGGGTTCAAGTAGAGATTTGGAATTGACTATGAAGATACCTTTAGTCATGTTGTTAAAGCAACTACCATTCGACTTGTCTTGTCCATTGATGTTTCCATAGGTTGGAGCTTAAGGCAACTAGATATTCAGAACGCGTTTCTTCATGGTGTTCTGGAAGAAGAGGTTTTTATACGGCAACCACTAGGTTATGAAAATGTTAGCAGACCTCATCATGTTTGTAATCCAGACAGAGCATTATATGGTTTGAAACGGGCCCCAAGATCTTGGTATTCAAGTTTAAGCACTCAGCTACAACAACTTGGATTTACACCATCTAAAGCAGATACCTCATTATTTTTCTATAGGAAAGGCAATGTCATATATTTGTTCTCGTATATGTTGATGATATTATTGTTTCTAGCTCAAGTCCAGATGCCGCCACTTCCCTGCTCAAAAATTTAAAGATGGAGTTTGCTCTTAAGGATTTGGGAGATCTTCATTACTTTCTTGGTACAGAGCTCAAGAAAGTAAAGGATGGTATACTTCTTTCACATGAAAAGTATGCACATGACATACTCAAGAGAGTAGGATTGGAGAACTGCAAATGTATAAGTACACCAATCTCAACTTCGGAAAAACTTACTATTGAAAGTGGAGAAGCACTTGGACCACATGATGCAACAAACTATAGAAGTATTGTAAGTGCATTCCAATATTTGACTCTCACACGTCATGATATTTCTTATTCTGTGAATAAAGTATGTCAGTATTTGCATGCACCTACTACTACTCATTGGACAACAGTTAAAAGAATTGTGAGGTATCTAAAATTCTCAGGAGGGCTTGGACTTAGGATTGTCCAGTCCCTGTCTATGCTTATAACTGCCTACTCAGATGCAGATTGGGCAGGGTGTGCTGATGATAGAAGGTCCACGGTGGGTTTGTTGTATTCCTAGGAACAAATATTGTATCATGGAGTGCAAGAAAACATGCTACAGTTTCAAGGGCAAGTACCGAGGCTGAGTATAAGGCTCTAGCAAATGCCACGGCTGAAGTCATGTGGATTCAGACTTTACTTTATGAGCTTGGAGTAAAAACTCCACAAGCTGCAAGATTATGGTGTGATTGTATTGGAGCAACCTATCTTTCAGCTAATCATGTTTTTCATGCACACACTAAACATATTGAGGTTGACTTCCACTTTTTCGGAGAAAGAATAGCTCGCAAATTACTTGACATAAAGTTCGTACCTACTAGAGATCAACTAGTTGATGGCTTTACAAAACCACTTACTATGTGAAGGCTTGATGAGTTCAAGTACAATCTCAACCTTTGAACCACTTAGGTTTAGATTGAGGGGGAGTGTTAGAACAATTGTATAGGGATATGAGTCTTCTTTCAAATACTTGTAATCCTTCTCTATCTCTTCTTCTGTCTAATGCTTTCCCTCTTCTGTAAATGATCTCCTCGATTTGTTCCTTCCTTCTAAGCCACGACATAGTCGATATAAATACAATGCCGCCCAAGCAAAGGGTTCTACGTTTCCCAAACTAATTTACACTTGTATCCAAGCCAAGAGGTCTTGAGTTCAAGACCCTGCCAACACACTATTAAAATAAAAAATATTATGTGCCCTACATCGATCCCACGTCTAAGGACTAAAATAACCTAGATGTGAGGGGGAGTGTTGAAATATATTTCCCACCTTCCTCCATCAGCTCACACTTTTGAATGAGTTGGTTCGAGCGTGAATTCAATAATCGGTCCCGTTGAATTCCCACATAGGGTGGACGCGTTGTTGGAGCGGTTGAATCATGCAAGCGCCACCACCCTAACACTAGAAATGGCCAGCTCGTGATTACGAAGACGAGTCACATGAGCAGCCAATCTGATTACGAGTGAAGTATCGTCTCGAGCCTTACTCCTCGGACGCCAATTGTTTTGTTTTTTGGAAGGAGAAAGCGAGGAAGGAGGAAGGCCCTGGCGAGGAGGGCCCTCAAGGAGCATATCGGGAATGTAGAACCACTCCTCTTACCAGCGCTTGCTATCTTCCTTCAGATTACCGTCGATATAACCGGACCAGGCTACTCTGCGGACCTTGGCTCCGCCACATTCAAATAACGAGTCACCTCGGACTAGTGGGAATATGCAGAAATATTTGCATCACAACTCGAAGTGTGGCTCGTGTCCGAGGAAGGCTCTGCATAGAGTGACTAAAAGTGCAAGTGGCACTTAATTATATTTTGGTATGATGACAATGTGATTACTGGAATTAATATTGATTATCATTGTTTATCTCGGGATATTGGTTCCATGAAGATCATGTTGGAGTTGTGTGACCCTCCATTTCAAAAAGATCAAGGCATTGTTTGGATCGAAGGTTTTCATTTTGGTTCAATTCGAGTCGTGGAAAACCCACACAATTAAGAGGGGTCATCGTCAAAGAGTGTCATGTTATAATACACTTCACAACATAAACACCGGCCCTTCTATACCTACCACGGTCCACGTATAATACCATGTTGTATGCTTCACTGAGGTTTCTTTAAGTATCAACAAAACCCCCCTCGATTTAACCCTGTGTGCATGGGATGGTTAGAAAGTTTAGACACCCCATGCCACGAGACTCTCTAAACGTCCCGTCGCAGCACCTACGTCAATGACATTGCAATCTGGCAAGCTCGTAGCACCTACGTCTCTGTTGTTAGGATGATCTCCACCGAGTGGGCCCAACGGCCCACCGGACCCTTGATCCGATACGCCCTGATCGGGGGCGCCCAACCCATTATGGTTGGTGGGCCCCTGTGACCCACGCTATATTAACAGAGGTGGAAGGCCGGGGCACGGTTTACAAGATTCGCCGCCGCCACTCTGCCCACCTACACACCCTATTGATCTAGGGTTAGCGCGGTGCTCACGGGAAGCACCACCGCCACCCCTCCATCTCTCTGCCGTCATCACCACCGCCACCGCGACTTGATGGAAGGTGGCTCGAGCTCCTCAGGTCAGGGAGCAGGTAATAGCCTCTTCTCTCATCTCTATCGGATTACCTATGCCAGCAGGATCCATAGGCTCTATCAATGGTATCAACTGGGTTAGGCATAGGTCTTTTTCGGTTGAAATCCAAGGCAAAGATAGAAAAGAACCCCCACTACAAAGATGCGCCGCCATAATGGCCGCGCCGTTGCTCTCGACCCCGACGCACATCGGCAAGCCGAGGCGCCGGGACGAAGAACAACCCCTCACGGGGCAAAGAAAAGTCCACCGGCCATGCCGGTCACAGTGGGGCAAAGAACCCTCCCCAAACCAGATCGAATCGAATCTGAAAAAGAAACGGAGACACCAAAAAAAGGAAAGGGCACCGTAGCCGAACCGCTCGACGGCGGCGCGCTCACCGCGAGGTGGACGCGCAGCCGACGAGGAGAAAGGCCACGGCGTCGTGGCGGCCAAAGGCACAGAAGGGGGAGCGGCCAGGCGCGCGCACGACGCGGCGGCCAAGCACGCACGCAGACGTGGCGACGGCCAGGCGCGCACGCGGTGGCGGCAGCCAGGCGTGCACGCAGACGCGGCGGCTAGGAACGCGCGCGACGCAGTGGCGGCCAGGCTCGCACGCGGCGGCGGCCAAGCCTGTGCCCGCCGTCGGCATGGCCGGCTGATGCGCAAGAAAGAAAGGCGAGCGGCGCGGGGTGGGGAGGAGTGGCCGAGGGTTTCGGTTGGCCACTTCGCTGCCGGTTTTGATCGAGCGAGCCTCCCGCTCGACCGTCCGATCCTATGGACGGCAGGGATGCTAACCCTAGCGCCTCCACAGGCCGTCTGGGCCAAATGGGCCGGCCAGGCCAGCGCCTAGGCTCGGGTTGCTCGGTGTCTGGGCCGGTTTTAGGCCTAGATATCCATGGCAGTTTTTTGTCTATTTTGTCCAGTTTTAGGCAGAATACTATACAGTTTTAAATAGTTTTCCTATGCATTATTTTCCAACGAAAATTATGTTTAGAAAATAGAAAAGAAAAGTTGAAAAGTTTTGGAAAAGTTCCTGAAAATAAAATTGTAAATTTTCAGAAAAGAAAATTTCATGAATTTTATAAAGAAAAATATAATAAAGTTCGTGAATTTTTTATTTAATAAAAGAAAAGTTTCTGTCAAGAATTAAAAGTTCATGAATTTATTTTCATGTTTTCCGCTGCGTAAATATTTAAATAGTGTGCTTTTATAAAGAAATAAAGTTTAGAGAGAATTATTTTTTATAGAGCACATCAAAGTGATTATTCAAATTAATATGATTATGTTATTTTTATAATCAACGTTATAATAACATGATCATGTTTTTTAAAGGTGCTTTTATTTCTATTATTTTGCCCAACAGTGATATAGATTTAATTGCATAGACAATTATATGTTTAATTTGACCAACGTTAGATTAACACATATGGTTGTTATAATTTTCAGGAGGTTTCAACTTGATGAGTTGTTTAAAAGAAGTTCCAACACTCAGAGGTGATAATTACACCGAGTGGAGGAAGAAAGTTGATTTGGCCTTTGTCTGTGCTGAGGTTGACTGGGTTGTGGATGAACCACAACCGGTCAGGCCTATAGAGCCAGTCAGAGCAGCCACTGATGATGATGATGCATGGAGTAAAAATAGGAGTGATTATGCTCCATTAGAGTTCTCCTACCCTCTCAACAATCAAAAGTGGGTAAATGCCAACAAAAATTGTATGGCATTTATAAAGAACACAATTGAGAACGCCATTGTGGGCTCGATTGCAGAGTGCACTTCCGTAGGGGAGTTTCTTAAAAAGATAAAGAGCCAGTTCACTAGTTCTTCAAAGACATATGCCACACAGTTGATAAAACAACTAGTAACAGAGAACTACACTGGTGGTGGTCATGGCATTCGAGAGCACATTCTCAGGATGAGCAACATGGCTGCAAAACTCAAGCCCATGGATGCAGACTTGGAGCTCAAACCCGCGCTCCTCGTCCACCTGATTATGGCCTCGTTGCCTAAAGAGTTTGACACATTTGTTGTCAATTATAACATGTCGCCTAAAAAATGGGACATAGAAAAGACAATAGCCATGTGCGTCCAAGAAGAGGACAGATTGAAAGCCTCAAATGGTGGTTCTATCAACTATGTGAAGGACAAAAAGAAGAAGAACTACAATCCAAACAGCAAAGGTTCTCCTTCTAAGCCACATGGAAAAGCACCCTATCAGCATCAGAATCAGCAGAGGTTCTTTCCAGTGGACAAAGACACTTGTCTCCACTGCAAGCAGACAGGGCACTACAAGAAGAACTGCCCTGCTTGGCTAAAGTCTATTATGGCAAAGAGAGGTAACAACATCGTTTCCTTTGTAAATGAATCCTTGTATGTAAAGTTTTCAAAATCTACTTGGTGGATTGACTGTGGAGCAACTGTTCACGTTGCAAACTCTTTACAAGGATTCCGTTCGACGAGGACAATGGAAAGAACAGAAAGATGCATTGAGGTAGCTAATGGAGTCCAAGCAGAAGTTGAAGCTGTTGGCGATGTCTCTTTGGAGTTAGCTGATGGATTCAACCTTCTTCTTCGTGATGTCTTATTTGTTCCCTCATGTAATAGAAACTTAATTAGTGTTTCTTGTTTAGACAAAGGCAATTATGAGTGTTACTTTGGACATGGCAAGTGTGCCATATGGTGTAATAATGCTTATGTTGGTGATGCTTTGCTTCATAATGAGCTTTATTTGCTATCACTCCGTGAAAAAGTGCATTATGTGTCCAATGTGAATGCTCAAGCTACCTCGTCGAACAAAGAACAAAAGAAAAGAAAAAGAACTGATGACTCATCGAAATTATGGCACTGTCGCTTGGGCCATATTTCCAGGGGGAGAATAGAAAGATTAGTCAAAAGTGAAATTCTTCCTCCGCTAGAGTTTTCAGACTTAGAACATTGCGTGGATTGCATTAAAGGGAAGTATGTCAAACAAATCAAAAAGGGTGCAATTCATAGCGCAGGCACACTGGAAGTCATCCACACTGACATTTGTGGACCATTTCCGGTGAAAAATGTGGATGGATATGACTCGTTCATAACATTCACAGATGATTACTCTCGTTTTGGTTATATTTATCCAATCAAAGAAAGATCTGAAGCATTGGATAAGTTTAAGATATTCAAAGCTGAAGTTGAAAATCAGCATGATAAAAGAATAAAGATAGTAAGGTCCGATCGTGGGGGAGAGTACTACGGTCAGCACACCCCATATGGCCAAGTCCCTGGACCTTTTGCAAAGTTCTTAAAGGAGACTGGCATAGTTGCCCAGTATTCAATGCTGGGCGAGCCTCAGCAAAATGGAGTAGCTGAAAGGCATAACCGTACTCTGATGGATATGGTGTGCAGCATGATGAGTTACTCAACTTTGCCAATGGGATTATGGATGGAGGCACTGAAAACCGCCATTCACATTCTCAACAGAGTGCCAAGCAAGTCGGTGCCCAAAACACCGTATGAGCTTTGGACAGGAAGAGTGCCCTCTTTAAAACACTTCAGGGTGTGGGGGTGCCCCGCTGAGGCAAAAATGTTTAATCCAAACATTGCAAAGTTAGATCCCAAAACAGTGAGTTGCCACTTCATTGGCTATCCAGACAGATCAAAAGGTTTTCGTTTCTACTGCCCAGACAGATATACAAAGTTTGTAGAAATGAGACACGCGGTCTTCTTAGAGGACGAAATGATGAGGGGGGAGCTTGGTAGCTCAGAAAATTGATCTTGAGGAGAAGAGGGTGCATGCACCTAATCCGATGATTCAGGAGCCATTTTTCTCACTACCAATTGTAACTCCACCCGTGACAACTATGGGGGAAGACCCGGAACCTGTCCACCAGGAGCCGACTGAACCCGTTGTTGAACATGAAAGGGAGGTACAGCAGTCAATAGTAGAAGATGTGCCGCAAGTTGAGGCACACAATGTGCCAGAAACTGAGGCACTTAGAAGATCTAATAGAACAAGAAGATCTGCTATTTCTACTGATTATAAAGTTTATAATACAGAAATGGTTCATATGGAAGGTGATCCCGCTACATATGAAGAAGCCATTAAAAGCCCTAACTCATCAAAATGGCTACAAGCAATGGAAGATGAGATGAATTCTATGAGTTCCAAAGATGTTTGGGACTTAGTGGAAATTCCTAAAGGAGCCAAAATAGTAGGCTGCAAATGGGTCTACAAAACCAAGTATGATCCTAGTGGCAATGTAGAAAAGTATAAAGCAAGACTTGTAGCTAAAGGATTTACACAAAGAGAAGGGATAGATTACAATGAGACTTTTTCTCCAGTCTCATGTAAGGATTCCTTCAGAATCATAATGGCATTAGTTGCTCATTTTGATTTAGAGTTACATCAAATGGATGTCAAGACGGCATTTCTGAACGGTGATTTAAAAAGAAAAGGTCTACATGAAACAACCCAAGGGTTTTATCATGGAAGGCAAGGAAAGTATGGGATGCCGCCTAAAGAAATCCATTTATGGATTAAGACAAGCCTTTAGACAGTGGTATCTAAAGGTTAATCAAACGATTAAAAGTTTTGGGTTCAAAAAAAATATTGAGGATAATTACATTTATGCAAAGTTTAAAAATGGGAAATATATTTTCCTAATCTTGTATGTGGATGATATCCTGCTTGCTAGCAGTGATGTTAGTCTACTACTAGAGACAAAGAAGTTCTTATCCTCAAATTTTGATATCACGGATCTTGGTGAAGCATCCTATGTTTTGGGCATAGAAATTCACCGAGATAGGAACAGTGGAGTCTTAGGACTATCGCAGAAAGCATATTTGGAGAAGGTTCTTCAAAATTATAATATGCATGCGAGTAAAGCCACACCTGCTCCTATAGTCAAGGGCGATAGTTTTGGGAAATTCCAATGTCCCAAAAACCAGTACGAGATCGATCTCATGAAACCAGTATCATATGCTTCGGTTGTTGGAAGCTTACAGTATGCACAAGTGTGCACCCGCCCTGACTTAGCTTTTGTTACCGGGGTACTCGGTAGGTATCAAGAGAATCCAGGCATGGAACACTGGAAGATGGCAAAGAAGGCATTGCGTTATGCGCAAGGCACGAAGCACTACATGCTAACATACAGGAGGTCTGACTCCCTAGAGACAAAAGGGTATTCAGACGCAGATTTTGCGGGGGACAGAGATGATAGAAAATCCACGTCAATATTCGTCTTCACTCTCGCGGGAGGGGCTATTTCGTGGAAAAGCTCCAAACAGACAATAGTTGCATCATCCACGATGTATGCAGAATTCATAGCATGCTTCGAAGCCACGGGGCAGTCGATATGGCTAAAGAAATTTGTACCCGACTTGAAAGTGGTAGATTGTATTCACAAACCACTAAAGATGTACTGTGACAACCAGCCCGCAGTATTCTATGCTCACAACAACAAGTCGAGTAATGCTACCAAAACAATAGAGATAAAATACTATGTCGTGAAAGATAAAATTCAGGATCACACTATAAGTCTCGAGCATATAAAGACAAAGGATCGGATATGCTTGCGGATCCATTAACGAAAGGCTTACCACCCAATGTGTTCAAGGAACACTTAGCCGGCATGGGTTTAAGGGAAAGCCTATGATTACTGGATCATGAGAGGCCCAAAAAGAACAGAATTTGTTTCTGAACAAAACGTATGTTGTAGCTGTATGATTCTATCGGCAATCAAGTTGTGACGATGAGACATGCTCTATGTACCAATATGTGATAAAACAAATAAACTAGAAAGTATAAAGTTAAAAGTAAAGTTGAGATCAAGCGAGAGAGTGTTAGGATGATCTCCAACGAGTGGGCCCAACGGCCCACCGGACCCCTGATCCGATGCGCCCTGATCGGGGACGCCCAACCCGTTATGGTTGGTGGGCCCCTGTGACACGTGCTATATTAACAGAGGTGGAAGGCCGGGGCACGGTTAACGAGATTCGCCGTCGCCACTCTGTCCACCTACACACCCTACCGATTTAGGGTTAGCGCGGTGCTCACGGGAAGCACCACCGTCACCCTTCCATCTCTCTGCCGTCATCACCACCGCCACCGCGACTCGATGGAAGGTGGTTCGACCTTCTCAGGTCAGAGAGCAGGTAATAGCATCTTCTCTTATCTCTACCGGATTACCTATGCCAGCAGGATCCATAGGCTCTATCATCTGCAACACCGGCAATTTTTCACAAATTTCATAAACGATGGGAGCGTAGACGAGAGAAAGAAATTAAAGCAAAAGAAATGAAAGCCCGCCATGCATATGGATATGCTTTGCTCACCTGCCCGCCTGCTTTGTTCCGGCGCAAGTGCAAGTGCAACACCCTCCCGAAAGCAAAAGCAAAGCGCAGAGCACAAATCGCAGAACAAAAGAGCAGTACCTCACGCCGTGAACAAATCTGCTGATCTGAAACAGATTCTGGACGAGATCCTTGGAAGAACACATACGATCCCCTTTCCCGCGCCCCGAAGCGTTCAAAGATGCCCAGAAACATGCACGAAAGTCGGGCAAAGCACCGTCACATCTCACATGGCCACCTTTAGCGGCACGCCGCTGCTGCTACATAACAAGCCCTCGGCACTCACCACACGGAGCAGACTTGAGTTTTTGCGTTGCAGGACTCGGAGAGCATCAATGGCTTCTCTGCCGCAGCCATTGCCGTACGGCAGCAGCTACTATCCCTCCGCCGGCGCCGTCCGGCACACCGGCAGGCCGGCGCCCGACGAGGGCAGAGGCTCCTTCGGGCCGGTGCTCGTTGTGCTCGCTGTCATCTCCTTCCTCGCAACCGCCGCGTGCATCGCCGGCCGGCTGTGCGGCCGGAGGTCGTCGTCGTCCAGGGGAAAGTCCTCTGCAGAGCAGCAGAGCACTGCGGATGCGGAGAAGGGGTTGGGTACTGCCAAGTACCCGGCGGTCATGAGGCCCCTGCCGAGCTCCCGCGCCACGGTGCACGACATGGACGACGACGACGTCTTCGAGATCAAGTTCGCGCACGTGAAGCCTCCGGCGGGGTGGGAGAAACACTGCGCTGGTGGCGGTGGAGGTGGCGGTGGCAGTGGCAGGGTGCCGGCGCTGCCTCAGCCGCTGCTCGGCCCGCCGCGGCAGTTCGCGGCAGCAGGCTTCAGGTGTGCTCCTGCTCCTGCTCCTTCAAACGGCGCCGGCGTGGCGAGGCAGGCGCATCCTCCGCAGGTCAGGGGCGCTGGAGATTCGTGCACTGCTCAACAAAGTAGATGACCGCTACACGATGTTTGACAGCACGTTTCAGTATACCTTTTTCTTTTTGCGGTGTGTTTCAGTATACCATTAACTACAGCGTCCTGTAAAATGGTATGTGAACAATGAGCTGTACTTCTAGTTTCGGAATTCGAGTTCGCGTTTCCAGGTACAGGTTGGCCATGGATTCAAATGAGGGGAAACCCCCCTTCTGTACGTACTCCACTGCAGTAGCTATTTACGAAATTTTATATACATATAAATTAACGTCAAAAGCTCATATTTCCACACTCATAATACTATACTACTCCCTCCGTTTTTAAATATTTATTATTTATAAAGATCCAACTATAGACTACTTCCTCTGTAAGAAAATATAAGACGTTTTAGGTCACTAAATGGGAGTACATACAAAGCAAAATGAATGAATTTATACTCTAAATTATGTCTATATACATATGTATGTACAGTTTCTATGTCAAATATTTAGGAACGGAAGAAGTAATACTTGTCATCCACCTCCATACCTGGCCAAACCTCGTGTTGGGCCTAAAAAAGCCCGGCGTTAGAAACCCAAGCCCGAGCCCGGCCCGGCCCGGCCGTCGGGTCTAATATTTGGGCCCAGGCCCGGCCCGGCTTGACATAGGCATAAATCCATATTTCAACGGGCCTGGGCCGGCCCGGCTCAAAATCTAGGCCTGAGCCCGGCCCGTGGACAAGGTCGGGCTGGGCCGACCGAGCCGGGCTGCCCACCTCCCTCCCCTCTCTCAGTTTTGATTTTTTTTCTATATCTGATTTTTTTTGCACATTATATCTCATTTCTTTTCCATCAATTTTCCTTAAAAGAAGGTGTTAACTCTATTAACTTTTATTGACTTATATCAAATAAATTTTGGTTTTCTTTGGTAAGCCAATAAGCATAATTTTATCGGGTGATACTTATTTCCACAATCGGATTATGGATTATGGACAGATAATGAGATAAATCACTGGCTAATGTGATAGAATATTTATACACAGTTGCAACGCATAGGTAGTTATTCTAGTAGTAAGATTCGGTCGGCGTTTGTCTTCTGTGGATCCATGTGGATTCGGTCTTCGTTCGTCTGTGTTCATGTGTCTACAGGTTGGACACTTTCAATCTACTCTTCTCTTCATCGGCGGCGGTTGTTGTTATGGTGCGCTGGTTATGGGGGCTTAGCACGACGATTTTTCGACTGTCTACTATAATAAGGTTTGCCCGGCTCCTATGACGGAGGGTCGATGACGGCGGCGCGCCTTCGGCTCGCTTCAGTGCTTATAGTCGTCGCTAGGTGATCTATGGACCTGGATGTATTTTTTTACTTCTGGTGTTCTTTGTACTATCTTGACAGTTGATAAATAAATTAGTGGTGAGCTATATCAGAAATTATTCTTATAATAATACCAGTATTACAGAGTCTTTTTGAGGAAGAAAAAAAGGTATGAAACATCTCTCACTTCTTAATGAATTGGCGTCCATACTTCTTTTAGCCCACGGGAATACCCTCTCGACGCGGCCCTTTTGGGACCTGGATTGGGCCCAAAGCAAATGGCCGCTGAAGCAAAGCGAACACGGGACAGTAAACATTTCTGAAATCCTCTGTTTGTCAAAAAAATAAAAATCTGAAATATTCTCCTGTCCTCTCTCTCCCCTCTCCGACGATGCTCCTGATGAGGTCCGCCGCCGCCCCCTGCTCCTTCACCTCCATGCTCCTCCGCCACCTCACCACCTCCTCCTCCGCGTCATACGCCATCCGCCGCCAGGTCACCCTGGCCCTCTCTTCCCTATCCTCCTCCGCCTCCTCGTCGTCTGCTAGATTCACCACCTGGTCCCCTCCCCCTCTTTCCGGCAGCGCCCGGACCGGGGGATTCTCGGCCTGGGCGTCGGCGCCGGGACCGGCGGGACCAACCGGATCCACCATCACGGAGTCTCTGGAAACCAAGGTACTTGTTGGCGCCCCGCTGGTGCCTCTTGCTTCTATCTAATCTTGGTTTCTCGACGGGTGGAGCTGATGAACTTCTCTGAGATGTAAAATCCTCTGGTTGCTTACATGCTGCTGTTGTCCTTTCTCCTTGGCAGATCAAGGAGCAGCTAGAGGCTGACGCTGTCACCGTCGTCGATGCCTCAGGGGATGGCCGCCACGTCTGGTAACAAAATTGACCCTGACAATGGTTCTTTGATCGACTAGATGAAAGAACGCTTGCTGTTTCTTTGGCGTAATTTAGATCCTCGAGTTATCCGTGGAGAACAGACGCTCCATGGTCTAGACTTGTAACTGTACTCAAGCAGTAGATTGAATTAATATGTGGTATTTTGATCGTGGCTTGGTTGTGAATGACATCTGTGCATGGAACATCAGTATTATGGTGATATAGTCAGAATACTTTAGGATTTATGTGTGGAGTTATATGAATACGCAAGGGACTAGCTCCTTCATTTTTTCAGATTCAGTTACTTCGTTAGACTAGGAAGGATGCGCACTAATGCAGCAAATAGTAAGTTAATGTTCTTAAAACCCTTTAGATACATGAAGTAAACTTTTGAGGAAAGAGACCGACTCTGAGTTATAGCAGACTGGATGGTTAGGTACGCCGGATCTGCTCTATTAGCAACAGCGGTAGTGCCAGAGCCCAGGTCTCGGCTGTGGCAGTAAGGCAAAGGGATAGCGGGGCGGCAACAGTGGCACAAGCAACCTATTAGCAATGACAACTGCAGTGGTGCTAGCAGTTGTGTTGTTAGCAACGATGAATATAGTGTTTTTTTGCTATAAAAGAGTTACTGGTACAGTCCATGATTCGGACGTGTTAAGTGGTGGAGGACTTGTGCAGACTCAAGAGTGATACCATATTGAGCAATGATGCAAAGAAAAAGCCCATTAACAATTTTAACGGATTTCAGCTAGTCCAATAATGTTGAAGATTGTCATATGGACCCCTCTTTTTCTCAACATGAACTTAATAATTCTACAATTACAGAAAGCCAGGATAGTCTGCTGCTAGCACTAACAGTCGTCTGGTTCATGAGGTGACAGATAACGTTATAATTGGATCTGTAGGATGCTTATGTTTAAAATATATTTGAGGCAGCATTTTTTTGGGATTCTTTCATTAACTGATGCTTGATTGGTCCTACTATTTTCCTTTGGTTATATTTCTGAAATTAGACTTGTCCCTTTTGTTGGCCTCAGCATAGATGTGGTTTCGAAGGCGTTCGAGGGGAAATCCGCTGTGAACAGGCAGAGAATGGTTTACAAGGTTATATGGGAGGAGCTTCAGAGCACCGTGCATGCTGTGGACCAAATGACCACCAAGACGCCAGGTGAGGCGGCTGGCAACTAGGAACCGAGATCTGGATGGCAAACATAAAATTTGGAACGCGGATAAACTGTTGTACACCAACACCAGGCCACTGCCAGGACCGACATGAAAACATTCTTTTGTAGGCTACACTTTTCATGTACACGTCAACTGATGGGTCAATAATTTGGGTATTGATTGGCATGTACTTTCATAAGAAATATGTTTTTGGCTATAATTAGCATTTTGTTTTTGATATGGTAGCTACTTGTCTAGAGGTTTCAGTGTTAGAATCTCGGGTTCAATCTTTATATGATTTTCATGTGATTGATCTGCCTGAGGTGTATCGCTGCTGGCTTTATGCAATCATCAGGCGAAAAATAGGAATAGAGGTTGAGGGAGAATGGCAAATAGATGAGAGAAAATTGACTGAAATGACCAAAACTGAGATAATTGCAATGTACCTGGTGGCATTCCCCTAGATATCATGTTTCGGCAATAAGGTAGACTCAACACTACCGCTTACGGTAAAATTATTAGTTCAATGGGTTTGTTTTCAAGTAACCGCAAGAGCTCTGCCTTTTCCGGACTGAGCTTCGGTGCCGTAACCACAGGTGCCTTTGGGTCCATGATACGTGGGCCCAACAAAGGCACCTGCAGTTATGGCACTGAAGCAGCGTCTGCCTTTTCCTTGAGAAGGAAGAGATTTGAAAACATACTGCTTTTTTAAGCTATATACGCCATTTGTAAAGAAACGTGTGAGGGTCTCATGGGCTTTGGAGCTCCTGCAAATGTCCAGGTGCATGATCAAGTGTTCAAAATTGTTAAGTTTCCTAGTGCATTTTCTCTGCTGTCAACATTGTGAAGTTTCCTTTCTGCAAGGCTAAGCGATCAAAACATGCCTGGAGGTGGAGGCTCTTCACAGGCTGAAATTCGAGTGGCAAATTTCTTATCGGACCACACAACTCAAGCGACTCCACTGAAAAATACTAAACAGAGAATACTTAGAGGGTCAAACAGATGGGTGCAAGTGGAACCCGGACAACGTTTCCGTTTCACATCTTGTTTCTCCTCAGGGCTAGAATAATCTCATCTAAATACCTTCCAGGCCCTGATGAACATATAAAAGACACCAACACCAGAAAGCCGACATCTGTCTCACGATGTAGCTATATAGATACCGACAATCCAACACTTTGTACAACACACCGGCAAACAAGTCAACATCAGCACATTACAGTTACCGGCGACCATCCTTCCTCAATTGGAAGTTCCTAAGCGAACATTTTTTGGACCTAAAAGGTTCACAACGAAATGCACAGGGAAGCAAAACAACTACGCTCCCACATTCGTCTTGTCGTCATGTGCTTCATTTCCAGCTTCAACTTTCGGAATAACCTCCACATTCCCCATCTGCACATCTGAAACTGAATCACCGCAGGTGCCAGTAGGCGCGGCTGGTAAGGGAGCAGCCGGATTGTCAGATGGCCCTCCATGATCTGGGTTGGGAACCACAGTCACCTCGGCAGTGTTCACATCCATCATCTTGTGCGGCTTTTGGGGTTTCTGCTCAGGTGGGCTGACGTTCTGAACATCTGCAGACGCCGCCGCTCTAGAGGCGTGCAAGATCTGGAGCCTGAAATCGGTTTCTGGTCGACGGCATACCTTCCTCAGAGGAACAATCTCCTGTCACGTGAAAAGAAATGTAAAACCTAGTTATTTGTCTGAAACATCATAAAACAAACAAAACTCGTCACTCTGCTTTCCATTTTATTTGACTACATAGTACTCCGTAGGATATTTAGCCTAGAACAAAAACCATAGAATATTTACACTATTCTTCCCCATCATTTCTTCCTTGAACATTCAGATTTCTTTGTTTGGCAGCCAACGAAATTGCAGGTTGGAAATGAAATCACAAGGAAGTTCTTAGGTTTCGTTGCCTACAGAAACTGGTATGGGTTTTAATGGGTTGACAAAGGACCATGGTGAGCTACTCATCTATTCATGTCCAGGCACGTTATGAAGAAGAAAACCATGGCCAACTACACATAAATCAGAGGGGTTGAGATCTGATTTGCCAGCTCGGGTTGTACTTGTCATCAAATCTTCGTGGAATCCAGGATAAAGTCAAAAATCCAACTTTGTGTGCAGACAAACAGCCCTGGAACCAGAATCGCAACTCCAGGACCCTAGGCGCAATTCTGACATCCAAACATGTTGTAACACTGGAACCAGAGTAAATGCCTGAACACTCAACAGTGTTAGACAGAAGGAGAATTACCTCAGAGTGATCATGATCATAACGAACAAGAAACCTGCAGCGGCACCCTCTTACATCATGCCTGCGCCTTTGAGCATCAAGAACACGAGCATCAAAATAGAGGGCCTGCTCTTTGCCTTCCTGCTCAATTCAGCACAGAATTACTTATTCATATGAGAAATCAACTCACATAAACGATAACACTACATTACAAGACAACTAAATCAAATGAAAATAGACTGCCCGTTTGTTCAACTTTCCTTCACATGTTACTTACACCCAGTGACCAAAGTTCCTTACTCAGACTCTCAACAATACTCCAATTTGAGTATAATACTGTCTTGAACTAGCAGTAAACTCATGCACATTTAATCTCAACGCACTAATTTATCGGTCCCGGTGTTTGTGTATAACTACCAGCACAAGGATTTTTTAGGCAGCCTTATTTGTCAGAAGTTGGTTTTTTAGATTAAAAATCAATTCTAGTACTCAAAAGTATGACATTGGTAATAAAATGCAGCGATTTTACAGTCCTTTTGCCACTCACACCTCGACTAATAAATTGTAAAATCAACGCTGCCAGTTGGACCAAGTGGCATCACAGTGACATTCTATTATTAAATATGACTACCAAGAAGATGGAAAGCCACAGGAAACAGATTTGTACTCCCTCCAGTCCTTTTTAGTTTGCATATAAGTTTTGTCCGAAGTCAAAGTATTTCTACTTTGACCAAACTTCTGGAAAAATGTATCAACATTCACAACGTCAAATTAATATTGTTAGATTCATAATATAATGTAGTTTCATAGTATATATATTTGATAGTGTAGATGTTGATATTTTTTAATATAAAGTTGGTCAAACTTTGTAATGTTTGACCTGACACAAATCTAATACGAGGAGTAAAAAGGACCGGAGGGAGTACTTAAATGTCCTATTTATTGCAACTACAACACTGTATATTTCATATAAAATACATGCAGCACTGGAGCTTATAATTCTTAAAAATTAAAGTAAAGCCATTTAGTAAGTATATTGTCAACCGCAACACTCGGAAACTCACGGACTGGAATTACAACTTTGATAAGTCTACACAAACAAGAAATAAAGCCTATGAATTGCAGAACCTTGCGTATCAACAAGGTTGAAATATATAAATCAATTATTCTTAAAAGGAGCAAATAAGTGACTTGGCTAAATAAGCAACAGTAATCTGTTTGTCACGTGCACCACAGTCAAACAGAAACTTCAGAAGACCCAAGACTTTTGGCAGGTGAAACCTGACCGACATACCCATCACTCTATCAGAGGCCAACAAGTAACAGAAAGAAAATAATCACTGAATAATAAGTTAACGATCAGAATTTTCAAGTGCTAAGTCAGATGAATAGAAGTCGTTTAAGATGACTACCTGAAAACAAAGAATGAGATCCCCAGGAAGCACAGCAACACATTCTGCAGATTCACATGGAAGAGAACGCAGTCTCACACATTTACGAACATTAATCCATTCATCCTCCTCAGGCCCAAATCCAGAAAATCGAACTTTTACTTCCTGAAACACAAATAATCAATAAGTGCAAGCACAGTTGGCATAACGCACAGGTAGTAAACTAAAACCCACTGTGGAGAACAAGTGAGTCTGGTTTTTCACCCTCAACTGTGAAAAACACAAATCCCCCTTAAGACTGGTTTTGAGAGTAATCTTTGCCGTGTTGGCAGCCAAATCATCAATATCTGTGAATCTTAGTAGCAGCTTGACAAGAGACATCAAGCGTCAACAATTTGTTTCTCTCTTCTCAACCGTAACTTGGCTCACCAGATGCATCATTTAGGACTCAATGGTTTGTGCAATGCCGCACCAACCCTTGGGTGCCCATCAAACATGTTTGCCTTCCGCGCTTGCTACATACACATTATACTACACCTACAGTAGTTCACATCGCACATTAACCACACACAGTTCCCCCAAGGTGATGTACAGACTGATTTGGATGCAAAGTGATTCCCGTACTATGGCTGTGATTCTTCCTTTGGTGTGTGTGGAGTCAACTAAAAGTCTAAACCAATGCTACTGCTGCTGCTGCTGTGATTCTCCATTAATAACTGGAGAAGAAAGAAATACTAGAATTATGGCAAATCATCAAAGCTTGGGCAAAAACATCAAGAAACAAAGCTTTGGCAGCTAGTACAGTGGTGGTGGATGACTGGTAGTTAGCGCAGAGTTGGATGGATCAATTAGTTAATTTGGAAATTAACCCAGCATGGAAGCCTACGCTTTGCGGTTCGCATGCGTATGAGTCTGGGTCTTCTCTTGGGATAAGATTCTGGAGTAGGTGTGCTTGTTTGGACACACCCTGCAGCATAGTGCAGGAGGGCTCTTTAGCTCAGAGACACCCCTGCTTGTTGCTGGCTGTGTGGAAGAGAAGCAGCCACGGTTTGATTACGAATGGACCTTGCAGGGACAATGACAGTCCTGTGGAGACGTCTTTTATGCCTGGATCATGACATCATGATAAATGGCAAGCACTGTGCAATCGGGTGGCACACACTGTGTCGCGCGTAAGGATGTTATATTGCACGTTCACACCATATCAAATCTCTAATATTTTCCCTATGATGACCATAGATCATGGGATTGGTAAATGGGTGAGTGGGGGGTCCATGGTGGCAATGCAGCTGAATTCGCTCGCTACATGACCAAACTGGCATGAGTACCACTATTTTAGTCTGATTCGCTTCAGTTACTACAGTTCAAGGGTGTAAATAGCATTGTGGTTTGGCACTCAAACTCGCTTCTCATGATAACTGAAGGGGATGAATTAACTTATTCATTTTTAAAGCTCTGACATGTCTACACTGCTATATAATCTTTAAAAGAAACATTCAATCTATGTATTTTGTTTTACATGTCAAAACACAGAGATGGTGGAAAGTAAATGTTATACTCCTCATCTAGTATCAGCTTCCCATATATAAGCCTAAAGTAGCAAATACACAAGGTTCTTGGTGTTGTGTTAACTGATCAGTACTTTATTAGTACCATCTTGTAAAAGTGTAGAGCAGGATGGAGTGATACTGTGCCGACTCACAGGACTTCCAACTATAAATAGATGAGAACCGGAATCGTCTCCACCATTAGTGCTGGTAAAGTGCTTGAATAAAGAATGACAGAAATGAATTTAGTAAATCAATCATATTCAACAACAAAAATTATGGTCATTACCGGGTCCCCCGTTTCAAAGAGCCTGTGGGACAGAAAGGCAGCAACATCGTACCTGTAACAACAAAGATTAGTCATGCATATAGAACTAAAAGGTTTATGCAAGTAACTGGATCAACGTTTAACACCCCACCCCCCACCCCACCCCCCCAACACACACACACATACACGCGCGCACAAAAACAAATCAACACATATGCAAAAACAGACCACATGTGACATCAAAAGATACAAAAAAACGAAAGGATGATATATGTATATCTGCATACCATGCGCCATCTCTAGCTGACTTTGCTTCAAACTCGGCCATGCCACCATCCGAAGCACTCTTTCCTGATTGGTAACGACAATATCAATAATCCATAATCAACAGGATACTCCCTCCGTTTTTATTTACTCATATTAGGTTTGTATAAAGTCAAATCTTAAATACTTTCAACAAGTTTGTAGAAAAATATATTAACATATACACCACCAAATCAATACCATTGGATTCATCATTGCATATATTTTCACATCATATAAATTTGTTACTGTAAATGTTCATATTGTTTTCTACAAACTTGATCAAACTTTAGAAAGTTGGACTTCAGTCAAAGCTAATATGCGGAGTAAATAAAAACGGAGGGAGTACATGGTTCATGGCTGGTTACAAAACTAAAACCTTCTAAACAATTAACACTAAAACTCGCCATAGCAGCCAGCACCCAGACACAAGCCCTAGACATTCAGAGGCAGCCCTACACCCAACATAAGGAGCACAGGACTCGTGCATAAATTCTGCACCACCAAAGCATATACCAACATACCATCATCATTATCATCCTAACTACCAGCGGAATTACTACATGCTATGGAAATGAACAGCATAAGTAAAAATATCGAGTTATGGGCTTTGAAGCAGCCTACCTGCGTGGGATCCGGGGTAGGAAGAGGAAGACCCCTGAGCCCTGAAGGAGGTCGGGTGGTGCTCCTCGGCCCCCGTGGGCAGCATCTTCCCCTGCGGCGGCGGCGCGCCCCTGGGGGTCCTAGCCCGCTGCGAGTACCTCCGGTTCTGGAACCAGTTCCACACCTGCGCCGACCCACAAAATCCAACATACTTAGAGCGGAATAAGACGGGCCCGTCTCGTATCCCCAGGAAGGAAAATAGGGCGTAATTAGGATCTTCGGCGGACGGGGAGGCGAAAACCTAGTAGGTACCTGCTTGTACTGGACGGGGATCTTGCCGGCGCGGGAGGCGGAGGCGGTGAACTTCTCGGCGAGGCCCTGGATGACGGTGCGCTGCGGGATGGCGTTGTTGAGGTGGCGCAGGTGCTCCTCCATCTCCGCCACCTCCGCGTGCGTGAACCGGAACGCGGGGCCCCCGCTGCTCGGCGGCCGCCCCATCCTCCTCCTCCTCCTCCGGCGCTGCCGCTGGTGGCGCGGTGAGGAGACTCGACGGATAGATCGTCGGAGTAGGGGCACTGGAGGAGGGGGGGGAGGAAGGCCGCTGGTCCTCCACGGGACGGGATCTTGCCTCTGTGTCTCCTGCTGTGCTTGTGTGCCGCTGCCTGTGCTGGCCGCCCTTTTCTGCGGGTCTGGAATTAGTAGATCCGAGCTCACGAGGCCGACGCGGCGCCCCCCTTCTGTTGCTTTTTTTTTCTTATAAGCGCTGCCCCTTCTGTTGCTTGTCACACGACCTCTACGGGATCATAACTCAAAAATGCTACGCCTGGGTAACCTGTTACGTAGACTTAAGTTTCTTTCTTACTCAACTATTCATCCCCCCGAATTTCATGCGTGGCCTAGGTCTTTTTGTCTTCCAACCAAATCAGGTCAAATCAGAAGGGCATCTCTAACCTTTGATCCATAAATTTGCTTTTACAACCGTCTCGCCACAAAGATAGTCCGCGAACATGAAACCACAGTACCAGACATAGATGTGGAAGCCCGCATTTTCTCTATTGCATAAACTTTAGCCTTATCCACGTTAATGCCTCGTTTAGAAATTTTGTGTCCAAGCACTATACTTTCGTTTACCATAAAGTGGCATTTTTTTCAATTCAAGACAAGACTAGTTTCTTCATATCTTTACAAAACTCGATCAAGATTACTTAAGTAATCATCAAAAGAAGTCCCTAATATATATACTATGCAACCTTCTTCTTGTAGACTCGTGTTGGGCCTCCAAGCACAGTGTTTTATAGGACACTGACAATTTTCCCTCAAGTGGATGACCTAAATTTTATCAACCCGTGGGAGGTGTAGGATGAAGATGGTCTCTCTCAAACAACCCTCATCCAAGGTTGTTCGCATACATTTCAAACACTGGTTTAAGAGCAACTCCAACGCGCCGATTGTTCGCATACATTTCAAACACTAGTTTAAGAGCAACTCCAACGCGCCGACCCATTTCGTCCGCCCGCGTCCATTTGGCTCGCCACAGACAGAAAAGATGGCCCAACGCGCCGACCCAAACGGACGCGCGTCCGTTTTTTGTCTGCCCACGACCCATTCGCGGCCCAAATTTGGGCCGTATTTGCGTCGGCGCGGACACGAGACGGACGCACGCGTCGCCCGCCCTTCTCCTCCCTCTGGCCCGCCTGTCGGCAGCACAAGGGCCATTTCCTCTGTCCTCTCCCCCGCCACTCGACCGCCTCGACCTCCCGCCGCCGCCGCCCATTTTTTGCCGCCGCCGCTGGCCATCCGTCCATATATAGGTCATCCCGATGGTCGGCCCTCCTCCCCACGCCGTCGCCCCGTTTCGCTGACCCCGGCAACCTCCCGACGTTGACGCCGCCACTGTCCCCTTCGCAGGCACTCGAGCGCGGTATCCTCTCTCCCGAACGCCGGCACGCCCACAGGACGCTGACGCGGTCCCCAGTAGGCGACAGGGCTTCTGCCTTGTCATCGGCTGGCTCCTTCCACGATGCCCGCAAGCTGTTTGGCAGTTTGCCCCAAGGTACAAATGGACTCCGACGACGAGTTCTCTTTCTACAATGTTCTTATGGACTCGGATGATTCTTCATCCGATGATGAGGAGATCATGGTAGTGTCATCCATGACCACCTCGGTAGGAAGCGGCCTATGTTCAGGGCTCTATACCGGGGCATACACCGGCGTTGAATCACAACCAGGAGAGTGGTCATATCCTTCTCTGGAATGACTACTTCGAGACTCCAAGCCCCCTCTACAAACATCACATGTTCCGGCGTCGTTTTCGTATGGCTAGGCATGTGTTCAACCGTATTCGGGAGGGGGTGGAGTATGACAAGTATTTCAAGTGCAAGACAGATGCACTTGGAAAGCTTGGTTTCTCCTCTTACCAGAAATGCACTGCTGCCATTCGGATGCTTGCATACGGAGTTCCCGGTGATCTCATTGATGAGTATGTCCGGATGAGTGAGTCCACCTGCCTTGAGTCCATGTACCGTTTCTGCAAGGCTGTCGTAGCTGTGTTTGGCCCGGAGTACTTGAGAGAGCCAAATGATGCTGATACAGAACGGTTGTTGGAGATGAATGCCAGCAGGGGGTTTCCTGTGATGCTTGGTAGCATAGATTGTATGCATTGGCAGTGGAAGAACTGCCCTTCTGCTTGGTAGGGGCAGTACAAAGGTCATGTCCAAAAATGCACTATGATACTTGAGGCCGTTGCTTCACAAGATCTCTCGATTTGGCACTCTTTTTTCAACATGGCTGGATCTCACAATGATATCAATGTGCTCCAGCGCTCTCCAGTGTTTGCTAGGATGGCAGAAGGCAATGCCCCGCAGGTCGATATTGAGATCAATGGCCACCACTACGACAATTGATATTATCTAGCTGGCGGTATCTATCCACAATGGACAACTCTTGTCAAGACAATCTCCAACCCCCAAGGAAAGAAGAAAAAGAGATTGCCCAAGAGCAAGAGAGTGCTAGGAAGGATGTGGAGCATGCCTTCGGTGTTCTGCAATCTCGATGGGGCATTGTCCGACACCCTGCAAGAACTTGGAGCACATAGAAGCTTTGGGAGGTGATGACTACTTGTGTGATCATGCACAACATGATCGTAGAGGATGAGCACCTCTCCGACCAGGGGTTTCAGTTTTAGGGTATCAATGTTGAGCCTCAGCATGCCGACCCAGCAACGTTTGCACAGTTCATGGAGTTTCATCATCAGATGCGTGATTGGCAGACTCGCAAGCAGCTGCAAGATGATTTGGTGGAGCACATGTGGGCTCATGTTGGCGACCAATAGAAGTATCGGACTTTTATTCTTTGAAATGCAATTTGAAACAATTTAATGTTCATTTGGTTTGTAATAACTATGCCATATTTATGTGGTTTTGCAACTATTTATTAGAACTGTGTTTTTATTTGTCTTATTCTATATGTTTGTCGGCCGTTGGCATGTCGCCGGCGTGAACTCTACCTTGGATGGCATGATCGATGCCCACGAGCCCTTTTTAATTTGAAAACTGAAAATTGCGGACGAAAAATGGGTCGGCGCGTTGGGTGACCGGCCGACCCATTTAGAAAGGGGGGCGGACAGGCCGACCCAAACGGACAAAAGGCGGACAAACCGTGCGTCCGTTTGGGTCGGCCTGTTGGAGTTGCTCTAAGCATATCGGATAATTCATGTAAACCGACTGATTTTCATATAAATCGGAGCACATTTATTACCATTCGGACATTTTCAATTATTAAAAGAGCGACCGAGCCTAAATTTATCCTATGGTGGTACCCGACTTCCACTTACTTTGTATTCTACATCGATGACCACGTCCTTTATATGTCGTCTCCATGAGTGCCGACGGGGTTCAAGACCCGTGAAGTGAAGGTGCAGTCTCTAGTGAGGAAATGTAGGACATGGGAGACGGACCGGCCCACATGAGGCACCAGGCGAGGCCGCCTCCCATGCCCTACTCATCCTCAAAGGAGACTGTGACATGCCTGTTGCCGGTGCCGGTGGACGTGAGGTCGATGATGGACGTGGATGTGTCATCACTGTCCACCTGCCACATGCGGCCCCGAAAGTTGGACGGCGATGCATAGGACGCGCAGCTGACGGCGATCTTGTCCTCGGTCGCCAGCGCATGTGTGTGTGTGCTGCCGCATCCGTGTTCGGCTGCGCCGTAGCTTTGTTACGAGTGGCGCGTTGATCACATGCGGCCTCATAGACCGCCCACTGCTCTACAACAAAATTCGGGTTCGTCGTGACCATGGCGGCCACGGCCTCCTCGCTTGTGCGCTCCTCGTACATTTGGCCTTCCGCCAGCCGATGCTGCTCGAGGAGGAAGAGGTTGTAACGCTGCTTCTCATGTGCCTATCAGAACACCGACATAGGAGCCGACGTAGGCACCTCCTCCTCCGTCATGGCAGTGTTGAACCGGTGTTTGCGCCTGCTCCATGGTCAAGTCGGCATGCACAAGCACGGTGTCCTACATGGTATCATTCTCGAAGCGTGTCTCCATCGTTGGATCATCATCGAAGACCTCGAGCGAGCTAGCCGGCATATCATGCTCGATCCGCAAAGCGCGACGGATCTGCCAGGCGATAGAAAAGAGTGTCCATATTGTGCTTCTGCTCCAATGACAAGCTCTCCCACAAAACGCTAAAGCTTGTGGTCATGGTGGATGATGTGCAAGGGAGGAGCATGTGGAGCGGATGTGTTGTGTTTTGATGTGTCCACCTTTAAATAGGGGATTCCAGTGAGGCCAAGCATCCGAGTGCGTTAATGCATATCGCCGGAGTTGGTTCCTTGGTCGGAAAGCCTTCTTAATGGTGGCATACGAAAGGACGGGCTTTGAACAGGCATGGTAGATATTTGTCATTTCCTGTCTAGTAAACTTCACTCTGGCATTGAATAGGCACGAACATCAGGAACACGTCGCATGAGGCGCTCTCTCGGCCGGCGTGCTGCTTCAATGCAGGCAATGAGAGGTCATGTCCGCTCTCGGACGGCGTCAATGCAGAGCGGCCACTCTACAATGACATGAGTGCGGGCAGCTGGCGATAAGTAAAACACGAGCAGGTGCGGGTGAAGGGTTTTGGCCAGGCTAGAGCAGTTAGGAGCAGACGTGCCAGTGGTCCGGTCGCCTGTAACCCTCCTACTGACACAACTTTGTCTCTGTTTTGCGAGAAAAAATACGTTCAGGCCGGTCAGTGGATCGATACAGGACCACGTTGAATGACAAAACATATTCGAACCACGGATGCCCTACATTTTTTATATGTATGTTTACGTAGGTGTAGCATCAAACGAGTTGAATTTTGCATGCCAACCTCTAATCACACATGCCCGACACATGACGAGACTAAACAGGTCGTTTCTGGCTCGTGGCACGCTCATTCGTTGAGGTGAGGCATGCGTGCCAGCACCACACAACAAGTATATTTTTGCTTTTTGCTTTTGAATTGTCTTGATTTTTTTACCAAGTTATTATCCCAAAAGGCCAAAAAATACATAGGTCGGTTGGCAAACGTGTTAGGCTTATGTGTCCTGCTTATGCTAGGAGGGGAGGCCCGCGTGTTGTACCCACTTACAACAGACTTGTGCCCGAGTCGACATGTTGTCCACCTATAGTCATGAACGACATGGACGATAGACGAGGTACACCTGTTGCACTGGTAGGGTTATTAGAACCCTGTTCGGAATTCCACCAGCTCCACGAAATCTTGGGAGCTATGGAGCCAAGAAATGGGTGCTCCGTGATTTCAAGTGTAACTCCACGTATTCCGGGAGTGGAGTTGTGAAGCGGAGGTACTCCGAAAAGGGCCTAGGAGTGGCAATGAAAATCCTAGTCCGGCTGCAAGTAGGACAACTTGCAGGTTGTTCACATTATCCCATATTTGTCCACATAATTTATGGGGACTAAAGTGGACCCCCACATAAATTACGAAGGAGAATATACTTTCAAAAGTTTCATGCTTAAGTCCAAAACCATATAATTTACGGAGGGAGATCCTCTGACATGTAGGAGGCAAGTCAGGGAGCTACAATAGCCTCTTTGTGTAAAGCGTGGAAGGCAAGTTAGAGTTCTGGCACTAACCACCTATCACTATAGATTCACGGATTACTGTACACAATCACTGTACATAATCATTGTGCTAACTTGCATCTTATGGTAATAAAGCAAAGGGAAGTTAGCGTATTGTAGCTTTCCTTGACTTCTCTTCCTAAGTCAAAGGACCTGAATTCATAACTTGCACCATGAAGTCAACAAAACCAGATTAATCTCCCCTAAATAGTAGTCTAGTGATATTGACTACCACATTGACAACAAGGGGTGAGGAGGATCCAAGGGCATAACTCGTCCCTCGGGTTCGCCATCTTCATCACCATGACCATGCTTTACTCCTTTAGCCGACCGCATCCACCGGTTGTTGTTGCTCCTCGCCACACCTCGCTCCTGCTCAACCGTTGTCGCAGCCTTCCACTGCACTGCTACTTGTGATAGGCATTGGGATTTCCCCGAAGAGGAAGGGTGATGTAGTATATTAGAATATATTATTTCCCTCAATTAAGGACCAAGGTTTATCAAACCAGTAGGATACGCCACACAAACAATGGTAAGCAATACCCGCACATACACAAAGCAAATACTTGCACCCAACAAAAGCAAGAGGGTTGTCAATCCCCTTGTACTTGTTAATTGCAAGGATCAAATATGATAGTGGTACATAGATAAAAAAGGTAAATAGATCGCAACAAGTATTTTTTTAGGGTTTTAGTAGATATAAAGTGAATGAACCCAGGGCCATAGCATTCACTAGAGGCATCTCTCTCATAAGCATAGCAACAGTGGGTACATAAATTACTGTTAGGCAATTGATAGAATATCACATGGAATGATCAATATATAGGCATTACGTTCGATACAAATAGACTAACATCCATATGCATCTATTGCTATTACTCCACCCCTTCACCGCTATTCAGCATGCATTACAAGGTATTAAGTTCATAACAAACAGAGTAATGCTTGAAGCATGATGACATAATGTAGACAATGTGAGGCCAATTAATATATTAATTTGAACCCCATCGTTTTACCCTTAGTAGCAATAATAAAAATACATGCCTTCCAACTCCTCCTGTCACAGAATAAGGACACCGCAAGGTTGAACCTACTGCTATGCACCACTCCCTTTGAAGACCTACTCATTAATCTTGGCCAAAGAGAACTCATAGATCAGAAAAGCATACATAAATATAAAATCACACATAGGTAAATCTCATAAAAGACTCAGATATTGTCAATGAATAATATGATCGTAAACCCACAATTTATTGGATCTCAATAGACACACCGCAAAAGTTACATCAAATAGGTCTCCGAAGAGATTGTTGTATTGAAGATCATAAGAGAGAGAGAGAGATCTAGCTACTGATATGGACCCATATCTCATGTCAGAACTACTCACACATCATCATGGAGGCATCAAGGTTGATGAAGATGGCCTCGTGATGGATTCCCCTTCCGACAAAGTACCAAAAGAGGCCTCCAGATGGGACCGCGGAAGAACAGAGGCTTGCGGCAACAATAAAATTGTTTTAGGTGCTCCTCTGAGGGTTTCTAAATAAATGGGAATTTATAGCGTTGGAATTAGGTCAATCAAAGGCAAAGTGGGCCCATAAGGCACCTAGGCGTTCCCTACCCCTAGGGCGCGCCCTCGTGCCTTGTGGCTCCCTCGTGCACCATCTGGTCCTCTCCAAAAAGTACCAGTGTCTCTTTTTGTCCAGAAAAAATCGTCAAAAAGTTTCATTGCGTTTGGACTATGTTTGGTATGGATTTTCTAAAAAACCAAAAACATGCAGAAAACAGGAGCTGGCACTAGGCACTAAGTTAATAGTACAGTCCCCAAAAACAATATAAAATGGTATATAAAGCATAGAAGATTGATAACTGATAACCCACAAGTATATGGGATCGCAACAGTTTTTGAGGGTAGAGTATTCAACCCAAATTTATAGATTCGACACTAGGGGAGCCAAAGAATATTTGAGAATATTAGCAGTTGAGTTGTCAATTCAACCACACCTAGAGATAAATATCTGCAGTAAAGTGATCAGTAGCACAATAATATGATAGTTTGATAGCAGTGGTAACGGTAACAGTAGCAGTAACAATAGCAGTAGTAATTTTGTAGCAAGTGCGACAGTAACAACAGCAGCAGTGACTTAGCAAGAACAATATATGAAAAGATCATAGGCACTGGATCGGTGTATTCGTTGGATGATATTCATCATATAACAATCATAACCTAGGGTGACACAGAACTAGCTCCAGTTCGTCAATGTAATGTAGGCATGTATTTCGTAAATAGTCATACATGCTTATGGAAAAGAACTTGCATGACATCTTTTGTCCTACCCTCCCGTGTCAGCGAGGTCCATAAGGAAACTAAGGGATACTGAGGCCTCCTTTTAATAGAGAACTGGAATAAAGCATTAACACATGGTGAATACTTGAACTCCTCAAACTATGGTCATCACCGGAAAGTATCCCGATTTCTGTCACCCCGGGGTTTATGGATCATAACACATAATAGGTGCATATGGCTAGGCAAGATCGGATCAAGAACATAGATATAATGATGATAACATAAACGGTTCAGATCTGAAATCATGGTACTCGGGCCCTAGTGACAAGCATTAAGCATGGCAAAGTCCAACATCAATCTTAGAACATAGTGGATACTAGGGATCAAGCCCTAACAAAACTAACTCGATTACATGATGAATCTCATCCAACTCCTCACCGACCAGCAAGACTGCAAAGGGATTACTCACTCCCGATGGGGAGCATCATGGAATTGGCAATGAAGGAGGGTTGATGATGATGAAGACCGAAGATTCCCCTCTCCGGTGCCCCAAACGGACTCCAGATTTGGCCTCCCGATGAAGAACAGGAGGTGGCGGCGGCTCCGTAAGCACGATGAAACTTTTCCTTGATTTTTTCTCTGAAAATAGGATTTTATAGCGCTGGAATAAGGGTCGGGGGGCCCCACGAGGTGAGCACCACCCACCAGGCCACGCCTAGGGGGACTGGCGTGCCCTGATGGGTGTTGGCCACCCAGCCCCCCTTCTCTGGTGATTTTTGGCTCCAATATCCCTCAAATGTTCTGATATAATTCTCCAAAAAAATTCATTCCATTCCGAGAACTTTTATTTCTGCACAAAAACAACACCATGGTAGTTCTGTTGAAAACAGCGTCAGTCCGGGTTAGTTTCATTCAAATCATGCAAATTAGAGTCCAAAACAAGGACAAAAGCGTTAGGAGAAGTAGATACGATGGAGACGTATCAACTCCCCCAAGCTTAAACCCTTGCTTGTCCTCAAGCAATTCATTTGACAAACTGAAAGTGAAAAAGAAAAACTTTTACGAACTCTTTTGTTCTTGTTTACATACGTATGCTTAATTAGCACCCAGGTTTTCGGCAAGGATTACGACTAGCCATGTCAACAATAACTCTTAAGGAGTATATTAACTCATATCAATGACACAAGCAACTAGCAAGCAATAATAAAATATCTCAAGTGCAAACATTTGTCAAAATAATCATGATATAATATGACAATAGTGATATCTCGCTATCTGTCGGGGGAAACGATACCTATGGGATCGAGGAGATCCCTTTTTGGTTCGGCGTGGGACAAGGATCACACAAAGAGTAGAGTTGAAGGCCAGCACACGCGTGATTTACCCAGGTTCGGGCCGCAAGGATGCGTAAAACCCTACTCCTGCTTGGTTGTATTGGATGTGTTCTAGCTCAGGTTCTGGGAGCGCTATAGTGTTAGCTGCTGCTCATGCAGAACGGGCTAGAGGAGATCTCCAAAGTCGAAAAGGTCTAAGAGTCAAAGGTCCAAAAGTCCTCTACCGTAACGTCCTGGGCCTCCTTTTATACTCAAAGGGGTCACCAACAGTGGCATACAGTGCGTACACGAGGTGTACAGAGCTACAGTGTCATCATACCTAACACTGACGTTGCAGGACAAGCGCATTTAATGCTCTAAAAGACGGTCCTGACCATCTACGGGACGGGACAGGAGCCGTCCCGTTGGCGCCGCTTAGCCTCCTTCATCCCTGGCGTCTCGACATGTACCTAGGTGTGATGACACCTAGTCTATGTGCTGGCAGGATGGTGGGGCCTTGCTGGGTGCACCTCTTGCCGAGGCTCAACAGCCATCCCGACAAGATCTTGCCGGGGTCCCAGCCTTCGGTCTTCGGTCTATTGACTTGAATACTTTCTTGACTGTTGTTGTATATGTTCTTAGTTGCTCCCCGACAGGCCTCACCACAGGTGTGGCTGCAACTGTCCGTGCACAAGTACGGGGTACTAAGAGGCCCATATGTTAGTACACCGACAGGAGCCCCCGGGCCTGGGCCATACACGGTGCGAGGCGTTGTTGGGCTAGGCCCAAACAATGCACGAGCACACGCGGCAGGGATTAACTTTTGTTGCAACCACTCCGCTTACTGCGCCTCCCCACGACGCACGTTGAGTGCGTGATGTGGGATGCACGCGTGGAACGACAATATTGATTCTGTGGCTGTGTCAGGCTGTTTCCGCCACGCGCGCCGCATGCATAGCGGAGAGCTAGAAACGGGCGCCCGTGACTTAAAGTCCTGGCCATGGCAGAAAACTTCAGCGCCGTGGATTAGAGAAACAAGGCGATTGCTGTTCGCCCCGTGATCGTGGGTGACACCATTGGAGAAGGTGGGCAGCGACTCTTTGAGCGAGGGAGAGCCAGCCCCCGCGCTTCCCCCTATAAATTGAGGGGCAGCGAAGGCGATGCTCATCCATTCTTCTCCCTCCTTGAGTGTTAACCCCCAGAGTTTTTCCTTCTACACCTTCCCAATCTTGAGTGGCGCCCGCCCCTAGCCATGTACAGTGGGCGAGGGCGGCCACCGTCTTCGGCTCCCAAGAGGAGCTCTCGTCTGGATCATGCCACCGCTTCCGCCGCAGGGGCGGAGGATGACCTGGGTGCTCGCGGCAGGAGAGGCGCGAGGGGTACTGGTCGCCATGGAGGCTGAGGCCAGGGGAGGCGGAGTGCTGCTCCATCTCTCCCGCCGACGCCAGGTCCCTCCCTCGAAGAGACCCATGCCGAGGGGACGGCATTGGAGTTCGTCCTCAAACTGCGTGGTCCCCTTCGGAACCACTTGCGCCTCCCTCACCCTTTCACTAGGGCGATGGAGGCCGACGAGCTGCCCGCTTTGTGGTTGCGGGCGCATGGCTACTGCAATGGCGCCACACGGGTGGACATCGAGTATCCGGAGAGCCGCGTCATGTTCTTCAGGCGCGGCTGGAAATCCTTCGCCCGCGCCCACAACCTCCAAAAAGGGCATGTCCTTCGTTTTAAAATGACGGAGGCATATCCTTCGCCCGCGTCCGCCTCAGCTGCTGCAAAAAGATCTCGAGTGGCACTGAAAGCTCCTCCTAGAGCAATAGCGACAAGGAGGACAACGGCAATGACGACGACGATGAGTCCGGCCTTCAGGCCGCCAAGTCAGAATACAATGACCTGGACTCGGACTGACTATCGGCCGCACCATCATCACCAGCCTCATGCCTCTCCCCCTCTCGGCAAGACGGTCTTGCCAGGGGTCCTTGTCCCAGGCGCTGCCTCATCAGCCAGCTAGGTCTTCCGACAGGCCCATGGACTTTGGCTTCTGCCCCCCCTCTTGTCCACACAATGCTGGTCTTCTCCTTGGTGCAATGCTGTCCCAGGGGGGCAGGCCCTCGCCTTCCCTTCTGGAAGTCTTGCCCCTCCGCGTAGTGTTGGTCCAAAGGGGTCAAGCTGGGCTTCTGCTGGGGGCCTCTTTCTATCTTTTTCTTCTTGTAATCTGCCCCTAGGGGAGAAAGTCAAATAAAGATGCACTTTGGAAGAGGCGACATCCCATGTAAATCTCATTCCTTTTTGAAAGAAATGCGTGTATTCCCTGCGCTTTATCGGAATCTTGCCGGCATATGCAAACACTGTCGCAAGCGCTTTGAGGAGCGGGTCCTTAGCAGCCTGCTGGCGGTGTCGCTACCGGCAAGACGTCTTGACACTCTTAGTTCAGCCGTCTAAACTGTTGAGCGGACTCGAAACAGAATAAGGGCACAACCAATCATGGCAAGATACCTCGACGCTTTCAACGCAGCCACTTATACTGTTAAGCGGACTCGAAACAGAGCAAGGGCGCAGCCGATCGCGGCAAGGTTCCTTTGTGTGCAGGTTTTCCATGGAAGAGTCGAAATCGTTCCAGTAGAATAACAAAACAAAAACATGTTCTAGAGTTTCTGCAACTTATCTCTTCGTTGTCGTACTCCTTCCGACAAGATGTTTTCTTTGAACATCGCCTGTCGGTATCCATACCACCATTCCCCCCGACAAAGCTGCACGCGAGGTAACCTTCTGTCCTTTTGAGAAAAAAGAAAGAAGAGAAAATAGGGACATGGAACCTTGGCTGTCCGTTAGCTCTTGCTGGTAGTAAGCGTAATACAATATCTTGGACAAACATGTACTTAAGCAAACATGATAATCAACAAGATCTGTAGAACACTTAACTTTATTTAACTATGCACAGGGTCTGCGCCTGGCTTTGTACCAAGGATTACATGCTTCAGTGGCAATACTTGTACAAAAGGTGGTTGCCGGGAGACCCGGCAATGGCGCCTTATGGGTAGAACTTACGAAGATGTTCGATATTCCAGGAGTTGCTCACCGGAATGCCATCCTCGGTCTCCAGTTGGACTGTGCCAGGCCTGGTGACTCGTACTACCCGATAAGGGCCTTCCCATTTCGGCGTCAACTTGTTGGAATTCTTGGCGGACTAAACACGTCGTAGAACAAGGTCGCCTTTCTCAAGAATTCGGGCATGAACCTTGCGGCTATGATAGCGGCACAAAGCTTGCTGGTAGCGTGCAGCTCGCACAGCATCCCGAAGACGATCTTCCTCAAGGAGCGTAGCGTCATCTTGCTGCAACTTCTCTTGCTCAAGCTCATCATATGCGAGCACTCGAGGTGACCCGTATATGAGTTCCGTGGGGAGAACTGCTTCCGCCCCATGTACTAGGGAGAAGGGTGTCTGGCCGATAGCTCGATTTGGTGTCGTCCTGATTGACCAAAGAACCCCCGACAGCTCATCAATCCAGCGTCTTCCGCACTTGCACAGCTTGTCAAAAGTTCTTGTCTTGAGGCCTCGCAGCACTTCAGCATTAGCCATTTCCGCTTGGCCATTGCTCCTTGGGTGGGCAACAGAAGCAAAACAGATCTTGCCGCCAAGGTCTTGAACATATTGCATGAAGGTACGTCTCGTGAACTGTGTGCCGTTATCAGTGATGACCCTGTTGGGAACACCAAAGCGGTAGACTAGGCCTTTAAAGAACTTGACGGCTGACTGTGCTATCATCCTTCTCACTGGTTCCACTTTTGGCCACTTTGTGAACTTGTCGATTGTGACGTATAAGTACTCAAAGCCCCCGGTAGCATGGGGAAAAGGACCCAAGATGTCAAGCCCCCAGACCGAAAATGGCTAGGAGAGAGGGATTGTCTGAAGAGCTTGAGTTGGTTGATGCATTTTCATCGAATGAAACTGGCATGCTTCACACTTGGTTACTAGCGCAGTTGCATCCTGGAGGGCAGTGGACCAAAAGAAACCTTGACGGAATGCCCTACCGGCAAGCGCTCTTGATCCTATGTGGGAGCCACATATGCCTCCGTGTATCTCTGCCAACAGCTCCAGTCCATCTTCCCGAGGAATGCACTTGAGTTTCACACCATTCGGCCTCTTTCTGTACAAAACGTTGTCCACGAACTGGTACATATTAGACCGGCGGGTTACTTTCTCTGCTTCTTCTTGTTCTTCAAGGAGTTCTCCCGTTTGAAGGAAATGGACGATGTGTTGTGCCCATGCTGGTGCCTGGGGCTCAACAAGGACTAAAGGCATATCCTTTGTCGGGGAAGCATTTGTCTCAACGGCAAGGGCTCGAGGCCCTACTGGAACCTATTGCCCCCGACAAGCTTGGCGGGAGCATGCGCTTCTACGGCAAGAGCCCGAGGCCCTGTCGGAGCGCGACACTCACCGGTAAGCCTAGCGTCGTTCCCGACAACTTCCTCACCAGCGGCTCCTGGGAGATCTGCCGGGAAATACTCGCCGGAACTCAACTTTCTTCTTTTCTCTTGTCCAGTTGATGATGTCACGGATGGTTGAGTCAGTCGCAGCACGAAAGTCCCTGGTTCCACAGGCAACTTAAGGGCAACACATTTTGACAGTCCGTCAGCAACATTGTTCTCTGCACGCGGAACGTGCTCCATTTGCAGGCCGTCAAAACGTTCTTCCAACTTTCTCACTTCGTCTACATAAGCCTCCATCAATGGACTATGATAATCCTTGTTCACCTGCCTGACAACGAGCTGAGAATCACCCCTGACAATAAGTTTCTTAATCCCAAGGTATGCCGCAATCCTGAGACCGGCAAGCAACCCTTCGTACTCCGTAGTATTGTTCATGGACCTCTCCCAGGGAAAGTGCATCTGAATCACATACTTGAGGTACTCTCCGGTGGGTGCGACAAGCAGCACTCCAGCATCGGCGCCTTGCAGCGAGAAAGCCCCATCAAAGTACATGACCCACTCTTGATTTGTTTCCTCGACGGGGAGAGTTGACTCTAGAACTTCCTCATCTGGCGTTGGGGTCCATTCCGCAATGAACTCCGCCAAGGCTCTGCTCTAGTTAGTCGAACTACTTTCAAACTCGAGACCAAAGCTTGACAGTTCCAAAGCCCACTCCACAATCCTGCTGGTAGCATCTGGGTTCCACAAAATTCGCTACAACGGAAAGCGATTGACAATGGTGATCTCATGTGCCTGGAAGTAATGGCGCAGCTTCCTCGAGGCCATAAGGAGGCTGAAGAGCAAATTTTGCATGCCAGAATATCCTGACCTAGCCCCCTGCAAGAGGGAACTGACAAAATAGACTGGGCGTTGCACCATCTTCTTCTGAATTGCTTCATTCGACTGCGCAGATTCTGCTTTGTCGGCACCAGACCCTGCCGGGGAATATCCTGGCTTGTTGCTTGGCGGTCCTCCCGCTACTGCTACTTCCTCATCAACTTCTCTTTCAGCCACTAACATAGCACTCACCACTTGATTTGTCACTGCTATATATAGTAGCAACGGCTCTTGTGGTTTTGGCGTGACTAGGACTAGCGGAGAGGAGAGGTACTTCTTCAAATCCTGCAGTGCAGCCTCCGCTTTCGGAGTCCATTTCATCGGACCTACCTTCTTCAAGATTTTGAAAAAGGGTAGGGCGCACTCAGCAGATTTCGGGATGAACCTACTCAGAGCAGCAACGCAGCCGGCAAGACGACGCACATCCTTGACACGTCTTGGTGCTTCAATTTGCTCAATTGCCTTGGTCTTGTCGGGATTTGCTTCAATTCCACGTTGAGATACAAAGAACCCGAGAAGCTTGCCGGATGGGACACCAAACACACACTTCTCAGGGTTGAGCTTCAAGTTGATCTTGCGCAGGTTTGCAAATGTTTCTTCTAAATCTGATATGAGCGTAGCCTTGTCCTTGGTTTTGACCACTATGTCATCCATATAAGCCTCCAGATTTCTATGTAGCTGGGGCTCAAAACCAATCTGGACTGTCCTTGCAAATGTAGAACCAACACTTTTCAACCCGAAAGGATACGCAAAAAGCAATACATACCACATGGGGTGATGAATGCGGTCTTCCCTTCATCTTCCTTGGCCATGAAAATCCGATGATAGCCTAAATAGGCGTCAAGGAAAGACAAGAAGTCGTAGCCAGCGGTGGAGTCCACAATATGGTCGATGCATGGCAAGGGAAAAGGATCTTTGGGGCATGCCTTATTTATATCTGTGAAGTCAATGCATAGCCTCCATTTCCCATTCGCCTTGCTCACTACAACTCGATTGGCCAACCATGTTGGATGAAGTACTCCTCTAATCAAGCCAGCCGCTTCTAATTTCTTGATCTCTTCGACAATAAATTGTTGCCTCTCCAAGGCTTGCTTCCTGACCTTCTGTTTGACGGGCCGCACGTGTGGACAGACGGCAAGGTGGTGCTCAATCACCTTCCTGGGAACACCGAGGATATCAGATGGTTTCCATGCAAACACATCGGCATTCGCCCGCAGGAAGGCGATGAGCGCACTTTCCTATTTGTCGTCAAGGGTGGAACTGATGGTGAAAAATCCTCCCGTACCATCCTCCTTGGCAGGCACCTTCTTAGTCTCTCGTGGAGCTGCCTTGGACTTCTTGCTCTTGTTCTTGCCGGTGGAACTCTCTGGCACTTCCTCAACAGGAGCGCAACACTCCGAGGAGGTGCGCTTGCCAGAGTTCGTGCGAGAGGTCTTGCTGAGCTCCTTCCTCCCAGGGGTTTCAGCAGCAGGAGCAAGTGCCTTGGCGGCAGATGCTGCAACTGCCTCCCGGTAGAGTTGATCGGTGCAGATGAGCGCGTCCTTCTTGTCGGGCTTGACAGTGATGATGCTCATCGGCCCAGGCATCTTCAATACATTGTAGGCGTAGTGAGACGCTGCCATGAACTTGGCTAACGTTGGACGACCAAGGATCCCATTGTATGGCAATGGAATTTCGACGACGTCGAAAACAACCTTCTTTGTCTTGAAGTTCAGATTGCTACCAAATGTTACAGGAAGTGTGATCTTTCCCTTGGGCTGGCTCCTTCCTGGATGGATCCCTTGAAACAAGCCCGTTTCTTCGAGATCTCCATCAGGAATTTGCAATCTCTTGGTCACATCGGGCGAGATCAAGTTCAATCTGGCCCCACCGTCAACTAATATTTTCATTACCTTGAGGTTGTGAATCTTTGGTGATACCAAAAACGGAAAACACCCAACCATAGTTACACGATCAGGGTGATCCTCAATGTCGAAAATGATAGGCGAGTTGGACCATTTCAAAGGCTTCCGGGCGCCGATGGATGGCTCAGTCGCATTAACCTCACGCGCCCACTGTTTAAGTTGGTGGTGGGAAGAATGCAACGAGGCACCTCCATCAACGCACATGGCATCCGTAGCTCTCTAGAATTCTTGCTTGCTGGACTCGTCGTCCTCTTCAACTTCATCGTCATCCCCCTCTTTCTTGTCGCGGCCATGAGCTAGCCGGTCCTTCTGTTCCTTGGCCTTGCCGCCGCGACCTCCTCGGCCACCGCGCTTCTTGCCGGACCCCTCCGCACCATCCTGGCCCTTCTCCTTGTCTCGCCTCTGGTACTCGGCTTTTTTGCTTCTCGGCAAGCTACTCGACTTGCCGGTAGTTCTGGAGGTCGTGGCCTTTGGTGTGGTGGATCTTGCAATACCGCTTGACGGAGCATTCCGGCTTGTCGGCAGCCGCCAAAGCCTGAGAGGAGACACACCCAGCAACATCCTTGCTGGGTCATTAGCCTTGGCCTTCTTGGTGGCGCCGGGGTTGCCGGATCCCTCAACGGCAACCACGGCCTTGCCCTTGCGCTTCCTGTTACGCCGCCTACCCTTCTTTGTCGGGGCGGCGGTGTCCTCATCCTCGGTGTCAACCGCTGCACCAGCGTTTTCGCCGAGGAGTCTCCTCCCTTCTTCAGCTCGAGCACATCTATCTGCGAGAGCATAGAGCTCGGCAACATCCCTAACCTTGTTCATCGCCAGCTCTTCCCGCATCCTGTGCTTGCACACGTTTTGATGGAACGCGCTGATAATAGCGACTGGATGAACGTCTGGTATGTTGTGGTGTATGTGGCCGAACCTCTGGATGTACTTGCGCAAAGTCTCGCCCTTCTTCTAGGGGATGAGATGTAAATCACTTTCCTGGCCAGGAGCTTGATGACCCCCGGTAAAGGCGCCAACAAACTCATGGCACATGTATGCCCAAGAAGAAATGGATCCCTCCGACAAGTGAATCAACCATGACTGATGTTGGGCTTAAGCACCAACATGAAGTAGTTGACGAGTATTTTGTCACCGCAAGCTCCGGCAGCCTGCACCACAATGGTGTAGATGCTAAAGAACTCTGACAGGTGTTCTTGCCGTCATATTTCTCCGGGACCTATGGCTTGAACATGCAGGAATTGGGCCACTGGACTCGCCGCAGCTCACGGATAAACACTCCACCTTGTAAGGTAGATTGACAGGATACCCAGGAGCTGGCTTGTCTACAGTAGGTCCTGTGCGCTTGTCGGACTAACAACGTGCTTCCCGCCGCTGCTCGATTGTAGTCCGAGCGTCTTCCTTGCCTTGCTCCCGAAGAATTTCATGCTGATCGCGGTGAGTCCGTGGATCGGACGACACCGTCGAGTAACCATCGCAAGCGTCGGTCCGTCGAGTCGGCGATCGGCGATGTTGCTGTGGAGGAGAGTGCGCCATGGTCGCACCGCCTCTGGTCTTCTCACCACTGGTGCGAGTCGGCTTGATGGATCGTAACTTGTCGGCGAGGCTGAGGAGGCTCTAAATGGTGGCTCTCCACTCGTCGAGCTTCTCCGCAGCAGCAGGGAAGTTTAGGAGTAGTTGTGCTCGCGCCATTGCTTCTTCTGCCATGGTCGGCATCGAATGGCGTGAAGAACGCGAGGTGCTCTGACTCCTAACTGCGTTAGAAGGAGCTCCGTCATGGTCCCGCGATTGCACACCACTCCCACTAGCATGCTGGCGTGCATGCTGGTCTCGCGCATCTTGGGAGCGATGCGCGGGAGCTTTTCTATGAGGACGCCCAGACCCAGCAACACCACGGCGACGCTCATCACACGCACCCTGAGAAGGTCGCGGCGTGTGCACCGATGTGGGTATCTTGGAACGCGCCCTTCCGTCCCTAGAGTTTGCTGTGCCGCCCGCTGGCAGTACAACGTCGTCCTGAGACCCAGCGACATGGACGATGCTGCTCGTCTGGTTATGATCACCAGAACGCCATAGAAGCTCTGAACCTCCGCCTTCCCCACCCGCATCAACACTGCCACCTGTCTGTGTGGCTACAGGGACATCGAACGTGGATGGGCCAACTGCCGTAAGGCCCTTCCTCTTGGGGGCCATGGCGATGATGATGATGAAGGAACTGGTGTGCTAGCCCCCAGTTCAGGGTTGCGCAACCTCCTGCCCTATCTGGCGTGCAAAGATGTCGGGGAAAACGACACCTGGGATCGAGGGGATCCCTTTCCGGTTCGGTGGGGGAGAAGGATCACACAAAGAGCAGAGCTGAAGGCTAGCACACGCGGGATTTACCCAGGTTTGGGCCGCAAGGATGCGTAAAACCCTACTCCTGCTTGGTTGTATTGGATGTGTTCTAGCTCAGGTTCTGGGAGTGCTACAGTGTTAGCTGCTGCTCATGCAAAACAAAATAGATGAGATCTCCACAGTCGTAAAGGTCTAAGAGTCAAAGGTCCAAAAGTCCTCTACCGTAACGCCCTGGGCCTCCTTTTATACTCGAAGGGGTCACCAACAGTGGCATACAGTGCATACACGAGGTGTACAGAGCTACAGTGTTATCATACCTAACACTGATGGTGCAGGACAAGCGCATTTATTGCTTTGTCAGGCGGTCCTGGCCATCTACGGGACAGGATAGGAGCCGTTCCATCGGCACCGCTTAGCCTCCTCCATCCCTGGCATCTCGACACGTACCTAGGTGTGATGACACCTAGTCTATGCGCTGGCAGGATGGTGGGGCCTTGTCGGGTGCACCTCTTGCCGGGGCTCAGCAGCCATCCCGGCAAGATCTTGCCGGGGTCCCAGCCTTCGGTGTTCGGTCTGTTGACTTGAATGCTTTCTTGGCTGTTGTTGTATCTGTTCTTAGCTGCTCCCCGACAGGCCTCGCCACAGGTGTGGCTGCAATTGTCCGTGCACAAGTACGGGGTACTAAGAGGCCCATACGTTAGTACACTGACACTAGCCCTTTCTGAGACCGCAAAACATAAATGCGGAGCACCTCCAAAGTTCAAGCAGCTACTAAACATTGTAATTCATGGTAGAAAAGATCCAGTCATGATGCATCCAACATTAACTATACACAATGCATGAGGATGACAATAGTGCTCTCAGATCTGGCACTTATTTGAGAAGGTGATGACTCAACATGAAAATAAATAGATTGTCCCTTCGCGGAGGGAAGCAGGGATTTGCAGAGGTGCCACATCTCAAGGCTTAAATAAGAGATAAGTAATGTTTGGGAGGTACACCCTTCCTGTCAATGTTACGGCCAAGAGCTATCAATACCTTCCATGTTATGCAAATTAGCGGCGGTTCCCAAGTGGTAAAAGTAAAGGTTTACTCCCCATCCACCAACAAACACACTCCACGGCGAGCCAAATCCACGGGTACCGTCCATACCAACAACATTCCTGGGGGAGTTTTGTTTAATTATTTGCATTTCTTTTGATTTCGGGACTGGGAATCCCTATTACCACCCCTCTCGTGCAAGGACAAGTGAATAAACACTCATCATGAGAATAAACCGCTTAACATGGAAGATACTGACCACCCCCTGTCGCTCCGTGAGCGGTTCAGGCACACAAAATAGATGTTTATTTGAAATTTTAGAGGTGGCACATGCAAATTTACTTGGAACGGCAGGGTAATACCACATATAGGTAGATATGGTGGACTCATTTGGAATATCTTTGGTTTAAGGGTTTTTTGATGCACAAGCAGTATTCCCGCTTAGTACAGGAGAAGACTAGCAAATAGGTTGAGACGCAGCCATCTAGAGAGCGAAGATGGTCATAAACATGCATTATGAATAATAAACATTGAGTGCTATCATGAGTAGGATATGGACACCATGAACATAAATATCGTGAAGGCTATGTTGATTTTGATTCAACTACATGTGTGAACATGTGCCAAGTCAAGCCACTTGAAACATTCAGAGGAGGATACCATATCATCATATTACATCACGACCATTTTAATGCATGTTGAGATCCAAGATAAATCATTATCCACTCCTAGCTACTTAAGCATGGCATGGGCAACTATAATCTCTAATTGTCATTGCAAACATGTTCGATAATAATATGACGAATCATTGATACTAGGTTAATCATATTTACAAAAACAAAAACAAGTTGAGTTCATCAGATATCATCATTATTGCCTTTCACTTGCATGAGTGAATGATAAGAAAATAATAATAGTTCAAGAGTGTTGTGGACTAAGCTAGAATCTGCAAACATTTTATTCAAGAGGAGAAGACAAAGTAATATGGTATTTTTGTTAGATCAACAATAATGCATATGAGATCCACTCAACGTTTTCATCGTGGTCTTCTCCTTGGTACAACTCAATAAAAGAGAAAAGAATTTCAGAGAAACACACTAAAATATTTTTGGAGTTTTTAGTTTTCCTTGAAGAAAGCGAATATAAAAGAAGGGAAAACAAAAACAAGAAAAACTATTTACACCAGAGAACCCCCAACAAGCAAAAGAAGAAACGAGAAATCCTTTTGGGTTTTCTTTTAATACCACAAGTAACTAAACTAAAAAAGAAAAACCGGAAAGAAACAAGAAATATTTTTGGATTTTCTCAAAAAAATTCAAACACATAAGAAGAAAGCAAGAAAATAAATCTAGCATGGATAATACAATGAAAAAGTGTGAACACCGACAACTGGAATGAAATGTGTGAACATGAATGTAATGTCGATGGGAATACGTACTACCCCAAGCTTAGGATTTTGGCCTAGCTTGGTAATCACCATCCGTATCCCGGATAGTAGTCTAAGTGATAGCCGACCGAGGCTCTTGGTGCAGCCTCATCAACCCTTCTAGTAGCTTCAATCTCCGCATTGTACGTTGATACGTCTGCAACGTATCTATAATTTTTGATGATGGCATGCTATTATATTCTCTGTTTGGATGTTTTATATGCATTAATATGCTATTTTATATTATTTTGGGACTAACCTATTAATCTAGAGCCAAGTGCCAGTTTCTGTTTTTCCTTGTTTTTGAGTTTTGCACATATGGGATATTAAACGGAGTCCAAACAGAATAGAACCTTCGAAAGGAACTTTTTTGGAAGGAAACAAGTCGATCAAGCTTGGAGTGCACATCAGGGGAGGTGCCAGGGCGCCACAAGCCTGCTAGGCGCGCCCCCCTTGGCCCCGCCAAACAGGCTTGTCGCTCCCTGGCAGGTCTCCTAACCCTAATTCCTGGCCTATAAATACCCAAATATTCCCCCAACATCAAAAAAAGCCACGCAAATACTTTTTTGCCATTGGAAGCCTCTGTTCTCGAGAGATCCAATCTTGGGGCCTTCTCCAGTAATCTGCCGGAGGGGGAATCGATCATGGAGGGCATCTACATCAACTTCATTGCCCCTCCGATGGTGCGTGAGTAGTCCACCACAGATCTACAGGTCCATAGCTAGTAGCTATATGGCTTCTTCTCTCTCTCTTTGATCTTCAATACCATGTTCTTCATGATCTTCATGGAGATCTATTCGATGTAATCCTCTTTTGTGGTGTGTTTGTCAAGATCCGATGAATTGTGAGTTTATGTTCAGATTATCCATGATCTTATTTGAATCTCCTCTGAATCCTTATTTGCATGATTTCGTATCCTTGCAAGTCTCTTCGAGTTATTGGATTGATTTGGCCAACTAGATTGGTAATTCTTGCAATGGGAGAAGTGCTTGGTTTTGGGTTCAATCTTGCGGTGTCCTCACCCAGTGACATAGTAGGGGTAGTGAGGCACGTATTGTATTGCTGCCATCAAGGGTAACAAGATGAGGTTTTCATCATATTGCTTGAGTTTATCCCTCTACATCATGTCATCTTTCTTAATGCGTTACTTCGTTCTTCATGAACTTAATACTCTAGATGCAGGGAGGAGTCGGTCGATGTGTGGAGTAATAGTAGTAGATGCAGAATCGTTTCGGTCTACTTGAAATGGACATGATGCCTATATGCATGATCTTTGCCTTGGATAACTACATGATTATTTGCTTTTCTAGCAATTGCTTGACAGTAATTTGTTTACCCACCATGATATTTGCATTCAAGAGAGAAGCCTCTAGTGAAATCTATGGCCCCTGGGTCTACTTTCCATCATATAGTTTCAGATCTATAAATCAAAATACCAAAAATACCTTGCTGCAATTTATTTATCTTTTACTTTCCGCACTCATTTAGATCTATCTCTTTCAGATCAATCCTTGCAAATAACCGTGCATGGATTGACAACCCCTTTATAGTGTTGGGTGCAAGAGTTTGATTGTTTCTGTAGGTACATCCATTGGTGACTTGGTTGTTCCTCGTACTGGATTGATACCTTGGTTCTCAACAACTGAGGGAAATACTTATCTACTTTGCTGCATCACCCTTTCCTCTTCAAGGGAAAACCAACGCAAGCTCAAGAGGTAGCATACGTTCGGGCCTCGCTCTCAAGGACGTAGTATCTTCCCTTCCTATGATAATCAAAGAGAGCAGGAGCAGGCAATACGATGGGCATAATGGGACCGTTATCGAACCTGAGTTGTAAGCATCGTTATTGAGCGTGCCCTTAAGGAATCTATGGCGTTTCATGGCATCAAAGTCTAAGTACTAGTTAGGTAAGATAGGATCATTAGGCCATGGGGACACTCCCAACCTCGTAGCTAGACGAGAGGCATAAATGCACCATAGAAATTACTGTTAGCAGTGTTGAGATTCAATCTCCATGCAACAATTGCTCCTAAATTGTAGTTTTTAATTCCCGTTACAGCAGTGTGTATAAGACTCAAATCATGTGCACACAGTGTGCTGCAATATTGCTTGCTTACAATGCATTTGCCATTAAATAGTGCAAAGTACTGTATAGATGGGAAATGGATGCTTTTTATTCTACCTTGTGTCACTCCCCTATCTTCACCGTAGCATAGATTACTCAAAAACACCTCATACTCAGATTTAGGTGGTTCGTCTAACAAACCTCAATATGGAATTTTGCACGCTTCACAGAATACGTCTAAAGGCATGGTGAAAGCATTATTATAAAGGCTAAACGAAACTCTAGACTCACGAGGGAAATATTTAAATTTCTTAGTAAATGTCTCTGTGAGTTTGAGGTATTGGGCACACTTATCTTCGATGAAGGGAGAAAGATCGGCATTGTGAACATACCGCTCAAAGTCTTCTTTAAAACCTGCACTTTCCATGAATGTATCACACGACCAAAGGCACTATTTGGTTTCGGCGTCCTGCATCGAGCTTGCACTTGGTTCAACATAAGATTGTCGGGTCGGGCATTCACTTGAAGATGCCCCCGAGGATATTCTCCTCGAAGAACTCCTAAAGAATTGCATTTTTATTTGCGAAAAAATTCTGGAAAAAAATTGGACACAAACTTTTTTTGTCAATGAAACTTTAAAAGATTGATAGCAACTACTCATAAGGATGCATAGAGGCCACATCAAGCATTCGAACTACTTAGAACTCTAAGAATTCAACATGCAAGGTCATTTACGACAGAACCAAGAGTAGCTAATTATTTTGAAAATAAACCACTAAATAAAAAACTAATTGGAGCAATGAGGGAGTTACATACCAAGAAGAAATCCCCTAAAACAGTTTCGGAAATGGAGCTTGGAGCAAAGAGATAAAAATCAACGAGTTTGTGAGCAAGAATACGAGAGAGAGAGAGAGTTGTAATGATTTTTTTCAGGAGGTAGGAGATGACATGGGCTAAAAAATAAGTGAGGGGACCCACGTGGGAGCCACCACCCACCAGGGCATGCCTGGGGTTGCTAGCGCGCCCTGGTGTCTTGTGGGCACCAGGTGCACCCCCCTTTGGTGTTATTTGCACCAGAAATTCAGAAATATTCAAAAAACATCATTTGAAATTTTCAGGACATTCTGAGAACTTTTCTTTTTAGGTCATTTTTATCGCACAGAGAAATCAGAAAACAAGATAAACATGGAATTTTGTTTTATTTAACTAAGATAAAAAAGAAAACAAAAAGTGGATACAAAAAGTTGTGTCTACTAAATTCATCAACTTCATACCTTTAAAAAATGATCCATTAATAAGGTTGATCAAGTCTTATTAACAACCACTTTCAATTAGCATGAAACTGAATAACTTTCGTAAAACACTAAGTTACCTCAACGGGGATAGGCATATCCTCAACCATAATTATATCATATTTCTTTTTGATAGTAGGTAGAGGTAATTGAAAGCTTCCAATAATGAGTGTCAGAGATTTTTCAATAACATTCACACCATTAACTTGGAATTGTTTCTTTGGAAAGTGCACCGCATGCTCATTACCATTGATATGAAAAGTGACTTTGCTTTTATTGCAATCAATAACAGCCCCTATAGTATTCAAAAAGGCCTACCAATGATAATCGACATGTTGTCGTCCTCGGGCATCTCAAGAATAACAAAGTCTGTTAAGATAGTAACATTTACAAGAACAACGGGCACATCCTCAGAAATAACGATAGGTATAGGGAGTTGATTTGTCAGCCATTTGCAAAGATATTTCAGTAGGTGTGAGTTTATTCAAATCAAGTCTTTTATATAAAGAGAAAGGCATAACACTAACACCATCTCCCAAATCACACAAAGCAGCTTTGACATAATTTCTTTTAATGGAGCAAGGTATAGTTGGTATTCCAGGATCTCCAAGTTTTTTAGGCACTCCATCCTTAAAAGAATAATTAGAAAGCATGGTGGAGATTTCAACTTTAGGTATCTTTCTTTTATTAGTGATGATGTCTTTCATGTATTTAGCATAAGGAAGCATTTTTAAGATATCGGTTAAGCGGGTACGCCAAAAGACTGGCCTAATCATTTCATCAAAGCGTTCAAATTCATCATCATCTTTTTTCTTAGATGGTTTAGGTGGAAAAGGCATGGGTTTCTAAACCCATGGCTCTCTTTCTTTACCATGTTTTCTAGACACAAAGTCTTTTTATCATAACGTTTATTTTTTAGGTCGTGGGTTATCAAGATCAACAACAGGATCTATTTCTACATCATTATCTTGTTCTTTAGCATTACTTGGTTGGGTATCCTCATGAACATCACTATCATTATAATTATCACTAGGTGAATGTTCATTACCAGATTGAGTTTCAGCATCATAAATAGAGACATCATTATTATCATCAGGAGGTTTTTCTCTCTTAGGTCCACTAGAGGCATGCAAAGTCCTATCATTTTTCTTTTTCTTTTTCTTTTTAAAAGGACTAGGTGCATCAGCATTAATTATTTGAGTCTTGTTCAATTCTTTTAGGATGACCTTTAGGATAAAGAGGTTCTTGGGTCATTCTACCTCCTCTAGTCAGTACTCTAATAGCATGATCATTCATATTATTATTCATTTCATTAAGCAATTCTCTTTGAGATTTAGCAACTTGTTCTAACTACATTTGAACCATAGAGGCATGTTTTCCTACACCTCTAACATCATTACTTATTCTAAATAACAAGTCACTCAAGCGATCAATCATATAAGAATTATATTTCAATTGTTTCAGAACATTTACATTGAAGTGATCTTGTTTCATAATGTAGTTATCAAACTCATATAAGCATTGACTAGGATGTTTATTGTAAGGAATGTAACCTTCATCAAACTTTAATAAAGAATTTACCTCTACCACCTATGGAGGTGGTGGTGTGTCAAGACCATGCATTTCTTCAATAGGTGGTAAATTCTTAACATCCTTAGCTTTAATACCTTTTTCCTTCATACATTTCTTTGCCTCTTGCATATCTTTAGGACTAGGAAATAATATACCCCTCTTCTTCGGAGTGGGTTCAAGCGATGATTGAGGAAGAGTCCAATCATCATAATTTTTCAACATATTATTCAATAGTTTCTTAGCTTGTTCAATAGTTCGTTCATTGAAAACACAACCAACATAAGTATCTAGGAAGTCCCTAGAAGCATCGGTTAGTCCATTACAGAAGATATCAAGTATTTCATTTTCTTAAGAGGATGATCAGGGAAAGCATTAATAAATTGGAGAAGCCTCCCCAAGCTTGTGGGAGTCTCTCTTCTTCCATTTGCAGAAAGTTAAATATTTCTTGTAAAGCAGCTTGTTTCTTATGAGTAGGAAAATATTTTTTAGAGAAGTAGTAAATCATATCCTGGGGACTATGCACACAACTAGGAGCAAGAGTATTCTACCATATCTTAGCATCACCCTTCAATGAGAACGGAAATAATTTGAGAATATAATAGTAGCGAATTTTCTCATCATGAGCAAAAAGGGTGGCTATATCATTCAACTTAGTAAGATGTGCCACTACAGTTTCAGTTTCATAGCCATGGAAAGGATCAGATTCAACCAAAGTAATTAACTCTAGGTCGACAGAGAATTCATAATCCTTATCGGTAACAAAGATAGGTGAAGTAGCAAACTTAGGATCACATTTCATCTTAGCATTCAGAGTCTTTTCTTTATACTTGCATAGTAGTTTCTTAAGATCATTTCTATCCTTACAAGAAAGTATCTCTCTAGCTATTTATCCATCAAAAGCATAACCCTCAGGTATCTTAGGCATTTCAAATCTAGGAGAGCTAGGCCTAATAGGTGTTCCATAATTATTTGTTTCAAAGATCTCATTAGTTTCAGCAGTTTGAATGATTTCATTCTCTCTATCTCTAGCAATTTGTTCATCAAGAAATTCACCTACTGGCACATTATCATCAAGCATGGTACTAGCATCATCATAAGCATCATTCATAGCAGAATTAGCATCATCAATATCAAGATTAATAGCATGTGGTGGTGTTGCAAACTTACTCATAATCGAAGGTGAATCAAGTGCAGAGCTAGATGACAGTTCCTTACCTCTCCTCATTGTAGAGGAAAAAAATCTTGGTTTTAGTATCCTTCAGATTCTTCATAGTGATCAATTGATATAAATCCCAAGTGACTCAAAAAATATAGCTATGCTCCCCGGCAGCGGCGCCAAGAAAGGTCTTGCTAACCCACAAGTATAGGATATCGCAACAGTTTTCGAGGGTAAAGTATTCGACCCAAATATATAGATTCAACACAAGGGGAGCCAAAGAATATTTGAGAGTATTAGCAGTTGAGTTCTCAATTCAACCACACCTGGAGATAAATATCTGCAGCAAAGTGATCAGTAGCATAGTAATATGATAGTTTGATAGTAGTGGTAACAGTAACAATAGCGGTAACAATAGCAGTAGTAATTTTGTAGCGAGTGCAACAGTAATAACAACAGTAGTGACTTAGCAAGAACAATATATGAAAAGATTGTAGGCACTGGATCGGTGTATTTGCTGGATGATATTCATCATATAATAGTCATAACCTAGGGAAACATGGAACTAGCTTCAGTTCGTCAATGTAATGTATGCTTGTATTCCGTAGATAGTCATACATGCTTATGGAAAAGAACTTGCATGACATGTTTTTTCCTAACCTCCCATGGTAGCGGGGTCCATAAGGAAACTAAGGGATATTAAGGCCTCCTTTTAATAGAGAACCGGAACAAAGCATTAACACATGGTGAATACATGAACTCCTCAAACTACGGTCATCACCAGAAAGTATCCCGATTTCTGTCACCCCGGGGTTTATAGATCATAACACGTAATAGGTGCATATGGCTAGGCAAGATATAATTATGATAACATAAATGGTTCAGATCTGAAATCATGGCACTCAGGCCCTAGTGACAAGCATTAAGCATGGCAAAGTCATAGCAACATCAATCTTAGAACATAGTGGATACTAGGGATCATGCCCTAACAAAACTAACTCAATTACATGACTAATCTCATCCAACTCCTCACCAACCAACAAGACTATGAAGGAATTACTCACTCCCGATGGGGAGCATCATGGAATTGACGATGAAGGATGGTTGATAATGCTGAAAACCGAAGATTCCCCTCTCCGGAGCCCCAAACGGACTCCAGATTTGGCCTCCCGATGAAGAACAAGAGGTGGCGGCGGCTCCATATCATAAAACATGATGAAACTTCTCCGAAAATAGGAGTATTGCGCTGGAATTAGGGTCGAGGGGCCCACGAGGTGAGCACCACCCACCAGACCGTGCCTAGGGGGGCTGGCGCGCCCCGATGGGCGTTGCCCACCCTGGGCCCCTTCTCTGGTGGTTTTTGGCTTCAATATTCCTCAAATATTCTGAAACAATTATGTACAAATACTCTCCAAAAATTCTCGTTCCGTTCTGAGAACGTTTATTTCTGCACAAATACAACACCATGATAGTTCTGCTGAAAACAGCGTCAGTCCGGGTTAGTTTCATTCAAATCATGCAAATTAGAGTCCAAAACAAGGACAAAAATGTTAGGAAAAGTAGATACTATGGAGACGTATCAATAATATAATAGCATTAAGAGACATTGGAGACGTATCAGCACCCCAAGCTTATTTCATGCTCGTCCTCGGGTAGGTAAATGATAAAAAGTGACTTTTTGATCTGAAATGCTACCTAAAATGTCTTAATCATGTAATCATGTTTGTATGAATTTTGGGAAGCGATGATTTAATAGATATTAAAATGATAATATGCACGAGTGCTATAAACTAACCACCGACTTTCAAAATAAAGAACATTATTGCTACTCATTTAAACATGTAAGGATGGCGTAGCTAGGTCTTCGTAGCATAAAGTACAAATCATGAACACCCCCGTGCCAAACCAATAAATTGTATCATACTTCTTCTCACTTCAGCTTTTTATACTTCACTCAATAAATGAGCATGAATCTTGGACTTAGCATTTTGGATGGCAAATAGAGTGATGATTGGGACTTTATAAGACAAAAAATATAGAAAGTTTCATATCAACACAGCTGATAGCTAGGCAGTGGAGAGGCCTTATGATCGATGTAAGTGCGAGTAGTAGGTATTGCCATGCAATGAATGCACTAGAGATACAAGTGTATGAAAGCTCTTCTAATGCAACTAAGTGGGTGTGCATCTGCTTGCTCATGAAGATATCGAGCATTTGAGGAAGGTCGTCATCGGAATATACAATCCAAGTTATATAATGTAAAAAATCCCACTAGCATAATCATGAATTATATGAAAACTCTCTATATGAAGAACATGGTGCTACTTTGAAGTAGAAGTGTGGAAAAAGGATAGTAGTGTGGCCCTCTCTCTTTTTCTCTATTTTTTGATTTCTTATTTTCTTTTTCTTTTTGTTGGGCTTTTTTGGCCTCTTTTTTTATCATCACACATAGGGACACACCCTAATAATGCATCATACTTTTATTTCCTTACAACTCGATATATGAACAATATGATGACTACATATGAATGCCTCTGGCGGTGTATTGGGATGTGCAAGGATATAGTGTAACATGTATAACAATGACGAATGATGACTTTTCCACAAATATCATGTTATCTCTATATAATCATGCAAAGAAAAATGATAATGAATGCTCAAGTCATGTAATGAATAGTAACAATGAAAGTTGCATGGAAATATATATCGGAATGGCTATGGAAACGCCATAATAGGTAGGTTTGTTGGTTGTTTTGAGGAAAAATATAATGAGGCTTATGTGTTATAGAGTGTATCATATCACGGGGTTTGGATGCACCTGCGAAGTTTGCACGGAGTCTCGAGGTGAGAACGAGCAATGCACGGTACCGAAGAGGCTAGCAAAATATGGAAATGTTGAAGTGCTTATAGTCCATAAAATCACATTAGTCATAAATAAATCAAGTATTTATTGTGATAGTTTTATTAGCCCTTGAAGGAAAGTAATCCTGCATGTCTCGAGGAGGGAGGTTGGGAGGAGTTAACCATCGTGCAACCCCGATTTGGACAACATAAGGGATATAATTCAAGGATAAGTTACGCTCCAACTTTCTGGCCATGCCATGACCAACATTTTAATGAGTGGGACATCATAAATCTTAACGTCGATATTTTTACTAGACGAATATTATTTACTAGCAAGTCTTCATATTATAACCTCAATATCGTTGATCAACCATGACTTGTTCATTGATCTACATGCAAGTTTTTATTATACCACTCTTGTATACCTATTGTTTCTGGACCAAACATCTGCAAATTATCACCAACTATTCAACTCTCAAAATGGTATAAGTGAAGCATTAGAGTGCAAATTATTTCTACAAAATATAACTATCATTGTGCTATAAAGATATAAGTGAAGCACGTGTGCAAATTGCCTTAACTCAAAAGATATAAGTGTAGCATAATGAGCATTCTAATAAATTGTGATGAATGTGTGTCTCTAATAATAGGTGCAATTAGGAAACAATGATTGTGGAAACAAGCAAACAAATGAAACAAAAACACACGACGCTCCAAGAAAAACATATATCATGTGATGAATAAAAATATAGCTTCGAGTGATATTACTAGTAGATTGGAGATGAAATAGGGAATGCTTATGGGGCATCCCCAATCTTAGATGATTGGATATTCCTTTAATATTACCTTGGGATGCCTTGGGCATCCCCAATATTAGGGCCTTGCCGCTCCTTATTTTGTCATCCATCGTTATCTCGCCTAAACTTGAAAACTTTGATCACACAAAAATCAACAAAACTCCATGAGATCCGTTAGTATAATGAAATAATCATTATCTTAGGTACTGTTATAAATTTACTCACAGTTGTTATTGCATAATACCTACTATGCTCTATCATCTGTATGACTTATAGCCCCCGATACAATCAGTAGAAGCTTCAAAACAAGCACACTATGCAATCAAAACAGAATCCATCTAAAATAGAACATTACATAATGATTAATTTTTTAATTATAATTTTGTATCTCTTAAAATTCTAAAAAATTAGGGAAAATGCAAAAAATTACAGGCCAATAATGTGTACAAATTTTAGCCAATAATCATGCTCCAGCACAAAATGAAAATTCATATACTCGACTCAACTTTCTATTTCTACATAGGATCAAATCAACACATGTTCAAACTATACCAAAGGATTTACTTGGAATAAAATTAAAAGAAAATATACAAATATAATATTTATATTAGAAATAATCATGCCGACTCACAAAAATTACAAATGTTGGGTTGTCTCCCAACAAGCTCTTTCTTTATAGCCATTAAGATAGGCTCGAGATTTTAACGATGCTCACATAAAAGATATGAGTTGAACAACAAAGAGAGCATCATGAAACATGTAAAGACACATTTAAGTATAACCCTCTTACTATACATAGGCATTTTATAGGAAAACAAATTATCAAGACAAGAAATATCTTGTATATGCAAATAAGATGAATCAAACATTAAAATTTGAACATAAAGAAAGGTAGTTTAGTGACATGAAGATTTTTATAACCATATTTGCCTATCTCAAAAGAATTACATATATGGTAATAATCAAATTCAATAATACAACTATCATATAAAATATTCACTTCATGGTCCACATGCATGCAAGTTTTATAATCTTCCAAGATAGTGGGATTAACATCAACTAAAGTCATGACCTCTCCAAAAACAACTTTTATCAAAAAAATCATAAGTTTGAGATTTCTCCAAAGTAGTGGGGTTCTTTTTAAAAGTTAACGCTCTTCCAAACCCACATTCAATAATGTTGCAAATTTTATTATCGACAATAGGTTAATTCTAAGGCTCAAATAAATTTCCAAGAACAAAAGAAATATCATCACCCAAATCATGATCGTTAGCACAATTGACTTTCATTGAATTCATACTAAAATCATTGTGATCATGCTTTTCATTCAATAAACATAGCCCAATAGCATTTTATTTTATCACTTCTTCATTTTATTTTATCACTTCTTGATTACAACATGCAACAAGTTTCAAAGGATTAGGAGGTGGATGAGGATCCATATGTCTTTATTTATTTTGTATTTTGTGAGTCAACAATAAAGATAACATAACTAGGCAAGAAATAAAACAAGCAAATAAGGTGTGTGTGTGTAGGTACTTACATTGTTTGGTCAAGCCCCCCTGAAAGCACAACTTCTCCCTTTGTGGTTTTGGTAATTAATAACAACATATATTTCATTGGACTAATGATTCCACCAAGTATATTTCAGGAAAAGTTCAATGAGTGGATTGACAAAAGGATTGTGAGGAGATCCCCTAGAGGCAAGGAAAATCTATTGGCAACAAGATTCAAGACTCTACATTTTGCATTTTGTGAGAAATCACTTTTGACTCCATAGGAAAGGCAATACTATTAAAAAGCAATGAGGTATCTATGATGATATGGTTGCGCGAGTGCTTAGAGTTAGAAACCAAAAATACACATGAATTTCTCCCACAAAATTCTTTGTCTAAACCGTACCACTCAAAAATCGGTGCCACCAACTTTTCCAAATTGGCCCTACCGAGTTTTACCCTAGACATATCCTAAGCCAAACCCTAAGGTCTCGATGACACCAACTTTACTTTCGATGAAACCGAAATGTGTGACCAACTTTTGGGTAACCCATTTATAAGAATCAAAATTTCTAAGTTTTGGAAATCGGTCTCACCAATATTTGGAAGCTACATAGGTCAGCCAATACGGTCACACCGAGATTTATATATCGTCTCACCGAAATGCCAAAAGTTGCCACATTTTGCACTAGTCAGTGCAACCGAATTTTTACTTCAGTTCCACCGAGTTGGGCAAGAATGTTGTAATGGATGTATTTTTGGAGATGCCTATATATACCCCTCCACCTACCTCTCACTCGTAGAGGAAGCACTCAGAACAGACCAACACTTGCCCCATCCACTTTTCTGAGAGAGATCCACCTACTCATGTGCTGAGATCAAGATCTTCCACTCCAACCATATGAATCTTGATTTCTAGCCTTCCCAAGTTGCTTTCCACCCAATCAACCTCTTCTACCAAGCCAATCTGTGAGAGAGTGATTGTGTGTTGAGGAGACTATCTTTTGAAGCAGAAGAGCAAGGAGTTCATCATTGTTACCACACCTATTACCTTTTGGAGAGTGATGTCTCCTAGATTGGTTAGGTGTCACTTGGGAGCCTTCGCCTTCATGTGTGGAGTTGAAAAAAGAAGTTTGTAAGGGCAAGGAGATCGCCTACTTCGTGAAGATCTACCCCGAGTGAAGTAGTCCTTCGTGGACATAAGTTATGATGGAATAGACAAGGTTGCTACCTTGTGGACCCTTATGGGTGGATCCCTCCATGGACTCCCGACTGCTACCCTCCATGGGTTGAAGTCTCCATCAACATGGACGTACTATAGCACCACCTATCGGAACCACGGGAAAAAGTCTTCGTGTCTACAATTGTGTTTGATCCTCCTATCCCTTCCCTCTACTTTCATGGGCATGTCTTTACTTTCCGCTGCTACACTCTTAGACTTGCATGTGTAGGGTGTGCTTGACTTGTTACAATTGCTAAAACTTGCCAACATCTAAAACTGGGAAAAGGCTTGATTTTACTTTGGTCAAGTAGTCTAATCACCCCCTCTAGACATACTTTGGATCCTACAAGTGGTATCAGAACTTTGGTCTCCATTGCATTGGTTTCATGACCTAGGAGAGTATGGAATCTAGTGAGGGAAATTATCATCGTAGAGGTCCATATTTTGATGGTACAAACTTTGCTAGTTGGAAGCACAAAATGAAAATGCATATTCTTGGTCATAACCCTGCAGTATGGGCCGTTGTTCATGTTGGATTGTGAGGTGAATTCTTTAGTGATGGAAAGGAACCAGATCATGAAGCGATTGCGGAAGAATTTAATATGTTGCAATACAATGCTCAAGCATGCGACATTCTATTCAACTGCCTATGCCCCAAAGAGTTCAACAAGATAAGTCATCTTGAGAATGCAAAGAAATTTTGGGATACTTTGGTAGATATGCACGAAGGTACCGAATCCATGAGGGAATCTAAGTTGGATGTGCTACAAAGTCAACTTGAGAAGTTCAAGATGAAGGATGGTGAAGGAGTCGCGGAAATGTACTCTAGGCTTGCTCTCATCACAAATGAGATTGCTGGCTTAGGAAGTGAAGAGATGACCGACAAATTCATCATCAAGAAGATCCGTAGTGACCTGGATGGAAAGTACGACACCGTGTGCACATTGATCCAAATGATGCCAAACTACAAAGATCTCAAGCCTATGGAAGTCATTGGAATGATTGTTGCCCATGAAATGTTACTCAAAGACAAAGAAGAGCTTCACACCAAGTCAAGCGGTGCATACAAAGCTAAAAGTGATACTCCCGCTACTTCAAGTGACAACCTTGCTACCAATGAATAGATAAGCCTCATGGTCAAGAAGTTCAACAAATTCTACAAAAGTAGAGGCAAAGAGAGAAGCTGCAACTCAAGATATGAAGAGAAGCGTTCCTCTAGTCATGACCAGAATTGTTACAATTGTGGAAGGACCGGACACTACTCCAATAAATGCACGCCCCCTCCCACAAAAGAGAAGAGTCTCCTAGAATAAGAAGCTCAAGAGACGAGTCACCTCGTAGAGAAAGAAGGAGTAGAGATAATTGCTATGAACGAGACCCTTATGGATAAGCAAGGGCTCGGAGAAGAATGACAAGCACACCAAGAACTACACGAGAGAAGACATCAAGCTCATGTTGGTGAATGGGTTTCTAGCTCCAATTCCGACAACCAATCCGATATAAACTACCACTCCAACTCCGACTATAGTCAAGATGAAGGTGTTGCCATATTAGCACTTGTATCCTCCAATTCCTATGACATATTCGACTCACCAAATGAAGGAAGTGGAAGTTGCTTCATGCATAAAGTCCCCAAGGTATGACAACCCGAATACATTGACTTTAATAGTGATGAGGACGACTTCCTAGGAGATGACGACTTGATCTTTGATAAAACTAGTGATGTTAGTCAAAATGAACTTGATAATAATCATGTTAGTCAAGATAAATCATCGGATAATGATAAGAAGGAGATTGAGTGTCTAACTAAAGAACTAAATAGATCATAGAGAGCTTCTAAGAACATAGATAGCTTCTACTCTTAGAAGCTATGCTTCGAGAAGCTAAATTTAGCTCATGAATCTACTCAAGATCATAGAGAGCTTCTAAGAACTAATGAGAAGCTACACTTCGAGAAGCTAAATTTAGAGCAAGAAAAAAGTTTATGAAATCTATCAATGACGATCTTCGAAACAAGAGTTCTTATCTTGCCAAATGACTACTCTTGTCTACATTTGTTCCACAAGTCAAACCTAATCAAACTAGTAACAAATGCAAGAAAGGTTCTTCATCTAGTACCAACAACACTAATGCTAAATCCAATGATGTTGTTTCTGGTAGTTCTATTGATTCCACTAATGATTCTCTTAGCCAAGTTACACCTGAGCAAGAAAACGATTTATTGAAAGGAATTATAGAAAAAAGTTTCTACGAGAGCCTTGCCGGAAGTAAGAAATTTGAGGAGATTGTACGCAAGCAAGGATGGCACCGGAAGAACCAAGGCATTGGATACTTCAACGCCAATGGGGTTGAATGGGAAGATGGTCAATACCCCATGATGAAGTTTGTTCCTCAAAGGGAGAAGTATGATCCTACTCTCCCCAAGGGAAAGAAAGACCAAGGTGACCTTCCACCACAAGACCATAAGCTCAAGAGGAAGGACAAGCTTCAAGAGGAGATTGCCACATTCAAAGATGAATCCCAAGCCATGGTTAAGTGGGTTCCCAAAGCTACTACAAGATCTACTTCAACAAGTGCTACTTCAACTCCAAGAATCCCCATCAAGTTGATGTGGGTCCCAAAGCATAAGAACTAGAGAAGTTCTTGAGGGGTGACTCCGCCAACAAAATTCACTCACATTCATGATTGGCAAGAACTAATGCAATTGACTCCAACCTTATGCAATAGTTCAAGGAGTCACGTATTCTCTCTCGTAGGTAAGCAAGGGACAAGGTAATTAAAGAATCAATGGACATCATCTAAATGTGTTTCACTCCATGTACATAGATATCCTTTTATTTGTTCCTTGTGTGGGACTAACCCATGTAGGTGAGAAGAGTAAGAAACAACAAGGATGACTCTCAACTCAAGATGATCTTCATAAACTATGAGTATCCACTACTACAACACCTACATGAAGTCTTCAATGACAAAATACAAGGTTAGTTTGTCCCTCTTAGGGGGTATGTCACATCAAGGGGGAGCTTTACTCTAAGACTTGAGTCAAAGCATCTCTCAAGATGTGAACACATTAGAATCTTTATGTAAAAGTGGCAACCCCACTTGTACTTAAACGATGAGTATGACCTATGATCAAGTGTTCTTACTTGGAACCTAAGTCAATATACTCATATATAGATGACTCTATCATCGCCAAAATGATTGGTAGATACTAGAGTGGTTTTGCATGTTTGCCATATTTCATTTGACATCTTAATGTGTGAGCATGTTCGTATGCATATTTGTACTCATTCAAGGATATCCAATTGTTGTTATTTGGATTTCATTTTTTCTTTGGCCAATTGGATATACAAGAATGCCTAAGTACCTCCCTCTAGCTATCTATGCTTTCTCGTCTCAAATTCTATTCATGCTTCATCATAAAATTTGAGCAAGCACTTTTCGGACCCTCTGTGTGAGGAGCACTTGGAGTTCCATTTCGACAAGAGCTAACTTCCAAAACCTCCCATGTGCCACTCGGTGTAACCAACTCCAAAAACTCGGTTTCACCGAACCACTAGGGTTGATCTAGTTTTTGAACCTCGGTACCACCAAAACTAAAATCTTGGCCTCACCGAGTTTCTCTGTCTTCTGGTAGTTAAGAGACTCGGTAGCACCAAAATTTTGGCATCGGTGCTACCAATAGCAGAAGGATATATATATATATATATATATATATAGAAGGAAAGATCTGCTAAGAAAAGTTCTGAAGAGGTCACTTCATCCAGGAGGCCTGTAAGGAAGGAATATGCCAGCACAGATGACATGAGAGCTCTTGAGTATACTAAAGGGGGAGAAAAATGTCTAGTAGCTCCTACCTCATACAAGCAAACCAAGTCCATGGCTAAGAATCCTTCTCAGAAGAAGAGAGAGAGGAAGAGAATTGTTCATGGAGTTGGCAGGCCAACTTCAATGTATGAAGACCCAGCTGAGCATGAGGAAGTGGAAGAGGAAGAACCAGCTGCAAACCCTTCTCCTTCCAAGAAGAAGAAGCTTTTGGATAATACTATGCCTAGCAAGCCACCTTCCAAGGCTAAGCCAACTGATCCCAAGAAGCCAGCTTCCCCCAAGCCCAAGAAGACTACAAAAGACATTCCTCTAGCTGGGAAGAACAAGGGTTCTACCTTCATGGAACAAGAAGAATATGTTATTGTTTTGAGGAAGCTGAGACCTCACTTGCCAGAGCATAATGATGATCATCCAGTGGCAGTAGACATGAAGAAGAGGAAGGATCAAGGGATCAGGAAATGGAGAGTAGCTAATCCATATGCTATCAAGAGAAGGACTGTTGTTGATGCTCGCTTTCACACCAAAGAGCAGCAAGATTTTTATGAGACCGCCTTATTAGACAAGAGGCCGACTGTCAGCGACATGAGATATGTTGATTGTAAGTTCATCAAGGAGAATGAAGATTACTTCCCTCATGTGCTAGAGAATTTGAAGGCCATTTGACATTGATGATTTTGTTGGCAAAGAGTTTACTACATGGAACAATGAGATGATCATGTAGTTCTATTACACGGCTCATTTTTATCCTCATCGAAAGATTGTTTGGATGGCTGAAGGCACCAGGTACGAGTCTATTGTTGATGAATGGGCTACCATCTTAGGATCCCCGGAGATTAAGAAAGGAGATCTTGATGTGTATACTGAGTCCAAGATGAACTACACCTCCATGTACAATATGCATAATCCTATCCCCATTGCATATGTGAAGACAAACAAGCTTGGCTCTGTCTACTTCTTGCAAGTAGGATTACCCACCACCAACACTATTATGAGGTACACCTTGATGCCTAAATCAGGTGATGACAAGATGATCAGGGGGTACTCCATCAACATGCTACACCATGTAGACACCCACACCAGGTTTAGGGTGATGGATTTGATTGTTGATTGTCAACAATCAAGAGGACTACTGCTAACCAAAAGAGATCTCGTGGATATGCTCCATACATCCAGATGCTCATCAATTCCAAAGTTGGAAAGAGCCTCCATCTGATTGATCATCCACACCTACCACTCCTGGCAGATTTCGAGGACAACATTGTGGTGATGGATCCTACTCATCCCACTTCATCTACAACACAGGAAGATGCCTAGGCATAGGTAGCTAGAGCCACTAGTGCTCAAGTTCCAAGAAACAAAGAGTGATCAAATGTCCTATATTATCAACACCATCCAAGGGATAGAGAAGAATGTGTCTAAGATCCTCAAGAACTAGAAGAGTCTTGAGAGGATAGTGGAAACAAAAATTCATGCTCTAGATAACAAGGTGACTGAGCTGACCAAAACAATCAATGAATTGAAGAAAGAAGTGGATGCAGTGCCGAGCCCACACTCTAGTGATGATGATGGTAGTCCTCCGCTCCAGCCTCACACTCAGTTTAGGACACAAGCCAGATTGTCTGTCATGCTAGCTCCAGAGTTGAGACCATCTTCATCAGCACCTGCATGAGCTCCATCAGCTCTCTCAGCACCTTCAACATCTAATCCACCACCTCAAAGGACATCAGCTGAAGCACTCGCAGACGCTATTATTTTGACTCCTTCAATGACTATAAGAGGATATAGAGCCGAGAGTGTTGCTTAGCTCTATACCTTTAAACTTTTTGGTAACTTGTTGCCAAAGGGGAGAAGTTTATAGATCATAGGGCTTCGAGAGAGAGAGAGAGAGTGAGAGTGTTTTGTCATTTGGGTGCTCTCTTCATTTAAAAAATTTTTGGTTTATCGTTTGGTTGTTCTTAAACTCCATTGTGTTTGATCATACACTTTGCTTGACGATGCTACTATTTCCTATCCATCTGATGTTTATATGATGATCATTCACACTTGTTTGGTGTTATGTGCATTGTAATCCATTCATACCATTTATGCACACCACCAAGTTGTATGTGACATGGAAGAGTTACCCATGATCCTAATCGATTGTGCATTTGCATTCAAACACAAATTTTAATTAATGCACAAACTTAGGGGGAGCTCTTGCTTATCACATACCTCTCAAAGCGATGATGATATTCATTGTTTTATCCCTATCGAAGCTTTGATCTATATGTTGTCATCAATTACCAAAAAGGGGAGATTGAAAGCACAACTTCTCCCTAGGTGGTTTTGGTAATTAATAACAACATATATTTCATTGGACTAATGATTCCACCAAGTATATTAAGGAAAAGTTCAATGAATGGATTGGTAAAAGGATTGTGAGGAGACCCCCTAGATGCAAGGAACATCTATTGACAACAATAATCAAGACTCTACATTTTGCATTATGTGAGAAATCACTTTCGAGTCCATAGGAAAGTCAATACTATTAAAAGGGGATGATGTATCTATGATGATCTGGTTGCTCAAGTGCTTAGAATTAGCCTCCAAAGATACACATGAATTTCTCCCATGGAATTCTCTGTCTAAACCCTACCACTCAAAAATTGGTGCCACCAACTTTTCCAAATCGGCCCTACCAAGTTTTACCCTAGATAGATCCTAATCCAAACCCTAAGGTCTCGGTGACACCAACTTTACTTTCGGTGAAACCAAAATTACTGACCAACTTTCGGGTAACCCATTTCCAAGAATCAGAATTTTTGAGTTTTGGGAATCGATCTCACCAAGATTTGGAAACTGCCTAGGACAGCCAATTTGGTCACACCAAGATTTATATATCGGTCTCACCGGAACGCCAAAAGTTCTCACATTTTGCACTAGTTGGTGCAACCGAGTTTTTACTTCGGTTCCATCGAGTTGGGCAATAATGTTGTAACGGTTGGATTTTTGGAGATGCCTATATATACCCCTCCACCTACCTCTCACTCGTAGAGGAAGCACTCAGAACAGATCAACACTTGCCTCATCCATTTTTCTGAGAGAGAGAGTGATGTGGCTTGAGACTGCACCGGTATTTCCGCAAAGAGGAAGGTATGATGCAACACAACGACGGTAAGTATTTCCCTTAGTTATGAAACCAAGGTATCAATCCGTAGAGGAATATCATGCACTGACGTGGCTTGAGACTGCGTCGGTATTTCCCCAAAGAGGAAGGGATGATGCAACACAACGACGGTAAGTATTTCCCTTAGTTATGAAACCAAGGTATCAATCCGTAGAGGAAGACCACACACCCACGTAAACATCATCTGCACACAAACAACAAATACTTGCAACCCGACGCGAAAGTGAGGTTGTCACACTCTCTACGATAATAAGATAGATTAGGTAATAATAGGTAGGAGAGATATATCTCTCAAGAACACACAATAAAATAGGTAAACAAAAACTGTAGCAAGGTAATTTTGGGTTTTTGCTTTTGTAGATCTGAAAACAAAGATTGCAAAAACATAGATCGGGAAGCAATATGATGGAAATTAGACCTGGGGGCCGTAGGGTTCACTAATGGCTTCTCTCATGAGTATAGCGCATGGTGGATGAACAAATTACTGTTTGGAAATTGATAGAAAATCAAATAATCATGACGATATCCAAGGCAATGATCATTATATAGGTATCACGTCCAAGATAAGTAGACCGACTCTTGCCTGCATCTACCACTATTACTCCACACATCGACCTCTATGCAACATGCATCTAGTGTATTAAATTCATGGAAAAACGAAGTAATGCAGTTAGAACGATGACATGATGTAGACAAGATCTATTCATGTAGGAATAGACCCCATCTTGTTATCCTTAATGGAAACGATACATGCGTGTTTTGTTGCCCCTTCTATCAGTGGGCAAGAACATCGCAAGATCAAACCCATCACAAAGCACCTCTTCCCATGGCAAGAAAAATCGATCTAGTTGGCCTAACTAAACCAAAGACTCGAAGAAGAAATATGAGGCTATAAGCAGTCATGCATATAAGAGATCAAAGAAGACTCAAAATAATATTCATGGATAGAAACTGATCATGAACTCAAAATTCATCGGATCCCAACAAACATGCCGCAAAAGTTTACATCAAATAGATCTCCAAGAGACCATTGTATTGAGAATCATAAGAGAGAGAGAGGAAGCCATCTAGCTACTGCATATGGACTCATAAGTCTATGGTGGGATACTCACGCATCATCGAAGAGGCACCTATGATGAAGATGAACCCCTCCGTGATGGTGTCTAGATTGGATCTTGAGGTTCTGGAACTTGTGGCGACTGGAATTGTGTTTCGTCGACTCCCCTAGGGTTTTCAAATTTTCTGGGAATTTATAGGCACGATAATCGATTGAGGGGGTGCCAGAGTGGCCCAGCACCCCCAGGCCGCGCTAGGGGTCCTCTGGCGCGCCCATGTGGGTGCTGTCCACCCTGGGCCTCCTCTTCTAATGTTCTTTGGCCCATATGGTTTCTTATGGTCCATAAAAAATCCACAAAAATCCCCCGTAGTGTTTCATTTTTATTTGGTACTGATTTTCTGCGAAGTAAAAAACAAGAAAAAACAGCATCTTGCACTTTGGCACTATGTCAATAGGTTAGTCCCAAAAAATGATATAAAGTGATAATAAAATGATGGTAAAACATTCAAGAATGGTAATATAACAGCATGGAACAAGCAAAAATTATATATACATTGGAGACGTCTTAGCATCCCCAAGCTTAATTCCTACTCGTCCTCGAGTAGGTAAATGATAAAAACAGAATTTTTGATGTGGAATGGTGCCTAACATGTTCATCACATTCTTTTCTTTATAGCATGGACATTTAGACTTTTCATATGGTTCAAAGCAATAGTCTAGTATTGAGATGAAAACTTTAATACTCAAGCATATCAACAAGCAACCATGTCTTTCAAAATATCAACACTAAAGCAAGTTGTCCCTAGCCCATCATGCTCAATCATTGATCCATTCACAATACACACTCAAATATTAGCTACACCTAATGCTCAAGTATGATCATAGTGCCCCCTAGTTGGTGCTTTATAAGAGAAGATGGAGACTCAAATTTGAAAAATAAAAATTGCATAAAGTAAATAGATAGGTCCTTCGCAGAGGGAAGTAGGGATTTGTAGAGGTGCCAGAGCTCAAGTGTTTAAATTGAGAGGGAAAAATATTTTGAGTGGCATGCCTTCCCTGTCAATGAAAACAAATAAGAGATTTCAATATCTTTCCACACTGGATGCATAATAGGTGGTTCCCAAACATAAAATAAAGTTTATTCCATTTTCCACCAAAATTTCACTTTCCATGGCGGGCCGTATCCACGGTTGCCTTCCATACCAACACTTTCCAAGGAATTTATTATTTGACAACATAAATAAATATTTTTTCTTTTTCATTTTGGGACTGGGAATCCCTATTACCGCCATACTCTCGTGCAATGACAAGTGAATAAACACACATCTTGATAATAAGACATCTAGCATGAAAAAATATCGGTCACCCCCTACCATTTCATGAGCGGTACGAGTACACAAAAAGGAAAATTTAATTTGAAAGTTTAGAGATGGCACATAAAAATTTGCTTGGAACGTCATGGAAATACCATATATAGGTAGGTATGGTGGACTCATATAGCATGAGGTTGAGAAGCATCCAACTAAGAAACGAAAAATCACATAAGCGAGCATTAAGCATAACTAACACTGAATAATGCACCATGATTAGGATGTAATTTCGTAGCACAACTATTGACTTTAGTGCTTGCATAGGGAATCACAAATCTTAACACCAATATTCTTACTAAGCATAATTACTCATCAAAATAATTCACATATCACTATTGTCATGTCTCAAAACTATTACAAAGAATCAAGTTTAATTTGTCCAATGATATTCATGAAAGTTTTTATTATATCCCTCTTGAATATCTATCACTTTGTGACTAGTTTCATATATTTCCATTGCTTTTTGATAAGCTCACATGGATATAAGTGAAGAACATGAGCATATAAGTTTCATCTCTCAAAATAATACGAGTGAAGCATGAGAGGATTTCTTCAAAATTTACTAACTCTCAAATTAATCTAAGTGAAGCATGAGAGTATTTCTAAAAAAGTTTCCAAGCACACCGTGCTCAAAAAGATATAAGTGAAGCATTAGAGCAATTCCTATGCTCAAATATATTTAAGAGAAGTGCATAGAGAAATTCTAACAAATGATAGCATAATTTTGGCTCTCTCAAATAAGTGTGTCCAGCAAGGATACAAAGGAAAAACTAATAAACAAAGAAAGCATAGATAAAATATGCTCCAAGCAAAATACATGATATCACACAAATAAAAAATATAGGTCCAAGTAAAATACCGATGGTCGTTAGAAGAAAGAGGGGATGCCACTCGGGGGCATCCCCAAGCTTAGTTGCTTGTTTCTCCTTGGATATATCTTGGGGATGCGGTAGCATCCCCAAGATTAGGCTTTTGCTACTCCTTATTCCTTCATCCATCATGATCTCACCCAAAACTTGAAAACTGGTAGATGAGATTGCTTCCTCCCCGACAACGACGCCAGCAATTCCTTTGACGTGGCTTGAGACTGCGTCGGTATTTCCCCAAAGAGGAAGGGATGATGCAAAACAACGACGGTAAGTATTTCCCTTAGTTATGAAACCAATATATCAATTCGTAGAGGAAGATCATGCACCCACATAAACAACACTTGCACACAAACAACAAATACTTGCAACCCGACGCGAAAGAGAGGTTGTCACGCTCTCTACGGTAATAAGATAGATTATATAATGATAGATTGGAGAGATAGATCTCTCAAGAACACAAAATAAAATAGTAAAAAAAGTGCAGCAAGGTATTTTTGGTTTTTTGATTTTGTAGATCTGAAACAAAGATTGCAAAAACGTAGATCGGAAAGTCATATGATGGAAAAGTAGACCCGGGGGTCGTAGGGTTCATTAGTGGCTTCTCTCATGAGTGTACCGCATGGTGGGTGAACAAATTACTGTTGGGCAATTGATAGAAAATCGAATAATCATGACGATATCCAAGGCAATGATCATTATATAGGTATTACGTCTAAGATAAGTAGACCGACTCTTGCCTACATCTACCACTATTACTCCACACATCGACCGCTATCCAGCATTCGTAATGCAATAAGAATGATGACATGATGTAGACAAGATCTATTCATGTAGGAATATACCCCATCTTGTTATCCTTAATGGCAACGATACATGCGTGTCTTGCTGCCCTTTCTGTCATTGGGAAAGAACACCGCAAGATCGAACCCATCATAAAGCACCATTTCCCATGGCAAGAAAAATCGATCTAGTTGGCCTAACTAAACCGAAGATTCGAAGAAGAAATACGAGGCTATAAGCAGTCATGCATATAAGAGATCAAAGAAGACTCGAATAATATTCGTGGATAGAAACTCATCATGAACTCAAAATTCTTCGGATCCCAACAAACACATCGCAAAAGTTTACATCAAATAGATCTCCAAGAGACCATTGCATTGAGAATCATAAGAGAGAGAGAGGAAGCCATCTAGCTACCGCCTACGGACCCATAGGTCTATGGTGGACTACTCACGCATCATCGGAGAGGCACCTATGATGAAGATGAACCTATCCATGATGGTGTCTAGATTGGATCTCGAGGTTCTAGAAGTTGCGGTGACTAGAATTGTGTTTCGTCGACTCCCCTAGGGTTTTTGGATTTTTTGGGAATTTATAGGCACGATAGAAGGTTGAGGGGGTGCCAGAGTGGCCCAGCATCCCCCAGGCCCCGCAAGGGGGCCTCTGGCGTGCCCATGTGGGTGTTGGCCACCCTGGGCCTCCTCTTTTGATGTTCTTTGGCCCATATGGTTTCTTCTGGTCCATAAAAAATCCACAAAAATCCCCGCAACATTTCATCTCCATTTGGTACTGATTTTCTGGGAAGTAAAAAACAAGCAAAAAACAACAACATGCATTTTCGCACTATGCTAATAGGTTAGTCCCAAAAAATGATATAAAGTGATAATAAAATGATGGTAAAACATTCAAGAATGATAATATAACAACATGGAACAAGCAAAAATTATAGATACGTTGGAGACGTATCACGCACCCACGTAAACAACACCTACGTAGAAACAACAAATACTTGCAACTGACACGAAAGAGAGGTTGCCACGCTCTATACGGTGATAAGATAGATTAGGTAATGATAGTTAGGAGAGATAGATCTCTCAAGAACACAAAATAAAATAGGTAAACAAAAAGTGCAGCAAGGTATTTTTGTTTTTTTGTAGATCTGAAAAACAAAGATTGCAAAAACGTAGATCGGAAAGCAATATGATGGAAAAGTAGACCCGGGGGCCGTAGGGTTCACTAGTGGCTTATCTCATGAGTATAGTGCATGGTGGGTGACCAAATTACTTGTAACACCCTGGTTTTCGCTCCCTATTTGTTTTCCTTTACGGGATTTGACTCCCGTCTTTTTTCTCGGTGTTATCGAATTTCTTTAGCTCTTGGGTATATGAATATGGTCATTTAGCCTTGCCTTCCCTATCCAACCAGAGATTCTCTCCAGACTAACCTTGCCACCCAAGATCCATCTCAGGACTTTGTCATCAGAACCCTACCTTCCGAGTTGCCGGAAGGGAAATCTTGATCCTTCCAGTTGCAAACGAACCCCAATTTCCTTTGATCTGTTGCCTCCCAAGCTTTTCCCAAAGATCATCCTTCATCTATAAACCTTGGATATGCAAAAATATTGCCAAGTCATTTGCAATATTTTTCATTTTTAATTAATTCCTTTTTCTGCCAGTTAAAGGAATTAAATCCAGGAAAATATCTATCCTTCTCCATAGTTCATGAAAACCTGTGGAGATATTCTTTGTGATCATATTGAGCTCCCATAAAAATATTGGCCATAATTTAATAAGGGAAATTGCCTTTTCCTATTTAATGCCAATATTGCATTTTGGGCACTTTCTAAAGGAACTACCATTTTGGTAGCCAAGAAAAATCCCAAATAAGTTGTGGACATTCTACTATCCATGTATTTGCCATTTCCATCAAGAACCTAAGTTCCATAGTTCAAATTTTGAGCACAACATCAATTTGCAAATTCTGTCCAGTTGGGCAAGTTGCAAAGGAAGTGCTCTATTCCTTTACCTATTTGAGCTGAAATTTTTCATGGTGGTTAACATTTCTAAATAACTCATGGAAACCAAAAACCAACTCAATCCATCCAACCATTCTTCCATAACAGTTTTCCTAAGTTTCTGTTCATTTGGAAACTTTGTGAAGCAAGTACCATTTTGGTATTTCTAAATGACATAAAACTTTTGTAGAGCCTTGGTATCATCAAATCATTGGTCTTCATCAATTTCCAGCTGTTTCCATCTAGCCAATCTTTCCCAGCAGCCTCTTTTCCATTTCTGACCAGTTTGTAAGTTTGCAAAGGAGATGCTATCTAGAGCAATCCATTGGTGCTGAATTTTGGTAAGAATGGTGACCCTAGCGAGTGATCACTCTTTGCCAAAGATCAGGCCAAGGTGAGCACTGTGGTGGCCACACCACATGTCAAACATTTGCCGGTCAGAACCCTTGTGAGCTCTCATGTGTCATCTCTTGCCCCCACTCCCATCTAAAACCTCTCAAGTCATGTCTTTGATCTCTGTTGCACCTTCTTGACATGTCCTCGAGTCAAATAGGTGCTCTGGACGCATGGTGCTAGTGGTGACCACACAGTGAGTGCGTCCAAGCGGCGCTCTGCGCCTTTGTCACCTCGGCTAGCTAGCCTCCGGTAGGCCTTCACTCATCCAAGCATGTATAGTCGCTTCGTGACGGGCACATGCCCACTCTCTAGCAGACTCCCCCCCTCTTATTCTTCCCCACGCCACGACAACTCCAACAAACTATTCCGCCCATGACGTTGATGTCATTTTCTCCTCTGTCCTCATCTCCCTCGAGCTCTCTCGAGCGCCCTTGAGCTCTCTCTCTTCTCTACGAAACTTCCCGACACCGCTACCGGCCAGCCACGTCTCCCTGCGAGCTCCAGTGCATGGCTAAGGCTGCCATGGCTGCCATGCCTATCCGCTCCGGCCGGCCGGTTATAAAAGCCGCATCCCCGAGCTTCCCCTGGCACCTCTGAGCCTCTCAAGCTCCTCTCCTCCACCCCAGTGACCTCCCCGACCTCTTCCCAGAGCTCGAGCCGTCCTCCTCCCCTCAATTGCCCGTCATGGCCGCCGCCCTCCTCTGCTAAATTCTCCTAGTGCGAGCCTCCTCCCTCCCTCCTGATGACACCATAGCTCTACCCTCTCCACCACGAGCCTCCGCAATCCCTCGCCCTATCCTCTGGTGGTCGGTAGCCTCCGCACCCTTCGACACCTGAGCTACCGTCCGCCATGGCCGGAGGCGCCCGTGCTCTGGTCCTTCCCGAGCTCTGCCACCTACGAGGATGGATGCAGCCCGTCACGCTGGTCATCCTGGCAGGCTGAGTGCCACCAGAGGTGGCCCGTGTCGCCGGTGGTCACCGTCGGGGCCGCCTCTGCCTCGGCCTGGCGGGAGGCAACATGGGGAAGATGACCCCGAGCCCCTGCCCGTGGGCCTAGCGCGGCAATGACACAGTGAGGTCAACCCCCGGGCCCGCCCATTGTTAAGTGGAAAGATATTTATAAGAATACGCTTCCTAGTTGGAGTGGCATATTTCTGTTAAACTGCGCCCTAGAATATGTTTTCCTTTTTAGAAAACGTAACTGCCCAGTGCGCCTTCCAGTTTAGCTGCTAGGGGCTTGTCTATGAATAAACTTTTTGTAGATTGGTCCCTGGACTTCAAACGGCTATAACCTTTTAACCGAGGCTCCGGTTCAGGTGAAACCATCGCCCACTTCTTCATCTCTTCAAGCCTGTTCCGATGAGGTCACTTTCACAATGTGTTCACACAGTGAAAATGACTATTTTGCCCTTGACCTTCTATCAACCCTCTCCAAGAGAGAACAATTTCCGGCACCCCTTTCCGTGGACTCTCCGCACTTCTTCCCGAGTATTCTTCGACCCCAGGCAAGCCGACCATCTCATATATGCCCTAAAGCATTGCTCTGTGTTATTCTTGCGTGTTTAATTAATGATTATGCCTGTGATAGAAATAATTGAACTTCTGTTAGATTGCACTTACTGTTTACATTACTTTCATTCACTTGCTATATACTAATTCATAGTAAATAATTTAGATGCCTAGTTGCTGCCCTCATAAGTATTGGGGTAAACCACATGCTCACCTAATGCAACCTAGTTGGTTGATCTTGAGTCACCTGTCTGGGCTTATCCATGCAACCACATTTGCCGGTATGGGACAACCTTGACTTGGTCTGATCGCGTGCTCTTTTATCAGTACCACCACAAAGGGAAGGTTATGCACGCGTGCTACCCTGATCAGGTAGGTGGTGATAACCTTGTGAGCCCAGTTGAGTTGTATGAGTCCGTCCCCATTTGGGACAATTTAGTAGTCCCCGTTTGGGACAATTTAGTTTGGCCACGATGGTGACAAGTGTCATGAGGACACAGAGGCCACCCAGGGCGGGTGGAGGATGAGTGCTGATGGTATGATGAAAGAGTCACGGGTCAGGCAGGTTTCGTTGAAGCAACGCTGGTCCACCCGAGTGAGATCATGAGGCCAGGTGCTTCATGGTGTGGGTAAAGTGTGCAACCTCTGCAGAGTGTCAAATCTATTCAAATAGCCGCGTCCACGGAATTGGACAACCCGTACAGACCTCAGTAGATGGTCAACTGTAATAGTGGAAATAATGATGGAAGAACTCATCTTATGATTGAAAGGACTCAGTGGATCGTGAGTATTCTACGGGTTGTGAGGCAACCCGGAAGAGAGTAAGCTTGTCAGACTTATATTGCCGATGCTTGGACATCGGGGGAATGTCAAGAATATGATATGTTAGCCATGGGATGGCCATGAGATGAGTGGTCGGAAGACCACATGTTTTGGATCGGATTTGGATCATATTCAGATTGGATCATGAGAATATTTGGAGTATAAATTATTTACTTAATATGCCTTACCTTATCTTATTTATTTTAGTAGTTATCTTGCTAGATAATCTTGTTACAACATGATAACTAATATTGCTAAATAGGTTGGCTATAACACGATAATTAATATTGCTCTAATAACAAATGCATGCTTGAATGCCATGGATTGCTTTGCTTGGTGTATATGTTAGTTTGGTTTGCTTGTGAGTACATTCAAAAGTACCCAACGGCCTTCAATGTGGCCTGGTTCACATAAGGATTCGCCGCCCATCGACGAGGAGCCGGAGCGTTCGCAGGCTAGAAGAGTAACCTAGTCAGATCCGTGTGAGTTGGAGCCGCACCAAGACCATGCTACCCTAGATAGAGCCTTTCTGCTGCCCATCACTTTTGTAGAATATCATGTAAGACTCATATATCCATTAATAGAAATGCCTTTGTTCATGATACTTGTTGTTTATGCGCATGCCAGAGTGATTTCCTGGGCTGGTATGCGTGGCAGCCATCTGGCTACAGTGTTAATCAGGCAGGGCTCCACATTACCATTGGGAAATTGATAGAAAATTGAATAGTCATGACAATATCCAAGGCAACGATCATTATATCGGCATCACATGTCTGTGCACTAGAGTTTTTGGGCCATCTAGTGCCCCTTTACTCGTGCATGGGCAGTAGTAGCCACCCCGGCGACAAGGCCCAACGAAGACTTGCCAAGCACCAGCACAGAAGACCCAAGGTACTGGCAAGACATTGCCGGGAGGGCTTTAGAGCCTCCAGGCCCCTCGCGCGGCAAGGTCCTGGCAAGACTAGGCCCTGACAAGCACCGCCAACGCACATGCCCGATGTCGATTCACTTGGACGCGTGTCACGGCGTTGACATTAGAGGGAGCTAAGTGGCGCCGATGGGACGGCCCCCATCCCGTCCCACTGACGGACTGAGGCGCCTGACGGTGCATTTAATGCTCTTGTCCTACTCCGTCAGAGTTAGGTACGATAGCACTGTAGCAGCACTATGCATCCCGTGTGCACACTGTACATCACTGTTGGGATGCCCTTAGGTATAAAAGGAGGCCCAGGGCGTTATAGAGAGGAGGTTAGATAGGTGGCCTATTGGACAGTCAAGTAGTTAGACGATTAGGGATTACCTAGATCACGTAGCAGCCGTTCATGGCGCTCCTATATCCCGAACCCTAGAACACGATGAATACAACAAAGCATGAGTAGGGTTTTACGCATCCGTGCGACACGAACCTGGGTAAAAAACTCCCTGTGCGCCGCTTACCAGACCGACTCTTTGTGCGAGATTGCCCCCCTGCCTAACCGAAAGGGATCCCTGCGTGCTCCCATAGGTGTTTGTTCCCACGACATCTCTGGCGCGCCAAGTAGGGGGGTGCATGAGTGGTGCAAATCCGTTCTGGTAATCCACGCCCTAGCTTCATCATCGCCATGGCCCCCAAGAAGAGGGGCCTGACATTAGTTAGCCCATCCGCGTTTGCCATCCCTGTATCTACACGGACAGGGGACGGTGTGGACGCAGGTGGGGGAGGAGGAGGCGGAGGTTCGGAACTTCCACGACGCTCCGGTGACCAAGGCCAAGCAAGCGGCGACGCTCGCCGTGGAGACGCCCATGGCGTCAGTGGGAACCCCTGGGGCCCTGGGTCTCAGGATGGAGTGGTACCGCCTGTGGGTGGTACAGCGAACTCGAGGGGCAGAAGAGTGTCTTCTAGGGCACCCACGCGGGCGCCTATGCCACGACCTTCTCAGGACGCGCATGGAAAGCCGCACCACGATGCCCATAGTTCTCAGCGTCCCCATGGAAAATCTCCTGCGCATCATTCCCAAGACGTGCGGGACCAACATGCAAGCAAGAGTGGCATGCCGACGTAGGGCCGCGGCGGTGCTCCTTCTAACACGGTTAGGAGTCAGAGCACCTCGCGTTCCTTGCGCCGCTCGCTGCCGTCCACGACAGAGGAGGCAATGGCGCGAGCGCAGCTACTCCTGAACTTCCCTCCTGCAGTGGAGAAGCTCGATGGGTGGAGAGCCACCATTCAGAGCCTCCTCAGCCTCACAGATAAGCTTAGGCCCACAGGGCCGCCTCAGACCAACGGCGAAGCGCCCGGAGTCAGCACGACCTTGGCGCACTCTCCTCCACGACAGCATCACCATTCGCCGACCTGACGGGTTGACGCCTATGATGGTTACTCAACGGCATCGTCTGACCCATGGATGCGCCATGATCAGCGTCATGTTCTTCAGGAGCATGGAAAAGAAGACGCCCGAACTGCAATCGAGCGGCGGCAGGAAGCGTGCTTCCAATCGGACAAGTGCGCGGGGCCCACTATAGACAAGTCCGCGTCAGGGTACCCTGTCAGCCTACCTTACGAGGTGGGCTGTCCAGCGTTTACCCATGAGCTGTGGCAAGTCCAGAGGCCCAACTCCCACACGTTCAAACCAGAAGTCCCGGAGAAGTATGATAGCAAGACCCATCCGTTAGAGTTCCTGAGCGTCTACACCATTGCGGTGCAGGCTACCGGGGGCCGCGACGACAAGATATTAGCCAAGTAATTCCCATTGGTGCTTAAGGCTAACGTCAGGTCATGGCTGATGCACTTGCCGGAGGGGTCCATTGATTCCTGGGCGGACCTGTGTCACGAGTTCATTGGCGCCTTCAACAGAGGTCATCAAGCTCCTGGCCAGGAGAGCGATCTGCACATCATCCCCCAGAAGGAAGGCGAAACTCTACGCAAGTACATCTAGGGGTTCATCCACATGCACCACAACATCCCAGATGTTCACCCTGCCGCTCTTATCATCTTGTTCCATCAGAACTTGTGCAACCGCAGGATGCGGGAAGAACTGGCAATGAACAGAGTCAGGGACGTCACCGAGCTTTATGCTTTGGCAGACAAGTGCACTCAAGCTGAAGAAGGGAGAAGACTCCCCGGCGAAGATGCCGACGCAGAGGTCGACTCTGAAGATGAGGATACTACTGTCCCGACAAAGAAGGGCCGGCAGCGGAACAGGAAGCGCAAGGGAAGACCGTGCTTGCCGGCGAGGCATCCAGCAACCCCGACGCCACCAAGAAAGGCAAGGTCGACAACCCCGGTAACGATGTTGCTGGGTGCGCCTCTTGCCACGCCCCGGCGGTGGCTGGCAAGGCAGAAGACTCGGCAAGCAGTATTGGAAGATCCATCGCACCAAAGGCCACGACCTCCAAGACCGCCGATAGGTTGAGCAGCTTGCTGAGAAGCAGAGGGCCGAATATGAAAAGCGTGACAAGGAGAAGGGTTAGGACGGTGCTGAGGGGTCCGGAAAGAAGCGTGTTGGCCGAGGAGGCCGCCGCGGCAAGCCCAAGCAACGAAAAGACCGGCCAGCCCATGGCCGCGACAAGCAAGAAGGAGATGATGATGATATCGAAGAGGACGACGAGTCCAGTGAGCATGAGTTTCAGAAGGCTACAGAGATGATGTGCATTGAAGGAGGAGCCTTGTTGCATTCATCTCATCGCCAACTTAAACAGTGGGCGCACGAGGTTAATGTGGCAGAGCCCTCTATTGGCGCACAGAAACCTCTGAAATGGTCCAACACTCCTATCATCTTCGACGCCAAGGACCACCCTGATCGCATAACTATGGTGGGGTGCCTGCCGTTGTTGGTCTCGCCAACAATCTGCAACCTCAAGGTGACGAAGATGTTAGTCGATAGTGGGGCCAGCCTAAACCTGATCTCGCCTGATGCCGTTCAGAGGTTGCAAATTCCTGACGAAGATCTCAAGCCAACAGGCGCTTTCCAAGGGGTCAATTCGGGAAGGACTCAACTGAAGGGCAAGGTCACGCTACCGGTGACATTTGGTAGCGACATCAATTTCAGAACGGAGAAGATCGTTTCTGACGTTGCCGAGATCTCGTTGCCATACAACGGCATTCTCGGCCGTCCGACACTAGCCAAGTTCATGGCGGCCACCCACTTCGCTTACAACGTGCTGAAGATGCCCGGAACAATGAGCGTCATTACCATCCACTCCGACAAGAAGAACACACTTATCTGCGCTGAACAACTCTATCGGGGCGTGGTCAGAACACCTACTACTAAGGCACTTGCTCCTGCTGCTGAAGCTCCCGGGGGGAAGAAGACCAGCAAGGCCTCTGGCACACAATCTGGCAAGCGCACCTCTTCGGGTTGTTGTGCTACTGTTGACGATGTGCCAGAGTGCTCCACCAGCAAGAGCAAAAAGTCCAAGGTTGCCTTGCCAGAGAGCAAGAAGGTGTCCACCAAGGAGGACAGCACGGGGGGAACTTTCACCATAAGTTCCACCCTTGTTGACAAATAGGAAAGCGCGCTCGTCGCCTTCCTGCGGGCGAATGTTGATGTGTTTGCATGGCAACCATATGATATCCCCGGTGTTCCTAGGAAGGTGATTGAGCACCACCTTGCCGTCTACCCACACGCGCGGCCCATCAAGCAGAAAGTTCGGAAGCAAGCTTTGGAGCAGCAACAGTTTATTGCCGAAGAAATCAAGAAGTTAGAGGCAGCTGGCGTAATCAGAGGAGTACTCCACCCTACGTGGTTGGCCAATCCCGCCGTAGTGCGCAAGGCAAATGGGAAGTGGAGGCTATGCATTGGTTTCAAAGACATCAACAAGGCCTACCCCAAAGATCCTTTTGCCTTGCCATGCATCAACCAGATTGTGGGCTCCAACGCCGGTTAGGACTTATTGTCTTTCCTTGATGCCTATTCCGGTTATCATCAGATCTTTATGGCCAAGGAAGACGAAGAGAAGACCGTGTTTATCACCCCATGTGGTATGTACTGCTTTTTGCTTATGCCTTTCAGGTTGAAAAGCGCTGGTTCTACTTTTGCAAGAGCAGTCAAGATTGGTTTTGAGCCCCAGCTGGATAGAAATATGGAGGCTTATATGGACGATATAGTGGTCAAAACCAAGGACAAAGCTACACTCATAGCAGACTTAGAAGAAACATTCTCCAATCTGAGCAAGATCAACATGAAGCTCAACCTCGAGAAATGTGTGTTCGGCGTCCCATCCGGCAAGCTTCTCAGGTTCTTTGTGTCTCAACGAGGAATCAAAGCAAATCCCGACAAGATCAAAGCAATTGAGCAAATTGAGGCACCAAGACGAGTTAGAGACGTGCGACGGCTTGCCGGCTGTGTTGCTGCTCTGAGTAGGTTCATCTCAAAATCCGCTGAGTGCGCCCTCCCCTTTTTCAAAATCTTGAAGAAGGCAAGACCAATGAAATGGACTCCGGAGGCGGAGGCGATGCTGCAGGATTTGGAAATATGCCCTAGAGGCAATAATTAAAGTGTTTATTATTATATTTCCTTGTTCATGATAATCGTTTATTATCCATGCTATAATTGTATTCATTGGAAACACATTACATGTGTGGGTAAATAGACAACACTTTGTCCGTAGTATGCCTCTAGTGAACTAGCTCGTTGATCAAAGATGGTCAAGGTTTCCTAGCCATTGACATGTGATGTCATTTGATAACGGGATCACATCATTAGGAGAATGATGTGATGTACAAGACCCAAACTACAAACGTAGCATATAATCGTGTCAGCTTATTGCTACTGTTTTCTGCATGTCAAGTATGTGTTCCTATGACCATGAGATCATGTAACTCACGGACACCGGAAGAGTGCCTTGTGTGTATCAAACGTCGCAATATAACTGGGTGACTATAAAGGTGCTCTACAGGTATCTCCGAAGGTGTCTATTGAATTGGCATGGATCAAGACTGGGATTTGTTACTCCGTGTGACGGAGAGGTATCTCAGGGCCCACTCGGTAATACAACATGACAATAAGCCTTGCAAGCAATGTGACTAAGTGTTAGTCACGGGATCTTGTATTACGGAATGAGTAAAGAGACTTGCCGGTAACGAGGTTGAACTAGGTATGGAGATACCGACGATCAAATCTCGGGCAAGTAACATACCAAAGGACAAAGGGAACATTGTACGGGATTAACGGAATCCTTGACATAGAGGTTCGACTGATAAAGATCTTCATAGAATATGTAGGAACCAATATGGGCATCTAGGTCCCGCTATTGGTTATTGACTTTAGAGGTGTCTCGGTCATGTCTACATAGTTCTCGAACTCGTAGGATCTGCACACTTAAGGTTCTGAGACGTTTCAGTAGTATAGAGTTATGTATGATGGTGACCGAAGGTTGTTAGGAGTCCCGGATGAGATCCCGGACATCATGAGGAGCTCCGGAATGGTCCAGAGGTAAATATTGATATATAGGTAGTCCTATTTTGGTCGCCGGAAAAGTTTTGGGCTCATCGGTAGTGTACCGGGAGACCATCGGGAGGATTCTTTCGACCCAAGAGGCTACATCGGATGTGGGAGAGTGAATACCAGCCCTTATTGGGCTGGTGGAAGTCCCACAAAAGGCCCATGCGGCTGGGAAAGAAAAGCCCAAAGAGAAAAGATGGAAAAAAGGCAAAAAGGCAAAAAAGGAAGGAGTCCTAGTCCTACTAGGATTGGAGGAGGAGTCCTCCTCTCCTCCCTAGCTTTGGCCGAAGCCTAGAGGGCTTGGCCTGTGGGCCAAGCCTCCCTCTCTCTTCCTCTTATATATACTAGATGTTTTAGGGTTTTTGCACTTGATTTTCAGCCACGTGCTACCCGTTCCTCTAGTGCATAGTTTCTCCTCTAGATCGGATTTCTGAAGTGCTTAGGCGAAGCCCTGCTGGAGTAGCTTCACCACCATCGCCGGAGCGCCGTCCCGCTGCCGGAGAACTCATCTACCTCTCCGCTCCCTCTTGCTGGATCAAGAAGGCGGAGATCATCATCAAGCTGCACGTGTGCTGAATGCGGAGGTGCCGTCCGTTCGGTGCTTGATCGGGACGGATCGTGATTGGATCGCGGGCCGCTCGGTGATTTGGATCGTGAAGACATTCGACTACACCAACCACGTTTCTTAACGCTTCCCGCTTAGCAATCTACAAGGGTATGTAGATCCACTCTCCCTCTCATAGATGCTCATGACCATGGATAGATCTTGCGTGTGCATAGGAAATTTTGTTGGGGAACGTCGCATGGGAAACAAAAATTTTCCTACGCACACGCAAACCTATCCATGGTGATGAGAATCTACGAGAGGGAGAGTGGATCTACGTACCCTTGTAGATCGCTAAGCGGGAAGCGTTAAGAAACGCGGTTGGTGTAGTCGTACTTCTTCGCGATCCAAATCGCCGAGCGTCCCGCAATCTAATCACGAACCGTCCCGCGAACCAATCACGAACCATCCCATGATCTCGTCACGATCCGTCCCGCGATCCGATCACGAACGTCCCGTGGCCTTGATCACGATCCTTCCGATCTAGTACCGAACGGATGGCACCTCCGTGTTCAGCACACGTGCAGCTCGATGATGATCTCCACCATCTTGATCCAGCAAGAGGAGGTGGAGAAGAGAGAGAGTTCACCGGCAGCGTGATGGTGCTCCGGTGTTGGTGGTGGTGGAGCAATTCCGGCAGGGCTTCACCTGAGCGCTGCAGAAATCCGATCTAGAGGAGCACCGGTGAAATGGGTAGCACGTGGCTGTAATTTCTGTCCAAACAGCCCCCAATCCACCAGTATATAAAGGAGGGAGGGAGAGGCAGCCTTGGCGCAGGGCCAAGGCCTCCTAGGAGTAGGCCGGCCAAAGGGGGAGGAGTCCCACTCCTTCTCCAATCCTAGTTGGACTAGGATTGCTCCCTATTGGCCCTTTTTTCCACCCTTTCCTTAGCCTTTTTGCCTCCTGCGCCATGGGCCTTTTTTTGGCTGTTCCTCCAGCCCACTAAGGGCTGGTTATTACTCTCCACAGCCCATGGACCCTCTAGGGTCGAAATACCCCTCCCGGAGGTCTCCCGGTACACTATCGACACTCCCGGTACACTACCGATGAGCCCGAAACTTTTTCGGCGACCAAACTGGGACTTCCTATATATGTATCTTTACCTCCGGACCATTCCGGAGCTCCTTGTGACATCCGAGATCTCATCCGGGACTCCGAACAAACTTCGGTCACCACCATACATAACTCTACACTACCGAAACGTCAACGAACCTTAAGTGTGCAGACCCTGCGGGTTCGAGAACTATGTAGACATGACCGAGACACCTCTATGGTCAATAACCAATGGTGGGACCTGGACGTCCACATTGGTTCCTACATATTCTACGAAGATCTTTATCGGTCGAACCTCTGTGTCAAGGATTCAGTTAATCCCGTATAACGTTCCCTTTGTTCTTCGGTATGTTACTTGCCCGAGATTCGATCATCGGTATCTCCATACCTAGTTCAACCTCATTACCGACAAGTCTCTTTACTCATTCCGTAATACAAGATCCCGCAACTAACAATTAGTCACATTGCTTGCAAGGGTCATTGTGATGTTGTATTACCGAGTGGGCCCCGAGATACCTCTCCGTCACACGGAGTAAGAAATCTCAGTCTTGATCCATGCCAACTCAACAGACACCATCGGAGATACCTATAGAGCACCTTTATAGTCACCCAGTTACATTGCGATGTTTGATACACACAAGGCACTCCTCCGATATCTGTGAGTTGCATGATCTCATGGTCATAGGAACATATACTTGACATGCGGAAAACAGTAGCAATAAACTGACACGATCATATGCTACGTTTGTAGTTTGGGTCTTGTCCATCATATCATTCTCCCAATGATGTGATCCCGTTATCAAAGGACATCACATGTCAATGGCTAGGAAACCCTGCCATCTTTGATCAACGAGCTAGTTCACTAGAGGCATACTAGGGACACAGTGTTGTCTATTTACCCACTTTCCAATCAATGCAATTATAGCATGGATAATAAATGATTATCATGAACAAGGAAATATAATAATAAACACTTTATATATTGCCTCTAGGGCATATTTCCAATAGTCTCCCACTTGCACTAGAGTCAATAATCTAGTTCACATCACTATGTGATTTACATGGTAATGAATCGAACACCCATACAGTTCTCGTGTTGATCATGTTTAGCCCTTGGAAGAGGTTTAGTCAACGGGTCTGCAACATTCAGATCCGTGTGCACTTTGCAAATATTTATGTCCTTCTCCTCGATGTAGAACCGGATGGAGTTGAAGCGTTGCTTTATGTGTCTGATCCTATTGTGAAACCTTGGTTCCTTGGCTAGAGCAATGGCACCAGTGTTGTCACAGAACAGGTCTATTGGATTCAGTGCACTAGGCACTACTCTCAGATCTGTCATGAACTGCTTCATCCAGACACCATCCTTCGCTGCCTTCTAGGCTGCGATGTACTCCGCTTCGCACGTAGAATCAGCTACCACGCTTTGCTTGGAACTGCACCAGCTTACCACTCCCCCGTTAAGAATAAATACGTATCCGGTTTGCAACTTAGAGTCGTCCGGATCAGTGTCAAAGCTTGCATCGACGTAACCCTTTACGACGAGCTCTTCATCACCTCCATAAACAAGAAACATGTCCTTAGTCCTGTTAAGGTACTTAAGGATATTCTTGACCGCTTTCCAGTGCTCCATTCCAGGATCACTTTGAAACATTGCATACATGATAGAGCCTATGGCTGAAGCATAGGGGATGACGCTCATCTTTTCTTTAGATTCTACAGTCACTGGGCATTGAGTCTTACTCAACTTCACACCTTGTAACCAAGGCAAGAACCCCTTCTTGGCCGGTTCCATTTTGAACTTCTTCAAAACTTTATCAAGGTATGTGCTCTGTGAAAGTGCTATTAAGCGTCTCGATCTATCTCTATAGATCTTAATGCCTAATATGAAAGCAGCTTCTCCTAGGTCCTTCATTGAAAAACTCTTATTCAAATACCCCTTCACGCTTTCCAGCATTTCTATATTGTTTCCAAGCAGTAATATGTCATCCACATATAATACTAGAAACGCTATAGAGCTTCCACTCACTTTCTTGTAAATACAAGCTCCTCCATAAACTTGTATAAACCCAAACGCTTTGATCACCTCATCAAAACGCTTATTCCAACTCTGAGATGCTTGCACCAGTCCATAAATGGATCGCTGGAGTTTTCAAACTTTGTCAGCATTCTCTGGATCGACAAAACCTTTGGGTTGCATCATATACAACTCTTCCTCAAGGAAACCGTTGAGGAATGCCGTTTTGACATCCATCTGCCAAATTTCATAGTCGAAATAAGTATCTATTGCCAACATGATTCTGACAGACTTAAGCATCGCTACGGGTGAGAAAGTCTCATCGTAGTCAACTCCTTGAACTTGTGAAAATCCCTTTGCCAAAAGTCGAGCTTTATAGACTGTGACATTACCGTCCGTGTCTGTCTTCTTCTTATAGATCCATTTGTTCTGAATGGCCTTTCGCCCTTCAGGTAGTACTTCCAAAGTCCATTATTTGTTTTCATACATGGATCCCATCTCTGATTTCATGGCCTCTAACCATTTCTCAGAATCCGGGCCCATCACTGCTCCTTCATAGCTCGTAGGTTCATTGTTGTCTAACAACATGACCTCCAAGACAGGGTTGCCGTACCACTCGGGAGTAGTACGCGTCCTTGTCGACCTACGAGGTTAAATAGCAGCTTGATCCGAAGCTTCATTATCATCATCATTAACTTCCTCTTCTACCGTCGTAGGTTCCACAGAAACATCTTTCTGCGCTGCGCTACTTTCCGGTTGAAGTAAATGTTCAGTAACCTCATCAAGCTCTATTTTCCTCCCACTCAATTCTTTCAAGAGAAACTCTTTCTCAAGAACTGTTCCATTCTTAGCGACAAACACTTTGCCTTCGGATCTGAGATAGAAGGTATACCCGACTGTCTCTTTCGGGTATCCTATGAAGACGCATTTCTCCGCTTTGGGTTCCTGCTTTTCAGGCTGAAGCTTTTTGACATAAGCATCACATCCCCAAACTTTAAGAAACGACAACTTTGGCCTTTTGCCAAACCACAGTTCATATGGCGTCGTCTCAACGGATTTCGATGGTGCCCTATTTAAAGTGAATGCAGCTGTCTCTAATGCATAACCCCAAAACGATAGTGGCAAATCGGCAAGAGCCATCATAGAACGCACCATATCTAATAAGGTACGGTTACGACGTTTAGACACACCATTATGCTGTGGAGTTCCGGGCGGTGTCAACTGTGAAACAATTCCACATTGTCTTAAGTGACTGCCAAACTCATAACTCAGATATTCACCTCCTCGATCAGATCGCAGAAATTTAATCTTCTTGTTACGATGATTCTCAACTTCACTCTGAAATTGCTTGAACTTTTCAAAAGTTTCAGACTTGTGTTTCATCAAGTAAATATACCCATATCTACTTAAGTCATCGGTGAAGGTGAGAAAATAGTGATATCCACCACGCGTTGTAACATTCATTGGACTGCACACATCAGTGTGTATGATTTCCAATAAGTCACTCGCCCGTTCCATTGTTCCAGAGAACGGCGTTTTAGTCATCTTGCCCATGAGGCATGGTTCACATGTGTCAAGTGAATCAAAATCAAGTGACTCCAAAAGTCCATCAACATGGAGCTTCCTCATGCATTTTATACCAATATGACCTAAACGGTAGTGCCACAAAAAAGTGGTACTATCATTATCAACTCTACATCTTTTGGCATCAATGTTATGAACATGTGTGTCTTCACTATCAAGATTCAGTATGAATAAACCCCTAACACTGGGTGCATGACAATAAAAGATATTACTCATATAAATAGAACAACCTTTATTCTCTGATTTAAATGAGTAACTGTCTCGCAATAAACAAGATCTAGATATAATGTTCATGCTGAACGCAGGCACTAAATAACAATTATTCAGGTTCATCACTAATCCTAATGGTAATCGAAGAGAGAGCGTGCCGACGGCGATCACATCAACCTTGGAACCATTTCCCACGCGCATCGTCACTTCGTCCTTTGCCAGCCTTCGTTTATTCCGTAGTTCCTGCTTTGAGTTGCAAATGTGAGCAACCGAACCGGTATCAAATACCCAGGCACTACTACGAGAGCTAGTAAGGTACACATCAATAACATGTATATCATATATACCTTGTTTGTCGTTGGCCGCCTTCTTGTCAGCCAGGTACTGGGGCAGTTCCGCTACCAGTGACCAGTTCCTTTGCAATGAAAGCACTCAGTTTCTGGCTTAGGTCCATGCTTAGGCTTCTTTGTAGGAGTAGCAACTGCTTTGCCACCCTTCTTGGTTTTACCCTTCTTGCCTTTGCCTTTGCCATTTTTCTTGAAACTAGTGGTTTTATTGACCATCAACACTTGATGTTCTTTCTGGATTTCAGACTCAGCGACTTTCAGCATCGCAAACAGCTTGGCGACTGACTTGTTCATCCCATGCATGTTATAGTTCATCACAAAGCTCTTGTAACAAGGTGGCAGCAATTGAAGAACTCTATCAGTGATTGCCTCCGGCGGAAGGGTAATTCCCAACTCAGCTAGACGGTTTGAGTACCCAGACATTCTGAGTATGTGCTCACTAATAGACCCGTTCTCCTCCATCTTGCAAGCATAGAATTTATCGGAGGTCTCATACCTCTCGATCCGGGCATTCTTCTGAAAGATAAACTTCAACTCCTGGAACATCTCATATGCTCCATGACGTTCAAAACGTCTTTGAAGTCCCGGTTCTAAGCCATACAATATTGCACACTGAACTATTGAGTAGTCTCCAGCACGAGCCTCCCAAGCGTTCTTAACGTCTTCGGAGGTCATGTCTTTTGGTTGGTCAGCAAGCGGTGCATCAAGGACATATGACTTCTGGGAAGCCGTGAGGATAATCCTCAGATTACGGGCCCAGTCAACAAAGTTACTTCCATCATCTTTCAATTTAGCTTTCTCTAGGAACGCATTAAAATTCAGGGGTGCTACTGCGCGAGCCATTGATCTACAACATAAATATGCAAAGGTTACTTAGACTATTGTTCAAGATAATGAGTTTAGTTAATCAAATTACTAAAGCTCCCACTCAAATTGACATCCCTCAGGTCATCTGAGTGTCACATGATCCAAATTCACCAACTCAAGTCCGATGATCACGTGAGTTAAGGTGGCTTCAATGGTGAACATCATTATGTTGATCATATCTACTATATGACTCATGCTCGACCTTTCAGTCTCTTGTGTTCCGAGGCCATGTCTGTACATGCTAGGCTCGTCAAGTTTAACCCGAGTGTTCTGCGCATGCAAATCAGGCTTGCACCCGTTGTATGTGAACGTAGAGTCTATCACACCCGATCATCACGTGGTGTCTCAACATGACGAACTTTCGCAACGGTGCACACTCGGGGAGAACACAATTTTATCTTGAAATTTAAGTGAGGGATCACCTTATAATGCTACCGTCGTACTAAGCAAAACAAGGTGCAAAAAAAGGATTAACATCACATGCCATTCATAAGTGACATGATATGGCCATGAACTTGTGTTTAAGATCTCCATCTTCGAAACACCAGCATGATCTCCATCGTCACCGGCACAACACCATGATCTCCATCATCTTGATCTCCATCAACATGTCGCTATCAGGGTTGTCGCGCCCACCATCTTTCTACTACTATTGCTACCGTTTAGCGATAAAGTAAAGCATTACATAGCGCTTAATGATTGACACGCAGGTCATACAATAATTAAAGACAACCCTATGGCTCCTGCCGGTTGCCGTACTCATCGACATGCAAGTCGTGATAATCTATACATCACATGATCATCTCATACATCACATATATCACATCATGTAATTGGCCATATCACATCACAACATACGCTGCAAAAACAAGTTAGACATCCTCTAATTGTTGTTGCATGTTTTACGTGGCTGCTACGGGTATCTAGCAAGAACGATTCTCACCTACGCATAAACCACAACGGCGATACATAGTTTGCTTTTCAACCTTCTCAAGGACCGCCTTTGTCGGATCCGATCCAACTAAAGTGAGAGAAACTGTCACCCGCAAGCCATCTAAGCAACAAGTTGTGTCGAGGGAACCGGTCTCTCGTAAGCGTATGAGTAATGTTGGTCCGGGCCGCTTCATCTCACAATACCGCTGAACCAAAATACGACCAAGGGAGGACGCAATCTAAGCATCAACTCCCACAAACCTTTTGTGTTCTACTCGAGATCTCATCGAACCATCAACCTAGCTCATGATGCCACTGTTGGGGAACGTCGCATGGGAAACAAAAAATTTCCTACGCACACGCAAACCTATCCATGGTGATGAGCATCTACGAGAGGGAGAGTGTATCTACGTACCCTTGTAGATCGCTAAGCGGGAAGCGTTAAGAAACGCGGTTGGTGTAGTCATACTTCTTCGCGATCCAATCGCCGAGCGTCCCGCGATCTAATCATGAACCGTCCCGCGAACCAATCACGAACCGTCCCGTGATCTCGTCACGATCCGTCCCGCGATCCGATCATGAACGTCCCGTGGCCTTGATCACGATCCTTCCGATCTAGTACCGAACGGACGGCACCTCCGCGTTCAGCACACGTGCAGCTCGATGACGATCTCCACTGTCTTGATCCAACAAGAGGAGGTGGAGAAGAGAGAGTTCACCGACAGCGTGACGGTGCTCCGGTGTTGGTTGTGGTGGAGCAATTCCGGCAGGGCTTCGCCTGAGCGCTGCAGAAATCCGATCTAGAGGAGCACCGGTGAGACGGGTAGCACGTGGCTGTAATTTCTGTCCAAACAGACCCCAATCCACCAGTATATAAAGGAGGGAGGGAGAGGCAGCCTTGGAGCCGGGCCAAGGCCTCCTAGGAGTCGGCCGGCCAAAGGGGGAGGAGTCCCACTCCTTCTCCAATCCTAGTTGGACTAGGATTGCTCCCTATTGGCCCTTTTTTCCACCCTTTCCTTAGCCTTTTTGCCTCCTGCGCCATGGGCCTTTTGTGGCTGTTTCTCCAGCCCACTAAGGGTTGGTTATTACTCTCCACAGCCCATGGACCCTCTGGGGTCGAAATACCCCTCCCGGAGGTCTTCCGGTACACTACCGACACTCCCGGTACACTACCGATGAGCCCGAAACTTTTCTGGCGACCAAACTGGGACTTCCTATATATGAATCTTTACCTCCGGACCATTCCGGAGCTCCTCGTGAAGTCCAGGATCTCATCCGGGACTCCAAACAAACTTCATTCACCATCATACATAACTCTACACTACCGAAACGTCACCGAACCTTAAGTGTGCAGACCCTGCGGGTTCGAGAACTATGTAGACATGACCGAGACACCTCTACGGTCAATAACCAATGGCGGGACCTGGACGTCCACATTGGTTCCTACATATTCTATGAAGATCTTTATCGGTCGAACCTCTATGTCAAGGATTCAGTTAATCCCGTATAACGTTCCCTTTGTTCTTCGGTATGTTACTTGCCCGATATTCGATCGTTGGTATCTCCATACCTAGTTCAACCACGTTACCGGCAAGTCTCTTTACTCGTTCCGTAATAAAAGATCCCACAACTAACAATTAGTCACATTGCTTGCAAGGCTCATTGTGATGTTGTATTACCGAGTGGGCCCCGAGATACCTCTCCGTCACACGGAGTAACAAATCCCAGTCTTGATCCATGCCAACTCAATAGACACCATCGGAGATACCTGTAGAGCACCTTTATAGTCACCCAGTTACGTTGAGACGTTTGATACACACAAGGCACTCCTCCGATATCTGTGAGTTACATGATCTCATGGTCATAGGAACATATACTTGACATGCGGAAAACAGTAGCAATAAACTGACACGATCATATGCTACGTTTGTAGTTTGGGTCTTGTCCATCATATCATTCTCCCAATGATGTGATCCCGTTATCAAATGACATCACATGTCAATGGCTAGGAAACCCTGACCATCTTTGATCAACGAGCTAGTTCACTAGAGGCATACTAGGGACACAGTGTTGTCTATTTACCCACACATGCAATGTGTTTCCAATCAATGCAATTATAGCATGGATAATAAACGATTATCATGAACAAGGAAATATAATAATAAACACTTTATATATTGCCTCTAGGGCATATTTCCAACAAATTTTTTGTTTCCCATGCAACGTTCCCCAATAGTGGCATCATGAGCTAGGTCTATGTGTAGATGAGATCTCGAGTAGAACACAAAGTGTTTGTGGGCGTTGCTGCTTAGATTGCTTCCTCCCTTGGTCGTGTTTTGGTTCAGTGGTATTGTAGGATGAAGCGTCTCGGACACACATTACTCGTATGCTTACGAGAGACCGGATCCCTCAACTGCAACTTGTTGCATAGATGGCTGGCGGGTGTCTATTTCTCCTACTTTAGTTGGATCAGATTCGACAAAGGCGGTCCTTGAGAAGGTTGAAAAACAACTTATGTATCACCGTTGTGGTTTATGCGTAGGTGAGAATTGTTCTTGCTAGATACCCGTAGCAGCCACATAAAACATGCAACAACAATTAGAGGACGTCTAACTTGTTTTTGCAGGGTATGTTGTGATGTGATATGGCCGATTACATGATGAGATATATGTGATGTATGAGATGATCATGTGTTGTATAGAATATCACGACTTGCATGTCGGTGAGTACGGCAACCGACCGGAGCCATAGGGTTGTCTTTAATTATTGTATGACCTGCGTGTCAATCATTAAGCGCTATGTAATGCTTTACTTTATCGCTAAACGGTAGAAATAGTAGTAGAAGCATGGTGGGCGTGACAACCCCAATGGCGACACGTTGATGGAGATCAAGATGATGGAGATCATGGTGTCATGCCGGTGACGATGGAGATCATGCTGGTGCTTTCAAGATGGAGATCAAAAGCACAAGTTCATGGCCATATCATGTCACTTGTGATTTGCATGTGATGTTAATCCTTTTATGCACCTTGTTTTTCTTAGGACGACGGTAGCATTATAAGGTGATCCCTCACTTAAATTTCAAGATGAATTGTGTTCTCCCCGAGTGTGCACCGTTGCGAAAGTTCGTCGTGTCGAGACACCACGTGATGATTGGGTGTGATAGACTCTACGTTCACATACAACGGGTGCAAGCCAATGTTGCACATGCAGAACACTCGGGTTAGACTTGACGAGCCTAGCATGTACAGACATGGCCTCAGAACACAAGAGACCGAAAGGTCAAACATGAGTCATATAGTAGATATGATCAACATGATGATGTTCACCATTGAAACTACCTCAACTCACGTGATGATCGGACTTGAGTTGGTGAATTTGGATCATGTGACACTCAGATGACCCGAGAGATGTCCATTTGAGTGGGAGCTTTAGTAATTTGATTAACTAAACTCATTATCTTGAACAATAGTCTAAGTGAACTTTGCATATTTATGTTGTAGATCAATGGCTCGCGCAGTAGCACCCCTGAATTTTAATGCCTTCCTAGAGAAAGCTAAGTTGAAATATGATGGAAGTAACTTTGTTGACTGGGCCCGTAATCTGAGGATTATCCTCACGGCTTCCCAGAAATCATATGTCCTTGATGCACCGCTTGGTGACCAACCAGAAGACCTGTCATCCGAAGACGTTAAGAACGCTTGGGAGGCACGTTCTGGAGATTACTCAATAGTTTAGTGTGCAATATTCTACGGCTTAGAACTGGGACTTCAAAGACGTTCTGAACATCATGGAGCATATGAGATGTTCTAGGAGTTGAAGTTTATCTTTCAGAAGAATGCCCGGATCGAGAGGTATGAGACCTCCGATAAATTCTATGCTTGGAAAATGGAGGAGAACGGGTCTATCAGTGAACATATACTCAGAATGTCTGGGTATTCAACTCGTCTGGCAGAGTTTGGAATTGCCCTTCCGCCAGAGGCGATCACCGACAGAGTTCTTCAATCACTGCCACCTAGTTACAAGAGCTTTGTGATGAACTATAACATGCACCGGATGAACAAGTCAGTCGCCGAGCTGTTTGCGATGCTAAAAGTCGCTGAGTCTGAAATCCAGAAAGAATATCAAGTGTTGATGGTCAATAAAACCACTAGTTTCTAGAAGAATGGCCAGGGCAAGGGAAAGAAGGGTAAAACCAAGAAGGATGGCAAAGCAGTTGCTACTCCTGTAAAGAAGCCCAAGGCTGGACCCAAGCCAGAAACTGAGTGTTTTCATTGCAAGGGAACTGGTCACTGGAAGTGGAACTGCCCCAAGTACTTGGCTGACAAGAAGGCGGCTAACAACAAACAAGGTATATATGATATACATGTTATTGATGTGTACCTTACTAGATCTCGTTGTAGTGCCTAGGTATTTGATACCGGTTCAGTTGCTCACATTTGCAACTCAAAACATGAACTACGGAATAGACGAAGGCTGGCGAAGGACGAAGTGATGATGCACGTGGGAAATGGTTCCAAGGTTGATGTGATCGCCATAGGCATGCTCTCTCTTCGATTACCATCGGGATTAGTGATGAACCTGAATAATTGTTATTTAGTGCTTGCGTTAAGCATGAACATTATATATGGATCTTGTTTATTGCGAGACGGTTACTCATTTAAATCAGAGAATAATGGTTGTTCTATTTATATGAGTAATATCTTTTATGGTCATGCACCCAATGCGAGGGGTTTATTCATATTGAATCTTGATAGTAATGATACACATGTTCATAACATTGATGCCAAAAGATGTAGAGTTGATAATGATAGTACCACTTTCTTGTGGCACTGCCGTTTAGGTCATATTGCTGTAAAACGCACGAGGAAGCTCCATGCTGATAGACTTTTGGAGTCACTTGATTTTGAATCACTTGACACATGTGAACCATGCCTCATGGGCAAGATGACTAAAACGCCGTTCTCTGGAACAATGGAACGGGCAAGTGACTTATTGGAAATCATACGTACTAATGTGTGCGGTCCAATGAATGTTACAGCACGCGATGGATATCATTATTTTCTCACCTTCACTGATGACATAAGTAGATATGGGTATATTTAGTTAATGAAACACGAGTCTGAAACATTTGAAAAGTTCAAGCAATTTCAGAGTGAAGTTGAGAATCATCGTAACAAGAAGATTAAATTCCTGCGATCTGATCAAGGAGGTGAATATCTGAGTTATGAGTTTGGCAGTCACTTAAGACAGTGTGGAATTGTTTCACAGTTGACACTGCCTGGAACACCACAACGTAATGGTGTGTCCGAACGCCGTAATCGAACCTTATTAGATATGGTACATTCTATGATGTCTCTTGTTGATTTGCCACTATCGTTTTGGGGTTATGCATTAGAGACAACTGCATTCACTTTAAATAGGGCACCATCGAAATCCGTTGAGGCGACGCCATATGAGCTATGGTTTGGCAAGAGGCCAAAGTTGTCGTTTCTTAAAGTTTGGGGATGTGATGCTTATGTCAAAAAGCTTCAGCCTGAAAAGCTGGAACCCAAAGCGAAGAAATGCGTCTTCATAGGATACCCAAAAGAGACAGTCGGGTATACCCTCTATCTCAGATCCGAAGGCAAAGTGTTTGTCGCTAAGAACAGAACATTTCTTGAGAAAGAGTTTCTCTTGAAAGAATTGAGTGGGAGGAAAATAGAGCTTGATAAGGTTATTGAACCTTTACTTAATCCAGAGAGTAGCGCAGCGTAGAAAGATGTTTCTGTGGAGCCTACGACAGTTGAAGAGGAAGTAAATGATGATGATCATGAAGCTTCAGATCAAGTTACTATTGAACCTCGTAGGTCGACATGGGTGCGTACTGCTCCTGAGTGGTACGGCAACCCTGTCTTGGAGGTCATGTTGTTGGACAACAATGAACCTACGAGCTATGGAGGAGCGATGATGGGCCTGGATTCCGAGAAACGGTTAGAGGCCATGAATTCCGAGATGGGATCCATGTATGAAAATAAAGTATGGACTTTGGAAGTATTACCTGAAGGGTGAAAGGCCATTCAGAACAAATGGATCTTTAAGAAGAAGACGGACACGGAAGGTAATGTCACCATCTATAAAGCTCGACTTGTGGCAAAGGTTTTTTCACAAGTTCAAGCAGTTGACTACGATGAGACCTTCTCACCCGTAGCGATGCTTAAGTCCGTCAGAATCATGTTAGCAATAGCTGCATATTTTGACTATGAAATTTGGCAGATGGATGTCAAAACAGCGTTCCTCAACGGTTTCCTTGAGGAAGAGTTGTATATGATGCAACCGGAAGGTTTTGTCGATCCAAAGAATGCTGACAAAGTTTGCAAACTCTAGTAGTCCATTTATGGACTGGTGCAAGCATCTCGGAGTTGGAATAAGTGCTTTGATGAGGTGATCAAAGCGTTTGGGTTTATACAAGTTTATGGAGAAGCTTTTTTTTACAAGAAAGTGAGTGGGAGCTCTATAGCATTTCTAATATTATATGTGGATGACATATTGATGATTGGAAACAATATAGAAATGCTGGAAAGCGTGAAGGAATATTTGAACAAGAGTTTTTCAATGAAGGACCTAGGAGAATCTGCTTTCATATTAGGCATTAAGATCTATAGAGATAGATGGAGACGCTTAATAGCACTTTGACAGAGCACATACCTAGATAAAGTTTTGAAGAAGTTCAAAATGGATCAGTCCAAGAAGGGGTTCTTGCCTGTGTTACAAGGTGTGAAGTTGAGTAAGACTCAATGCCCAGTGACTGCAGAAGATAGAGAAAAGATCAGTGTCATCCCCTATGCTTCAACCATAGGCTCTATCATGTATGCAATGCTGTGCACATGACCCGATGTCAGCCTTGCCATAAGTATGGTCGGAAGGTTTCAAAGTGATCCAGGAATGGAGCACTGGGCGGCGGTCAAGAATATCCTTAAGTACCTGAAAAGGACTAAGGAAATGTTTCTCGTTTATGGAGGTGATGAAGAGCTCGTCATAAAGGGTTACGTCGATGCAAGCTTTGACACTGATCTGGATGACTCTAAGTCACAAACAGGATACATATTTATTCTCAACGGGGTAGCGGTAAGCTGGTGCAGTTCGAAGCAAAGCGTGGTAGCCGATTCTACATGCGGAGCGGAGTACATCGCAGCCTCGAAGGCGGTGAAGGAAGGTGTCTGGATGAAGCAGTTCATGACAGATCTTAGAGTAGTGCCTAGTGCACTGAATCCAATGAACTTGTTCTGTGACAACACTGGTGCCATTGCTCTAGCCAAGGAACCAAGGTTTCACAAGAGGACCGGACACATAAAGCGACGCTTCAACTCCATCCGCGATTACATCGAGGAGAAGGACATAAATATTTGCAAAGTGCACACGGATCTGAATGTTGCAGACCTATTGACTAAAACTCTTCCAAGGGCTAAACATGATCAACACCAGAACTGCATGGGTGTTCGATTCATTACAATGTAAATCACATAGTGATGTGAACTAGATTATTGACTCTAGTGCAAGTGGGAGACTGTTGGAAATATTCCCTAGAGGCAATAAATAAAGTGTTTAGTATTATATTTCCTTGTTCATGATAATCGTTTATTATCCATGCTATAATTGTATTGATTGGAAACACATTACATGTGTGGGTAAATAGACAACACTTTGTCCCTAGTATGCCTCTAGTGAACTAGCTGATTGATCAAAGATGGTCAAGGTTTCCTAGCCATTGACATGTGATGTCATTTAATAACAAGATCACATCATTAGGAGAACGATGTGATGGACAAGATCCAAACTACAAACGTAGCATATGATCATGTCAGTTTATTGCTACTGTTTTCTACATGTCAAGTATGTGTTCCTATGACCATGAGATCATGTAACTCACGGACGCCAGAAGAGTGCCTTGTGTGTATCAAACATCGCAATGTAACTGGGTGACTATAAAGGTGCTCTACAGGTATCTCTGAAGGTGTCTGTTGAATTGGCATGGATCAAGAGTGGGATTTGTTACTCCGTGTGACGGAGAGGTATCTGAGGGCCCACTCGGTAATACAACATGACAATAAGCCTTGCAAGAAATGTGACTAAGTGTTAGTTATGGGTCTTGTATTATGGAACAAGTAAAGAGACTTGCCAGTAACGAGGTTGAACTAGGTATGGAGATACCACGATCGAATTTCGGGCAAGTAACATACCGAAGGACAAAGGGAACATCGTACGGGATTAATGGAATCCTTGACATAGAGGTTTGACTGATAAAGATCTTCATAGAATATGTAGGAACCAATATGGGCATCCAGGTCCCTCTATTGTTTATTGACCATAGAGGTGTCTCGGTCATGTCTACATAGTTCTCGAACCCGCAAGGTCTGCACACTTAAGGTTCGGTGACGTTTCGGTAGTATAGAGTTATGTATGGTGGTGACTGAAGGTTGTTCGGAGTCCCGGATGAGATCCCGGACGTCATGAGGAGCTCCGGAATGGTCCGGAGGTAAATATTGATATATAGGAAGTCCTATTTTGGTCGCCGGAAAAGTTTCGGGCTCATTGGTAGTGTACCGGGAGTGCCGATAGTGTACCGGGAGACCATCGGGAGGGGTATTTCGACCCAATAGGCTACATGGGCTGTGGGAGAGTGAATACCAGCCCTTAGTGGGCTGGTGTAAGTCCCACAAAAGTCCCATGCGACTGGGAAAGAAAAGCCCAAAGAGAAAAGGTGGAAAAAAGGCAAAAAGGCAAAAAAGGAAGGAGTCCTAGTCCTACTAGGATTGGAGGAGGAGTCCTCCTCTCCTCCCTAGCTTCGGCCGAAGCCTAGAGGGCTTGGACCTTGGGACAAGCCTCCACCTCTCTTCCTCTTATATATACTAGAGGTTTTAGGGTTTTTGCACTTGATTTTCAGCCACGTGCTACCCATTCCTCTAGTGCATAGTTTCTCCTCTAGATCAGATTTTTGCAGTGCTTAGGCGAAGCTCCACCACCATCGCCGGAGCGCCGTCACGCTGCTGAAGAACTCATCTACCTCTCCGCTCCCTCTTGCTGGATCAAGAAGGCGGATATCGTCATCAAGCTGCACGTGTGCTGAACGCGGAGGTGCCGTTCGTTCGGTGCTTGATCGGGACGGATCGTGATTGGATCGCGGGACGCTCGGCGATTTGGATCGCAAAGACGTTCGACTACACCAACCGCGTTTCTTAACGCTTCCCACTTAGCGATCTACAAGGGTATGTAGATCCACTCTCCCTCTCGTGGATGCTCATCACCATGGATAGATCTTGCATGTGTGTTGGAAAATTTTTGTTTCCCATGCAACATTCCCCAACAGTTGAGCCAAAACCACAAAAGCCGTTGCTGCTGTACCTAACGGTAAAGAATCAAGTGGTATGTGCTGCACTAGTGGCTGAAAGAGAAGTTTATGAAGAAGCAGCAGCAGCGACAGGAACGCCAGACGATGAGCCAGGGCAGTCTCTGACGAGGTCTGGTGCCGGCAAAGAAGGATCTCCACAGTTGAAAGAGATAGTCCGAAAGAAGAAAGTGGTGCAGCAACCGGTCTATTTTGTCAGCTTCTTGTTGTAGGGGCTAGATCAAGGTATTCTGGTGTACAAAAATTGCTCTTCGGCCTTCTTACGGCCTCGAGGAGGCTGCGCCATTACTTCCAAGAACATGATATCACCGTTGTCACCCGCTTCCCACTACAATGGATATTGCGAAACCCAGAAGCTACCGGCAGGATTGTGGAGTGGGCTTTGGAACTATCAATCTTTGGTCTTAAGTTTGAAAGCACTTCGACCATTCAGAGCAGGGCCTTGGCAGAGTTCATTGCAGAATTGACCCCAACGCCTGATGAAGAGATTCCAAAGTCAACTCTCCCCAGCAAGGAGACTGATCAAGAATGGATCATGTATTTTGATGGAGTTTTCTCGCTGCAAGGCGCTAGTGCTGGAGTGCTGCTTGTCGCACCCACCGGAGAGCACCTCAGATATGTGGTCCAGATGCACTTTCCCCGGGAGAGATCAATGAACAACACTGCTGAGTACGAAGGGCTGCTTGCCGGTCTCAGGATCACAGCGGACCTCGGGATCAAGAAACTTATTGTGAGGGGTGATTCTCAACTTGTCGTCAGGCAAGTGAACAAAGATTACCAGAGTCCATTGTTGGAAGCTTATGTAGAGGAAGTGAGGAAGTTGGAAGAACGTTTTGACGGCCTGCAAATGGAGCACGTTCCATGTGCAGAGAACAGCGTTGCCAATGGCCTGTCAAAGTGTGCTTCCTTTAAGTTACCTGTGGAACCAGGAACTTTCGTGCTCCAACTAACTCAACCCTCCATGAAACCATCAACTGGACAAGTGAAGAGAAGGAAGTTAAGTTCTGGCAAGTATTTCCCGGCAGAGCTCCCCGAAGCCACCGGCGAGAAGGTTGCCGGAGGGAACGGTAGTCTTGTCGATGAGTACTATACTCTAGCAGGGCTCGTGGCTCTTGCCATAGAAGCGTACGCTCCCGCCTGGCTTGCCGGGGCACGACAGACTCCGGCAGGCTCTAAGGCCCTCGCCGTCGGGGCAAATGCTACCCCGGCAGAGGATACACCTTTAGTCCTTGTTGTCGAGCCCCAGGCTCCAGCATGGGCACAACACATCGTCCAATTCCTTCAAATAGGAGAACTTCCCGAGGAACAAGAGGAAGCAAAGAAAGTAACCCGCCGGTCTCGTATGTACAAGTTTATAGACGACATCCTATACAGAAAGAGACTGAATGGCATGAAACTCAAGTGCATTTCTCGGGTGGATGGACTAGAGTTGTTGGCAGAGATACACGGATGCACATGTGGCTCCCACATAGGATCAAGAGCACTTGCCGGAAAGGCATTCCAGCAAGGTTTCTTTTGGCCCATTGCCCTCCTGGATGCAATTGCGTTAGTAACCAAGTGTGAAGCATGCCAGTTTCATTCGAAGAAACTACATCAACCAGCTCAAGCCCTTCAAACAATCCCTCTCTCCTAGCCATTTTAGGTCTGGGGGCTCGACATCTTGGGTCCCTTTCCACGTGATGCTGGGGTTTTGAGTACTTGTACGTGTCAGTCGACAAGTTCACAAAGTGGCCGAAAGTGGAAGCAGTGAGCAAGGTGACAACACAGTTTGCCGTCAAGTTCTTTAAAGGACTACTTTGCCGCTTTGGTGTTCCCAACAGGATCGTCACTAACAACGACACACACTTCACGAGCCGCACCTTCATGCAGTATGTCCAAGACCTTGGTAGCAAAATCTATTTTGCTTCCGTTGCCCACCCAAGGAGCAACGGCCAAGCAGAGAGGGCTAATGCGGAAGTGCTATGAGGTCTCAAGACAAGAACTTTTGATAGGCTGCACAAGTGCGGAAGGAACTGGATTGATGAGTTACTGGTGGTTCTTTGGTCAATCAGGACGACACCAATCAAGCTACTGGCCATACACCCTTCTCCCTTGTCTATGGGGCGGAGGCAGTTCTCCCCATGGAACTCATATACGGGTCTCCTCGAGTGCTTGCTTATGATGAGCTCGAGCAAGAGCAGTTGTGGCAAGACGACGCGACGCTCCTTGAGGAAGACCACTTTCAGGCCGCTGTGAGAGCTAGGCGCTACTAGCAGGCTTTGCGCCGCTACCATAGCCGCAAGGTCAATGCTAGAAGTCTTGAGGAAGGCGACCTCGTTCTTTAGTGAGTTCAGTCCGCCAAGAATCCAAACAAGTTGACGCTGAAGTGGGAAGGCCCTTATCGGGTATTACGAGTCACTAGGCACGGTGCAGTCTGCCTGGAGACCGAGGATGGCATTCCGGTGAGAAACTCTTGGAATATCGAACATCTTCGAAAGTTCTACCCATGAGGCGCGGTTTTCGGGCCAGCCCCGACGACCACCTTTTGTACAAGTCTTGCCGATGAAGCATGTAATCCTTGGTACAAATCCAGGCTCAGATCCTGGGCCTAGCTAAATAAAGATAAGTGTTCTGCAATTCTGTTCGATTCTCATGTTTACTTATGTGCATGTTTATCAGAAGTGTTGCATCGCACTTAATCCCGGCAAGGACTAACGGACCGCCAAGGTTCCATATCCATAATTTCACTTCTTTCTTTTTTCTCAAAGGACAGAAGCATCCATCGCGTGCAGCTTTGCCGGGGGGGGGGATGATGTATGGGTAACTATGAGCGGCGTCCCAGAAAAAGAAACTTGCCCGAAGGAGAAAGGCAACAAGAAGATAAGTTGCGAAAATCCCATGTGAATCCTTGCCATAAAGTTACTTTCCTTGAGCAACTTTGACTTATGTATGGAAAACCTGCACGCATGGGAACCTTGCCACGATTGGATGCGCCCTCACTGCGTTCGGGACCGCTCAACAACTTAAGTGGCTTCGCCCGCGCTCCTTGTTTCGTTTCGAGTCCGCTCAATGATCCAAGTGACAGCGCTCGTGCCCTTATCTCGTTTTCGAGTAAGGCCGACGCCTTGGGTGTCCGCACCAAGGACACCAACGTATCTTGCCAGCTTGGCACTACTAGCAGGCTGCTAAGGACCCATTTGTCAAAGCGCCTGTGGGGGCTATGCACGCTGGCAAGATTCTTCCAGAAAGGGCGTAGGGAAAATTCCATACACAGAAACAGTTTAACTAGGAAGATAACATAGCAATCGTCCAAGACGTAAGCAGATAGCATTACATCGGCCTTGCTGAGAATCTAACACAAAACAAATTGTTCTTGGCATGTGGAGCGACGAGAAGTGAGGCAACTACTCTCGGCGGCTCCCGTTGACCCGCTTGACCTGGCTTACCCGCTCGACGATGGGCGCGACGAGTTCCTCGAGCGCCTGGATGTCTACACCCTCCGGCAAGCAGTCAAGGACATTGGCGAGGTTGAGGCTGGGATTCTTGTACGCCACCTTGACAAGCACCTTGCGGAGGACAACCTGGCAGAGCTTGCGGGATTCATCGGCCAGGTGGGCTGCCCAGTCAGAATGGAGCTGCTCAAGGGACCCGAGTAGGCTTTCGAAGAACATGGTCACCTTGGCGCTTGTAGGGACCCTGTCGTTAGGAGAATATGACAGACCCTCTAGTCCCATGGCAGATAGTTGTTCGGCGAGCTTCCCCATGACGTCGACGAGCTTCTCGGTCCAAACTTCCACTCCATGCACATAATCGTTGTGGGAGACAGCAGCGCTCTTGACAAGCTGCTTCTTGTCGTGGAGCTCCTTGACTAGAGCCTTCTCCCGAGTCCTTGCGGCCTCGAGAGTCCTGGTCAGCGTGGTCAGTTTCAAGGTCACATTGTCAATGGACTCGTTGGCCGCAAAGAGCTGCCTAGCCTTGTCGGAAGCGGCGACTTGCATCTCCATCAGGATGGCAACGACTTTGTCCTGCTCGCCCTCGAGTGACGAGATCTTTGCGCCTTGATCTCCAAGGGCCACCTCCAGTTCCTTCACCCTCTTATCTAGTGAGCTTTTGGGGAACGTTGCATGGGAAACAAAAAATTTCCTACGCACACGCAAACCTATCCATGGTGATGAGCATCTACGAGAGGGAGAGTGGATCTACGTACCCTTGTAGATCGCTAAGCAGGAAGCATTAAGAAACGCGGTTGGTGTAGTCGAACGTCTTCGCGATCCAAATCGCCGAGAGTCCCGCGATCTAATCACGAACAGTCCCACGATCTCGTCACGATCCGTCCCGCGATCCAATCATGAACGTCCCGTGACCTTGATCACGATCCTTCCGATCTAGTACCGAACGGACGACACCTCCGCATTCAGCACACGTGCAGCTTGATGACGATCTCCACCATCTTGATCCAGCAATAGGAGGTGGAGAGGAGGAAGAGTTCACCGGAAGCGTGACGGCGCTCCGGCGATGGTGGTGGAGAGATTCCGGCAGGGCTTCGCCTAAGCACTGCGGAAAACCGATCTAGAGGAGCACCGGTGGAACGGGTAGTACCAGGCCGTAAATTCTGTGCAAAACCCTTCTATTCCACCAGTATATATAGGAGGAGAGGAGGAGGAGGGATGGCACAGGGCTGAGCCCCTCTTGGAGTCGGCCGAAGCCAAGGGGGAGGAGTCCTACTCCTCCTCCACTCCTAGTAGGAGTAGGACTCTCCCTTTTTGCCTTTTTTCCACTCTTTTTTCCTTTGGGACTCTTCCCCTAGCCGCATGGGCCTATTGTGGCTATTCCACCAGCCCACTAAGGGCTGGTTAATACTATCCCACAGCCCATGAAGCCTCTTGGGTCGAAATACCCCTCCTGGAGGTCTCCCGGTACACTATGAGCACTCCCGGTACACTACCGATAAGCCCGAAACTTTTCCGGCAACAAAACTGGGACTTCCTATATATGAATCTTTACCTCCGGACCATTCCGGAGCTCCTCATGACGTCCGGGATCTCATCCGGGACACCGAACAAACTTCGGTCACCACCATACATAACTCTACACTACCGAAACGTCACCAAACCTTAAGTGTGCAGACCCTGTGGGTTCGAGAACTATGTAGACATGACCGAGACACCTCTACGGTCAATAACCAATGGTGGGACCTGGATGTCCACATTGGTTCCTACATATTCTACGAAGATCTTTATCGGTCGAACCTCTATGTCAAGGATTCAGTTAATCCCGTATGATGTTCCCTTTGTTCTTCGGTATGTTACTTGCCCGAGATTCGATCGTCGGTATCTCCATACCTAGTTCAATCTCGTTACCGGCAAGTCTCTTTACTCGTTCTGTAATACAAGATCCCGCAACTAAAAATTAGTCACATTGCTTGCAAGGCTCATTGTGATGTTGTATTACCGAGTGGACCCTGAGACACCTCTCCGTCACACGGAGTAACAAATCCCAGTCTCGATCCATGCCAACTCAACAGACACCCTCGGAGACACCTGTAGAGCACCTTTATAGTCACCCAATTACGTTGCGACGTTTGATACACACAAGGTACTCCTCCGATATCTGTGAGTTGCATGATCTCATGGTCATAGGAACATATACTTGACATGCAGAAAACAGCAGCAATAAACTGACACGATCATAAGCTACGTTTGTAGTTTGGGTCTTGTCCATCACATCATTCTCCTAATGATGTGATCCCGTTATCAAATGACATCTCATGTCCATGGCTAGGAAACCTTAACCATCTTTTAATCAACGAGCTAGTTCACTAGAGGCATACTAGGGACATTGTGTTTGTCTATGTATCCACACATGTATCCATGTTTCCAATTAATACAATTATAGGATGGATAATAAACAATTATCATGAACGAGGAAATACAATAATAAACACTTTATTTATTGCCTCTAGGGCTTATTTCCAACATCCGCAGCCTCGGCTACATCGACGGCGTCCTTCTGCTTGCCGGCATGGTCTGCCGCCAGGGCTCCTTGTGCCTCCTTGTGCCCCTGCTCCAATGCTTGGGTCCGTTGCATGACAAGATCCTCGAGCTCCACTTCCTTGCCGTAGAGCTTGTCGGCAAGTGTCTTCTCGTGGGCGATGAGGTCTTCCTCTTGGGCGTCAAGCAAGATGTGACGCTCTGTCAAATGGGCGTCCTCTTTGGGGGCCCGTTGTTTGGCCTCCTCCTGCGCCTGTTCGGCGTCAGATTGCTGCATGTAGAGTTGGCTCCAGCCTTCACTCAGTTGCGACTGACTAGTCTGCAGGTCCTTGGTGGCTTGGGCGTACCAAGCCTGGGTCTCCTTGACCCGTTCCTGAAAACTGGCCTCGGCAGCTTCGACAACCGCAGCCCTGGAGTTGAGTTTCTCCTTCCGGGCGCGGTAAAGCGCCTGAAGCTTCCGGAGGCCATCACCCATGGACAGGAGGAGCCGCTCCTCCTGGGATTTGCTGCTGGCATTTGGCCCATCAACAATGTCAAGCCCGGCAGTGACGACAACTTCCTCGACAAGGACTCCCTCCTCAGGCGGCGCCCCAACGCTTACCGCGCCGGGGATGCTAATGAATAGGTTGTCGCCAACCTTGAAGTACCTTCTCGATGAAGGGGCTTCGGGCGGCCGGCCCATGCTGGCCGTCTCCCCGCCGGCCTCCTCGCCGGCCCGCTCGACGGACTTCTTTGTGGCTTCCTCCTTTTGCGTGGCCTTGGCTGCCTTGGCGCTCGCGGCTTCAGCAACAGTGTTCTTGGAGGCCTCGGCAGCAACATTCTTGGCGACCTCAGTGTCGACGCTCTTAACGGCTTCTTCGGCGGTGATCTTTTCAACCTCGGCGGCAGCGTCCCTCGCCGTCCCCTTGATGACAGAATCGACGTCCATTCCCTCTGCCGTGGGGATGCCTGAAGACTAGGGAGGCAAACCAAGAAAAGATAAGGAGGAAGTTCAAGAAAAAATAGAAAAAAGAAGAGGAATACCTTCGCCTAGGACGATTACCAGCAAAGATCCGCCGGTGCTGGGCTTGCTGGCCCTCCCTCATCACGATAGAGTGCGCTGGAGGAAGTCCTAGACAAAGAAAAATCCCTGGGCGGTTAATCCGGGATGGCCGCCAAGGGATCTCCTTGTCATCGTCCTCCCCCGGCACGTCCAGCGATGTCAGCAGTAAAGATGCACATCCCAGTGCGTGCCAGTGGGAAATGAGTAATGAACTCACGCTGGGGGCTTCACCGAGGGTTGAGGCAGGGTTTGCGATGCGTGCTAGTCTTCAGATTGACGGTGGTTGCCCTTGGAGCACCTGAGGCGCTTGCGACGACCCCTCAACCATCAAAGTCTTCGCCCTCTTCGTGACCCGCTGCTCCATCATTTCCGTGTCCCTGTGGATGAAAACCAAGACGGATTAGGCAAGTAGGGAAAGAGAGCCGAGAATTGGGAAAATGCGGTAGGATCCTTACTCTTCTTCTTCCTCCCCCAAGCTAAGGGTAGAAAGGTCAAAGGCGACCTCTACCGTAGAGCCCCTGGGAGGAGGTGGAGGGGTGCTCTTGGACTGCTTGGCCACGGTGAGTGCGAGCTGCTGGTGGACTTCACGTTGCCGCGTAGCCTTGTCGGTTGCCGCCTTGCCGGGGGCTACGCTACTCGAAGAGGCTTGCTGAGCTGGGAGCCCGGAGGCAGTGTTCCTGAGAACGCACCTTTTCCTTTGAACGAGAGGCGGAACCTCCTCGAGTGGTTCCTCTTCGGATGCGTCTCCGGCAAGGTGGCCCGGGGCAGACATGCTGCCTCGCTCCTCGGTGATCTCGCCCTGCACGGCGAGATCTTTGCCGGCGGTGCTTCCCCTTTCCCGGCTTCATCTTCGAAGAAGCCGACGCTGCTAGCCTCCTCGGCAAGCGCCGCTTCTTCCACCCTGCCGGCGATGTATGCCAGCTCCTCTTCGGTGGTGTCGCAGACGAGGCCCTCCTTCTTGCGGATGGCCATCTCTGGCAGGTTATAGAAAAAATCTTGCGCTGCCTCCGCGGACGCCTCCATCCAAGTTGCGTCAAGGCTATGGGCATCGAGCACCGACATCATGGCAATGATTGTGCCCAAGGCCGAGTTATTGCACAAGGGGATTACGCCCACCCGTAGCTCGATCGCTATGATGCTCTTGAACAACATCTGACAGATGGCCCCATCCTACATAGTGGTCAGATTGTGGTTTACCCGGGCGCAGCCTCATGATGTCTGCTGCATTCCTAAAATCCCAGGCCGGCCTCCCTTTGTTCTGCAAGGGGGCGATGCACCGGCGAAGGAAGTCAGCGCCTATCATCTCTACGGAAAGGCCGGCGTCTCTGAGGCGGTGGATCCTGGTGACTGTGATCGTGAGCTTCTCATCCCAAGGGTCGAGAGAACTCTAGTCTTCGCCACGCACCATCTTGTTTTGCCGCGGCATACAGAAGGGATGGGGTTTCTCCTCTCAGAGCCAACACCACTTGCCCCGCCACTCATCCCATCTATCGCGATAAGCCCCTTCGGGATAGACCTCGTTGGTTTCCGGCCGAGGAATCCAAGTGACGGCGCTAGAGAGGGCTCTGCCTTGCTAGATGCGGGGGGTGAAATAGTGGTAGAAGAGAGCGGTGCTAGGGGTTACTCCGGATTTTTTTTTTGCAGGGATGAGTGAAAAACGCCATGGATGTCATAGCGTTCGGCGTAAAGTCCAGGAGTTGGAAGCCATAAGTAAGCATAAGGTCGATAAAGAAATCCGAGTAAGGGGGCAGAGCCCGCAGAAAAAATAATCAGCGATGAAAGGGTATTTGCCTGGACCTTCCCCGGAAGAACCCGGGCTCACGCAAGTAGTGGGGTGCCCCGCCGTCGTCGTCACCCATATCCACCGGTACCGCCTCTTCGGGGTAGTCACACTAAGCCCCTGCGGAAAAACGACATGCTCCCTCCGCATCTTAACTACCTTGCTCTCCGAGATGACCTCCGTTTCCTTGCCCTTGCTGCCTTTGGGCGGCATGGCAATGGCGGGGATGGAGACCGAGGAAGGAAGAGGTGGCGGGGGCGCAGGTGGGTGCGAGAGGCTCTGCTTTGGGCTCGAGGAGGAAGACAATAGTGGTTCTCAGATTGGGAAAAGTGAGAGCTAAATGGGCATTGGCTCTGCAATCTCCTCTTTATGGGGAAGGCGCGGGGCAGCCTATTTTTACCAAAAACAAGGTAATACAGAGGCGTTCCGCAGGCGCACTGCTGCAACAGCCGCGTTGCGCATGTATCCCACTACCCGCATTCAATGGGCGTTGAGGGGAAGTGAAGTGAGCGCAATGATCACAACTACGAGGCCCTGCCACGTGTGCCCATGCACTAATTGGGCCTAGCCCAACAACGCCTCGCAACGTGTATGGCCCAGGCCTGGGGGCTCTCGACGGTGCACTAGAGTTTTTGGGCCATCTAGTGCCCCTTTACTCGTGCACATGTAGTAGTAGCCGCCCCAGCGGCAAGGCCCAGCGAGGACTTGCCAAGCACCAGCATAGAAGACCCAAGGTACAGGCAAGACCTTGTCGGGAGGGCTTTAGAACCTCCAGGCCCCCGGCAAGGCAAGGTGCCGGCAAGACAAGGCCCCGGCCAGCACCGCCAGCACACAGGCCAGGTGTCGATTCACTTGGACGCGTGTCGCGGCATCGACATTGGAGGGAGCTAAGCGGCACCGATGGGACGGGCCCCCGTCCCATCCCACTGACTGACTGAGGCGCCTGACGGTGCATTCAATGCTCTTGTCCTACTCCGTTAGAGTTAGGTACGATAGAAATATAGCAACACTGTGCATCCCGTGTGCACACTGTACGTCATTGTTGGGATCCCCTCAGGTATAAAAGGAGGCCCAGGACGTTATAGAGAGGAGGTGAGACAGTTGGTCTATTGGACAGTCAGGCAATTAGATGATTAGGGATTACCTAGCTCACGTAGCAGCCGTTCATGGCACTCCTGTAGCTGGAACCCTAGAACACGATCAATACAACCAAGCAGGAGTAGGGTTTTACACATCCGTGCAGCCCGAACCTAGGTAAAAATCTCCCTATGCGTCGCTTACCAGACTGGCTCTTTGTGCGAGCTCGCTCCCCTACCGAACCGAAAGGGATCCCCACGTGATCCCATAGGTGTTCGTTCCCACGACATCACGTCCAAGATAAGTAGACCGACTCCTGCCTGCATCTACCACTATTACTCCACAGATAGACCGCTATCCAGGATGCATCTAGTGTATTAAGTTCATGGAAAAAAGGAGTAATGCAATAAGAATGATGACATTATGTAGACAAGATCTATTCATGTAGGAGTAGAACCCATCTTGTTATCCTTAATAGCAACGATACATGCATGTCTCGCTGCCCCTTCTGTCACTGGGAAAGAAGATCGCAAGGTCGAACCTATCACAAAGCACCTCTTCCCATGGCAATAAAAATCGATCTAGTTGGCCTAACTAAACCAAAGATTCGAAGAAGAAATACGAGGCTATAAGAAATCATGCATATAGGAGATCAAAGAAGACTCAAATAATATTCATGGATAGAAACTTATCATGAACCGAAAATTCATCGGATACCGATTAACACACTGCAAAAGTTTACATGAAATAGATCTCCAAGAGACCATTGTATTGAGACTCATGAGAGAGGGAGAGAGCGAGAGAGGAAGTCATCTAGCTACTACCTAGAAACCCATAAGTCTATGGTGGACTACTCATGCATCATCGGAGAGGCACCTATGATGAAGATGAACCTCTCCGTGATGGTGTCTAGATTGGATCTCGAGGTTATGGAACTTGTGGTGGCTGGAATTGTGTTCCCTCAACTCCCCTAGGGTTTTTGGATTTTCTGGGAATTAATAGGCACGATAGTTGGTTGAGGGGGTGCCAAAGGAGCCCAACACCTAGCAGGGCGTGCCAGAGGGCCTCTAGCGCGCCTATGTTGGTGCTGGCCACCCTGGGCCCCATCTCCTGGTGTTCTTTGGCCCATATGGTTTCTTCTGGTCCGTACAAAATCCACAAATATCCCCACAATGTTTCATCTCTGTTTTGTACTCATTTCCTGCAAAGTAAAAAACAAGCAAAAACAACAACTTGCACTTTGGCACCATGTCAATAGGTTAGTCCCAAAATATGATATAAAGTGATAATAAAATGATAAAAACATAATTTTTGATGTGGAATGATGCCTAACATGCTCATCACATTATTTTCTTTATAGCATGTACATTTTTACTTTTCATCTGGTTCAAATCAATAGTCTAGTATTGACATGAAAACTTTAATACTCAAGCATATCAACAAGCAACCATGTCTTTAAAAATATCAAACCTAAAGCAAGTTATCCCTAGCCCATCATGCTCAATCATTGATCCATTCACAATACATGCTCAAATATTAGCTACACCTAATGCTCAAGTACGATCATAGTGCCCCCTAGTTGGTGCTTTATAAGATAAGATGGAGACTCAAATTTGAAAAATAAGAATTGCATAAAGTAAATAGATAGGCCCTTCACAGAGGGAAGTAGGGATTTGTAGAGGTGCCAGAGCTCAAGTGTTTACATTGAGAGAGAGAAATATTTTGAGTGGCATGCCTTTCCTGCTAACAAAAATGACCGAGAGATTTCAGTATCCACGGTTGCCTTCCATACCAACACTTTCCAAGGAATTTATTATTTGACAACATAAAGTAAATATTGATCACCCCCTAACGTTTCATGTGCGGTACGAGCACACCAAAGGAAAATTAATTTTGAAAGTTCAGAGATGGCACATACAAATTTTCTTGGAACAACATTGAAATACCGTATATAGATAGGTATGGTGTACTCATATGGCAAAACTTGGTTTAAGGATTTTGGATGCACAAGTAGTATTTCTACTTAGTACAAGTGAAGGCTAGCATGAGGTTGAGAAGCATCCAACTAAGAAACAAAAAAATCACATAAGCGAGCATTAAGCATAACTAACACTGGATAATGCACCCTAAGTAGGATGTAATTTCGTAGCACAAATATTGACTTTCGTGCTTGCATAGGGAATCAAAAACCTTAACACCAATATTCTTACTAAGCATAATTACTCATCAACATAACTCACATATCACTATTGTCATGTCTCAAAACTATTACAAAGAATCAACTTTAATTTGTCCATTGATCTTCATGAAAGTTTTTATTATATCCCTCTTGAATATCTATCACTTTGGGACTAGTTTCATATATTGCCATTGCTTTTTGATAAGCTCACATGGATATAAGTGATGTCACATCCCTAGCTAGATGTCCTAGGAATAGTATTGTGCTTGCATCATGTTTCATTTTGCATTAACATGAAATGGGGAACAAAAAGAAACCCCAAGCTCACTTTGAATCCAAACAAATCAAACTTGGTGAAAATTCAACAAATCCAAAATGCCCACTAAAAATGTTCCCTATGTCTGGTAAATTTGGGCATGATTATAACATGGACCATTCTAATTATTTGAACAATCAAAGTAATTCAAAAATAATTGATAAGGCTCTTGAAATCATTAAATAAAGCACTATCATTATTCTTGTTTTCAAAATATCCTGAAACTTTTTAGACAAGTTTGAAATATTCAAACTTCATTATAGAAAATATATGGGATATTTTACAAAGTCATTTGTACCTGAAAAGAAAACAAACAAATGTCAGTAAAAGAAAACGGAGAAGAAATAAAAAGAAAAAAAAGGGGAGAAAGGCCAGGCGAGCCCACCTGGCCCAGGGAGGTCATCGTCCTCCTGGCGGCCAGGAGGACGAGCGCGTGGCCGGAGCGCGCGCGCTGCCGTGCCTCCACGCCGACAGCTACTTGCCTCTGTCCTCCTCGCTAGTGCGACGGGGATAAGCTCCCCAGAGCCGTCCCCATCACTCCCTCTCTCTCTCTTGCCCGCCTCTCTTTCTCTCCCCTCTCTGCTTCGCCTTGGCCGAGCCCTGCTCGAGCTCGCCGCCGTCGCGTTAGCCGCTTCCCTTACCCCTGAGCCCCCAATTGATCCGCCTAGCTTGCCTCTCCCTCCTCACCGAGCCGTGCACCGCCAAGATCTCCCGCCATCTTCGCGTCGTCTTCAACCTCCGGCCGCCGAAAATCAAGTGGAGCTCGCCGCTACTCCAGGCCCTCCCCGAGCCCGCTCTCGACGTCTCTGCGAGCGCCGTGAGCCCTTGAGTCTTTTCCCCCTCTTCCCCCTCCGATTGCGTGCTCTAGCTTCGGATTCCATCAAGGTCCGAATGCCCCCGCCGCTCGAGCTTGACGCCGGCCATGTTCCAGTGACCAGCTGGTCCGTCTGAGGCCTCCGTCGTGTTCGTGAGGCTGTGTAGAGTCTGTAGGTGCCAATTAGAGCTCATGTTGCACCCTGGTTCGACGAGCCCATGCTCGCCCGAGCTCCGGCCGTCGCCCAGCTCACCGCCGGCATCGATTCTGACCATCTCAGCTCCTGGGAGGGGTCAAAATGGACGCGCGCGTGTGTGCTGAGTCGTTTGGTGCCCTCCACCATCCTTTTGGTCACCGGAGGAGGGATCCCGAAGCCCTCCGCCGTGTCTAGAGCCACTGGCGGCTCAACGCCGGTGGGTCTTGCCGGAGTTGACCACGGGGTTTGACCCCCAGAGTCACTGGTAGGTGGGGCCAGGCCCTGTCAAGTCAAAGTTAATTAAGAATTTAATAAATTATTTTAATTAACCTAATTAGTCAGTGATAGTGGGCCCAGTGTCTATTAATTAATTGGGATTTAGTTTTAATTAGTTAGTTAAGTGTCTGAGTCACTAACATGTGGCCCCCACATGTCAGGTTTGACTCTGGCCCGGTCAGCTGACCAGCTGACGTCATAATGATGTCATGCTGATGCAATAAAAGGAATTTCTAGTTTAAAAATAATTCCAGAAATTATTCAAAACTTCAAAAAGTCATATAAATTAATCTATAAGTCAGATGAAAATAATTTATATATGAAAATTTATCAAAAAATCCAATGAATACAATGGTGCTACTGTCATGCATGTTAGAGCAATCTAAATAGGTGAAAATTGACATTTATTAATAGGTTAGTAAATGGAATTTGAAATGAAGAACAATTTTGAACCTATATTCAAATTCATTTCAAATCAACATGAACACTAGTTGCATTAGCTCATCTATACATGCTATCATGCCATGATCATGCATCATATTGTTGCACTTGCATGTATTGATTGGCCCTGCTCTTGAGGATACCCCCGAGTTTCCTAACTAAGGAGAGAACCTTTCCGTTTCCCAGCAAGGCAAGCAACCCCTTTGATCATTCCGATAAGATCCTACTCTCTCGCTCCTGCTCTTGTTTATTGCATTAGGACAATCGATCACATGTCAGTCATACATGGTAGATGATCCTATTCTGTTGCATAACCTGACATTGTCGCAGCGAATAGCTAGACCTTGCAACCTAGCATACCTGGTAGATGCTTGTGCCATGATGTGCTTAGCTTACTTTGCCTGCCATGCTTGCTATGCTTAGAGTTGTGTCAGGTCGGATTCATCTGGGTGATGAACTGAGTGAAACAATGTTGCCTGATGTGATGATGTTATGATAAACTCGATTTGGTAAAGGTAGCGATGAGAGGCTATGTAGGATTACATAGCGGGTTATCTCATCGGGACCGTTCTTAGGAACTGAGTTCCGTGTTTGTGATCCAAGACTAGTTACTACCACACGTTGGGATACTTAATTGACCCTCTCGACCTATCATTCGCTTAGTCCTTAGTCCAGGAGTTGCAAGTAGTTTCTGGTGTTTATAGCATGCTGGAGGCCGTGCGTAGCACTGACCCTAGGGGTGGGTTACGACGCGGTAGGCAGTGGCATGGTGTACCAAGGGTCACCCGGATGGTGGGCTTGGGAACCCTGCGCACATCGTTTGGGGCCGTAGCGGAAACTTCGGCCGGACTTCCGTGCGGGATCAGTCTCAAATAGGCGATAGCCTGGACTAGAGGTCTTATGTGATTGATGGTCGTGGCCGGCTCCCTCGCTGGGCATCCGCTTGAAGGTTGTCGAGGTGCGTGGTTTTATGATCACACAGCGATAAGTGGCGAGAGCGTGTGTGAAGAAGTACACCCCTGCAGGGTATGAAACTATTCGAATAGCCACGCCCTCGGATATGGACTACTTGGAGAACTTATGCTCTTCATAGATAATCAAATGAATACTCATAAAAATATCAAGACAAGTGTGAGTACCGTAGATGGCACTCTCCAAGGAGAGGGAAGTGAATCTATGGTAGTGTATTGTGATAGCCTGGCTTATTAGGGTTGATAGACTACTCATATCAATAAGGAATTCCTTCTTTTCCAAGAGCCCATTCAAACAGAACTCTTAGGTTAAGCGTGCTTGGCTTGTATTAGTTCTAGAATGGGTGACCGACCGGGAAGTTGGTCCCGGGTGCGCATGAGTGAGGACAAAGTGCACAGAAAAGACTAGTATTGATCTGTGAGGCCAATCTAGATCCTGCCAGGAGTAACGACTACCAGCGGGTGTGTCCGGGGCGTTACAAGTTGGTATCAGAGCCGACCCTCACGGTTACACGGATGTTTGCCTACGGGTGCACGGTCATGTTGTTCATGACGTTTGTGACCCGTCGTGGCACACGGAATGACACATGTATCGGACTGGAAGCATAGAGGTTTGTGCCAAGAGGGACATTCTCGTAACCCGACGAGGACGTCAGTTGCTCTGAGTGGTTGTAGCGACCCGACCTGAAAGGTCGAATCTCCGGTGTTTCCGTACCATCCCAAGATCATGCTGGTACACACACGGTACACCAATGTATATATCAAAGGGAAATCACATAGCTTTATTAATCGAAATCTCATATCGAGTCCTTTATTACAATAAGGATTACAATAAAGTGGTTCAAGGCCAACTCATGAGAATAACTAATCTTGCGGAAGCTTCAAAGGTAGTTGAGTCCATATGACTCCAAGGGCATCTCACCGAGCGTAGAGCGTATCCTCACTCCTGGTCGGAAAAGTACTCTACAACATGATACATTGCAGCCGTGTAGGTCAACATATTGAATATGCTGGCAATGTCACAAAAGAGGGGTGTAAAGTAATCATCTATTCTATATGCATATTTGGCAGGTGGGGTAGTAAGTTTTGCATAAAGCCAATTTTTTCCTACAACAAGATAGAGAAAAGCAAAAGTTATTACTACATTGTTGGTTGATTAATGAGATGGTTCCACCAACCAATTCTCATACCCAAGTTGTCATTAATACCCACATCAATATAATTATTTGTGTTGGGAATTCCACATAGTTTCAGTTCCTTTGGCTCAAGTTGTCCATGACCGTGGACATGGCTAATCGATTAGGTTTGGGTACTCTGCAGAGTTTTGCACACGTTCCCCACAAGATTTGATCGCCTCCATTGGATTTCTCGCACTTCAGGGTGTTTGAGAAATGGATGACCAAAACATGGTCTTCTAAAGGGTTTCCCTGAGACTCTGTCGGTGCCCATCCTTTCCTCCCGTTCTTCTACATCTCGTAGCACCGCCTGTCCAGGGTCACCACGATATCCAACCAAGCCAGAGCCCATAATGGCTTGTGGCTGTGCAGGTAAGCCTTGCGTCTTGAAGCATCCATCCATCTCTTTGTGCTTGGGTGGACCTTTCCGCGTGAATACTGGCACTTCTCCAGCAACACCTAGGCTAACCACTGGTTTCTCCAGGGCGCCGTTCAACCATCATCCACCTAGAGGTATGTTGAAAACTCGGAGTCTTGAAGTCTTGATCATCTTGTAGGTCTTGAAATTATTATCTCACAACTCTCATGAATCACACAACCAACCCCGTCTACTAATAGCATAGCAAAATTAAATCAACTTTTCCCGGGGCCAATGTGTCAAAGGGTTGAGGGGTGCCTACCACATGATGCTACATCAAGTAACCAAGTTTCCAAATTACCTACTTTGCATGCAATTGAGGAGATGGTAGAACTAATGCAATAAAACATGGGTAAACATGATCAGAGTGACTTGCCTTGCTGACGATCCTCGTACTCAAGTGACTCTAGATAACAAGCTTCGCACTCTGGATGATCTAACGAAGCAAACAAAGTACACAATAAGCATACAACTAATAATACAGCTCACACAATCAGCAAGGTTAAACTAAAACAATTCAATATTAACAATCAAGAGAAAGAATTTAAAACCAATATTTGACTCACAAATTTTTTTAGTGTCAAAGCTACTACTAATATAAAATAAGACCAACAACTATTTTTAATAACAAAACAATAGTTAACAGAAAAGAAATAGTAAAATTTATATTAGTAAACATAATTAAATACACTAAAATGTTTGTGAAAAATAAAACTAAATTGCTTTATAAACTATACCTCATGAAAAGGAATAAAGATTTCCTATAACAATAAGGTATAAAACTAAACAATTGTTTTTATTAACAGCAAGTTATTTCACCTAATGTTGAAACAACAGAACTAATGAAAACTAAAAACAAAAGTTAAACTAACTCAGATTCAAACTAAACTAAAATCAAACTAACTAAACTCTATTAAGAACTAAACAGATTCCGTTTTTGTTAAAAACCCTAACCAAATTCATCCTAAAAATTCTCAAACTATGTAGGATGATAGGTCTAACTAATACAAACCAGTGGCAAAAATATTCATACAAAAATATATTTTTAAACTATAGTTATACATATTTTAGTAATTTAAGCAAATTTGGTTAGATTCAAATTTTAAAGTTGAAATTTGAAATCTAAGACTACAGGATGAAACTACATGAAATTTCTGACCTAATGCAAAAAGAATCAATTAAAAACACTAATTAGTTCAAAAGTTACAACTAAAACAAAAACAGAAAGCATTCTGTTTTCTAGAACAAAACAGAAAAGAACAAAAATTCCTAGCGAACGTACGTGGCTACGTGGCGGCTTCCTATTGGTTGCTAGCGCGTGCGCGTGGGTGTTTGCGGGCGGACGACCGAAACTTAGAAGAAAACATTTCGGCATTTTAATCCTTCTAATCTGGCGCGTTGGATCTGGATCTGACAGCTACGGGGTGCGGTGGCTTACAGAGGGGGAGGGTCAAGGTTTTCCGGCGAGGTCGATGGCGGCCGGACGTCGGAGGTGGTCGGAGGCGAGGGTGTGGTGGTCGGGGGCAGCATCCGAAGTGCTCAGGCGACGGCGGCAAAGCTCCAGCATCGATTGGTGGCGTCGGACGAGGCTGGGGACGATGGAGGCGACGACCTCGTGCTCGGAGAGCTTCGATCGTTGACAGAACTCCGGCGAGGTGGAGCGGTGGCGTTTGTGGGCGTGGGCAGGGGCGCTCGGGGTGGAACGGAGAGCGGAGAAGGCAGGGTATTTTATAGGCCAGGTGCGGGGTCGGGAGAGGGAGAGAGGAGGAGATCAGTGGAGGATGGATCTTCGGCGACGTCGACGGCATGAGGAGGGAGACGAGCACGCTGATGGCGCCGTCGGACGGTGGGTCCCGCATGTCAGTGAGAGAGGGGGCGGGATCTGCGCATCGGTGACCGATCCGAAAGGGTCTCGGGAGTAAAGGCTGGTAGGCCGGCCGGTTTTCTAATTAAACGCTTTAATTCGTTTCCTTTTCTATTTTCCAGAGCGTTTAAAACCCCTTTAATGCATTCAAATCATTTCCAAACATAGGGAATATATATATCAAAAAGATCAGGGAAATAAATGCTTTTTAATGAACATTTTCCCCCTGTCAAAATGAATACTTAAAATTTTTATTTTTCTTAGAAAATGCCTAATTGATTTTAAATTCTTTTGCAAATAAATTTTCAAATAACCCCCTAGTTTTTATTGCTCAAATATTTCACCAAGATGTCCCTGGTGTGGAGTGTCATGTTACTCCTCTCTTTTTTTTGAATATTCGAAGGGCTTTTCAAATAGGAGAAACAAGTATATGGAAAAATTGAAATGGCCTTTCAGAATTTGAAAAGAAGAACTTCAACAATTCATTTCATTCAGACAATGTGATGATGATGCATAGCTATATTTCATAACATTCCAAATGAAATTTTGGGATGTTACAGTGGTGGTGTATGTGATAGCCTGGCTTATTAGGGTTGATAGACTACTGATATCAATAAGGAATTCCTTCTTTTCCGGGAGCCCATTCAAACAGAACTCTTAGGTTAAGCGTGATTGGCTTGGATTAGTTCTAGGATGGGTGACCGATCGGGAAGGTGGTCCCGGGTGCGCATGAGTGAGGACAAAGTGTGCAGAAAAGACTAGTATTGATTTGTGAGGCCAATCTAGATCCTGCCAGGAGTAACGACTACCGGCGGGTGTGTCCGGGGCATTACATGTATTGTCGTGGAGTTAGTGGAGTCGTGTGCGATATCTAAAATTGTAACTAAGGGTTAAAAACTGAGTAGTGTAGGTTAGCCATGAGTCAAAGCTGACATTGCTGCATAAACCCCACCTCCCCCTTTGTTGATACACGAGCATAGTTAGCCTAGGTCTGCTTTAAAGACTTGCTGAGTACATATGTACTCATGTTTGCTTAATAAATGTTGCAGATGAGACCCAGGACCCTTCAGGTGGGTTCTTTCTAGATGTCAACGATGCCGAATAGCTGGTGTCCCAGCTACGACCTATGCCCTGTGGCGGGCTGTAGATAGTCAGGCCATGTGCCTTTTTACCCCTTTCATCTGTCTGTACTCACACAGCTTATGCTTCCGCTTGGTTTGTATGAACATGTTTATATGACTTGAGTGTCGGGTCATGTGACCCCTATCTGTAAGAACATATTATGCAAGGCTCATCTGAGCCTCTTAAATAAAAGTCATGTTGTTGTATAGTTATGTTGTGATGCCATGGTTGTATCTATGCATATCGGGCATGTCGTGCGTACGTGTGACGTGCAACGGTATGTATGGGATCCGACACCTAGTCGTGCACCTTTAGTAGTACTCTTTAGAGGAAACTACCTCTTTGTGCTTCCACCGAGCCATGGTAGCTTGCTACTGCTCCAGACACATTTATTGACCGGCATATATCCTTCTTTGCTGCTGTGTTTGTCCCTTCAGGGAAATGTCTCGCGGTGTAATGGAGTCCCGGTAGCCTGCTACGACTCGTCTATGTGCAGTGATGGCATTCGTGTCTCATGACGTAATGGAGTCCCTGTAGCTTGCTATGACTCGTCTACACACGCTTGAGGTCGACACCTGCATTGCTGGGTTATGTATGCCTGTTTCCGTACGGATGTGCCGCTTGGGTTCTATGACTAGTTATGTCGGCCTGGGTTCTCTGTCATTTGATTGCCAGCGACATGTTCACATACGTGAGCCAAAAGACGCAAACGGTCCCGGCTAAGGTAAGGCTGCAGCCGTGGAACTTACCGTGCGTGAGGCAGCAAAGTGATGTGATATGTTACAGTCTGGATTCTTCTGACTTAGGATCAGGGTCCCAACAGCATTGGTATCAGAGCCTGACTGACTGTAGGATTACCAAGCCAAACCGATCGAAGTTGAGTCTAGAAACACTATAGAAAAGTAGAGGAATTGATTGTGGAAGGGAACGTAAGGCTCCTTTTACTCCTCTTCCCAAGTTATTCTATGCTGAGTCATTCTCATATTTTCTTCGGGGATAAGAACTAGGCTACTCATCCATTGCTTAGGATGCCGAGTTACTAACCATGGACTACTAGCTAGCTTGTTGCAAGTGAATGTGGTTCAAGTACTGTTGGTGTGACAAACAGATGGAGAAGAGATTTGAGTCTAAAAAGTCGAGTGGTTATGCTTTTCCAATCTTTTGCAGTTGTCTCAAAATCCTTTTTGAGGAATTACAACCGTTATGCTGTCCAATTTCTGCTAGAGTCTCTTATGTCGTTGCATCTTTCTCTATTTCAGATGCCCCCTCGTCCTTCCCGTCAGGTGGTCCGTCTGACCAGGTGCATCGATGTACCGGGTCACACGGCCATGTTGGTTAGAGTCATGATGGAGGCTAGATATCGTTGGTACCCGGAGTACACAGTGGAGTAACATTATCGAGATTTCAACCAGAGTCGGTATTTGTGTACCGTCAAGATTTATCCTTCATACCGTGGAGCTGCAGAGCCGCTTCACTGGACTTATGGATTAGGTGTCACCATAGATATGGCAGTTCAGGAGGCCGCTTACACCATGCGGACTATCATGAGGTTCCACCATGGTCTGCTTCAGAACACCGAGTTCTGCTATGTTCTTGCTTCTATGGGAGGAGAGGATGGATATCTTAGCACATCCTACTATGATCATTCTCATGAGGACCCTAGGCTGCAGGTGACCACTCAGATGTTGGAGAACAGGGATTGTGATGCACGTGCCCTTCGCATGGAGCTTTATGCTACTCGTGCACGTATTTGGACAGCCCTGACGCAGTTGGCACTTGTCGTGCAGACATGCTATGGAGATTTGGAGATGCCGACCCCATCGCAGACTCATCTGCCAACACACGTAGACTGGCTTGATGTTGGAGGCATCACCCCTCTTCGAGGACCGCTGTTGCCGTCGACAAGGGGACCAAGGCCACACCCGTGTCCTTATGGCTCCCAGGGATCACAGGCTAGAGTGTTTCCAGATCCTCAGGTTCAGCTCCCGGCATTGGGGTAACCTGTATGAGGCATTCTATGGCGATGCTTGAGTATGTGGATGTTAGTTCTAGTATGGTAGTCATCGTATCGCCACAGTCCTGCGTGTCTTGTGGGATATGATGAGGTTGAGAGTTGAGTTTCGGAGGTGTAGATAGATAATGTATAGGAAGCTTGTAATGCCTCCGATGAGTTGTGCCATCTCTCCGTAGTTGTTTTTCAGCTTGGTTTGTACTGAACTATGTCATGGTGTGTATGGATCATGGTGTTCAGATGGAAGTTGTTTTACCATGTTGATTGGTGTTGCCCTGCATGTCATGTTGTCCAGTACATTCCTTATCTCATGTCTTAGAGTTGTTGTCCCCTATGATTAAGTTGTGGGTTTGTTTTTCCCAGGATGGTGGCCACTAGGAATAACCCCGTGCCTGCCCCTGAGCACGGCGAGGGAAGCCAGCCAAGGCAAGAGGATCTACCACATGCGCCTTCCTTGGCGGAAGTAATGCTTGAAGCCGAAAGGAACAAGAGGGAGACCAACAGGCTAGTGGAAAGAATTGAGCAGAACACAACACGTGCTCCCCGCAATGACCTCAATGATGGCATATCACTTGGAGATTTCATCAGAATAAGCCCACCCAAGTATCATCATTCGGTCGACCCACTCGACGCGGATGATTAGCTGACTAGCATGTATCGCAAGATCCGGGCTGCCAATGTGACTGAGGCCAACAAGGTGACCTTTGCAACTTACTTTCTGGAAGGTCCTGCCAATCTGTGGTGGGAAAATTTTGAAGCCATGCGTCCCGCAGGCCCCGCACCAACTTGGGCAGAGTTCAGTGCCGCATTTTGTACCCATCACATCCCGGAAGGGCTGATGGATCGTAAGAGAGAGGAATTCTGTGCCTTCACCCAGGGCAGACTGTCAGTGGATGCTTATAGTCGTGAGTTTGGAAACCTTGCTCGCTATGCTCCTAAGGAAGTTTCTACTGAGGCCAAGAAGAAGGCTAGGTTCCGCAAGGGACTTAACCCTGAGCTCCGCCGAGATCTGCGTCTACATGAGTGCACCACTTTCCAGGCTCTCGTCAACAAGGCTATCAATGCCGAGACTAGACAGACTGATTATGAGGCCACGAGAAAGCACAACAGTGACTTCAACCCTGCATCTGGCTCGGGCTCCAATAAACGCCGGATCTGGGTGCCCAACGCAGCTCTGCCGCCAAAATACAATGCGAGGCCATCCTTCCAGGCGCCTCGCCCAGTTCAGCCCAACCCTCTAGTCAGACCTTTTGGAGGACCGCCTGCAAATGTTGCTCCCCGTGCCACCGTGGTTTGCTGTAAGTGTGGAGAACCAGGACACTACTCCCGTGAGTGTCCCCAGAATAATGTTAAGCCCGCTAGACGTGGAAAACCAGGAAAAGCCTTCTTTGTGAAGCCAGCTGCTGCTCGTGGACGAGTGAACTATGTGTCTGCGGAGGAAGCTCTTGAGGATCCTGATGTTATCCTAGGTACGCTGCTTATCAATAGTCATCTAGCATCTATTTTATTTGACACTAGGGCATCTCATTCTTTTATCTCAGAAAGTTATGCATAGTTGCATAACATGTCTTTTTGTGATATGCCTACTCCTTTAGTAGTGCAGACTCCGGGTTCAAAATGTCAAACTTCTAGAGTGAGCCATGATAATGAGATTCTAGTGGATAGACTAGTCTTCCTAGCATCTTTGATGGCCCTCAAATCTTCGGACATCAATATCATTCTAGGTATGGATTGGATGAAAGCCCACTATGCCAAGATTGATACTCATTCTAGGAATGTTCAACTTACACATCCATCGGGTGAGATAGTTAATGTCTCCACTCGAAAAACCAAGCGCCAACTCTATTCCCTCAATGCTAGCCCTCTCCCAGAGTTAGAAGATATTCTGGTAGTCCGTGACTTTCTGGATGTCTTCTCAGAAGAACTGCCAGGAATTCCTCCTGTCAGAGATGTTGAGTTTGTGATAGAGCTCATCCCAGGGACTGTTCCAATAGCCAGAAGACCCTATGAGATGGCACCATTAGAACTAGCCGAACTTAAGATCCAAATTGATGAGGCTTTGAAGAAAGGTTTCATCCGTCCTAGTTCTTCTCCTTGGGCTTGTCTCGTTCTCTTCGTCAAGAAGAAGGATGGTTCGCACTGGATGCTTGTGGATTATCGGCTAGTGAATCTGGTCACTATAAAGAACAAGTATCCGCTCCCAGGATCAACGATTTGTATGATCAACTCGCTGGATCCTCTATCTTTTCCAAAATGGATTTGAGGTTGGGATACCATCAAATTAGAATTAGGAACGGGGACATTCCAAAAACGGCTTTTGTTACTCGTTATGGCCAATACGAGTACACCGTCATGTCCTTCGGTTTAACCAATGCCCCAGCCACCTTCTCTCGCTTGATGAATTTGATCTTCATGGAATATCTAGATAAATTCGTCATGGTTTACCTCGACGATATACTCATCTACTCGAAGAATGAACAAGAACATGCCGAGCATCTAAGGCTAGTATTGATGAAACTTTGAGAGCACCGCCTGTATGCAAAATTCTCCAAGTGTGAATTTTGGTTGCCAGAAGTGACCTATTTGGGCCACGTGATTTCTGGTAAAGGTATTGCTGTCAATCCTGAGAGAGTTCAGGCCATCCTTGATTGGACTCAACCTGAATCGGTTAAGCAAGTTTGGAGTTTCCTTGGCTTAGCGAGCTATTGTCGCCGCTTTGTTGAGAATTTCTCCAAAGTTGCAAAACCTCTGACTGAACTCCTCAAGAAAGATAAAAAGTTCGAGTGGACTCCACAATGCGAGCATAGTTTTCAGGAGTTGAAGAGACGACTGACCTCTGCTCCCGTTCTGGTGCCACCTGATTTCTCTAAAGACTTTGTTATCTATTGCGACGCCTCACGACAAGGATTAGGTTGCATTCTCATGCAAGATCGTCATGTGATTGCATACGCATCTCGATAGTTGCGTCCACATGAGGATAATTATTCAACACATGATCTTGAGCTTGCAGCCGTAGTCCATGCACTGAAAACCTGGCGACATTATCTTCTGGGCAATCGTTGCGAAATTTACACTGATCACCAAAGTCTAAAATATATATTCACCCAGCCAGATTTGAATCGCACGCAAAGACTGTGGGTAGAGTTGATTACAGATTACGACTTAGGGATAACTTACACCCCGGGGAAAGCCAATGTCATGGCTGATGCACTAAATCGTAAGTCTTTTTGTAACAACCTGATGTTACAACAAGGTCAACCACTTCTCCATGAGGAATTTCGGAAGTTAAACCTTCACATTGTTCCTCGAGGATTCCTATCCAACCTGGTGGCGAAACCTAATCTTAAGGATCAAATAGTAGTTGTCCAGAAATATGATAAGGGTATATCCCGGATCAAGGGGAATATTGCTAGCGGAAACGCTGAAGATTTCTCCAAGGACGATGAAGGTGTTGTGTTCTTTCAGAACCAGTTGGTGGTTCCCAAGAGCACACGCTTAAGACAGTTGATCCTTAAGGAGTCTCATGATTCTCCTCTCACAATTCATCCAGGTAGTACCAAAATGTATCAGGACCTACGCCAGAGGTTCTGGTGAACTAGGATGTAGAGAGAAATTGCTCAACATGTTGCTAACTGCGACGTTTGTCGTTGCGTGAAAGCAGCACATCAAAGGCCTACTGGCACCCTTCAGCCTTTAGCTATTCCTGAATGGAAATGGGATAAGGTCGGTATGGATTTCATTACCGGATTTCCCAAGACCAAGAGAGGGAATAATGCTATATTTGTGGTCATTGATCGTCTTTCCAAAGTGGCTCATTTTCTTCCACTTCGGGAAAGTATAACTGCTAGCCAGCTAGCGGAATTATATGCTTCTCGAATAGTTTCTCTTCATGGTGTTCCTTTGGAGATTAACTCAGATTGTGGAAGTATCTTCACTTCCCAATTTTGGGAAAGTTTTCAAACCGCTATGGGGACTCATCTATCCTTTAGCACTGCTTTCCACCTGCAATCAAGTGGTCATGTTGAGCGAGTCAATCAAATCCTGGAAGACATGCTCCGAGCTTGTGTTATATCTTTTGGTATGAACTGGGAGAAATGTCTTCGATTTGCCGAATTTGCTTATAACAATAGCTATCAATCAAGCTTGGGCAAAGCCCCTTTTGAAGTTCTCTATGGACGAAGGTGTCAAACACCTCTTAACTGGTCGGAAACCGGAGAGAGGCAACTCTTTGGCCCAGATATGATCCAGGATGCAGAGGAGCAAGTTCGCATTATTCGTGAAAAGTTGAAAACAACCCAATCTCGTCAAAAGAGCCAATATGATCGCCATCATAGGGCTGTGACCTATGAAGTTGATGAGAAGGCTTACCTTCGGGTTACACCTGTGAAGGGTACCCATCGACTCGGTATCAAGGGCAAGTTGGCTCCTCGTTACATTGGACCTTTTTGCATTCTTGCTAAACGAGGAAAGGTTGCCTACCAATTGGAACTTCCGCCGCATCTTTCCAAGGTTCATGATGTCTTCCACGTCTCGCAACTCAGGCGTTGCTTCTTGGACCCTGTCCATGAGGTAGACCACGTAGCGCTTGATCTCCAAGATAACCTTACATATCGAGAATACCCTGTTCGTATTCTTGATCAAGCTGAGCATACCACTCGGCGTCGGAACATCAAGTTTCTTAAGGTTCAGTGGTCACACCATTCTAAGAAGGAGGCCACATGGGAAAGAGAAGATCGTCTTCAACTAGAGTACCCCGCGCTCTTCCCGACGACTTCAAAATCTTGGGACGAGATTCTTTTGAGTGGGGGTGAGGTATCACATCCCTAGATAGATGTCCTAGGAATAGCATTGTGCTTGCATCATGTTTCATTTTGCATTAACATGAAATGGGGAACAAAAAGAAACCCCAAGCTCACTTTGAATCCAAACAAATCAAACTTGGTGAAAATTCAACAAATCCAAAATGCCCACTAAAAATGTTCCCTATGTCTGGTAAATTTGGGCATGATTATAACAGGGACCATTCTAATTATTTGAACAATCAAAGTAATTCAAAAATAATTGATAAGGCTCCTGAAATCATTAAATAAAGCACTATCATTATTCTTGTTTTCAAAATATCCTGAAACTTTTTAGACAAGTTTGAAATATTCAAACTTCATTATAGAAAATATATGGGATATTTTATAAAGTCATTTGTATCTGAAAAGAAAATAAACAAATGTCAGTAAAAGAAAACAGAGAAGAAATAAAAAAAGGGAGAAAGGCCAGGCCAGCCCACCTGGCCCAAGGAGGTCATTGTCCTCCTGGCGGCCAGGAGGACGAGCGCGTGGCCGGAGCGCGCGCGCTGCCGTGGCTCCATGCCGGCAGCTGCCTGCCTGTGTCCTCCTCGCCAGCGTGACGGGGATAAGCTCCCCAGAGCCGTCCCCATCGCTCTCTCTCTCTCTCGCCCGCCTCTCTTTCTCTCCCCTCTCTGCTTCGCCATCGCCGAGCCCTGCTCGAGCTTGATGCCGTCGCGTTAGCCGCTCCCCCTTGCCCCTGAGCCCCCCAATCGATCCGCCTAGCTTTCCTCTTCCTCCTTGCCGAGCCGTGCACCTCCAGGAGCTCCCCATCGCCATCTTCGTGTCGTCTTCAACCTCCGGCCGCCAGAAATCAAGTGGAGCTCGCCGCTCCTCTAGGCCCTCCCCGAGCCCGCTCTCGACGTCTCTGCGACCGTCGTGAGCCCCTGAGTCTTTCCCCCTCTTTCCCCCTTCGATTGCATGCTCTAGCGTCGGATTCCATCAAGGTCCAAATGCCCCCGTCGCTCGAGCTCGACGCCGGCCATGTTCCGGTGACCAGCTGGTCCGTTTGAGGCCTGCATCGTGTTTGTGAGGCTGTTAGAGTCCGTAGGTGCCAAGTAGAGCTCATGTTGCGCCCTAGTTCGACGAGCCCGTGGTTGTCTGAGCTTTGGCCGCCGCCCAGCTCACCGCCGGCGTCGATTCCGACCATCTCAGCTCCTGGGAGGGGTCGAAATGGACGCGCGTGTGTGTGTTGAGTCGTTTGGTGCCCTCCGCCGTCCTTTTGGTCGCCGGAGGAGGGATCCCGAAGCCCTCCACCGTCTCTAGAGCCACCGGCGGCTCAACGCCGGTAGGTCTTGCTGGAGTTGACCATGGGGTTTGACCCCTTGAGTCACTGGCAGGTGGGGCCAGGCTCTGTCAAGTCAAAGTTAATTAAGAATTTAATTAATTATTTTAATTAACCTAATTAGTGAGTGAGAGTGGGCCCAGTTTTTGTTAATTAATTAAGATTTAGTTTTAATTAGTTAGTTAAGTGTTTGAGTCAGTGACATGTGGCCCCCACATGTCAGGTTTGACTCTGGCCCGGTCAGCTGACGTCATAATGATATCATGCTGATGCAATAAAAGCAATTTCTAGTTTAAAAATAATTCCAAAAATTATTCAAAACTTCAAAAATTCATATAAATTAATCTGTACGTCAAATGAAAATAATTTATATATGAAAATTTATCAGAAAAATCCAATGAATCTAATGGTGCTACTGTCATGCATGTTAGAGCAATCTAAATAGGTGAACATTGACATTTAGTAATAGGTTAGTAAATGGAATTTGAAATGAAGAACAATTTTGAACCTATATTCAAATTCATTTCAAATCAACATGAACACTAGTTGCATTAGCTCATCTATACATGCTATCATGCCATGATCATGCATCATATTGTTGCACTTGCGTGTGTTGATTGTTTCTTATCTGCATTGCGGTAGGCCCTGCTCCTGAATATACCCCCGAGTATCCTGACGAAGGAGAGAACCTTTCCGTTTCCCAGCAAGGCAAGCAACCCCTTTGATCATTCCGATAACATCCTACTCTCTCGCTCCTGCTCTTGTTTATTGCATTAGGACAATCGATCACATGTCAGTCATACACGGTAGATGATCCTATTCTGTTGCATAACCTGACATTGTCACAGTAAATAGCTAAACCTTGCAACCTAGCATACAAGTATATGGAAAAATTGAAATGGCCTTTCAGAATTTCAAAAGAAGAACTTCAACAATTCATTTCATTCAGACAATGTGATGATGATGCATAGCTATATCATAACATTCCAAAATGAAATTTTGGGATGTTACAGTGGTGGTGTATGTGATAGCCTGGCTTATTAGGGTTGATAGACTACTCATATCAATAATGAATTCCTTCTTTTCCGGGAGCCCATTCAAACAGAACTCTTAGGTTAAGCGTGCTTGGCTTGGATTAGTTCTAGGATGGGTGACCAACCGGGAAGTTGGTCCTGGGTGTGAGTGAGGACAAAGTGCACAGAAAAGACTAGTATTGATCTATGAGGCCAATCTAGATCCTGCCAGGAGTAAGGACTACCGGCGGGTGTGTCCGGGGCATTACATGTATTGTCGTGGAGTTAGTGGAGTCGTGTGCGATATCTAAAATTGTAACTAAGGGTTAAAAACTGAGTAGTGTAGGTTAGCCATGAGTCAAAGCTGGCATTGCTGCATAAACTCCACCTCCCCCTTTGTTGATACACGAGCATAGTTAGCCTAGGTCTGCTTTAAAGACTTGCTGAGTACATATGTACTCATGTTTGCTTAATAAATGTTGCAGATGAGACCCAGGACCCTTCAGGTGGGTTCTTTCTAGATGTCGACGATGCCGAATAGCTGGTGTCCCAGCTATGACCTATGCCCTGTGGCAGGCTGTAGATAGTCAGGCCATGTGCCTTTTTACCCCTTTCATCTGTCTATACTCAGACAGCTTATGCTTCCGCTTGGTTCGTATGAACATGTTTGTATGACTTGAGTGTCGGGTCATGTGACCCCTATCTGTAAGAACATATTATGCAAGGCTCATCTGAGCCTCTTAAATAAAAGTCATCTTGTTGTATAGTTATGTTGTGATGCCATGGTTGTATCTATGCATATCGGGCATGTCGTGCGTACGTGTGACGTGAAATGGTATCTATGGGATCCGACACCTAGTCGTGCGCCTTTAGTAGTACTCTCTATGGGAAACTGCCTCTTTGTGCTTCCACCGAGCCATGGTAGCTTGCTACTGCTCCGGACACATTGATTGACCGACATGTATCCTTCTTTGCTGCTGTGTCCGTCCCTTCACGGAAATGTCTCGCGGTGTAATGGAGTCCCAGTAGCCTGCTACGACTTGTCTACGTGCAGTGATGGCATTCATGTCTCATGACATAATGGAGTCCCTGTAGCTTGCTATGACTCGTCTACACACGCTTGAGGCCGACACCTGCATTGCTGGGTTATGTATGCCTGTTTTCGTACGGATGTGCCGCTTGGGTTGTATGACTAGTTATGTCGGCCCGGGTTCTCTGTCATTTGGATTGCCAGCGACATGTTCACATACGTGAGCCAAAAGAGGCAAACGGTCCCGGCAAAGGTAAGGCTACAGCCGTGGAACTTACCGTGCGTGAGGCGGCAAAGTGATGTGATATGTTACAGTCTGGATTCTTATGACTTAGGATCGGGGTCCCGACAAGTGAAGAACATGAGCATACAAGTTTCATCTCTCAAACTAATATAAGTGAAGCATGAGAGGATTTCTTCAAAATTTACTAACTCTCAAATTAATCTAAGTGAAGCATGAGAGTATTTCTATAAAAGTTTCCAAGCACAACGTGCTCAAAAAGATAAAAGTGAAGTACTAGGGCAATTCCTTTGCTCAGATAGATTTAAGTGAAGCATAAAGAGCAATTCTAAAAAATCATAGCATATTTTGGCTCGCTCAAGTAGGTGTGTGTGCAGCAAGGATTATAGAAAATAAAGCAAAGATACAAGACGCTCCAAGCAAAACTCATGATATGTGACGAATAAAAACGTAGTTCCAAGTAGTATACTGATGGTCGTTGGAAGATAGAGGGGATGCCAGTCGGGGGCATCCCCAAGCTTAGTTGCTTGTGTACCTTTGGATATATCTTGGGGGTGTGGTATCATCTCCAAGCTTAGGCTTTTGCTACTCCTTATTCCTTCATCCATCATGATCTCACCCAAAACTTGAAAACTTCAATGACACAAAACTTAACACAAATTTCGTGAGATCCGTTAGTGTAAGAAAGCAAATCACTAATTTAGGTATTGTTGCAAAACCATTCATATTTTATTGCATTATACCTACTATATTTTAACTTTACCATGGCTTATACCCCCCAATACAAACCATAGATTCATCAAAACAAGCACACAACGCAACGAAAATAGAATATGTTTTAGACAGAATAGTCTGTAGTAATATGTACTCTGTCCATACATATGGAATTCGAAAAATTCTGAAAACTTAAGAAAACATAAAGGATTTGTATAGAAACACTTTTTTAAAATTTCAGATAAATATCACATTCCAGTAAAAATTGAAAATTCATATACTAGACGTAAAGTTTCTGTTCCAGATTCAGCATCACTTCTACTCTTCCCATGAATCATGCTAAAGGATTTACTTGGCACAAACACTAAATAAACCATAAAAACACAATCATAACAGAGGCATAATTGTGTCAACACTCAAATACAGAAAGGAAAAAGCAAAAATTTATTTATTCATTGGGTTGCATCCCAACAAGCGCTATCGTTTTACCGCCCCTAGCTAGGCATAATAGATAGATTCAAGTATTTTCATCTTTGGTTTTCAACTCTTCAATCACGCAACTAGATTTCTTCAAGGGTTTAACATGCATATTATTAAGGATAACACTCCTAGGAAGAAAACCAAAAAAAAATTCATTCTTGTAGATAGGATCTCTTATGATTTCAACAAAGTCGGGATGAATACTAATCATTTTAAGATCTCCCTTGCAACCACTTGGTGTAAAAACTTTGTTCTTAGTGACTTGCGTGGTCTTGCCAATTTTTACGAGAGTTTTTAAAATAGTTTTGATAGAATAAAAGTCAGATCCCAAATTACAAAAAATCTCTTCCAACTTATCAATACGGTAAGGACTTTCTTCTACCCTTTCGTTAACTACGATTTATTTTGCCTTTAGTATTTTAATGGCATCGCCCACCTTAGTCCCAATTTTATTAGCAAGATTATGCAATTTCTTGTCCAAATATTCAATATGTTCTTTAGTAATCATCTTCTTTTCAATAGCATCTAATCTCTCCATAACGTGTTCTAGATTTAAAGTTGTTTCATTGATCATGATAGGTGGTGATCCCACTAAAATTCCCAAAGCATTAAAAGCATACAAAGATGGACACATCAAGAAATTCCCACCGGTAATCGTATCAAGGACGAATCTATACCAAGTGGTGATGCCAACATAAAAACTGTGAAGGAGAACAACGGTAGATTGCTTATGGATTGATCTATTATGAGCAATGCAAATCCTATACCAAGCATCTTTTAGGTTTTCCGCTCCCCTTTGCTTAAAATTAAGAACCTCATTATCGGGCGTACAAGCAATAATGTAAGAACTAGGCATCATGACAAGGCAAGAGATCTGACGAGAAAACGACAAACAAAAAAGAGGGCGAATAAAACAGCAATTTGGTGAAGGCGGGGAGAGGAAAACGAGAGGAAAATGGCAAATAATGTAATTACAAGGAGATGAGATTTGTGATTAGGAACCTGGTAGATGAGATTGCTTCCTCCCTGACAACGGCGCCATAAATTTCTTTGACATGGCTTGAGAGTATGTCGGTATTTCCCCAGGGAAGGGATGATGTAGCACATTGACGGTAAGGATTTCCCTCAGTTATGAAACTAAGGTACCAATCCACAGAGGAAGATCACGCACACACGTAAACAACACCTTCACACAAACAACAAATACTTGCAACCTGACATGAAAGAGAGGTTGTCATGCTCTCTACGGTAATAAGATAAATTAGGTAATGATAGGTAGGAGAGATATATCTCTCAAGAACACAAAATAAATAGGTAAAAAAAAGTGCAGCAAAGTATTTTTTTTGTGGATTTGAAAACAAAGTTTGCAAAAACGTAGATGAGAAAGCAATATGATGGAAATTAGACCCGCGGGGCGTAGGGTTCACTAGTGGCTTCTCTCATGAGTATAGCGCATGGTGGGTGAACAAATTACTATTGGGAAATTGATAGAAAATTGAATAGTCATGATGATATCCAAGGCAATGATCATTATGTAGGCATCACGTCCAAGATAAGTAGATCGACTCCTGCCTGCATCTACCACTATTACTCCACACATTGACCACTATCCAGCATGCATCTAGTGTATTAAGTTCATGGAAAAATGGAGTAATGCAATAAGAACGATGACATGATGTAGACAAGATCTATTCATGTGGAATGGACCCCATCTTTTTATCCTTAATAGAAACGATACATGCATGTCTTGCTGCCCCTTCTGTTAGTGGGAAAGAACATTGCAAGATCAAACCCTTCACAAAGCACCTCTTCCCATGGCAAGAAAAATCGATCTAGTTGGCCTAACTAAACCAAAGACTCGAAGAAGAAATATGAGGCTATAAGCAGTCATGCATATGAGAGATCAAAGAAGACTCAAATAATATTCATGGATAGAAATTGATCATGAACTCAAAATTCATTGGATCCCAACAAACACACCGCAAAAGTTTACATACAATAGATCTCCAAGAGACCATTGTATTGAGAATCATAAGAGAGAGAGAGAGGAAGCCATCTAGCTACTACCTATGGACTCATAGGTCTATGGTGGACTACTCACGCATCACTGGAGAGGCACCTATGATGAAGATGAACCCCTCCGTGATGGTGTCTAGATTGTATCTCGAGGTTCTCGAACTTGCGACAGCTGGAATTGTGTTTCATCGACTCCCCTAGGATTTTTGGATTTTCTAGCCGGTTGAGGGGGTGTTTGAGGAGCCCAACACCCACCAGGGCACGCCAGGGGGCCTCTAGCGCGTCCATGTGGGTGCTAGCCACCATGGGCCCCCTCTTTTGGTGTTCTTTGGCCCATATGGTTTCTTCTGGTCTGTAAAAAATCCAAAAAAAAAATCCCCACAACGTTTCATGTCTGTTTGGTACTGATTTCCTGCGAAGTAAAAAGCAAGCAAAAACGGCAACATGCACTTTGGCACTATGTCAATAAGTTAGTCCCAAAAAATGATAAAAAGTGATAATAGAATGATGGTAAAACATTCAGGAATGATAATATAACAACATGCAACAAGAAAAAAATATAGATACGTTGGAGACGTATCAGAGAGCCACCTACTCATGTGTTGAGATCAAGTTCTTCCACTCCAACCATATCAATCTTGATTTCTAGCCTCCCCAAGTTTCATCCCACCCAATTAACCTCTTCTACCAAGCTAAATCTCTGAGAGAGTGATTGTGTGTTGAGGAGACTATCTTTTGAAGCACAAGAGCAAGGAGTTCATAATTGTTACCACATCTATTACCTTTTGGAGAGTGGTGTCCCCTACATTGGTTAGGTGTCACTCGGGAGCCTCCGTCTTCGTGTGTGGAGTTGAACCAAGAAGTTTGTAAGGGCAACGATATCGCCTACTTCGTGAAGATCTACCCCTAGTGAGGTTGCTACTTTGTGGACCCTTATAGATGGACCCCTTTGTGGACTCTCACGACCGCTACCTTTCGTGGTTTGAAGTCCATCAGCATGGACGTACAATAGCACCACCTATCGGAACCACAGGAAAAATATTCGTGTCTACAATTGCGTTTGATCCTCCTATCCATTCCCTCTACTTTCATGTGCATGACTTTACTTTTCGCTGCTATACTCTTACACTTGCATGTGTAGGGTGTGCATGACTTGTTACCGTTGCTAAAACTTGCCAACATCTAAAATTGGGAAAATGCTAGATTTTTAATTTGGTCAAGTAGTCTAATCACCCCCCTCTAGACATACTTCGGGGTCCTACACCCCTCCCGACAATGATGCCAAAAATTCTTCTATTACTTGTGATAAGCGTTGGGATTTCCCCGATGAGGAAGGGTGATGTAGTATGGTAGCGCATATTATTTCCCTCTGTTGACAACCAGGATTTATCGAGCATGTTGGAGAAGCCACACAAACAATGATAGACGATACCTGCGCACACACAAAGAGAATACTTGCACCTAATGAAAGTAAGAGTGTTTTCTATCCCTTTGTACTCGTTAATTGCAAGCATCAAATCGGATAGTGGTAGATAGATAAAATAAAAAGGGAAACATAAGTAAATAAATTGAAGAAAGTATTTTAGTGGTTTTAGTAAATATAAAGTGAATGGACTCGGGGGCATAGTGTTCACTAGAGGCATATCCCTCATAAGCATAGCAATGATGGGCACACAAATTACTGTTGGTTAATTGATAGAATAACGCATAGTTATGATGATTCTTCATGGTATGTTCAATATATAGGCATTATGTCCATTACAATTAGACCAACATCCATATAATACTATTACTACTCTATCTCTTGACCGCTATCCAACACGCATCGCAAGGTATTAAGTTGATAACAAGCAGGGTAATGCTTGAAGCATGATGACATAATGTAGACAAAGTAAGACTAATTAATATGTTTGAAGCCAATAATTTTACCCTTAGTTGCAACAATATAAATACATGCCTTGCAACCCCTTGTGTCACAGAGGAACGACACCGCAAAATTGAACCTACTACTATGCACTATTAATTAATCTTGGCCAAAGAATACTAATATATCGAAAAACATACATAACTATAAAATGACACATAGCTCAGAAAAGACTCAAATAGTTTCAATGAAGAGTCTAATCATAAACCCACAATTCACTGGATCCCGATATACACACCACAAAAGTTACATCAAATAGGTCTCCGAAGACATCGCTATATTGAAGATCATAAGAGAGAGAGAGAGAGAGCCATCTAGCCACTGCTATGGACCTATAGGTCGTATGGGAACTACTCACACTGTCACACATCATCACGAAGGTAGCAAGATTAATGAAGATGTCCTCTGTGATGGACTTCCCCTCCCGTAGAGTACCAGAAAAGGCCTCCAAATGGAATCATGGAAGAATAGAGGCTTGTGCAGCGATAAAATTATTCCGGGTGCTCCCTTGAAGATTTATGAATAGATGGGAATTGATAGTGCTAGAATTAGGTCAATTAGAGGCAGAAGGGGCCCACAAGGCACTTGGGCCCCCTACCGCACAGGGCGAGCCCCTGCCTTGTGGCTCCCTCATGCAACATGTGGTTCTCTCCTAAAGATTCTAGGGTCTCCTTTTGTCTAGAAAAAATGTCAAAAAGTTTTGTTGCGTTTGGAGTTTGTTTGGTATGGATTTCCTGGAAAACAAAAAACATGCAGAAAACATGAGCTGGCATTGGGCACCGAGTTAATAGTTTTGCCCCCCAAAACAATATAAAATGGCATATAAATCACACAAGATTGATAATATAATAGCATTAAACAATCAAATATTATAGATATACTTGAGACGTATCTTAGCTACGAAAAATACACCTGCATGTGCTCCAAAAATATGTATGCCAAGAGTGTTTTGATGTTCAAATGCCCAATGCTCAACTTTGATGTGGCACCTGTCTCATCCGCCGACACGAATCATAGCTATGAATGCATGCCCCCAATAGGTATGGCATCTCACCCTTCCGTAACACGAAAATTAAACCTATGCGAATCCATCATGGTCAAACCATCCCATCTCGCTTCCTGTCAAAGGTGGACTCTGCGGATCCATAGATGTGTGTGTGTGTGTGTGTGTGGCGCGGGATGAGCGAGAACATGAACACCCGCGAGTACCCCCATTATATGTATGAAAGGGTGGTGTGATATTTAAATATACCCAATTCTCAACTTTGATGTGGCACATGTGCCTTGCAACTTAGTCATCCCCAACCCCATGAAGGTTCATGACGTATGTGCTATAGTGCCCCCCACACTTCTAGTTGGTGGGTGGGCATGTCACCAAGACCTTCTGTAACACAGACCAAGATGAATCAACCTTGGTAAAACCTCTCTCGATGTCGGTCAAAGTGATGGACATCCACCCGAGCCCACATATGGGCGTGTTGCCGATAAACACACGATGGAGTGTTTGAAGACAACCACCACCTACATGTGGCCCAAACATATGTACGGAAATGTTGTGCTGTTTGAATATACTGTATGCACAACTTTGATGTGCCACCTGCTTTGCAACCGGAAAGTCCGCGCATAGAGCGAGGATTCATGGCGCGTACAACTAGTATGCCCCAACTTTGAGAATCGGTGGGAACGATTTGTGCGTACGTAATCATGCACTCAAACTTTGGTCAGGAAACTCACCATGACCTATAATATATACCATAACACAAACCAAGAAGAATCAACCTTGGTAACCTCTCTCATTATTATTCAATGTGATGGATGTCCACGCAGGCCCAGGATTGGGCTTGCCACCCATAACCACATGAGTGTCCAAAGACAACCACCACCTCCATGTGGCCCAAACATATGTATGGAGGTGTTGTGTGATGTTCAATTACCCAATGCAACTTTGATGTGGCACCTGCCTTAGAAACCATAAAGTCCCCACGTGGAGTGAGGTTCATGACGCGTACGTAGTATATATGCTGCCCCTTTGCCAATTTGAGCCGGTGGGAGGCATTCATGCGTACACATGCGCTCAAATTATACTATGTAATCTCACCATGACCTACCGTAACACAAATAAAAAAGAATCCACATTAATTAACCACTCTTGCTGTGGTCAAAGTGATGGACCATGCGGGGCAAGAGATGGGAGTGACATAGATAACCACAGAACACACCTTTGACATGGCACCTTTGCAAACCGGATAGTCCCCCACGGAGGTTCACAATGTGTAGTCCACTTAATTCAAGCGGGTGGGAGCACATGTACACATGCGTTCAAACTTTTGTTTGGAATATCACCATGATCTACACCGTAACACAAAGCAAGATGAATCTACCTTGATCAAGCCCCTCTCGCCGCCATTCAAAGTGATAGACTACACGTGGCAACGAATGGGTGCGTCGCTAATAACCGCATGAGGGAGTGTCCGAGCACCACCACCACATGCATGTGACCCAAACATATGCATGAAAAGGGCATGTGATATTTGAAATACCCAATGCATGACTTTTGATGTGGAACATGCCTCCCAAATTGATCCCACAAGGAGGCACATGACACGTAGTGTGTCGGACCCCCTGCCCCCACCCATCCCACCACCACCGCCACTTTGAGGCATGTCATACTTTTTCTGCAGTGATCATGTGACAATAGGAGTGACAGGTTAAAATTTGAATTTTTTAGAGAACATTAAGACATTTTCATACATTAATTGATTCCCTAGGGATTTAATTTGTAAATTTTAAAGTTGATCTACAAGCACACGCCGTAGTGCACCAAAATGGATTTGAAAATCAAATTTGTGTCCTTGGGTGCATGTTTAGTGCCCATGCAAGAAAAGGCAATAAATTTCAAACATCTTGGCATCGTGGCTCTACTGCAAACATTGATAATCTTTGTTTTAGAATTCCAGTAAATCCCCAACTACGATAAATTCATGAAACATCACCATGTTGTCAAGATATGGAACCAATAGATCTTGGTTTTAGAACTGACATGTTAACATCACAAATAGTTTATTAATCCAAACCATGGGTGTTCGAACAATGTACGTGTCATAGATTTGGTTAAATAACAATAAAGTGATATAATTAATCCTCAAAAAAGAAAAACAATACACGTCTTGCATGGCATGCGGGGAGGTGTGATTTTACGAGACACATGCTAGCAGGCCACCGCACAAGCTGACCAGGAGGCGTGCGAGTAGGTGTGCAAATTGACGGGAGGCATGTTCCCTATGGAGTCTCACGAGGAGACGTGCCGACAGGCGTGTGAATTGATAGTAGTCATGCAAGAAATCCATTGTGAAGGCTCAATGAGACGTGAGCTGGTCCTTTGACTGCCCCTCGCCTCCCTCCCAACTTCTCCATATTAACGGCACCCGAGCCGCTTGGTTTTAATAGGGGGGCCACACGCCTCATTCTCGCTATACACACAATCCTCTATGTCCCCATGCCTCCTCGTTGTCGTTCTCAGTTGTCACCACCATCTCAAGTGCATTAGATGGCGCCTAAGCCCACCATGGGAGGGAGTGTCCAGGTTGGGACCGGTCAAGCACCTGAGCACAACGTGAAGCCGGGCATAGAGGTTGCTGTCGCCCCTGATGAGGTCTCACGTGGATAGTAGTGCACCCTTGACGTCGTTGCCGCCGTCGTGGTTCCCCAATGGGAGCCGGTGGTCCATAACGACTCCGACGACCATTATGACTCCGAGGACAATGATTCTGATGGAGAACCAATTAGTAATGTGTACCCATTTTTTTGTAAATATATCCTAGGTTTTCTATGGTTAATGATTAATTGGTTGGTGTGTACACACTATTTTGCTAAAAATCCGTCTACGAATAGTGATTGTGCTAATAATTCGTTGTCAGATCTTACAATCCATATGAATGTCCTACATAGATGATTGTGCCAAAAAAATCCAGATTAGTATGTAGAAAGTTGATTATGCTAAAAAATTAAACCAAATCTTTGGATCTGTCTAGAAAATTTTCCATGAAATCTTAATCCTACCGTTTGACATGTAGTATTCACTTGAATGTTCCGATGTTTTTTGACAATTATCACTTCATGCATTTAAGTCATGCATGAGTTACTTAATTTTGTTGCACTAAGTTGTGTGCTCTCAATTTCTGCATTTCTTTCATAAACATCAGCTTAGGATTTAGGGTTCACGCTGTCACATGATATATTATGTTTCATAAACTCTGCCTTGTTGAATTCACATTATAAAATATATTGATACCACAATTTTTACTATATGTATAAGTGATATCCGATGATGTCGACAGCGAGGCTGAAGACGCCCAAGAGAGGTTCAAGAGGAAAAAGCCCAGGGAGCTTAATGCTGGAACGCATAACAAGCGTGTTCGGAATAATGGGGGCTATGGATACCCTTTTGCAACCAAAGGCTCAACAACACGTCTGCAAGTGTTCTGGCGCATGCAAGAGGATGACTAGTAGGCTCCTTCAAGCAGAAGTATTCTCGTAGGGTGGTGTCTTGACCCACAAGTATAGGGGATCAATCATAGTCCTTTCAATAAGTAAGAGTGTCAAACCCAATGAGGAGTAGAAGGAAATGATAAGCAGTTTTCAGTATTGTTGAGGAAATCGCTAACTGGTAGCTGCTCGATTGACTAGCGAGTAGGAGATTAATAGGATACTCATTAAGTTAATTGGCCATTTAATTAGTTAGTCGAGCGATTTATCATCTAATCGGCTACTTAGTGACCCAATGAGTAGGGATTAATTGGCAAGTTAACTGGTTAATCAGACTAATTCTTGAGCATGTGTTTTCAGCAAGGTATTCTGTGCAAGTGTTGTGAGTAACAATGATATATAGTTTTGCATCAAGACAATTCATAACAAGTGACAAGTAGAAAAACTAACAAGTATACAACAAGATATGCCAAACCTTTTTATATCAAAGGACAAGCCTGAAAGTACCCTTATATGAAGCAAGCGCTCCCAAGGACACATGGGAATCTCCATCTAGTCATGTTCATCATGTTGAGTTGATTTGCATTCGTTACTTTTGATAATTTGATATGTGGGTGGAACGGTGCTAAGGTGTTGTTATTACTTGAACAAGAAACCCACTTATGATTCCCGCCTCTCGTAAGCATCCACAACTACGAAAAAAGAATTAAGATAAGTCTGAACATAGCATGAAACATGTGGATCCAAATTAGGCCCTTGTGAAATGACGCATAAATTCGGGTTTAATATTTTATCACTCTAGCGACCCATCATCTACTTATTACTCAACAATGCCTTCCCTTAGGCCCAAAATATGGTGAAGTGTCATGTAGTCGATGTTCACACGACACCACTAAAGGAAGCAACAACATACATATCATCGAAATATCGAACGAATACGAACTTCACATTATTACTTATAACAAGACTTTTGCCATGTCCCCGGGAACAAAAGTAACTACTCACAAATCATCACCTCATTCAATACTAGAGGTATAATAAATATGATTAAGGATCTGAACATATTATCTTCCACCAAGTAAACCAACAAGCATCAACTACAAGATGTAATCAAGACTACTAGAAGCCCCCAGGTACCAATCCGAGGTTTTGAGACACTGATTGAATACAAGAGATGAACTAGGGTTCAAGATGAGATGGTGCTGGTGAAGATGTTGATGAAGATTGATCCTCACACTAAGGAGGAAGCATTGGTGATGATGATGGCTTCGATTTCCCCCTCCCGGAGGAAAGTTTCCCCGACAGAATCTCTATACCGGAGAGCAAAAGGGCCTCTGCCAAGGTTTTCGCATCGAGACGGTGGTGCTTCATCCCGAAAATACATTCTTTATTTTTTCTAGGTCAAAACACATTATTTAGCAGAAGAGGGGGGGGGGGGTCGGAGGCCGCCCATGGGCCTGCCTAGCCATCAGGGCGCACCCAGGTGGTGGGCGCGCCCTATTGGCTTGGCACCAATAGGTGCCCCCTCTGGTTTTATTTTTGCTCCTTAAATTCATATATATTCCAAAAAAAATCTTCGTGAAGTTTAAGGTCATTTGGAGTCCATAGAATTTTCAGCCTTTTTCTTGGTTTCCAGGTCCAGAATTCCAGTTTCCAGCAATTTCCCTCTTTCCGATGTACTTTGTAAATTAAGAGAGAAAAGGCATAAGAGTTGCATCATAAAGTGGAATAATAATCAGTAATAATATAATTGTCAATAATAAACCATGATGCAAAATGGTCATATCAACTCCCCCAAGCTTAGACATTGCTTGTCCTCAAGCGAAAGCCAAACTCGATAATTACAACATAATTAGAGAGAGAGAGAGAGAGCTGTCGATAAAAAGAAAACACGGACATGCGAGCATCATGAATATTACCATGCACCAAGTTTTCATCATATAGCTTCTCATAAACAAGTCATAATCTATACACAACCTTGAAGTATGAAGTATAAACTTTATTGACAACCAACAAACTATGTTCTTAGTCACTAAGATATTCACAGGTCATCATATTTTAGAGAATAGTCTATGTAAGAGCCTTTTATTCTAGCAAGTTCACATACTCAACTATCACTTAGTCTTCCATGATTTTTGACACTCAGTGCACATTTTTGGAGAAAATGTTTCCATCGAACACATAGGAAGATAGGGGCTTTATTTCCGCCACCTAACTTATTTACCTCAAGGATAACGTCAACAATAATGACTCATGATCATCTACATCCAACTAGGTATAGGTCCCTGGATCTTTCCCCAACACATGATGCTTGCCACTAAAGAATTAGTAGATTGGAATGGGGATACACTTTTTTGACTCTTGCATACAAGTAAATACATGAAAGTAAAGGATAGTGGGGGATCACTAGAAGCGTATGTCTTGAGGGGGGGGGGGTGAATAGACTACTAGCAAAAATTAAAATCTACACAATATACAAAGTTAAATGTTGGCAGATTTTAGCAATTATAACAAGTCTAGCACACCCTACACATGCAAGTCATCAAGTATAGCAGTGGAAAGTAAAGACATTGCACATGGAAGTAAGGAGTTGAGATAGGGACATCAAACACATGAGGGACACGGAGATTTTTCCCGTGGTTCCAATAGGTGGTGCTATCGTACGTTCACGTTTATGGAGTCTTCAACCCACGAAGGGTAACGATCTCAAGAGTCCATGGAGGGCTCCACCCATAAGGGTCCACGAAGTAGCAACCTTGACTATTCCATAGCGGCTTCCGTCCACGAAGGACTAACCTCAGTATGGGTAGATATTCATGAAGTAGGTGATCTCCTTGCCCTTACAAACTTCTTGGTTCACTCCACAACATCAAGTAGGAGGCTCCCAAGCGACACCTAACCAATATAGGAGGCACCACCCTCCAAAAGGTAATAGGATCGATAATGTCGATGAACTCCTTGCTATTGTGCTTCAAGATGATAGACTCCTCAACACTCAATCACTCTCTCATAGATTTGGATTTGGTGGAAGATATTGATTGGGTGGAAAGCAACTTGTGGAGTCTAGAGATCAAGATTCATATGGTAGGAATGGAATGGCATGATCTCAACACATGAGTAGGTGGCTCTCTCTCAGAAAATCTGATGGGATAAATGGGGATCTGTTCTGAGTGCTTCTCTTTCGAGTGAGTGGTGGTGGAGGGGTATATATAGAAATCTCCAAAAATCCAACCGTTACACCTTAAGTGACCAACTCGGTCACACCGATGTGTGAATCTCGATGGTACCGAAGTTATCCAAAAGTGACAACTTTTGAATCTCGGTGAGGCTGATATGAACTTCTCGATGACATCGAAAGGTGGGCAACAGTCAGATGGCAAAACTCGGTGGGGCCGATGCAACAAACTCGGTCATACCAATATTGTGCAATCAGCCATTATAAGGTTTGCCACCTAAACTCGGTTCCACCGACTCAGGATCGGTTGCACCGAAAAGGTAGGGTTTTGCTTGGTTCTGTCTTAGGATGGAAATCGGTAGGGCCGAATGGAAAACTTGGTGGCACTGATTTTGATGCTTGTCTTAGACAAAATTTTGTGGGTGTTTTTGGTGACTATCAGTTGTGCATGTTTGAGCATCTTGTTCACCAACAATACCTTACCCCCTTTTAATAGTATTGGCTTTCCTATGGACTCAAAGTGATATCTCACAAAGTAAAATGTAGAATCCTCTTTGCTTGAAGCTTTGCCAATGCTATTCTTTCTCCTTCTTCTTGGCGATACTCTCCACACTCCTTAGCCAACCTTTTATGTGGAATTTACCTAAATACACTAGATAAAAGTATTAGTCCAAGAGACAATGTATGTTGTCATGAATTATCAAAAACACCAAGGGAGCAAATCTGCTTTCAATCTCCCCCTTTTTGGTAATTGATGGCAACATAAAATCAAAGCTTCAACTTAAGATATGCAAGAATATATGAAGACTTTGAAGGATACATGACTAATACAAGCTCCCCCTAGATGTGTGCAATCCATTTTAAGGATAGTTGCTTTTGAATGCATGAAAACACACATTGTAGGAAGGACATGAACAATCATGTATATCTTGGCAATATGCATCAAATATATCTGAATGCGATCATTGCATGTTCAAGACTCACTCTTGAAAACAATATGTGCAAGAATAAAGAGGTCATATTTAACAATAATATGATGCATATACTTACCTTGAGGTCCTTGAGCATTTAATAGTAGGAACACACTTAAGAAAACAATGCTAGGAAGCACAAGTGTATTTGATAGTTCACATGCAAATGGAACCAAGAGTACCAAGATATGGAGGACATATAAGAAATGATTTCTTGAGAATGATATGTCTCCAAATAAGTATAGACTTTTCTCCCCTAGGCACCAATTGAGACACCAATTGTGAAAGTTTTCCTCTCTCCCTGAATCATAATATGCAGATATTGAGAGTAGGTAGGGTTGAGAAAAGTATAAACATAAGAATCAAATTCAACTTTTCTTTCTCCTTAAGAAGTGTTTGTGTGATAAGGGATCCTTGATATTTCTCACCCTTTATATGATAAGGTTACAGTTCTTCTTTTCATAATCATCTCTCCCCCTAAAGCATGAATGCTTAGATATTCTTCCCTTTAGTATTATATCTCCCCCTTAGGTATGAGTGTCTCCCCCTTTGGTATGAGTATCAGCGTTGAAGCTTTGATATTTATCCCCCTTTGGCATTAATTTCCAAAAAGGACATATAAGGGATAGATAGAAGGAATCATTGAATGGGAAGAGATCCTAGAGATATAGGGTCACTGAGAGTATTGAGACAAGGTTTCCTTGAAAACTGTAGAATTTCTCCTCCTTTGATGTAGGGATCCTTGATTATTTGAGATTATATCTCTTGATGTTTCTCCCCCCTACATCATTGGAATCATTGAGCTGATTGTATTACAGAGCAGACAAAGTGCATAGAGGTTAGTGGCTCTGAGGCAAAATATTCGGTGGCACCGATATGTGTTTCTGTAGTGGTACTGCAATATCGGTAAGGCCAAGAAAATTTTATCGGAGACTCCGAGTTGGAAAACAGGAGCTTGGCAACTTTGTCAAATGGAATTTTTCAGAATGTCGCAAACATGTCTCAAAGATTTGCAATGAATTTTTAGAAATATTTGCAATGAATTTTCATAAATATTTGCAATGAATTTTCATAAATATTTGCAATGAATTTTCAGCTAGGCTAGAGTTGAATGGAAATGTCAAAGAGCAACACAAGAAGGGTTTTCCATTCAATTCTTACAACTAGATGACGGGCGGTGACTAGGTCACCTATGTTAGAGTATATTGACTTAAGGAGTCAAGCAAGAATACTTGATCATAGGTCATACTCATCGTTAATCTCAAAATTGGGTTACCCATTTTTTGATTAAGCATTTTAATGTATTCATATCACTTGAGTTGCTTTATCTCATATCTTGGAGTAAATCTCTATCAAGGATATGAGTACATACCTTTGAGTGATGTTGCTGACGTAGCTGTAGGTGAACTTGATGAGGATGCTTGAAGTTGATGAAGTTCATCTTGAGTTAGGAGCAATCCTTTTTGTTTTCGTTCACTTTTTCACCTACATAGGTTAGTCATGCAAGGAAGAACATGATATATTAAAATGACATGATACCAATTGTGAGTTTATTTATTATTATTGCAAATTATTTATTATTGCAAATTATTTTTCATGCATAGCGTTCACCCAATCCGCGTCTTCAAGAGCTTGTTCAACCTTCAAGGGTTCAATGCTAGATATGAAAGAATAATGCTCACAAAAGTTATCCAAGCGAGTTTTAGAGGTTGGTCACTTGTGGTTGAACTCGGGGTAGCTTTGGTTTGTTGGATGGTGGAGCTTCTTCTTCATCATTGTTGTTATTGAAGTGGTCATCTCCTTGAGGTGGTGGTGAAGGAGGTTGTGGATGATCTTCATGATGTACTTTCTCCTCCTCTTCATCTTGTTGTGTACCACTTGTGGATGCTTCCATGTCATTTTGTCAGTAGCCTTGATCCGAAGTAGGAGCTTCCACTTGGGTTGATGAAGTACTTTCCTTCACCTCCATGGGACAAATCTTGCTGATGGGAAAATCTTGGATAGCTTCCAAAGGATCCTTATCTCCTACATCATTTGGCAATTGTTCGACTTGTGAACCATTAGATTCATCAAACTTCACATCCACCGTCTCTTCAACTTTTTGAGTGAAGTTGTTGTAGACACGGTAGGTGTGAGAGTTCGATCCGTAACCAAGTAGGAAACCTTCTGTAGCGACCCGACTCAAAACGAGTCAAGCCTCTGTGTTTTCTGTGCCATCCCAGGATCAGTATGCTGGCACACACAGTACATCAATGTATATATCAAAGTGCAATCACATGTAAATAGCGTAAAACTGATATATACCTTAAAATAGCAGCGGATACAGTCAACGGGAGTGGAGTCCCAATAACACCAACGGCAAGTTGAGTGCGGACCGTAACCCTGAATCGTACTCTTACCCGTCGTAGAAGAGTATCTGCAACATAAGACGTTGCAGCCGTGTAGGTCAGTACATTGAATGTACTGACAAGATCACCATAGTAGAACAGAAGAATAAAGACTATTCTATATGCAAAGGCTTTGTGGCTCTGTGTCTAAGTTTTTGCGTAAAAGCTGAATTTATTTTCCCTACAACAAAGGAATATCAGGAATTTCACTATGGAGTTACCTATCATGACATGGTTCCGCCAACCAATGTCTCAATACCCACAAGTATCTTAAGTTTCCCACCATTAAGTTATCAGTCCAGTGTTGAGAGTTCAGAGATAGATCCAAGTCTAGAAGCTCAAATTGTCCATAACCGGGGACACGGCTAATCGATTAGGTTTTAACTCTGCAGAGTGTTGTGTACTTTACCCACAAGATTCTTTCCCTCCTGGTAAGTCCTCGCACTGCCTGGTGTTTGAGAACAGGATGAAAGAAACATGGTCTTTCAGAGTGCTTCCCTGACTGTCCGACAGTGCCCATCCAATCCTAACGTCGACTACATCTCGTAGCACTGCCCAGCAGAGTCACAACAAAGATCAACCAAGCCAGAGCCCATAATGACTTGTGGCTACACAGGTAAGCTTCTGGGCATGAAGTATTCTTCTTTCTCTTTGAGTCTGGGTGAAGCTTTCCGCAAGATGTCATGGCGCTTCTCCATGCATCCCGGCCATCCACTGGTTTCTCCAGGCATGCCCAATCAACCATCCTTCACCCAGTAGTGTGTATTGAAAACTTGTCTTCTCGAGTCTTGAAGTCTTGAGGACTTGAAGATGCAGGACTTGAAAATGTCTTCATAAAGTTGTCGTCTTGACGTAGAGTCCTTCTTCACACCACTCACGAACGCTCATACCAAACCCCGTCTACTTTAGCATAGCATAAAAGTAACTAACGTTCCCGGGGCTTTAGTAACCAGTGGTGGGTTCCTACCTCATGCATTCTACTCAACTACAAGAATTTCAATAACACTACGGGAGGGATGTGCTGAATGATGTCACTACATGCAATAAAAACATAGGTATGAAATAGATGGTCAAGGTGAACTTGCCTGTACTGTTGATGAAGAAATAGATTGCTCTCAGAAATAACTTGATAGACTATATGTCACTCTCCGATGAAAAATCTATATAACAAACATTACATACATATAAGCAATCATACTAGCAATCAATTCTAACAAAAAGTAACACAAAACAAAAGCAACAAGGTTGATGAAGGAAATACTTAAGACAAAAGTTGAAACACAAAACTCCAACAAATTCAAAAGTAACACAAAACCCAAAACAAAGTAAAATATAATAAAAGGGTTTTAGTAATATTTTACTAGCAAAAATAATTACTTTTGAAGAACAACTAAAACTATGAAAACAACATCCTAAACAACATAAATGTTTGCCTAATAAACTTAACAATGAGTGAAACACTAACATAAGAGAAAACACTACTAAGTTAACAGAAAATAAATAGTAAAAGCATTTATTATAAAACATAATTAAGTCATCTATAACTTTGTGAAAAGAGTTTCTATGAAACTAAATTGTTTTTATAACATATTACCTAATGAAAATAATATAGTTTTCCTATCATAATAGAACTAATCTAAATTATTTTTATTAACTAAGTATTTCTTAACAGAAAGAAATTACTACAAATTTTTATTAGAAAACAGAATCTAATTACGTAAAACTTTAGTTAAAAGAATTGTTACTACCTAATTTGTTTGTAATCAATTATACCTATTTGAAAGAGGGTATAGGTCCCTACAACAAAATTTATAAACTAAACAAATTAACTTTTTTTAACAGCAAGTATAAATCCTAAATTTAGAACAACAGAACTAAATGAAATCTAGTACATAATATAAATCATATTCAGATTTTCAAAATAACTAAAGAAAAATTAAACTAACTAAACAACATAGGAACTAAACAGAATCTTTTTTAGTTGAAAACACTATTTAAAATATTCTAAAAAAATTTCTCAAACTCTTCCTAATGATAACTAATATCACTAGTGACAAGTAGCAAAAAGAATCAATCAAAAATACATTTTAAAACTCAAGATATTAAGAAAACAAAATTTAAATCCAATCTGTTTAAATTCAAATTTAAATTTTCAAACATAGCCAAACTTTATATCTACAAAAACTACAATAAATTTATGACATAATGCAAAAAGAATCAATTAAAAACACTTAAAAACCTAAAAGATATGATAAAAACAAAATTAGAACTATTCTGGAAACAGAAATTAAAACAGAAAAAGAAAAAAATCTAAACTAATGGTGAGGGGGGCTACGTGGCATGCTCTGGTTGGTCCAGGTGTGTGCGGGCTAGTGTGATACGGGCGGACGACCGAACTGTAACGCGTATCGGTTCACAAATTTAAAGAATCTAATCTAAACCGTTCACTACAAATCGGACGGAGGAGAGGGAGAGAGGCTCACCGTGGTGGTTGCCGGCTCCGGCGAAGGCTCCGGCGATGGTAAGGGCGTCGAGGTCGTCGGGGAAGTGCCTCCGGTGGTCCTCCGGCGATGGCGGCGGCTCCGTTCGATGCGGGGAAGCACAACAATGGCGATGGTGGCGTCGGAGGGGTGAGGAGGCGACGATGTTGATGACCACAAGCTCAGAGCGATTCGGGAAGTGGTGGAGCTCCGGCAAGGTTGTGGTTACGGCGGCTCTGGTGGGTGTACGGAGATGCAGAGAGGTGGGGTGGTGCGCACGGGCGAGAGGAGTTGGGTAGAGGGCTCAGTGGCGCTCGGGGAAGGCAGGGTGGAGTAGGGGAGCAACAATGGCGTGGCGGCTGTGGGTATCTCCGGCGAGAGATTCCGGTGAGGGTGGTGCACGGGAGAAGGGGAAAACAGGGGGAATGGAGGCACAGGGGTATGTGGCTTCTTATAGGGGGCTCAGAGGGTCGGGGAATGGAAGGAGGGGAGATCCACGGCGAGTGCTCGCCGGTGGTCGTCGGGCGCGTGGGAGGAGGAGGATGACCGGTGATGTTTGCGGTCTGGCGGCGGGACCGGCTTGTCAGTGAGAGAGAGAGGGGGCGTTATTAGCGGTGACCGTTACGAAATAAATTCGGGTTTAAAGACTATGGGCCGGCCCGTCTTAAAAGGCTTTAATGATTTTCCTATATTAATTTACAGGGCAATAAAAATAGCATTAAGGCATTCAAAACTTGTCCAAAAAATTAAGGTGTATACATCAAAATGACTAGGGAAACAAATGCCATTTAATGGACATTTTTCCACAGCCAAAATAAATACTTTTAAAAATTTATTTTTCAGAAAATGCCTAAATGGCTTTATTTATTATTGCAAATTATTTTTCATATAACCCCTTGGGTTTTATGATTCAAAAACTTCACAATTAACCCCCTGGATTTTGGAGTGTCCTTTTACTCCTCTCAAAATCTTTGCAAGGGGTTTGGATGCATGAAATTTCAAATAGGAAACTGAAATGAATTTGAAACTCCATATGAGACTTTTATCAAATAGTTTTCAAGTTCAAATAATTAAACTTCCAAATAATATTTCACACATTTGAAGAAGTCATATTATCCTCTCTCATGAAAATCATTGAGTTGCATAAAGTTTCTGAATTTGAAATATTTTCAAATGGGAATTCAAACCATTTTCAAATCCCTTTTCATTTCTTTAAATGGAAGAAGTCATGTCATCTTCACTTTGGGGTTTTTGTGATGAATTGAATTTGAATTCCTGGTGATCAAAATGCAGAGTGAAAGTTTTGGGAAGGTCATTTCATTCCCTCTCATCAACTTTTAAAAAGTTTCAAATTTCACTCACTTTCAATCACTCAAGCAAACAAACAATCATTCTAATAATTATTATAACATTCCAAAGTTTGGGATGTTACAAACCTACCACACTTAAAATGAATCTCGTCCTCGAGATTCGAAAGGGCTAGAAAGAAAAGGTTAGGGTTTGGGGGTCTTCTAACAAAACTCCATTGACCTGGAAATGTGGGTCTACCACACTTAAAATGAGAGTTATTGGTCCTTCAGAAATCATGACAGTCCTGTGGGTGCACTTGTATGTTCACCTTCTTCATGTTAGCTTCTTCGATGATGCTCTTTTGTTTTATCAAAATCTTGAGTCCTTACATCAAAATGTATTTCCTCCGATACTGGGTCTTCTTAACTGACAGGTCTCGCGATCATTCTAAATAACCTATCGATGATCTCATGGTGGTCTACCATTAGGGGTTACCCTGCAGTGAAATGGGTCAGGGCTTCATTCCTCACTGTAGAAATTCCTACGTGTGACAGAAACTGTCATGTACAAGGGTTTTTCATCATACCGTTCTAAGGCTTCAACAAAAGTTTCAAAGAACGTCGTCTCTTTACTATGGGTAAGTCACTCAGATTTACCAATCCGAATAGCAAGAGAATGATAAGAGTAAGTCCTCATGGTGGCCAAGCCATGTTGCACTGAAATCATTACCTTGTATAAGGTTTAGTGAATCTCGTATTCTAACTCTTGGGCTTCCTCACAAGCGTTGCAGAAAATTTCTCTTGTCCACGAACGAAGTTTGGATAAATCCATTGATTCTGCAAGCTGAACAAAAACATCTATCGTTTCTTCACAACTCTCAGGTTTTCGTATACTCCTAAGAAAAACGTTTGCTAGTCAGTCGTAGCTTCTTCCAAGTTTCTTCCTTCACAAAGGTGGTGCTTGATCCTTATCAATCCTGAGGTCAGTGACTTGTGGTTTCACTTGAATACTTGGATCGCTTTAACTCACTCCTGGGGTTACTATCGTTTCATATACCAGCATTACCTTCAATTCAATACATCATGCCCTTGAGGTAACAAATCACAGACTTATTCTTGTCTAGATTCCACTCTGTAGAATCCATTTTCCTTTCCATTGGTCTGTTTAACCTTGGGTATGGTTTCATCACAATCATTCTTTTTCTCGTCATTCCAGCTTCAAAAGCACTTTGTCACAAAGGTTATCATCCACACAGTTTGGATATGATTCCACATTCTCTTCATCTGTATTCACTTATCCAAACTCCTTAATCTGGAAAAGGTACCTGTGGTTACTACCACACTTAAAATGAAATGCACTCATGTATGCATAGACCATATTTTCTCATATCCTCGAAAATGGTCGGAGATCTTGGGTCATAGAGTAACAACTCACATATTTCAACATAAGATAAATCATGACACTATAATTTCCATTGACTCATGAATTTATTACAAACTCTGAGACTTCCATTACATAACTCCAAAATTGTAAGAGTGCTACCTATTACATTTGGTACATCCAGAATCCAAAACTCAGACTACTCATGCTTAGCCATTCTTCTCTGGACAGGTATAGGAGTAGTGTCCTGTCTTCTTGCACTGAAAACAAATGATTTCTGACATATCTTGGGTCTTCTTGATGTTGTTGTTTGCTCCTGGAAGTTCTGGTCCATTTCTTGGGCACTTATTGGTATAGTGGCCCATATCCTTACACTTGAAACATCGAATATGACTCAGGTCCTTCTGTTCAGGGGCTTGTCTCTTCCTGAGGTTCTTTGTTCTGATCAAACTTTCAATTTCCTGTGGATCAAACTCCACTTCTTCTACCGGGAAGTTTCCCAGATACTCTTTTCTTTCCTTCGTACAGTCCCATGAGAAATGTCCTTCTTCTCCACATGTATAGCAGGCATTTGAGTAAAACCTGGTTAATCCTTCTCCATTAGGGTCGTCATCATCTTCCTTCTTCACAAGTTCTCCAAATTTTTCTCTGAAGGCTTTCTTCATGGCTTTCTTCTGCTGTTTGATGACTTCTTGTACCTTGGGGTACTCCTGGCATTGAGCAGGGTAATGTGTAGTTCCTTCACACAAGAAACATGTCACCTGCCCAGTTGGACATTCCTCAGCAGGGTGATTTTCTTTACAATAAGGACATCCTTCCTTGTGTTCTTCATGGGTGTGTCGTATCTCTCCACAGATTTTGCATGCTTGGGTCTTCTTCATCGGTATAACACAATGCTTCTGAATGAGACGGGATCTTAACAGAGTCTTCTTGAGTTCTTCCCAATTCTTTGCTCCATTAAATCCTTGTATGGCATGATGCATTTTCCACCAAGTTGCGGCACTTTGGGTAAAGTGCTGGAGAGCATATTGAACCTTATACTTTTGTGCTATCGAGTTGCTCCTGAAGTGATTCTCCATGTTGTGAATCCATACTTCTGTCTCCAGCCGAGTCATTGATCCAGAATACACAAGTCCATCTTCATTCATCATCTATTGGGGTCAAGGTTTTGGGATGAGAAGCAAGAGAGAGAAAGGAGGGGATACACACAATACAAACAATGGTTTTGAAAATAGATTTTAGTTGTGGCTGTCGAAAATAAAACTTACACTCAAATGACAGCTCACAAATCATCGTATCTAACATAAGTATACAACAGGGGTTTGGTCTTCTAGGGGCATAATATCTTGGAAAATTCTTCATGGTCTTCAATTTCTTCAGATCTATATAGTCTTCAATCCTTTTTGTAGCTCTTCCATAAGGGAATACATCTTTGTCTGAGTTGGTCACCAGTTGTCTGATATCTTGTCCTTCTTGGAGGGCTTCAGTTGATCCTTCATGTGGTCAAGGGGAAAAGGGTATTTTCTAACTCTTGATAAAACTCAGAAGGGATGAGAAGTAAAGACTCTTTTGAAAACAAGGTTTTCGGGAAATTATTTCCTAAGGGCTTTCCAGTTTCTAGGGTCACGTCCTATAGTCAACATGTGCTCTGATACCATTTCTGTAGCGACCCGACTCAAAACGAGTCAAGCCTCTGTGTTTTCTGTGCCATCCCAGGATCAGTATGCTCGCACACACAGTACATCAATGTATATATCAAAGTGCAATCACATGTAAATAGCGTAAAACTGATATATACCTTAAAATAGCAGCGGATACAGTCAACGGGAGTGGAGTCCCAATAACACCAACGACAAGTTGTGTGCGGACCATAACCTTGAATCATACTCTTACCCGTCGTAGAAGAGTATCTGCAACATAAGACGTTGCAGCCGTGTAGGTCAGTACATTGAATGTACTGACAAGATCACCATAGTAGAACAGAAGAATAAAGACTATTCTATATGCAAAGGCTTTGTGGCTCTGTGTCTAAGTTTTTGCGTAAAAGCTGAATTTATTTTCCCTACAACAAAGGAATATCAGGAATTTCACTATGGAGTTACCTATCATGACATGGTTCCGCCAACCAATGTCTCAATACCCACAAGTATCTTAAGTTTCCCACCATTAAGTTATCAGTCCAGTGTTGAGAGTTCAGAGATAGATCCAAGTCTAGAAGCTCAAATTGTCCGTAACCGGGGACACGGCTAATCGATTAGGTTTTAACTCTGCAGAGTGTTGTGTACTTTACCCACAAGATTCTTTCCCTCCTGGTAAGTCCTCGCACTGCCTGGTGTTTGAGAACAGGATGAAAGAAACATGGTCTTTCAGAGTGCTTCCCTGACTGTCCGACAGTGCCCATCCAATTCTAACGTCGACTACATCTCGTAGCACTGCCCAGCAGAGTCACAACAAAGATCAACCAAGCCAGAGCCCATAATGACTTGTGGCTACACAGGTAAGCTTCCGGGCATGAAGTATTCTTCTTTCTCTTTGAGTCTGGGTGAAGCTTTCCGCAAGATGTCATGGCGCTTCTCCATGCATCCCGGCCATCCACTGGTTTCTCCAGGGATGCCCAATCAACCATCCTTCACCCAGTAGTGTGTATTGAAAACTTGTCTTCTCGAGTCTTGAAGTCTTGAGGACTTGAAGATGCAGGACTTGAAAATGTCTTCATGAAGTTGTCGTCTTGACGTAGAGTCCTTCTTCACACCACTCATGAACGCTCATACCAAACCCCGTCTACTTTAGCATAGCATAAAAGTAACTAATGTTCACGGGGCTTTAGTAACCAGTGGTGGGTTCCTACCTCATGCATTCTACTCAACTACAAGAATTTCAATAACACTACGGGAGGGATGTGCTGAATGATGTCACTACATGCAATAAAAACATAGGTATGAAATAGATGGTCAAGGTGAACTTGCCTGTACTGTTGACGAAGAAATAGATTGCTCTCAGAAATAACTTGATAGACTATATGTCACTCTCCGATGAAAAATCTATATAACAAACATTACATACATATAAGCAATCATACTAGCAATCAATTCTAACAAAAAGTAACACAAAACAAAAGCAACAAGGTTGATGAAGGAAATACTTAAGACAAAAGTTGAAACACAAAACTCCAACAAATTCAAAAGTAACTCAAAACCCAAAACAAAGTAAAATATAATAAAAGGGTTTTAGTAATATTTTACTAGCAAAAATAATTACTTTTGAAGAACAACTAAAACTATGAAAACAACATCCTAAACAACATAAATGTTTGCCTAATAAACTTAACAATGAGTGAAACACTAACATAAGAGAAAACACTTTTATAAAACCACTAAGTTAACAGAAAATAAATAGTAAAAACATTTATTATAAAACATAATTAAGTCATCTATAACTTTGTTAAAAGAGTTTCTATGAAACTAAATTGTTTTTATAACATATTACCTAATGAAAATAATATAGTTTTCCTATCATAATAGAACTAATCTAAATTATTTTTATTAACTAAGTATTTCTTAACAGAAATAAATTACTACAAGTTTTTATTAGAAAACAGAATCTAATTACGTAAAACTTTAGTTAAAAGAATTGTTACTAACTAATTTGTTTGTAATCAATTATACCTATTTGAAAGAGGGTATAGGTCCCTACAACAAAATTTATAAACTAAACAAATTAACTTTTTTAACAGCAAGTATAAATCCTAAATTTAGAACAACAGAACTAAATGAAATCTAGTACATAATATAAATCATATTCAGATTTTCAAAATAACTAAAGAAAAATTAAACTAAATAAACAACATAGGAACTAAACAGAATCTTTTTTAGTTGAAAACACTATTTAAAATATTCTAAATTTTTTTCTCAAACTCTTCCTAATGATAACTAATATCACTAGTGACAAGTAGCAAAAAGAATCAATCAAAAATACATTTTAAAACTCAAGATATTCAGAAAACAAAATTTAAATCCAATCTGTTTAAATTCAAATTCAAATTTTCAAACATAGCCAAACATTATATCTACAAAAACTACAATAAATTTATGACATAATGCAAAAAGAATCAATTAAAAACACTTAAAAACCTAAAAGATATGATAAAAACAAAATTAGAACTATTCTGGAAACAGAAATTAAAACAGAAAAAGAAAAAAAATCTAAACTAACGGTCAGGGGGGCTACGTGGCATGCTCTGGTTGGTCCAGGTGTGCGTGGGCTAGTGTGATACGGCGGACGACCGAACTGTAACGCGTACGGGTTCACAAATTTAAAGAATCTAATCTAAACCGTTCACTACAAATCGGACGGAGGAGAGGGAGAGAGGCTCACCGTGGTGGTTGCCGGCTCCGGCGAAGGCTCCGGCGATGGCAGGGGCGTCGAGGTCGTCGGGGAAGCGCCTCCGGTGGTCCTCCGGCGATGGCGGCGGCTCCGTTCGATGCGGGGAAGCACAGCGATTGCGATGGTGGAGTCGGAGGGGTGAGGAGGCGACGGTGTTGATGACCACAAGCTCAGAGCGATTCGGGAAGTGGTGGAGCTCCGGCAAGGTTGTGGTTACGGCGGCTCTGGTGGGTGTACGGAGACGCAGAGAGGTGGGGTGGTGCGCACGGGCGAGAGGAGTTGGGTAGAGGGCTCAGTGGCGCTCGGGGAAGGCAGGGTGGAGTAGGGGAGCAACAATGGCGTGGCGGCTGTGGGTATCTCCGGCGAGAGATTCCGGTGAGGGTGGTGCACGGGATAAGGGGAAAACAGGGGGAATGGAGGCGCAGGGGTATGCGGCTTCTTATAGGGGGCTCAGAGGGTCGGGGAATGGAAGGAGGCGAGATCCACGGCGAGTGCTCGCCTGTGGTCGTCGGGCGCATGGGAGGAGGAGGATGACCGGTGATGTTTGCGGTCGGGCGGCGGGACCGGCTTGTCAGTGAGAGAGAGAGAGGGGGCGTTATTAGCGGTGACCGTTACGAAATAAATTCGGGTTTAAAGACTATGGGCCGGCCCGTCTTAAAAGGCTTTAATGATTTTCCTATATTAATTTACAGGGCAATAAAAATAGCATTAAGGCATTCAAAACTTGTCCAAAAAATTAAAGTGTATTCATCAAAATGACTAGGGAAACATATGCCATTTAATGGACATTTTTCCACAGCCAAAATAAATACTTCTTAAAAATTTATTTTTCAGAAAATGCCTAAATGGCTTTATTTATTATTGCAAATTATTTTTCATATAACCCCTTGGGTTTTATGATTCAAAAACTTCACAATTAACCCCCTGGCTTTTGGAGTGTCCTTTTACTCCTCTCAAAATCTTTGCAAGGGGTTTGGATGCATGAAATTTCAAATAGGAAACTGAAATGAATTTGAAACTCCATATGAGACTTTTATCAAATAGTTTTCAACTTCAAATAATTAAACTTCCAACTCATATTTCACACATTTGAAGAAGTCATATTATCCTCTCTCATGAAAATCATTGAGTTGCATAAAGTTTCTGAATTTGAAATATTTTCAAATGGGAATTCAAACCATTTTCAAATCCCTTTTCATTTCTTTAAATGGAAGAAGTCATGTCATCTTCACTCTGGGGGTTTTGTGATGAAATGAATTTGAATTCCTGGTGATCAAAATGCAGAGTGAAAGTTTTGGGAAGGTCATTTCATTCCCTCTCATCAACTTTTAAAAAGTTTCAAATTTCACTCACTTTCAATCACTCAAGCAAACAAACAATCATTCTAATAATTATTATAACATACCAAAGTTTGGGATGTTACACCTTCATGAGATTTGGGAGAAAATTTAGCATGGCGATGCTTATCAAGAATGTTGCACTTAGACCCGAATACCCGAAAGTATCCAACTTGGGGTTTGTTACCCATGAGTAGCTCGTTTGCCATTTTACCGAGAAGCTTGAGCAAGTAGAGTCGGTTTGTGGCATGACGTGATGTTTCCATGGCTTCTGCCCAAAAGTGTCTGGGCGTCTTGTATTCATCAAGCCTCGTTCTTGCCATCTCAATGAGGGTGCGGTTCTTCCTCTCAACAACTCCATTTTGTTGAGGTGTGTACGTAGCCGAGAACTCATGCGAGACAGCTTGTTCGTCAAGCAAGGTATCTACATGGGTGTTCTTGAACTCCGATCCATTATCGCTTCGAACCTTCTTGATCTTCACTTCAAATTCATTTTGCGCTTTGCGTGCAAAGTTCTTGAAGATCTTTTGTACCCGCGACTTATGATCAAGAAAGAATACCCACGTAAATCTGGAAAAATCATCAACTATAACTAGACCATAAGAGTTTCCACCGAGACTCTTGTAAGCATTGGGACCAAAAAGATCCATATGAAGTAACTCGAGTGGTCTCCTAGTAGTCATAATGTTTTTGACCGGATGACTTCCACCTACTTGCTTTCCTTATTGATAAGCGCTACAAAGCCTATCTTTGTCAAAGATAACATCTTTAACACCAAGAATGTGATCGCCCTTGATAAGCTTATCTAGATTGCGTATGCCTACATGTCCTAGCCTTCTATGCCATAGCCAACCTTTAGATGATTTTGCAACGAGACAAGTACGAGGTTGGGCCTTCTTAGTGAAATCAAAAATGTATAGATCACATCTATGAATACCGGTAAAGACAATTTTATGATTATCATGACGAAACACTTCGCAATTGCTACCTCTTGAGCTTGCGTTGGTTTTCCCTTGAAGAGGAAAGGGTGATGCAGTGAAGTAGATAAGTATTTCCCTAAGTTGTTGAGAACCAAGGTATCAATCTAGTAGGAGGAACAAGCAAGTCACCAATAGATGCACCTACACAAACAATCAAACTCTTGCACCCAATGCTATAAAGGGGTTGTCAATTCCTTCACGGTTATTTGCAAGGATTAGATCTGAAAGAGATAGATCTAAACGAGTGTGGAAAGTAAAAGATAAATAAATTGCAGCAATGTATTTTTGGTATTTTTTATTTATAGATATCAAAGTATATCATGGAAAATAGACCTGGGGGCCATAGATTTCACTAGAGGCCTCTATGTTGAAGGCAAATATCATGGTGGGTAAACAAATTACTGTCAAGCAATTGATAGAAAAGCAAATAATCATGTAGTTATCGAAGGAAATGATCATGCATATAGGCATCACGTCCGTGTCAAGTAGACCAAAACGATTCTGCATCTACTACTATTACTCCACACATCGACCGACTGCTGCCTGCATCTAGAGTATTATGTTCATGAAGAATGAAGTAACGCATTAAGAAAGATGACATTATGTAGAGGGATAAACTCAAGCAATATGATGAAAACCCCATCTTGTTACCCTTGATGGCAACAATACAATACATGCCTCGCTACCCCTACTATGTCACTGGGTGAGGACACCGCAAGATTTAACCAAAAACCAAGAACTTCTCCCATTGCAAGAATTACCAATCTAGTTGGCCAAACCAAACCAATAACTCGATGAGACTTGCAAGGATATGAAATCATGCAAATAAGAAATCATAGCAGATTCAAATAAGATCATTGATAATATGAATGTAAACTCACAATTCATCGGATCTTGACAAACTCACCACAAAAGAGGGTTACATCGATAGATCTCCATGAAGATCACGAAGAACATGGTATTGAAGATCAAAGAGAGAGAAGAAGACATCTAGCTACTAGCTATGGACCCGTAGGTCTGTGGTGGACTACTCATGGATCATCGGAGGGGCAATGGAGTTGATTTATATGCCCTCCGTGATCGATTTCCCCTCCGGTAGATTACCGGAGAAGGCCCCAAGATTGGATCTCTAAGGAACAGAGGCTTCCAGCGGCGGAAAAGTATTTGCGTGGCTTTTTTTGATGTTGGGGGAATATTTGGGTATTTATAGGCCAAGAATTAGGGTGAGGAGACCTTCCAGGGAGCGACATGCCTGCTAGGCGCGACCAGGGGGGTTGAGCCTAGCAGGCTTGTGGCGCCCTGGCGCCTCCCCTAACGTGCACTACAAGCTTGATCGACTTGTTTCCTTCCAAAAAATTCATTCTGAAGGTTTTATTTCGTTTGGACTCCATTTAATATCCCATATCTGCAAAACTGAAAAACAAAAAAAAATAGAAACTGGCACATGGCTCTAGATTAATAGGTTAGTCCCAGGAATAATATAAAATAACATATTAATGCATATAAAACATCCAAAACATATAATATAATAGCATGCCATCATAAAAAATTATAGATACGTTGGAGACGTATCAACATCCCCAAGCTTAATTCCTGCTCGTCCTCGAGTAGGTAAATGATAAAAACAGAATTTTTGATGTGGAGTGCTACCTAACATATTTATCCATGTAATATTCTTTATTGTGGCATGAATATTCAGATACGTAAGAATCGAAAGAAAAGCTTAATATTGATATAGAAACAATAACATTTCAAGCATACTAGCAAATCAGTTGTATCTCTTCAAAATATAATGGCAAAATAAAGTTATCCCTACAATATCATACGGTCTGGCTATGCTCCATATTCCCCACAAAGTATTTATATCATGCACAACCCCGATGAAAAGTCAAGAAATTGTTTTCACACCTTTATTTTCTCAAACTTTGTCAACTCTCACGCAATACATGAGCGCGAGCCATGGATATAACACTATAGGTGGAATAGAATATGGTGGAGGTTGTCAAGGAAAGGGAGATGATAGTCTCAAATCAACTAGGCATATCAACGGGCTTTGGGGATGCCCATCAATAGATATCAATGTGAGTGAGTAGGGATTGCCATGCAACGGATGCACTAGAGCTATAAGTGTATGAAAGCTCAAAAAGGAACTAAGTGGACGTGCATCATGAAGAAAAATTCCACTAGCTATATGAAAGTGACAAAATAGGAGACTCTCTATCATGAAGATCATGGTGCTACTTTGAAGCACAAGTGTGGAAAAACGGTAGTAGCAATGTCCCTTCTATCTTTTCTCTCATTTTTTCCCATTTCATGTTGTGGGGGATGAACACCTATGGGATCGGGTTCTTGGGTTCTTGGGTTCTTGGGTTCTGAGAAGCGTAAAACCCTACTCCTGCTTTGTGTATTATGTGCGTTCTTGGGTTCTAGCTATGGGAGCGTTGTGTGGACGATCCTGCATAGCTGCTATGCGCGTGAGCTAGAAGATTGGCCAAAAGATCCTCTACTATAATGCCCTTGGCCTCCTTTTACAAGACTAAGGGGATCCCAACAGCGGCATACAGTGCGTACACGAGGTGTACAGTGCTACCGTGCTATCGTACCTAACACTGACGGTGCGAGACAGACGCATTTAATACTCCGTCTGGTGCCTCTAAACGTCTACGGGACGAGACATGACCCCGTTGAAAGCACATTTGTTCCCTTGGTGGTTTTTGTAATTAATAACAACATATAAGTCATTGAACTAATGTTTCCACTGAGTATATTTCAGGAAATGTTCAAAGAGAGGATTGGCAAAAGGAGATTGTGGATAAACCCCAATATGCAAGGAAATAGGTTGTCCAAGCTTCAAGCAAGAGGACTCTACATTTTATATTTGTGAGAAATCACTTTGAGTCATAAGAAAGCCAATAGTATTAAAAGGGGGTAAGGTGTTGTTGGTGAACAACATGCTCAAACGTGCACAAGTGATAGTCGCCAGAAACATCCACAAAACTCTCCCACCCAAGTCTATTCTATACCCAACACTCACAATCGGTGCAACCAACTTTCCCATTTCGGTGCGACCGATTCCAGAACCTAGACAGACTCTGCCAAACCCTAGCCACTTCGGTGCAACCGATTCCATACCGGTGCCACCGAGTTTAGGTTGCCAACTTTCTGTTACGCAAATTCACTTTTTCGGTCCCACCGAGAATGTTGGATCAGTGTCACCGAGATTGGAAATCTGACTGTTGGTCACCTTATCGGTGCAACCGAGTTTCCTATATCGGTCTCACCGAGATTCAAAAGTTGCCACCTTTTGGTCACTTTGGTACCACCGAGTTGGTCATTTTTGGGTATGCCTATATATACCCGTTCACCACCACCTACTTGAAAGAGAAGCACTCAAAACTATTCCATACCTATCCTATCAGATTTTCTGAGAGAGAACCACCTACCCTTGTGTTGAGGTCAAGTTCTTCCACTCCAATCATATGGATCTTGATCTCTAGCCTCCCCAAGTAGCTTTCCACCAATCGCATCTCTTCCACCATGCCAAATCTGTGAGAGAGTGATTGGGTGATGAGGAGTCTATCATCTTGAAGCACAAGAGCAAGGAGTTCATCATCATTACCGATCTTATTACCTTTTGGAGGGTGGTGCCTCCTACTTCGTGTTGTGGAGTGAACCAAGAAGTTTGTAAGGGCAAGAAGATCGCCTACTTCATGAAGATGTACCCCATAGTGAGGCTAGTCCTTCGTGGACGGAAGCCATATGGAATAGTCAAGGTTGCTACTTCGTGGACCCTTTTGGGTGGAGCCCTCCATGGACTCTCACGACCGTTACCCTCCGTGGGTTGAAGACTCCATAAACGTGGATGTACGATAGCACCACCTATCGGAACCATGGGAAAAATCATCGTGTCTACAATTGCGTTTGATCTTGCTACCCTATCCCTTCTATACATGCTTGTTGTTACGTTCCGCTGCTATATACTCTTAGACTTGCATGTGTAGGGTGTACTTGACTTGCCATGAAATGCTAAAAGCTGTCAACCCTAAAAATTGGTATAGGGTAAACTTTTATTTGGTCAAGTAGTCTAATATCCCCCCTCTAGACCTACTTTCGATCCTACAAGTGGTATCAGAGCCTTGGTACCCATTGCTTAGGTCTCACAACCTAGGAGAAGTATGGCATCTAGTGAGGGAAGTTATCACTGTAGAGGTCCGTACTTTGATGGCACTAATTTTGCTAGTTGGAAGCATAAAATGAAAATGCGTATTCTTGGTCATAACCCTACCGTTTGGGCTGTTGTTCGTGTTGACTTGCAAGGTGAGTTCTTTGCGGATGGACGAGAACTAGATCATGAAGCGACCGCGGATTAATTGAAGATGTTGCAATACAATGCTCAAGCATGTGACATTCTCTTCAACTGCTTATGCCCCGTAGAATTAGACAAAATCAGCCATCTTGAGAATGCAACAGAGAGTTGGGATACTTTGGTTGATATGCACGAAGGAACCGAGTCCGTGAGAGAATCCAAGTTAGATGTTCTTCAAGGTCAGCTTGACAAGTTCAAGATGAAGGATGGTGAAGGAGTCGCGGAGATGTACTCTAGGCTAGATCTCATCACCAATGAGATTGCCGGCTTAGGAAGCAAAGAAATGACCAACAAATTCATCATCAAGAAGATACTTAAAGCTTTGGATGAGAGATACGACACTGTGTGCACATTGATCCAAATGATGCCAAACTACAAAGATCTCTAGCCTACGAAAGTCATTGGAAGGATTGTTGCTCATGAGACGACACTCAAAGATAAGGAAGAACTTCATCACAAGTCAAGCGGTGCTTACAAAGCCACAAGTAATGCTCCCGCAACTTCAAGTAACAACCTTATCACCAATGAAGAGATAAGTCTCATGGTCAAGAAATTCAACAAGTTCTACAAGAATAGAAGCAAAGAAAGAAACTCCAACTCAAGATATGAAGAGAAGCGTTAGTCAAGTCGTGACCGCAATTGCTACAATTGTGGGAAGCCCAGACACTACTCAAATGAGTGCACGAGTCCCTACAAAAGAAGAGAAGAATCACCTCGAAGATGAAGCTCAAGGAATGAATCACCACAAAGAGAGAGAAGGAGTAGAGATGATGACACTCAAGGAGAAGTAGAGATTCGAAAAAGAAGGACAAGTACACCAAGAGCCACACAAGGAGAAAACATCAAGCTCATGTTGGTGAATGGGTTTCCGGCTTCGACTCCGACAACAACTCTGAGAGAAGCTATCACTCCGATTCCGACTATAGTCAAGATGATGGTGGTGCCAGAATTGCTCTAGTGACTACCAACTCCTACGATCTATTTGATTCACCAAATGAAGGGAGTGGAAGTTTCTTCATGGCTAAAGGCCCCAAGGTATCACACCCCGAATATCTTGATTTTGATAGTGATGAACATGATCTACTTTGTGATGATGACTTGCTTTGTGATAAAACTAGTGATATTGATCAAAATGAACTTGATAATTCTCATGCTAGTCAAGATAAGTCAATTGGTGATGATAAGATGAAAATAGAACAACTAACTAAAGAACTAAACACTCTTAAGTTAGCTCATGAATCTACTCTCGAAGATCATAGAGAGCTTGTGAGAACTCATGAGAAGCTACGCTTCGAGAAGCTCAATTTGGAGCAAGAGCATGAGTTTCTCAAAGTTATCAATGACGATCTCCGAAATAAGACTTCATCTTATCTAGCCAAACGACTACTCTTGTCTACTTTCATACCTCAAGTAAAAACTAAGCAACCTAGTAACAAAGGCAAGAAATATTCTTCATCTAGTAGCAACAATAAAAGTGATAAATCCAATGATGTTGCTTCTAGTAGTTCTATTAATTCCACTAATGATGTTTCTCTTAGCCAAGTTACACTTGAGAAAGAAAATGTTTTATTGAAAGGAATTATAGAACAAGGTATCTACAAGAGTCTTGCCGGATGTAAGCAATTTGAGAAAATTGTACGCAAGCACGAAGGATACTGGAAGAATCGTGGTATTGGCTACTTCAACGCTAATGGAGTTGAGTGGGAAGAAGGTCAATATCCCAAGTCCAAGTTTGTTCCTCAAAAGGAGAAGTATGAAAACACTCTTCCCAAGGGGACAAACACTCAAGATGACCTTCCACCACAAGACCACAAGCTCAAGGGCAAGAACAAGCTTCAAGTGGACATTGACTCATATGAAGATGAACCCCTAGCTTTGGTGGAGTGGGTTCCCAAGGCTACTTCAATCTTAACTACTACAAAGACCACTTCAACACCAAGTATCCCCATCAACTTGATGTGGGTTCCCAAGAAGAAGAACTAGCAAGTTCTCGAGGGGTGACTCCGCCAATGAAATTCACTCACATTCATTATTGGCAAGGACTTTTTGCACTCAACATCAACTCAATGCAATAGTTCAAGGAGTCACACATTCCATGAAAGGTAAGCAAGGGACAAGGTAATCAACAAATCAATGGACATCATAACTCATGCTTTGCACTGCATGTCCATAGATACCCTTGTATTTGTCTCTTGTATGTTGGGACTAACCCATGTAGGTGAGAGGAGTAAGGAAACAACAAGGATGCTCCCAACTCTTGGTGATCCTCATCAACATTGAGCATCCACAACTACCTCACCAACATGAAGTCTTCATCGACAAAAACCCAAGGTTAGTTTATCCCTCTTATGGGGGGATTTCACATTAAGGGGGAGCTTTACTCTAATTCTTGAGTCGAAGCATCTCTTAGCATGTGACAACACTAAATGCTTTATGAAAAAGTGGTAACCCCACTTGTGCTTAAACGATGAGTATGACCTATGATCAAGTACTCTTACTTGGCTCCTAAGTCAAATACTCATATATAGATGACTTTGTCATCGCCCAAGTTCTTGTTAGATGCTAGTATGATTGTGCATGTTCGTCATGATTTCTTTTGACATCTTATTGTGTGAGCATGTTGGTCTGCATTTATTTTCTCATTCGAGGATATCCAATTGTTGCTACTTGGATTTTGATTTATCTTTTGCCAATTGGATGGACAACAATGCCTAGGACCACTCTTTATCTATCTATGCTTTCTCATCTCATATTCCATTCATGCTGCATCACAAAATTTGAACAAGTGCTTTTCGATCCCTCTGTGTGGAGCACTCGGAGTTCCGTATCGACAAGGACTGACCATTAAAACCTCCCAAGTGCAACTCGATGGAACCAACACCACAATCTCGGTCTCACCGATTGTCATGCCCAAGATGCGCGCCTATCCATATTAAGGCACGAGGGCCTCGCAAGGGATAGATGCGCATCTCGTCGTGTTGAAAGAATGGATATCATTACAAGTACATGTACAGAAGAGATGAGTATATGGAATTGGCTTACACTCGCCACAAGATACATCAGAGTCACATCAATACAACAATGTACTCAATCATCATACAGAAGAGCAGGGTATGACTATGGACGAATTCAAACGATAAAATTACATCCACCCTTGCTATCCCAGGCTGCCGCCTGGAACCCATCCTAGATCGAAGAAGAAGAAGAAGAATGACTCCAAATCAAATCAAGCATCGCGCTTACGTCAAATCATCGCATTACCTGTACCTGCAACTGTTGTTGTAGTAATCTATGAGCCATAGGTACTCAGCAATCTCATTTCCAAGGGTATCAAGACTATTAAAGCTTAATATGTGAGGTATGGTTAAGTGGTGAGGCTGCACGAGCGACTAAGCATTTATTTGAGTGGCTAACTTATGAGTACATAAAGTAAAGTATGGTGGTCTACGCATAACGAACGTGAACTAGCAATGATCGCTAACTGATCCTGAACACCTACTTACGTCAAACATAACCCCACCGTGTTCTCTCTCGGATAAGGACTCACGAGAAGAGACAGTCACGGTTACGCACACAGTTGGTGTATTTTATTTGAGTTTACTTCAAGTTTGCTATGACCGGGTGTTAAACAAATTATCCAAGTTTGCCACATAACCACGGGCACGGCTTCTCGAAAAGATTTAACCCTGTAGGGGTGCTCCAACTCATCCATCATAAATTAACCACATGCAGCGGGAATAACCTCAACCATGGATCTCGTGATCTTCCTAGGCAATTCCAAAGGAAATCCGACACCTCAAGATAGCCCGAAGAAGATCAGAGTTCCTCGCTCAAGACATTCGAGAAAGGTAAAACAGATCCAGCAAGGCCTCCCGACGTGTCGACGATCTCGATAGGAGCCGCGTATCTCGTTCTCAGGACACGGCGGATAAGCTAGTGTACGGTGGCCTAATAGAAATCTCCCGAGTTGCACCGGGTTGGCCCCGCATAGTGCTCTAGTTTGGACCAACACTCATGAGGAGCACTGGCCCAGGTTGTTGATTAATTATCCGCGGGTGCCTGTGGGTCCCTATGCAATTTTATTAATTTTAGGCAAATGTAGTACCAATGTTGGGCCTTTCTACACAACTTTTATCCCAAAATGAAAATCAAGGGGGTCCCCATGACAACCCCGAGCATGTTAGGAGCGCTCAATTATGGAACATAACTCCGGTTCACAAGTAACTAGGGCGGCAAGAGTGGAACAAAACACCGAGCAAAAGGCCAAGCCTTCCACCCTTTACCAAGTGTATATGTGCATTAAATTAAATAACAGCAATATTGTGATATAACAAATAATGTCCATGTTGTCACATGGAAGCAATTGCACCTGCAGCTAGAAATGCTATAAGAAGGGCTGAGCAAGCGGTAACATAGCCAAACAAAGGTTTGCTAGGATGTGGAGGGGTTAGAGGCTTTTCATGGAAATGTTGGGAGGCTTATCAAACAGGTGGTAGGTAGCGTGACATAACGATAGAAAACGAGACAACTAGCATGGCAATGATAGTAATGGTATCCAGGGAAATGTGTCATCTTGCCTGAGATCCCGCTCGGAAGAAGAACGAGTCCATGAAGAAGACGAGCCAACGTAGTTGAACGAATCCTCACACTCCAAACGCTTTTGGTACTCATGTGCCAAGCCCATTTGGCAGGGCAGGGGAGGCAGCTGGGCCTGGCTAGAGGACACTGGGCCGGGCCTTGCACTATGGACCGGCTCGGTCAACGCGGGCGAGCGGGCGGCGGATCGGCGCCCTCGTCCTCCCACACGAGGGCGTCCATGGCGGCGGGGCTGGCACTCTGGCGATGGGGGAGGACGGGATCCGGCGAGGGGAGGCCGGGGAAGGCCGGATCCGGCGACGGCAGCCCCGTTCCCGGTGACGGCGAGCTACGGCCGGCGGTCGGAGTACCTGCGAGAGGGAGGGAGAGAGAGCTTAGAGGAAGGAGAGGAGAGAAAGGAGAGGAAAGGAGTAGAGGGGAGCGAGGGGTCTGACCCGGCTCCGGCGACGGCTACGGCGGCCTGAGACGGCGAGCTCCTCCGACGAGAGGCTAGCGGAGGCCTTGGCGTGGGGCTGGCCTGGTCGGGCTGCGGGTGGAGCGCCATGGCAGGCACGGGAGGAGCTCGGAGGCTTTTGCGGTCGCTGGACATGTCCGGGTTGGCCGCCGGACATGTCCGGTAGGTGGGAATCTGGGCGATTTTTGGCCTCTAGATCGCGATCCGAGGGTCGAAAACGGATAGATGGATGGGGCTGCAGGATCTGGGGGAGGAGGGCTAGCAGGTGGGGTTTTCCTAGGGGTGTGGCTGCAACTTTCCATGGGGGAAACCCTGAGAGAGTGGGAGCTCTCTCCATGGGGTTATATAGGGGCGGCACTAGGGGTGGCTGGACAACGTCCGTCCGATCGCGATCGGACGACCACGAACGGAGGGAGTGGCTAGGTTGGGCTGGCAGGCTGTGTAGTTGGGCCAGGGGAGATGAGAGGGAGGTGCGACCTGTGACATGAAGTTTAAAACACTGACAACGTCCGACGAACTACCGATGACCGCACTGCTATGGCTGACTGACGGAATATCAAACGAACTCGGAACGCGACGAAATTCTCCGGGTGGTCTACCTCCAACATAACAAGACCGCATGCCAAGTTTCGACCCAACCCAACAATATTTTTAGCGCGCCTTAAAAACGGTTTTAATAAAATGGTGCCGCGGGCGCGTGCGTGTGTGGTTGGTCTCGAAACGGGCAACGGCAAGAATGGAGAGAACCGGCAACTACGAACGGATGCAAGTTTTTCAAAACCGAGTGATGATGTGCAGATGATGCGATGATGAATGCAACAGCCAGACGAAACACATGACGAGAATGAAAAGAAAGGGGAATCTTCTGGAATCTTCTAGAACGTCGGTCCCGGGCTGTTACACCGATTGCCTAAGGTTGATCTGGTTTTTCAATCTCCGTACCACCAATTCCATTTTCTCGGTTACACCGAGTGTCCCTGTCAGTTGACAGTTGAGGCACTCGGTGACACCGAAAACTTATAATCAGTGTGACCGACAGTGGTGGGTATATAACTCTGGACCCTCACGTTTTGAAATTTCATCTTCATACGTCGCGCTCCAAAACCCTAAGCTGCCACCCCAAAGACCCCTTGTCATCGCCCTTGACTTCCCGAGCTCCTCCGCCGCTGGGAATCGCCGCCGTCGACGTAATCTTCACCAACGTCGCCACCGTAGAGGATCTACGCCAAGCTAGGGTACGGATTCGATCTCTAGTGCACTCCCATTCTGATTCTTGTGCATTGGACCTTGTTTTCTCTATAAGCCACCTATTGCTCATACATCTATCCACTAGAAATTGTAAAATCTCGAGTTAGATGGATTTTCTAAGGTTTTGCTGTCCGCCCTATACATATTGGTGGAACCGAAATGAAAATATCGGTCTCACCGATATACTTTTCTGTGTTGCTGAGATCTGACTTGGTGGAACCGAGTGGCTGTTTTCGGTCCTACCGAAAAGGCTACCAAGTTCCTGTTAAGGAGTTGGTCTGTCTCGGCTCTATCGAAAATTTCATTTCGGCTGTACTGATATGTATGTGACAGATTGCAAAACTTTTGAAAAACCCATTGCTCAAATTTCAAAAATAGCCTCATTTTGTGCTGACTCATCTCCCTCTGCTCATCTACACTCTATTCACAGGGTCAGTATGTCAGGTTCAGAAGACAGTCAGAACAGGTCAGAGCAGAGAGCACACATGAGTTTAGGCACAAGCCAGAGCCCAGTTCATTCTCAGATCTAGGCACCCCCAGCTCACATGGGTTGCCCAAGGCTGCCACCAGAACCAGAAAGAGGTTGAACTCAGAAGAAGAAGATTCAGACTTTGTCCCTAAGGAGGTTCTTGCTAAGAAGCAAGAGAAGGCTACCAAGAAAGCTGCAACTGAAGCTACTTCCTCTAGAAGGGTTGTCAGCAAAATATATGCACCAGCTTCTACCTTCAAGGTTCATGAGACTGCTAGAGCAGCTATGTCTATTGAGATCCCCAAGAGAGCTATGCCCAAGAAGGCAGGAGAGAAAAAGGCCAGGAAGAGGATCATTCATGTGACTGGCAGGCCTACCTCCATGTTTGAGGATCCAGAAGTTGCTGCTGCTGAATAAGAGGAGGTTGAGCTAGCTACAAAGGCTCCCCCCAAGAAGAAGGCAAAGAAGTTGATGTCTGATGCTATGCCCAAAACCATCACATCCAAGAAGGCTGCTGAGAAGCCCAAGAGGACAACCAGGTAGATTCCAGCCTCTGAGAAGAACAAAGCAACTGCTTCCAGAGCTGAAGCTGATGATGATCTGGCAACATTAATGAAGAACATACCACACCTCCCAGTTCATAATGCTAGCTACCCACTAGCTGAGGACATGAAGAAGAGGAAGGACTCAGGACTGAGGGCATGGAGAGCTATAGATCTTTATGCCCAAAGAAAGAAAACTGCTGTGGACTACAGGTTCTATACCAAGGAGCAGCAGGACTTCTATGAGATTGTGCTCTTTGACAAGAGTCCAACTATCAGCGATATGCGATACGTTGATTGGAAGTACATCAAGGAGAATGAGGACTACTTTCCAAGTGTCCAAGACAACTTCCATTGCATTGGTCTTGATGAATTCGTTGGCAGAGAATTCATAGCATGGAATGATGAGATGATCATGCAGTTTTACTCCACTACACACTTCTATGGAGATGGTAGAATTGTGTGGATGACTGAAGGTGCCCGATATGAATCAACTGTTGAGGAATGGGCTGTGATGTTAGGAGTTCCTGAAGCACATGATGGTGACCTGGATATCTACTTAGAATCCAAGGCTAGTCACAATGCTATGGCCAATATGTATGATGAGATCCCTGCTGACAAAGTGAAGTCTCACAAGCTAGGGTCCATTTACTTTCTCCAGGCTGGCCTACGCACTATCAACACCATTCCGAGGCATACCCTGATGCCCAAGTCCGGAGATGACAAGATGATCCGAGGCCACTCCATCAACTTGTTGATCCATCTTAACAGTCACACCAGGATCAGAGTCATGGACTTGATTGTAGAGACAATCAAGAGGGTTACAACTGATCAGAAGCGCTCATGATGTTATGCACCCTACATCCAGATGCTCATATACTCAAGACCGGAGAAGCACATTTTTGCCCTGGATCACCCACATTTGCCCCTACAGCCAGATCTCAAGGACAATGTCGTGGTGATGGATGCTGATCATCCCACTTCTGCTATAGCTCAGGAAGCAACAGAAGCAGTGAGAGCCACTAGTGCTCAAGCCCCTCGATCCAGGAGCGAGCAAATGGATTTGCTGATACCATCTTTTTAGGGCATGCAAAAGGACATTAAGGGGATTCTGGACAACCAGAATAGTCTTGTTAGAATCTTTGAGACCAGAATCAAGACCCTTACTGATAAGGTGGACGGGCTGACGAAGATAGTCACAGAACTTCAACATGAAGTTGACTCCGTGAAAATCCCTCGGGTCTCTTCTACTTCAGATGAGGATGATGATGATGATGAGGAGGAGGAGGAATCACCTCTAGGGCCAAGCACTTAGTTCACTACTCAGGTCAGATCAGCCACAGTGCCAGCTCCAACAGCTCCATCAGTGACCACTCCAGCTCCATCTACGACATCTGCTGAGATCTTCGTCAACGCTGTTCTCTCGACTCCTTCATCAACAACCGGAGGATATGTGCCCAAGAACGCTTAGATATATGCCTTTGAACTTTTTGGTAACTTGTTGCCAAAGGGGGAGAAGTGTATATAGATCTATAGGCTTCGAGCGAGAGAGAGATTTATCTTTTTACTTGCTTTTCAAAACATTTGGTTCTTTTGGTTTGATGTGAGATACTTTTGTGTTTGTGTTATGCTACTATGTTATGGGTGTTGCTACTATTTCCTATCATCTTAATGCTCATGAGAGGATCATTCACCCTTACTTATGTGTGTTGTGCCATGTTATTCACTCTAATTATTCTCGCACACCACCAAGTTGTATGTGACATGGAAGAAGTGCCCCATATGCCTAATAGATTGTGCATTTGCATTCAAACGCAAATTCAAAATAATGCACAAATTTAGGGGGAGCTCTTACTTATCACATACCTCTCAAAACGACGATTATACTCATTGTTTTTATCATATATCTAAGCTTTCATCTATATGTTGTCATCAATTACAAAAAAGGGGGAGATTGAAAGCACATTTGCTCCCTTGGTGGTTTTGGTAATCAATAACAACATATAAGTCATTGAACTAATTTTTCCACTGAGTATATTTCAGGAAATGTTCAAAGAGAGGATTGGCAAAAGGAGATTGTGGATAAACCCCAAGATGCAAGGAAATAGGTTGGCAAAGCTTCAAGCAAGAGGACTCTACATTTTATATTTGTGAGAAATCACTTTGAGTCATAAGAAAGCCAATACTATTAAAAGGGGGTAAGGTGTTGTTGGTGAACAATATGCTCAAACATGCACAAGTGATAGTCGCCAAAAACATCCACAAAACTCTCCCACCCAAGTCAGTTCTATACCCAACATTCAAAATCGGTGCAACCAACTTCCCACTTTGGTGCCACCGATTCCAGAACCTAGACAGACTTTGCCAAATCCTAGCCACTTCGGTGCAACCAATTCCATACCGGTGCCACTGAGTTTAGGTTGCCAACTTTCTGTTACGCAAATTCACTTTTTTGGTCCCACAGAGAATGTTGGATCGGCGTCACCGAGATTGGAAATCTGACCATTGGTCACCTTATCAGTGCAACCGAGTTTCCTATATCGGTCTCACCGAGATTCAAAAGTTGCCACCTTTTGGTCACTTCGGTACCACCGAGATCCACACATCGGTGTCACCGAGTTGGTCATTTTGTGTGTAACGGTTGGATTTTTGGGGATGCCTATATATACCCCTTCACCACCACCTACTCGAAAGAGAAGCACTCAGAACTATTCCATATCTATGCTATCAGATTTTCTGAGAGAGAACCACCTACCCTTGTGTTGAGGTCAAGATCTTCCACTCCAATCATATGGATCTTGATCTCTAGCCTCCCCAAGTAGCTTTCCACCAATCCATCTCTTCCACCATGCCAAATCTGTGAGAGAGTGATTGGGTGATGAGGAGTCTATCATCTTGAAGCACAAGAGCAAGGAGTTCATCATCATTACCAAGCCTATTACCTTTTGGAGGGTGGTGCCTCCTAGATTGGTTAGGTGTCACTTGTCAGCCTCCTACTTCGTGTTGTGGAGTGAACCAAGAAGTTTGTAAGGGCAAGGAGATTGCCTACTTCGTGAAGATCTACCCCATAGTGAAGCTAGTCCTTCATGGACGGATGCCGTATGGAATAGTCAAGGTTGCTACTTCGTGGACCCTTTTGGGTGGAGCCCTCCGTGGACTCTCACGACTGTTACCCTCCGTGGGTTGAAGACTCCATACACGTAGATGTACGATAGCACCACCTATTGGAACCACAGGGAAAATCATCGTGTCTACAATTGCGTTTGATCTTCCTACCCTATCCCTTCTATACATGCTTGTTGTTACTTTCTGCTGCTATATACTCTTAGACTTGCATGTGTAGGGTGTACTTGACTTGCCATGAAATGCTTAAAACTGTTAACCCTAAAAATTGGTATCAACAAAACTTTTATTTGGTCAAGTAGTCTAATCACCCCCCTCTATACCTACTTTCGATCCTACACCCGTCCCATCGGCACCGCTTAGCCTCCCCCATTGCCAACGCCTTGACACGTGCCCACGTGGGGATACACCTGGCCTGTGTGCTGGCAGATCTTGCCGGGGCTTTGCCTTGCTGGGGGTTCGAAGGCCATCCTGGCATGGTCTTGCCGGGGGTCTTGCCTTCGGTCTTGATCTTGATGACTTGTTTGGATGTTCCTTGCTTCTACATCTAGTAGCTCCCTGTTGGGCCTTGCCGTCGGAGTGGCTACTACTGCCAGTGAACGAGTAAGAGGCGTTGGAGAACACAAGACTCTAGAACTTGACTGCTAACTGTGCTGTCACCTTTCTCACTGCCTCCACTTCCGGCCACTTTGTGAACTTGTCGATAGCAACGTACAAGTACTCAAAGCCCCCGGTAGCACGGGGAAAAGGGCCCAAGATGTCGAGCCCCTAGACCGAAAATGGCCAAGAGAGAGGGATTGTTTGAAGAGCTTGAGCTGGTTGATGTAGCTTATTTGAATGGAACTAGCATGCTTCACACTTGGTTACTAGCGTAGTTGCATCCTGGAGGGCAGTGGGTCAGAAGAAACCTTGTCGGAACGGTTTGCTGACCAGTGCTCTTGACCCTATGTGGGAGCCACACATGCCTCCGTGTATCTCTGCCAACAGCTCCAGTCCATCGTCCCGAGGAATGCACTTCAATTTCACACTGTTTGGCCTCTTTCTATACAGGACATCGTCCACAAATTGGTACATGCTGGACTGACGGGCTACTCTCTCCGCTTCCTCTTGTTCCTTAGGGAGTTCTCCTGTTTGGAGGAACTGAACAATGTGTTGCACCCATGCCAGAGCCTGGGGCTCGATGACAATGACTAAAGGCATGTCTTCCACCGTGGGAGTGTTCGTCTCTACGGTGAAGACCTGATGTCTTGCCGGAGCGTGTTGCCCCCGGCAAGCTTGGCGTCGTTCCCGGCAACTCCTTCACCGACGGCTTCTGGGAGCTCTGCGGGGACGTAATGGCCGGAATTCAACTTCCTTCTTTTCTCTTGCTTCATTGACGGTGCTACGGATGGCTGAGTTAGCTTGAGCACAAAAGTTCCCGGTTCCATAGGTAACTTGAGGGCAGCGCGCTTCGATAGCTCGCCGGCAATGCTGTTCTCTGCATGAGGAACGTGCTCTGTTTGCAGGCCATCAAAGCGCTCCTCCAGCTTTCTCACTACATCCACGTAAGCCTCCATCAACGGGCTCTGACAATCCTTATTGACTTGCTTGACGATAATATGTGAATGACCTTTGATGATGAGCTTCTTGATTCCAAGGTCAGCCGCGATCCTGAGACCGGCAAGCAGTCCTTCATACTCCACTATATTGTTTGTTGATCTCTCTCAGGGAAAGTGCATCTGAATCACGTACTTGAGGTGCTCTCCGGTGGGCGCAACAAGAAACACGCCGGCACCGGCCCCTTGCAGGGAGAAAGCTCCATCAAAATACATGACCCATTCTTGCTCAGTTTCCTTGCCAGGAAGAGCTATTTCTTGGACCTCTTCGTCTGACGTTGGAGTCCATTCTACAATGAATTCGGCCAGGGCTCTGCTCTGGATAGTTGAAGTACTTTCAAACTTGAGACCAAAGCTCGACAACTCCAAAGCCGACTCATGATCCTGCCGGTGGCATCTGGATTCCACAAAATCCGTTGCAGCGGAAAGCGAGTGACGACAATGATCTCATGTGCTTGGAAGTAGTGGCTTAGCTTTCTCATGGCCATAAGGAGACCGACAAGCAGTTTTTACACACCAGAGTATCTTGACCTAGCTCCCTGCAAGCGGGAACTGACAAAGTAAACTAGGAGCTGCGCCATCTTCTTCTTCTGCGTTTCTTCGTTTGTCTATACTGACCCTACCTTGCCGACGTCAGGACCTGCCGGGGGAGTTCCTAGCTCATCGCCCTGTACTGACCCTGCCTTGCCGGCGTCAGGACCTGCCAGGGGAGTTCCTAGCTCATCATTTGGCGGTATCGCCCCTGCGTAGCCTCTTCGTCAGCTTCCCTCTGTCCCACCATCGCGACGCTAATCACTTGATTTTTCGCCACTAGGTATAGCAGCAACAATTCTTGTGGCTTAGGTGTGACTAGTGTTGGTAGAGAGGAGAGGTACTTCTTCAAATCCTGCAGTGCTGCCTTCGCTTCCGGAGTCCATTTCATCAGACCTGCCTTCTTCAAGATTTTGAAGAATGCCAGGGCACACTCAGAAGATTTTGAGATGAACCAGCTTAGAGCTGCGACGCAACCGGCAAGACGGCGAACATCCTTGACGCGCTTTGGTGCTTCAATCTGCTCAATCGCCTTGATCTTGTCAGGGTTTGCTTCAATCCCATGCTAAGATACAAAGAACCCGAGAAGCTTGCCGGACGGAACGCCAAACACACACTTCTCAGGGTTGAGCTTTAAGTTGATCTTGCGTAGATTTGCAAACGTCTCTTCTAGGTCTTGTATGAGCGTTGCCTTGTCCTTGGTTTTAACCACTATGTCAGCCATATAAGCTTCCATATTCCTATGTAGCTGGGGTTCGAAACCAATCTGGACCGCTCTTGAAAATGTTGAACCGACACTTTTCAACCCTAAAGGCATTCACACGAAGCAGTACGTACCACATGGGGTGATAAATGTGGTATTCTCTTCGTCTTCCTTTGACATGAAGATTGTTGGTACCCTGAGTACGCATCGAGGAATGACATCCAGTCGCAACCGGCAGTGGAGTCCACAATCTGGTCGATGCGCGGCAAGGGGAAGTGTTGGACATGCTTTATTGAGATCTGCATAGTCAATACACAGCCTCCATTTCCCATTTGCCTTGCGCACTACGACGGGATTGGCTAACCATGTTGGGTGGAGCACCCCTCGGACTAGACCTGCTGCTTCCAGTTTTCTAATTTCCTCGGCAATGAATTCTTTTCTCTCCAAGGCTTGCTTCCTCACTTTCTGCTTGACGGGCCGTGCATGAGGACAGATGGCAAGATGGTGCTCAATCACCTCCCTGGGAACACCAGGGATGTCAGACGGTTGGCATGCAAACACATCGACATTCTCCCGCAGGAAGGCAACGAGCGCGTCTTCCTATTTCTCATCGAGGGTGGAACTTATGGTTAAAGTTCCCTCCCCCCATGCCATCCTCCTTGATGGGCACCTTTTTAGTCTCCGGTGGAGCTACCTTGGACTTCTTGTTCTTGCCGGTGGAGCTCTCTAGCACAACATCAACGGGAGCACAGCACTCCGAGGAGGCGCGCTTGCCGGACTATGCGCCAGAGGCTTTGTCGGTCTTCTTCTGCCCAGGAGCTCTAGCGACAGGAGCAAGTGCCTTGGCGACAGGTGCTATGACTGCCTCCTGGTAGAATTGGTCGGCGTAGATGAGTGCGCCTTTCTTGTTAGAGTTGATCGTGATGATGCTCATTGGACCAGGCATCTTCAGCACATTGTAAGCGAAGTGGGTGGCCACCATGAACTTGGCCAGCGCTAGGCGGCCAATGATACCATTGTATGGCAATGAGATCCTAGCAACGTCAAAGACGATCTTCTCTGTTCTGAAATTTATGTCACTACCAAATGTTACCGGTAGTGTGATCTTGCCCTTTCGCTGAGTCCTCCCAGAATTGACCCGTTGGAATGTGCCTGTCGGCTCGAGATCTTCATCAAGAATTTGCAGCCTCTGGATGACGTCTGGCGAGAATAGGTTTAGGATGGACCCACTGTCGACTAGCATTTTCATCACCTTGAGGTTGCGAATTTTCGGCGAAACCAACAACGACAGACACCTGACTGCGGTTGTGCAATCAGGGTGATCCTCGGCGTCGAAAATGATAGGAGTGTTGGACCACTTCAGGAGTTTCTGGGCACCAACAGGAGGTTCCGCCGCATTAACCACGCGCGCCCTCTGTTTGAGTTGGCGGTGGGAGGAATGCGATGAGGCACCTCCCTTGATGCGCATCATCTTCGTAGCCTTCTGGAACTCATGCTTGCTGGACTCATCGTCTTCTCTGTTGCAATCGTCATCCTCTCCTCCTTCGTCGCGGCCTCGAGTGGGCCTCTCCTTTTGTTGCTTGGCCTTGCCGCAGCGACCCCCTCGGTCGTTGCGTTTCTTGCTGTATCCTTCTACATTGTTTTGGGCCTTCTCCTTATCTCGTCTCACGTACTCAGCCTTCTGCTTCTTGACGAGTTGCTCGACTTGTCGGTAGTTTTGGAGGTCGTGGCCCTTGGTGCAATGGATCTTGCAATACTGCTTGTCGGAGCCTTCCGTCATGTTGGCGGCCACCAAGGCCTCGCACGAGGTGCAACTGACAACCTCCTTGCTGGGACTGTCAACCTTAGTTTTCTTGGTGGCATCGACGTTGCCGGATCCCTCGATGGTGAGCACAGTCTTACTTTTGCGCTTCTTGTTCTGCCGTCGGTTTTTCTTTACCGGGGCGGTGTCGTCTTCGTCATCAGAGTTGACTCCAATGCCAGCTTTCTCGCCGGGGAGCCCCCACCCTTCTTTGGCTCGGACACATCTATTGTCTAGAGCATAAAGCTCGACAACATCCCTGACCTTGTTCATCGCCAGCGCTTCGTGCATCCTACGGTTGCACATGTTCTGGTGGAACGTGGTGATAACATCGACATGATGAATGTCCGGGATGTTTTGATGCACACGGCTGAACCTTTGGACGTACTTGTGCAAGGTCTTGCCTTGTATTTGGAGAATGATGTGCAAGTCACTTTCTTGACCAGGAGCTTGGTGGCCTCTGGTAAAGGCGCCAACAAACTCATGGCACAGGTCTGCCCACGAGGTGATGGAATTCTCCGGTAGGTGCATCAACCATGACCTGACATTGGGCTTGAGTACCAACGGGAAGTAGTTGGCGAGTATCTTGTCGTCGCGAGCCCCGGTAGCATGCACCGCGATGGTGTAGATGCTCAAGAACTTTGACGGGTGAGTCTTGCCATCATATTTCTCCGGGACCACTGGCTTGAACATTCGGGATTTGGGCCACTGGACCTGCCGCATCTCACGGGTAAACGCTAGACAAGCCACCTTGTAAGGTAGGCTGATAGGATACCCTGGCGCGAATTTGTCTACAGTGGGCGCTGCACATTTATCAGATAGATGGCACGCTTCCCACCGCTGTTCAATTGTAATCCGAGCGTCTTCTTTGCTTTGCTCCCGAATAACTTGACGCTGGTCGTGGCAAGTCCATGGATCGGACGAAGCCGTGGAGTAAATGTCGCAAGCGTCGGCCCAACAAGTCGGCGACCGGCGTTGTTGCTGCGGAGGAGAGTGCACTGAACTTATCGGCGAGGCTGAGGAGGCTCTGAATGGTGGCTCTCCACTCATCGAGCTTCTCCGCAGCATGAGGGAAATGAAGGAGCAGTTGTGCCTGCACCATTGCTTCTTCCGACGTCGTCGACAGCGAACGACGTGAGGGACGCGAGGTGCTCTGACTCCTAACCGTGTTAGAAGGAGCTCTGTCGCGGTCCCATGATCGCACGCCACTCCCACTAGCACACTGGCGTGCATGCTGGTCCCGTGCATCATGGGAGCGATGCACATGAGCTTTTCTGTTGGGACGTTGAGAACCATCGACACCGCGGCGCTGCTCTTCGTGCGCATCATGGGAAGGTCGTGGCATGCGCGCTGGCGTGGGTGTCTTGGAGGATCCCCTTCCGTCCTTGGAGTCCATCGTACCGTCCACAAGCGGTGGAGCCCCATCCTGGGACCCAATGGCGTGGGGGTTTCTGCCGCCGCTGTGAGCGTCTCCGCGACGAGAATCATCGCTCCCTTGGCCTTGATCACCGGAGCGCTGCACAGGCATAGGGTCTCCGCTTCCTCCACCCTTGTCTACCTCGTAGCCCACTTGGGCAAGTATGGGCCTGGTGGATGTGGAGGGCTCCACCACCATGAAATCCTTCTTCTTGGGAGCCATGACGATGGATATGATGAAGGAGCTGACAGGCTGATCGTTGGACCAGGTTTATGCAACCAACGCCCCCTACCTGGCGCGCCAGAGAAGTCGTGGGGGACGAACACCTATGGGATCGGGGGACCCCTTTCGGTTTGGCAGGGAGACAGGTGTGCGCGAAGAGTAGGACGAACGAGCAGCGTGGGGATTTTTACCCAGGTTTGGGCCGCTGAGAAACATAAAACCATACTCCTGCTTTGTGTATTATGTGAGTTCTTGGGTTCTAGCTTAGGGAGCGCTATGTGGACGATCCTGCACAGCCGCTATGTGCGCGAGCTCGAAGATTGGACAAAAGATCCTCTAGTGTAATGCCCCGGGCCTCCTTTTATATGGCTAAGGGGATCCCAACAGCGGCGTACAGTGCGTACACGAGGTGTACAGTGCTACACTGCTATCGTACCTAACACTGACAGTGTAAGACAAGCGCATTTAATGCTCCGTCTAGTGCCTCTGACCATCTACGGGACGGGACATGACCCCATCCCGTTGGCACCGCTTAGCCTCCCCCATTGCCGACACGTCGACACGTGCCCAAGTGGGGTGAAACCTGGCATCTACGCTAGCGGATCTTGCTGGGGATTCACCTTGCCGGGGGTTTGAAGGCCATCCGGGCATGGTCTTGCCGGGGGTCTTGCCTTCAGACTTGATCTCGATGACTTGTTTGGATGTTCCCTGCTTCTGCATCTAGCAGCTCCCTGTTGGGCCTTGCCGTTGGACTGTCCACTACTTCCCGTGCACGAGTAAGGGACACTAGAGAACCCAAGACTCCAGTGCACCGACATTTCATATTTTTTTTCATTTTTTATGTTGGCATCTAAGGGCTCTATTTTTATTTTTTTATTTAGTCCGGAATCTCATCCCCACTTGTGAGGGAATCATAGCTTCCATCATCCTATCCTCACATGGGACATGCTCTATTAATGATAATCATAACACTTTTATTTACTTACAACTCAACAGAAAATTACAACTTGATACCTATGACAAAATATGACTCTATATGCAATATGGAAGTGATGGTGCATGTCATAAAAGGAAATGGTGGAAGTTGCGTGGCAATATATCTCGGAATGGCTATGGAAATGCCATAATAGGTAGGTATGGTGGCCGTTTGAGGAAAGTATATGGTGGCCGTTTTGAGGAAAGTATATGGTGGCTGTTTTGAGGAAAGTATATGGTGGCTGTTTTGAGGAAGGTATATGGTATGCCGGCGAAAGTTGCGCGGTAATTGAGAGGCTCGCAAAAGTAGAAGGGTGAGAGTGCGTATAATCCATGGAATCAACATTAGTCATAAAGAACTCACATACTTATTGCAAAAGTCTATTATTCATTAACGCAAAGCATTAAACGCATGCTCCTAGGGGGGAGGTTGGTGGGAGTTAACCATCGCGTGCCCCCGACCCTCCCAGAAAGGTCGACAATCTATAAACAAGTCATGCTCCAACTTCCTTATATAACGGTTCACCATACATGCATTCTATGGGAATCACAAACCCTTACACAAGTATTTTTACAAAATCACAAGTACTTCCTAACATGTCTCTTAACATTACCATCTTTATATCTCAAAACTTTATGCAAGGAATCAAACTTCTCATAAATACTCAATGCACTTAATATGGAAGTTTTTATTATATCCCTTTTGGATGCCTATCATATTAGGACCAAATTCATAACCTAGACCAATTACCATACTGTTTTAGAAACTCTCAAAATAATATAAGTGAGGTACGAGAGTTCAAGTATTTCTATAAAACGCAAACACCACCGTTCTCTAAAATATATAAGTGAAGCACATAGAGCAAAACTGCCCAACTCAAAAGATATAAGTGAAGCACATAGAGTATTCTAATAAATTCATGATTCAGCATGCCTCTCTCAAAGGTGTGTGCAGCAAGGATGATTGTGGGAAACTAACAAGAAAAGACTCATATCGTACAATACGCTCCAAGCAAAACACATATCATGTGGTGAATAAAAATATAGCCTCAAGTAAATGTACCGATTGATTGAAGACGAAAGAGGGGATGCCTTCTGAGGCATCCCCAAGCTTAGTATCTTTTACATACTTGAATATGACTTGGGGTGCCTTGGGCATCCCCAAGATTAGGCTCTTGCCACTCCTTATTCCATAGTCCATCAAATCTGTACCCAAAACTTGAAAACTTCACAACACAAAACTTAACAGAAAACTCGGGAGATCCGTTAGTATAAGAAAGTAAATCACCACTTTAGGTACTGTTGTGAACTCATTCCTTATTTATATTTGTGTTATACCTACTGTAATCTAACTTCTCCATGGCCAATACCACATGATACAACCCATAGATTCATCAAAATAGGCAAACAACTCAAAGAAAACAGAATCTGTCAAAAACAAAACAATTTGTAGCAAACTGAAAACATTGTATAGTTATGTAACTCAAAAAATTCTAAAACATTAGTAAAACCTGGTAAATATATATACAAATCTTTTGTAATCATTTTAGATCAATTTGACGCTCTAAAAAAATTAGAAAATTCCTGGACTGAGCGCAAAAGTTTCTGTTTTTCACCAAGATCAATTCAACAACTACCATAGATCACCCCAAAGGTTTTACTTGGTTCAAACACTAATTAAAACACCAAAACAAATTTAATAGAGAAGTAATAATGTGGGAAACACTCAAAAACACAAAAATAAAATTGGGTTGCCTCCAAACAAGTGTTATTGTTTAACGCGCCTAGCTAGGCAAAATGCAATAGATCTAGGTATTGTCATATTTGGTATGCAATCCAAAAGTAGCTCTCATGATAGATTCATAAGGCAATCTTATTTTCTTTCTAGTAAAGTTTTCCATGCCTTTCCTTAATGGAAATTGGAATCTAATGTTTCCTTCTTTCATGTCAATAATTGCACCGATCGTTCTAAGGAAAGGTCTACCAAGAATAATAGGACATGTAGGATTGCAATCTATATCAAGAACAATGAAATCTACGGGCACATAATTCCTATTTGCAACAATAATAACATCATTAATCCTTCCCATAGGTTTCTTAATAGTGGAATCCGCAAGATGCAAATTTAGAGAGCAATCATCAAGATCATGGTAACCTAGCACATCACATAAAGTTTTCGGAATCGTGGAAACACTAGCACCCAGATCACACAAAGCATTTCACTCATAATCTTTGATTTTAGTCTTAATAGTAGGTTCCCACTCATCATGAAGCTTTCTAGGAATAGAAACTTCTAGCTCAAGTTTTTCTTCAAAAGATTTCATCATAGCATCAACTATATGTGTAGTAAAAGCCTTATTTTGACTATAAGCATGAGGAGAATTCATCATGGATTGCAACAAGGAAATACAATCAATCAAACAGAAACTATCCTAATTAAAGTCCTTGAAATCCAAAAGAGTGGTTTCATTGCTATTTAAAGTTTTGACCTCTTCAATCACACTTTTACCAGTCTTAGCATTAAGATCTATAGACTCCGAATCATTGGGGCGCCTTTCCCGCCATTATCAAGATTTATATTGGAAAACAAAGATTCAATAGGAGTCACACCAATCACTTTAAGATCTTCATCATTATTATTGCGAGAAAACACTTTTTCAAGCCATTCACTCTTAGCATGAATTCTAGCGGTTCTTTCCTTAGTTTCGCCAATAGAAATTCTCATAGATTTTAAAGATTCATTAATATCATGATTGGGTGGAGTAGATCTAACTTTCAACGAATAGATCTCAAGAGAAATTCTATCAACGTTCCTAACCAAATCATCAATCTTGAGCACTTTTTCTTCAATAGAAGCATTAAAAACTTTTTGTGAACCAATAAAATCTTTAACAATATTCTGAAGATGAGAGGGCATCTTATTATAATTTCCATAGGAATTGTTGTAGAAATTACCATAATTATTAGAGGAATTAATAGGAAACGGCCTAGGGTTGAAATTACCTCTATACGCGTTATTACCAAAATTGTTCCTACCAACAGAATTCACATCCATAGATTCATTATTATTTCCAATCAAAGAAGACAAAGGCATATCATTAAGATCAATAGGAGCACTCTTACTAGCAAACAATTTCGTCAATTCATCCATCTTTTCACTCAAAGTACTTATTTCTTCAATAGCATGCACTTTTTTACTAGTAGGAGATCTTTCGGTATGCCGTTGAGAGTAGTTTTTCATGATATTATCTAGGAGTTTAGTAGCTTCTCCTAACATGATTTCCCTAAAAGTACCACCCACCGCTGAATCTAAAAGATTTCTAGATGCAAAAGTCAATCCCGCATAGAAAATTTGTATAATCATCCATAAACTCAAACCATGTGGGGGACAATTCCTAATCATTAATTTCACCCTCTCCCAAGATTGTGCAACATGCTCATGATCAAGATGCTTAAAATTCATTATATCATTCCTAAGGGAGATGATCTTAGCGGGCGGAAAGTACTGGGAAATAAAAGCATCTTTACACTTATTCCATGAATCAATACTATTTTTAGGCAAAGATGAAAACCATGTTTTAGCACAATCTCGTAGCGAGAATGGAAATAGCTTTAATTTAACAATATCATTATCAACATATTTCTTATTTTGCATATCACACAACTCAATGAAATTATTTAGATGGGACGCCGCAGCTTCACTAGGAAGGCCAGAAAATTGTTGTTTTATAACAAGATTAAGCAAGGCAGCATTGATTTCATAAGATTCCGCACTAGTGGTGGGAGCAATAGGAGTAGTAATAAAATCATTATTATTAGTATTGGAAAAGTCACACAACTTGGTATTCTCAGACATCTTGACAAAGCAAGCAATCAAGCACACAAGCAAACGAAAGAAGGGCGAACAAAAAGGCGAATCTTTTTGGTATTTTCTGAAAATCATTTTAGAAGTGGGGGGAGGAAAACGAGAGGCAAATGGCAAATAATGTAAATGCAAGGGTTGAGTTTCTGATGGATACTTGGTGGGCTTGATGTGTATCCTCCCCGGCAACGGCACCATGATCCCTCTTGCTACCTCTTGAGCTTGCGTTGGTTTTCCCTTGAAGAGGAAAGGGTGATGCAGAGAAGTAGATAAGTATTTCCGTCAGTTGTTGAGAACCAAGGTATCAATCCAGTAGGAGGAACAAGCAAGTCACCAATGGATGCACCTATAGAAACAATCAAACTCTTGTACCCAACGCTATAAAGGGGTTGTCAATCCCTTCACGGTTATTTGCAAGGATTAGATTTGAAAGAGATATATGTAAACGAGTGCGGAAAGTAAAATATAAATAAATTGCAACAAGTTATTTTTGGTTTTTTTGATTTATAGATATGATAGTATATAATGGATAGTAGACCCGGGAGCCATAGATTTCACTAGAGGCTTCTCTCTTGAAGGCAAATATCATGGTGGGTAAACAAATTACTGTCAAGCAATTGCTAGAAAAGCGAATAATCATGTAGTTATCCAAGGCAATGATCATGCATATATGCATCACGTCCGTGTCAAGTAGACCTAAATGATTCTGCATATGCTACTATTACTCCACACATTGACCGACTCCTGCCTGCATCTAGAGTATTAAGTTCATGAAGAATGGAGTAACGCATTAAGAAAGATGACATGATGTAGAGGGATAAACTCAGGCAATATGATGAAAACCCCATCTTGTTACCCTTGATGGCAACAATACAATACGTGCCTCGCTACCCCTACTATGTCACTGGGTGAGGACACCGCAAGATTGAACCCAAAACCAAGCACTTCTCCCATTGCAAGAATTACCAATCTAGTTGGCCAAACCCAACCAATAACTCGAAGAGACTTGGAAGGATATGAAATCATGCAAATAAGAAATCATAGGAGATTCAAATAAGATCATGGATAATCTGAATATAAATTCACAATTCGTCGGATCTTGACAAACACACCACAAAAGATGATTACATTGGATAGATCTCCATGAAGATCATGAAAACATGGTACTGAAGATCAAAGATCTAGAAGAAGCCATCGAGCTACTATCTATGGACCCATAGGTCTGTGGTGGACTACTCACACATCATCGGAGGGTCAATGGAGTTGATGTAGATGCCCTCCGTGATCGATTCCCCCTCCAGCAGATTACCGAAGAAGGCCCCAAGATTGGATCTCTCGGGAACATAGGCTTCCGGCGGCGGAAAAGTATTTGCATGGCTTTGTTTGATGTTGGGGGAATATTTGGGTATTTATAGGCCAAAAATTAGGTTTAGGAGACCTCCTAGGGAGCGACAAGCCTGCTAGGCGCGGCTAGGGTGGCGCCTAGCAGGCTTGTGGTGCCCTGGCACCTCCCCTGACATGCACTCGAAGCTTGATCGAGTTGTTTCCTGCCAAAAAAATTCCGCCCGAAGGTTTTATTCCGTTGGGACTCCATTTAATATCCCACATCTGCAAAACTCAAAAAACAAGGAAAAAACAGAAACTGACACTTGGCTCTAGATTAATAGGTTAGTCCCAAAAATAATATAAAATAGCACATCGATGCATATAAAACATCCAAAAGAGATAATATAATAGCATGCCATCATAAAAAATTATAGATACGTTGGAGATGTATCAGCAATCTACTTTAGTAAATAGCACACTGAAACCAAAGTCCACTAGTCCAGATACGGAAAGAAGATTGTAACCAAGGGATTCAACAAGCATGACATTTTGAATAGAGCTATCATGAGATATGGCCACCTAACCAAGGCCAAGTACCTTACCCTTAGAGTTGTCTCCAAAGGTCACGTACCTCTGAGGTCCTTGATTAGGAGTGATCTCTTGGAACATGTCTTTATCTCCAGTCATATGATCTGTGCATCTATTGTCGAGAATCCACTATTTTACTCCGGACATGTAGTCTCTAAGATTTGCCATGAGACTTAGATTCTTCATGATCTTCTCATGCTCGATGTCGAACAACACATCCTCATCATAGTAGCCATGCTCTTCATTTTCATCATTAGGTAGAATCTCCTCGTCATGGAAACCAAGGACTCGCTAGAATTTTGACTAAGGCAATGTTCAAGATCTTCTTTAGCACGCATAAGATCACGAAGCACAAATAAGCAATTATTAAAGTTTGGATCACTAGGCTTGATTCCATGAAAATCAACAGTTTTCTGAATAATTTCATGAAGATTACTTAATGAATAATTTGGATATCATTTCTCCAAATCATTCCACAAAGTATAAGCACATTCAAAATTCTTCAATTGAGTAAGCACAAATCTTGGTAAGCCTCTAACGATAAGATTGATGGTTCTAAGGTTATCAAGCATGTCAATTTCCTGTTCGTATGTGGGATGTAATTCATCGATGGGGAACACATAGGTGTCGATGTTAAAACCGGCGGATCTCGGGTAGGGGGTCCCGAGCTGTGAGACTAGGATTGATGGCAACAAGGGAAGAAGGAGACGATGTTTACCCAGGTTCGGACCCTCCTATGGAGGTAAAACCCTACGTCCTGCTTGATTATATTGATGAAGTGAAGGTTATAGAGTTGATCTACCTCAAGATCGAATAGCTAAACCCTAGACGAGTTTCTCTGCCCTTCAATCTAAAACCCTACGGCTTATATAGATGCTAAGGGTACGTAGGGTTTACACATGGTCAGTTGCACATCGAAGGAAAAGAATATGCCTATCTACTATTAAGAACTTGGAGGACACACCATGACTCCTGAAGCTTCCTCCCTGGCGACAGGGCCTTCGATCAATCCAATGTTCAACAATTGTCCCATATAGTCCGGCCCATGAGAAACAGGTTGGCGAACCGAGGACCCCTTAAACCAGGACTCCATCAGTAGCCCCCGTACTGGCCTCCAATGTCGAGGTATAATATCCGGACAAACTTGTGCGTCGAAGTCTTTGACTTGCGAGGCGAGTCCCTCAATCCCCACTTGTTCGGCAACCAGCCAGTCATCGGCAAAATCCCAAGTGTCCCGAACTTGCGGGGCCCATTGTAATAACTTTTAGCGTTTCTCAATCCTTGTGCGTCGAGGGGAGATGAGTGGTTCAGCAATCTTTTACAAGACTGCCCCTCCCACAAGGGAGGCACCGCCCATTTAAACAGATTAAATAGTGGTCTAAGCCACATCTTCCTCCTTCACATCAGAAAAATCCTTCAACTAGAGATCACCACAAGAACATGGTGAGCGCCCCCGGCTCCTCCTCGCGCCCTTACGGCTCTCATCCCGGGGATTGGGCAAGCTGGTCCGTATCCCTCCTTCGACTATGTGACCTCGAGACCCAAGGGTATCTTCCTTCCTCGGATCTAGCGGTTACCCATGCCAGTTTGACTTCTTTCAATGGCGAAGCCTTCGCGGAAAACTTCCCTAATCCTCAAAAGGGAGAGCGAGTGTGCTTCGTGCCCTTCGTCTTGCGGGGTCTCGGGTTCCCCATTCATCCTTTCCTAAGGGGATTATTGGAGTTCTATGGAATCCAACTCCATCATCTCACTCCTAGGTCCATTCTGCATATCTCGGGTTTCTTCACCCTTCGCGAGATGTTTTTGGGCTATGAGGCACATTTTGGATTGTGGAGGAGGTATTTCTGTCTCGTCCCCTATACTCAGGGCGAGACAATCCGGGAAGTCGGAGGATCCGATGTATGCCGCATTGCGGGGATGGGGTATCCGGTGGGGACACCGAAGGAGTCCAAACAATGGTCTTCGAAATGATTTTAGATTGAGGACGTCCCCTTATTCGATCCAGCTCGAAGGGGTTTGCCCGAATACTCCGACTCCCCTTTGAGAAAAAGGTTCAACACTTGAAGATGGGATTGAAGTGCAACACTTGGTGGCCCACGTAAGGCTACTAGCCCATCACAAACTGACCATGATTGATGTAATGGCCGCCGCTATTACCTGATGTGTTCAGCCTCTTCAACAAAGGATACACCGCTTGTGGAGATACAACGGGACGAGCGACACCACCCGTTCCTGGCGGCTGAACCTTGAATTGGTCGTGACAACCGAGTTATGGGTCCTTATATTTTTTATTGATGATATAGGTCTCTAGGCAGCAAAATGAGAAATTAGCCCAAAAATTGGAGGAGAGCTGAATAAAGGACCTAAACGCGAAGTACGAGCTGGAACAAGTGAAGGAATTCACCTAGGAGGCGCATGGTGGGTATATACATTCTGCCGATCTAAGTATGTAGTCCTGCGCTGACGAGTGGGTATTTTGTAGCAGTCGAGTCTATAGGACAACTGCAAAAATATTTAGATGCATCCCGGGAATCTCAGCGGTATGTTGAGTCGCAGTATAAGGCTGGATGCCTTTCATTGCAACGAAACCCTGAGGGGAAGGGACGTCTCCAAGAGGAAAAGAAGAAGCAGGCCGAAGAAATTAAGAGTTTAAAGACTCAATTGTCCCAGACCCAAGAAGAGAACCAGAAATTGCAGAGGGGCATGTTCAGTAAGTTCAAATATAACCTCTAAGGGTATTTTATATATTTAAAGTGTAATGAACATGTCTTGTCTCATGTCTAGGTCTCCTCACCGGGCGGCCCGAAGAAGAGATCGGATCCTACCCGGGAAGCCTGCTGAAAGAGTTGTCCGCCATTCATGAGCAGGCTCGGAAGGCTATGAGAAGCATGATAAAAGCGCTATGGCCCACCGAGCAATCTCTAGAAGGAATGGCGGAACTGGTTGATCGGTTTAAAGGAGCTCGAAGTCGATTTGAGCTATGGAATACATTGGCCCGCCGAGAGGGAGCTCGAGGCACTTGGGCGATGATCAAGACTCGGTATACTGGCCTTAACCCCAAGCATATGGCTCGGGTTGGGCCAGCAGGGCCTGATGGGCAAGAAGTACCACTTCATTTGGTGTACGACCAAGTGATGCCCGCTGCTCGTGTCTCGTAGGAAGATTGCACCCTAAATGTATTAATAGACAATCTCGACCAATAGCTAGATGAGTGATTTGTTTGTAACTAAGTACTTTAAATCAAAAATTTCTTCGTGTACGTTGTAAACTCTGTCTTAACCGGCCATCAGCTTCAACCTCCCTTGCAAAGAGCTTGGAAGTGTTCCTTATGAAATATCCCTTGCTAGGAAGGAATTCCTTCGAGGAACCAGGCAATACGACCATGTGGTGCGAACAGACACAAGATGCACAAGGAGATGTGTTATACTACATTTTAGTGTAAGAAACATCCTCCAAAGAAAATAGTACCTCTATCGATACCTTTCTTCACGTTGCTATGTAAATTGTAGATAATAAGGCCGTATACTGCTAGTATGCGACTAATTTCTCTCTTTGGAAAAAAGGAGCCCGAATAATGGCGATAACAACCATAATTTTTTTGTTTCTGTTGTAGCCGACCAATTTTCTACTTAAGATAGATAGCTTTTGGCTTCACCCGTCTGAGGTACATGTTCGGATGACCCGGTCGTAGCAATCTCAGAGGTGCTCCTTGTTGGAAATATGCCCTAGAGGCAATAATTAAATGGTTATTATTATATTTCCTTGTTCATGATAATTGTCTATTGTTCATGCTATAATTGTATTAACCGGAAACCGTAATGCATGTGTGAATACATAGACCACAACATGTCCCTAGTGAGCCTCTAGTTGGCTAGCTCGTTGATCAATAGATGGTCACGGTTTCATGACCATGGACATTGGATGTCATTGGTAACAGGATCACATCATTAGGAGAATGATGTGATGAACAAGACCCAATCCTAAGCATAGCACAAGATCGTGTAGTTCGTCTGCTAAAGCTTTTCTAATGTCAAGTATCTAGGCGGGCGACCCCCTCTCCCGTTCCCCTTATAAAAAGTGGGCGGGGGGGGGGGGGAGGGTGGGACGGCAGCCACACCCTTCCCTTGGCGTAGCCCTTCCCCCTTCTACACCTCCTCCTCCTCCATAGCGCTTAGCAAAGCTCTGCCGGAGAACCGCAAGCTCCACCGCCACCACGCCGTCGTGCTGCCAGAGCTCTCCCTCAACCTCTCCTTCCTCCTTTCTGGATCAAGGCATAGGAGACGTCACCGGGCTCCACGTGTGTTGAACGTGGAGGCTTCGTTGTTCGGCGCTTAGATCGGAATTCACTGCGATCTGAATCGCTGCGAGTATGACTCCACCAATTGTGTTCTAGTAACGCTTCCCCTTTGCGATCTTCAAAGGTATGAAGATGCACTCCCCTTTGCTCGTTGCTCGTTTCTCCATAGATAGATCTTGGTCACGTAGGAATTTTTTTGATTTACTACTACGTCTCCCACCAGTGGCGTCATGAGCTAGGTCTATGCGTAGAATCTATGCACGAGTAGAACACAAGTTGTTGTGGGCGTCGATCTTGTTAATTTGCTTTCTGTTTCTAGTCTTATCTTGATTCGGTGGTATTGTGGGATGAAGCGGCCCGGACCGACTTTACACGTACGCTTACGTGAGACTGGTTCCACTGCCTGACATGCACTTGTTGCATAAGGTGGCTAGCGGTGTCTGTCTCTCCCACGTTAGTCGGATCAGATTCGATGAAAAGGGTCCTTATGAAGGGTAAATAGCAATTGGCATATCACGTTATGGTTTTGGCGTAGGTAAGAAACGTTCTTACTAGAAACCTATAGCAGCCACATAAAAACTTGCAACAACAAATTAGAGGACGTCTAACTTGTTTTTGCAGCATATGCCTTGTGATGTGATGGCAAAAGGATGTGATGTGATGCATTGCGATGTATGAGATTGATCATGTTCTTGTAATAGGATTCATGACTTGCATGTCGATGAGTATGACAACCGGCAGGAGCCATAGGAGTTGTCTTAATTTATTGTATGACCTGCGTGTCAATCATAAACGCCATGTAATTACTTTAATTTATTGCTAATCATTAGCCATAGTACTAGAAGTAATAGTTGGCAAGACGACCTCATGAAGACACGATGATGGAGATCATGGTGTCGTGCCGGTGATAATGATGATCATGGTGCCCCGAAGATGGAGATCAAAGGAGCAAGATGATATTGGCCATATCATGTCACTATATTGATTGCATGTGATGTTTTTCATGTTTTTACATCTTATTGACTTAGAACGACGGTAGCTTAATAATATGATCTCTCACTAAAATTTCAAGAAATGTGTTCCCCCTAACTGTGCACCGTTGCTAAGGATCGTTGTTCTGAAGCACTGCGTGATGATCCGGTGTGATAGGTTCTAACGTTCGCATACAACGGGTGTAAGCCAGATTTACACACGCAACACACTTAGGTTGACTTGACGATCCTAGCATGTAAAGACATGGCGTCGGAACACGGAAGACCTAAAGGTCGAACGTGAGTCGTATAGAAGATACGATCAACATGAAGATGTTCACCATGGATGACTAGTCCGTCTCATGTGATGATCAGACACGGGCTAGTTGACGTGGATCAAGTGTCACTTGGATGACTAGAGAGATGTGTACCTAAGTGGGAGTTCATTAAATAATTTGATTATGTGAACTTAATTATCATGAACTTAGTCTAAAATTGTCTTTACAATCTATATGGTAGATCCAATGGCCAACACTAATGTCACCCTCAACTTCAACGCATTCCTAGAGAAAACCAAGCTGAAAGACGATGGAAGCAACTATGCGGACTGGGTCCATATCTTGAGGATCATACTCATAGCTTCCAAGAGATTGTATGTCCTTGATGCACTGCTAGGTGACGCACCCATTTTCCCCGCGGATCAAGACGTTACGAACGCTTGGCAGTCACGCTGTGATGATTACTCCCTGGTTCAGTGCGGCATGCTTTACAGTTTAGAACCAGGGCTCCAAAAGTGTTTTGAGAAGCACGAAGCATATGAGATGTTCCAAGAGCTGAAATTGGTTTTCCAAGCTCATGCTCGGGTCGAGATATATGATGTCTCCGACAAGTTCTTCAGGTGTAAGATGGAGGAAAATAGTTCTGTCAGTGAGCACATACTCAAAATGTCTGGATTGCACAACCGCTTGACTCAGCTAGGAGTTAATCTTCCGGATGACTTGGTTATTGATAGAATCCTCTAGTCGCTTCCACCTAGCTACAAAAGCTTTGTGATGAACTACAATATGCAAGGGATGGAGAAGTCCATTCCCGAGTTGTACTCGATGCTGAAATCAGCGGAGGTGGAAATCAAAAAGGAACATCAAGTGTTGATGGTGAATAAGATCACTAGTTTCAAGAAAGGCAAGGGTAAGAAGACCTTCAAGAAGGACGACAAAGATGTTGCCGCGCCCGGTAAGCAAGTTGTCGGGAAGAAGAACAAGAATGGACCCAAGCTTGAGACTGAGTGCTTTTATTGCAAGGGTACCAGTCACTGGAAGCGGAACTGCCCCAAGTACTTAGTGGATAAGAAGGCCGACAACGTTAAAGATATAAGTGATATACTTGTTATTGATATGTACCTTACCAGTGCTCGTAGTAGATCCTGGGTATTTGATACCGGTGCAGTTGCTCACAGTTGTAACTCCAAGTAGGAGCTGCAGAATAAGCAGAGACTGGCAAAGGACGAGGTGACGATGCGCGTCGGGAATGGTTCCAAGGTCGATGTGATTGCCGTCGGCACGCTACCTCTACATCTACCTTCGGTATTAGTTTTAAACCTTAATAATTTTTATTTAGTACCAGCTTTGAGCATGAACATTATATCTGGATCTCGTTTGATGTGAGATGGCTACTCATTTAAATCTGAGAATAATGGTTTTTCTATTTATATGAGAGAAATGTTTTATGGTCATGCCCCGCTGGTCAATGGTTTATTTTTGATGAATCTCGAATGTGATGTTACACATGTTCATAGTGTGCGTACCAAAAAGTGTAAGGTTGATAACGATTGTCCCACTTACATGTGGCACTGCCACCTTGGTCATATTGGTGTCAAACGTATGAAGAAACTCCATGCTGATGGACTTCTGGAGTCTCTTGATTTTGAATCATTTGACACGTGTGAACCATGCCTCATGGGCAAGATGACCAAGACTCTGTTCTCCAGAACTATGGAGCTAGCAACTGACTTGTTGGAGATAATACATACCGATGTATGCAGTCCAATGAGCGTTGAGGCTCGCGGTGGCTACCGTTATGTTCTCACCCTCACCGATGACTTAAGTAGATATGGGTATGTCTACTTAATGAAACACAAGTCTGAAACTTTTGAAAAGTTCAAGGAATTTTAGAGTGAGGTAGAGAATCAACATGACAGGAAAATAAAGTGTCTACGATCTGATCGTGGTGGAGAATATTTGTGTCACGAGTTTGGCATGCACCTAAGGAAATGTGGAATTGTTTCACAACTCACGCCACCTGGCACACCTCAGCGAAATGGTGTGTCTGAACATCGTAATCGCACTCTATTGGATATGGTCCGATCTATGATGTCTCTTACTGACTTACTGCTATCATTTTGGGGATATGAATTAGAGACTGCCGCATTCACTTTAAATAGGGCACCGTCTCAGTCCGTTGAGACAACACCGTATGAACTATGGTTTGGAAAGAAACCTAAGCTGTCGTTTCTAAAAGTTTGGGGATGCGATGCTTATGTGAAGAAACTTCAACCTGAGAAGCTCGAACACAAAGCGAAAAAGTGCGTCTTCATAGGATACCCCAACGAAACAATTGGGTGCACCTTCTACCTCAGATCTGAAGGCAAAGTCTTTGTTGCCAAGAATGGATCCTTTCTAGAGAAAGAGTTTCTCTCGAAAGAAGTAAGTGGGAGGAAAATAGAACTTGATGAGGTAATCATACCTCCACTCGAACCGGAAAGTAGCGCAGCACGAGAAGCTATTTCTGCGGAGCCTGCAGCGTCTGGAGAGGAAGTTAATGATGATGATCATGAAACTTCAGATCAAGTTGCTATTGAACCTCGAAGGTCCACAAGGACACGTTCCGCACCAGAGTGGTACGGCAACCCTGTCCTGGAGATCATGTTGTTGGACAACGATGAACCTTCGAACTATGAAGAAGCAATGGCAGGCCCAGATTCCAACAAATGGCTTGAATCCATGAAATCCGAGATAGGATCCATGTATGAGAACAAAGTATGGACTTTGATGGACTTGCCCGATGATCGGCGAGCCATAGAGAATGAATGGATCTTTCAGAAGAAGACTCATGTGGATGGTAATGTGGCTGTCTATATGGCTCGGCTTGTCGCTAAGGGTTAACGACAAGTTCAAGGAGTTGACTACGATGAGACTTTCTCACCTGTAGAGCACCTTTATAGGCACCCAGTTATGTTGCAATGTTTGATACACACAAGGCGCTCTTCCGGTGTCCGTTAGTTACATGATCTCATGGTCATAGGAACATAAACTTGACATGTAGAAAACAGTAGCAATAAACTGACACGATCATATGCTACGTTTGTAGTTTGGGTCTTGTCCATCACATCATTCTCCGAATGATGTGATCCCGTTATCAAATTACATCACATGTCAATGTCTAGGAAACATTGACCATCTTTGATCAACGAGCTAGTTCACTAGAGGCATACTAGGGACAAAGTGTTGTCTATTTACCCACACATGTAATGTGTTTCCAATCAATCGATTATAGCATGGATAATAAACGATTATGATGAACAAGGAAATATAATAATAAACACTTTATTTATTGCCTCTAGGGCATATTTCCAACAGTCTCCCACTTGCACTAGAGTCAATAATCTAGTTCACATCACTATGTGATTTACATTGTAATGAATCGAACACCCATGCAGTTCTGGTGTTGATCATGTTTAGCCCTTGGAAGAGGTTTAGTCAACGGGTCTGCAATATTCAGATCCAAGTGCACTTTGCAAATATTTATGTCGTTATGCTCGATGTAATCGCGGATGGAGTTGAAGTGTCGCTTTATGTGTCTGGTCCTCTTGTGAAACCTTGGTTCCTTGGCCAAAGCAATGGCACCAGTGTTGTCACAGAACAGGTTCATTGGATTTAGTGCACTAGGCACTACTCCAAGATCTTTCATGAACTGCTTCATCCAGACACCTTCCTTCGCCGCCTCTGAGGCTGCGATGTACTCCGCTTCACACGTAGAATTGGCTACCAAGCTTTGCTTGGAACTGCACCAGCTTACCGCTCCCCCGTTGAGAATAAATACGTATCTGGTTTGTGACTGAGAGTCATCCAGATCGGTGTCAAAGCTTGCATCGACGTAACCCTTTACGACGAGCTCATCATCACCTCCATAAACGAGAAACATTTCCTTAGTCCTTTTCAGGTAGTTAAGGATATTCTTGACCGCCGCTCAGTGCTCCATTCTAGGATCACTTTGAAACCTTCCGGCCATACTTATGGCAAGGCTGACACCGGGTCTTGTGCACAGCATTGCATACATGATAGAGCCTATGGCTGAAGCATAGGGGATGACACTCATTTTTCTCTATATTTTGCAGTCACTGGGCATTGAGTCTTACTCAACTTAACACGTTGTAACACAGGCAAGAACCCCTTCTTGGACTGATCCATTTTGAACTTCTTCAAAACTTTATCAAGGTATGTGCTCTGTGAAAGTGCTATTAAGCGTCTCGATCTATCTCTATATATCTTAATGCCTAATATGAAAGCAACTTCTCCTAGGTCCTTCATTACAAAACTCTTGTTCAAATATTCCTTCACGCTTTCCAGCATTTCTATATTGTTTCCAATCAGCAATATGTTATCCACATATAATATTAGAAACGCTATAGAGCTCCCACTCACTTTCTTGTAAATACAAGCTTCTCCATAAACTTGTATAAACCCAAATGTTTTGATCACCTCATCCAAGCGCTTATTCCAACTCCAAGATGCTTGCACTAGTCCATAAATGGATCGCTGGAGTTTGCAAACTTTGTTAGCATTCTTTGGATCGACAAAACCTTCTGGTTGCATCATATACAACTCTTCCTCAAGGAAACCATTGAGGAATGGTGTTTTGACATCCATCTTCCAAATTTCATAGTCGAAATATGGAGCTATTGCTAACATGATTCTGACGAACTTAAGGATCACTACGGGTGAGAAGGTCTCATCATAGTCAACTCCTTGAACTTGTGAAAAACCCTTTGCCACAAGTCGAGCTTTATAGATGGTGCATTACCGTCCACGTCCGTCTTCTTCTTAAAGATCCATTTGTTCTGAATGGCCTTTCGCCCTTCAGGTAATACTTCCAAAGTCCATACTTTGTTTTCATACATGGATCCCATCTCGGATTTCATGCCCTCTAACCATTTCTCAGAATCTGGGCCCATCATTGCTCCTTCATAGCTCGTAGGTTCATTGTTATCCAACAACATGACCTCCAAGACAGGGTTGTCGTACCACTCAGGAGAAGTATGTGCCCTTGTCGACCTACGAGGTTCAATAGTAACTTGATCCGAAGCTTCATGATCATCATCATTAACTTCCTCTTCAACTATCGTAGGCTCCACAGAAACATCTTTCTGCGCTGCGCTACTCTCTGGTTGAAGTAAAGGTTCAATAACCGCATCAAGCTCTATTTTCCTCCCACTCAATTCTTCCGAGAGAAACTCTTTCTCAAGAAATGTTCCATTCTTAGCGACAAACAGTTTGCCTTCGGATCTGAGATAGAAGGTATATCCGACTGTCTCTTTCAGGTATCCTATGAAGACGCATTTCTCCGCTTTGGGTTCCAGCTTTTCAGGCTGAAGGTTTTTGACATAAGCATCACATCCCCAAACTTTAAGAAATGAAAACTTTGGCCTCTTGCCAAACCATAGCTCATATGGCGTCGTCTCAACGGATTTCGATGGTGCCCTATTTAAAGTGAATGCAGCTGTCTCTAATGCATAACCCCAAAACGATAGTGGCAAATCAGCAAGAGACATCATAGAATGCACCATATCTAATAAGGTTCGATTACGACGTTCGGACACACCATTACGCTGCGGTGTTCCAGGCGGTGTCAACTGTGAAACAGTTCCACACTGTCTTAAGTGACTGCCAAACTCATAACTCAGATATTCACCTCCTCGATCAGATCGCGGGAATTTAATCTTCTTGTTATGATGATTCTCAACTTCACTCTGAAATTGCTTGAACTTTTCGAACATTTCAGACTTGTGTTTAATTAAGTAAATATACCCATATGTACTTAAGTCATCAGTGAAGGTGAGAAAATAACGATATCCACCGCATGCTGTAACATTCATTGGATCGCACACATCAGTATGTACGATTTCCAATAAGTCACTTGCCCGTTCCATTGTTCCAGAGAATGGCGTTTTAGTCATCTAGCCCATGAGGCATGGTTCACATGTGTCAAGTGATTCAAAATCAAGTGACTCCAAAAGTCCATCAGCATGGAGCTTCCTCATGCGTTTTACAGCAATATGACCTAAACGACAGTGCCACAAGAAAGTGGTACTATCGTTATCAACTCTACATCTTTTGGCATCAATGTTATGAACATGTGTATCATTACTATCAAGATTCAATATGAATAAACCCCTCACATTGGGTGCATGACCATAAAAGATATTACTCATAAATAGAACAACCATTATTCTCTGATTTAAATGAGTAACCGTCTCGCAATAAACAAGATCCAGATATAATGTTCATGCTTAACACAGGCACTAAATAACAATTATTCAGGTTCATCCAATCCTGATGGTAATCGAAGAGAGCGTGCAGACGGCGATCACATCAACCTTGGAACCATTTCCCACGCGCATCATCACTTCGTCTTTCGCCAGCCTTCGTCTATTCCGTAGTTCCTGTTTTGAGTTGCAAATGTGAGCAACCGAACCGGTATCAAATACCCAGGCACTACAACGAGAGCTAGTAAGGTACACATCAATAACATGTATATCATATATACCTTGTTTGTAGTTGTCTGCCTTCTTGTCATCCAGGTACTTGGGGCAGTTCCGCTTCCAGTGACCAGTTCCCTTGCAATGAAAGCACTTAGTTTCTGGCTTGGGTCTAGCCTTGGGCTTCTTTATAGGAGTAGCAACTGCTTTGCCATCCTTCTTGGTTTTACCCTTCTTGCCCTTGCCCTTTCCATTCTTCTTGAAATTAGTGGTTTTATTTACCATCAACACTTGATGTTCTTTCTGGATTTCAGACTCAGCGACTTTTAGCATCACAAGCAGCTTGGTGACTGACTTGTTCATCCCGTGCATGTTATAGTTCATCACAAAGCTCTTGTAACTAGGTGACAGTGATTGAAGAACTCTGTCAGTGATCGCCTCTGGTGGAAGAGCAATTCCCAAATCCGCCAGACGAGTCGAATACCCAGACATTCTGAGTATATGTTCACTAATAGACCCGTTCTCCTCCATTTTGCAAGCATAGAACTTATCGGATGTCTCATACCTCTCGATCCGGGCATTCTTCTAAAAGCAAAACTTCAACTCCTGGAACATCTCATATGCTCCATGACATTGAAAACGTCTTTGAAGTCCTGGTTCTAAGACATAAAATATTGCACACTAAACTATTGAGTAATCTCCAGAACGTGCCTCCCAAGTGTTCTTAACGTCTTCGGATGACACGTCTTCTGGTTGGTCACCAAGCGGTGCGTCAAGGACATATGATTTCTGGAAAGCCGTGAGGATAATCCTCAGATTACGGGCCCAGTCAACAAAGTTACTTCCATCATCTTTAAACTTAGCTTTCTCTAGGAATGCATTAAAATTCAGGGGTGCTACTACGCGAGCCATTGATCTACAACATAAATATGCAAAGGTTACTTAGACTATTGTTCAAGATAATGAGTTTAGTTAATCAAATTACTAAAGCTCCCACTCAAATTGACATCCCTCAAGTCATCTGAGTGTCACGTGATCCAAATTCACCAACTCAAGTCCGATCATCACGTGAGTTGAGGTGATTTCAATGGTGAACATCATCATGTTGATCATATCTACTATATGACTCATGTTTGACCTTTCGGTCCCTTGTGTTCCGAGGCCATGTCTGTACATGCTAGGCTCGTCAAGTTTAACCCGAGTGTTCTACACATACAACTCTGGCTTGCACCTGTTGTATGTGAACGTAGAGTCTATCACACCCAATCTTCACGTGGTGTCTCGACACGATGAACTTTCGCGATGGTGCACACTCGGGGAGAACACAATTCATCTTGAAATTCAAGTGAGGGATCACCTTATAATGCTACCGTCATCCTAAGCAAAACAAGGTGCATAAAAGGATTAACATCACATGCAAATCATAAGTGACATGATATGGCCATGAACTTGTGCTTTTGATATCCATCTTGAAAGCACCGACATGATCTCCATCGTCACTCGCACGACACCATGATCTCCATCATCTTGATCTCCATCTATGTGTCGCCATCGGGGTTGTCGCGCCCACTATGCTTCTACTACTATTGCTACCGTTTAGTGATAAAGTAAAGCATTACATAGAGCTTAATGATTGACACGTAGGTCATACAATAATTAAAGACAACCCTATGGCTCCTGCCGGTTGCCGTACTCATCGACATGCAAGTCGTGATATTCTATACAAAACATGATCATCTCATACATCACATATATCTCATCATGTAATTGGCCATATCACATCACAACATACCCTGCAAAAACAAGTTAGACGTCCTCTAATTGTTGTTGCATGTTTTACGTGGCTGCTACGGGTATCTAGCAAGAACAATTCTCACCTACGCATAAACCACAACGATGATACATAAGTTGCTTTTCAACCTTCTCAAGGACCGCCTTTGTCGAATCCGATCCAATTAAAGTAGGAGAAATAGACACCCGCCAGCCATCTATACAACAAGTTGCAGTTGAGGGAACCGGTCTCTCGTAAGCGTACGAGTAATGCTGGTCCTGGCCGCCTCATCCTACAATACCGCTGAACCAAAACATGACCAAGGGAGTAAGCAATCTAAGCATCAATGCCCACAAACACTTTGTGTTCAACTTGAGTTCTCATATACACATAGACCTAGCTCATGATGCCACTGTTGGGGAACGTTGCATAGGAAACAAAAAATTTCCTACGCACACGCAAGATTTATCCATGGTGATGAGCATCTACGAGAGGGAGAGTGGATCTACATACCCTTGTAGATCGCTAAGCAGGAAGCGTTAAGAAACGCGGTTGGTGTAGTCGAACGCCTTCGCGATCCAAATCGCCGAGCGTCCCGCGATCCAATCATGATCCGTCCCGATCAAGCACCGAACGAACGGCACCTCCGCGTTCAGCACACGTACAGCTTGATGACGATCTCTGCCTTCTTGATCCAGCAAGAGGGAGTAGAGAGGTAGATGAGTTCTCTGGCAGCATGATGGCGCCATGGCGATGGTGGTGGAGCAATTCCGGCAGGGCTTTGCCTAAGCACTGCAAAAAACCGATCTAGAGGAGAAACTATGCACTAGAGGAACGGGTAGCACGTGGCTGAAAATCAAGTGCAAAAACCCTAAAACCTCTAGTAGATATAAGAGGAAGAGATAAGGAGGCTTGTACCAAGGGCCAAGCCCTCTAGGCTTCAGCCGAAGCAAGGGAGGAGAGGAGGACTTCTCCTCCAATCCTAGTAGGACTAGGACTCCTTCCTTTTTGCCTTTTTTTCCTTTTTTCCACCTTTTCTCTTTGGGATTTTCTTTCCCAGCAGCTTGGGCCTTGTGTGGGACTTCCACCAGCCCACTAAGGGCATGTATTTACTCTCCCACAGCCCATGTATCCTCTTGGGTCGAAATACCCCTCCTAATGGTCTCCCGGTACACTACCGGCACTCCCGGTACACTACCGATGAGCCCGAAACTTTTCCGGCGACCAAAATAGGACTTCCTATACATCAATCTTTACCTCCGGACCATTTCGGAGCTCCTCGTGACGTCTGGGATCTCATACAGGACTCCGAACAACCTTAGGTCACCACCATACATAACTCTATACTACCGAAACGTCACCGAACCTTAAGTGTGCAGACCCTGCGGGTTTGAGAACTATGTAGACATGACCGAGACACCTATACGGTCAATAACCAATAGCGGGACCTGGATGCCCATATTGGTTTGTACATATTCTATGAAGATCTTTATCGGTCGAACCTCTAGGTCAAGGATTCAGTTAATCCCGTGTGATGTTCCTTGTGTTCTTCGGTATGTTACTTGCCCGAGATTCGATCGTCGGTATCTCCATACCTAGTTCAACCTTGTTACCAGAAAATCTCTTTACTCGTTCCGTAATACAAGATCCCATGACTAACACTTAGTCACATTGCTTGCAAGGCTTATTGTGATATTGTATTACCGAGTGGGCCCTAAGATACCTCTCCGTCACACGGAGTAACAAATCCCAGTCTTGATCCATGCCAACTCAACAGACACCTTCAGAGATACTTGTATAACACCTTTATAGTCACCCAATTATGTTGCGACATTTGATACACACAAGGCACTCTTCCGGTGTCCATTGGTTACATGATCTCATGGTCATAGGAACATATACTTGACATGCAGAAAACAGTAGCAATAAACTGACACGATCATATGCAACCTTTGTAGTTTGGGTCTTGTCCATCACATCATTCTACTAATGATGTGATCCCATTATCAAATGACATCACATGTCAATGGCTAGGAAACCTTGACCATCTTTGATCAGCGAGCTAGTTAACTAGAGGCATACTAGGGACAAAGTGTTGTCTATTTACCCACACATATAATGTGTTTCCAATCAATACAATTATAGCATGGATAATAAACGATTATCATGAATAGGGAAATATAATAATAAACACTTTATTTATTGCCTCTAGGGCATATTTCCAACAATAAATAGTGGGTGAGGGGGGGCAGCCACACCCTTCCCTTTGCGCAACCCTTCCCCCTCCTACACCTCCTCCTCCTCCATAGCGTTTAGCGAAGCTCTGCCGGAGAACCGCAAGCTCCACCGCCACCACGCCGTCGTGCTACCAGAGCTCTCCCTCAACCTCTCCTTCCTCCTTGCTTGATCAAGGCGTAGGAGGCATCTTCGGGCTGCATGTGTGTTGAACGCGGAGGCGCCGTTGTTTGGGGCTTAGATCGGAATCCACCGCGATCTAAATCGCTGCGAGTACGACTCCACCAACCGAGTTCTAGTAACGCTTCCGCTTTGCAATCTTAAAAGGTATGAAGATGCACTCCCCTTTGCTCGTTGCTCGTTTCTCCATAGAGAGATCTTGGTGACACGTAGGATTTTTTTTGATTTACTACTACCTCTCCCAACACTCCCTTTACTCTCTAGCTGAACAATCGGGAACGTAGAGGGTAAACACATGAGCGAGGCAAACCAGCTTGGCAAAAATCTTAGTTCGAATTGATGCATAGAATGGCTTAAAATTCGACAAGGAAAACGTGCAAACACGATGAATGTGAATAGATGCTTCAGAATATAAAATTATCGGCTTCAGGAAGATGCCCCCAGCTATTGTGTTCGGATATAAGATTTAAGGATGTATGCCAAAAATCTTATTACAAGATCGGTTTAACCGAACATAGACTATGGGAAAAAAGAAAAAAATGCAATCCTGCCAAAAATCAAGGTGGGAGGGAAAGGAAAAAATAGAGGAAAAGTAAAGAAAAGGATGTAGAGGGAAAAGTGTATGGCAACACCGGTTTATCCGTAGAAGCGACGAAGATGAGCTGCATTCCATGGGTTTGGTTCGAGGCGGTTATCCGATGGGTTTCGAAGACGGTAGGCCCCTCCTGTGAGTACTTCGTCAATGATGAAGGGGCCCTCCCATTTGGGTTTGAGTTCATGCTTCTGCTTCTCCGGGAGCCGTAAGATGAGTTCACCCACATTATACGGTTTTGCCCTAACATCCCTACTCTGGTAATGTCGGGCCTGTTGTTGATAAAAAGTAGAATGAGGCCGGGCTATGTTGCGCTCTCCTTCTAAGGCGTCTAGGTCGTCCTCCCGATCTAACTCGGCCTCCTTTTCCTCGTACATGTGCACCCTTGCTGCATCGTGAATAATATCACAGGGGAGGACTGCTTCTGCCCCATAGACATTGAAAAACGAAGTGTGTCCCGTTGATCTACTCGGGGTGGTAAGCAGGCCCCACATAACGGAGTCAAGCTCCTATACCCAATGGCAGTCGGACTCATGCAGAGATCGGACCAAACATGGTTTAATACCACTCATGATGAGGCTATTTGCCCATTCAACTTGTCCATTGGTCTGTGGGTGGTACACCGATGCGTAATCAAGCTTGATGCCCAATTTTGCGCACGATTATTTGACCTCTTGAGCTATGAAGTTGGACCCATTGTCCGTAATTATACTGTGCGGGACACCATAATGGTGTACCATGCCAGATATAAAGTCGATTAATAGTCCAGACTTGGCTGATTTGACAGGTTTTGTCTGTATCCATTTGGTGAATTTGTCAACCATGACCAATAGGTATTTATTCTTCTTGGTCCCCCTTTAAGTGGTCCGACCATATCCATCCCCCAGACCGCAAAAGGCCAGGTAATCGAATAGTCCGAAGAGATGTTGGGGGAATGTGACATTGATTTGCCAACAGTTGACACCCCACGCACTACTTGACAAGTGACTGGGCGTCCACTTGAGCAGTGGGGCAGAAGAAACCAGCACGAAAGGCCTTACTTACTAAGGCCCTTGCCGCGACGTGATGGCCGCCCATCCCTGCGTGGGCTTTGGCTAAGAGGAGATTTCCTTCTTCCTCAGATATGCACCACTGTAGTACTCCGGTGGCGCTTTTCTTGTATAACTCACCTTGATGGACTTTATAGGCTTTGGATCACCGAATTATGCGTCGTGCTTGTGTCTGATCATCGAGAAGTTCTTTGCGAAGAAGGTAGGCGAGGAAGGGCTCGGTCCATGGCGCGATTACTGCCATAACCTCATGAGCCGAGGGTGTTTCATCCATTACTGAACCATCGATGATTTGGTCGTCTGGTTCGTTTATAGGGGCAACAACTTCTTCCATGCTGTTGATATTGGTGCCCTTAATATCGTCCCGCCAAACCACTTATGGCTTAAAAAGCCTTTCCAGGAAGTGTTTTTTGGGACATGGTCGTGTTTGGCCCCCATGCGGCCCAATATGTCGATTGCTTGGTTGTTGTATCTAGCGATGTGGTGGAACTCTAGCGCCTTGAACCGTGTGGATATCTTGAGGATATCGTTTCTATATGCTGCCATCTTCAGATTTTTGGCATCGAATTCTCCATTGATTTGGGAGATGGCCAAGTTGGAGTCTCCCCGTACCTTTAGCCGTTGTATGCCCATTGATGCTGCCATCCGAAGACCATGCAAGAGTGCTTCGTATTTGGCTGCATTCCTGGAATGGACATACATGATCTGCAACACATATAAAACGTTGTCGCCTATGGGGGATGTGAGAATAACTCCAGCCCCCATTCCAGCCAAACTTTTGGATCCATCGAAGTACATTGTCCAATGGGAGTATGTACTATATTCCCTGGGGAGCTCGGCCCCTATCCATTCGGCGAGGAAATCTGCCAACACCTGAGATTTAATAGCTCGTCGTGGCTTGTACGTAATTTCAAAAGGAAGGACCTCAATGGCCCATTTGGCTATGCGGCCGGTGGTATCTCTGTTTTGATTATATCGTTTAGGGGTACTTCGGATGCCACTGTAATTGAACACTCTTGAAACTAGTGTCTTAGTTTTCGTGATTTCGTAAATACTGCACAGGCTATCTTCTGGTAATGTGGGTACCTGGACATGCACTGTGTTAGTACTTTTGACACGTAATAGACCAGCTTCTGTATCCGGAATTTGTGTCCCTCCTCCTCTCTTTCAAGAAAGAGCACCGTGCTAACGACTTGATTGGTGGTTGATATGTATAGTAACATGGGTTCACCAGCGGCTGGTGTTGTGAGTATGGGTTTGCTTGCCAACAGTGTTTTAATTTTTTCTAACACAGCCGTTGCTTCATCGGTCAATTCGAAATTGTTGGACCATTTTAGCCATCTGCAGAGCTGTAAAGCCTTTTCACTCAGGCAGGAGATAAAGAGGCTTTGCGCCGTCACGGAACCAGCCAACCTCTGGACATGCTTTAGCTCTGTGGGAACTGCAAGTTCTGATAGGGCACGGATCTTAGCTAGATTATCTTCTATTCCTTTATGGGAAACGATGAATCAGACCAGTTTATGAATGGGAACTTTGAATACACATTTCTCCGGATTGAGTCGTATATTGTACGCACATAGGCTGGCAAAGGTTTGCCTTAGGTCGTCAATCAGCTGGCTGACATGTTGGGTTTTAATTACCACATCATCCACATATGCCTTGACTGTTTTACCGACTTGTTTTGCGAGACAAGTATGAATCATGAGTTGGTACATAGCCCCAGCAATTTTTAGCCCGAAAGGCATTGTGTTGAAGCAGAATGGCCCATAAGGGGTGATGAATGCAGTTGCGGCTTGATCGGGTTCCTTCATTTTATCTGATGCTATCCGAAATAAGCGTTGAGGAAACACAATGAGTCGTGTCCGGCTGTGGCGTCGATAATCTGGTCTATGTGTGGTAAGGGGAATGGCTCCTTAGGGCAAGCTTGTTGAGATCTTTAAAGTCAACGCATAGCCGCCAGGATTTGTCTTTCTTCGGTACCATTACCAGGTTTGCCAGCCATGCGGGGTGCTTGATCTCCCGTATGAATCTGACCTCTAGCAGTTTGGCTAATTCTTCACCCATAGCTTGTCGTTTGGGCTCGGAAAAGCGGCGTTGAGTCTATTTAATGGGCTTGAAGCCTGTGATGACGTTCAGACTATGTTCTACTAGCCGCCATGGTATTCCAGGCATATCGGAAGGATGCGAGGCAAAGATGTCCGAGTTTTCTCGTAAGAATGCTCGCAGTGCTGCATCCGTGATGGGGTCCAGCTGAGCTCCGATGGACGCTGTCTTATTGGGGTCCGGTGGGTGTACCTAAAATTTAACGATTTCGTGTGTAGGTTTAAAGGATGTGGGTTTGGGCCTTTTGCTAAGGATCACATCGTCCTTATCTACTACTGACTGGCGTGCGGTCATTTCTTCTGCATCGAAGGTCTCAGCTAGTGCCTCGAGGGTGATTGCAACAGTTTTGTTTTCAGCTCGGAGGGCTATATTCGGATTATTGGCAACTGTGATTACCCCGTTTGGGCCTAGCATCTTGAGATTCATATACCCGTAATATGGTATAGCATGGAATTTTGTGAAGGCGTCACACCCCAGCAGGGCGTGGTAGCCGCTAGGGAAGGGCACGATATGGAAGAGAAGTTTTTCGGATCGATAGTTTTCGGGCGTGCCGAACACTACGTCCTGAACAATGCACCTCTTTCCCAGGGATGATCCCCCAGAATGTTGTGTTGCTATGTTCGATGCGAGATCTATCAAATTACATTTTTTCCAGGGTGTGTTCATGGATAAGGTTTAAACCACTGCCGCCATCCATTAGCACCTTATGCAGCCTGAAGCCATCGACAATGGGGTTAAAGACTAGTGTGGCCGGTGTATGACCGGGACGGATGGTGGGCTGGTCAGTATCTCTGAAGGTGATGGGTATATCTGCCCATGAACTTGTTGCTGCCACATGATAGACCTGTTCGAGTTCTCTAAGAGCTCTTTTCCTCCTATTCCTTGAAGGGAACATTTCGTAGATCGTTAGGACTTCAGCTTCGTACTCTGGTGGAGATGTGGAGCGCCTATTCAGCGGTAGTGCCTCGAGGATAGCTTCACCACTCTTAGCGACCTGCCTGACGACGTAGCAAGCCATAAGGCTGTGTGTCGGGCTTGTGTTCAGCAATACAGAATGTATAGGGCATGGTTTATCCAATAATCTATCAAGGACAGTTCTAGCCCCTGTAAGGGGTCTATTTCTCTGTTCGGCGGGTTCGAATTCGGCTAGCCGCTTCAGAGGTATCCTCTTTTTCAGATCTCTCCTAGGGTATTCGGTAAGGGTTGGTTCCGAAAGTAGCCGTTCGGCGTGCCGAGTGCTCTCCATGGTAAAATATTTTTGCACCAAGTCCGACAACTCGGTGAAGTCACGAATATGCCGACGAGCCAGGGCGCTGAGAATCCCTTTGTCATGGCAATTGCGTTTGAAGGTTGTCATTATCTCCTGGTCACTAGAACGTCATATTTCGTTTCTAGAGAGGAGGAGACTTGCCCAAAAATGATACACGGACTCTCCTGGTAACTGTTTCACATCCCGTAAGTCTGAAGACTTGGACTCTCCTGCAATGCTTGTGTGCTCGACTTGGGTGGTGGGTGGGAAAAACTTTGATTCCCTTCCACGATGTGAGTCCGGAATCATGGGTTCCAAATTGCACTCTAGATCGGCGACTGATCTCGATCTATCTCCGGAGCGAACTCCAGGGTCTGGGTTGCAAGCGATGTCTTGATGATCGGAGTTTGGGGTATAAACCATTTTTAATTTCGGTCGTTGGGGGGACGAGGCCCCAGCCGGACACTCGACAGTGGTGACTAAGTGAGTGCCTAAGGGGCTGTGAATCTCCCCATTGTCGGGTTTAAGACCAATCCGGTCATATACCGGGGTCTGGTCGTTAGTCATACGCATGGCCTGAATCTGATCTAACAGCTCGTTTAAGGACAAGGCGTTGGTAGGAGGCATGTCGGCTAAGCACGCGGGGTCAATCTATGGCGCTGCGGTTCTGAAGTCAATTGACAATGAATTCGGGTCATGTTCGACCATAGCGGATCCGGGCACGATGACTAGATTGGGCGTTCGAAACAGCTCGAGGGTGAAGGCCACCTTAGAGGTGGGACCCGATGTCTTCAGCGTCAAGGCATTAGGATATGTGGGGTCCTCCATGAGAGCCGAGGGTTACATGAAGACAAGCTCTCCCCGTGAATGAGCGACGAACTCTAGGGTTCCGAATCTGAATCCTTGATCGGCGGCGAATCTTCCGATCTGGCCAAGACGGCCGGCTGGGTCGGCGTGTGACAAGACGTCGCCGCCTGCAAAGATCTGACCAGGGATGATAACATCATGGCTGCTTATGACGAGGCGAGCCATCGATCCCTTTGGCGATCACAGCAGAACTCTCAACGAAAGCACCAATGTCAGTGTCAAAATTGGCAGATCTTGGGTAGGGGGTCCCAAGCTATGAGACTAGGATCGATGGTAACAGGGGACTAAGGAGACGATGTTTACCCAGGTTCGGTCCCTCCTATGGAGGTAAAACCCTACGTCCTGCTTGATTATATTCATGAAGTGAAGGTTACAGAGTTGATCTACCTCAAGATCGAATAGCTAAACCCTAGACGAGTTTCTCTACCCTACTATATAAAACCCTCCGTCTTATATAGACGCCGAGGGTACCTAGGGTTTACACATGGTCGGTTGCACATGGTCGGTTGCACATCAAATATATCGAGCATAGCATCTTTCCATTTAGTATAGTACTCTCCATCAAGAATGGGCACTCTACAACTCAAACTCTCCAAACTAGACGTATCCATCTTCCCCCCGAGGTGATCAAACCAAGGTAATGGAGACCTTGCTCTGATACCAACTATGGGATCACTAGAACAGTTTGTCTGGAGGGGTGGGGGTGGGGGTGGGTGAATAGACTAGTAGCACAAGTTAAAATCTACACAATATCCAAAGTTAAGTGTTGGCAGATTTTAGCAATTATAGCAAGTCTAGCACACCCTACACATGCAAGCCATCAAGTATAGCAGCGGAAAGTAAAGACACTTCACATGGATGTAAGGAGTTGAGATAGGGAGATCAAACACATGAGGGACACAAAGATTTTTTCTGTGGTTCCGATAGGTGGTGCCATCATACGTCCACATTTATGGAGTCTTCAACCGACAGAGGGTAACAGTCGCGAGAGTCCATGGAGGGATCCACCCATAAGGGTCCACGAAGTAGCAGCCTTGACTATTCCATAATGGCTTCCATCCACGAAGGACTAGCCTCACTATGGGTAGATCTTCACGAAGTAGGCGATTTCCTTGGCCTTACAAACTTCTTGGTTCACTCCACAACACAAAGTAGGAGGCTCCCAAGCGACACCTAACCAATCTAGGAGGCACCACCCTCCAAAAGGTCATAGGCTTGATAATGTCGATGAACTCCTTGCTCTTGTGCTTCAACATGATAGACTCCTCAACACTCAATCACTCTCTCACAGATTTGGCTTTGGTGGAAGATATTGATTGGGTGGAAAGCAACTTGTGGAGGCTAGAGATCAAGATTCATATGGTAGGAATGGAATGGCATGATCTCAACACATGAGTAGGTGGCTCTCTCTCAAAAAATCTGATGGGATAAGTGGGGATCTGTTCTGAGTACTTCTCTTTCGAGTGAGTGGTGGTGGAGGGGTATATAGACATCTCCATAAATCCAACCATTACACCTTATGTGATCAATTCGTGACACCAATGTGTGAATCTCAGTGGTACCAAAGTCATCCAAAGGTGACAACTGTTGAATCTCGAGGAGGCCGATATGAACTTCTCGGTGACACCGAAAGGTGGGCAACGGTCAGATGGCAAAACTCAGTGGCGTCAATGCAACAAACTTAGTTGTACTGATATTTTGCAAGACATCAGAAGGTTTGCCACCTAAACTCGGTTCCACTGAATCGGATCGGTTGCACCAAAAAGGTAGGGTTTGGCTTGGTTCTATCTTAGTATGGAAATCGGTAGGGCCGAATGGAAAACTTGGTGGCATCGATTTTGATGTTTGGCTTAGACAAAATTTCGTGGAAGAGTTTGTGGATGTTTTTGGTGACTATAACTTGTGCACGTTTGAGCATCTTGTTCACCAAACAGTACTGTACCCCCTTTTAATTGTATTAGCTTTCCTATGGACTCAAAGTGATTTCTCACAAAGTAAAATGTAGAGTCCTCTTTGCTTGAAGCTTTGCCAATTCTATTCCTTCTCATTCTTCTTCTTGGGGATACTCTCCACACTCCTTAGCCAACCTTCTATGTGGACTTTATCTGAAATACACTAGATAAAAGTATTAGTCCAAGAGATAATGTATGTTGTCATGAATAATCAAAACCACCAATGGAGCAAATGTGCTTTCAGATAGGCCCTTCGCAGAGGGAAGCGGAGGTTGTCATGAACTTATTATATTTGGATGTGCAAACTCTTAATGTAAAGGAACATCATTTTACACTGCCCCTCATGATACCAACCTTTATTATGAAGTCTATCTCTTTTATTTCTTTGCCATCACAAGATTACAAAGTTTATTTCCCCTTACAATAAAAGATCATACATATTTAGAGGCAATTTTTATTTCTGTATGCATCAATCATAACTTACTTGAAGGATCTTGTCCAATCCATGGGTATATATGGTGGACTCTCATGGTAAGATATTGGGTTTAAGGGTAATGTATGCACAAGTAGTATATCTACTTTGTGCAGATTTTTGGCTAGCAAAAGATCCTAAGCAAGCACCACATGTTAGAGGATCCATGACAAAATAAGTTCTATGTGAATGTAAACAAACATAAATCATTATGCTATCTTCCTTGTCCAACATCAACAATTTGATCATTATATAATATTTGATGGGGGCTTACAGTCATAGAAGATGTCCAAGATAGTATATTTGGATGTGAACCTCCTCTCCTCTTTCATAATTTGTATGGATTTTATCAATGACTAGCACTATGTTTGTTAACTCCCAACAACTTTTATCAAGGACACTTCTTTCTATGTGAAGTCATTACTCCCCATGGGATTAGCATATGATTTTTCCTATTTGTTTTATTCCACTTTTGATTGATGCATGAGAGTAAAGTAGACAAACTCAACTAATCTTTAGTATATAACTCCCATATTCGATTACAAGGATAGGTAGCTCACAAAGCAAGCACTCTAAGAAAAGCAATACTAAAATTTTATTTCTCTAGATCATGAAATAACTAAGAATAGAACTAAGATCAATGATAATGGTGAAAGTGATGGTGATATGATACCCGAGCACCTCCCCCAAGCTTGGGACAAGATAAGGGTGGTGCCAATACCCATGTACTCGAGTTTCCTTCTTGGGTGATGGTGGTGTCGATGTGGCAGGCTTGTCCTTCATCTTCCTAGGCCTAGGCTCCCCATCGTAGAAAGAAGATCTCATCTATGGAATACTGGAACTTGCAGCTATATCTATCCTCTTGAAACGAGATTCATACACACAATTTTGGTTTTGTAGGTCATAGATTTGAGCATAAATACCTTGAAGCCTGTCATGTAGCTTGAAGATCATCTCCATAATTTCCTTGCTGCCCGTCTTATGTTCACGAACAAAATCCGTGATCAAGGAGTGATTGGCGCCGAGTCCATGCTCCATCATCCCTTAGCACTTGAAGATCTCCTGTTCCATTGCTACAAATCTGGCCTTCTTGCTTCCCTCATTCTTTGGTCCTTGAACATCCTGGGTGTGAAGCACCCCCTCATGCATCTCAATGGCTTGAGGGTGTTTCATCACCTCTGGAAGGTAGGGGTTGATGACATTCTCGAAGAACTTACCCTTGGAGGAGCTTGGCAGCGTGATGGCGATCTAGATCTGTCAAAAAACACCCTGAAACAAGAAAAGAGGAAAAACTCGCTATGCAGGGGTCAAAACATACGGGAGTATATATATAATGATTTTTTCTAGGTCAGAATATGTGTTCAGGAGGAAAATGGAGGCCGGGAGGCACACGAGGTGCTTCCAATCCATCAGGGCGTGCCTAGGGGGTGGCCACGCCCTATTGGCTTGGGACTCCCTTGCAGGTCCCCCTTGTTGATTTTTATTTTTATAATATTTCTAATATTCCCAAACTGATATAAAATATTTTTATGGAATTGTTTGAGTCGGTTTACTTACTGTACCACATACCTACCCCCTTTTCTAGTTTCTAGAGTGTTCTAGAAAGTCTCTTATGCGTTCTTAGGGTGTCATTACTTGAATAACTTTATTTTCAATATTAATGGGCGTAACTAAAATATAATGTTTAATTCTTCGCCCATTGACTACCCTCGGGTTCGTACCTTCAGCATTATTGATCTTGATAGCTCTGGAGCGATAAACCTCTTCGATGATGTAAGGTCCTTCGCATTTGGAGAGAAGCTTTCCTGCAAAGAATCAGAAACGAGAATTGTACAACAGAACCAAATTACCGGTTTTAAATTCTCATTTTTGTATTCTTTTGTCATGCCATCTTTTATCTTTTTCCTTAAACAACTTGGCATTTTCATAGGCTCGTGTCCTACATTCATCTAGAGAGCTAATGTCAAGTAACCTCTTTTCACCGGCAAGTTTGAAATCATAATTAAGTTCTTTAATTGCCCAATAAGCTTTATGTTCAAACTCAAGAGGTAAATGACATGCTTTTCAATAGAACATTTTATATGGAGACATTCCCATCAGATTTTTATAAGAAGTCCTATAAGCCCACAATGCATCGTCAAGTTTCTTAGACCAATTCTTTCTAAATTTATTAACAGTCTTTTGCAAGATCAATTTTATTTCCCGGTTACTCAACTTAAATTTACCACTAGACTGAGGATTATAAGGTGATGCAATTATATGGTTAACATCATATTTAGCTAGAAGTTTGTGGAAAGCACCATGAATAAAGTGTGAACCACCATCGGTCGTTAAATATCTAGGGACTTCAAACCTTGGGAAAATAACATCTTTAAGAATTTTAATAGAAGTGTTGTGATCAACACTACTAGATGGAATAACTTCTACCCACTTAGTAACATAATTAAGAGCAACTAAAATATGAGTGTACCCATTAGAGGAAGGAAAAGGGGCCATATAATCAAAAACCCAAACATCAAAATGGTTCAATTGCATGAGAATAATTCATAGGGATTTCTTGACATCCACCAATGTTACCAATTCGTTGACATTCATCACAAGAAATGACATACTTATGAGCATCCTTAAGAAGAGTAGGCAAATAAAAACCAGAATGTAGTACCTTATGTGCAGTTCTGTCACCTGCGTGGTTCCCTCCATAGGCCTCGGAATGACACTTTTGTAGGATCTCCTTCTTTTCATGCTCGGGTACACAACGTCTAATAACACTATATATTCCTTCGTTGTATAGATGTGGGTTGATGTGGCTTGAGACTGCGTGGGTATTTCCCCAAAGAGGAAGGTATGATGCAGCACAACGACGGTAAGTATTTCCCCCAGTTTCTGAAAGCAAGGTATCAGTCTGTAGAGGAAGATCATGTGCCCACGTAAACAGAACCTGCACACAAATAACAAATACTTGCAACCCGACGCAAAACAGAGGTTGTCAATCTCTCCACGAAAGTAAGATAGATTAGGTAGTGATAGTTTTGGCAAATAGATCTTAGAAAACACAAAATAAAATAGATAAACAAAAAGTGCAGCAAGGTATTTTTGGGTTTTCGGGTTTATAGACCTAAAAACAAAAGATGCAAATAGTAGATCTTAAAGCAATATGTTGGAAAATGTAGCGACCCGACCTGAAAGGTCGAATCTCCGGTGTTTCTGTACCATCCCAAGATCATGCTGGTACACACACGGTACATCAATGTATATATCAAAGTGAAATCACACAGCTTTATTAATCGAAAAATCTCATATCGAGTTCTTTATCACAAAAAAAATTACAATAAAGTGGCTGAAGGCCAACTCATGAGAATAACTAATCTTGCGGAAGCTTCATAGGTAGTCGAGTCCATCTGACTCCAAGGGCATCTCACCGAGCGTCGAGCGTATCCTCACTCCTGGTTAGAAAAGTACACTGCAACATGATACGTTGCAGCCATATAGGTCAACATATTGAATATGCCGACAATGTCACAAAAGAGGGGGTGTAAAGTAAGCATCTATTCTATATGCATATATGGCAGGTGGGGTAGTAAGTTTTGCATAAAGCCAATTTTCCTATAACAAGAGAGGGCAAAAGCATTATAACTACAATGTTGGTTGATTAATGAGATGGTTTCACCAACCAATTCTCATCCCTAGTTGTCATTAATACCCACATCAATGTAATTATTTGTGTTGAGAATTCCAGATATTTACAGTTCCTTTGGCTCAAACTGTCCATGACCGTGGACACGGCTAATCGATTAGGTTTGGGTACTCTGCAGAGTTTTGCACACGTTGCCCACAAGATTTGATCGCCTCCGTTGGATTTCTCGCACTTCAGGGTGTTTGAGAAACGGATGACCAAAACATGGTCTTCTAAAGGGTTTCCCCGAGACTCTGTCGATACCCATCCTTTCCTACCGTTCTTCCACATCTCGTAGCACCGCCTGTCCAGGGTCACCACGATATCCAACCAAGCCAGAGCCCATAATGGCTTGTGGTTGTACATGTAAGCCTTGGGTCTTGAAGCATCCATCCATCTCTTTGTGCCTGGGTGGACCTTTCTGCATGAATACTGGCACTTCTCCAGCAACATCTATGCTAACCACTGGTTTCTCCAGGGCGCCGTTCAACCATCATCCACCCAGAGGTATGTTGAAAACTTGGAGTCTTGAAGTCTTGATCATCTTGTAGGTCTTGAAATTATTATTTCACAACTCTCATGAATCACACAACCAACCCCGTCGACTAATAGCATAGCAAAATTAAATCAGTGTTTCCCGGGCCCAATGTGTCAAAGGGTTGAGGGGTGCCTACCACATGATACTACATCAAGTAACCAAGTTTCCAAATTACCTACTTTGCATGCAATTGGGGAGATGGTAGAACTAATGCAATAAAACATAGGTATACATGGTCAAAGTGACTTGCCTTGCTGACGATCCTCGTACTCAAGTGACTCTAGATAACAAGCTTCGCAGTCCGGATGATCTAACGAATCAAACAAAGCACACAATAAACATAACCACAATACAACTCCTACAACAGCAAGGTAAAAAAATACTTCAATAAATAAATAGCACAATCAAAAGGAAGAATCACTCAAAGTATAAGACTCCAAATTTTTTTGGTGTCAAATCTCTACTAAGACATAACAAGTCAAAAAAGTTTGTTTTGAACAACTAGCCATTTAGATAACAGAAAATTAAATACAAAATTTTATTAGAAGCAGAAAGTATTTCATTATAAAAAATTTGTGCAAAAAGAGTTACTACAAAACTTTTTTTCTAAACAATACTAAAGGTGAAAATAAGATTTACCTATTCAAACTAGAGCATAAAACAAATTAAAAAAATATTTTCATTAACAGAAAATAATACACCTCATGTTGAAACAACAGAACCTAATGAAATCTAAAAACAAAAGATAAACTAATTCAGATTTTAACAAAAACTAAAATCAAACTAACGAAACTCTATTAAGAACTAGATAGATTCTGTTTTGTTAAAAACCCTAACCAAACTCATCCTAAACATTCTCAAACTATGTAGGATGATGGGTCTAACTAATACAAAACAGTGGCAACAAGATTCACTCAAAAATAATTTTTTAAACTCTAGTTATACAGATTTTAGTAATTTAAGCAATTTGGTTAGATTCAAATTTTAAAGATCAAATTTGAAATCTAAGACTACATAATGAAACTACATGAAATTTGTGACCTAATGCAAAAAGAATCAATTTAAAACACTAACTAGTTTAAAAGATATAAAAAAAATAAAATCAGAACACATTCTGTTTTCTAAAACAGAAACAGAAAAAGAAAAAAATTAGCTAACGGACAGAGGCTACATGGCGACTTCCTATTGGTCGAAAGCGCGCACGTGCGGGTGTTTGCGGCGGACGACCGAATGTTAGAGGATAACGTTTTGGGGTTTTAAGTGATCTAATCTAACGCGTCGGATATGAATCGAACGGTCTAGGGGGTGTGCGGTGGCTTACATAGGGGATGTCGAGGTTTCTGGCAAGGTCGACGACGGCCGGACGTCGGAGGTGGTCAGAGGCGGTCGAGCAATGGTCGAGGGCGGTGTCTGAAGAGCTCAGACGACGGCGACAAAGATCCGGCGTCGAATGATGGCGTCAAACGGGGCTAGGGACGATGGAGACGATGGCTAGGAGCTCTGGGGGGTTCGGTTGGAGTCCAAACTTCGACGAGGTGGTGTGGTGGCGTTCTGGCGAGGGTAGAGGGGGGCTCGGGGTGTAACGGAGAGCGAAGAAGCAGTGGCTACTTATAGGCTAGGTGCAGGGTTGGGAGAGGGAGAGAGGAGAGAGATCCGCGGGGGAGGGATCGCCGGCGAGGTCGGGGGCGAGGGGAAGGGATGAGCGCGCAGATGAAGCTGTCGGACGGCGGGTCCCGCGGGTCAGTGAGAGAGATGGCGATGTTTGCGCTTCGGTGGCCGATCCAGAGGAATCTCAGGACTTGAAGGCTGTGGTCCGGCCGGTTTTCTAATTAAATCGTTTAAATACGTTTCCTTTTCTATTTTCCTGAACATTTAAAATCCTTTAATGCATTCAAATCATTTCCAAACCTAGGAAATATATATATCAAAATGATCAAGGAAAGTTAGCACCCAGATTCATAGGCCCCTACAAAATTCTTGAACGTAGAGGCGAAGTTGCATACAAGCTAGAATTGCCGGAAGGATTATCCGAAGTTCATGATGTTTTCCATGTTTCCCAGTTGAAGAAATGTCATACTGAGATGGCTGATATTCCTTTGAGAGATACAGTGCCCCTAGAGGCCATACAACTTGACAATGATCTGACTTACGAGGAAAAACCTATCAGAATCCTTGAGACTGCCAACAGAGTTAACCGCAGCAAGATCATCAAGTTCTGTAAGGTTTTGTGGAGTCACCACACCGAGGAAGAAGCCACGTGGGAACGCGAAGAAGATCTTCGTAGAGACCACCCGCACCTATTTTCTAGCCAACCCGAATCTCGAGGGCGAGATTCATCTTAAGGTGGGTAGGTTTGTAAGATCCCAAAATTCCATTTTGGAATTTTATGAAATATAGCTATGCATCCATCATCATCATTGCTTGAATACATGTATTGTTGAAATGTTCTTTCTAAATTTCTGAAAGCCCTTTCTACTTTCCCTAAGTTGCTTTCACCTATTTGAAATCTTGGTAAAATGTTCAAAATAACAGGGGAGTAACATGACACTCCACACCAGGGTCATCTTGGTGATTTATCTGAACAATAAAAACCAGGGGTTGTTTTGAAAATATTTGCAAAAAGGATTTAAAAACAAATAGGCAATTCTGAAAATAATATTTTTTTGAAAGTATTCAAATGAAAAAATAAAAATGTTCATTGAATAGAATTTATTATTCTGTTAATTTTGATATATTTATTTCCTACTTTTAACCACGGTTTGAATGTTTTAAAACCTTTTGATTGTCGTTGGAAAACATTAAAAAGAAAACGGTAACGGTTTTAGTATTAAACGGGCCGGCCCACGGCAGTTACTCGCGAAGTTAATACCGACCGGCCGACCGACGCGGAAACCTCGCTCCCCTCTCGCTGACACCGAGTCCCACCCCGACAGAACGTTAGCTCGCGCGGTCATCTCCCTCCTCCCGCGCGCGCCGCCGCCGGCAGTTTTTCCCCCCGGATCTCTCTCCTCTCTCCTTCCCCGCACCCCCCGAGCATCCTATAAGTAGCGTTGCCCCTCCTCTCTCCATTCCCCCCCGATCCCCCTCTCTCCCTCGCCGAGACGCTGCCAAATCCCTCGCGGGAGCCCCTGCCACCACCGGAGCTCCCATTGCTCGTGCCCGTCGCTCCACTCTTCCCCTCGCCCCTCCGACCTCATCATTCGACGCCGGACGTCCACCGCAACCGCCCGGACCCTTTAACGTCCTCGACCACCGGCCGCCGTCACCACTCGCCGAAGATCCTCTCTCTCTCCGGTAAGTCATCGGATCTATCCTCACCCCTCGGATCTACAATCCACGGCTAGGATTAGAACCCTTTAAACCCGAATCGTTTTCCTCGTCGGTCCGGTTGCCCGCCCGCAAGCACTCGCGCACAGGCCCCCAACCAATAGGAAAGCGCCACGTAGCCCCTGGTCGTTGCATATCTAGTTTTCTTTTCTGTTTTTGTTTTAGTTAACAGAGTGAGTTCAAATTTTGCTTTGCTTATATCTTTTAATCTGTTTAATGTTTTGAGTTGATTCTTTTTGCAATAGATCACATTTTTCATGTAGTTTCACCCTGTACTTTGAAATTTTAAATTTGAACTCTAAAATGTGAATTGTATCAAATTTTCTTAAAACCTTCAAATCTGAATAACTAGAGTTTGAAAATAGATTTTGACATGAATCTTTTTGCTACTGCTTGGTATTAGTTAGGACTATCAGATTGCTTAGTTTGAGGATTTTTAGAATGTTTTTGATTAGTGTTCTACCTATAAACAGAATCTGCCTAGTGTTATAGTATATTTTTTATTTACTTAGTTTTAGTTAGTTTAACTTAGATTTAGTTTTAATTTTTTTAGTAGGTTCTGTTGATTTAAACATTTAGTGTTTTACTTATTGTTAATAAAAATATAAATTTGCTTAGTTTGTTTCTTTATTAACATAGGAATCTCAACACATTTTTCAAATAGGTTTAATTTGAACTAAAACAACTAGTTAGTAATAGTTTTCTTTCAACAAAGTTTTATATAATAAATTCTGTTTTCTAAGACAAGTTTATTTGTAAATTCTTTTCTGTTAAAAATATGTTTTACTAATAAGTAATAAGTTTTGTTTTGCTCTTTTGATAGTAAAACTATAGTTGATTCATATAGTTCTTATCAAAACTTTTATAAATTTTACTAAAGTTTTCCCAACAAACTTAAATTGATTTTCTTCTGTTTATTAATAAAAATATTTTTTATGGTTTCCCTGTTGTCAACAATTGTTTTGTTATTACAAAATAGTTTTATTATTGTTAGTAGTGTTTTATCAATCATCTTTAGAAAACAAAACTTTGTGTGTTTTCTTGCTTGTGATTTTTATGCATTGTTTTGTCTTGATTGGTTACTAGTTCATGGTTGATGGTTGTGAGTTACCATATTTTGTTGTATGCTTATTGAGTGCTCTTGTTTGCTTCGTTAGATTATCCGGAGTGCGAAGCTTGTTACTTAGAGTCACTCACGTACGAAGATCATCAATCAGGACAGTCACTTTGATCATGTTTACCCATCTTTTATATGCATTAGTTCTACCATCTTCCCCAATTGCATGCAAGATAGGTTAGTTGGAAACTTGGTTACATTGTAGTAGTATCATGTGGTAGGTACCCCCTCAAACTCTTTGACACATTGGCCCCGGGAAACGTTGTTTTACTTTTTGGTATGCTATTAGTAGACGGGGTTGGTTGTGTGATTCATGAGAGTTGAGAGAGTTAATAATTTCAAGACCTACATAATGATCAAGATTTCAAGACTCCGAGTTTTCAACATACCTCTGGGTGGATGATGGTTGAACGGCACCCTGGAGAAACCAGTGGATTTGCCTAGGTGATGCTGGAGATGGCCAGTATTCACGCGGAAAGGTCCACCCAGGCACAAAGATATGGATGGGTGCTTCAAGACCCAAGGCTTACCTACACAGCCACAAGTCATTATGGGCTCTGGCTTGGTTGGATATCATGGTGACCCTAGACAGGCGGTGCTACGAGATGTAGAAGAACGGTAGGAAAGGATGGAAACCGTCAGAGTCGCAGGGAAACCCTTTGGAAGACCATGTTTTGGTCATCCGTTTCTCAAACACCCTGAAGTGCGAGAAATTAAACGGAGGCGACCAAATCTTGTGGTAACATGTGCAAAACTCTGTAGAGTACTCAAACCTAATCGATTAGACGTGTCCACGGTCATGGGCGACTTGAGCCAAAGGAACTAAAACATTCGGAACTCTCAACACAATTAATATGATGATGTGGGTATTAACATTTGGGTATGAGAATTGGTTGGTGGAACCATCTCATTAATCAACCAACTTAGTAATATTTTGATTATCCCTCTCTTGATGTAGGAAAAATTGGCTTTACGCAAAAACTTACCACCCCACCTGCCATATAAGCATGTAGATTAGATGATTATCTTTTCACCCCTCTCTTGTGACTTTGCCGGCATATTCCATATGCTGACCTACACGGATGCAACCTATCATGTTGCAGAGTATTTTTCGGACCAGGAGTGAGGACACGTTCTACGCTCTGTGAGATGCCCTATGAGTCAGATGGACTCATCTACCTTCGACGCTTCCGCAAGATTTAGATATTCTCATGAGTTGGCTTTCAGCCACTTTATTGTAATTTTTATTGTAATAAAGGACTCGATATGAGATTTCGATTAAAATAGTGCTGTGTGATTTCCCTTTGATATATACATTGATGTACCGTGTGTGTACTAGCATGATCTTGGGATGGTACGGAAACACCGGAGATTCGACCTTTCAGGTCGGGTCGCTACAGGGTCGTAGCTGTCTGGATGCATAGGCTAAAACTTTTCCCTCCTGCATGAGTACTCCTCCAAGTCCTTGACGTGATGCATAACAATAAACCTGGAAGTCCTTCCGAATGTTTGGCAGTATCAACACTGGGGCTATGACCAAACGTTTCTTCAACTCCTGGAAACTGGCCTCACATTCCTCAGTCCAGATATACTTAGAATCTTTCTTCAACAACTCTGTCATGGGCTTGGCAATCTTTATGAAATTCTCAATGAACCTCCGGTAATATCCAGAAAGTCCGAGAAAACTACGGATCTCCTTAACCGATGTGGGTGACTTCCACTCAGTGACTGCTTCAACCTTAGCGGGGTCTACTACTATTCCTTCTCCGGAAATAACATGTCCAAGGAATCCGACTTCCTTCAGCCAGAATTCACATTTACTGAACTTGGCATATAACTGATGCTCTCTAAGCTTCTCCAAAACTAAATGCAAGTGTTCCTTGTGTTCTTCCTCGCTCTTGGAGAATATCAAAATGTCGTCGATGAACACCACGACAAACACTTTATTCATCATATTCATGAAGTAGGCAGGAGCATTAGTCAAACCAAAAGACATGACTGTATACTCATATAAGCCATACCTTGTGGTGAAGGCTGTTTTGGGTATATCCTATTCACGAATTTTCAGTTGGTGATACCCTGATTGAAGATCGATCTTGGAGAATACTTTTGCTCCAACTAGCTGATCAAACATGTCATTAATCATCGGCAGAGGGTACTTATTCTTGATAGTTACCTCGTTCAATGCACGATAATCGACCACCATCCTCAAGGTTTTATCTTTCTTCTCCACCAAAAGTACTGGGGCTCCCCAAGGTGAAGAACTTGGGCGAATATATCCCTTATCCAATAGCTCCTTAATCTGCTTCTTGATTTCTACTAAATCATTTGCGGGCATCCGATAGGGTCTCTTGGAAATTGGGGCTGTTCCTGGTAGTAGCTCTATCAGAAACTCAATCTCTCTATCTGGTGGCATGCCTGGTAATTCCTCCGGGAATACATCTAGAAAGTCTTGTACAACCGACACTTCCTCCTGAACAACTCCTGTGAAGGAATTTAATCGAGCACTCATCTGTGTGCGTCGGGATACATACTTAATCCTCTTGTTCTCCTGGGTGGTGAGCAAAATAGACTTGCTGGGGCAATCAAGGTTTCCTTCATACTTGGTCATCCAATCCATGCCTAGGATTACATCCAATCCCTGGGATTCTAAGACGATGAGGTCGGTGGGAAAAACATGATTTCCTATATGGAGTTTCAATGCGTGGCATCCTATCCCTGCCATCATCATCCCACCTGGGGAATTGACCTTAATGGGCCAACTAAGGGTTCTGGTGGGTAAACCATACTTTTCGACAACTACCCTTGATATGAATGAGTGAGTTGCACCACAATCAAAAAGTACCATAACTGGACGTGAATGCAATAAAAACTTACCAACCATAGTCTCGGGCTGATCATAGAATCCTTCCACATCAATGTGGTTCACCTGAGCACGAGGAAAAGGATTTGGCTTCTTAGTTGCGGAGTTGCCGTTGTTGTTGCCGTTTCCATTTCCTTGCTTGTTCTGAGGACATTCAGTGGCATAGTGCCCTGTCTTCTAGCACTTGAAACAGGTGATATGGTTCAGATCCTTCTGAGATGGAGCGGGACGGTGTTGGTTGCCATTCCCATTTCCATTGCCATTCTTGAAGTTGCCATTGTTGGGATGATTATTCCCATTTCCTCCATGGTTATGGCCTCCATGGTTGTGCACGTGATGAGTGTGTCCTCCATACTTACCGGTCCCTGATCCGGTATTTCCTGAGTACGGGGAGTAGCAGGGCTTCTGTTGAGCTCCAGAGTGAGACTTCCCCTATCCATACTTCCTCTTGCGGTGTTCAATTTGCTTCTGCTTCCCCTCCAAGATGAGGGCCTTCTCTACCAGCTCCTGGTAGTTGTTGAAAGTAGCCACCATCAGCTGCACGCTCAACTCATCGTTGAGTCCTTCCAGGAACTTCCCCTGTTTGGCTGCATCATCGGCCACATCTCTTGGTGCAGAACGAGCCAACATGCTGAATTCATCCACATACTGGGCCACGGAGCGGTTCCCCTGGCGTAAGTTGCGAAACTCACGCTTCTTCAGACTCATGGCTCCAGCTGAGACATGAGCAGTGCGGAAACCGAGCTTGAACTGCTACCAAGTCACACCAGCAATGGGGTACGTGTTGGTGTAGTTCTCCAACCATGAAGCTGCTGGTCCCTCCAGTTGATGGGCGGCGAAACGCACCTTTTCAGCCTTAGTGCATCCAGCGGTGGTGAGTTCCCTCTCCATCTTGCAGAGCCAATCATCTACCACAATGGGCTCAGTGTTGCTCGTAAAAGTTGGTGGATTCAGCCTCTGAAAACGGGTGAGGTTGTCGCCTTGAGGTGGAGGGTGGTTGTTGTGGTTGTTGGTCTGGTTCTGGATCAGGGCATTCTGCTGCTGGAGAAGTTGTGTGAGTTCCGGTGGGAAGGTGAAGTCGGGCTCACATCGCAGAGGCATCTTGCTGTTTTCAGAGGGGTGAGAATTAGAATAGAACAAGGACCTAAAAGAAAATTTCACTACCATAATGCAATGCAACAAACATATCACACCAAACACTCATTCATTTATTCAACTCAAGGTTCAAACATCGAGATACAAGTCTCCAAATCAAACTAAGCATCGACCTACGCTTTAACGACGAAAATAAAGATACATGGGGGCATAACTAAAGTTCTCCTCAAAAGTACATGATGAAGTGTCCTCCTCTGGTGATGCTCTCCTCATAGTCATCATCGTTGCTGATCAAGGGAGCCATGTCTCCTTCTGGGTGAAGATTTTCCCCCATGTCCAACTGTTCCTCCAGAGTTGTAATGCGAGTGTTCAACTTATCGATTCTCTCTAAGAAATCCTTCACTTCATGCTCATTCTCATACTTGGCTTCCCGTAGGTCAGCTTCGAGGTCAATCTCGCGGTTCATCAGCCTCTTGATCGTCTTCGTGCCAGCACGTACCCGAAGCTCCAAGGTCCTGATGTGCATCTCCAAAGTCTGGATATAGGAAATGGTGGAGTCTTCAGTGGGAGTGTTTATGATATTTCCATTGGCATCCCTGCGACAAACCACGCTGAGTCCTAGTGACATGGGACCACCCCTGTATTCCTCCTGAATACGTCCAAGGGCACGGTGAATTGCCATGTCCCTCCCAAGAATCCAGTTGGGTGCCACACACTTGAAGTCGATGGGTTCCTTACGATTTCCAAAGGTCTTTCCGGGGATGTGCACCTCGATCCTGTAGCGACCGTCTTGTGGAAAAGACATGATAGGAGTCCTAGTGATGCTTGGCAAAGCGATCCTTACATCCCTGACGATCTTCACCAGCTCCTTACCAAAGGGCATCGTCACGTCAGGCTGACAAAACTCCGTGATCAAAACTGGGATGAAGGTGGCCATCTATAAATTTTGAAATAAATTGGAGGGAAGTCAAAAACGAGTAGATGAGAGTATAAGAATTTTAAAGACAAAAGAGAAATAAATCCTAAGGCTTTTCCAATCCTAGAGGTTACGTCCTATGGTCAGCGTGTGCTCTGATACCATTTCTGTAGCGACCCGACCTGAAAGGTCGAATCTCTGGTGTTTCTGTACCATCCCAAGATCATACTGGTACACACATGGTACATCAATGTATATATCAAAGTGAAATCACACAGCTTTATTAATTGAAAAATCTCATATCGAGTTCTTTATTACAATAAAAATTACAATAAAGTGGCTGAAGGCCAACTCATGAGAATAACTAATCTTGCGGAAGCTTCAAAGGTAGTTGAGTCCATCTGACTCCAAGTGCATCTCCCCGAGCATAGAGCGTATCCTCACTCCTGGTCGGAAAAGTACTCTGCAACATGATACGTTGCAGCCATATAGGTCATCATATTGAATATGCCGGCAATGTCACAAAAGAGGGGGTGTAAAGTAATCATCTATTCTATATGCATATATGGCAGGTGGGGTAGTAAGTTTTGCATAAAGTCAATTTTCCTACACCAAGAGAGGGCAAAAGCATTATTACTACAATGTTGGTTGATTAATGAGATGGTTCCACCAACCAATTATCATACCCAAGTTGTCATTAATACCCACATAATTGTAATTATTTGTGTTGAGAATTCTAGATAGTTTCAGTTCCTTTGGCTCAAACTATCCATGACTGTGGACACGGCCAATCGATTAGGTTTGGTACGCTGCAGAGTTTTGCACATGTTCCGCACAAGATTTGATCGCCTCCGTTGGATTTCTCGCACTTCAGGGTGTTTGAGAAACGGATGACCAAAACATGGTCTTCTAAAGGGTTTCCCCGAGACTCTATCGGTGCCCATCCTTTCCTACCTTTCTTCTACATCTCGTAGCACCGCCTGTCCAGGGTCACCATGATATCCAACCAAGCCAGAGCCCATAATGGCTTGTGGCTGTGCAGGTAAGCCTTGGGTCTTGAAGCATCCATCCATCTCTTTGTGCCTGGGTGGACCTTTCCGCATGAATACTGGCACTTCTCCAGCAACATCTAGGCTAACCACTGGTTTCTCCAGGGCGCCGTTCAACCATCATCCACCCAGAGGTATGTTCATTACTCGGAGTCTTGAAGTCTTGATCACTTTGTAGGTCTTGAAATTATTATCTCACAACTCTCATGAATCACACAACCAACCCCGTCTACTAATAGCATAGCAAAATTAAATCAACGTTTCCCGGGGCCAATGTGTCAAAGGGTTGAGGGGTGCCTACCACATGATACTACATCAAGTAACCAAGTTTCCAAATTACCTACTTTGCATGCAATTGGGTAGATGGTAGAACTAATGCAATAAATCTTAGGTATACATGGTCAAAGTGACTTGCGTTGGTGACGATCCTCGTACTCAAGTGACTCTAGATAACAAGCTTCGCACTCCGGATGATCTAACGAATGAAACAAAGCACACAATAAGCATAACCACAATACAACTCGTACAACAGCAAGGTAAACAAATACTTTAACAAATAAATAGCACAATCAAAAGGGAGAAGCACTCAAAGTATAAGACTCTAAATTTTTTTGGTGTCAAATCTCTACTAAGACATAACAAGTCAAAAGCTTTTGTTTTGAACAACTAGCCATTTAGATAACAGAAAAGTACATGCAAAATTTTATTAGAAAACAGAAAGTATTTCATTATAAGAAATTTGTGCAAAAAGAGTTACTACAAAACTTTTTTTCTAAACAAAACTAAAGGTGAAAATAAGATTTACCTTTTCAAACTAGAGCACAAAACAAATTAAAAAACATATTTTTATTAACAGAAAATAATACACCTAATGTTGAAACAACAGAACCTAATGAAATCTAAAACCAAAAGTTAAACTAATTCAAATTCAAACTAAAACTAAAATCAAACTAACTAAACTCTATTAAGAACTAGACAGATTGTGTTTTTGTTAAAAACCCTAACCAAATTCATCCTAAAAATTCTCAAACTATGTAGCATGATGGGTCTAACTAATACAAAACAGTGGCAACAAGATTCACTCAAAAATAATTTTTTGAACTCTAGTTATAGAGATTTTAGTAATTTAAGCAATTTGGTTAGATTCAAATTTTAAAGTTCAAATTTGAAATCTAAGACAACAGGATGAAACTAAATGAAATTTGTGACCTAATGCAAAAATAATCAATTTAAAACACTCATTAGTTTAAAATATATGACCGAAAGCGCGCGCGTGCAGGTGTTTGCTCCGGACGACCGAATGTTAGAGGATACTGTTTCGGGGTTTTAAGTGATCTAATCTAACGCGTCGGATATGAATCGAACGGTCCAGGGGGTGTGAAGTGGCTTACAGAGGGGATGTCGAGGTTTCCGGCGAGGTCGACGGCGGCCGGACGTCGGAGGTGGTCGGAGGCGGTCGAGCGGTGGTCGGGGGCGGCGTCTGAAGAGCTCAGACGACGGCGACGAAGAGCAGGCGTCAAATGATGGCGTCAAACGGGGCTCGGGACGATGGAGACGACGACTAGGAGCTCTGGGGGGTTCGGTTGGAGTCCGAACTCCGGCTAGGTGGTGCGGTGGCGTTCTAGCGAGGGTAGAGGGGGGCTCGGGGTAGAACAGAGAGCGGAGAAGCAGTGGCTACTTATAGGCTAGGTGCGGGGTCAGGAGAGGGAGAGAGGAGAGAGATCCGTGGGGGAGGGATCGCCGGCGAGGTCAGGGGCAAGGGGAAGGGATGAGCGCACAGATGAAGCTGTCGGACGGTGGGTCCCGCGGGTCAGTGAGAGATAGGGCGATGTGTGCGCGTCGGTGGCCGATCCGGAGGAATCTCAGGACTTGAAGGTTGTGGGCTGGCCGGTTTGCTAATTAAATCGTTTAAATATGTTTCCTTTTCTATTTTCCAGAATGTAATGCATTCAAATCATTTCCAAACCTAGGAAATATATATATCAAAATAATCAGGGAATAAATTCTATTTAATGAACATTTTTCCTCTATCAAAATGAGTACTTAAAAAAATCATTTTTCAGAAAATGCCTAATTGATTTTAAATTCTTTTGAGATAAACTTTCAAATAAAGCTCTGGTTTTATTGTTCAAATAATTCGCCAAGATGCTCCTGGTGTCGAGTGTCATGTTACTCCTCTCTGTTTTTGAATAATTCCAGAGATTTTCAAATAAATGAAACAAGTAAATGGAGAAAAGAGAGGGCCTTTTAGAAATCCAAAAGAAGAACGTCAACAATTCATTTCATTCAAACAATGTGATGATGATGCATAGCTATATTTCATAACATTCCAAAATGAAATTTTGGGATGTTACAGAAAAGTAGACCTGGGGGCCGTAGGTTTCACTAGTGCTTCTCTCATGAGTATAGCACATGGTGGGTAAACAAATTACTGTTGGGCAATTGATAGAATATCAAATAATCATGACGATATCCACGCAATGATCATTATATAGGCATCTTGTCGAACACAAGTAGACCGAACCAATTCTGCATCTACTTCTATTACTCCACACACCGACCACTATCCAGCATGCATCTAGTGTATTAAGTTCATAGAGAAACGAAGTAACGCAATAAGAACGGTGACATGATGTAGACAAGATCTATTCATGTACGAATAGACCCCATCTTGTTATCCTTAATGGCAACGATACATGCGTGTCTTGCTGCCCCTTCTGTCACTGAGAAATAAAACCACAAGATCGAACCCATCACAAAGCACCACTTCCCATGGCAAGAAAAATCGATCTAGTTGGCCTAACTAAACCAAAAATCCGAAGAAGAAATACGAGTCTATAAGTAATCATGAAAGTAAGAGATCAAGGAAGACTGAAATCATATTCATGGATAGAAACCGATCATGAACTCAAAATTCATCAGATCCCAAGAAACACACCACAAAACTCACTACATCAAATAGATCTCCAAGAGACCCTTGTATTGAGAAACATAGCGAGAGAGGAAACCACCAAGCTACTGCCTATGGACCCATAGGTCTATGGTGGACTACTCATGCATCAGTGGAGAGGCACCTATGATGAAGATGAAACCCTCCGTAATTGTATCTAGATTGGATCTCGAGGTTCTAGAACTTGCGGTGGCTAGAATTGTGTTTTCTCGACTCTCCATGGGTTTTCTGATTTTCCGGGAATTTATAGGCTCGATAGTCGGTTGAGGGGGGGACTCCCGAGGTGCCCATCCTCTACCAGGTCGCGCCAGGGGCCTCTGGCATGCCCTGGTGGAGGGTGGCCACCATGGCCCCCCTCTTATGGTGATTTTTGGCCCAACTTGTCCCTTCCGGTTCATAAAAATTTTGCAAAAATCCCCGCAGCGATTGGGCTCCATTCGGTACTGATTTGCTACGAAGTAAAAAACAAGCAAAACTAGCAACTAGCACTTTGGCACTATGCCAATAGGCTAGTCCCAAAAAATGATATAAAGTTGCTATAAAATGATTTTAAAACATGCAAGATTGATAATATAACAACATGGAACAAGAAAAAATTATAGATACGTTGGAGATGTATCAACACCCCCAAGCTTAATTCCTACTCGTCCTCGAGTAGGTGAATGATAAAAACATAATTTTTTATGTGGAATGTTGCCTAAGATGTTCATCATATATTCTTTTCCTTATAGGATGGACATTTGGACTTTCATATGGTTCAAAGCAATAGTCTAGTTTTGACATGAAAACTTTAATAGTTAAGCATATCAACAAGCAACCATGTCTTTCAAAATATCAACACTAAAGCAAGTTATCCCTAGCCCATCATGCTCAACCATTGATCCATTCACAATACACACTCAAATATTAACTACACCTAATGCTCAAGTAAGATCATAGTGCCTCCTAGTTTGTGCTTTATAAGAAAATATAGAGACTCAAATTTTAAAAAATAAAAATTGCATAAAGTAAATAGACAGGCCGTTCGAAGAGGGAAGTAGGGATTTATAGAGGTGCCAGAGCTCAAGTGTTTAAACTGATAGAGAATGAAATATTTTGGGTGGCATGCCTTTCCTTTCAACGAAAATGACCGAGAGATTTCAATATCTTTCCAAGCTAGATGCATCATAGGTGGTTCCCAAACAGAAAATAAAGTTTATTCCTTTTTCCACCAAACTTTCACTTTCCATGGCTAGCCGAATCCACGGTTGCCTTCCATACCAACACTTTCCAAGGAATTTATTATTTGACAACATAGAGTAAATTTCTTTTCTTTTTTCATTTCATTTCGGGAATGGGCATCCCTATTACCACCATACTCTCGTGCAATGACAAGTGAACAAACACTCACCTTGAGAATACCACATCTAGCATGGAAAAATATCGGTCACCCCCTACCATTTCATGAGAAGTATGAGCACACAAAAAGGAAATTTTATTTCGCAAATTAGAGATGGCACATACAAATTTTCTTGGAACGGCATGGAAATACCATATATAGGTAGGTCTAATGGACTCATATGGCAAAACTGGTTTTAAGGATTTTTGATGCACAAGTAGTATTTCTACTTAGTACAAGTGAAGGCTAGCAAATAGATTGGGAAGCATCCAACCAAGAAACAAAAAATCACATAAGCGAGCATTAAGCACAACTAATACTGAATAATGCACCATAAGTAGGATGTAATTTCGTAGCACAACTATTGACTTTTGTGCCTTCATAGGGAATCACAAACCTTAACACCAATACTCTTACTAAGCATAATTACTGACCAACATAACTCACATATCACTATTGTCATGTCTCAAAACTATTACAAACAATCAAGTTTAATTTGTCCAATGATCTTCATGAAAGTTTTTGTTATATCCCTCTTGAATATCTATCACTTTGGGACTAGTTTCATATACGCAATTACTTTTGATAAGCTCACAAGGATATAATTGAAGAACATGAGCATACACCTTTCATCTCTCAAAATAGTATAAGTGAAGCATGAGTGGATTTCTTAAAAATTACTAACTCCCAAATTAATATAAGTGAATCATGAGAGTATTTCTTCAAACATGTGAAAGCACGCAGTACTCAAAAAGATATAAGTGAAGCATGAGAGCAATTCCTTTGCTCAATAAATTTAAGTGAAGCATAACGAGAAATTCTGACAAATCCTAACATATTTTGGCTCTCTAAAATAGGTGTGTACAGCAAGGATACAATTGAAAATGCAAAAAGCGAAACAAGCAAAGATACAAGACGCTCCAAGCAAGACTCATGATATGTGACGAATACAAATATAGTTCCAAGTAGTATACCGATGGTTGTTAGAAGAAAGAAGGGATGCCACTCGAGGCATCCCCAAGCTTAGTTGATCTTTACTCTTTGGATATTACCTTGGGGTGATGTAGCATGCCCAATCTTAGGCTCTTCTAAATCCCTATTCCTTCATGCATCGTGATCTAACCCAAAACTTGAAAACTTCAATCACACAAAACTTAACAAAATTCTCGTGAGATCCGTTAGAATAATAAAGCAAATTACCACTTTAGATACTGCTTTAAACACATTCATAGTTTATCATTGAATTATACCTACTTTATTCTAACTTTACCATAACTTATACCCCCTGATACAAGCCATAGATTCATCAAAACAAGCACACAATGCAACGAAAATAGAATATGTTTCAAACAGAACAGTCTGTAGTAATATGTACTCTACCCATACTTATGGAACTATAAAAATTCTAATAAAATTAGGACAACATAAATAAATTTTATAGAAATAATGTGTTACAGTTTCAGCACAATATAACGTTTGAGTTAAAAATGACAATTCTTGCACTGGGAACAAAGTTTCTGTTTCACATTCAGCATTGTTTCTACTCATCTTATGGATCATCCTGAAGGAATTACTTGGCACAAGCACTAAGTAAAACATAAAAAACACAATAAAAATAGAAGGATAGTTGTGCAAACACTCAAAAACATAAATAAAAAGATAAATTTTTCATTTATTCATTGTGTTGCCTCCCAACAAGCGCTATCGTTTTACGCCCCCAACTAGGCATAACACATAGATTTAAGTATTGTCATCCTTAATTTTCAGTCCATAGAAGGCCGTCATGATTAATTAATATGGTGGCTTAATTATTGTTCTAGGGAAGTGTTCCGTACCCTTTCTTAGGGGAAACTGAAACTTAATATTGCCTTCTTTCATATCAATCATGACACCTATAGTGCGTAAAAATGGTCTACCAAGTATGATAGGAAAAGACGAATTGTAATCAATACCAAGAACAATAAAATAAATGGGCAAATAACTCCTATTTGCAAGAATAATAAAATCATTAATTCTTCCCAAAGTCTTTTTAATAGTAGAATCCGTCAAGTGCAAATTAAAGAGCATTCTTCAATATTGGTAAGACCAAGCACATCACATAAAGATTTCGGGATTGTGGAAACACTAGCAGCCAAATCACAAAAATAAAATAATTCATAATTTTTAATCAAAATCTCTAATTTCAACTTTTCTTTGAAGGATTTCATCATGGCATCAACAATATGTTTAGTAAAAGCTTTACTTTGTTCATAAGCATGGGGTGAATTTATCACAAATTTCAGCAAATAAATACAATAAACCAGGGATCAACTCTCATAATTAAAGTCTTTGTAATAAAAATAGTGGGCACATCACTAGTTAAAGTTTTGACCTCTCCAAACCCACGTTTATCAAAATTTTCATCAAGATTTTCAACCTCCAAATCATCGGGAGGCCCTCTAGCTAAAGTTGACTCTTCTTCAGCACCTTTATCATCAATTTTAACATTACTAAACAAGAAATCAATAGATAAAACACCAATCATTTTAAGATCTTCATCATTGTTTCGAAAGTAATCGCTAGAAAACGCTTTTTCTAAAAATTCTCTTTTAGCTCTAAGCATAGCGATTCTTTTCTTACTTTCATCCGTAGAAACATATGAAGATTTAATTGATTAATTAATATAAGGTGGAAAAGCATGCAACTTGAGATTTTTTATTTCATTGGAAATTCTACCAATGCTTCGAGGAATATCATCAATCTTATATAATTTCTCTTCTATCGTAGTATTGAAAGATATTTCAGCATTGATACATTCGCTAAAATTATTCTCAAGATTAGAGCTGTTCATATTATAATAATAATAATTATTATTACCATAGGAATTACCATAATTATTAGAGGAATTTCTAGGAAAAGGCCTAGGATTGAAATTACCTCTATAAGCATTGTTATTGAAATTGTTTCGCGAGATGAAACTCACATCTACGGTATCAATATTTTGATAAATGAAAGTAGACAAAGACACATTATTAACATCAATAGGAGCATTTTTACTAGCAACCAAATTCATAAGAGCATCAAATTTTTCACTCAAAGTACTAATTTCTTCCACCGAATTAACCTTTTTACTAGTAGGTGTTCTTTTGGTATGCCATTGTAAATAGTTTGCCATAATATTATCTACAAATTTGGTAGCTTCAACCAAAGTAATTTCCATCAAAGTACCTCATACGGCAGAATCTAAAAGATTTCTAAACAAAATTCAATCCCGCATAAAAATTTTGTTTGATCATCCAAAGATTTAAACCATGAGTAGGACAATTCCTTAGCATCAATTTCATTCTTTCCCAAGATTGTGCAACATGCTCATGCTCAGGTTGCTTAAAATTTATGATTGGAGTCCTAAGGGAAAAAATTCACGGGCGAAAAATATTTAGTAATAAAAGCGTCCTTGCATTTATGCCAAGAATCGATATCGTTACGAGGCAAAGAAGAAAACCAAAATTTTGGACAATCCTGCAAGGAGAAAGGAAACAATTTCAACTTCACAATATCATTGTCCACATCTTTTTTATTTTGCATATCGCATAATTCCACGAGGGTGTTTAGATGGGACGCAACATCCTCATTAGGAGTACCAGAAAATTGATCTTTCATGACAAGATTCAACAAAGCGGCATTAATATCACAAGACTCCGCACTAGTGGTGGGAGGAGAAATAGCTGTTATAATACAATCATTATTATTGGTATTGGAAACTTCATACAAGTTGGTGTTTTCTTGAGCCATCGTGACTATGCAAACAAGATTGCAAACAAACAAGAGATCTGACAAGAAAAAGGCAAACGAAAAAGAGAGGGCGAATAAAACGGAAAAATTTGTGAAGTGGGGGAGAGGAAAATGAGTGGCAAATGGAAAATAATGTAAATTGCAAGGAGATGAGATTTTTGATTAGGAACCTGGTAGATGAGATTGCTTCCTCCCCGGCAAAGGCGCCAGAAATTACTTTGACGTGGCCAAGACTACATCGGTATTTCTCCAAAGAGGAAGGGATGATGCAGCACAATGATGGCAAGTATTTCCCTCAGTTTATGAAACCAAGGTATCAATTCGTAGAGGAAGATCACACACCCACTTAAATAGAACCTGCACACAAATAACAAATACTTACAACCCGACGTGAAAGAGAGGTTGTCAATCGCTCCACAGTAATAAGATAGATTGGGTAGTGATAGTTTTGGCAAATAGATCTTCAAAGAACACAAAATAGAATAGAAAAAATAGTGCAGAAAGGTATTCTTGGGTTTTTGGTTTTATAGAACTGAAAACAAAAGATGCAAATAATAGATCGGAAAGCAATATGTTGGAAAAGTAGACCCGGGGGGCGTAGGTTTCACCAGTGGCTTCTCTCATGAGTATAACACATGGTGGGTGGACAAATTACTGTTGCGAAATTGATAGAAGATCAAATAATCATGATGATAGCTAGGAAATGACCATTATATAGGCATCACGTCCAATACAAGTAGATGGAGACAATTCTGCATCTACTTCTAATACTCCACACATCGACCGCTATCCTGTATGCATCTAGTTTATTAAGTTCATTGAAAAACCGAGTAATGCAATAATAATAAATACGTGAGGTAGACAAGATCTATTCATGTAGGAATAGACCCCATCTTGTTATCCTTAATCGCAACGATACATGCGTGTCTTGCTGCCCCTTCTGTCACTGGGAAAGAACACCGCAAGATCGAACCCATCACAAAGCACCTCTTCACATGGCAAGAAAAATTGATCTAGTTGGCCTAACTAAAACAAATATTCGAATAAGAAGTACGAGGCTCTAAGTAATCTTGCAAATAAGAGATCAAAAAAGACTCAAATCATATTCATGGATAAAAACTGATCATGAACTCAAAATTCATCGGATCCCAACAAACACACCGCAAAAGTCATTACATCAAATAGATCTCCAAGAGACCATTGTATTGAGAAACATAGATAGAGAGTAAGCGTACAAGTAATGTTGGTCCAGGCTGCTTCATCTCACAATACCGCTGAACCAAAATCCGACAAAGGGAGGAGGCAATCTAAGCATCAACGCCCACAAACCTTTTGTGTTCTACTCGAGATCTCATCTACACATAGACCTAGCTCTGATACCACTATAGGGGAACGTTGCATGGGAAACAAAAAATTTCCTACGCACACGCAGATCTATCCATGGTGATGAGCATCTACGAGAGGGAGAGTGGATCTACATACCCTTGTAGATCGCTAAGCGGGAAGCGTTAAGAAACGCGGTTGGTGTAGTCGAACATCTTCGCGATCCAAATCGCCGAGCGACCCGCGATCACATCATGACCCGTCCCGCGATCCAATCACGATCCGTCCCGCGAACTCATCACGATCTGTCCCGCGATCTCATCACGATCCATACCGCAATCTCATCACAATTTGTCCCGTGAACTCATCATGATCCGTCCCGCGAGCTCATCACGAACCGTCTCGCGATCTTGATCACGGTCCTTCCGATCTAGCACCGAACGGATGGCACATCCGCGTTCAGCACACGTGCAGCTTGATGATGATCTCCACCATCTTGATCCAAAAAGAGGAAGTGGAGAGCAATAAGAGTTCACCGGCAGCGTGACGGCGCTCCGGCGATGGTGGTGGAGCTATTCCGGCAAGGCTTCGCCTAAGCACTGCGGAAATCCGATCTAGAGGAGCACCGGTGGAACGGGTAGCACGTGGACGTAAAATCAAGTGCAAAACACCCAATACCTCCAGTATATATAATAGGGAGGGAGGAGGAGGGCTGGTGCATAAGGCAGCCCTGCCTTGCCTCTTGCGCAAGGAGGAGAGGAGGAATCCTCCTCCAATGCTGTTAGGACTAGGATTCCTCCTTTCCTACTTGGAATCTCTTTCCACCTTGGCCTTTTTTCTCTCTTTCCCATGTCCAGCGGCATGGGACTCTTAGAGGACTTCCACAAGCCCACTAAGGGCTGGTTTCCACCCTCCCACAGCCCATGTAGTCTATTGGGTCGAAATACCTCTCCCGATGGTCCCCCGGTACACTACTGGCACTCCCGGTACACTACCGATGAGCCCGAAACTATTCCGGTGACCAAAATAGGACTTACTATATATGAATCTTTACCTCTGGACCATTCCGGAGCTCCTCATGACATCCGGGATCTCATCTGGGACTCCGAACAACCTTCGGTCACCACCATACATAACTCTATACTACCGAAACGTCACCAAACCTTAAGTGTGCAGACCCTGCGGGTTCGAGAACTATGTAGACATGACCGAGACACCTCTATGGTCAATAACCAACGGTGAGACGTGGATGTCCACATTGGTTCCTACATATTCTACGAAGATCTTTATCGGTCGAACCTCTATGTTAAGGATTCGGTTAATCCCGTATGATGTTCCCTTTGTTCTTCGGTATGTTACTTGCCCGAGATTCGATCGTCGGTATTTCCATACTAGTTCAACCTCGTTACCGACAAGACTCTTTACTCGTTCCTTAATACAAGATCCCATGACTAACACTTAGTCACATTGCTTGCTAGGCTTATTGTGATGTTGTATTACCGAGTGGGCCCTAAGATACCTCTCCGTCACACGGGGTAACAAATCCCAGTCTTAATCCATGCCAACTCAATAGACACCCTCGGAGATACCTGTAGAGCACCTTTATAGTCACCCAGTTACGTTGCGACGTTTGATACACACAAGATACTCCTCCGATGTCAGTGAGTTGCATGATCTCATGGTCATAGGAACACATACTTTCACATGCAGAAAACAGTAGCAATAAACTGACACGATCATATGCTACGTTTGTAGTTTGGGTTTTTTCCATCACTTCATTCTCCTAATGATGTGATCCCGTTTTCAAATGACATCACATGTCAATGGCTAGGAAACCTTGACCATCTTTGATCAGCGAGCTAGTTCACTAGAGGCATATTGGGTACAGAGTGTTGTCTACTTACCCACATATATAATGTGTTTCCATTCAATACAATTATAGCATGGATAATAAAGGATTATCAAGAACAAGGAAATATGATAATAACTAATTTATTATTGCCTCTAGGGCATATTTCCAACACTACTCACGCACCATCGGATAGGCACCTATGATGTAGATGAACCCCTGCGTAATGGTGTTGAGATTGTATCTTGATGTTCTGGAACTTGCGGCGGCTGGAATTGTATTTCGTAGACTCTCCTAGGGGTTTTTGATTTTCTAGGAATTTATAGGCTCGATAGTCGGTTGGGGGACTCCTGAGGTGCCCACCCTCTACCAGGCCGCACCAGGGGCCTTCGGCAAGTCCCGGTGGAGGGTGGCCACCCTGGACCCCCTCTTCTGGTTATTTTTGTCCTAACTTGTCCCTTCCGGTCCGTAAAAATTCTCCAAAAGTACCCATAGCGTTTGCTCTTCATTTGGTACTGATTTTCTGCAAGGTAAAAACAAGCAAAAATAGCAAGTGGCACTTTGGCACTATGTCAATAGGTCAGTCCCAAAAATGATATAAAGTTGCTATGAAATGATTGTAAAACATCCAAGATTGAGAATATAATACCATGGAACAAGCAAAAATTATATATACGGTTGAGACGTATCATGGGTCATCCCAAAATTAATGTCTTAAATCAAACAATAACTTTTTCTTTTGTTGGTATGTGAAACAAGGTGGTATATATTTAGTAACAATGTAATTGGTATAATCGGCATACGAAGGAGTAATGTTGGAAGCATTTATAATAGCTAATTTCTCATCAGGAAAATTATCATCAATAGGCAGTGGGTCATCAAGAACATTTTTCATTCTAGGCAAATTATCTGCTATTGGGTTTTCAGCTCCCTTTCTATATACAATATGCATATCAAACTCTTGAAATAAAAGCACCCACCTAATAAGTCTAGGCTTAGCATCTTTCTTTTTCCATCATGTATTTAATTGTAGAATGATTAGTGTGAATAGTAAATATGGAGTCAACAATATAAGGCCTAAACTTATCACATGCAAATACAACTGTGGAAAATTCCTTCTTAGTAATAACATAATTTCTTTGAGCATTGTCTAAAGTCTTGCTAGCGTAATGAATACCATTCAATTTCTTGTCTACTCTTTGCCCTAAAAATCCGCCAACAACATATTTTCTAGCATCACACATAATTTCAAATGGTAGGTTCCAATCAAGTGGTTGGGAAATAGGTGCAAAAATTAATGCTTTATTAGTATTTCAAAGGCTTCTACCCCATCATGATAAAAAAACAAATGGAATATCTTTTTGAAGAAGATTTGTTAATGGCCTCGAAATCTTTGAGAAATCTTTAATGAAACTCCTATAGAAACCAACATGACCAAGGAAACTTCTTATACCTTTAATATCTTTAGGACATGGCATTTTCGCTATTGCATCAACTTTAGCTTTGTCCACCTCAATACCTCGTCCTGAAATTTTATGCCCAAGCACTATACCTTCATTCATCATAAAGTGGAACTTCTTATAATTCAAGACAAGATTAGTTTCTTCACATCTCTACAAAACTCGATCAACGCTGATAAATCCATCATCAAAAGAAGTCCCATAAACGGAAAAATCACCCATGAATACCTCAACAGTCTTTTCATAAAGGTTAGAGAATATAGCAATCATACATCTTTGAAAACTAGGAGGTGCATTGCATAAACCAAAAGGCATACGTCTATAATGGACAAGTAAAAGTAGTTGTCTCTTATCTTCTCTTAACATAGGTATTTGAGAAAAACCGGAGTATCCATTAAGGAAACAAAAGTGTCTACGCGTGTGAGCCGGGAGGTGTGAGAGTCGAGGTGTGTAAAAGTAAAAAAATCCTCTACTGTATCGCCCTAGGCCTCCTTTTATACTCCAAAGGGGATCCCAACAGTAGCGCACAGTGGGTACACACGATGCATAGAGCTACAGTGCTATCATACCTAACATTGACGGTGTAGGACAAGTGCATTTAATGCTCTGCCAGGCGGTCCTGACCATATGTGGGTTGGGATGAGAGCCATCCCATTGGCACCTCTTAGACCCCCTAGCACCGGAGCCGCGACACGTGCCCAGGCAGGGCGACACCAGGCCTCTGTGCTGGTGGGGCTTGCCGGGACTTTGCCTTGCCGAGGCCTTGCCTTACCAGGGGGGTTCGAAAGCCCTCCCGGCAAGGTCTCGTCTTTGGCCCCGATTCTTCTGTGCCTGGATCTAGCAGTTCCCTATTGGGACTCGGTGCCAGGGTGGCTACTACTTCCCGTGCACGAGTAAGGGGCACTACGGAGCCCAAAACTCTAGTGCACCGACAGGAGCCCCCGAGCCTGGGCCACACACGGTGAAAGGCGTTGTTGGGCTAGGCCCAAACAGTGCACGGGCACGCGTGGTAGGGTCTTGCGGTTGCGATCATTGCACTTACTGCGCATCCCCATGATGCCCATTGAATGCAAGTCATGGGATACGTGCGCGTTGCGACCGTTACAACAGCGCGCCCGCAAAGCGTTTCTATAGTTTTTTTAGTAAAGAGGCAGCCCCGCGCGTTCCCCATAAAAAAGGGAATTGCAGAGGCGTCGCTCGTTTACCTCTCGCCTTTCCCAATCTGAGAACCGCCGGCGTCTTCTTCCTCGAGCCCAAAACAGAGCTCCTCCCACTCACCTGCACCTGCACGCCCTTCCCGTTCCCAACCCCCACCACCATAGCCACCATGCCGCCCAAGGCCAGCAAGGGCAAGGAGGTGGAAGCCGTCTCGGAGAACAAGCTGGTGAGGATGCGGAAGGAGCACATCGTCTTTCCGCCAAGGCTCAACGCAGGCGCTCCGAAGGAGCGATACTAGAGCATGTGGGCGACGAGGACGATGGTGCATCCCGCCACCCGCGTGAGTCGAGGTCCTTCCGGGGGCTGCCCGGATAAGTATCATTTCTGTGGCGATTACTTCTACTGCAGGCTCTGGCCCCCGTTCTCGAATTTCTTCAACGACGTCATGCTCACATACGGCTTCCACCTCTTGGATTTTATGCCGAATGACCTGACGTGCATGTCAGTTTTCGCTCATCTTTGCAAAAACTTTGTTGGAGTAGTCCCTAGCACCGCCCTCTTCCGCCATTACTTTACCCCCCGCATCTAGCAGGGCGGAGCTCTTCTGGCACCGTCACTTGGATTCCACGGCCAGGGACCAAGGAGGTCTACCCAGACGGGGCCTACTGCGATAGGTGGGACGAGTGGCAAGGCAAATGGTGCTAGATTCAGGAGGAGGACTTCCAGTCCTACTGCTTGCCACGGCAAACCAAGATGGTGCATGGCAACGACTGGAGCGCCTTTGACCCCAAGGATGGGAAGCTCGCTGTCGTGACCACTAGGATCCACCGCGTCAGAAACGTCAGCCTCACCGTCGAGATGATAGGCGCGGATTTCCTCCGCTGGCACATCGTCCCTCTGAAGAATAAGGGGAGGCCAGCTTGGGAATTCCGGAATGCAGCGGACATCATGAGGCTGCGTCCCGGCCTGAACTAACACCTGAAGCTTATGGAGCACAAAGCCCTCTGCCAGAAGCTCTTTAGGAGCGCCGTGGTGCCTGGGCCGCCGACAGGCATAATCCCCTTGTGCAACAACTCCGCCTTAGGTAGAATTGTTGCCATTATGCCGGTGTTTGATTCCCACAGCCTCGACGCGTCCTGGATTGAGACCTCTATAGAGCAGGCACAAGAATTCGTCAATAACTTAGCAGAGGCGGCCATCCGCAAGGAAGAGGGCCTCGTCTGCGACACCACGGCGGAAGAGATGGCATACATCGCCAGTAGGGTGGAGGAAGCGGAACTTGCCGTGGAAGCCGGCAGCGCCGGCTTCCTAGAGGAGGAAGCCGGCGAAGGAGAGACACTGCTGGACGATGATCTCGCTGGGCGGGGTGGGACCGTCGAGGAGATCGCCGAGGAGCAAGGAGACACATCCGCCTGGGGCCGTTCCGTCGTGGACATGACTGAGGAGGAACTGCTTGAGGAGGAGGCCCCGTCTCTTGTCACAAGGAAGATGCGCGTCCTTCGAGGCGCCGCTACTGGGCTTCCGGTCCGCCAAGCTTCTTCGAGCCGTGCAGCCCCCAGCAAGGGGGCGGCCGACAAGGCCCCGCGGCGGCAAGAGGCTCATCAGTAACCTACGCCCGCCATGGCTAAGCGATCCAGGGACACCCCTCCGCCTCCCCCACGGGCGCCATGGCAGGAGTCGCCTTCAACCTCTCTACCCTTAGCTTAGGAGAGGAATATGAGGAGTCAAAACCTTGCCGCATCTTTTGTCCCTTAAATTTCTGGTTTCACTTAACTCATTTGCTTTGCCTTGACTTGTCTCCACAGGGATGCGGTAACACTGGCGCAGGGGGTCACGAAGAGGGCGAGGACCTCAACGGGTGATGAGTTGCCGGCAAGCACCCCAGGTGCACCATATACAATCACCGTCGACCCGGAGGCGAGCCCGCGACGCAGTCCTCGACTCAGCCCTCGGCGCAGCCCCCAGTGTGAGCCCATTACTAACTTCCCTCTAGAGAGTGTTGAGGTGTGCATCTTTGCTGCTGACATCTCCAGACATGCAGGAGGAGGGTATCGACAAGGACAACCATCAAGGGCCGTCCCTAACGCGCCGCCTCCATCACCTACGCCGCCCAGAGACGAGTCCCCGGCGAGGACCTCCTTCAGTGGGCTTTACTGCGACGAGGGGGGGCGGCAAGCACATGCACTAGCAGGTCTATGTCGGCCACTGACACTGATGCAAGTATTCTTCATTACGTTCGTCTCTCTTTCTCTTTTTTTGTCTTCTTGAACTTCCACCTCAGCTTTGTTTGGTTTGTTTTGTCGGCTTTCAGACATTCCCTCGGCAGAGGTCATGGATGTTGACTTCGTCATCGAGGAGACCGTCAGGGATGCTGCCGCCGAGGCCGACAAGATTGCTGCCAAGGAGGCCGCCAAGAGTGCTTCCGCCGAGACCGCTGAGGCCGCTGAAGCCACCAAGGTCACCGCCGCCGAGGCCGCTGAGGCTGCCGAGGTGGCGCGGGGGAGGCCGCCGAGGGTTCCGCCGATAAGGCCGTCGAGGAGGCCGGTGACCGTACTGACGGCATTCCTGCCGCAGGAGCAGCAGGCGCTAAGCCGGCCATCGAGTCCCCACCTGCCGAGGAAGCGGCCGTCGAAGACCATCCACCGGCATTCGAGGCTCCTCCATCAACAAAATACCTCAGGGTTGGCGGTAGTTTGTTCATCAGCATCGCCGGCATGGCAAGCACCGGGGAGCCATCTAAAGAGGAAGTTCTTGAAGAGGGGATCCTTGCTGCTACCGGGCTCGAGATAGTCGATGAAGCAAGTTCCAGTAGCAGCAAATCTTAGGAGGAGAAGCTCCTCAAAACCATGGGCGACAGCTTCTGGAAGCTTCAGTGCTCCACCGCGCCTGAAAGGAGTAGCTGGACTCCAGGGCAGCGGTTGTGGAAGTGGCCGAGGCCAGCTTCCAAGAGCGTGTCACTGAAACACAGGCCTGGTTTGCCCAGGCTTCCCAGGAGCTGATGTCCGGCCAAGAACGGCTGAGCCAGGGCTTGAGTCAACTCTACACGCAGCAATCTGACGCCGACCAGACACAGGAGCAGGCCAAGCAGCGGGCTGCTACAGAGGACGCTCGCTTGACTGAGCGCCGGATCAGGCTCGACGCCCATGAGGAAGAGCTTGCCGACAAGCTTCGCGGCAAGTAAGTGGAGCTCGAGGAACTCATCACGCGGCGGACCCAGGGGCTGGAGTGGAAGCACAAGGAGGTGCTCGAGGCCCTGGCTGCGGACGATGCCGGCAAGCTGAAGGAGGCCGTCGACACTGCCGAAGTTGCAGGGGCCGCCAAGAGCTCGCAGGAGGATAGGGTGAAGCCTTGAGGGTCACAGTGAGAAGGCCTCGTTGCTCGAGAGCGAAAGGGACAAGGCCCTCCACAGCTTGATGGAGATGCAGGTCGCCGTATCCAACAAGACCAAGCACCTCTCTTCAGCCAATGACTATATTGAGGATCTGAGGACGAAGCTGGCGACGCTGACCGAGACCCTTGAGACTGCTAGGACTCGCGAGAAGGCCTTGGTCAAGGATCTCCAGAACGAGAGGGAGCTGGTCAAAAGTGCCACTGACGTGCGCAATCATTATGTCCATGGAGTGCAAATATGGACCGAGAAGCTCGCTGATGTGGTGGAGAAGCTTGGCGCCCAACTGTCTACCATGGGCCTGGATCGATTCAGGTACTCGGACTTTGATGATGGAGCGCCTATGAGCGTCAAGCTGACCATGTTTTTTGACCACACGCTCGTAGCCTTGGAACAACTCCACTCCAACCGAGCGTCCCATCTGGCCAGCAAATCGCGCAAGCTCTGCCAGGTCGTCCTCTGCAAGGTGCTCATCAAGGTGGCGTATAGGAACCCCGACATCAGCCTCTCCAATGTCTTCGACCGCCTTCCGAGGGACGCAGACGTCAAGGCGCTCCAGGAGCTCATCGCGCCCGTCATCGAAAGGGTGAGCCAAGTCAAGTGTGTCGAGGGCGATCGCCGGGACTAATCGCCTTAGCTTGATCGGAGACTTGCTGGCCTTACTTCTTGCCGCCATCCTCGCCAAGAACAATTTATTCACGTTAGAATCGCGGCGAGGTTAATGTAATATAACTTGCTATGTTTTTGGATAAATTGTAAGTTATCCCCCTTATTTAATTTCTTCCTGTGTGTATTCACCCTACGCTTGTTTGGAGACTTGCCGGCGCGCTTACCCTTGCCATGAGCGCTAGATGTGGTTCTTTAGTAGCCTGCTGGCAGGGCCGTCGCTGGCAAGGGACCCTGGTGTTTCTAGTGCCGCCTCTTAGATTTTTGAGCTGACTCGAAAAAGAATAAGGGCGCGACCGGTCGTAACAAGGTTCCTTCGCGTGCTGGTTTTACATACAAGAGTCGAAATCGTTCAAGGAGAATAACTCCATAGCAAGAATTCACTTGGGGTTTTGCAACTTATATTTTGGTTGCCGTACTCCTTCTGGCAAGAGTTTTTTTGAACGTTGCTCGTAGGTATCCATACCTCCATTCCCCCCCCCTCAGCAAACCTCCACGTGAGGTAACCTTTCGTCCTTTGAGAAAAAGAAAGAAGAGAAAATGGATGTGGAGCCTTGGCGGTCTGTTAGATCTTAACGGGAGTAAGCGCAATGCAATATCTTAGACAAACATGCACATAAGTAAACATGAGAATCAACGAGACTTGCAGAACACTTATCTCTTATTCAACTACGCACAGGGTGTGCACCAGGCTTTGTACCAAGGATTACATGCTTCAGCGGCAAGACTTGTACAAAAGGTGGTTGCCGAGAGACCCGACAACCGTGCCTCATGGGTAGAACTTATGAAGATGTTCGATATTCCAGGATTTGCTCACCGGAATGCCATCCTCGGCCTCAAAGCGGACTGCGCCGGGCTTGGTGACTCGTACTACACGATAAGGGCCTTCCCTCTTAGGCGTCAACTTGTTGGAATTCTTGGCGGACAGAACTCGCCGAAGCACAAGGTCGCCTTCCTCAAGACTTCGGGCATTAACTTTGCAGCTATGGTAGCGGCACAAAGCTTGCTGATAGCATGCAGCTCTCACAGCAGCCTGAAGACGGCCTTCCTTAAGGGGCGTCGCGTCATCTTGCAGCAACTGCTCTTGCTCAAGCTCATCTTAACCGAGCACTCGAGGTGAACCATATATGAGTTCCGTGGGGAGAACTGCTTCCGCCCTATACACGAGGGAGAAGGGTGTTTGTCCGGTAGCTCGATTTGGTGTCGTTCTGATTGACCAAAGAACCACCGGCAACTCATCAATCCAGCGCCTTCCGCACTTGTGCAGCATGTCGAAAGTCCTTGTCTTGAGGCCTCACAGCACTTCAGCAGTAGCCCTTTCCCCTTGGCCATTGCTCCTTGGGTGTGCAACGGAGGCAAAATAGAGCTTGTCGCCAAGGTCTTGGACATATTGCATGAAGGTGTGGCTCATGAACTGTGTGTCGTTGTCAGTGATGATCCGGTTAGGAACACTGAAGCGGGAGACCTGTCCCTTGAAGAACTTTACGGCTGACTGTGCTATCACCTTCCTCACAACTTCCCCTTCTGGCCACTTTGTGAACTTGTTGACTGCAATGTACAAGTACTCAAAGCCCCTGGTAGCACAAGGGAAGAGTTCCAGGATGTCGAGCCCCCGGATCAAAAATGGCCAGGAGAGAGGGATTGTTTAAAGGGCTTGAGCCGGTTGATGCAATCTCTTCGAATTGAACTAGCATGCTTCACACTTGGTTACTAGCGCAGTTGCATCCTGGAGGGCAGTGAGCCAAAAGAAACCTTGCCGGAATGCCTTGTCGGCAAGCGCTCTTGATCCTATGTGGGAGCCACATATGCCTCCATGTATCTTCACCACAAGTCCAGTCCATCCTATCGGGAGATGCACTTGAGTTTTAGACCATTGGGCCTTTTTCTGTACAGAACGCTGTCCACGAACTGGTACATGCTAGACCGGCGGGCTACTTTCTCTGCTTCTTCTTGCTCCTCAGGGAGTTCTCCTGTCTGAAGGAAATGGATGATGTGTTGTGCCCATGCTAGAGCCTGGGGCTCGACAGCAAATACTAAAGGCATATCCTCTGCCGGGGAAGTATTTGTCTCAATGGCAAGGGCCTGAGGCCCCGCTGGAGTCCGCTGCCTCCCAGCAAGCTAGGCGGGAGTCCGTGATTCTACGGCTACAGCCCGAGGCTTAGCCGGAGCACAATGCTCACCGGCCAGCCTGACGCAGTCCCCGGCAACCCCCTCGCCGGCGGCTCCTGGGAGCTCTGCCGGGAAGTAGTTGTCGGAGCCCAACTTTCTTAATTTCTCTTGTCTAGTCGATGCCGTCACGGATAGTTGAGTCAATCAGAGAAAGAAAGTCCCTCGTTCCATAGGCAACTTAAGGGCAGCACATTTTGACAGGCCATTAGCAACGCCGTCAAAACGTTTTTCCAACTTCCTCACCTCATCAACATAAGCTTCGATCAATGGACTATGATACCTTGTTCGCTTGCCTGACGAGAAGCCGAGAATCACCCCCGATGATGAGTTTCTTGATCCCAAGGCCCGCCACAATCCTGACCGACAAGCAGTCTTTCATACTCGGCAGTATTGTTAGTTGATCTCTCCCGGGGAAAGTGCAACTAGATCACGTACTTGAGGTGCTCTCCGGTGGGTGCGACAAGCAGCACTCCAGCCCCGGCGCCTTGGACCGAGAAAGCCCCATCAAAATGCATGACCCATGCTTGATTTGTTTCCTCACCGGGGAGAGTTAACTCTGGAACTTCTTTATCTAGCGTTGGGGTCCATTATGCAATGAACTCCGCCAAGGCCCTGCTCTGGATGGTCGAAGTGTTTCAAACTTGAAACCAAAGTTTGACATTTCCAAAGCCCACTCCACAATCCTGCCGGTAGCTTCTAGGTTCCACAAAATCTGCTCAAGTGGGAAGTGAGTGACAACGGTGATCTCATGTGCTTGGAAGTAATGGCACAGCTTCCTCGAGGCCATAAGGAGGCTGAAAAGTAACTTCTGCATGCTAGAGTATCTTGACCTAGCCCCCTGTAAACGGGAACTGACAAAATAGACTGGGCGCTGCACCACTTACTTTTTCTGGATTGCTTCGTTTGGCCGCGCAGATCCTTCCTTGTCGGCATCAGACCCTGTCGGGGAATCCCTTGGCTTGTCGCTTGGTGGTCCTGCCGCTGCCGCTGCTTCTTCGTTAACTTCTCTTTCAGCCACTAGTGCAACACTCACCACTTGATTTTTTGCCACTAGGTATAGCAGCAACGGCTCTTGTGGTTTTGGTGCGACTAGGACTGGTGGAGAGGAGAGGTACCTCTTCAAATCCTACAGCGCTCACTCCGCTTCTGGAGCCGATTTCACCGGACCCGCCTTCTTCAAGATTTCGAAAAAGGGCAGGGCACGCACAACAGATTTTGAGATAAACCTACTCAGAGTAGCAACAAAGCCGGCAAGACGGCGGACATCCTTGACGCATCTCGGTGCTTCAATTTGCTCGATTGCTTTGATCTTGTCGGGATTTGCTTCAATTCCATGTTGAGATACAAAGAACCTGACAAGCTTGCCGGATGGGACACCAAACACGCACTTCTCAAGGTTCAGCTTCAAGTTGATCTTGCGCAGGTTTGCAAATGTTTCTTCTAAATCTGATATGAGCGTAACCTTGTCCTTGGTTTTGACCACCGTGTTATCGATATAAGCTTCTAGGTTTCTATCCAGCTGGGGCTCAAAACCAATCTGGACCGCTCTTGCAAATGTAGAACTAGCACTTTTCAACCCGAAAGGCATACGCAAAAAGCAATATGTACCACATGGGGTGATAAATGCAGCCTTTTCCTCATCTTCCTTGGCCATGAAAATCTGATGGTAGCCTTAATAGGCGTCAAGGAAAGACAACAAGTCACAACTAGCGGTGGAGTCCACAATCTGGTCGATGCGCGGCAAGGGAAAAGGATCTTTGGGGCATGCCATGTTGATATCTGTGAAATAAATGCACAACCGCCATTTCCCATTCGCCTTGCGCACCATGACTGGATCATCCAAACATGTTGGATGAAGTACTCCTCTAATCAAACCAGCTACTTCTAGTTTCTTGATCTCCTCGGCAATGAACTATTGCCGCTCCAAAGCCTCCTTCCAAACCTTCTGCTTGACGGGCCGCGGGTGTGGACAGACGGCAAGGTGGTGCTCAACCACCTTCCTGGGAACACCGGGGACATCAGATGGTTGCCATGCGAACACATCGATGTTCGCCTGCAGGAAGGCGATGAGAGTGCTTTCTTATTTGTCGTCAAGGGTGGAAATTATGGTGAAACTTCCTGCCGTGTCGTCCTCCTTGGAGAGCACCTGCTTAGTTCCCAATGGAGCTGCCTTGGACTTCTTGCTCTTGCTGGTGGTGCTCTCTAGCACATCGTCAGCGGGAGCGCAGCACCCCGAGGAGGCGCGCTTGTCGGAATGTGCGCCAGAAGCCTTGCCGGTCTTCTTCCCCCCGGGAGCTTCAGCGGCAGGAGCAAGTGCCTTGGCGGCACGTGGTGCAACTCCCTCCCGATAGAGTTGGTCGACGCAGATAAGTGCACCTTTCTTCTCGGAGTTGATCGTGATGACACTCATTGGCCCGGCCATCTTCAACACATTCTAAGCAAAGTGGGCAGCCGCCGTGAACTTGGACACCGTCGGGTGACCAAGGATACTGTTGTAGGGCAATGAGATCTTGGCGACGTCAAAAATGATCTTCTCTGTCCTGAAATTCATATCACTTCAAAACGTCACCGGTAGCAGGATCTTGCCCTTCGGCAGAGTCCTTCCTGAATTTACCCCATGGAAAGCGCCTGTGGGTTCATGCTCTTCATCGGGAATCTGCAGCCTCTGGATGAGTTCGGGTGAGATCAGGTTCAGGCCGGCCCCACTGTCGACTAGCATTTTCGTCACCTTGAGGTTGCGAATCGTTGGTGAGACCAACAACGGCAGGCACCCGACCACAATTGTGCAATCAGGGTGATCCTCGGCGTCGAAAATGATACGAGTGTTTGACCATTTCAGAGGTTTCTGGGCACCGATAGAGGGCTCCGCCGCATTAACCTCACGCGCCCACTATTTGAGTCGGCAGTGAGAGGAATGCGATGAGGCACCTCCCTCTATGCACATCATCTCCCTAGCCTTCTAGAACTGATGCTCGCTAGGCTCATCGTCCTCCTCGACATCATCATCATCACCCTCTTGCAGGTTGCGATCGCGAGCGGGCCAGTCCTTTTGTTGCTTGGGCTTGCTGCGACGACCTCCTCAGCCAGCATGCTTCTTGCTGGACCCCTCCACACCATCCTGGCCCTTCTCCTTGTCCCGCCTTTTGTATTCGGCTTTTTGCTTCTCTGCAATCTGCTCGACTTGCCGGCAGTCCTATCGATCATGGCCCTTGGTGCGATGGATCTTGCAATACTGCTTGACGGAGCCTTCCGGCTTGTCGGCAGCCGCCAGAGCCTGGCAGGAGGCGCAACCGGCAACATCTCTGCCGGGGTCATCAACCTTGCCCTTGTTGGCGACGCCGGGGTTACCAGATCTCTCGACGGCAAGCATGGCCTTGCCCTTGCACTTCTTGTTACACCGCCGGCCCTTCCTTGCCGGGGTGGCGGAGTCTTCATCTTCAGAGTCGGCCCCTGTGCTAGCGTCTTCGCCGGGGAGCCTCCTCCCTTCTTCAGCCCCTGCACACTTGTCTGCCAAAGCATAAAGCTCGGCGACGTCCCTGACCTTGTTCATTGCCGGCTCTTCCCGCATCCTGTGGCTGCGCACATTCTAGTGGAACGCGCTGATAACAACGGTAGGATGAACGTCTGGTATGTTGTGATGTACGCGGCTGAATCTTTGGATGTACATGCGTAAGGTTTCGCCCTCCTTCTGAGCGATGATGTCCAAATCGCTCTCTTGACCAGGAGCTTGGTGGCCTCCGGTAAAGGCGCCAACAAACTTGTGGCACAGGTCCGCCCAGGAAGAAATAGATCCTTTGGGCAAGTGCATCAACCACGACCTGACGTTGGGCTTAAGCACCAAAGGGAACTAGTTGGCGAGTATCTTGTCGTCACGGGCCCCGGCAGCCTGCACCGCAATGGTGTAGATGCTCAAGAACTCTGACGGGGGAGTCTTGCCATCGTACTTCTCCGGAACCTCTGGCTTGAATGCGCGGGAATTGGGCCACTGGACTTGCCGTAGCTCATGGGTATACACTGGACAACCCACTTCGTAAGGTAGGCTGGTAGGATACCCAGACGCGGGCTTGTTTATAGTGGGCCCCGTGCACTTATCGGACTGATGGCGTGCTTCCCGCCGCTGCTCGACTGTAGTTCGAGTGTCTTCCTTGCTCCATTCCTGAAGAATCTGACGCTGGTCGCGGCGAGTTTGTGGGTTAGACGACGCCGTCGAGTAGCCATTGCTAGCATCGGTCCACCGCGTCGACGACCAGCGTTGCTGCTGTGAAGGAGAGCGTGTCGTGGTCGTAGCACATCCAGTCCTCTCACCACTAGCGCGAGACGGCTCGATGGATTGAAACCTGTCCACGAGGCTGAGGAGGCTCTGAATGGTAGATCTCCATTCGTCGAGCTTCTCCATAGCGGGAGGTAAGTTCAGCAGTAGCTGCGCCCGCGCCATTGCTTCCTCCGCCGAGGTGGGCAGCGAGCGGTGCGAGGAACACGAGGTGCTCTGATTCCTAATGGTGTTAGAAGGAGATCCCTCGCGGTCCCGCGATGGCATGCCAGTCCCACTAGCGTGCTGGCAAGCATGTTGGTCCCGTGCACCTTGGGATTGATGCGCAGGAGTTTTTCCTTGGGGACGTTGGGAACCGTGGGCACCACAGCGCAGCTCCTCGCGCGTGTCCTGTGAAGTCCACGTCGTAGGCGCCGGCGCGGGTGTTTTGGAGGGTACCCTTCCGCCCTCGGAGTTCGTCATACCACCCGTGGGCGGCACATCTTCGTCTTGAGACCTAGCGGCGCGGGGGTCCCCGCCACTGCCACGAGCATCTCCGCGGCGGGCATCACCCCTTGCTTGGCATTGATCATTGAAGTGTCGTGGAAGTTCTGACCCTCCGCCTCCTCCTCCACCCGCGCCTACACTGCCACCTGTCTGTGTAGCTACAGGGGTCGCGGGCATAGATGGGCCGACCGTCGTAAGGCCCTTCCTATTGGGGGCCATGGCGAAGATGATGAAGAAACTGATGTGCTGGTCACCGGATTAGGGTTGCGCGCCTACTCCATTACCTGGTGCGCCAGAGTTCTCGTGGGGAACGAACACCTATGGGACCGAGAGGGCCCCTTTTTGGTTCGGCGAGGGAGAAGGTGAGCACAAAGAGCAAATCAGATGAACAACGCACGGGGGATTTTACCCAGGTTTGGGCCGCAAGGATGCATAAAACCCTACTCCTACTTTGTTGTATTGTTAAGGTCTTTTTAGGGTTCCAGCTATAGGAGTGCCATGAATGGTCGCTACACGTGTGAGCTAGGAGCTCTAAGAGTCGAGGTGTGTAAAAGTCCAAAAGTCCTCTACTGTATCGCCCTAGACCTCCTTTTATACTCCGAAGGGGATCCCAAGAGTGGCGCACAGTGCGTACACGGGGTGTATAGAGCTACAGTGCTATCATACCTACCACTGACGGTGTAGGACAAGCGCATTTAATGCTCTGCCACGCAGTCCTGACCATTTGCGGGACGGGAGAGGTGCCGTCCCATTGGCACCGCTTAGCCCCCCCCCCCCCCCCGAGTGCTGAAGCCGCGACACGTGCCCAGGCAGGGCGATACTTGGCCTTTGCGCTGGTGGGGCTTGTCGGGGCCTTGCCTTGCCAGGGGGGGGAGTCGAAAGCCATCCTAGCATGGTCTCGTCTTTGGCCTTGATTCTACTGTGCCTGGATCTGGTAGTTCCTTGTCGGGCCTTGGTGCGAGAGTGTCTACTACTGCCCGTGCACGAGTAAGGGGCACCAGGGAACCCAAAACTCTAGTGCACCGATAATCCCCTAAAATATAAACATGCAAATTGTGTTTAAGAATAGGTGTTTGTGTAAATAATATCTCATCTATCTCATTACTCTCATTCATAAGCATATAATTCTCATGGTCTAGCAAGTATTGTTCTAGGGGATCAATAGGAGGCACAACAACGGAAGCAAGACCAATGATTTCATCTCTACTAGATAACTCCTTCTCATGTGGTTTTCTACCAAACTTAGATAAATTAAATTAATTAGATACATCACCAAAACTTACTTTAACCTTCTCTGTAACACAAATAATTTCATCATTAACAATATTTAAGAAAGGTCTACCGAATATAATGGGAGAAAAATTATCTTGTTGTGAACAAAGTACTAAGAAATTAGTAGGGTACTTAACTTTTTACCACAAGACTTTAACATCTCTAATAATCCCAAGTGGTGAAATGGTGTCTATGTTGGCAAGCTTAATAGTAACATCAATGTCTTCCATTTGAACGAGTGCTATGGCATTCATTATTTCTTGATATAATGTGAAAGGAATAGCACTCACACTAGCACCCATATCACACAAGCCATGATAGCAATGGTCTCCAATCTTAACAAAAATAACATGCATGCCAACAAATTGTTTATTTTTATCTAACTAATCATGTTTGTTTCTAACAAGTTTAGCAATTCTAGCAGCCTCATCACAAAATTAAATAACATGACCATCAATATTATCAACCAAGAGATCTTTAACTATAGCAATATTAGATTCTACTTCTATATGTTTAGAAGGTTTGTATGTTCTAGTATTACTTTTATTAACCACAATTGCAGTCTTAGCATGTTCCTTAATCCTAACAGGAAAAGGTGGTTTTAATATAAGAAGTGGGCACATCGGGATCAATATTATAAATAATGGTTTATTATTTAGTAATGATAGGTTCCTCTAAGAATTCTTCAATGGGTGGATGATATTTAAACCATTTCTCCTTAGGGAGATCAACATGAGCAGCAAAGGTTTCACAAAAGGAAGCTACTATCTTAGAAAAGTGGTAGTTTCCATAACGGGTTTAACACAATCGAACTCAAGGTTTATATCCGACTCCTTACCTTCGTTGAGCTCCCAATACTCAGAGTTGCATTCAATTTTTTCCAAAAGATCCCATTTTGAATTTAGTAGTTCTCTTCATCTTGGAACCAATGGAAGAAGAATCGAGTATTACTTGATCATCATAAGAAATCTGAGCATAAAAGTTTTGTATAATCATTTCTCTCGAGAGATGATGGTTGGGTCAAGTGTGAATCATAGATTTTAGCTCCCCCAAGCTTGAGCGATGTTTTCTTCTTCACACGGCCAAAGATTATATATACAATTCCGATCATGATGAACTAGATGCATAGGATAAAACTCGTGATGAAATTCCAGCTTCAACCAGCTCCAATCCAATGTTCCAGCATCATCCAATAGCCTATACCAAATCAATGCTTATTCCTCGAAAGATGAAGGCAAAACCTTCTTCTTGACTTTGTCCTTGGATGAACTTTCAATCTTAAATAATCCAAAAATATCATCTATATATATCAAGTGCAAATTAGGATGATTTGTTCCATCTCTTGCAAATTTAAAAAAAAATCATCCGATTCAGCGATTTATCGTCCGATTATCGCTACTCGTGGAGTGATCGATAAGATTATGCCTTATGTTCAACGTTTATCTTTTGGGCTGATTGGTTGCTCTAACAAGCGATTTATTGGGAATCATATGATAAATTAGGCGTATTCCTACCACTATGTTTGCAAAAAAAAAATTTGTGTTTTTGTGGACTTTGTTATGCAATATGTACTATTTCACTAACGGTTTGTCATTATATGAGGATTCAGAGTCTAGGAATCGAGGTAACACTTCTGTCCAATATATTTTTGGTGTTAAATATAGCATTTTTGGTGTTGGGAACATGGGATTTGCAAAAAATGGCCGATTAATGGTCGACCGATAAAATCGGTTAATCGGCCAATTTCTGATTAATCTCTAATCCCCAGTTGACCGAGACGATAACAATAAGCGATATCCTCAACATTGATCTTGCATAAGGATTAGCTAGCAGTTTCTCTAACATACCTGAAGGAATCTCATAATAAATATTTTTAGTAGGTTCGGTAGGTTGAGGGGCAACCTTTTCCACTTTTGGTCGGGGTGAAGATACCCCGAATAGGCCTTTCAAAGGATTACTATCTATAATGATAAGCAACTGTAAATTTCAGGACGTATCGAAAATGTTTACTTAGCAAATTCCACTCACCCAAGGCACCTCACTCCCCGGCAATATTGCAAGAAAAGTGTCTTGATGACCCACGAGTATATGGGATCAATCGCAGTCCTTTCGATAAGTAAGAGTGTCGAACCCAACAAGGAGCAGAAGGAAATGATAAGCAGTTTTAAGAAAGGTATTCTCTACAAGTGCTATGAGTAACAGTGATAGATGGTTTTGCGTCAAGAAAATTGGTAACAAGTGACAAGTAGAAAAAGTAACAAGTGTGCATCAAGATAGCCCAATCCTTTTTATAGCAAAGGACAAGCCTAAAAGTACTCTTATAGAAAGCAAGCGCTCCCGAGTATGCATGGGAATTTCCATCTAGTCATGTTCATCATGTTGAGTTGATTCGCGTTCATTACTTTGATAATTTTATATGTGGGTGAACCGGTGCTAAGGTGCTATTCTTACTTGAACAAGAAATGCACTTATGATTACCCCCTGTCGCAAGCATCCGCAACTATGAAGCATGTGGATCCAAATTAGCCCCTCGTGAAATAACACATAAAATAGAGTTTAATCTCTCTCGCTCTAGCAACCCATCATCTACTTATTACTCCACAATGCCTTCCCTTAGGCCCAAAATATGGTGATGTGTCATGTAGTCGATGTTCACACGACACCGCTAAAGGAAGCAACAACATACTTATCATCAAAATATCAAACGAATACCAATTTCATATGATTACTTATAACAAGACTTTGCCCAGGCTCATGGAGTTGGTGGAGGCTCCATATCATAAATTGTGATGAAATTTTCTCTCCAATTTTTCTCTCTGTGAGACGGTACTTATGGAGTTGGAGTTAGGGAAAACAGAGGCTCGTGGGACCCACAAGCTCACACTGAGCCCTTAGGGGGTGGGCACCCCCTGATCTCGTGGCTCCTGGGTGTCCCCCTCTAGTAGGTCTGTCACCAATAGTTTTTACATATTCTGAAAATATCCTCCATAAATTTTCAACTCAATTCGAGAACTTTTATTGCTGCACAAAAATATCATCATGGCAGTTCTGCTAAAAACAATGTCAGCCCAAGTTAGTTTTATCCAAATCATGTAAATTAGAGTCCAAAGCAAGAGCAGAAGTGTTTGCAAAGTAGATACATGTGGGACGTATCAACTCCGCCAAGCTTAACTCATTGCTTGTCCTCAAGCAATTCAGTTGATAAACAAATCTTTTACAAACTCCCTTGTTCTTGTTTTGTATATATGCTTAACTAGTGTTCAAGTTTTTAGCAAAGATTGTAAACTAACCATGTGAATGATAACACTTAGGTCTTATATTTACTCATAACAATAACATAACTAACTAGCGAGCAATAATAAGATATCTCGGATGCCAACAATTTTTCAAAACAATCATGATATAATATGATAACATGGTATCTCACTATCCCTTTTTGAGACCACAAAACATAAATGCATAGCATCTATGAGGTTCAAGCAGTGACTAAACATTGTAATTGAGGGTAGAAGAGATCAAATCATGCTCACATCCAACATTAGCTTGAATCAATGCATAAAAATGACAATAGCTCTCTCATGACGGGTGCTTTAATGAGAAGATGATGACTCAACGATAAAAGTAAATAACATGAAAGTAAATAGAAAGGCCTTTCATAGAGGGAAATAGAGATTTGCAGAGGTGCGAGAGCTCAAGGATTAAAATAGATATGAATATATTTTCAGAGGTGTCCTTTTCCATGCTAAACACATTATTGGTGGTTCCCAAATGGAAAGGTAAAGTTTACCCCACCTCCACCATACAAACACAAGCCATGCCTGACCGAACAATCAACTTTCCAAGGGGAGTTTGTTTTATTATATTTTCCCTTATTTTGGTTTATAGGACTGGGCATCCCAATTACCATCCTCTCTCGTGTGCAATGACATGTGAGTAAACGCCCATTTTGAGAATAACCCACTTGGCATGGAAGATATTGACTGCCCCGTCGCTCCATCAGCGGAACGGGCACAGAAAACAGATGTTTATTTGAATGATAAGAGGTGGCACATGAAAATTTACTTGGAATGGAAGAGTAATACTGCATATAGGTAGATATGGTGGACACATCTGGAAAAACTTTGGGTTTAGAATTTTGGATGCACAAGCAGTATTCCCTCTTAGTACAGGTGAAGGCAAGCAAGTAGTTTGATAAGCAACCATCTAGAGAGCGACAATGGTCATAACCATGCATTGCGAATATTTAACATTGGGTACGAGCATGGGTAGGATATAAACACTCTAAATAGAAATATCATGAAGGTTGCATCTGTTTTGCATCAATTATATGTGCCAAGTCAAGCCACTTGAATTGTTCATCGAAGGATACCATGCTAACATACTACATCAAAATCCTTTTAATGCATGTTGATACACAAGACAAATCATTATCCACTCCTAGATATTTAAGCATGGTATGAGCAGCTATAGTCTCTAATTATCATCAAAAACATGTTTACTCATAATATATTCAATCTAGATCGACGGAGTTAAACATATTTACAAAAACAGAAACCAAGAAGATTTCATACTAGCTTCCTTTAACAACAATCACGCCATCAAATCATCAACATTATTTCCTTTCACTTGCACGACCAAATGATATGAAAATAACAATAGTGCAAGAGTGCCATGAACTAAGTTGGAATCTGCAGAACCATTTATTCAAAGCAGAAGATAACATAGTATTGGCTCTTTATTAAATCAACAATGTCACATATGAGATCCACTCAACAATTCTAGCATAGTATTCTCCTTATGATGACTCAAAAAAAAGAATTTCAAGGGAACACAGTGAAATGTTTGTGGAGTTTTTAGTTTTTTTGGACAAAGCAAATTAACAATGGAAAAAAATGAAAAGCGGGAAAAACTATTTACATGGCAAAGCTCCCAACAAGCAAGAAGAAGAATGAGAAATCTTTTCAGGTTTTCTTCTATTAATATGAGTTAACTAAGAAATAAAACACTAAAAATAAATGTGAATTATTTTCAGGTCTCTGAAGTTTCCAAATCACACAAAAGAAAGTGAAAATAAAAATGAAACATGGATATACAATGAAAGAGGATGAACACCGACAACTGGAATGAATATGTGGTACATGAATGTATTGTCAGGGAGAAATATGTACTCCCCCAAGCTTATGGTTTTGGCCTAACTTGGTCTATGGCCACGAATGGACATAGTAAAATCCAGATTAATGTTGAGGCTCCCGAGACTCCCACTGAGATATAGACTCTCGTGCTAGCTTTGGCTCGGGTGCTGGCTCTGGCTTAGATGCTGAGAGCGGTTTCGAACCCTAATAAGCGTAGACATCCTGAGCCATAATAATGTACCTGCATCTTATCTTCAAGGAACAGAGTGAGTCCAGCATTGTCTATGAAATAATAGAAATCATCATGAATACCCGCATCCCTCAAGAATGTGTTGCATGGCCATTTGTATGACCACACCTCGGCTACACAAGGAAGATTATACTTGGGCTTCTCCTCGAGAGTTTCCTCGGAGCCCCGGCTCGAAGAACGTCTCAATATCCTTTTAAGCATTTTCTTTTCCTCTCAAAGAAGCCTGAAATTTTTAGTCCCTCTAAGTAAAAGTGAACAAAACTCAACAAAATTGGTAGCAACTACTCCCACAAGTGTCTAGAGGCTATATCATGCATCAAAACTACTTTGAACCATAAAAGTCCAACATGCAAGCTCATATACATGGTCACCAATAGGAGAAAAATATGCAAAACATAAAACACTATAAAAATCTAATTGGACCATTGGAGGAGTCACATACCAAGGAGAAATTCCTCAAAACAATTTTAGAAATGAAGTTCCAAGCAAGGAGATCAAAAATCACTCGAAAATGAGCAAGAACATGGGCTATGAGGCAATGGTGATTTTTCTGGACGTATGAGAAGGCAATGGGTTGGTGCAGTAAGTGAGGAAGGCCCCTATCGGACCTATGAGCTCACTAGGTGCGCCTAGGGGAGTAAGCGCGCCCTATGAACTCGTGGATCACAGGTGGACCCCCTGGGGTATGTTTAGTGCCAAAAATTCGTAAATATTGTTGAAAAATCATACTAGATTTTCAGGTCATTTTGAGAACTCTTATTTTCAGGACATTTTTATTACATGGATAATTTAAAAAGTAGGACACTAATGGTATTCTACTTTATTAAAACACTAAATAATAGAGAGTAAAACTTTGGGTATAGTAGGTTGTGATTACTAAATTTATCGACCACATGCTCCTTAAATAGAATCCATTAATAAAGTTGATCACGTCTTATTGACAAACTGTCTCTCAGTGGCATGAAACTAATTTTTTCCGTATAACACAAAGTTAACTCAACGGGGATATGCATTTCCCCAACAATAAGAATTACATATCTCTTGTTGATGGTTGGAAGAGGGAATATGAAACCTCCAATAGTAATTGTCGCAATTTTTTCAACGGAATTTATATTATTCACTGAGCCTTGTTTCTTCAGAAAGTTTAATGTATGTTGATTACCATTGATTTGAAAAGTAACCTTGCTTTTGTTGCAACCAATAATAGCCCCTGTAGTATTGAAAAAGGGTCTACCAAGGATGATCGACATGTTGTCGTCCTCGAGCATATCAAGAATAACATAGTCTCGTAAGATAGTATTGTTTGCAACAACAACACAGACATCCTCACAAATTCTGATAGGTATAGCAGTTAATTTATCACCCATTTGAAAATATATTTCAGTAGTGTCAGCTTATTCAAATCAAGTCATCTATATAAAGAGAAATACATAACACTAACACCCTCCTAAATCACATAAAGCAGTTTTAACAGAACTTCTTTTAGTGGAGCAAGGTATAGTCTGTATTCGTGGATCTCCTAAATTCTTAGGCACCCCCCCCATTAAAGGAATAACTAGCAAACATGGTGGAAATCTTGGGTCCCAGTTCTTTCTATTATTAGCACAGTTCAAGATATCCCCTGATATGCCGATTTATCGCTTACCGGTGTCTGACCAATAAGATAAATTGGTCGATAAATTGGCACATATGCTAATAAACCGGGCGATTTACCCCTTATCCTGGGTCAACCGATAAGCTCCCGATAAGAGATATCCCTAACATTGATTATTAGTGACCATATCTTTCATGTATTTAGCATAAGGAGACATTTTCAAAATATCCGTTAAGCATGTTGGCAAAAAGATGAGTCTATGCTTTTCATTAAAGTGCTCAAAATCCTCCGCATCCTTATTTTTCGAAGGTTTACAAGGGAATGGCATGGGTTTTTGAACCCATGGATTATGGATTTTGTTCCTTACCATTGTTCCTAGCAATGAAATCCCTCTTATCGTATATTTTATGCTTAGGAGGCGGGTTGTCAAGATCAATAGCCGGTTCTATTTCTACTTCATTATCAAGTTATTTATTATTGCCTGGTTGAGCATTAACATGAACATCATGATTATCATTATCATTGTCGTTATCATTATCACAAAGTGAATGTTCACTACTAGATTGTGTCTCAGCATCAGAAATAGAAACATCATTATGATTCTCAGAATGTTTTTCTATCACAGGTTCACTAGAAGCATGAAAAGTTCTATCATTTTTCATTTTCTTTTTCTTTCTAGATGAACTAGGGACATCGGTATTAAAGTTCCAAGAATCCTACTCAATATTTTTAGTATGTCCTTTAGGATATATAGGCTCCTCAGTCATTGTGCCTCCTCTAACAACATGATCATTCAAGTTTTTATTCATTTCATTAAGCAAATCATTTTATGACTTAGAGACTTGTTCTAAGTGAGTATGAACCATGGATGAATGTTTACTCAAACCTCTAACATCATTAGCAATCCTAAACATCAAGTCACTCAAACGATCAATGATCATATCATTTTGTTTCAATTGATTGCTAACATACATATCGAAGTTTTCTTCCTAAACCAATAGGATAATCACACAACTCCCATCTTCAACACCTACACACAGAAGATCAAACACTTGCACCCAACGTTGGCAAGAGGGTTGTCAGTCCCCTTGAACTCGTTACTTGCAAGCAAATGAGTAGTGTAGATGATAGTTGAATAAATAAAAATTGCAAAATAAATAAAAATTAAATAATGGCAGCAATATAATAAGAGTGTTTGTAAATATATATGGGAATTGACTCGGGGGCCATAGTGTTTGCTAGAGGTTTCTCTCTCGAAGAAGGCATACGGTGGGTAAACAAATTACTGTTGGGAATTGATAGAAAAGTGCATAGTTACGCAATATTTATTCATGACAATGCTCATGTATATAGGCATCATGTCCATAAACAAGTGAACTGACTCCTACCTACATCCACTACTATTATTCCACTTCAAGAGCACTTCTACGCTTGCTTCTCTAGGTATTAAGTTCAGAACAAATAGAGTAATGCTCGGAGAACGATGACACGATGCAGACAAAGTAAATCCAATTAATATGAATGAACCCCATCGTTTTATCCTTAGTGACAAAAATAAAAATACGTGTCTTGTACCGTACTTCGTCACTGTGATATAGGGCACAGCTAGATTGAACCCATTACAACGCACCTCTCCCACTGAAGATAAACTAATCTAGTTGGCCAAACTAAACTGATATATCGAAGAGAATTACGAAGCTATAACAATCTTGCACACAAGAATCAAATAAAATTGAGAGAAGACTCAAATCTTTATCATGAATAATCTGAACATAAACCCACAATTTATCGGATCCCAACAAACGCACCAAAAAGAGTGATTACATAAGATAGACCACCACGGGAATCACGTTGATCATGGCAACAAAGAACATAGAGAGAGAGAGTCATCTAGGTACAAATTACGAACCCATAGGTCTGTGGTGAGCTACTCACACATCATCATGGGAGAAGCAAGGTTGATGTAGGAGCCCTCCAAGATCGATCCCCACTTCGGCAGGGCATTGGAACAGGGCTCTAGATGGGCACACGACGAAACTGAGACTTGCAGCGGTGGGAAAAGTGTTTCGGGAGGCTCTCTGGGTTTATTGGGATTAATGTGAATTTATAGGCCAGAGAACAAAGCCATAGGACCGCGGAGGTGGTTACAAGCCATTAGGGCATGACAACCCCCCTTGGCGCAACCTGTTGGCTTGGGGACACCTCGTGTGGCCTCCGGTATCCCTCCAAATCTTCCATGTCCTTATTTTGTCCAGAAAAAATCATCAAAAAGTTTCAGTGTATTTGGACTTCGTTTGATATGGTAAACCTGAAAAGCGAAAACATGCAAAAAGAACTGACACTTGGCATTGGGTTAATAGGTTAGTGCTAAAAAATAATATGAATCAACAAATAAATGTCCAAAAAGTATCCTAGAATGATAATATTATAGCATGGAACCATAAAATATTATAGGTATGTTGGAGATGTATCATCATCCCCAAGCTTAATTCCTACTCGTCCTCGTGTAGGTAAATGGTAAAAATAGAATATTTGATGTGATGTAATCTATTCCAGGTATGATCATTTAGAAAAGATGAATCAATAAACATTAACATGGTAATATCCATAAGCATAAATAACACATTCATCAACTTTCAAAATATACGATCCTTAAAGAATGTTTACCAACCCCCATTCATTTTATCATATTAGCATGGAATGACTCCTTATTCTCCACAGAAAAATGTCAAGAACCATGGTGTTAAGCCAGGCAATTGGATCATACTTTTTAACGCGCTTCAACTTTTTATTCTTGACTCAATACATGAGCATGAACCATGGATATAGCATATATGTGGAATAGAATATGGTGGTAGATATCAAAGGGGTAAAAAGTGGATAAGAAAGTCTCGCATCAACTAGGCATATCAACGGGCTATGGAGATGCCCATCAATAGATATCAATTCGAGGAGTAATGATTGCAATGCAACGGATGCAATACAACTATACGTTTATGAAAGCTCGAATGAAGCTAAGTGGGTGTGCATTTTATTCTTCTCTTTTTTTCTTCCTTTTCTTTCTATCCTTTTCCTTTTCCTTTTTTTCTTTATTTTATTTCCCGTTTCTAGTCTCATCCTGACTTGTGGGGGAATCATTGTCTCCATCATCCTTTCCTCATTGAGATAGTGCCCTGCTAATGATGATCATCACACTTTTATTTACTTACAAGTCAATAGATAAAAACTACTAAAAAATATGACTCTATATGAATGCCTCTAGCAGTGTACCAGGATGTGCAATGATCTAGCATAACATGTAAACAATGATGAATGGTGGCTTTGCCACAAATACTATATCAGCTACATGATCATGCAAAGCAATATGACAATGATTGTACTAGCCATATGATGTATCGGGGGAAATTGCATGGCAATATATTTCAAAATGGATATGGAAATGACATGATAGGTATGTATGGTGGCTGTTTTGAGGAAGATATAATGAGGCTTATGGTAAACACAACGTATCATGCCACGGGATGCACTGGCAAAGTTAGCACTGATCCTCGAGGTGAGAATGGGCAATGCACGGTACCAGAGATGCTAACAAATATGAAAAGGTGAGAGTGCATACATCCATGGATTTACATTATTTATAAACAACTCACATATTTTTTCAAAGTTTTATTATCTCTCTCGAAGCAAAGTACAACTCCCATCAACCTAGGAAGAAGGTTGGGAGGAGTTAACCATCGCGCGACTCTGACCTAAACAACACTAGGTTTTCAACAAGGAATAAGAGTGCTCACACATCATCAGCATGTCATAACCAATATTTAGACAAAAATAAAATTAACACCCTTTAACTATTGATATTTCTACTAACCGACAACCATGCACTCGTGCTCCTTCATATTACCACATCAATATCATTAACCCACAATTTCTCTTTTATGTGCTACATGTGGTTTTGATTACACACTCATTGAATACCTATTATTTTTGGACTAGTCTTATAACCCATGCATATTACCATCACTATTTATTAACTCTCAACCAACTTTAAGTGAATAACGAGAGTGCAATAATTTCTATAGAATCTATACGCCACCGTGCTCTAAAAGATATAAGTGAAACACTAGAGCAAGTGCTTAGATCAAAAGATATAAGTGAAGCACATAGAGTATTCTATAAAATTATGGTGAACATGTATCTATCTCAAATAGGTGTGTCCAGAAAACAATGATTGTGGAAAACTAAAATAAAAAAACTAATACAAATGATGCTCCAAGAAAAACTCATATCATGTGATGAATAAAAATATAGCTCCAAGTGACATACCGATGGATTGGGACGAAAGAGGGGATGCCTTCCGGGGCATTAGAAATCTTAGACACTTGATTCTTCCTAGAATTTTACTTGGGGTGCCTTGGCATCCCCAAGCTTAGGCTCTTGTCGTTCCTTATTCCTTCATCCATTGTGATAGAAACCTTCGTGAGTTCCGTTAGTATAACAAACATATGAAATACTTTATTTAGTATTATAAATTGATTCATATTTAATTATTTCATAAGGTACTATATTCTAACTTCTCCATGTCTCATACCCCCTAGTAAAATTAGCATCATCAAAACAAGCAAACTATGCAAGCAAAAAACCAAACATGTCCAAAATAAATGGCCTGCAATGATCTGTAATGAAACTATACTTATGTAACTCCAAAAATTATGAAACATCAAGAGAACCTAAGGAATTTGTATACAAATACTATGTAAAAACTTCAGGTCAAAAAGATCTTCCAGTAAAATCAGAGAAAGTCTACACCGGATACAAAAGTTTTTGTTTTTGCACCATATCAATTCTACTTATCATGCAAGTCATCCCAAAGGATTTTCTTGGCACAAACACTAATTTAAACATAAAAACACAATTATTACAGTATAAATAATCATGTTATCACACCATGATAGAAAGTATTGGGTTGTATCCCAACAAGCTCTTCTTTATAGCCATTAAGATAGGCTTGGGAGATAATGATGCTCACATAAAACATAAGAATTGAAACACAAGGGGAACATCATATAGAAAGTAATGAAAACATTTAAGTCTAACATACTTCCTATGCATGGGAATTTTATAATCAAACAAATTATCGAGACAAGAAGTGTCTAGCATTTGGAAGTAGGAAGAATAAAGCATTAACAATTTGAACATCAAGAGAGGTGAGTGACTAACATGAAAATTTCTATAACTATATTTGCCTCACTCCTGATAATTACATGTAGGATCATATTCATATTCGCCAATATAGGTATCATATAAAATATTTTCATCTTAATCCACATGCTCAAAAGTTTTAGAATCTTCCAAGATAGTGGGATTAGCATTAACCAAAGTTATGACCTCTCGAAACCCACTTTTATCAAAAAGTTCATAAGATCGATCATTTTGGAAAGTAGTGGGACCATTATTACCTAAATTTGATGCTCTTACACACCCACTTTTAGTTAAATTGAAAATATTATTATCAATAATAAATTCATCATGAAGGTCAGAATTCTCAAGATCATTAGCACGATTGCTATTCATAGAACTTATACAAAAAATTGCAACCATGCTTTTCATTCAATAAATGTACCCAATAGCATTTTCATTCATCACTACATTATGAGCTATTGGATTATAATAAGCACCAAGTTTAAAACGATTAGCAAGTGGATGAGGATCCATTTATTTTAAATTTTGGCATTTATTTTTTGTTTTGGTGTGATAAAGATAAAGACATAAATAGACAAGTAAAATGTAGAACAAGTGAATGATAATTTGTCCGAAGGTACTTAATAGGAATTTGGTGAGGCTCCCCGGCAACGGTGCCAAAAATCCTTCCTAATACTCGTGATCTGCGTTGGGTTTTTCCCTAAAGAGGAGGGGATGATGCATCACAGTATAAATAAGTATTTTCCTCCGTGAGAACCAAGGTTATCAAACCAATAGGAGGATCACACAACTCCCATCTTTAGCTCCTAAACACAAAAGATCAAACACTTGCACCCAACGTGGGCAAGAGGGTTGTTAATCGCCTTGAACTCGTTACTTGCAAGAAAATGAGTAGTGTAAATGATAGTTGAATGCTTATAAATTGCAAAATAAAGAAAAAATAAATAATGGAAGCAAGATAATAAGAGTGTTTGTAAATATATATGTGAATAGACCCGGGGACCATAGTATTCGCTCGAGGCTTCTCTCTCGTAGAAGGCATACGATGGTAAACAAATTACTGTTGGACAATTAATAGAAAAGTGCATAGTCATGCAATAGTTATTCACGACAATGATCATGTATAGAGGAATCATGTCCATAAAGAAGTAGACCTACTCCTGCCTGCATCTACTACTATTACTACACTTAGAGATCACTTCTATGCTTGCCTCTCTAGATATTAAGTTCATAAGAAACATAGTAATGCTTGGAGAATGATGGCATGATCTAGACAAAGTAAATCCAACTAATATGAATGAACCCCATCGTTTTATCCTTAGTGGAAAAAATACAAATACGTGTCTTGTCCCCTAATTTGGCACTGGGATATAGAGTATCATAAGATTGAACCCACTACAACGCACCTCTCCCATTGAAGATAAACCAATCTAGTTGGCCAAACTAGACCAATAGAACAGAGAGAATTACAAAGCTATAAGAATCATGCAAATACGAATCAAATAAGAATTCATAGAAGACTCAAATCTTTTTCAAGGATAATCTGAACATAAACCCGCAATTCATCAGATCCCAACAAACTCACCGTAGAGAGTGATTACATAAGATGGATCACCGTGCGAATCATGGTGATCATGGCAACAAAGAACACACACACAGAGAGAGAGACAGAAAGAGATCTACGTACTAACTACAGAACCCTAGGTCTATGGTGAACTACTCACACATCATGATGGGAGCAACAAGGTTGATGTAGAGGACCTCCGTGATCGATTCCCCCTCCGGAAAGGCACCGGAACACACCTCCATATGGGCACACAGTAGAACAGAGACTCATGGTGGTGTAAATAGTGTTTTAGGAGGCTCTCTAGGGTTTTTGGGATTAATTTGAATTTATAGGCCGGAGAACAACGAAGAGGGCTAGGGAGGTGTTCCCAAGCCATTAGGGCGCGACCACCCCCTAGGCGTGCTCTGTTGGCTTGGGGACACCTCGGGTGGCCCCTGGTCTCCCTCTGAAGCTTCCAGGTCCTTATTTTGTGTAGAAAAAAGTCATCAAAAAGTTTCGTGGTATTTGGACTTTGTTTGATATGGTAAACCTGAAAAGCCAAAACATGCAGAAAACATCAATTGGCACTTGGTAGAGGGTTCATAGGTTAGTGCTAAAAATAATATGAATAAGCAAGTAAATGCCCAAAAAGTATCCTAGAATGATAATATTATAGCATGGAACAATAAAAAAATATAGATACGTTGGAGACATATAAGTTTGGTAAGGTGTGCCACAACAGTTTCAATTTCATAACCATGAAAACGATCAGATTCTACCAAAGTAATTAACTCGGGATCAACAGATAATTAATAATCCTTATCTATGACACAGATAGGAGAAGTATCAAACTTAGGATCATATTTCATTCTCTCTATCATAGATTTTTCTTTAAGCTTACTCATTAATTTCTTAAGATCATCTCTATCATTACACGCAAGAAATTCTCTAGCTATCTCCCCATCCATAACATAACCATCCGTTATCTCATGCATTTGAATTCTAGTAGGAGAGCTAGGCATAATAGGTGAACCATAATTTTCATCAGTTTCAACATTCTCTATTTCTGTAGCTTTAGCAATTTGTTCATAAAAATATCACCTAGTGGCACAATTTTATCCAGAAAAGTACTAGAATCATCACAAGTTTCATTATAACAGAAGTAGTATCATCAATTACTTGCGACATATCAGTGTGAATAGCAGGTGGAGGTGTCACAAGCCTACTTAAAACAGAAGGTGAATCAAGGGCGGAGCTAGATGGAAGTTACTTACCTCCACTCATCTTAGAGGGTATGATCGTAGTCTTAGCGTCTTTTAGATTCATTATATTGATCAATAGATGTCCCAAGTGAACTTAGCAAATAGAGCTATGCTCGCTGGCAATGGCGCCAAAAATAGATCTTGATAACCCAGAAGTATAGGGGGTCACGACAGTCTTCGAGGGTAGTATTTCATGCAAATTTGTTGATTCAACACAAGGGAGCCAACGAATATTTATGAGTCTTAGCAGTTGAGTCATCAATTTAACCACACCTGGAAATATATCTGTAACAAAATGTTTAGTAGCACAATAGTTTGATAGTTTCAGTAAAAGTAGCAATAGCAGCTAGAACATGAACGGTATCAGTTTGTGATGATTGTAACAGCAACATTAGTAGTAAATTAGCAAAGATAAATATGAGAAAAGCATAGGTATTAGATCAGCGATGGATATTTATGTTGGATGACATTCATCGTGTAATAGTAAGAAACTTGAGCGACACAAAACTAGCTCCAATTCATTAATGTAATGTAGGCATGCATTCCCTATATAGTCACACATGCTAATAATAAGATCTTGCATGGCATCTTCTGTCCTACCCCCATGACAGCAAGATACAAAGGGATATTAAGGCCTCAATAGGGAGCCGAAACAAAGCACTAACACATGATGAATACATGAACCCATCAATCCATGGGAGGTGTAGGATGAAGACGGTCTCTCTCAAACAAGCCTGCAATCAAATACAAGAAATCTCTTGTGTCCCCAGCACACCCAATACAACGGCAAATTGTATAGGTTCACTAGTTTGGGGAAGAGATGGTGATACAAGTGTAGTAATGATAGTAGATATTGATTTTTGTAATAGTAACAATAAAAAAACAGCAAGGTAGCAAGTAACAAAAGTGAGCATAAACGGTATTGCAATGCTTGAAAACAAGGCCTAGGGTTCGTACTTTCGCTAGTGCAATATCTCAATAATGCTAACATAATTGGATCACATAACCATCCCTCAACGTGCAATGAAGAATCACTAGAAAGTTCTTGTCTAGTGGAGAACATAAGAAGAAATTGTTTGTAGGGTACGAAACCACCTTAGAGTTATCCTTTCCGATCGATCTATCCAAGAGTTCATACTAAACTAACGCCAAGTTATCCTTTCTGATCGATCTATCTAAGAATTAGTACTAAAATAACACCATATCATACATACCAACCAACTCTAATGTCACCTAGATACTCCAATGTCATCAAAAGTATCCATGAGTTAATCATACGATACACATAAAAAAATCATATTCATAATATTCAATCCAACTAAAAGAACCTCAAAGAATGCCCCAAGATTTGTATCGGAGAACATGGTATGAAAACATACAATCAACCCATGTGCATATATTCCCAAGGTTACCGAAATCCGCAAGTTGATGTCATAACATATATCAAGTGAATCACTTGAATACCCCAATGTCACTACGGGTATCCGCATGCAAGACATACATCAAGTGTCCTCATACAAAAATATTCAATCCAACATAACAAAATCTCAAAGGGAAAACTAAATTCATCACAACAAGATAGATAGGGGAAAACACCATATGATCCAACTATTTTAAGAAAGCCCATGATACATCAAGATCGTGCCATCTCAACAACACGAGAGAGAGAGAGAGATTGAACACATAGCTAGTTGTACAAACCATCAGCCCTGAGGGTGGACTACTCCCTCCTCATCATGGAGACCATAGGGATGATGAAGGTGGCCTCCGGTGATGATTTCCCCCTTCGAAAGGGTGTCAGAATGGGGTCTAGATTGGTTTCTCGTGGCTATAGAGGCTTACGATGGTAGAACTTCTGATCTATGGTTATTTCTGGTGGTCTTATGAATATATAGGATTTTTGGGCATCGGTTTCATGAGAAGATGGGCCATGAGTGGACCACAAGACACCAGTGCAAGCCAGTGGGGGTTGGTGCGGCATGGTGGGTTGTGCCCACCTTGTGTCTCGGCTGGCCCTCCCACGAATCTTCTAGTGACTCTTTTGTTCCAAAAAAATCGTCAAAAAGTTCCGCTGCATTTGGAGAACTTTTATATGTACACAAAAAACAACACCACGATAGTTCTGCTGAAAACAGCTTAGTCCGGGTTAGTTCTGAATAAATCATATACAGTGCATCACAACCATATAAAAGTATTGTAAACATAGGTAAATATGGCATGAATACTTCCTAAATTATCGATACGTTGGAGATGTATCAGCATCCCCAAGTTAAATTCCTACTCGTCCTCGAGTAGGTAAGTGATAAAAGAAATAGTTTATGAAGTGTGAATGCTAGCATAGTGGATAAGTTTGATCAATGATAGTTTCAACCACTTTTCATAGCATCATAACATCAACTCTTTCTCATAAAACTCATCATAATAAATTAGCAACCAATTCACATGTTCTGGTTCAAACAATGATTTCTCTTGAAACTTAACAACCTATATTCTTCGTCACCAAAAAATTGCAATTCCACTTATTCTCAACAAAGTTTAAGTAAGAGCTCCACATACTCAATCATCATATAGTATTCTATGATTGCTATTACTCAAAGCATATTTTTCGAACAAACAACATCCATCGAACACACAGAAAGATAGAGGCTTAATGTTTCGCCTCCCAACATACTTATCATAAAGATAATCGTCAACAATAATGAACCATGATCAATTATATTTGACTCGCCATATGTGCCTAGATCTTTCCTCACCACATGATGCTTGCCAACTAGAGAATAATTAAGGTTGAAATGAGAATGCATACTATTGACTATTACATAAAAGTAAATACTGAAAAGTAAAACATAGGCCCTTCTCAAAGGGAAGCAAAGATTTACATATCTACTAGAGCTCATTGTTTCAAACTCAGATGAATATGTAATTTTGAGTGGCGTGCCTTTCTTGTCAACGTCACTTCATAGTATTCAATATCTTCCATGCTAATCATATTATTGGCGGTTCCCAAACCAAATTTAAATTTTTACTCCCCTCCACCATTCCAATACATTCCATGGGTGACCACATCCACGGTTGCCCTCCAAACAATCAACTTTCTAGGGTGAGTTTTTGTTTATTTATTTTTGTGTTATGCAGCACTGGGAATCCTTTTTACCAGCCTCTCGCGTGCAATGACAAGTGAATAAAAACTCATCTTGAGAATAACTCGCTTAGCATGGAAGATAATGTCTGCCCCATCTCTCCATGAGTGGTACGAGCACACAAAACAGATGTTTATTTGAATTTTTAGAAGTGGCACATGCAAATTTACTTGGAATGGCAGTGAAATACCATAGGTAGGTATGATGGACTCTCATGGAAGAAATTTGGCTCAAGGACTTGGATGCACAATTAGTATCTCTACTTAGTACGAGGTTTTGGCTAGTAAAAGGTTCTAAACAAGCACCATATGTTGGAGGATCCATAACAATATGACTTCTATGCACATATTCCCAAACATAACCATTACAATGTCTTCCTGTTCCAACTTCAACTATTTTTATCAAGTTTGAAAATAATTAATGGGTATTCACAATCGTAGAAGATGTCCAAGATAATATATTTGTATGTGAAAGTTCTCTATCTTATACTAATCATTCATGAATTGCATGTATAACCAATTTGATGATTGTCAAACTTCAATAGATTTTACTTTATAAACCAGATGTGAAGCTTTCTGCTAAGAATAAAGCACATTGATAATTTCATATTTATGATATTTCATTGATTCACAATTTACTCATAGGATGTAAGTGAAGCACACGACTAAACATCAAACTACTCTTCAAAAGATACAAGTGAGAATCAATGAATAGGTAAACAATCAAGTAGCTATGTGAGGGCTCTCTATCTCAACAAATATTTTCAGATCTGAGTATTTTATTAAAAATCAATCAAAAAGAAAAATAGCACTCCAAGAATAGCACATATAATGTGAACAAGTAAAAATTTAGGCTCAGCATAGACCAACACTTTGGATTATCTCATAATTCTCATCGCATGGCCATGCTTATCCAAGTCAGATCACCCGAGGGGACCAGAGTATATCTCTCCCGAACGGACGGGCAAATCCCATCTTGCTCGACCATGTCTCACAACATGGGTCTGGACAAGCCCGAAACATACCTTTGTGACTACCCAGTCATGGAGTAGTGTTTCGTAGGCCCAAAGCAAGTATGTCACCATCCCGAGTACATGCGCCAGCTCAGGTCTTAGGACATAGAACATATGTTGTACTAGAGACTCATAGATCACCTATCACTGTGTCTCATAGTTGGGTCCGTCCAACTCAGACCTTATCTTAACTCAGATTCGACTATGTCGAATCCGATGAGACCTTTCTGAGTCCATATTATCCGGCTAGCATCCAATGCTACATGGTCAGTGAGACCGGACCATCCACCATGTCATATGCTAGTCTAACTGGCTGCGCGTCCACACAACTCTTTCGACTAGGGACCATTTAGGACAGTCAGCATACAATGCATAGTCTCACAAACAATTCACATACTTGTTAATACACATCAATGATAATGTCCAGGGACTATATTTATTCCTAAACACATAGTAAATACCATCATACATGATTGCCTCTAGGGCATATCTCCATCAGTCTCCCACTTGCACTTCATATCTCCATCAGTCTCCCACTTGCACTAGAGTCAATCAAATAGACATCAAATGCCCATAGCTCTAACGTGCCCCTCATGCTTGGGTTGTGGAAGCGGCTTAGTCAACGGATCTGCAACGTTTTCATCCGTATGCTTGCATAAATTGGTATCACCTTTCTCTACGAGCTTTCGTATCAAGTGATATTTTCGGTCTATGTGTCTGGTCTTGTGGTGTTGTCTTGGCTCCTTGGCTTGTGTGATGGCACCTGAATTATTGCAATAAAGGTCCAACGGTTTTGACCAGCCCGGGAACACACCAACATCTACTAGGAACTTCCAAATCCAAACAACTTCCTATGCGTCTTCACAAGCCGCAATGTATTCGGCCTCTATTGTGGAGTCAGCCACCGTATCTTGCTTGGAACTTGTCCAGCGCACTGCTCCTCCATTCATGACATACACGAATCCAGTTTGCAATCGACAATCATCCATGTTAGTTTGGAAACTAGCATCAGCGTAACCCTTTATGTAGAGCTCCTCCTCACCTCCATAAACTAGGAACATCTCTGTAGTCCTGTTTAGGTACTTCAAGATAGTTTTCACCGCCACCTAGTGACTCTCATCTGGGTCGTGCTAGTATCTTCTTGTTAAGCTTATTGCATAGGCAACATCAGGCCATGTATATAGCATGGCATACATGATGGATCCAATTGCCGAGGCATATGGAAACCTACTCATCCGGTTTCACTCATCAGAAGTCGTAGGACTCTGAGTCTTGCTTAGCCTTATACCATGTGAGACGGGCAAGAACCCTTTCTTGGCCTCACTCATGTTGAACCTCTTCAGCACTTTGTCTATGTACGTGATCTGGCTTAAGCCGAGCAGCCTCCTCGATCTATCTCTATAGATCTTGATGCCTAAAATGTACACTGCCTCTCCAAGGTCTTTCATTGAAAACTTGCCATTCAATGATTCCTTGACTGAGTTCAGCATCGAACCATTATTTCCGATCAGCAGTATGTCATCCACATAAAAGATCAAAACTACTACCGAGCTCACACTAGACTTCTTGTATAAACTATAGCCCTCTTCGTTCTTGATGAAACCAAGGTCAACGATGACTTCATCAAAACAAATGTTCCAACTCCGAGCTGCTTGCTTCAATCCATAAATGGATCTCTTGAGCTTGCATATTTTACCAGCGTTAGTTGGATCGACAAAACCTTCGTGTTGTATAATGTATACATCCTATTTTAAATTTCCATGAAGGAAAGCCATTTTGACATCCATCTGCCATATCTCATAATCGAAATATGGAGCTATAGCTAGTATGATCCTCACTGACTTTAGCATCGCTACCGGCGAGTAGGTCTCGTCGTAGTCAATTCCTTGAACTTGTCCATAACCTTTAGCGACAAGCCGAGCTTTGTGGATCTGAACATTTCCATGCACATCGGTTTTCTTCTTAAAGACCCATTTGCAACTAATGGCAACTACACCAGGTGGCGGATCAACCAAGTCCCAGACTAGATTGTCATCCATGGACTTGAACTCGGATCTCATGGCCTCTATCCATGCCTCAGAATCTGGGCTCACCATAGCTTCCGCATACCTGGCCGGCTCATCTCTTTCTAGCAACAAAACTTCACGCACTCTGCGCAATCTTTCCGACCACCATGGCTCCGGTGTTGACTCCACTACGGGTTCTCTGACCGACTCCGGTGTGATCTCATCACCAACAGAGTTGTCCCCGAGTGGCTCTCAAATGTCTTCGAGTCACACCATTCTCCCATGGGCCTCTCAACTCAGAAAATCTTTCTCTAGGAAAACCCCATTCCGAGCAACAAACACTTTGTTCTCTTCTCGGTTGTAGAAGTTATATCCCAAGGTTTCCCTCGGATGTCCCACGAATATGCATTTATTCGACTTGGGTGTAAGCTTGTCCGACATGAGTCGCTTGAAAAATGCTTCACAACCCCAAATCTTTAGAAAAGACAAACTAGGACTCTTCCTAGTCCACATCTTATGTGGTGTCTTGTCTATGGATTTTGATGGTACCCTATTAAGTGTGGAAGCTACAGTTTCTAGAGCGTATCCCCAGAATGACAAGGGTAAACCGATTTGCTCATCATCGACCGGACCATGTCCAACAAGGTTCAATTTCTCCATTCTAACACACCATTTCTTTGCGGCGTACCCGGAGGTGTGAGCTGAGGTACTATACCTCGGCTTTTTAGATGATTATCAAACTCCTGGCTCATGTACTCACCTCCACAATCTAATCATAGAAGTTTTATCGTCTTGCTGAGCTAATTTTCAACCTCGTTCTGAAACTCTTTGAACTTTTCAAAAGTTTTGAATTATGCCTCATCAAATAGATATATCCATATCTACTCAAGTCGTCGGTAAAAGTCACAAAGTACTGATAGCCACCTCTCGCCGTTGTGCTCATTGGACCGCACACATCACTGTCTATAAGCTCCAATAGCTCGGACGCCCTCTCTCAACTCTTTGCAAAAGGAGACTTAGTCATCTTGCCTATCAAGCATGATTCGCATGTCTCGAACGACCCAAAGTTGGACAAAGTTAGGAGTCCATCATCATGGAGCTTCTTCATGTGTTTCAGACTAATGTGTTCAAGCCGGCAATGCCAGAAGTATGTCGGTTTTATCTCATTAGGCTTATGCCTCTTAACAGTCACATTATAGACTGGTTCTGTTTCTAGATTTAAAATAAATAGCCCATCTACTATGGGTGCCTAGCCATGGAACATTCCATTCAAATAAAATGAACAACCATTGTCATTTATATTGAATTCATAATCTTGACTCACCAAGCATGAGGCAGAAATAATGGTCCGGCTAAATACAGGAATGTAATAACAATTATTCAATTCCAACATAAATCTAGAAGGAAGCTTGAGCTGCATCGTGTCGACCACCAACTCAGCAACTCTTGCTTTGTTGCCAACTCTGGTGTCAATCTCCCCTTGTGCCACACGCCTAGTTCTTACCAGCTCCTACATCGAGTAGCAAATATGAACAAACGATCCGGTATCAAATACCCAAGAGCTACTAGGTATGTTAGCAAGGTAAATGTCTATAACATATGTAACAAGTGTACCTTTGCCTAAAGAAGCATCTACGGCCTTCTTGTCATGCTCAGCAAGACACTTGCTACAGTTCCTCTTCTAGTGACCAGCTTCCTTGCAGTGAAAGCAAATGGTCTTTGAGTTTGGTCCGGACTTCGGCTCAGCGGCGGAGACAACCTTCTCCGTGCCCTTTGCCTTACCCTTTTTCTTGGACCAACTCTTATTGAACTTAGCCGAGTTCTGCACCATCAACACTTGATGCGTGCCTTTCTCAATATCCTGCTCTGCCACTTTGAGCATCCCATGAAATTCAGTGAGCTTCTTATCCATGCCGTTCATATGATAGTTCGAGATGAACGTCCAATATCTAGGTGGAAGAGAACCCAAAATTGCATCCGTGGACAGCTTGTCCCCATGTGGGAAGCCTAATGATCCAAAGCTTGCACGTACCCGATCATCTTGATCACATGCGGGCTCAATGGATCACCCTCTTTCAGCTTACAATCTATCATGGATTGCCATACGTTGAACCTCTCGGTCCTAGCCTGCACCTGAAACATGCTCTTCAAACTCTTGATCATATCGAAAGCCTGAATGTTTTCGAAATGCTGTTACAAATCGGGCTCCATACAAGCCAGCATGAGGCATCTGATGTCGTTTGATTCATCAACGAGTTTCTGGTGGGCATTCTTGGTTGTTTTATTAGCATTCTCGGCAGGTTCCTCTAGAAGTGGATCCTCTAGAACATGTTCCTTTTTATCATGCTTGAGAACAATTCTCAAACTTCTATACCAGGTGGTAAAGTTTGTTCCATTCAGTTTATCCTTTTCCAGAATTGATTTCAATGCAAAGTTGGGTTGAGCAGGTGGTGCCATTTATCCACAACAGAAAATATTCAATCACTAAGCAATGTGTCTATGTAGAGTAATTCAAGCCCTAAACAGAACTACTCCCACTAAAGTCAGCATCCCTCCGCAAACTCTCAGTGATTCAGGACCCGTCTAGCGCGAGCGACTAGTGAGCTTTAGCATCAATGCTAGTCAACTTGCCTATTCGGTAAGCAACTCCTTGCTAATCGTATCTCTATACGACTTCTGTTGGTCAGGTACGTATCTTATACCCTGACTCCCAACCTGCTTTGCCACAAGGCCGAAAACCATTTTGATAGCCTTGTCAAGTTAACCTAATGCAATGCATGTCTGTGTCGGACACGAGCCCTCCAGTTCAAGGATACCTAGTAGCAGCTCAATTTTATGAGCTCACTACCAAATGTACTTGACGTGCGAAGGTGCAACATCCTGAATAGCAATGTGCTTGATATTAATGAGGGATCTTTTGACCATACTAACACGCACAAAAATAAGAAGAAATATCCATCACATATAAACATAAATATGTGAAATAGTATGGCTCCTTCATGGGCGTCCTTCCATTGTCGGCTCCTACTCCGATGACCAAGGAGGAACTCCATCTTGTTCGTCACGCCGAGACACCGAAGCTTCAAACTTGATCTCTGTCCTCCAACTACTACAAATAGTAATGAATTTACAGAGAATCACAAGTCGACATGCAGGTCATTATACAATATAATGATAGCACTTTGGCTCCTGCCGGCTAACAATCATGACACGCAGGTCATGTTATGTTACACACATCCATCACATCCGCATGAGCCAAAGTATTCACAAAAAACCTGAAAAACAAACTTATGCATAGAATCGCATTCTACCAGTTTGTATGATCGTGTATGAAATACAAGGCGCTACGCACATGGCGGTCCCTCTAGCCGGTTAGTGGGCGGGGTTCGAAGTAGCAGCGCCCCTCATGGGTGCGGGAAGTTGATCATCATGAACCCGATTCGGATTTACATTTCACGATTAACCCTGATGGCGGATACAGCCCGGTAGGGGTAGGTTGTGTCACGACCTCATCGATTCCGATTGATAGAAAACATAGCCTCAATCCATCCTGATGTGCAGTTGATCTCACCAACCGTGCACATACCCGATCTCATGAATGAAGACGGTCTCATCCGCTGCCTCCACATATCAAAGATGCATCTGATCTAAATCCAAATTCTATAATAGTGGCTCTAATACCACTGTTGGGTTCTACCATAGGTGCATCGCATGCAAATAAAAAATTTACTAGGCGCAGAACAACCAAGAACATGCTACCTGGAAGATTTTCAGGATCAGGTTTTAATGGATAGGGTGGCTCAGATTTAGGGTTTCAACACCAAGAAAACAATGCCAATGGGCAGCGTTCTTGTCAGGGCAATCAGTAGCATAATAATTAGACAGGGTTTCATAGTAATCCTAAACAGTTGAATAGTGTTCAACACCATGTTCTTACCACTAATACTTGTAGACGGGAGAAAAAACTCAAGAAGAGAGCCATTGGTAGGGTTGAACCAGCAGTTTCGAGATACCTCAATAGGTCTGAGTAGTCAATCACCTGGAGTAGAAAGGATCACCCCTCTCGGGTTGACAACCCAAGAGATCTAGCCTTGGTGGTGGCGCCTCAGGTACGTGGCTATACCCTCACAAAGGTCCTCATGGAAGGGGTAGCAGCATCAACATCCTTTATTATGATGCTTTTTGGCAGATGAACCTCCCAGATAGGAGTTTGCAAACTTCAACCACACTTTTTCATGGCATTGTTCCTAGAAAATTAGCATACCCAGTGGGAAAGATTAGGCTCGACGTTGCCTTGGGTGACGAACATAACTACAAATGCGATTCCTTAACCCTTGAGGTGGTAAAGATAAAATGCCCTTACCACACTCTCTTCAGAAGTCCGGCTTATGCTCGTTTCATGGCTCATCCCTGCTATGTCTACCTCAAGCTCAACATGTCGGGTCCCAAAGGCACTATAATTGTGGCAGGCGGCAGGAAGATAGCCAAGAAGTGTGAGGAAGGAGATGCAGCTTATGTAGAGTCGGCATGCACTGCCCAAGAGCGGAAATTCCATACATCCAATGTTGACCTGGCTGATATGAGTCCCCTCCAGAAAACCAACAATTGTGTGAGTTGACTCGGCTCACCTTTAGTATTATCATATTTAGAGCCACTGGCTCATTATCTTTGTACCGGCCCCCAATTTCTGTACATACTTATATATGTTCAAATATAATAAAGCTGGCACCCCTGAAATTCGGGGTCTCTATCATTTCGGCCTACACATTGAGCATGAGTCTTTATTGTTTGAAACATACTACTTGGGAGCTTCCGGCTGAACGAATCATTGTACCATTATGATCAATGGAATAAAGTCGTCTTATCTGGATTCCAAATGTTTTGCAGTAGTAGCATTGTCTCGTGTATATCCTATGCTGAGCTTTTCCATGATCATAGGTCACTTGGGGGCTTCCAACTCATCGAGTTTAGCTTTCTCACCCTCTTGACCAGGCATAAAAAAACACCACAATATGGTTAAACCTGCCTGTATGCTTGATGTGACTCTGATCAGGTGACCCCATGTACTCTTGATAAGTTAATCCACTGTGGACCCTGAACTTCTCAAGGTTAAAATATTGGTTTGAGTCACGTGAGAGCCGGCATACAGGGAGCTAGGATAAACCATGGGTTATCGTACCCGCTTCATTGAAGCAAAACTTGACCCTCGAAAGACAGTCTCCTTCTCGAGTCTCACCAAGCCGGCTTATTCTAGTCTTATTATTATTATTATTATTATTATTATTATTATTATTATTATCGCCATATGTCATTGTTTCATAACCTTTCTAGTATAATATTATTACTGGCTCATCAACGAATGTCCGGGTTACAAAACAGTGATCCTATCATGACCAGTTTCAAATCACATATATTCTACAATAATGTTGTGGAAGGATTCATCAAAGACATAAGATTCATAGGCAAGCCTCTCTAAAGCCTTGAATTGACCTCTCTGATTCATTCAAAAATTCAGAGGCAGCATGATAATATCTTGGAAAAACAGATCAAGACATGTGCGATGACACGACGGGGAATTTCAGTGTTTTAAAACTATCCCTATCATAGACTCACACCATGATCCACAAAATATTCATGTTTTTTCACCAACATTCATGGGCCTGAGCTGCCTGGCAGCTAATTTATCATTGCAGACTCACCCTCAAGACTGGCCCACATCAACCGCCTCTGGACTGGTTTCTATCGGCTCATCTTCATCTTTAGCCTATTGGTCCTTTTGTTGCTACCCACTTGAAAGTAAGGACTCAAAATTTGAAGACCCCGCCATAATACTTGACGCATCGACATCAGGAGCAAAGGGTGTCTTACGTCGAGTTGGCACCAACTCTCACGACTCGTCATTAGGGGCATCGATGCGCTCATTCTCACTCGAATATGGCGGGTTATACTACGAAAGGTTAATCTATTCGCCTATCAGAGTCGCCAATGGCCGATTCTCCTTGAAACACTTGGCAAAATCAGTATGGGTGAACTCCGAGCCATCCAATTTGTATTCAGGGAAGCCATCATCCAGATCCTCCAAATCTAGCGCAGGCAAATATGCCTTTGCACGGGCGAGAGCCATGTTTACTTCGTGTCAAGCCGCCTATTTTCGTGTCTCTATGACCCATTGTGCCACAATGAATATTGCTTCAACATATCCTTGATACTACTGGGTGGGTGTTTTAGGTTCTTCACTGTCATAATGGAGTAGACAGATCCTATGAATAATTGCTCTACATATGTGAAAATTGCCTTCAATTTCACAATAGGCAGCTCCACAAGGGTATTTTCTTTTCATCCTACATACAAAGGCAGTTGAGATGATGAGTGACCATCTAGTCATAACTCGGCAATTCAAGTGAAAAGAGCTATGAGTACACACCAAAGATGGCCGTCAGGATCTCACTGATCTGCTTCACCAGGGTGGTATGATTTTCCTTTAAAGGGCCAAGTTCACCCTCAGCCTTCTCAGCACACTTCAAGAGGGTAGCTTTCTCTTCTTAAATGTTTATTTACGGCTTGCTCAAGACGGTCTTGGCCTTACGCGCAGATTCTTCAAAATGAGTTGCCGCAAGACCAGCTTCAACTTTCAATTTCACTTCTTCTTTAAGACATTTATGTAGTTTCACAGCCACAGATTCAACATCCTCAACATATCCCAGACAGGCATTAAAATTTTGTCAAGTGACTATTCTTACAAAAACCTCAAGCCGCCTTGCAAAGGGCAACTTTATCCTTGGGGTCTATGGCATCTCAAACTTATTTTTCATAATATCTAAAGTCCCGGGAGGTTGTAAATAATCCACAAGACACTTGGGGGCTAATGTGCCACAATTTCATGTCAAACATAATTACAAGACCCGGTTAGTTCACAGAAATAAGCTGGCCCTTGGGGGCTACATGGTTTCAACTTTACATAACAAATATATATCTCCTACGAAAGAAGATCTGACTAACTCAAAGAGATAAGCCAGCCCTTGGGGGCTACATCAGTGATCTGTATTATCTACTCAAAGCATAAAGTACCAACTTGTCATGATCATAACAAAGTCCGTCCATGGGTGCTACAGCTATAGTCCAATATGTCTACTTTCAAGAACCAGCTTACCATTTCAATAATAAGTTGGTCCTTGTGGGCTGAAGACAAGATATAATAATCGAACAGTAAAACAGGAATGATACCTCATATTTTTTCTTGAGAGCATTGATCAAATTGATCTCAAGTTCCTGGTTTTCAGACAACTGAATTAAGTACTGTTGATGAATGTCTTCAACATCAAGTGCAGAGAAGTTTGGGACTTCCAGTTGGGTTTTCCCCTTTTCCAAATCTACCGGCTCATGCTTGGCCACAATTTTTGCTAAGGAGGTGGAAACAAAAGGAATTTGGAATCCCTCGTTAACAATGACAACATCTAGATTGCTCTGTTCAGCAGATGGTATGGGGTCATAAACATGAGCCGCCGGACTAGGAGGGCGTGCCAGGCTTGGCGGATGAGTAGATAAATCAACCGAGTTGCCCTCGACATCCATTGTTGTTCCCATAGAAACTGGTTCATCTAGCCTGGGCAGTTTACCATCAGCTACCGGCTCAACTACGACATCATGATCATCATTTCCGGAAGGATCAACTTCAATGGTGTCCTTCAGGAGGGGAGTTCAAAACATCTTGGCTTGCAGCACCTGAGGCTGACCAGGCAGCACGCTTCGACACAAAAGCTTTCGCCCTATAGTTGTTAGAAATCATATGTTATATTAAGGAAGAAATAGATCAGCGGTCAAGTATGCAAAAATTTGTGCAAATTTCACACACTTACCCTCAATTGATGTTAAAAGCAGGAACCTATGTTGCAGACGAGTCACCCGAAGACGAATAAGATTCCTGATAAAGCAATCTTGAGAGACTAAGATGTTGCTTAGAGAAACCGGCTCTAGAATGAAAATTCGTTGGACTATGTGGCACCTCAAGGCGCGGATTGCAAGCCAGCGACACATGAGACAGGGCTTGGACTAAGTCGCCTGAATCGCTTTGGGTTTTCCACTTTGACTGACCAATAACTTTAGTTTTCTTCAAAGGAAAATCAGGAGCTAAGTAAGCATTTGGATGTGATAGTATAAACTTCTGGACGGTTCCTCTTGGTTTTCGTGGAACAAACATCTCTGAGAAACTATAAGAGATTGGAATTACCTCAATGTTGCCGACTTGAATGGATTTCGAGTCGCCCTGACAGCAAGGCACGTTAGCAAGTTTAATAAATAAATGGCCAACAGAGTCAAGTTCTACCTCAGAGTGATCTTCCAAAGATGATTCGAGAGGCGGGTCATACTTTTGGCCTGATGAAGGAGCAGGGGCCTGAGGCGTGACATTCGAGAAGTTAGAGCCCTCCCGCCGCAATATAAGGCATAACATAGGAAAGGCAGGTTAAATAAAATTGACGAAAGAAGAAAATATACATGTTAGGAAACATCAAATACTAGATTAGGTCAATTCTGTATATAGAATGAACCCAAGGCGGTAACACCACATTTTTACTTTGAATTAGAAAATAATATTTTTGTTTCCTTGTTAAGGACGTCATCTAATAAGTCCTCATTGGAAAAACACTAAGCATCGGACGGCTCGCCCGAGTAATTACAGATCAAACTCCCTCTTACGTTGACGGGTTGGATCCGCCATTTCAGCCAGCAACGGATCAGGTCAATGCCAGTCAATCCATGCACGGTCAGGGCCCTTAACTGGGTAGAAAGAGGTTCCATCAGATCTCCTTCTTCATCTGAGGCCCAACCCGGAAATTTGACATTACTTTCAAGCCGGTCCATCCTGTAACCCGGAAGGGGATTTTCTCATGCGGGGGCAGTGTTTTTGTAGTAGAACCAAGTCTTATTCCTACCCTTCAGATGGCTTGCCAATTTGCAATCAGGAAAGAGGCTATTCTTTATTTTCTGAATAGAAATTCCACCAAGTTCGCAAGCGGCGATGATACGTCTCCAATGTATCTATAATTTATTATGATGGCATGATAGCATATTATCTGTTTTGGATGTTTTATATGCATTAATATGCTATTTTATATTATTTTTGGGACTAACCTATTAATCTAGAGCCAAGTGTCAGTTTCTATTTTTTCCCTTGTTTTTGAGTTTTGTAGATATGGGATATTAAACGGAGTCCAAACGGAATAAAACCATCGCAAGGAATTTTTTTTTGGAAGGAAACAAGTTGATCAAGCTTGGAGTGCACGTCAGGGGAGGTGCCAGGGCGCCACAAGCCTGCTAGGCGCCGGCCCCCCTGGTCGTGCCTAGCAGGCTTGTCGCTCCCTGGCAGGTCTCCTAACCCTAATTCTTGGCCTATAAATGCCAAAATATTCCCACAACATCAGAAAAAGTCACGAAAATACATTTCCGCCGCCTGAAGCCTCCTTTCTCGGGAGATCCAATCTTGGGGCCTTCTCTTGTAATCTGCCAGAGGGGGAATCAATCACGAAGGGCATCTACATCAACTCCATTGCCCCTCCGATGATGCGTGAATAGTCCACCCTAGACCTACGGGTCCATAGCTAGTAGCTAGATGGCTTGTTTTCTCTCTTTGATTTTCAATACCATGTTCTTCATGATCTTCAGGGAGATCTATCCGATGTAATCCTCTTTTGAGGTGTGTTTGTTAAGATCTGATGAATTGTGATTTTATGTTCAGATTATCCATGAATCTTATTTGAATCTTCTCCGAAATCCTATTTTCATGATTTCATATCCTTGCAAGTCTCTTCGAGTTATTGGTTTGGTTTGGCCAACTAGATTGGTACTTCTTGCAATGGGAGAAGTGCTTTGTTTTGGGTTCAATCTTGCGGTGTCCTCACCTAGTGACATAGTAGGGGTAGCGAAGTACGTATTGTATTGTTGCCATCAAGGGTAACAAGATGGAGTTTTCATCATATTGCTTGAGTTTATCCCTCTATAGCATGTCATCTTTCTTAATGTGTTACTCTGTTCTTCATGAACTTAATACTCTAGATGTAGGTAGGTGTCGGTTGATGTGTGGAGTAATAGTAGTAGATGCAGAATCATTTCGGTCTACTTGACACGGATGTGATGCCTATATGCATGATCATTTCCTTGGATAACTACATGATTATTCGCTTTTCTATCAATTGCTTGACAGTAATTTGTTTACCCACCATCATATTTGCCTTCAAGAGAGAAGCCTCTAGTGAAATATATGGCCCCTGGGTCTACTTTCAATCATGTACTTTCAGAACTATAAATCAAAAATACCAAAAATACCTTGCTGCTATTTTTTTATCTTTTTACTTTCTGCACTCGTTTACATCTATCTCTTTCAGATCTAATCCTTACAAATAACCGTGAAGGGATTGGCAACCCCTTTATAGCGTTGGGTGCAAGAGGTTGATTGTTTGTGTAGCTGCATCCATTGGTAACTTGCTTGTTCCTCCTATTGTATTGATACCTTGGTTCTCAACAACTGAGGGAAATACTTATCTACTTTGCTGCATCACCCTTTCCTCTTCAAGGTAGCAGGCGCCAGTCTTGGTCTTGGTCTGGCGATGCAGATACAAAAATCCCTAAAAAGGGTTACAGACGACTCTATCTGTAGATAAACTTTGCATTATGCGAAATATCTTGAGGATGGAGGTTGAAAAAATGCAAAAGTTCTCTAAAGAACTATGAGCCGGGGGTCAAAAAACCCTACGTAGGTGGTCAACAAAGATGACGACTCCCCCCTGTCGAGGCTGGGGATAAGGCTCCTCTTTGGGAGCATGCCATTCTATTTCCTTTCGACCCGGTAGGAACCCTTGGCTCAAAAGATTCTCCAAGGTGAGTTTGGATTCTTGGGATCTGGCCCAGTTATAGACTTTGGCATTCTTAGGGGCCATGGCGAGTTACGAAGCAACTACAAAGGAGATAAAAGAGATATGCTGGTGCACGACATGAGCCGTAAAATTACGGTTATTCACAAGCGAGACAAATTAAGTTTTTACAAAAAGGATGTTAAAGATGATAATGATCATTGTAAAGACGTTTTAAGCCAGTGGAATCAAGTAAAGAAGTACGAAGGTATATCATATCTTCACAAGACATAGCAAAAATTATGAACAAACAAGTTTCTACCAAGATGGGTGATATGATGGATATAAATACATGAGAAGAAAATAAAGGTAAAGGTGTTCTAGTCGGCGGAGGAACATAACTGGGGCATTCCAAAGTATCCTTCAAAGCCTCGCTCTTAGATCTATTTGCAAAAAATAAGGTGCAGAGAATACAACTAAGCCATGGATATTAAAGGAATGAGAAACTTATGGATCTACAAGCAATCACAGGACGAACGCGTAGAGCACGGTATGAAAACCATTAGAATCAAATCCTAATGGGGAACGAAGCATACCTAATCTTGTTGCTAGCAAAACAGAGATGATCATGTTCACTCCGATGACTGCAAGGAGATCCGCTAGCGCAAACAATATAGCTGGGAGGCCTTGACGACGACCTCGAACTCCGGTGGTGCTTGGCTGAGAAGAAGGGCGCGAGGAAGAATAAGGAGTGAAAAGTGAGTAACGGGACCCTTCGAGAATATTTGTAACGTAAATACCGAAAGGAGCAATTGACAGGGGTGGGAAACAAGGAGGGCATAAATTTTTGAAAAGGTAACGCCTCGGATTTCGGGATAAATGTATACGTGCAAATATCCATTGTGATGTCATCACGGTTTCCCTAAAATTCCGGTGGGTGACGTCACAGATGGATGGAGCAAGAAAAATCACAAGTCTGGAAGTATCATGGGTCGGCATTTGGAGATACTAAGAAGACATAAATACAAGCAGAACATAATCCACCTGGTGAAAGTAAGGGAGATTGACATGAATAAATTCAAATCAACATGGGGCCTAATGTTAGGGATATAACCCCATGGTGTAAGCCGCCTATTGGGTCGGGTCAGCATATTGGCGGCTTAAGGCTCATACTCAATATGGGCCGCGCTAATGATTATAAGGCAAGTGAGGTGACTTACTAAATAAGCCAGATGGCGGCCCAACATGTGAAGATGACGACTCAAGGCCCAAGAGGTAGAAGACCGAGGAACTTTCCTTACTTGAGAGACAAGACAAGTTAGAGATATATTATGTCATGAGTCCTAACATGACCCGGACTCTTGTAAGCCTAGGGTCTCGACATGTATATAAAGGCGAGCCCTTGAGGCTAAAATACTTAAGTTACACACCCTCGAAAGTTATGTTAGTGATTCCGCACCCTTGTAATCAAGATCATCATCAATATGGACACAAAAGCAGGAAGTAGGCTTTTACCTCCATCGGACGGTCCGAACCTAGGTCAATCCGTTTCTCGTTCCCGATAAATCCCTTCGAGTCGTCACATTGCGACGATGGCCTCACACCTAAGTTATCCTATGAGGACATCTGTCGTGAAAAAACCATGACAAACAATATTCGGGACGAATGGCTGGCCCGTCAACTTGGATAGGAACAACCCCCAACAATGTCTGCTCTCACCTCACTCATGTCCCGCTTTTGCAAGGGTGAAGGAAATTGGCTAGCACGTCAGAACAATCCTCCTGCAAACCCTGACACTTCCAAAGTGCGGGACAATAGAGGGAAGCCACGATGTAACAAGAATAAACATGGGCACAATGGTGCTGAAACCAAGGACACGACGGTTAACGCTGGATTCAACCACTCAAAATCGACACAGCACAAGAAACATGTTAAAGGAAATAGGGATGGACCCTCTCAGCTGGACAAAACAATGGATATACCCTGCCAGATTCACGACACACAAGACAAACCCGCCACCCACACCGACTATAATAGTTGGGTGTTTAAACAGGCAGGCAAGCTTGCAGCCGAAGACCACGGTAAGGGCGCTGGTAGTGAGGACGACGAAGAGCCCCGCGGACCGCAAAATGGAGGCCAGAAGCAATTCCCCCCTGAGGTAAAAAGTGTGAACATGATCTACATCACCCATATACCAAATAAGGAAAGGAAGCACGGACTTTAGGACGTATATGACATAGAGCCCGTCACCCCAAATTTCAATCCATGGTCGGCTTGCCCGATCACTTTCGACTGTGCTGACCACCCGACTAGTATTCGACATGGTGGGTCAGCTTCTCTGGTACTTGATCCCATAGTCGACGGGTACCATTTAACAAGGGTCCTTATATGGACGGAGGTAGCAACCTCAACCTTATCTACGCAGACATAGTGAATAAAATGGGTATCGATCCATCAAGGATCAAACCCAGCAACACCACCTCTAAAGGAATAATACTTGGCATTGAGGCCTGATGTTCGGGCACCATAACCCTAGAAGTAGTGTTCGGCTCACCCGATAATTTTCATAGCGAAGACTTGATCTTCGACATTGTCCCTTTTCGTAGTTGCTATCACACGCTTCTTGGCCGAAACTGTCGCCCGTTTCAATGTTGTCCCGCACTATGCCTATATGAAGCTCAAGATGCCCGAACCCAAGGGGGTCATCACCATCAGCGGCAATACGGAGCATTCGCTCTGAACAGAAGAACACACCGCGGATTTAGCAGTCGAGGTGAAGCTCAGCAATGAAACGCCGAACCCCCAGTCCACCGTCAGGGCACGAAAGGTAGGTAAGCGGGCCCGAACTCTATTTCGGTTCTTGGAGCCTCACACTCTAAACAAATAGGAATACATGCCCCACAACATGGCCTAGTTACCTGCAAGGTACACACTCCGGTATCATAACTTCGCATGTAAAATCCCTTGGGCAGCTGTGGGGACCAATCACCCAAATGCCTAGTGTTCGGCTAAACCCAACAATGGTCATATATGTCTTCGAATAACATCAGACTCAAGAAAGGATCCATTCAACAGGGATAACCTCACATAATTCGGCAACCTCCCAAGACTTTCTCTCACAAGGCCTGCTCGTCGACTACCACATCCTTTAAAGGGGCACCCTCCAGGAGAACAAAGGCGCAAACATGCAGTAGGACACAATAAAGGACTTCAAGCCACTTGTAACAGTCATGTCTAAAGCTTTTTTCCGTGTAAAACTTTAATTTTACGTATTTGTAATAGTTGCTTGGACATATCAGAGTGTACGAATAAAAGTTTATTAGAAATAAAGACCAATTTTTACGGTTCCATGGTAGTCATTTATATTACACAAGCCTTCCCCCTCTTTTCTTCATCACTCTCTCTACAAGAACAAGCCAGTTCGATACACATCTTGGATGCAATGGGCTAATCGACCAGGGGCTAGGCCATTAAGCTCGCCCCAAGCGTCAATCCGACACAACAATTTTTTTGAGTGTTCGGCATCTTGGATATTGTGTTATATGCATTGGTTCTGAATTATGTCTTGGGTCAAAAGTTGGGTTGCCCGGCTCCTGTGTTTACCCCTTTATGTTCCGCTTATTTGGATAAAAGGGTAAAGGGAGAACCACTGTGATTGTACTTCTAGTTCGTCTAGTTAACTATCCCAGTGGAGAAAACCGAAAACTGACTAGCATAATAAGCGAGAAACGGTCTGCGATCTGATGACAAGTGTTAAACTAAGAATCGTTGGAGATTCACCTTGTTAAAATGAAGGGTTTGGAGCAAGACAAGCCAGGTGATGCGGGTTTGGCATAAAACACCAAACATCACAAAGCAAAGGGGGGCTAGTGCTCACCCTCTGCAATTAAGCTCCTACGGTTAAGTGAAAGCAATAAAGCGGTATAGTCTGATTGCCTTGTTTTCTTCCGAACTACCGCCTCTGGGTACCAAGACATTAGCTAAGGGTAACAGTGCAGATATTGAAAAAAAACTGTTAGTATCTATAGGGGGGTTGAAGCCGAGGACTGGCAACTTTCAAAGTTAAAACAACCACATAGGAGTCACAATTAACAAAAACACAATATAAAATATAATGGTTGCAAATTCTTAGACATTAAGATAAAATAAAGTTTCAACCGTCAATCGAAAGATAGTACTTTCACTCAAAACTAAAATATTTCGGACACAAGGCTTCTATGGCTCGAACATCGTCCATCACGACGGGAAAGTACAGGTCGGGGCACCTATGGCTTTTCCCGGGTGGTGGAGGAGCCATGGCCATCTAGAGTGGCTTCAGCTTCAGCGAGTGCACCATGGTCTTCGAGAATACCATGCGAGCTCCCTCAATACATGCAGAGCATATTAGGGCATTAACCTGGGGCGTGCTAAAAGCCAACCTTTTCACCAAGCTGAAATAGTTGTGCAGCGGCGACTCTGTTAGCCATAGCCGGACACTCAAATCCTTCATTGAAAGTTTGGCTATGCGGTGCAACTTCATCAACTGCTTTAGTTGATCAGAGACAAGGACAGGTTGCTCTGGGCTCGAAACTGCTTCTAGAACAACGGTTTCTCAGCATCCCCTTCCCAAGAGGCATAATTTTGCACCGCATCCACCACACTCTTGGGAAGGTTTGCAAACACACCTGGAGAATGCCACACTCAAGTGAGCAACAAGAACCTTTTTCCACCAACTTGACATTGCAGTAAGTATCGCTGACCACTAGCAAATCGCTATATTTGGTGAAGTTCCGTCTCATGACACTGCACCTCCATGTGTGCCTCCTACATGGTTGCTGTCACACCCTGTGTTTTGCCTCATGACTAAGTTAACATGACTAAAAAGTCAGGGCCAATTAAAACTTTTTGTGTGCATTTGAATGCTTGACTTGTGTGTTATTTGCTTGCTTGTTTGATTGTTTGCTGGTGCTCTATAATTCAGAAAAAACCTCCTACCCTCAAGAACTCTTTTACTTGATCCCAACTCTTGTCCAATGATCATTCCATGTGAATAGGACGTCAAAATATTTTTACAAAATATTATTTTGGCCAAAAAGCATTTATTTAAATTAGATTTTCAAAAAACCCTGATGCAATGCAAGTCCCCAAATGGGGTGCATCGTTTTTCCCCAAATGCTTTATTTGAAACCCACTATATATAAGACTCCCCAAAACAACCAAATATTAATTTTAAAGATTATATTAATATTTCATTTAAAGGCTTTTTCTTAAGGACATAAATGGTCTTTTATAGGGAAAAAATATTTAGATGCCTTAAAAATATTTGAGAAAATTTAGGAAAACTCAGTGGACATATATTGTCCATATATAAGAGTTTCAACACATGGTCATGTTCAAAATATTGGAGAAAACCGTTCAAAACAATTTCTACCTATTTCAAGCATTTGAAATATTTCTATAAGAAATATTCCCAAATAAATCTAAGAAAATTCTAGAATGTCACACATGATATATGTGATCATCTTGCCAAGTTTCATCTCAATCCGAATTGTTTTGGTTCACCAAAATACCACAAAATCCACTTTGTATGGATCCAAATTTGAGCAACTCTACATTGCCAACTGTCTCTTATTGAGCACAAACTTTGTGGACATGTTGTAATCATCCAATAATGTATCCACACCAAGTGGTGCATCAAGGAGAACAAATTAACTTGTCCCAATCCCCCCAAACCCCTTTGTGTTGATTTCAAGAACTGGGAATGTTTGCATTTTCAAGTTTCCCCATTTGGTCCCAAACTTTTTGGGCATGCTCTAGTCACCAAATTATGCCACCTAAGAAAGTGGAGCATCAAGGAGAATGCCTTAGCTTGATTAGATCTATAGAAACCCATCCCTGTCCATTTCTAGGGTTTACCAAGTTTACATTGGCAACCTTATTCAATTGAGTTCTAATTTGGTGATCAAGCTCAATTATACCTATTACCAAATCCTGTTAAGTCTCATGGCAAGGAGAATCACTTTGCTAGCTCAAACTTGCATCAAACACCTTTTGTCCATTTCTAAAAGCTTTTGTTTCCACCACTTTTACTATTCCCCTTGCTCTCAAATTTTTACCACTAACTCACCTAGCCCTCTTCTACCCCCAGTAAATCCTCATGGGCATTGCTCAATGATTGAGGGGTAAAACCTCATTTTTACCTCGTGTATAACACCCATTTCTCCCCCTCTCACCTTTTCTTCTACCCTAAGGCACCTCTAGAGCACCTAATGGCCTTATGTGCCTTGTTTGAGCTCCCCTGGACACGTGTGGTCATGCCCAAAGTGCCAAGAGCATGCCCTGGCATGCAGAGCCCGCGCTCTGGAGCATGCTACAGTGCACACCCGCACTTTAGCTGCCGCCCAACGCACGCCCCCGATAGCCTCGGGACCTCTAGCCGTGTCCCCTGGCCCACCTCGACGTCCACACCATGGCAGCTGGTTGCCCCCCTCCTCTCTCTTCCTCCTCTGGCCTCCCTTCACACGCGCACTGGCCGCCCGAGTAGCTCCAATGGACGACCTCACACGCTCTCAACACTATCCCCCCTGGCTCCTCCCTCTATCGTTCCCTGGACGTGGACCGCACTCTCAAACACCGCAGACGTGAACCATTAGCGGTAGTTGCGCCATGGCCATGGGCACCGTCCACGATGGACCCGCACCTCGATCATATGGGTTAGATCCGAGATCCCCTCCGTGCTCCCCTGGCCCTATATCCCTCCCGAGAACGCTCCAGAACAACCCATTCTTCCTCCCATGCCCTCTCCATCCCCCCACGACCGGCATTTACACCTCGGCCTCCCCTAAAATTCGAGCTCCCTCGAGCTTCCCCTCTCCCCATGACCATTCCAGCGCCCTCTCTCCACCGTTGTGAACCCCCCAGCGCCTCTCTTTCTTTCCTTAGACGCCATGTGCTCAAGGACAATGATGGCCGACGGCCTCCTCTGTGCCCCCTCTGGGATAGCACCGATGTGGTCCTTCCCGCGGGAGCACATCACCGTGCTGGATGCGACATGAGCCCCGGAGCTCATAGGAATTCGTAGCCTCGCTAGAACTGGCCGGAGCCATCGGGGCGGGCGTCCACGTGTGCCCGGTCGGGCTCCTCTATCCCTCCCCTGCTCTGGCGGGAGGAGTTAGGAGAACCTACCAGCAGGGCCCGTCGGTTAGTGGCTAAGGCTCTAGGGGCCCTGTTCAAGTGGACGCGCCACCCACGGTAGTGCGTCTGCCCGCAGTGGAAACGGGTTCTGCCCAGTACGCCTTTGGTGTGGCCTTTGAGTGCGCCCAACTAACTCTGTGGGCCAACCCAATTTCTATTCAGCGCCCTGTGCGCAACATAGACCGTTCGGTATACCCCTTCCTTTTCCTTTTTCTTCTTTTTCAGCAGATTCAAACTTTTCCACAAAGCTCATTTCAAATCCAAATTTGATTATTCAAATTTGCACAGACTCCATAAATCAAGATCTATTTAATGAGACATAGTGACCATTTTTATTGTGCTTCATTTTCACTTGGTCCATTAGATAGGTCACTTATCCACATAAGTCCACTTCAAAAATCCATAGGATATTCATTTGGGCTCCAAATAAAGTGAAACTAATTTGTAAATATTCCTAAAATCATGCTTGATTTAATGGGTACTTTTACTCATTTTTATAAAAGCCATTCTATAGATTCCTTGCAGGTACATTAAACCCTTCCTTTCCACCATTCAAAACCCGCCCCTTGACCCACATTCACCAAAACTTCCTTGGTTGTTTTTCTCATGCCCAGAGGTGTCCAAGAAAAATAAAACTCCTATTTATAGAGCACTTTTATTTTCTTCTCGTTGTGTTGCTTATTGTGGTTGTTTACCGATGGTAGTTGACGAGATAAACGGAGTGCTCGAAATTGGACGAGAAGCGTGTGAAGACCTCGAAGACGTTGCTAAGCCAAGCAAGCAGCCCTTTGACCATGTTAAGAAACCTTTCATGCATTTTATATAGCACTTTTTGTTTCGATGAGTTGATCATGTTGATGTGGTGTTTCCCCTTCGGTGGGATGCCTTTGATATTTCTACCATTGATAGTTGCATCGTGCATGACCCTACCTCCCGATGAGGGTTGTGCGGGTGGGAGTAGTTAGGTTGCTAGTAGTTGCTACGCAAGTGGGATGGGATGTGCATGGCGATGGAAATAAAGAGATGATTTCAAAGAATTTTTTGAAAACTCCGTCGGGTGCCACTAATGCACGAGGGACATGATGATGAGTTGGGTAACCACTTGAGAAAGAAGTGGTGTACCGGAGCAAGTGAGAGTGTGTGTTTTGGAAAACGGATTAGATTTAAGATTTGTCGATCGTCCCAACCTTACATGCACAACCCTGATAACCCTTATGGGATGGGGCTTTGTTGATTACTTTGGTGGGTACTAGCATGGAGCCCGCATTACTAGTGGCGGGAGTGGCGTGGTCACTCTCGATACGGGGTTGTACTAGAATGGACGGCCATGCGCTGTCTTTACAGGCACCGGGTTTAAAGTTAGTCCCTACATGGATGCTACATGCGATGTACAACATGTGGGCTAGGTACCAATTGAGTGGAATCTTTGTTTAGTATCGCCAGGGGAAAGACAATGTTCGGGTGCTTACCTCGGGTGTGTTATATATCGTGAGTCGTGGATGACATGAAAGTTTCCTGAGTCTTGTGGGTAAAGTGTGCAACCTCTACAGAGTGTAAAACTATTTGAATAGCCGTGTGCACGGTCAAGGACAGTTGGTGTGGTGCTGCTTAAACTACGTCCAGATGTTTTCGCAAACTTGGTGTGTGTGTGTGTGTGCGGATGACAGAAGGATGATACTTGAGATAAGTCTGATGACTTGATGTGATGAATGAACATGAGATGTTCAACCCCTGCTTATGATGATATATGTATCTTGTTCATATGGATATCTACCAACTATTGATGCATGCTTACACAAGTTATTTGATCATGTCACTACATTAAAAATTAGCTTTCCGTAAAATACCTACTTAGTGCTATTTCATGCATTATTATTGCCTTGTTCGAAACATGGGTTGCTTGCGAATACATTCAAAGTACTCATTGGCTTGCCATAGGTTATTTAATTGGCCAGGCATAGAAGACCAGGTTATGTTGAAGAATATCTTGGTAACGGACATGCGAGCTAGGACGCTTCCGAGTCAGAATGCATGTAGGGTATAATGCAGATGGCATGGGTTCACGCTATCATTGAACATTTCCGCTATGAGATTATGAAGACTTGGTCATAAAGGTCATATTTGAATAATCCGGTATGTAATGGATGTAAGACTCTTGTTATTCAGTTTCTGTGTCTTCAGTGAGCATTGATCTTTCGGACCGCTATGCACATACATTCGGTGATCACGACTTATGAGTCGGGGTCCCCACAGGGCTGGTATCAGAGCCGTCCTGACTGTAGGAAGCCCTTAGTTAGCTTGCACGTTAGTTAGGACAAAAATATTTTTCTAGACCCTTCAAAATCACTTACAGAACCTCTACGTTTCTCACATCTCCTAAATTTTCAAAGGAAGCAAAGGTTTTTGCCTTAGCACTTACACCCCTATTCTCTTGAGTCTCCTCGTTTGTTTTTTTCAAACCTTCACAAGTGGTCGCTACTACCCTTGTGCCCCTAACCACGAGATTCCTTGTAATCCTCGTGGGTAACCTGGAAGGAAGCCACCTTGCCAGACGATTTCCGGCTTATCTTGGACCCAAGTTGCCGACACTAGACAAGGAGCTACCAACAGAACATACCTTCTCAAAGGATGAGGATATCAGGACTTAGATGATAGTGACACCCTCGACACAGCCCCAGGATGATGCCCCCCTGGCCTTTGATAACCAGGGCACAAGACATGCAATGTCATGATATGCATCACTAATAGAGAAACCCTATTATTTTTGTTGTTATATCAGTAAGCATCGGTGGATGAGAACCTCACCATTTGGTCCACCTCAATAAAGTGAGAAGGAAAATGGTTCTCTTCATCCCCCGCTCTCGGTGTCGATATTATCATCAACGTGACCGGCAAGATACAACTCTACCATGCATTGTTAATTTTATTGCATAAAAGATTGACTACCTAGAATGCTCAACGTCTCAGAAGACAAGAAGGCATTGTCACGACCACGAGGACACCAGGAGACCCTATCACCAACAGCCATGAAGAATCACCTTCATAATCAACTCAACAAACCCGAAGTCGCCAAGGACTCTTCAGGTGCTAGCCATGATGAATCACCTTCGTCATCGCTTGATTGCACTTGCACTATACCACCCCCTTAGGCACTCTCCTCTATGCTAATTTCCCCTCTTTCCCCATCTAGTCAAGTGAAGACTAGCAAGACAAGATGCACTAAGGACCCACCTCGACGGACAGCTAGCATTGAAGACTATGACTGTAACTTACTCAACGAGACGCAACCCCGTAGGGTTAGGCTCTTCCCTCAAGATTGGAAACCCCTCCCCAGACCAACCTAGACCTCACAAGCTCCCCCATCACAAGCCTATGGTCACGTGTTTAATACACCTATTTGCGAAAGCACTTTTGAGCTTCAATAACCCCTACTTAGCACGGGGTTCATTATGTTGCTAGTGATCATAGTGAACAAACATCCTTCATTCTTAAGCTAGCACTAGAACCTTGATGCCATAGGAAGGATCATTCTAAGGGTATACAATTTGTGGACAATGATTTGATTTAGCCACAATAGATGTCTCGAGGAAGCAGTTGAGAAACTTTGGTGGATTATGAGGCTTAATATTGGGAGACGAACTTGGTGGTCAAGATTAATAGAGTAGCATTACTTACTTGTCCCTTGAGCAAATTGGATTAGTAGGACAAATATGATCACATGCTGAAATTCTTGGTGGATTAATGACTTGACTTCGGCAAGTGATGTAGATGGTGGATTGATGGTGATATGATGGTGACTGGAGTAACTAGTAGGAAGATCTTACTAGATGTAAACCTTGGGATTAAATAGGTGATTACAATAGGTGCTCAAGATCAATCAAACCACATGGTTAGGAGTGATTTGGATTTACTCAAGTGAGCTTGATAATGATTCCATGTTTCTTGGTGGATAATAGTAGAAGGAATCAGATGATGTTAGGGATAATTTAGGGATCTATATAAGCTCGACCTTGGAGTGTAGTTGGCCATGAGATTGGAAGTTCATGACAATAGTCCTTGCAATGATATGTGGATTATATGAACTCGAGGAGATTATGTTGGACACCATCGATGTTGGATTTGTAGCAGTAATGGATCATGTAATAGTGGATGATACTCGCATTTGTAGGAAGGAAACAAGATCTTGTAGTGGTTTATTACGTGTTTCCTTAGCATAGTAATGCAGTGCCTTAGACCTTGGATAAGTCAAAAGGACACTTGGTTTGGTAGTGTCATGATCAAGCTTAGCGGCTTGTAAATTATCCTGAGGATTTTTATATAGGGATATATGTGAGTTAGCTATAGTATACATATGAGATTTTCGATAGTCCTTCTCTCAAAACCATGGAGATATGAGTAGCATTTGTAATATTGGAGTTGACTTATATGAGATGATACCTTTGATGATATAGGGTGATTTTGTTTGGAGTATAGGCAGTATTATTGGCATCTAAGAACTGTGCTCAAGGATAAGATGATAGACATTCACTCACATCCTAAGCTCCTTGAAACCCCTAAGCTTTACTGAGCACAATATGATCAGGTTATGACCATAGGTCTTGGTTCTAAATCATTTGACTATGGCCGATACTCCACCCTGACCTCCACCAGACATGTTCATATGAAAGATGGCCATTAGGACCTGTATTAGGTTGGACCACAAACCCTTGATACTAGTGACCATCTAGGACGAATGCGCGCTCCTCTCACATATCCCATGAGCAATGTGTTTATGTGATACTTCGGGAAATAGGTTGTTATCCTCCAGGATGACATACTGATTTATGCAATGAGAGGAGGAACACCTTAGTCCTGTTTGGACCAGCCCGAGGAATACCAATTACCATGTCGAGTATAAGGTTTCACCTTGAAAGAGCTGGGCTCCGCGAAGCACCCTCCCTACAGAAGAAGAACTTCTTGCCCAAGCAAGACGAAGAACCACTATGGTTAGGGAGCCACGAAGACGAAGAGGATGAGACAAGAGAAGTCAACCACCGCCCTCTATGGAGTCTACATCCACTAGGTTATATCAAGAAGCAGCGACGTCCAAGCATGATGAAGCCCTTGCACATCAAGAGGGTTGAGGAACCCCTTTTTATGACTGGTCATCCATCAGTTCCTGACTAGGAAGGAACCGAGGAGTGAATAACACCCCTCACTCCTCCACTTTGATAGTGTACGGTGAGCATGATGTCCCTACTCCCTTCAGATGCCTGGAATAGAGTGGACGACTGTCATGACTTTGTTATCATCCCTTCCTAGACAATCTAGGGCGTAAACCGTGACTAGATCATGGTAAGCCACCTGTCAAAGGTAGTTCACCCCACTTGCTAAGCGTCAGACCTTGGCGATTAGATGGATGATCTATACTATGAATAGTCAGCTTATCTAGAACCCCACTAAAACCTTCCTAGATGGTAGAACCCGTTTTGACACAAAGTCACTAAGCTCAGTTTTAGGGACGAGACTCAATGCAGACCTTGCCATGGAGAGACGAGTAGACCAAACACTCAAAGACCCTCAGAAAAGTGCGTCCATGACAATGAAGACAAATGACTAAAGAAGAATGAAGAATCTACCTTGGCAACTTACTCAAGCAGAAGATCTCGAAGAGAAGCCCATGATGACACACTTCAACTTTCTCAAGGATGAAGACCACAAGCATCAGAAGATCCACTGTTCCAACAGAGGTAGCGATTCTCCGTCATGGGAATCTACAACTGTAAGAGCACATTTCTCCATGCGTGGTTTTGGGTAATTGATGACACCCCTATGGACTAATAGTTGCCTTGAGTTATATTCGAAGGATTTGTCCATAGGAACTTCTTGAAGTCCATCTGTTGGGTTTCAAGGAGTTTATATGATGACCAAGGTCGTATTCAAGGTTTATCTAAAGATTGGTCATGTGAGAGTTGAGATTATTGCAAGCATGTCTTGAAGAAGGAGATTGTGTGAGCATTCATGATTACCTTCAAGACATCATCTTTATGAAGAGAGAAGATAAGATATAAGGTTGATCAAGACTAAGTCAAAGATTGAATCAAGTGATCAACACACAAAGCGTGCAAGATGTACCGAGAGGAATCAAGTGATCCCATGGTATGGTAAGCAGTGTCCATTATGCTTTGTGTACTAACCCATGTTCCTTGTGAGAGTTCTTTGTGGGGTTAGGCATATTTCCATGGGATTGCATCAAGAGGCAGATCCCATACATCCCACGGAAGATGACATCAAGTGGAGATCATCATCAAGGTTGCGATGTGCAAGATCAAGTTAAGCATCACGGAGAGATCATGCTTGAGGCTCGCCGTTCATTATGGTGACAATGGACTTGTGAAGATATGCCGAAGAGTGGCTCACCCATAGTGGAGTATGGGGGAGCAATCATCTAGTCTTCATCAAGCCAATGCAATCAATAAATGTGGTCCATCTTGAGGAAGACAAGATCGTCATCATCTAGCTCAAGTGGACTATGCGCAAGGCTAAGGTTTGACCTTTATAGGGTTTTTTATTTTACCGGTCTCATAGTGGTAGTTGGGAGACTGGGTTATAGGGTAGGTAACCGTGCTATCAAGGGGGCTCTCAAGTGAGTACCTTGATCGTATCATTCGTTGAGAGCTCAAACCATTTCATTCTTGGCATCATACTATTTCTTAGTTCATGGTTGGTTTATCTCGTTGAGGTTTCTTGAGCTTATGGTCAACTTCATGACAAGCTCAAGTTCATCGAAAACGCAGCCCATATGCATCTTCTATGATGTTTTCGATATTGGAGTTATTGACGATTCTTCATTGAAAGAGGTTTCTCATGTATATACCTTTGGTATTTTTATACTGTTGCAGTTGGATAGCTCTTGTCAACCTGAATCCAACAAGCTTGAGTTTGCTCAATTTGGAGCTCATTTGCACAAGTTGTGGCAGTTCTGGTTTTGTCTGTGTTCTTCCATTTTCCTAGTTGTAGGTGCTGCAGTTCAATGGATTGCGGTAGTACCGCTCTTCGGAGCGGTAGTACCGCAAGTGGCACAGAAGTAATTTTTTACTTCCGCCTCGAGGGCGGTAGTACCGCAAGCATGGAAGTAATTTTTTACTTCCGCCCCTCGGGCGGTAGTACCGCAAATGACTTCCTGTAAAACTGTGCAGACTTTTTCGCAGAGTTCCCTTCTGCGGAGGTTGGCACAAAAGTAATTTTTTTACTTCTGTGCACCTCCAGTGGCTGCCTCTGCCGACCTTGCGGTAGTACCACACGGGCTTGCGGTAGTACCGCTCCAACGGTTCTACCGCTTCTGGCCCCGCGCTAACGGCCAGGGCCGGTTACTCCGGTGCTAGCGGTAGTACCGCATAGGGCTGCGGTAGTACCGCAAGCCGTCACGGTAGTACCTTGACTTTTGCGGTAGTACTACAATACGTGGGGCTGAGTGAGTGTATAACGGTTGGATTTTTCCCCACCTATAAAAGGGGGTCTTCTTCTCCAATGGACCTTATCTCTTGAGCTCGTGTTCTTTCCCCATTGTTGACCTTCTTCGAGCTTGCTAACTCTCAATCCCTCCAATGATTCTTGCTAGTTCTTGAGGGAAAAGAGAGAGGAGATCTAGATCCACATTTCCACCAATCACTTTCTCCTCTAAGTGAGGGGACCCCTTGGATCTAGTTCTTGGAGTTCTTCATGTTCTTCTTCGTTCTTCCTCTCATTTCCCTCCCTAGCATTAGTTGCTTTGGTGGGATTTCAGAGAGAAGGACTTGGGCACTCCGTGTGCCCTTGCCATTGCATTTGGTGCATAGGTTTGACTTCTCCACTATGATACATGGAAGTGAGAAGTTGAGAAGTTATTACTCTTGGGTGTTTGAGCACCCTAGAGCTTGTTCCTCTGGGGTGCTTTGGCACCCTAGACGGTTGGTGGTGCCTCGAAGCTCAATCATTGTGGTGCAAAGCTCCGAGCAAGCTTCAAGGTCTCCAATTAGGTTGTGGAGATTGCCCCGAGCATTTGAGGTCACCTTGGAGCCACAATCCATTGTGGTGAAGCTTCATGGTGTCATTGGGAGCCTCCAATCAAGTTGTGGAGGTTGCCCCAACCTTGTTTGTACGGGTTTGGTAACCACCCTCAAGGGTCCCTTAGTGGAATCATGGCATCTTGCATTGTGCGAGGGCGTGAGGAGATTACAGTGGCCCTGGTGGCTTCTTGGGGAGCATTGTGCCTCCACACCGCTCCGAACGGAGATTAGCATCTGCAAGGGTGTGAACTTCGGGATACATCATCGTCTCCACGTGCCTCGGTTATCTCTTACCTGAGCCCTTTTACTCATGCACTTTACTTTGTGATAGCCATATTGTTTCTTGTTATATATCTTGCTATCACTTAGTTGTCTATCTTGCTTAGCATAAGTTGTTTGTGCACATAGGTGAGCCTAGTCGTTTTAGGTTTTTTGCTTTACTAATTAAACGATAGTTTTATTCTGCATTTGTTCAAGCCTAAACCATAATTATTTTAAAGCGCCTATTCACCCCCCCTTTAGGCGACATCCACGTCCTTTCAACAACCTTGACCCCTTCTACTCTAACATGAGACATCTAGATTTCACTAACAACCCCAGGACCAGCACACAAACACGCTGCTTTGCCAGGTCTCCTAACTTTGGGTTACACATGCAAGCCAGGCCCTGCCAGAACCTCGTTCACCAAACCCTTGACCATTAGGTGAGCCTAGCTTTTTATGAGAACCCCATTCACCCTTAGACCAAGTCAACAGTGCACTCGAAGACATATCATCAGGCACTTTAAGATCCAGAAGGACAACCACGCTAGAGCAGAAACAACGTGGAACATGAACACTACATCATCTCTGAATGTCCGCATCAGCACCTAGCCAAGGAATCTCGGGGACGAGATTCTTGTAAGGGGGGTAGGTCTCTCACACCTTGTGTTTTGCCCCATGACTAAGTGAACATGACTCAAAAATTAGGGCTAATTAAATCTTTTTGTGTGCATTTGAATGCTTGACTTGTGTGTTATTTTCTTGGTTTTTTGATTGTTTGCTGGTGCTCTATAATTCATAAAACATCCTCCTACCCTCAAGAACTCTTTTCCTTGATCCTAGCTCTTGTCCAACGATCATGCCATGTGAATAGGACTTCCAAATATTTTTACAACATATTATTTTGGCCAAAAAGCATTTATTTAAATTAGGTTTTCAAAACCCCCTGATTTGAGATTTGCATTGCAACTCCCCAAATGGCGTCACTACTGGAATGAGGATCTTTGCCGTCAGCCAGCTCTTTGTCGTCTGCTAGCTGACGGCAAAGAAGGTCTTTCCCATCAGCTTAAATAAAACTGATGGCAAACAAAGAGCTAACGGCAAAGATCATGTTTTCCGTCAGCTAGCTCTTTGTTGTTTGCTAGCGGACAGCAAAGCTTCTTTGCCGTCTGCTAGCAGACAGCAAAGAAAGTGGCCAACTAACATCCGTTCCCCCCAGCCGCACCCCACTAACTAGGCTCTTTTCCGTCTACTAGCAGACGACAAAGAGTTTTAACCTATATGTCAGCGCGCCCCACCCCTCTCTCTCCACTCTCTCCCCTCACCTCAACCCCCCCCCCCCCCCGTGCCACCGGCCTCCCCCACCCTTTCGCCCCCGCCCCTGCCGCCCCCGCCCCTATTGCCTCCGTGCCCGAGTCGCCGTCGCCCCCCCCCCCCCGTTCCACCGGCCGCCGCCCCCCCCCCTCGTGCCATCGGCCGCCCTGGCCCTACCGCCACCGACCCTGCCACCCCCGCCCCTACCGCCCTCATGCCCGAGTCCCTGTCGCCGCCCGCCCCTGCCCCTGCCACCACCGCCCCTACCGCCCCCATGACCGAGTCCCTGCTGTCGGCCGCCGCCGTCCAGGCCGCCCCTTCCGCCCCGGCCACCGTCACTACCTCTGGTGAGTACCGGTCGCCCCCTTTTTCTGTTAATTATTTAGTTAGGTAGTTAATTAGTTTAGTTTATTAGGTTATCTAGGTTAGTTTATTAGGTTAGTCTTAATTAGGCTACTGTTAATTAGGTTAGTGTTAGTTTAGGTTTATTAGGTTAGTGCAAAAAGAAGAAGAAGAAGAAGAAGAAGAAGTTGAGGAGAAGAGGAGAAGAAGAAGAGGAAGAAGAAGGAGAAGGAGAAGAAGAAGAAGAAGAAGAAGAAGAAGAAGAGAAGAGCCCCCGATCCCCGACACCACTAACCCCCAACCTCCGACGCCACCGACCCTCGACCCCCGATGCCACCGACCCCAACCCCCGAAACCACCGATCCCCGACGCCCTGGAGCCCCGACCCCCAACCACCGATGCCATCGCCGCCCGACCACCAACACCACCGACCCCGACCACCGACGCCATCGACCCCCAACCACCAGTGCCACTGACCCTCGACTCCCGACACCACCGACCCCCGACCGCTGATGCCACTGACCCTTGATGCCACTATCTCCCGATGCCACTGACCCCCGACCCCCGATACCTATTCTGCCTCCTGTTGACCAAAAAGGTGCTATTTGGCCTTCTAGAGGCCGGCGGGGTCATATATTGTGAATTATGAGTTAGGTCATATATTTTTCGATTTTGTTATAAAAAACATCATATTTTGTGTTGATCAGGTGGATTTAAATGTGCAATTGTTTTGTCGCTGTGAGGGTCTGGTGTTTGATGACCTCCTCGTGCGTTCGATGAGCTCCGCCCCTGCGTTCATGGGTGAGCACAAATGACATCTCCTCCTTCCCCCTTCATTTCCTCTGTTCCGGTCTTCGTGCTTCTTCGCGCTGATGAAACTTGCTAGCTATAGGTGTCTTCAATCATCAGTATGCGTGACCACTATGCGTCTCTCGTTTGAAAGGGTTATATCTATAAATATGCACGCATTAGCATATTTATAACCGCGATTGTTTCAAATCGTCCAACATTATCCATGGATAGCCCGAGTATGTGTAGATTGGGTTCGTTTTCCCATATGCTTTGCCCCGAATCCGATGCAGAATTTTGTCAGTGCCTCCCTGTTGTTCTCCAGGTACACATCCTCTCTGCTTATTGCCGAGAAGTGTATCAGGGGAACAGCGGGGAGGTGATGCCGAAGCAGAGCAGGGGAAAACAAACCCAATCTACAAATACTCGGGTGGGATTAGGACCTATCTTTACCTACTAGCGTCTAGGTTGCATCGACGTAATAAAACTGACAAACTCTATTAACTGATGAATATGGTTTGCTGAATTATGTATATATTTTTTGTGTGTCCAGTAGCTAGGCAAGATGAGTGATCGTGGGTGGATGTACACCAGTAACACTAGTCAGAAAGACATGACCCGTGAATGGATAACAAAAACCAAGGAGTTTGTGAGAGTCGCATTTGCAAATGGACAGAAAACAACCCGGTGCCCTTGTGTCGATTGCCACAACTTTAAGAAGAAGTCAGAGTTTGAAATGATCAAACACCTACAGAAGTGGGGTTTTACGCCTAATTATACAGTCTGGACATTTCATGGTGAGTCTGCCCAACGTGCCAGAGCTGAGGTGGTTCGTCGTCGCACCGACGAGCATGGTACCGGGATCGAAGACATGGTGCAAGACTTTGATGATGCTCGGGATTCGGACGATGAGATGGAGGAATCTGCAAAGGCCTTCTATGAAATGTTGGAGTCTTCAAAACGTCCTCTCCACGAGCACACTGAGCTTTGTCAGCTGGATGCCATCGCGCATGTAATGGCTCTGAAGGCTTAGTTCAACTGGGGCAGAGAATGCAACGACGCGATGATGACGATATTTGGACGCTTTCTACCAAAAGGCCATGTATTGCCAGCAAACCTGTACCAGTCAGACAAAATCCTACATGCGCTTAAGATGCCCTATAAGAAGATGGATGCCTGGAGAATGGATGTGCCTTATTTAGGCTTGAGTATGCGGGCTTCAACTATTGTCCCATTTGCAATGCTTAGAGGTATGTTCTGGTAGACAACAGTATGTGTGAGAAGAGTTAGACCAAAATTCCAGTCAAGGTCCTTCGGTATCTGCCAATCATACCAAGACTTCAACGTCTTTTCATGGTCAAAGAGACGGCCAGACAAATGACGTGGCATAAATTGGGCAAAAGAACAGAACTAGATGCAGATGGGAATCCGATGTTGGGACACACTTCAGACGCTTTTGCGTGGAAGCACTTCGATGCATTACATAAGGATAAAGCGGCAGACCCAAGGCAACCACGAGTTGCCATCAACACGGATGGGTTCAATGTGTATGGTATGACGGCAGCACAATACAGTTGTTGGCCTGTATTTGTCGTTCCACTCAATCTCCCCCTAGAGAGATTATGAAAAGGAAGAACATTTTCCTGACGTTGATAATTCCAGGGCCCAAATATCCGGGGAAGAATATGAATGTGTACATGCAGCCGCTTAAGGATGAATTGCAAGAAGCCTGGGATAATGGGATCAAGACATATGACGCCGCTACCAAAAATAACTTCAAAATGCATGTGTGGTACATGTACTCGTCGCATGAGTTTCCGGCATATGCGCTATTCGTTGGCTGGTGTGTGCATGAAAGGTACCCTTGCCCCACATGCAAGGCAGCTCTTGAGTTCCATTGGCTGCAGGCGGGTCGCAAGTTTTCTTGCTTAGACATGCATAGAAAGTTCCTGGATCCTGACCATAAGTTCAGAAAAGACAAGAAGAATTTCATCAAAGGTAGAGTTGTCAAAAACATTGCACCACCTGCATTGACAGGCCAACAGATCCTGGATCTGATAAACACTCTCGATCCGGATCCAAATCATCTAGGGTATTTCGAAGGGTATAATATGGAACGCGCCTGGACTCACAAGATATGTTTGTGGGATCTGCCTTACTTTAAAGACCTCCTTTGCCCACACAACATTGACGTGATGCACACTAAAAATAATATCGCGGAGGCCCTTTTTGGTACATTGTTCGGCATAGAGGGGAAGTCAAAGGATAATACTAAGGCTAGAGTCGATCTGGAGGCTCTATGTGATAGACCTTTACAAAACATACGACAACCGAAAGGAAAGAAGAACCGGAGGAAGCCAAAGGCATGGTTCAATCTTGGAAGGCCATCTATGAGGGAAATGCTATTGTGGGTGAAAATTTGGTTGATGTTCCCCGATGGGTATGCAGCGAATCTAAAGAGGGGAGCGAGTCTTGACAAATTGAAAATATTTGGTCTCAAGAGTCATGATTGGCACATATGGCTTGAGCGGGTAATGCCGGTGATGTTGCGTGGCTTTATCCCTGAGGATGAATGGCTAGTACTAGCAGAGCTGACCTATTTCTTTCGTGCTCTTTGTGCGAAAGAACTATCACCTGACATGCTAGACGTACTAGAATAGGTGGCATCGGAGTTGATCTGCAATTTAGAAAAGATCTTTCCACCGGGCTTCTTTAATCCAATGCAAGATTTGATTTTGCATCTCCCAACTGAGGCAAGATTGGGGGGCCGTACAAAATCGTTGGTGCTTCGCAACTGAGAAGATGCAGAATTCGCTTCCAGGAAAATGTAAAAATAAACGTAGAGTTGAAGCATCGATGGCCGAGGCATTCATTACTGAGGAGGCGGTAAACTTCGTGACAGCACACTACAAAGCCAAGAATCGTCATTTGCATAATCCGAAGCCTCGGTACAATGACGGTGACCATGAAAAAGTTCGATCCAACCTCAGCCTATTCAAAGCGAAGCTCGCACCAGCCGGTGCTTTGAAAGCAATAGCGTTGGATGTCGAAGAATGGCGGGCCATTTCATTGTATATCTTCAACAACCTAACAAAAGTGCGGTCATACATCGAGTAAGTTCTCGGTACATTGTTTCGCAACTTCTAATTTCTTTCAAATGCTCTTATTCCCAGATATGTGATACAGTCGAGACGTTGCCAAATTCTCGGATGGAGCGGTGATCCAAAAGGATTCCATTGAAGAGTATGAGCTTCTGGCAAAGCATGGAGGCAGCTATCCCGGTTTTATATCTTGGTTCAAGCAAATGGCAATTTCCATTAGACGATTTCATTTCTTCGTCTAGTTTGCGGCTAATGCAACAATCCTTTCGTATTAAACTTGTAGTCTAATGTGGAGTCTATGGACTCCGAATTGAGACAAGTCGCTAATGGTTTTGACTATAAGGTCCGTTCATTTGACAAATACGACATCAATGGGTATCGCTTTCGTACTTTTGGAAAAGAGCTATCTATGGCCGACCGAAAGTCTACAAATTGTTGTGTCTCCGCTGTCGGCGAAGGAGTGGTCGAGTATTATGGAAGAGTTGAAGCAATTTATGAACTTACATTCTTTGGTGAAAACCCACCAAACGTCGTAGTCTTCAAATGTTATTGGTTCCAGCCGAAGGAGACTAGAAGGACTCATGAACATATAGGTCTAGTCAAAATCAAACAAAGCACCCATTTAGATGTTCCTAATGTCTATATTATGGCTCAAAAGGCGACCCAAGTTTTCTATCTACCGTGGGCCTACCAAACGAATCCAAATCTGAATGGTTGGGATATCGTTTATGATGTGCCGCCACATTTTAGACCACCTCCCCTCAATGAAGATGATTATGAACCTCACATTAACCTAGACACATATGAAGGAGAATTCTTCCAAGAAACACGTGTTTCCAAAAAACGTTTCATGAACCGTTCTACTTCACCCCAAAACATTGAGGTAGACAGCGACAGTGAATCCGACTTCACCCCTGAGCCGAAACAAGAAGAGATGGAAGAAGAAGAGGTTACTGCCGTGGATGACCTGTGCATGCTTGACCAATTACATAAAGGAGGCCTTCCACATGTTGATGCATTTATTGATGATGCTGATGAGCATGTCATTACTGATAGTGATGATGATTATGCATTTATTGATTCCGGAGCATACATAGACATTGAAGATTAATATTAGTAATGTCAGGTATTCAATTATTATTATGTACATATAAATTATTAATTAGTTCATGTTATTAGGTATTCAATTTTTTTATGTTGAACTAATTTCGTTCACTCTTTGTCATTGCAGGTGTTGACAGATGGTGGGCGCAAGTCGAGAGCGCTCTGAGCCTCCTTCCTCGGTACATGCTGGGAGGGGCGCTATTATTCCACCCCACCAACTCCGGAGAGTGTTGGTATAGTCTATGCAGACATCGGCAGGCGCTTCTTCTTCGATCGGGAGAGGTCAGGGGAAGAAGAAGAGAGGTGCTAGAGGTAGGAAGGCTGCTGCGCCTACCTCGCCGCCACCCCTAGCTGATTCTCCCGACCACAGGAGTGCTCCATCTCAAGTAGACCCGTCTGACTTGGACCCGTCTCGGACTCCGGTCGCCGAGCCTCGGGCCGACGAGCCTCGGGTCACTGAGCCTTCGTCCCAGGAGACTCCGGTCCCAGAGTCTTCGTCCCAGGAGACTCCGGTCCCAAAGTCTTCATCCCACGTGTCTCTAGAGGCTAGGTGCCATGCTGATGGTGGTGAGGACAACTTTTCTAAGGATAGCTATAGCGAGGGCGAGCTGGTTGAGGAGGGAAAGAAGGTCTACCAGCGTGGTTGTACAAAGCTCCCGCCCGTGCCGACGACCCGTGATCAGAGGTGGTTGATTGTGCCTAATGCGGAGAAGTAAGTGCATTTACTCTTTTTTAACCTTTTGCCTTCATGTTTCTTCAAATTAATATCTAATGTGTTGGCCTTATCATACTGTAGGGGTTGGAAACACGACATTGGTGTCCACAAGCCCAACCAGGTCCTTGGTGTGCTTCTCCGGCACCACTTCCCGGGGAAGGTCTAGTTGCCCGGTGAGGGTGAGGTTCCACAGGTAGCACTGACCTGGGAGTTGTATGTGGCTGCCCCGGCCCCGTCGGAGGAGAGGGTCGATGGTTTCTTGTGCGAGACGGTGTCCGACATTGTGATCCGTCGGTTTTGGGTAATTTCTCCTTTACAGAATTAAAAATCAACAAGACCTAGTGATTGTACTAATCATTGTTGTCTTGTATGATTGTATACCTTCTACATGTGTCTTGAGGAACACGAGGCGGATGCGGCTATTGTTCTCGTAGCCGAGTGCAAGAGCCTACTTCAGAACTTATGGCACGAGGCTCGGGAGAAGGCTGTTCGAGACTACTACGCCTCGACTAACATTAAGAGGGCCAAGAAGAAGTGCCGCAAAAATTTTCTGAGTAAGGAGAAGTACATGAAGGTAATTACCTATTCTTAAGGCCTTGTACTTAGTTTCCTTGATTTGATTCGTAGGCGTAGCGCTGAAATTTCTCTTGTCTAACTTAGGTGCCCCCGAGATGGTGTGCGGATAGGATGGACTGTTGGGAGGCATTGGTGGATGAGTGGTGCTCTCCCAAATGGCTAGCCGACCACAACAAGGCGAGGGATAAGCGTTCCCAAATGAAAGGTGTGCCACACCATAAGGCAGCTCCAACCTGTTTGAGTACAGGGATCACTGGGTATGTGGTTTACTTCATGATTCATGCAATTTCATTCTTCATGCTAGCTTAAGCCCTTAACTAATATTTTGTTCCTCTCTTTTAGGCGTGGCAAAACAAGAAGGAAGTGCCACCGCTGTTCAACCTCTATGCCATGGCCCATACTGTCTCATACAAGAAGGCCAAGGCATTCTCTGAGGATGGCCTCGATCATCTAGAGAGCTTCTTTAGTTCATTTATGACATACTAAGCATACTTAGGTAAAAAAATGACCTATACTTACCTTCTTTAGTTCATTTATGACATACTAAGCATGCTTAGGTAAAAAATGGCATGATAACCTTGGTTTAGCTCCAAAATGACATAGACTTAGCTTATTTTCCTCCAAAATGACAAAATAACCTTACCTACCTCCAAAATGACTGATTATAACTAGGATAGCTCTAAAATGACCTACACTTGCCATTTTTTCTGCCAAAATGAATAAATATGATTAGTTAGCTCAAAAATGGCATAACTACCTAGGTTAGCTCAAAAATGACCTATACTTAGCTTCTTCAGTTCATTTATGACATACTTACCATACTTAGGTAAAAATGGCATGATAACCTTGGTTTAGCTCCAAAATGACATAGACTTAGCTTACTTTCCTCAAAAAGGACATAATAACCTTACGAAGCTCCAAAATGACCTATTTACCTAGCTTAGCTCTAAAAGGACCTACACTTAGCATTCTTACCTAGCTTAGCTAAAAAATGGCATTTTTACCTACCTTAGTTAGAAGAAGAAGAAGATAAAGAAGAGGAGAGGTGAAAAAGAAAGATAAGAAAAATTATTCCTCTTCTTCTTGTTCTTATTCTTATTTTTCTTCTTTTTCTTCTTTTTCTTCTTCTTGTAGCTCGTATTCTTCTTCTTATTATTCTAACTTTCTTCTTTCCCAATTTGTAGATTTGCTTTAGATGAGGAAGCTTGCGTTGATGGAGTCTACTCTTCTCCTTGTGCTCCATTTTTGTTTGGATTTTGTACGATGAAGTTTGTTGTTGGATATGTTGTTGGAAACTTGTTGGAAATGTTGTTGGAAACTTGTTGTTGGAAACTTGTTGGATATGTGTTGGTAACTTGTTGGTATGCTTGTTGAAAGTATTTTCAAATGTGTATATATATCTATGAAATTCTATGAAATCGAATGAACTTAAGACAAAAAACAAAAAAAACAGGGGCTGTACACTCTCTTTGCCGTCTGCTGGCAGACGGCAAAGCAAAGCTGCCACGTGGCAGCTACCTGTGCAACCTGGGGGGCACTGGCCTAGCCTATGTGGTTGCTTTCTCGTCTGCTGGCAGACGGCAAAGAACTTTGCACCTTTGTCGTCAGCCAGCAGATAGCAAAGAAACCGTTTCTTTGCCATCCACTGGCAGACGACAAAGAACTTTGCATCTTTGCCGTCTGTCAACAGACGGCAAAGCACGCCGTTAACCCCTTAATGGACTTAAGGTGCCACGTGTGCCGTCCACGCCCTTTGTCGTCCGCTCGCAGATAGCAAAGAGCTTTGCATCTTTGCCATCAGCCAGCAGACAGCAAAGCGCCCTTTACCGTGGCTTATTCAGCCAAACGGTTAGCCGTCTACTGGCAGACAGCAAAGTCTTTGCCATCCGCCATGCATGCCTTTGCCGTTCGCTATGGCAGACGGCAAAGTTGTTGATTCCTGTAGTGGGTGGATCCTTTTTCCCCCAATGTTTTATTTGAAACCCGTTATATATAATGCTCCCCAAAACCAGCAAATATTAATTTTAAAGATTATCTTACTATTTTATTTAAAGGCTTTTTCTTAAGGCCAGAAATGGTCTTTTATAGGGAAAAAATATTTAGATGCTTTAAAAATATTTGAGAAAATTTAAGAAAACTCCGTGGACATATATTGTCCATATATAAGAGTTTCACACATGGTCATGTTCAAAATATTGGACAAAACCCTTCAAAACCATTTCTGCCTATTTCAAGCATTTGAAATAGTTCTTATAAGAAATATTCTCAAATAAATCCAAGAAAATTCTAGAATGTCACACATGATATATGTGATCATCTTGCCAAGTTTAATCGCAATCCCAATTGTTTCGGTTCACCAAAATATCCCAAAATCCCCTCTGTCCAGATCCAAATTTGAGCAACTCTACATTGCCAACTGTCTCCTATTGATATCAAACTTTGTGGACATGTTGTAATCATCCAATAATGTATCCACACCATGTGGTGCATGAAGGAGAACAGATTAACTTGTCCCAATCCCCTCAAACCCCTTTTTGTTGATTTCAAGAATTGGGAATGTTTGCATTGTAAAGTTTCCCCATTTGGTCCCAAACTTTGTAGGCATGCTCTAGTCACCAAATTATGCCACCACAGCAAGTGGAGCATCAAGGAGAATGCCTTAGCTTGATCAGATCTGTAGAAACCCATTTCTGTCCATTTCTAGGGTTTACCAAGTTTACATTGGCAACTTTATTCCAATGGGTTCCAATTTGGTGATCAAGCTCAATTATACTATTACCAAATCTTGTTAAGTCTCATGGCAAGGAGAATCACTTTGCTGGCTCAAACTTGCATCAAACACCTTCTGGCCATTTCTAAAAGCTATTGTTTCCACGACTTTTACTATTCCCCTTGCTCTCAAATTTTTACCACAAACTCTCCTATCCCTCTTCTACCCCCAGTAAAATCCTCATGGGCATAGCTCAATGATTGAGGGGTAAAACCTCCATTTTTACCCCGTGGACAGCACCCATTTCTCTCCCTCTCACCTTTTCTTCTACCCTAAGGCACCTCCATAGCACCCATTGGCCTTATCTGCCTTGTTTGAAGTCTCCTGGATCCCCTGGACATGTGTGGAAGCGCCCAAAGTACCAAGAGCATGCCCTAGCATGCAGAGGTCGCGCTCTGGAGCATGCTACAATGTGCACCCGCACTGTAGCTGCCGCCCAATGGACACTCCCGACAGCCTCGGGACCTCCAGCCGTGTCCCCTAGCCCACCTCAATGTCCACACCATGGCAGCTGGTCGGCCCCCTCCTCTCTCTCCCTCCTCTGTCCTCCCTTCACATGCGCACTGGTCGCCCGAGCAGCTCCAATGGATGACCTCACACGCGTGCAGCTCTATCCCCTTGGCTCCTCCCTTTATCGTTCCCTAGACGTGGACCACGCTCTCAAAGGCCGCAGACACGCCCCGAGACCCCTTGAGGCACTTAGCGGAAGTTGCGCCATGGCCATGGGCACTGTCCACGGTGGACCTGCGCCCCGACCATATGGGTCAGCTCTGAGTTCCCCTTCGTGCTCCCCTATCCCTATATCCCTCCCGAGAACACCCTAGAACAACCCATTCTTCCTCCCATGCCCTCTCCATCCCCCCACGACCGGCATTTCTGCCTCGGCCTCCCCAGAAATTCGAGCTCCCTCGAGCTTTCCCTCTCCCCACGTCCATTCCAGCGCCCTCTCACCACTGTTGTGAACCCCCCCGCCCAGTGACTCTCTTTCTTTCCTTAGATGCCATGTGCTCAAGGACGATCATGGCCGACAACCTCCTCCGTGCCCCCTCTGGGATAGCACCGCTGTGGCCCTCCCCATGGGAGCACATCACCGGGCTGGATGTGGCACGAACCCCGAAGCTCACCGGAGTGCGTAGCCTCGCCAGAACTGGTCGGAGCCACAGGGGTGGGTACCGACGTGTGCCTGGTCGGTCTCCTCTGTCCCTCCCCTGATCTGGCGGGAGGAGGGAGGAAAACCTACCAACAGTGCCCGTCTATCAGTGGCTAAGGCGCCGGGGTCCCTGTTCAAGTGAACTCACCTCCCACGTCAGTGCGTCTGCCCGGAGCGAAAATGGGTTTCGCCCAGTACGCCTTTTTGTGTAGCCTCTGAGCACGCCCGACTGACTCTCTGGGCCGGCCCAGTTCCTATTCAGCGCCCTGCCCGCAGCATAGTCCGTTCGGTATACCCCCCTTCCTTTTCCTTTATCTTCTTTTTCAGCAGATTCAAACTTTCCAGAGAGCTCATTTCAAATCCAAAATCGATTAAAAATTTGGACGGACTCCACAAATCAAGATCTATTTAATGAGACATAGTGACCATTTTTACTGTGCTTTGTTTTCACTAGGTCCATTAGATAGGTCACTTATCCACATAAGTCCACTTAAAAATCCATAGGATATTCATTTGGACTCCAAATCTAGTGAAACCAATTTCTAAATACTCCTAAAATCATGCCTGATTTAACGGGTACTTTTACTCATTTTTATAAAAGGCATTCTGTAGATTCCTTGTAGGTCCATTAAACCCTTCATTTCCTCCATTCAAAACCCTCCCCTTGACCCACATCCACCAAAACCTCCTTGGTTGTTTTTCTCATGACCAGAGGTGTCCAAGAAAAATAAAACTCCTATTTATAGAGAACTTTTATTTTCTGCTTGTTGTGTTGCTTATTGTGGTTGTTTACCGATGGTAGTTGACGAGATAAATGGAGTGCTCGAAGTTGGACGAGAAGCGTGTGAAGACCTCGAAGACGTTGCTAAGCCAGGCAAGCAGCCCTTTGACCATGTTAAGAAACTTTTGATGCATGTCATATAGCACTTGTTGTTTCGATGATTTGATCATGTTGATGTGGTGTTTCCCCTTCTGTGGGATGCCTCCGATATTTTTACCGTTGATACTTGCATCGTACATGACCCTGCCTCCTTATGAGGGTTGTGCGGGTGGGAGTAGTTAGGTTGCTAGTAGTTGCTACACAAGTGGGATGGGATGTGCATGGTGATGGAAATAAATAGATGATTCCAAAGACTTTTTCAAAAAACCCGTCGGGTGCCACTAATGCCCGAGGGAGATGATTATGAGTTGGGTAACCAGTTGAGAAACAAGTGGCATACCCCGAGCAAGTAAGAGTGTGTGTTTTTGAAAACAGATTAGATTTAAGATTTGTCGACCGTCCCAACCTTACATGCACAACCATAATACCCCTTATGGGACGGGGCTTTGTTGATTACTTTGGTGGGTACTAGCATGGAGCCTGCATTACTAGTGGCGGGAGTGGTGTGGTCACTCTCGATACAGGGTCGTATCGGAATGGACGATCATGCGCTAGGTTTACAGGCACCAGGCACACCGTTGGTCCCTGCATGGATGCTACGTGTGATGCACATCATGTGGGCTAGGTACCACTTGCATGGACTCTTAGTTTAGTATCGCCAGGGGAAAGACAATTTTTGGGTGCTTACCTTGGGTATTTTATATATCTCGAGTCATGGATGAGACGAAAGTTCCTCGAGTCTTGTGGGTAAAGTGTTCAACCTCTGTAGAGTGTAAATTTTTTCGAATAGCCATGTCCACGGTCAAGGATAGTTGGGTGGTGCTGCTTAAACTACGTCCAGATGTTTTCGCAAACTTGGTGTGTGTGTGTGTGTGTGCGTATGATAGAAGGATGATACTTGAGATAAGTCTGAAGACTTGATGTGATGAAGGAACATGAGATGTTTAACCCCTGCTTATGATCATATATGTAACTTGTTTATATGGATATCTGCCAACTGTTGATGCATGCTTACACAAGTTATTTTATCATGTCACAACATTAAAAATTAGCTTTCCGCAAAATACCTACTTAGTGCTATTTCATGCATTATTATTGCCTTGTTCCAAACATGGGTTGCTTGCGAGTACATTCAAAGTACTCATTGGCTTGCCACTGGTTATTTAATTGGCCAGGCATAGAAGACCAGGTTATGTTGAAGAATATCTCGCTGACGGACATGCGAGCTAGGATGCTTCCAAGTCAGAATGCGTGTAGGGTTAAGGTAGATGGCATTGATTCATGCTATCGTCGAAGATTTTAGCTGCGAGATTATGAAGACTTGTTCATAAAGGACATATTTGAATAATTCGGTATGTAATGGATGTAATACTCTTGTTATTCAGTTTCTGTGTGCTCATTGAGCATTGGTCTCTCGGATCACTGTGCATGTACATTCAGCGATCATGACTTATGAGTCGGGGTCCTCACAGTTGCAGAGTTCAATGACAGCTCGATACCTTGCTCCTTGTTCTTCTGTTCAAGGACGACACACTTCGAGATGGCGTCCTTATGCTCCTATTACACTTCCACAACCCTGGCTTCATGCCTGTTAATTTCCGATTTTGCCAATAACATATCGGCAGTCGCTTTATGATGAGAGGTCTCCTACCTTGCCTTCGCTAGCTCGGCCTTGAGATTCTCGATCTCCGTGGCCATGATTGTATTAAGCATTAACATGTTCACTCTTTGGGACACAACCATGATAATTCATCACTCATATATGGTACATAAATACATCCGTGGAGTTCATACTTACCTTGCGCGTCGTCAAACCGCTAGTTCAGGCGGTCGAGCTCGTCTTTGGAGCTTTTTAGCTTCTGATTCATTTCTGCCAACTCCACATCACTAGGGGATGTGGTCAATGCCATGGCATGTATGAAACATTAACACATGTTAGATTCCTAATCTGTTCGATTCTAAAATCATCTGTCCAAATGTTGTTCACATATCGGTAGAGTCTTGGGGGCTATGGTCTAAGTTAAATAAAAGAACATAAGACATGAATTCTACTTCATATTCTTGTCACATTGGACCGCCGCCTTAGTTATTCCAAACTCACACAGGGCTCGGGGCCTACTCAGTATGGCAATTGCATATCAAACAAAAACATACTTTACTTTGGTGTCATACTATGTAAATTACCTTAAAGCCTGCTAGCAGGCTACCGAGCTAGCAGACTTGAAATATAGAAGTGCACTCTATATAAGCCACCCCGTCACATAGCTCAAGGCTAGCTTCTTCTCCCCTGTTGGGCTCATTCTTCCCCTTGGAGCTCTCGCTCTCTCTAGTCTCACGACTTAGCTAGGAGATCCATTCACCCCTCTCTCAAATATACCATGTAACTCATGTCCATGACAGATAAAACAAAGTCTCTACGGAGCACAAGACGTAAGGTTGTTATCTCTAACGCGAGAGGTCCGAACTCGCTAAAATCATCGTGTCATCTATTTGCATCTCGATAGAACATGCTCCGTTATTCTACCCTCTCTAATGGTGGAACCATTTTCACGATATTTGGCGTCCACCGTGAGGCACGACGTCTATCGAACGATGATCCTGATGGTTATTTTTTCAATCCAACTCTCGATCAACGAGGCACCGCAATCGGCTGCACGACAGCAATCTCCGTTGCGGAAGCTCGAACTCACGGCGGCCCAAGCATTATGGCCATTCACGATGGTCACCTCCACGGTTGAGGTTCGGCCAGGGCAAGCCCCGCCCTCGACCACGACTACTGCTTCGCTGCCCCCGACCATGACTACTGTTTCGTCCCAGAGCGGCTACCTCCTCCGACTTGAACGGCTCGATGATCCTCTCCGCAGTGGAGACGCACCGCAATATCGGCTACCGGAACAATTCCTGCCACGGCCAAGCGGCAGCTCCTCTCTTTGCTCGACGCGGGGCTGATTCAGGCGGACGGCCGCGCTCCGACGCTGGTTTCGGCGGAGGTCCGCGCTCTGGCGCTGTTTCCGGTGGACAGCCGCGCTCCGATGCTGGCGGCTCGATTACTAGCAGAGCACTTCCTTCCGGCGTCGACTAAACAAGCGCGAGGCGTCGCAATAAACAGCATGCAGGAATTAATGACGCGTGGAAAAAGGAAACTTTCATTGCATGAGGCTTTAACACTTGATCAATTACTGCTAACGCCTCTTGCATGCAGATTAATTATACGCAGGACGTGGGCAACAACTTCCATGCATTGATTAATTACGTGTGGGACATGGTAACTCCTGCGAGGCATTAGTAAACGCGCTCTGGATTCTGTCCGACGGCCCGTGGCAAGCAGCCGCTGGCCTCTAGCGACGGATTTACCGAAGAATTTTGCACTCAATAAGCAAACCAAGTAAGTTCGTTCTCATGTATTTTACACTCAGGCAACTAACATACATGCACTCAGCATGGGAGACACAGGTCGGGCGTGACGCAGGCTCTCAGTGGCAACCGCGACATGGACGCGCGACCGCTCCCCCCTCCGGTGTCAACCGGCTAAGCGGCGCAGTCACACGACCCTTCCTTCGGTGTCGACTAGCACACCATGCGTCACCCCTTCGACATATCACTCAAACAGACAAAAAACGTCACTCGCCTAGCTTGACGCGCAATCATTTGGTAAGACACATCTTCGCTATTCGGATGTTTCGCGCGTCATCGTTGAATGAGGCATGTCTTCATCATTTGTCCGTCATTCTATTAAACACGTCGTTATCAGTCGACAGTTTCGCGTATCGTCACTCGACGAGATGCTCCTTCGCGTCGTCACTCGGCGAGACGCTCCTTCGTCACTCGACCGTTTCGCGTGCCGTCACTCGGCAAGACAAGTCTTCGTCAGTCGACAGCTCCGCGCATCGCCACTCGGCGAGACGCTCCTTCGCCACTCAGCCGGATGCTCCATCGTCACTCGGCCGCTCCATATACAATCACTCTACTAGACGCGTCGTCATCACTCGGCAGCTCCACACATCGCCACTCGGCGAGATGCTCCTTCGCCACTCAGCCGAACGCTCCATCATCACTCGGTCGCTCCGTGCGCCGTCACTCTACTGGACGCGTCGTCATCACTCGGTAGCTCCGCGCATTGCCACTCGGCGAGACGCTCCTTCCTCACTCGGCCGCTCCGCATATCGCCACTCAGCGAGACGCTCCTTCCTCACTCGACCGCTCCGCATGCCGTCACTCGGCCGCTCCGCGCGCTGTCACTCTACTAGACGCGTCGTTGTCACTCGGTAGCTCCATGCATTGCCACTCGGTGAGACAAGTCTTTGTCACTCGGCAGCTCCACGCGCCGTCACTCGGCGAGACGCTCCTTCCTCACTAGGCCGCTCCGCGCGTCGTCACTCGACGAGACAAGTCTTTGTCACTAAGCAGCTCCGCCCACCACCACTTGGTGAGACGCTCTTTCGCCACTCAGTCGGACGCTCCACCATCACTCGACCGCTCCGCGCGCCGTCATTCTACTGGACGCGTCGTCATCACTCCGCAGCTTCGCACATTGCCACTCGTTGAGATGCTCCTTCGCCACTCACCCGGATGCTCCATCGTCACTCGGCTGCTCTGCACGCCGTCACTCTACTGGACGTGTCGTCATCACTCGGCAGCTCCGCGCATCGCCACTTGGCGAGACACGTCTTCGTCACTCGGCTGCTCCGCGTGCCGTCACTCAATTGGATGCGTCGTCATCACTCGGCAGCGTCATGCGTTGTCATCCTGCTGGACGCGTCGTCATCACTCGGCAGCTCCACGCATAGCCACTCGGCAAGACACGTCATCATCACTCAGCAGCTCCGCGCATCGCAACACGGTGATACATGTTGTCATCACTCAGCAGCTCCGTGCATTGCCACTTGGCGAGACACGTCTTCATCACTCGAACGCTCCACGTGCCGTCACTTAGCTGGACACTCCTTCGTCACTCGGCAGCCCCACGCGCTGTCACTCTACTGGACGAGTCGTGATCACACGGCAGCTCCGTGCATTGCCACTCGACGAGACGCTCCTTCGTCAATCGACCGCTCCGTGCGCCGTCACCCAGTTGGACGCTCCTTTGACATTTGGCCGCTCCGCGTGTTGCCACTCCGTGAGAGACTTCTTCATCGCCCAGCCGCTCTGCGCGTCGCCGCTCCGTGAGGCACGTCTTCATTATTCGGCTGGTCGTGCGCCGTCATATAGCTAAGTCATTTTCACGTGTTGCATTCAATTAAATAATTATTTATGCATTACCGAGTGTCAAGTAAGTCGCATATGACGTTCACTCGGAGGCCACGCCACCGAGTGTACCTTTGCGCTTGGTTCTTTATTTTCATGTCGGATCCTTCACTTTCTGAAGTTCCGTCGGATCCTTCACCCTTTAGACTCTTGTTGGTTTTGGACCAGCAAGCACCTGGCACACCCAGCGAGTCTCTATGGGTGTAATTCACATGAATCATTTCAACAAACATTAAATTACTTCAATAATTTTTTATGTTAGCTTGTGTTATTTTTCATACACAGGTTACCTGGATGCCTCCGTGCGCCATTCTCGACGACATGCTGGACTTGGCTGCCCTGTGCGCAGTCACTTGGTCGGACACTTCCGTGCCAACATTCTCGACTCGGCTGCCCCGCGCGTCGTTACTTGACTGCCCCGTACGTCACCACTCAGTGAGGCGTATCTACCCCACTTGGATGCACCACGCATCGCCACTGCGCTGGATGAGTTTACATTGCTTGGCCGCCCCACGCGTCGCCACTCAGCCAGACACATCTACTTCACTCGGATGCCCCACGCATCGCTGCTCCGTGCAACACATCTTCATCACCCGGCCGCCCCGCGCGTCGCCAGTCCGTGAGACATACCTACATCACTCGGTCGCTCCGTGCACCGTCACTCAGCTAGACGGTCCTTCGTCACTCGGTCGCTCCGCACACCATCACTCAACTAGAGCTCCTTCGTCACTCGGTCGCTCCACGCGCCGTCACTCAGCCCAACGCTCCTTCGTCACTCGGCCGCTCCGAGTGCCATCACTCAGCTAGACGCTCCTTCGTCACTCGGTCGCTCCACGCACCGTCACTCAAATGGACGCTCCTTCGTCACACGGCTGCTCCACGTACCGTTAGTCAACTAGACGCTCCTTCGTCACTTGGTCGCTCCACACGCCTTCACTCAGTTGGACGCTCCTTCGTCACTCGACCGCTCCTGCGCCATCAGCCAGTAAGTCATTCTACATACACTGCATTCAATTAAATAGTTGATTCCGCATCACCGAGTGTCGAGGAAGTCGCACATGACGTTCACTTGGAGGCCACGCCACCGAGTGTACCTCTGCGCTCGGTTGTTTATTTTTAGATGAGAACACTTCACTTCCGCTTCGTTTAGGTCCAATACTCAAATGAGTTCAGTCGGATACTTTACTTGCACAAGTACAGTCCGATCCTGCACTCTTTTAGACCCTTGCAGGTCGCAAACCAACAAGCACCTAGCACACCAGTGGGTGCCTATGGGTGTTATTTACATAAATTTTTTCAGAAAAGATTAAATTACTTTGATAAATTTTTATGTTGGGTTATGCTATTTTTGATACACAGGTTACGAGATCACTCGACGCATTTGTGCGCCATCTTCGTCGCTACTCAGGCTCAGTCGCCGCAATGGTCGTTCGTGTGTTTCCACTTGTTCGGACACCTCCTCGTCGACATGCTGGTCTCGCCGTCCCACGCGTCGTCACTTGTTCGGATGCCTCCACGATGACATGCTCGACTCGGTCGCCCCGCACGTCATCACGTGTTCTGACGCCCCCTCGACGACGTATTGGACACGACAGCCCCGCGTACTTTCATTGGGTCAGACGCCTCCTCGACATACAACACTTGGCCACCCCGTGCGTCGCCACTCGTCCAGACTTGTCTACCTCACTTGGATGGCCCACGCATCGCCACTCCGTGTGGCACGTCTTCATCACTCGGCCGCCCCGCGCACCATCGTTCGTCTTAGCGAACCTGACTTCGCCTAAGTCAAAAACTACTCCGAGTGTGGACATCCTTCACACTCTGGGGCTTAGCTGCGATTCCACATCGCCTAAGTCAAAAACTACTCTGAGTGCGGACATCCTCCACACTCGGGAGCTTAGCTGTGATTCCGTATCGCCTAAGTAAAAAACTACTCTGAGTGCGGACTTTCTCCACACTCTGGGGCTTAGCTGCGATTCCGTATCGCCTAAGTCAAAAACTACTCCAAGTGCGGACATCCTCCACTCTCGGAGGGCTTAGTTGCGATTCCGTATCGCCTAAGTAAAAAACTACACCGAGAGTGGACATCCTCCACACTCGGGGGCTTAGTTGTGATTCCGTATCGACTAAGTCAAAAACTACTCCGAGTGCGGACATCCTCCATACTCGAGAGCTTAGCTGCAATTCTGTATCGCCTATGTCAAAAACTAAACCGAGTGCGGACATCCTCCACACTCTGGCGCTTAGTTGCAATTTTGTATCGCCTAAGTCAAAAACTACTCCTAGTGCGGACATCCTCCACACTCGATGTCTTAGCCACGACTCCGTATCACCTAAGTCAAAAACTACTCTGAGTGCGGACATCCTCCACACTCGAGGGCTTAGCTACGATTTCGTATCGCCTAAGTCAAAAACAACTTCGAGTGACGACTGTTGGAAATATGCCCTAGAGGCAATAATAAATTAGTTATTATCATATTTCCTTTTTCATGATAATCGTTTATTATCCATGCTAGAATTGTATTGATCGGAAACTCAGATACATGTGTGGATACATAGACAACACCATGTCCCTAGTATGCCTCTAATAGACTAGCTCGTTGATCAAAGATGGTTAAGGTTTCCTACCTATGGACATGAGATGTAATTTGATAACGGGATCACATCATTAGGAGAATGATGTGATGGACAAGACCCAAACTACAAAGGTAGCATATGATCGTGTCAGTTTATTACTACTATTTTCTGCATGTCAGGTATCTGTTCCTATGACCATGAGATCATGCAACTCACTGACACCGAAGGAGTGCCTTGTGTGTATCAAACATCGCAATGTAACTGGGTGACTATTGGGTTGGCATGGATCAAGACTGGTATTTTTTACTCTGTGTGACGGAGAGGTATCTTAGGGCCCACTCGGTAATACAACATCACTATAAGCCTTGAAAGCAATGTGACTAAAGAGTTAGCCACGGGATCTTGTATTACGAAACGAGTAAAGAGACTTGCCGGCAACGAGATTGAACTAAGTATGGAGATACCGATGATCGAATCTCGATCAAGTAACATACCGAAGAAGAAAGGGAACATCATACGGGATTAACTGAATCCTTGACATAGAGGTTCGACCGATAAAGATCTTCGTAGAATATGTAGAAATCAATATGGGCATCCAGGACCCGCTATTTATTATTGATCTTAGAGGTGTCTCGGTCATGTCTACATAGTTCTCGAACCTGGAGGGTCTGCACACTTAAGGTTCGGTGACGTTTCGGTAGTATAGAGTTATGTATGGTGGTAACCGAAGGTTGTTCGGAGTCTCGGATGAGACCCCGGACATGACGAGGAGCTCCGAAATGGTCCGGAGGTAAAGATTGATATATGGGATAATAGTGTTTGGTCTTCGGAAGGGTTTCGGAATTCACCTCAAATAGTTTCGGATGTTTCCTGAAATGTTCAGGGTACAAGGGCACTTTATTTGGGCCAAGGGGTAAAGCCCGTGAGGCTTTAGGAAGGTGCAAAAGATGTTTTGCGGAGGCCAGGGGCCAGACACCAGGGACCTTGGCATCTGGGGCCAGACGCCGAGGACCTTGGCGTCTGGTCCTCGAGTCCAAGGAGGACTCTTGCCTTGCGGGCAAACCGACCTTGAGGAGGATTGTTCTCCAAGTTTCGACCCGAGGGCTCAGCGTATAAATAAAGGGGTGGGGCTAGGACTTGGAATACATCAAGAAACCCTAAGACACGTGTTGCCTCTCCTCTAGTTCGTAGTTTCTCCTCTAGATCGGTTTCAGCGGTGCTTAGGCGAAGCCCTGCTGGAATAGCTCCACCATCATCGCTGCAACACCGTCGCGCTGCCGGAGAACTTGTCTACTTGCCCGCTCCCTCTTGCTGGATCAAGAAGGCGAAGATCGTCATTGAGCTGTATGAGTGCTGAACGCGGAGGTGCCATCCGTTCGGCGCTAGATCGTAAGGACCGTGATCAAGATCGTGAGACGATTCGTGATTGGATCACGGGCCGGATTGTGATGAGATCGTGGGACGCTCGGCGATTTGGATCGCGAAGACGTTTGACTACATCTACCGCGTTTCTTAACGCTTCCCGCTTAGCGATTTACAAGGGTATGTAGATCCACTCTCCCTCTCGTAGATGCTCATCACCATGGATAGATCTTGCATGTGCGTAGGAAATTTTTTGTTTCCCATGCAACGTTCCCCAATAGTGACATCATGAGCTAGGTTTATGTGTAGATGAGATCTCGAGTAGAACACAAAGAGTTTGTGGGCCTTGATGCTTAGATTGCTTCCTCCCTTAGTCGTGTTTTGGTTCAGCGGTATTGTGGGATGAAGCGGCCCGGACCAAACTTACTCGTATGCTTACGAGAGACCGGTTCCATCGACTCACGTGTAACTTCATTGCACAAAGATGGCTGGCGGGTGTCTGTTTCTCCTACTTTAGTTGGATCGGATTCGACCAAGGCGGTCCTTGAGAAGGTTGAAAAGCAACTTATGTATCACCATTGTGGTTTTGCATCGGTGAGAATTGTTCGTGCTAGATACCCGTAGAAGCCACGTAAAACTTGCAACAACAATTAGAGGACGTCTAACTTGTTTTTGGAGGGTATGTTGTGATGTGCTATGGCCAATTACATGATGAGATATATGTGATGTATGAGATGGTCATGTGTTGTATAGAATATCACGACTTGTATGTCGATGAGTACGGCAACTGACAGGAGCCATAGGGTTGTCTTTAATTATTATATGACCTGCGTGTCAATCATTAAGCGCTATGTAATGCTTTACTTTATCGCTAAACAGTAGCTATAGTAGTAGAAGCATGGTGGGCGCGACAACCCCGATGGTGACACGTTGATGGAGATCATGATGTCATGCCGGTGACGATGGAGATCATGCCGGTGCTTTCAAGATGCAGATCAAAAGCACAAGTTCATGGCCATATCTTGTCATTTATGATTTGCATGTGATGTTAATCCTTTTATGCACCTTGTTTTGCTTAGGACGATGGTAGCATTATAAGGTGATCCCTCAATTAATTTCAAGATAAATTGTGTTCTCCCCGAGTGTGCACCATTCCAAAAGTTCGTCGTGTCGAGACACCACGTGATGATCGGGTGTGATAGACTCTACGTTCACATACAGCGGGTGCAAGCCAGTGTTGCACATGCGGAACACTTGGGTTAAACTTGACAAGCCTAGCATGTACAGACATGGTCTCGGAACACAAGAGACCGAAAGGTCGAACATGAGTCATATAGTAGATATGATCAACATGATGATGTTCAGCATTGAAACCACCTCAACTCACGTGATGATCGGAATTGAGTTGGTGAATTTGGATCATGTATCACTCGAATGATCGGAGGGATGTCTATTTGAGTGGGAGTTCTTAAGTAATATGAGTAATTGAACTCATTAACATGAACATAGTCTACAAATTATGTTGTATCTCACGCTGTAGCTCCCTTGAATTTTTATATGTTCCTAGAGAAATAGAGTTGAAAGATGATGGTAGCAATATTGCGGACTGATCCGAGGATTGTCCTCATTGCTGCACAGAAGGCTTATGTCCTTAATGCACCGTTCGGTGCGCCACCCCCACTAGCATCGTCTGAAGATGTAGTGAACATCTGACAGGCACGTTCCGATGACTACTTGATAGTTTAGTGTGTGATGCATTACGGCTTAGAATTGAGGCTTCAAAACGTTTTGAACGTCACGGAACATATGAGATGTTCTAAGAGCTAAAATTGTGATCTTAGGCTCGTGCCTGTGCTGTGAGATATAAGATATCCAACAAGATTCTTTGCCTGCAGGATGAAAGAGAATAGCTCAATCATTGAGCATGTGCTCAGATTGTCTGGGTGCTGCAATCGCTTGAATCGAGTGGGAGTTGATCTTCCAGATAAGATAGTGATTGATATAGTTCTCCAAGTAACTGTCACTAAGCTACTAGAACTTGGTGATGAACTATGAAATGCCAGGGATGGAAATAATGATCCCTGAGCTATTCGCGATGTTTGACACCGCGAAGGTAGAAATCAAGAAGGAGCATCAAGTGTTGATGGTTAGTAAAACCACTAGTTTCAAGAAGGGAAAGGGCAAGGAGGGAAACTTCATGGATGGCAAGTCAGTTGCTGCTCCAGTGAAGCAACCCAAAGTTGAACCCAAACTTGAGACTAAGTGCTTCTATTATGAGGAGAGTGGTCGCTGAAGCGGAACAACCCTAGATACTTGGTAGATAAGAAGGCTGGCAACGTCGACAGAAGTATATTTGATATACGTGTTATTGATGTGTACCTTACTAGTATTCCTGGTAGCACCTAGGTATTGGGTACCGGTTCGGCTACTAAATGTTAGTAACTCGAAATAAAAGCTATGTAATAAACGGAGACTAGCTAAGGGTGAGGTGACGATGTGTGTTGGAAATGTTTCCAAGGTTGATGTGATCAACATCACACGCTCTCTCTACCTTCTGGATTAGTGACGAACCTAAATAAATGTTATTTGGTGTTTGCGTTGAGCATGAACGTGATTACATCGTGTTTATTGCAATACGGTTATTCATTTAAGTCAGAGAATAATGGTTATTCTGCTTACATGAATAATACCTTCAATGGTCATGCACCCAATGAATGGTTTGTTAAATCTTGATCGTAGTAGTACACATGTTCATAACATAGATGCCAAAAGATAAAAAGTTAATAATGATAGTACCACATACTTGTGGCACTGCTGCTAAATGTCATATTGGTGTAAAGTGCATGAAGAAACTCCATGCTGATGGTTCTTTGGACTCATTCGATTTTGAATCGGTTGAGACATGCGGACCATGCCTCTTGGGCAAGATGACTAAAACCCCGTTTTCCGGCTTGATGGACTGGGCAAGTGACTTATTGGAAATGATACATATTGATGTATACGGTCCAATGAGTGTTGTAGCGTGCGGTGGATATCGTTATTTTCTTATCTTCACTGATGATTTGAGTAAATATAGTGTATATTTACTTAATGAAACACAAGTCTGAATCGTTTGAAAAGTTCAAACAAATTCAGAGTGAAGTTTAAGATCATCGTGACAAGAAGATAAAAATATCTACGATATGATCGTGGAGGTGAATATCGGAGTTACGAGTTTTGTATACAACTTAAGACAATGTGAAACGTTGTTTCACAACTCACGCCACCTGGAACACCGTAGTGTGATGGTGTGTTCGAACGTCATAGTCGTGCTCTATTGGATATGGTGCGTGCTATGATGTCTCTTACTGTTTTGCTACTATACTTTTGGGGTTATGCATTAGAGACAACAACATTCACTTTTAATAGGGCACCATCTAAATCCGTTGAGATGACACCGTATGAATTATGGTTTGATAGAAACCTAAGCTTTCATTTCTTAATGTTTGGGGCTGCGACGCTTGTGTGAAAAATGTTTTGACCTAATAAGCTCGAACCCAAAGCGGACAAATGCATATTCATAGAATACCCTAAGAATAGTTGGGTGAACCTTCTATCTCAGATCCAAGCATAAAGTGTTTGTTGCTAAAACTAGGTCCTTTCTCGAGAAAAGTTTCTCTCGAAAGAATTGAGTGGGAGGAAGATAGAACTTGATGAGGTTGTTAAACCTTTGTTTCTATGGAGCCCACGTCAGTTGAAGAGGAAGTTAATGACGATGATCATGAAGCTTCGGATCAATTTACTATCGAACCTCGTAGGTTGACAAGGACGCGTACTGCTCCTTAATGGTACGACAACCCTGTCTTATAGGTCATGTTGTTGGACAACGATGAACCTACTTGCTATGGAGAACCGATGATGGGCCCTGATTCTGGCAAATGGATAGAGGCCATGAAATATGAGAAAGGATCCATGTATGAAAACCAAGTATGGACTTTGGTAGACTTGCCCGTTGAACGACAGGTCGTTGAGTACAAATGGACCTTTAAGATGAAGATAGACGCTGACGGTGAATGTCACCATTTATAAAGCTTGACTTGTCACAAAGAAGTTTCCGAAAAGTTCAAGGAGTTGACTACGATGAGACTTTCTCACTCGTAGCGATGCTAAAGTCTGTTGGAATTATGTTAGCAGTTGCTGCATTTTTTCAGCTATGAAATCTGGCAGATGGATGTCAAAACATTGTTTCCTTCCTTTAGGAAAGGTTGTATGAGATACAACTAGAAGGTTTTGTCAGTCCTAAGGATGCTAAAAAGTGTGCAAGCTTCAGTGATCCTTCCATGGACTAGAGCAAGCATCTCGAAGTTGGAATATACGCTTTGATGAGGTGATCAAAGTTTTTGAGACTATACAAAGTTTATGAGAAACTTGTATTTACAATAAAGTGAGTGGGAGCACTATAGAATTTTTGATGAGCATATGTGGTTGACATATTATTGATCGGAAATGATGTAGAATTTCTGGAAAGCATAAACGGTTGTTTGAAAAGAGTTTTTCAAAGGAAGACCTAGATAAAGCTACTTAATTGTCGGGCATCGAGATCTACAGAGATAGATCAAGACACCTAATGAAACTTTCAATGAGTACATACCTTGAAAAGATTTTGAAAGAGTTCAAAATGGACTAGTCGAAGAAAGAGTTCTTGCCTGATTTGTAAGGTGTGAATTTGAGTGAGACTCAAAGCTCGACCACGATAGAAGAAAGAGTAAGGATGAAGGTCGTCCCCTATGCTTTAACCATAGGCTCTATATAGTATGCCATGCTGTGTGCCACACCTGTGTGTGCTTTGCCATCAGTCCGCCAATGGGTACAAGAGTGATCCAGGAGTGGATCACTGGACAGCGGTCAAGATTATCCTTAGTAACTAAAAGACTAAGGAAATGTTTCTCGATTATGGAGGTGATAATGAGTTCGTCGTAAAGAGTTACGTCGATGCAAGCTTTAACACCAATCCAGATGACTCTTAGTAGCAATCCAGATACGTAAAGTGGAGCAGCCATTTGGAATAGTTCCAGGTGAAGTGTGGTAGCAGTATTTACAGTATGACATAGAGATTTGCACAGCACACATGGATCTGAATGTCACAGACCCATTGACTAAAATACCTCTCTCACATGGAAAGCATGATCAAGCCCCAGAACTCATTGGGTGTTAGATTCATAACAATGCGAATCACATGGTGATGTGAACTAGATAATTGACTCTAGTGCAAGTGGGACACTGTTGGAAATATTCCCTAGAGGCAATAATAAATTATTTATTATCATATTTACTTGTTCATGGTAATCGTTTATTATCCATGCTAGAATTGTACTGATCAGAAACTCAGATACATGTGTGGATACATAGACAACACCATGTCCCTAGTATGCCTCTAATAGACTAGCTCGTTGATCAAAGATGGTTAAGGTTTCCTAGCCATGGGCTTGAGATGTCATTTGATAACAGGATCACGTTATTAGGAGAATGATGTGATGGACAAGACCCAAACTACAAATGTAGCATATGATTGTGTCAGTTTATTGCTACTGTTTTCTGCATGTCAAGTATATGTTCCTATGACCATGAGATCATGCAACTCACTAACACCGGAGGAGTGCCTTGTGTGTATCAAATGTCGCAACGTAACTGGCTGACTATAAAGGTGCTCTACAGGTATCTCCGAGGGTGTCTGTTGGGTTGGCATGGATCAAGACTGGGATTTGTTACTCCGTGTGACGGAGAGGTATCTCAGGGCCCACTCGGTAATAGAACATCACTATAAGCCTTGAAAGTAATGTGACTAAAGAGTTAGCCATGGGATGTTGTATTACGGAAGGAGTAAAGAGACTTGCCGGTAACAAGATTGAACTAGGTATGGAGATACCGACGATCGAATCTCGGGAAAGTAACATACCGAAGAACAAAGGGAACATCATGCGGGATTAACTGAATCCTTGACATAGAGGTTCGACCGATAAAGATCTTCGTAGAATATGTAGGAATCAATATGGGCGTCCAGGTCCCGCTATTGATTATTGACCGTAGAGGTGTCTCGGTCATTTCTACATAGTTCTCGAACCCGTAGGGTCTGCACACTTAAGGTTTGGTGACGTTTCGGTAGTATAGAGTTATGTATGGTGGTTACCGAAGGTTGTTCGGAGCCTCGGATGAGATCTCGGACGTCACGAGGAGCTTCGGAATGGTTTGGAGGTAAAGATTGATATATGGGATAATAGTGTTTGGTCTTCGGAAGGGTTTCGGAATTCACCGCAAATAGTTTCGGATGTTTCCCGAAATGTTCAGGGTACAAGGGCACTTTATTTGGGCCAAGGGGTAAAGCCTGTGAGGCTTTAGGAAGGTGCAAAAGATGTTTTGCGGAGGCCAGGGGCCAGACACCAGGGACCTTGGCGTCTGGGGCCAGACGCCGAGGACCTTGGCGTCTGGTCCTCGAGTCCAAGGAGGACTCTTGCCTTGCAGGCAAACCGACCTTGTGGAGGATTTTTCTCCAAGTTTTGACCCTAGGGCTCAGCGTATAAATAAAGGGGTGGGGCTAGGACTTGGAATACATCAAGAAACCCTAAGCCACATGTTGCCTCTCCTCTAGTTTGTAGTTTCTCCTCTAGATCGGTTTCAGCGGTGCTTAGGCGAAGCCCTGCTGGAATAGCTCCACCATCATCGCTGCAACACCGTCGTGCTGCCGGAGAACTCGTCTACCTGTCCGCTCCCTCTTGCTGCATCAAGAAGGCGGAGATCGTCATCGAGTTGTACAAGTGCTGAATGAGGAGGTGCCATCCGTTTGGCGCTAGATCATAAGGACCGTGATCAAGATCGCGAGACGATTCGTGATTGGATCACGGGGCGGATCGTGATGAGATCGCGGGACGCTCGGCGATTTGGATCGCGAAGACGTTCGACTACATCAACCGCGTTTCTTAACTCTTCCCTCTTAGCGATCTACAAGGGTATGTAGATCCACTCTCCCTGTCGTAGATGCTAGTCACCATGGATAGATCTTGCGTGTGCGTAGGAATTTTTTTGTTTCCCATGCAACGTTCCCCAACACTCAGGGGCTTAGCTGCGATTCCGTATCGCCTAAGTCAAAAACTACTCCGAATGCGAACTTCCTCCACACTCTGGGGCTTAGATGCGTTTCCGTATCGCCTAAGTCAAAAACTGCTCTGAGTGCAGACATCCTCCACTCTCGGGGGGCTTAGCTGCGATTCCGTATCGCCTAAGTAAAATACTACACCGAGTGCGGACATCCTCCACACTCGGGGGCTTAGTTGTGATTCCTTATCGCCTAAGTCAAAAACTACTCCGAGTGCGGACATTCTCCACACTCGGGAGTTTAGCTATGATTCCGTATCGCCTAAGTTAAAAACTACTCCGAGTGAGTACATGATCCACACACAGGGGCTTAGTTGCGATTCGGATTCGCCTAAGCTAGAAACTACCCCGAGTGAGGACACCATCCACACTCGGGGACTTAGCCTTGATCCAGAAATCGTATAAGGCAGACTCAATAAGCATTCAACATGCCAAGCACACGAAGATTTACCTGACTGGACCAGTTTTAGGTTATACTTATTTATCGTGCCCAACGCACAAAGATCAGTCCGACTGATTCAGCTCCAGATTGCAACAACTACGCGCCTCAATCCTCCCCATTTTCTCTCCTTCCTTCTTTCCCTCCTGCCTTCATTGCTGCTACACCACCCGACCGCCATGCTACATCCCTTCCAGAACTCTACGTCTCATCACCTCAAGCGTTCCAGCCAGGCTCCACTCCGCTTCTCCTCCGTTGCCGTTCAACCCCTCTCCTTTGACCGTCCTACTAGGTACCATCCGCTACTGTGGTACTCACCATGCACGACAATTGTTTGATGAATTGTCAGGGTTAAAAAATTAGCCCCTTCCTATTTCAAGCGATGGATTCCGATTTGGAGTACATATAAGAACACTATGTTGAGTCGTCCGACAGCTAGTCCGACAAGGAGGAGTACACGGATGAGACGACGACAATGCAGTCAGTTCTTGTCGTGGATTTATCACGGCAGATGTCCGGGTGAACAGACTTGGATTCGAGGCCATCGCTAACGTGATGGACTCAAAGGGGTTGATTGGGACGAAGGACACGAGTTTACCCAGGTTCGACCCCTCAAGTCGAGGTAATAGCCTACGTCCTGTTTGTTCTTGTATTGCTTGTTGTATCGATTACAAGTGAGCTAAAGCTTGACCTAGTTCTCGATAATCTGATCTCTAAGTCGCCCCGTGTCTGCCTTTATATAGCAGGTCAGGACCACGGGTCTTTACAATTGTCTAACCGTGTCTCATTGTCTATCCGAGTCTTCCTCTATCTTCTTGTCCAAGCTGTCCTCGAGTGGCTTACACGCCCGGGTCTTCTCCGTCCGGGCCACCTTGCGGCCCACACCTTGAGCCGCTTATCTTCCTGGGCCGTAGACTTTACGTCTCACCCTTGGGCCGGCTCATGAGCCATCAATGAGACCCGGAACCTTAATGGCGGGTCATATTGCGGGGTTATATCCCCAACATTAGGCCCCAGGTTGAATTGAGATTGCTCACTTCATCCCTTTCTTCTGCTCTTCGGCGAGTCGCCCGGTGATGACCCGGCGTGATGTCACATGGTCCCTCCGAGAGATATCCGCTGACGTGCCACCGAATCTTTTATTAAATGGTCAGCCCGAGAATCGAGGCGTCCACCTTGGTCAAATGGTTTCCGTCGCCTAGATTTTCGCGCTTGTCTCGTTCTCACTTTAAATAAGACCTGTTGTAGCTGAAAACCTTTCCTTCTCCCGCTCGCTCTTCATCTTCTTCCTCTCATCGCCTCCGCTCCAGCGCACTCTGCTCCGGCGCCGTCTTCGCGTCGTCGTCAACCAGGCCGCTGCATCAACCTATGTCATTCTAGTTTTTCTTCCGCGTCTGCCGCTCCATCATCGGTAAGCCCAAGCTCCTCCTTAGATCCATCGCCACCATAGTAGGGTTTGTGGAAGCTCCGCCGCCGCTACTCAGGCTCCGTCCACACCATCGTCGGTGTACTCCCGACACCATTGATGCCTTTAATGCACATCCTTGCCGCGCCGCCGCGTACGGGGCGGCCGTGCGCAATGCGCGGATCGTCGCGGCTCTGTTTTCTTTCTTCTGCTTCGTCTGTTCTTTGCTAGGTCGAGAATAAGAACCTTTTTTCCTGCTTTTGTAGATCCGTAATTGTAGCGGTAGTTTGTGAAACCTGTTTTCAGGACATAGCCGATTTTTGCTCCTCCTTTCCTTGTTGAACCGCGAGGCCTCTCTGGCTCTCATCAGCCGGACTATGGCATCGTATTTGTAGAGCCCTTAAAATTGTAAGCCGTCACAGATATCTTCTTGCTCTTAACTCGCCACGTATTTAATTTTGCACAATCTTTAAGCCGCCAGTATGTCTCGTGCCTCCAACTCATGCAACTGGGTCGGGTCTTGCATCACAGACGAGTATTTAACGGATTTTGTTGGCGCGGGCACTCTTCCTTCCAAGGAGGTCCTTCACCGGCATGTTCCGGGTGATGAAACATGACCCTCTCCCCAAAAAGGAGAGGTAGTAGTTTTCTCTAACCATATCGAGCGACGATTCGTGCCACCCGGCTCGAAATTCTTCCGTGATGTTCTTCACCTATACAAGCTTCACCCTCAAGACTTGGCCCCCAACTCCATTTCAAACATATGCAATTTCCAACTACTCTGCGAAGTCTACCTGCAAATCAAGCCGTCCGTGGGTTGTTTCAAGAGTTCTTCTACGCCAACCGCCAAACCGAAATGAAAGGCGGTCGAAGTCTGGAGTTTGGCGGTATTTCCATTCAACGACACAGAGACATCATCTTTCTGGCTGCGCAGATGTCGAGTCATCCGAAGGATTGGAACAAGACTTGGTTCTACTGCAAGGACACCTCTCCTGAGAATGAGTGCCCATTGCCGGGTTATCGTCCCTCCCCGCTCAGGACAGATTCAGAACTTCCTGGTCGGCTCTCAACTTCAGAGCGTGCCAGGTATGAGCCGGCTCATGCCAAGATCAAGGCACTCATGGCCAATGGTTTAACTGGATTGGATTTGATCTGCTGCTGGATTTCTTGGCGGATCATGCCCTTAAGCCGTAGAAGCCGGCTTATGTGTGAATATGAAGGCAAGTATGACAGATCCTTATGTTTCAGCCAATCAACCCTAACGGAGGATGACATTACCACTGTCATTTGGAGCCTTGTCCATGAAGCCTCTGGCTCATGCAGCGCCATTGGCCTGGCGCCTTTCAGCATCAACAATATGGCTCCAGATGTAAGTCAATTTCTTCCCATCCATCTCTTGGATTTTTGTTTGTACCTTGCTGATTTATTACTCTTCTCCGGGTTATTTTCGCAGGCCGACTCTGATTTCTGGAAGAAGGAGTACGTCCCTCCTCCGAAGAAGCTCAAGAAGAAGGCCCTAGCCAAGAAGCCAAAGAAAGACGCCCCGTGAGAGGAATGGTTTGACCCGCCACAGTCATCTAGCTCAGAGGTAAAATTTTAGTTGTTTGCTTGATATTTTGCCTTCTTGTTTTACCAATGCCTGTTTTACTCACAGGATGATGTGGAGACCAGCCACGCCAATGCCCCTGAGGTAAACTATGTTTCTTCCGGCTTAGAGTATTTTGTCCCCCGAAAGCCGCGGCGGGTTACCAGAAAAGTTCGTCTTTCTCATCCTCTCACTTACCTGGCTCCCGACTTTCTTTTGAAAAAGCAACAATAGGCTGAACGTCGCCAGACCCGGAGTGTTGGCTCCACTGAGCTTATGTCCGGCTTGCCGAACTCACCAGCTCCGAAGAAACGCCCCGCAGAGGTATGTGTTCCTGTTTGATTCATTTCTCTTTATAACCTTGGTGTTGTCTCATCTTTCTTAAAATTCATGTCAGAAATCGCCCTCTTCTGGTGACTCTTCGGCGACCGCTCTGCCGCCTCCCAAGATCAACCCGTTGTAAGTGTTTTTCCACTATAACATCCGGTTCTTTGTAGGGTAGTAATATCCTTTGGATTCTGATCTTTCTATCTTGCAGTGCTCAAGCCAAGCGTCGGAAGACCAACAAGCCCTCCCCCGGCCCTGCTGCTCAAGAGCCGGAGCAAGAACAACTAGAGGAGCCACAACCGAATGTATATCCGCCAATGGCCTCCATTGAGCCGACTGTTCAAGATATCATCCCGGAGAGCCCTCTAAGGGGTCCTTCGAAACCGCCAAGTCCTGCCAAGACCACTGCAGCTCCGGAAGTCGTGATCACCGGTTCTGCTCCTCAGTCTCCTCTGGCTCACGTGTTGACCAGGCATAAAGAGTCGGCCGAGGCCTCCAAGAAGCTGGACTTCGGCTCTTCTTTTGAGAAGATGACGACCGAAGAACTCCACACTGGTATACGAACCGTCTTTCCACCAGCCGAGATCTAGAACTTCGGCTGGTCAACTTGATGAAGATAAAATATGAGGTACTCCTCCTCTTGCTATAACCTTACTTAGCCCCCAAGGGCCGGTTCAATTCTAGCTTAAGAGTTGAACCGGGTCTTTTCTGATCCTCTGTAGAAAATCCAAATGCATTGCCCCCAAGGGCCGACTCAAACTTGATAAAGTTGAGTCATAGCTTTAATGTAGATAGCCTGAAGAACCACTTGTATCCCCAAAGGGCCGACTCAAACTTGATAACGTTGAGTCGGAGATTTTATTATAAGTCAGTTTGAAGAGCCATATTGTAGCCCCCAAGTTCCGGATTAACTTTGATGAAGATGAGCCAGAACTGTATTGATTTCTCGTAGGCTCTTTTGCGGCTCTAATGAACTGCAATTGGGATTTCGACAACCTCCAGATCAGGGCCATAGAAGAGCCGGCGCAGGATGACCCATCAGCTAATTAGCTTCTGCTTAAGAACTTGTATTAGCTTAACCCGCCGTGTGACGGTTGGAAAACTTGTCCAAAATTTTTGATCTCCCCTAGAATGTAATAGCTAGATGAAACTTGTCTGAAACTTGTCATGATGTTTTTATAAGATGATCCGGTTTTTGGCTGCCGTTTGTCTTTGTATGCTTTGAATCATTTGGACTTGCCTTGTCATCATAGAAGACACCTGCAGCCAAGATTAGGTAAGCTATACCCGAAGGTGGTGACTCCCTTTTTGGTAATTACGGCTAACCTCGTCAGTCGAAGATGGCGTAAAGCCTGGACGATAAGGCATTTTAGAAGATACACCCGGAGGTAATAATATGGCGTAAACACCGGCGGATAAGCAATAGAAGCTATACCCGAAGGTAAGAAGCCGCCCTCGCCGCGGCTAATATTCCTTAGCCGGATTTTTATAAGAACAGCTAATAGGCGTTAGAAGCTATACCCGAAGATAAGAAGCCGCCGTTCACCGCAGCTAATTTACCTTAGCTATTTTTACATGGCCTCACACCGGCTAATAGGCATTAGAAGCTGTACCCGGAGCTAAGAAGCCGCCGTTCGCGGGTCATGAGATGTTATCTACCCGTCGGTAAAAAACCTCTCATAACCGCGGCTAAACTGGTTAGCCGAAGATGGCATAAAGCCGGCTAATAGGGTGTTAGAAGCGGTACCCGTCGGTAAGAAGCCCCCCTCAGCAATACGGCGTGACCTGTCGGCGGATAGGCGTTAGAAGCTATACCCGGAGGTAAGAAGCCGCCCTCGCCGCGGCTCATTTTCCTAAGCCGGATTCTATGGCATAATGCTTGGCTAATAGGCATCTACTGTCGTTCACCGACTTCAGTTGGTGCATCAACCGGAATATTGTTTAATCTTCTCTCATACGAGGACGTGTGAAACAGCAGAGGCTTCTTTGTTTATTCATATAACTGTGATATGTACAATGATAGTGTACAATGGTAGATATTTACACTCTTTAGGTGAAATAAGGCCGGAGATGCGTGATGTTCCATGGCCGACGGGTCTCCTGACCCGCCGTATCCGAGTCGTCTTGGATGTCGATGAGGTACTATGACCCGTTGCTGAGATTTCTGCTAACTACAAAGGGTCCTTCCCATGGAGGTGACAGTTTATGCATATTTGTCTGGTCTTGAATAAGCCGGAGCACCAATTGGCCCTCCTGAAACGTCTGGGTCTTGACCCTGCGGTTGTGATAGCGGCGCAGGTCTTGTTGATAAATTGCCGATCGGGCTACTGCTAACTCTCGCGCCTCTTCCAAAGCATCCAATGCATCTTGGCGCGCCGTCTCATTGTCCGTCTCAACGTAAGCCGCCACTCTTGGCGAGTCATGCCGTATGTCACTGGGCAAGACCGCCTCGGCACCGTACACCATAAAGAAAGGCGTGAAACCCGTAGATCTGTTAGGGGTGGTTCTGATGCTCCATAAGACGGAGGGTAATTCCTCTGCCCAACACCCGGGCGTTCGCTGCAAAGGAACCATAAGCCGTGGCTTAATACCCCTTAGAATTTCCTGGTTGGCATGCTCCGCCTGACCGTTGGACTGTGGATGCGCCACTGCTGAAACATCAAGCCAGATATGCTCTTCGTCACGGAATTTTTTCATAGCCCCCTTGGATAGATTTGTACCATTATCAGTGATGATGTTGTGGGGGTAACCAAAACAGTAGATCAACTTTTTAATAAACTGAACCGCCATAGCCGCGTCACACTTGCTGACCGGCTTTGCCTCTACCCATTCGGTAAACTTGTCAACCGCCACCAGAAGGTGTGTTTTCTTGTCCTTGGATCTCTTGAAAGGTCCCACCATGTCAAGCCCCGAGACCGCAAACGGCCAAGTAATTGGTATCATCCTTAACTCCTGAGCCGGGACATGAGCACGTCGGCCAAATTTCTGACAGCCGTCGCACTTACGGACTAGGTCTTCTGCATCCTTGTGAGCCGTCAACCAGAAAAATCCGTGCCGGAAAGCCTTGGCCACCAAAGACTTCGAGCCGGTGTGGTGTCCACAATCGCCAGCATGAATCTCATTCAATATCTGCCGGCCTTCCTCTGGTGAAACACGACGTTGGAAAACTTCCGTCACACTGCATTTATCTAACTTGCCATTAACTATTGTCATAGACTTAGAACGCCGGGTGATCTTCCTGGCCAGATCCTCATCCTTAGGTAACTCGCCCTGGGTTAAATAGGCCAGATAAGGAATAGTCCAATCTGGGATAACATGTAGACCTACCACCAATTCTGTCTCCGGGTCAGGAACAGCCAAATCTTCCTCTGAACGTATCTTGACAGTCGGATGGTATAAGACGTCTAGAAAGACATTAGGCGGCACCGGCTTACGTTGGGAACCTCGCCGTGATAAAGCATCAGCTGCCTCATTCTTGCGACGATCAATGTGATCTACCTAATACCCATTGAAATGACCCGCAATAATATCAACCGCCTGCCTATAAGCCACCATCCGCGGATCCTTGGAATCCCAAGTGCCAGAAACTTGCTGAGCCACAAGATCTGAGTTGCCCAAACACCTGATCCGGCTCAAATTCATCTCCTTGGTTAATGTAAGACCATGAAGCAAAGCCTCGTACTCAGCCGTATTGTTAGTGCAGGGAAACATCAGCCGGAGCACATAAAAAAACTTGTCAACCGCCTCACTAACATCCAGCATCTCCATGGTCAGTTCATAGCTTTCCACCCAGGCCTCTGGGGGTAAATCAGCGGTGTAATTTGGGACCTTGCGAGGACCTTTGAAGTCTTTCGGCAACCGCTCGCTCCGGAGAGCCGGCGATAGACACGGCAGCCCTCCCATCCTGGGGGTTACTCCTGGACCTATGGAAACGGAAGGCCCGGTCTCATGGTAAGCCGGCCTAGCTGGCGCCTCTTGCGGGCTTCCCGCATGGTTTACACATGCCTGTGTATCTCTTCGCGGTCGGTGACCCGTTGGAATCTCTCTGTGATGGTTGCTGCTGGAACCTGCTGGTGACTCGTAGCGTCGGCTAAAAGTACGGCTAGGAAGAGGGGTTCAATGGACGTGGCTCCGGCTATGAGCGTATCTCTCCTGCTGGGCCATGGCCGTCTGCAAGTACCCGATGGCATTCCGCACATCCTCTACAAAGGGTGCTTCATCCGGGATAGGGATTGTCTCATGCCGGGTGACAGCTGCTACCATATTCTGGGCCGGGTTAGAATAATGACCCGCCGGTGTTGGAACGTCCCCAGGTGAAGCTTGGTTACGTTGGGCCGGATGAGTCGCCGGCCGTTCCGTTGGGCGGCTCTCAGGCGCGCCCGTGGCTCGCCCCACGCCAGGGGTATTAAAGAGGTTCCTCGCTTCATAACTCTCTGGTAGACGGGACTGATGCCTCCTCCGGTGTACCGCCGCTGCTGACATTTGCTCCAACCCTAGACAGAAAGCATCTGTCTTGATACGTTCTGCCTCTTCTTCCATCTGGACCTTCAACTCAGCCATCCTTTGTCGTTCCTCTGCCATCCGGCCCTTGATCCTTGCAATCTCTAGATTCCGAGCTGCTTGATTATCTGGTGTGACTTCAATGGCCATGAGAGCCGCGAGTTCATCCACCAGCTCCACAAGAACTTGAGCCGGCGACAGCGGGTTATTACCCGAAGTGGCGACTCCCGTGGCTGCGTTACTTGCGGTTGGGGATGATCCCACCATGAACACCGCCGCATGAACCGGAGGTTTCATAACATCCGACTCAGGGTATGCATCGTCGTAGCCCCCAAGGCCACCGTCGCGGAGCTGGTACACTGATTCTGTTTCTCCACTTGAAGATTCATCTTCTAAATAAACAAGGGTTTCCTGTGACCCGGATGCTTCCAGATCCATACCTTGAGTGAAGCCTACAAAGACATGCCTCTGACCCGGATTGGCGTGGGAAGGCCGCACGTTACTTGCAGATTGGAGACGCCGAGCCGACTTGACGGTGTCGGTGCAGACGTCCGGCCCGGGTGTAGATCCATCAGCCTTTCCGATGAAAATGTGGATCCCGCTAAATGGAACCCGAAATCCATACTCCACGTACTCGGCGTCAAGCACCCAGCCGGCATCGTCGATGTAGAACCGGCCGCGATGACTCTTTCTCATCCTTCCGTCCACGTATCCCTCGAGCCCTGGGAGAGAGCTCTTTGAGAACTCAACACCACCAAGCGCAAGCCCCACGGTGGGCACCAACTATCGTGGATTTATCACGGCAGATGTCCGGGTGAACATACTTGGATTCAAGGCCATCGCTAACGTGATGGACTCAAAGGGGTTGATTGGGACGAAGGACACGAGTTTACCCAGGTTTGGCCCCTCAAGTCAAGGTAATAGCCTACGTCCTGCTTGTTCTTGTATTGCTTGTTGTATCGATTACAAGGGAGCTAAAGCTTGACCTAGTTCTCGATAACCTGATCTCTAAGTCGCCCTGGGTCTGCCTTTATATAGGAGGTCAAGACCACGGTTCTTTACAATTGTCTAACCGAGTCTCATTGTGTATCCGAGTCTTCCTCTATCTTCTTGTCCAAGCTGTCCCCGAGCGGCTTACACGCCCGGGTCTTCTCTGTCCGGGCCACCTTGCGGCCCACACCTTGAGCCACTTATCTTCTTGGGCCGTAGACATTACAGCTCACCCTTGGGCCGGCTCACGAGCCATCAATGTGACCCGGAACCTTAATGGCGGGTCATATTGCGGGGTTATATCCCCAAAGTTCTTGAAGACATGAACAAAAGAGTGTGGAGGAGCATGTTCTCAAGCTCAAGGGATCGACCAAAGGTCATCAAGTGCTCAACCGCAACAGGGCACACGGCCATTTGACACCGATGGTTGACAACTTTGCCCATGATGCACTCTTCGCTGATCATTTTCAGTGGCGTTTTCGGATGCGCAAGACTGTCTTCGATCATTTGCACCATGGCATCTGGTCCGATGATGACAACTTCGTCTTGAAGAGGACACCATGAGAATGATTAGGTTTTATGGTCACCATAAGTGCATGGCCGCGCTCTAGATGCCCGCATATAGCACGACCACTTAGTTATGGGATGAGTTGTCGGATTCAGGGCTCCACAAAACCCATCAAGGTTCAGACACTAGGGCGTGTGCGAAGATCTCAACCGTCTCCACCTCTCTACTCATCACCCTACGACCTTGCCTAGTGAATGCGAGCGTGCATTGCAGAAGGTGGACACGAGGATTTACATAGGTTAGGGCCGCCTTGCGGTGTAATACCCTACTTCTGCTTTGTGGTGGACTGGCCTCCCGAGGAGGCTGAGGATGAACTAGTACAGTGGTGGTGGCCTCACAAGGGATCTTGTGGTGATGAACTAGATCTACCCCACCTGCCCTCTACGATGGGAGCTGGCGGCTCTTTATAGGGTCCGCGGTCCTCTTCCCTCATTGCACAAGCAGGAAGGGATTCCAAAACGGCCAAATTGGAAAGGAGAAAAGAGGTACAACTTATCCTGACTAAAGGTGGTCTTCGCCTACAAATCTTCAGGGTGTGACGCGGTGGTGGGCTTGGTAATGACATCCATCCTGTCGAGCTCGTGGTCTTGGTCTAATTGCAGAGGGAAGGAAACCTTTGGGAAGCTATGTACGTCCTTGTCCCTTTCGCACCAAAGTGGAAATTGTCCTGCCTCTATGCTAGCTGGCGCCTGCTTGGCTCCATCGTCAAAGCCCATGTCACCCTAGCCTCGGGAGGCCGGGTACTCACATAGGAATCTCCACTCCTTGGAAGGAAGCCTAGGGGGATGCCACCTCTCCAGAGGCCTTGGTGTCGCCTCCCTTGCGAGGCAGGGTCCCTCGCGAGCGCCTTGAGTTGGGGGGCTCGCGACAAGGTCGTACTGGGTCGCCATGGTGGGCCACGCCCTGGGTCGTAGGCAGGCAGGTCTGGATACCCCCATTCCCGGAATGCTGACAGTAGCCCCTAGGCCCAAGGCGTGCTCGGGCTGGCGTCCAGGCTAAGCCAAGGGGGGAGACCGAGGCTTCGTGGTCCCTATTCGCCTATGGGTCAGGGTTGACGCATGGTGCACCGTGAGGCATGGGCACCTTCACCTCCACATGTCGCCTCAGTAACTGTCCTGGCCGTCACGTGTCGGCGCGCGCTGCGGGGCCAACATGGCTCGGGATGTGGAGGGGCGCCGGCTGGTCCTTGGCCGGCTATGAAGGGGCGAGGAGGCAGAGCCCCCATCCATCTCCATCTTCATCCTCATCTGCCCCTTCATCTTCTCCTTCATATTCTTGCCATTCCTTCGGCCATGACGCCAGTGGGAAGGTTCTCTACTGCGGAGAAGGGGAAGGCTCTAGTGTAGTGGGCCGACTCCCCGCCGCCCAGGAGGGGCCACGGCCGCCCGCGGAAGTATACTGCGACACCAGCGGTGGCCTCCAATGAGCGCGGGTGTGGCCCCACATGGGCCGATGCTGTCTCCATCAACCTGGGGCCGGCCCCTTTTTTCCTAGGCGGCCACAGTGGCCGTGGCGGTCGTGCTCGGGGCGAAAGGCCTGCCGCGGCCATTAGGCCACCCTGCCCGCACATTTATTCGGTTGACACGGTCCAGGAGTTCATGGTATGGGAGGAGAGGCCGACGGTGTCCTGGGTCCAGCTTCCCCGCTTGTTCGCGGAGGTATTGGCCGTCGGCGAGCCTGCTGGCGTGTGGTTGTAGGCCGACGGTTGCTGTAGTGCGGCCTCGTGGGTGGAGGCCGAGGTCACCCCCGTGAAGTACGTGTTCCTGGACTGCGGGTGGTAGGCATTTGCTCGTGCCCGAGACTTGGAGGGGAGGTGCACCCTCCACTTCAGGCATGATTGGGCGGCAACGCTGTTCGTCAAGGTCTTCGGGGATGACGGCAGGTGCTTGGGGTGTTGCCCGGAGCGTGACGCTGGTGCCATCGACCGCCTCCCCGCCGCCGATGGCCACCGCGGAGGTGGCGCCGCCCGCTGTGAACTTCCCCTTGGTGACAGCCGTAGCTCCTCGAGTAGCGGGGACACCACTTTCGGGGGGAGCTCGAGTGACGACTACTATGACGAGCCGCCATGCCGCCGTGCCCGGACCAGGGAGGGCGACATGTTGCCACGTCGCCATGCGACGTCAAGGAGGAGGAGGACTCCAACTCAGCATGGGCGGCAACAGAGCCAGGCTTCGGGAGCGATGGTCCTCTAGAGTTCACCTTTTGCTTTTGTTTCCTGCATCCAAACCATGAAGGGCCCCGTGGGGCGTGTAATGAACTGCAGCGCTTGCGCCTTTTATGTCAGCGTTCCCTTTTAGTTTTCTATTATGATGGAATGCAGTGTCCTTGTTTGATGTGAGCATGGTGTCCCAAGATTAGCGTAACTTAGCTTGGAGCGCCTGTGGTAGGTGCCTGCGCCGAGGGGGCGTATCCTCCTAGCTTCCTTCCTGAGCCGTGGAGCCCCCGAGGCCCTAAGGCCGGGGGCCTGAGATGACGCCGTGTGCAAGTTCTCCCCGTGAGCATCGCAGACAGATTAGGTGGCCAGAGTTCGACGAGATGCGCATGCAACCCAGAGCCTGCGCGTCGCACCGTGCTCAGCCTCGGTTTACTGGGCACGCGAGATAGAGGTCATTGTCGCCATGCTCCCTTAGAAGGAACTGAAGATGAAAAAGATCCACAAGGCAAGATCCCACCCCGTTTTCCAAATAAGATGCGAAAACTTCAGCTTTATTCCAAGGAAATGGCAAATTCAACTAAAAAAAGAGAGCAAACAATAGTCGCGTCCGGCACCTAGGCTAGTCTTCAGTCTTCCCCCAGTGCGGAGCATGGGGCATCCACTGGGGATGGGCATAGTCGTTGAATAACAGTGTCGTCCGCCAGCATGGAACATGGGGATTCCACTTGGGCATGGAATGGGACCCCTCTAAGTCCTGAGGGCCCCCCGGGCGTATACATCCCACTAATTATTTCGTGAGAGTGTCACGGGTAGAACTTGTGGAGATGTTGGATGTTCCAGGCATTATGGATGGGGACCCCGTCCTGAGTCTCCAGGCATACTATGCTAGGCCTGGAGACCCGAGCCACCCTGAATGGGCCCTCCCACATGGGCGAGAGCTTGTGAAAGCCCTTCCTAGAGAGGACCTGCCTCAGGACGAGGTCTCCGACTTCGAGTGTCATGGAGTGGACGTTGCGGCGGTAGCGCTTGCTGGTACCTCGCGGCATCGAGCGAGGTCTGGCGGTGGGCCTCCTCCCTGAGCACGAGGTTTGTCCCCCAAGTGGTATCCTGACGCACCTCGTCGATTGCCAGGACCTGTGGGGAGCGATGCTTGATCTCGTGCGGCAGGACCGCCTCAGCTCCGTAGACGAGGAAGAGTGGGGTCTCACTAGTGGGCTTTCTGGCGGTGGTGTGGATGGAGCACAACACGGACTATAGGTCATCGAGCCAGCCCCTACCACAGGCCTCCAACTTCTTCTAGAAGATTCTCACCTTGAGGCCCCTAAGGACTTCCGCATTGGCTCGCTCAACCAGCCCGTTGCTCCGGGGGTGCGCCACGGAAGTGTAGCAGATCTGCATTCCAATATTAGCACAATATGTTCTAAAAAGGTTGCTTGTGAATTGCAAGCCATTATCAATAATGATGCGGTTGCGGACGCCGAAGCGGCTCACGATGCCCTTGATGAACTTGACGGCCAAGCCGGCGAGGATGGAGCATACCAGTTCCACCTCCACCCACTTGGTAAACTTGTCGATGGTGACGTAGAGGTAGCGGTAGCTCCCGGCCACAGGAGGGAAGGGTCCCAGTATATACAACGCCCAGGCCACGAAGGGCCAGGAAAGCGGGATAGACTGGAGGCCTTGTGCGGGTTGATGGATTTTCTTGGTGTGGAACTAGCAACCTTCACAAGACCGGACCAACTTGGTGGCGTCGTTGAGTGCCATGGGCCAGTAGAGGACGCTACGGAATGCCTTTCCCACGAGGGTGCGGGATGAGGAGTGGTGCCCGCAGTCCCCACGGTCGATGTCAGCTAGTAGCTCGCTCCCTTGCTCCTCGGAGATGCACCACAATGAGACGTCGTTTGGGCACCAGCGGTACAACTCCCCGTCCTTCTAGCAATAGGCGGTGGCTTGGCGAACCACGCGCTCCGAGTCTTCCTCCTTCTCCGGTAAGGCACCGCTGAGAAGGTACTCCTTGAACTCCTGTGTTCAATCACTGGCCTGGGGCTCCAGCGCCAGATCAGACGTGCTCCTGAGGTTGGTCCATAGGTTGGGGCGCCTGAAGGCGGGGCCTGGGGCAGATCCTCCCGAGGCATCATCGGGCCAGCGGTCGGGCGCGTCGCTGATGGCCTGAAGAGCCTTTCCTCGAGGATGCTAGGCTCCTAAGGCTTGTGGCGCGTCGCCCTCTTGGCGATGTCGTCCGCCTCCCTGTTGGCGCCCGCGGAACATGTTGCAGCTCCAGGCCCTGGGAACGCTTTTCAATTTTACGTACATCTTCCAAGTACGCCTCCATGTTCTCATCCTTCAGCTTGTATTCCTTGTTGGAGAAGCCAACAAGGAGTTGGGAATCGCCCCTGATGGTAAGGCATTTGACCCCCAAGACCGCGGCCACCCTGAGGCCTGCGATCAAGCCCTTGTACTCCGCGATGTTGTTGGAGACCTTCTTGCCATGCTGGAAGCAGAGCTGCATGACATAGTAGAGCTTGTCTTGTGTCGGTGAGATGAGTACGACTCCAGCCTCCGCGCCTTGCCATGCGAAGGCGCCATCGAAATGCATGACCCCTTCGCCGGGTTCTTTAGTGTCGGGCACGAGGGACTGGCTCTCGTCCAGTCCCCTGTCCGGAGCATCCGTCCATTCTGCCACGAAATCAGCGAGAGACGCGCGCTTGATGACTCTGGTCGTGCTAAACTCCATGTGGAAAGCTTGCAGCTCGATCTTCCATTCCACGACCCTTCCGACGGTGTTCGGGTTGCGCTATAACTTCTCCAGTGGGTACGCAGAGACGACCTTGATGGGATGGCCTTGAAAGTAGTGGTGCAGCTTCCTTGAGGCAACGAGGAGCGCGAGTAAGAGCTTATGCTACATGGGATAACACGAGTGCGCATCCCTCAGTACCATGCTGACGTAGTACACTGGATGCTCGATGAGGCGTGGGGCGTCAGCGCCACCCTGCTCCTCACGAGATGCGGGGAACCTAGGTGTCCCTTTAGTGGGTGAGATGATGAGGGCCTCGGGAGCGCCGTCCTGAATTGGTGGGGGCTACGCATCCCTCTGCGAGTCACCTCTCTTGGCATCCGAGTCGGTGTGCTCCTCCCGGATCGCCACAAGCACCGCGCTGGCCCAGTGAGGCATCGACGCTAAGTAGAGCACTAGAGGTTCCCACGCGCGGGGCGCCACCATGATGGGAGGGTTCGTGAGGTATCGATTGAGCTCTTGGAAAGCCGTCCCCGCCTCCGGGGTCCACTCGAAAGGGACCTTCCTCTTCATGAGCTTAAAGAAGGGAGGGCACGCTCGTTGAGCCTGGAAATGAAACTCCCGAAGTCCGTCATGCATCCCTCTAGCTTCTGCATTTCCCTTAGGGTCTGCGGTGGGCGCAATACCTTCTCCGGGTTCGCTTTGGTTCCTCGACGTGACACCAAGAAACCGAGAAGCTTGCCGGATGGGACCCTGAAGACGGACTTCTTGGGGTTGAGCCTTAGGTTCACCTGACACAAGCTGGCGAATGTCTCCTCCAGGTCTTCAATCAAGGTTCTTGCCTCCCGCGACTTGACCACAATGTCATCGACGTATGCCTCTATATTCCTCCTGAGCTGCTGCCCTAGGGTGATTTGTATCAACCGCTGGAAGGTGGCGCCGGTGTTCCACAACCCCAAATGGCATGCACGTGTAGCAATACACGTCGCACGGGGATAGGAAAGTCGTCTTCTCGATGTCATCCACCACCGTCTTGATTTGATGGTATCTCGAGAAAGCATCCAAGAACACAGCAAGTCACACTCGGCGATAGATTCCACGATCTGGTCGATGCACGGGAGCGGGAAGGGATATCGCGGGCAAGCCTTGTTGAGGCTTGTGAAGTCGATGCACCTGTGCTCCTTCCCACCCTTCTTCGGGACGATCACAAGGTTGGCCAGCTAGTTAGGGTACTACACCTCCCGGATGACACCAGCCTCCTGTAACTTGCAGACCTCTTGGACGATGAAGGCTTGCTTTTCTTGCACCTGATGCCGCGCCTTTTGCCTAACTGGGCGCGTGCTGGGACACACCATCAAGTGATGCTCGATCACGTTCCTCAGGATGCCCACCAGGTCGGACGGCTCCCAGGCAAACACGTCCTTGTTCGTGGAGAGGAAGCCAATGAGCACCTTCTCTTGCTCCAGGGCGAGGCCTGTGTCGATGGTGAAGGTGGGGCCCAAGCTTCCGTCATTGACCGCCCCCCCTACTTCATCTCAACATGGTCCTGAGAGAACTTCTTTTTCTTTGCAGGAGCAGCCTCCAAAGCCCGTACTGCTCCCTCAGCACCTGGCCTCAGGGCCACCGCCCCCCCTAGTGCGCTCGAGTCACCCCCGCCGTCTAGGCACGAGACCTCTCTAGCCCTCAAGGCTCGGGCGGCGCCCTCGCGTCTGGGCGTGCGACCGCCGCCGCCTAGTAGGCGTGCCGAAGGACCCGGACGGCGTTCTTGGTGTCCCTGGCCATAGAGATGGTGTTGTTGCTCCCCGGCATCTTGATGACGTTGTAGCCGGAATCCGCTGCGGCCATGAACTAGGCGAGGGCCGGGTACCCTAGGTTGGCATTGTACGGGAGCCAAACGGGGGCTACGTCGAAGTCGATCATCTCCGTGTAGTAGTTGTTGCGAGTACCGAAGGTAGCCGGGAGGCGCACCTGCCCCAGCAGGGCCGTGGAGCCTTGGGTCACCCCCGAGGAGGGCCTGGTTGGTGTGAGCTAGTTGTAGGCCACCTGGAGCGGGTCGAAGGTCTCCACAGAAAGGATGTTGAGGCTAGCGTCACCGTCGATGAGCGTCTTGGTAACTGTGACGTTGTTGATGGTGGGGGTGCATAGCATGGGGATTGCGCATGTGGCGACCGTAGTTCTGGGATGATCCCCAATGTCAAAGGTGATGTCAACCGCCCGCCCTATCTTGCCCCATGGAGTCTCGGGCCAAGGCTGAGCCGCGCCCACCCGGCGTAGTAGCGGCTTGATGTGGCGCCCGGAGGGAGGCGCCCGCGATCGACCAAGGATGCAAGCAACCACAAAAGGCCCAGGGACCATGGAACGTGCGGCGAGATGGCCACGAGGTGCTCTTCCCTCCTTGAGAAGCATGGCATGGGTGCTCACCGCGGAGACGGAGCCGCATGGGACGCCGTGGACCATGAGCGTCATCAAGGCGGCACGGGTGACACAGCGCGCGACACGAGCTTGGCCGGTGTCGTCCATGGGAGCGATGGAGTGGACACAAGGTGGAAGTGCAGGGAGATTCCGACACGCCCCTACCTTGCATGCCAAATGTTGGATTCAGGGATCTGTAAAACCCAACAAGGTTCGAATACTAGGGCGTGTGTGAAGATCTCAACTGGCTCTGCTTCTCAACTTGTCACCCTACGGCCTTGCCTAGCGAATGCGCGCGTGTGTTGCAGAAGGTGGACACAAGGATTTACCTAGGTTCAGGCCACCTTGAGGTGTAATACCTTACTCCTTCTTTGTGGTGGATTGGCCTCCTGAGGAGGCTGAGGATGAACTAGTATAGTGGTGGTGGCCTCACGAGGGCTCTTGTGGTGATGAACTAGATCTACCCCACCTACCCTCTACGATGGGAGCTGGTAGCTATTATAGGGGACGCGGTCCTCTTCCCTCATTGCACCATCTGGAAGGGATTCCACAACAGCCAAATTTGAAAGGATACAAGAGGTACAACTTATCCTGACTAAAGGTGGTCTTCGCTTGCAAAGATTCGGGGTGTGACGCGGTGGTAGTCTCGGTGATGACATCCGTCCTGTCGAGCTCGTGGTCTTGTTCTAGTTGCACTAGGAAGGAAACCTTCGGGAGATTCCTTGGGAAGCTGCATACGTCCTTGTCCCTTTAGCACGAAAGATGAAACTATCATGCCTGGCTCTGTCGTCAGAGCCCACGTCACCCTAGCCTCGGGAGGCCGGGTACTCGCATTGAAATCTCCGCTCCTCGGGAGGCAGCTTGGGGGATGCCACCTCTTCATAGGCCTTGACGTTGCCTGCCTCGCGACGCGGGTGAGGGAGTTCGGGAATAAGGGGTCCTCAGATTACCGACCTATTCCTTATGGGCCAGACTCATGGGCCACTCAATGGAGGATTGGACAGACCGGATACCCCGTGAGCAGGGGAAAACTTAGGAACCGTGGCATGCCCTTTAGTCTTAAGATGGTAGAATAGGCATGTTTATTCCTTCGGTAAGCAACCGACTATGGGTAACCCTAGGCCCCCCTGGTGTCTATATAAACCAGGGGGTTTAGATAGTAGAGGACAGGTGAAGTCATCTAGGGTTTAGCTAATTGATCTCGAGATAGATCGACTCTGTAATCTTCATACACATTAATACAATCAAGCAGGATGTAGGGTTTTACCTCCATAGGAGGGCTTGAACTTGGGTAAACATCGTCTCCTTCGTCCCCTATTACCCATCGATTCCAGATCCAGAGATCGGGACCCCCTACTCGAGATCTGCCGGTTTTGACACCGACATTGGTGCTTTCATTGAGAGTTCCACTCTGCGATCGCCAGAAGAATAGATGGCTCACCTTATCATCAGCGACGAAGTCTTTAGCAGGGACGTTTTCATCCCTGGTCAGATTTTCGTGTTCTGGAGCATCGTGTCGCATGCCAATTCGGCCAGCTATCTTGGCCAGGTCGGAAGCTTCATCCCCTTTCAGGAAGTCGGGTTCGGGAACCTTGAATTCGTCACCAACTCCCGAGGAGGTCTTGTATTCAATAAGCTCTCACCTCTCTCATTGAGGAGCCCGCGGGCCCCGACACCTTAACGCCGAAGGCAGCAGGTTCCACCGATGAGGTGGCCTCTATTCCTGGGTCCGCCATAATGCTGAACCCAACTGATATGCCCAGACCCGTCGCTACCGAATACAGCCCAAGGGCATCGTCGAGCGACCCTGGGACAACGCCACTGCAGATCGACCCCATATGCTCCAGGGACATGGACCCCACCGACATCACATCATTAAATGAGTTACTTGGTCGGATTCAAGCCATGCACGTGACCGACGGACAAACTTTAGTCTACAACAGGATCGGGTTTAAACCCGATGACAGGGAGATTCATACCCCACCGATCACTCACTTGGTCGCCCCCGTCGAGTGTACGGCCGGAGGCTCGTCCTCTCAACAACCGGAATTAAAAACAGTCTGCATCCCAGTTTCCGGCCGTTAGGATCTCTCCCACAATCTGGATTCCGGAACCCACACCAGAAATAGTTCGGGATCGGCCGCCGATCTAGCGCACGACCTCGAACCCGTGCAGAGGGGTCCTGTTAATAATATGGACTCCGGACCCACCATGTTGGATCCCACGATGAGATAGGAGACAAACGCCGTGAGCTCGGACACACATCCTAGGGAGAAACTAAAATTTTCCCCGCCCACCACCCAAGTCGAGCACTCCTCAACCAGCGCAGGCGTGCCCAAGTTATCGATCTTATGGGAAGTTAAACAACTACCAGGGGAATCAGTCTATTGTTTTTGGGATAGAATCCTCCTTGTTAAAGATAGAGTACCATACTCTAGTAGCGAGGAGATAATAGCAGCCTTCAGGGACAATTGCCACAATGAAGGAATACTCAATGCCCTAGCCCATCTTCACATTCATGACTTCACCAAGCTATCAGACCTGATACAAAAATATTGCGCCATGGAAAGCACCTGGTAAGCCGAACGTTTGTTTTCGGATCCGGTCCCTGCCAAACATGCTAGAGGAGCTCGGAAAAAGCAAATACTGCCAAAATGGCCGGCCGAATACGCTATAGGAGTTAGAACTATCATTGATGGACTATTAGACAAGCCATGCCCTATACACTCTGTATTGCTGAACACAATCCCGACTCACAGCCTGAGAGCTTGCTGGGTCGTCAGGCAGGTTGCAAAAAGCGGAGAGGCCATCCTTGAGGCCCTACCTCCAAGGAGACAGTCAACAGCACCACCAGAGTGCAAGGCCGAGATCCTGATGATCTACGAAATGTTTCCCTCCAGGAATAAGATGAAGAGAGCTCTTCGAGAACTCGAACAAATCTATCTGGTGGCAACAATGAATTCATGGACAGACACCCCTATCACCTTCGGAGAAGCTGATCAACCAATTCTCCGCCCCGGCCAGACACCCATCGCACTGGTCCTCAACCCCATCGTCGATGGTTTCAGGTTATAAAAGGTGCTAATGGACGACGGCAGTGGTTTAAACATCATCTACGAGGATACCTTGGAAAAAATGCAGTTCGACCAACCCCGCGTCAAACATAGCAACACAACCTTTCGTGGGATCATCTCTGGGAAAGAGGTACATTGTTCTAGATGCGTTACCCTCGATGTGGTATTCGGCACGCCCGAGAACTACAGATCCGAAGAACTTTTGTTTCATATCGTGCCCTTTCAAAGTGGTTACCACACTCTATTGGGAGTAACGCTTTCGTAAAATTTAAGGATATACCACATTGCGGGTATATGAAGCTCAAAATGCAAGACCCAAACAGGGTGATCATAGTCACAAGTGACCCGAATAGAGTGCTTCGAGCCGAGCACAGAACAACAACGCTCACCCTCACTAGGTGAGACCTTTCGAGCAGAGGAATTGACCGCACTCCGGTCAAGAGTGGACAAGGATGATGTGATGCTTAGCAAGAGGCCTAAACCTACGTCCTTTAAACCCGTAGATGAAATCGTCAAATTTCAGGTACATCCAACGGACCCCAATAAAACAACGTCCATCGGTGCTCAGCTGGACCCCATGGTGGATGAAGCATTGCGAACATTTTTACGAGAAAACCGGGATATCTTTGCGTGACATCCTTCAGATATGCCAGGAATCCAACGACGGCTAGCAGAACACAGTCTGAACATAATTGTAGACTTCAAGCCCGTCAAACAGACTTTACACCGATTTTCCAAACCTAAGCATCAAGCTATGGGCGAAGAACTAGAAAAATTGCTGGAGGCCGGATTCATAAGAGAAATCAAACACCCCGAGTGGTTGGAAAACCTGGTGATGGTACCGAAGAAGGATAAATCCTGGCAGTTGTGTTTCCATTTCAAAGACCTTGATAAACCCTGCCCCGAGGACCCTTTCCCCTTACCACGCATAAACCAGATTATTGACGCCATAGCCGGTCACGACTCATTATACTTCCTAGACGATTATTCTGGATACCATCAGATCAAAATGAAAGAATCTGATCAAGCCGCAACTACATTCATCACCCCCCTATGGGATATTCTCCTTTAACAGAATGCCTTTCGGGCTAAAAAATGCAGGTGCTACATACCAGCGTATGATTCAGACATGTCTCGAAAAACAAGTCGGTAAAATAGTCGAGGCATATGTGGATGACATGTTCATTAAGATCAAACACGTCAGCCAGCTCATAGACGACCTTAGGCAAACTTTTGCTAGTCTACGAGAATATGATATACGGCTCAATCCGGCCAAATGTGTCTTCGGAGTTCCCGCTGCTAAACTACTTGGATTCATTGTTTCCCATCAAGGAATATAAGTGAATCCTGCTAAGATTCGCGCCCTATCTTAACTTGTGATTCCCATGGATCTAAAGCACGTCAAAAGGTTGGTGGACTGCATGGCGGCTTGAAGCCGTTTTATCTCCCGCCTTGGTGAAAAGGCTTTACCGCTCTACAGGCTGCTGAAACGGACCAAGCACTTCGAGTGGACCGATAAAGCAGCGACGGTGCTAGAGGAAATTAAAACACTGCTGTCCAGCAACCCCCTACTCACGATGCCAGGCGCCGGTGAACCAATGCTACTATATAGCTTGGCCACCAATCAAGTGGTTAGTCCGGTGCTCGTCGTCGAACAAGAGGGTAAGGGTCACAAATTCCGGGTGCAAAAGCCAGTCTACTATGTGTAAGAAGTGCTAACACCATGCAAATCTAGATATCTGCACTACCAGAAGATAGCCTATACAGTGTTTATGGCATCATGAAAGCTCAGACACCAGTTTCAAGAATGTTCGATCATGGTGGCATCCAAAGTACCCATGAACGACATCATCAACAATAGGGACGCCACCGGCCGCATAGCTGATACGTCTCCAACATATCTATAATTTTTGCTTGTTCCATGCTGTTATATTATCATTCTTGGATGTTTTACAATCATTTTACTACAACGTTATATTATTTTTGTGACTAACCTATTAACCTATAGCCCAGTGCCAGTTCCTGTTTTTCCGTGTTTTTTGGTTTTACAGAAAAGGAATATCAAACGGAGTCCAAACAGAATAAAAATTTACGGTTATTTTTTATGGAACAGAAGACACCCACAGAGCTTGGAGATGATGCCAGAAGATTCCCGAGGAGGCCACAAGCCTCAGGGGCGCTGCCACCCCCCTAGGCGCACCCACCAGACTTGTGGGCCCCTCGGGAGTCCACCGACCTCCCTCTCGGCTCTATAAATCCTCAAATAGTCCAAAAAACCCAACTCAAAACCTAGATCGGGAGTTTCGCCGCCGTAAGTCTCTATAGCCTCGAAAAACCAATCGGGAGCCTGTTCTGGCACCCTGCCGAAGGGGGAAACCATCACCGGAGGCCATCTTCATCATCCTGGCAGTCTCCGTGACGAGGATGGAGTAGTTCACCCTCGGGGCTGAGGGTATGTACCAGTAGCTATGTGTTTGATCTCTCTGGCTCTCTCTCTCTCGTGTTCTTGAGATGACACGATCTTGATGTATCGCGAGCTTTATTGATATAGATGAATCATATGGAGTTTTCCCCTCTCTATCTTGTGATGAATTGAGTTTTCCCTTTGAAGTTTTCTTGTGGGATTGAATCTTTAAGGATTTGAGAACACTTGATGTATGTCTTGCGATGGGATATCTGTGGTGACAATGGGATGTTCTATTGATCTATTTGATGTATGTTTTGGTGATCAACTTGCGGGTTCCGTGACCTTGGGAATCTATGTTAGGGCTTGGCACATGTTTTCGTCTTGACTCTATGGTAGGAACTTTGGGGCACTCTTTGAAGTTCATTGTGTTGGATTGAATAGATGAGTCTGAAATTATGTGATGCATATCGTATAATCAAACCCACAGGTACTCGAGGTTAGATTGGCGTATCTAGGTGACATTAGGGTTTTGGTTGATGTGTATCTTAAGGTATTATGTTAGTACGAACTCTAGGGCTGTTTGTTACACTTATGGGGATAGCTCATAGGATTGATCAGAAAAGATAACTTTGAGGTGGTTTCGTACCCTACAATAATTTCTTCGTTTGTTCTTTGCTATTTGTGACTTTGGAGTGAACTCTTTGTTAGACGAGAGGTATTTATATAGATTCAACTATGTTAGTATTGTTGAGAGAGATTGCACTAGTGAAAGTATGAACCCTAGGCCTTGTTTTCAAGCATTGCAATACCGTTTGTGCTCAATTTTGTTACTTGTCACCTTGCTGTTTTTATATTTTCAGATTACAATCCATATTGCACTTGTATGACCATCTCTTTGCTGAACTAGTGCACCTATACAATTTACCATTGTATTGGATGTGTTCGGGACACAAGAGACTCTTTGTTATTTGGTTGTAGGGTTGCTTGAGAGAAACAATCTTCATCCTACGCCTCCCACGGATTGATAAACCTTAGGTCACCCACTTGAGGGAAAATTGATACTGTCCTACAAAACTCTGCGCTTGGAGGCCCAACACAAGTCTACAAGAAGAAGGTTGTGTAGTAGACATCAATAGACAAATGGGGCATTGAACTCCTTCCTTTTGAAATCGCCTATAAGCCACGACGAGCTATTAAATATCAGGTGTTGGCCGATTTCCATGCTGAATGGACAGAGGTCGAGCTCCCCAGAGAATATAGTACATACTCCCATTGGACGATCTACTTCAAAGTATCCAAGATGCTGGCCAGACTGGAGGCTGGAGTTATCCTCACATCTCCCAGGGGAGACAACGTCGGGTACGTATTGCAGATCATGTATGCCGATTCCAACAATGCGGCCGAATATGAAGCACTATTCAATGGGCTTCGGATGGCAACATCGATGGGCATACAACGGCTTGAAGTACGGGGAGATTCTAATCTCTCCATCTCTCAAATCAACGGTGAATTCGATGCTAAAAACCCAAAGATGGCAGCATACAGAAACATCGTCCTTAAAATATCCCCACAGTTTGAGGGGCTAGAATTCCACCATGTTGCTAGAGACAACAATTAGGCTGCTGACATACTCGCCCGTATGGAGGCCAAGCGCAACCCTGTCCCAAAAAACACCTTCCATGAACGGCTTTTCAAGCCATCGGTGGTATGGCAGGACGAGAATAATGATGCTGGAGCCATCAGCACGGAAGAGATTGTCCCTCCTATAAATGAACCAGATGAGCAAATCATCGGCGGTTCCGTAATTGAAGAAACTGCTTCGACTACGAGGTCATGGCAGTAACTGTACCATGGACCAAGCCCTTCCTTGCCTACCGTCTTCGCCAATAACCCCCCGATGATCAGACGGAGGCAAGACGCATAATTAGGCGATCCAAGTCCTATAAGGTCCACGAGGGTGAGTTGTATAAGAAAAGCACTATCGGGATACTCCAGTGATGCATTTGCGAGGAATAAGGAAGGCAGCTCTTGGGCGTAGTCCATGTAGGCATGGGTGGCCACCACGCCGCAACACGGGCCTTAGTAAGCAAGGCCTTTCGAGCCAGATTTTTCTGGCCCACCACTCGAGTGGACACCCAAACACTTGTCCAACATTGTGTTGGATGTCAACTATTCGCAAATCAAAGCCACATGCCTCCGACAGCCCTTTGGACTATTCTGATCACCTGTCCTTTAGCGGTCTAGGGGTTGGATATGGTCGGATCACTTAAAGAGGGGACCAAGAAAAATAAATATCTACAGGTCGTGGTCGACAAGTTCACCACATGGATCGAAGAAAAACCAGTAAAATTAGCTAAGTCTGGACCAGTAGTTGACTTTATATCCAGCGTGGTACATTGTTATGGTGTCCCGCACAACATAATAACGGACAATGGATCCAATTTCACCGCCCAATAGGTAAAGGACTGGTGCGCAAACATGGGCATCAAGCTTGATTACGCCTCAGTATATCACCTACAGACCAATGGACAAGTCGAACGGGCCAACGACCTAATCATGAGTGGCACCAAACCACGTCTGGGCCGATCTCTTCATGAATCTGACTGCAATTGGGTAGAGGAGCTTGACTCTGTTCTATGGGGTCTGCGTACCACCCCGAATTGATCAACGAGATACACACCATTTTTATGGTCCGCGGGGCAAAAGCAGTCCTCCCCTGCGATATCATTCATGATGCACCTCGCGTGCGCATGTATGAAGAAAAGGAGGCCGAGTTAGATCGGTAGGACAACTTAGATGCCTTGGAAGGAGAACGCGATATAGCTCGGGACCGCTCTACTTTCTATTAATAGCAGGCTCGACGCTACCAAAGCAAAGAGGTTAGAGCAAAGGCATATAATGTGGGCGAACTCGTCTTACGACTGCCAGAGAAGCAGAAGCATAACCTCAATCCAAAATGGGAGGGCCATTTCATAATTGATGAAGTACTCATAGGAGGGTCTTATAGCCTCCGCAACCCGCCGAACAATCACCTCGAACCAAACCCATGGAACGCAACTTGTCTTCGGTGTTTTTACGGCTAGACCGGTGTTGTCATATTTCTTACCTTCCTTTTTTCTTTTTTTGTTTTCTTTTATTTTTATTTCCTTTCCATTTTAGCTTTACAGGATCGGATATCATTTCCCAGTATGTGTTAGTCTAAACCGAGATTGTGTTAAGTTTTTTGGCATACATCTTCAAATGTCCCATTCGAAAGAAACACCTGGGGGCTTCTTTTCACAGCCAATTATTATATATTCTGTGCACTGATTCACATGTATTGTGCATGCACACTTCCCTTATCATTTTTAAGCCAGTATAAGCATCAATTGGACCTAAGATTTTGGCCAAGCTGGGTTGCCTTGCTTCTGTGCTTAACCTCTACGTTCTCGATTATTCGGCTAGAGGGTAAAGGGAACACCTATGCGATTGTTACGACCGGATCATCTGGATGCGTACCTTAGACGGGTGAAGCCAAAAGCTAGATAACTTAAGAAGAAAATTGGTCGGCTATGATGGAAGTAAAAAACTTGTGGTGGTTATCACCATTACCTAGGATTATTTTCCCAAAAAGCCACTATCCACATACTAGTAGTATGCGGCCATGATATCTACGATCTACGTAGCAACCTGAAGGAAGGTACCGATAGAGGAACTATTTTCTTCGAAAGATGTTTCTTACGTTAAGTAGTAATATAACATATCTCCCTGTGCACATTCTGTCTATTCGCACCAAATGGCCTGATTGCCTGGTTCCCCGAAATAAGTCCCTTTTATCGGAGGACATTCAATACGGAACACTCCCAAGCTCTTAGCAAAGGAGGTCAAAGCCGATGGACGATTAAGACAACGTTTATAGCATAGATGGAGCATTTTTTATTTAAAGTACATAGTTACATAGAATCAAACATCTGGATGCTGGTCAAGATTATCTATTAAGGTATCCAGGGTGCAATCTTCTTGCGAAAGACGAGCGGCGGGCATCACCTGGTCGTAAACCAAATGGAGTGGCACTTCTTGCCCGTCTGGCCCTACTGGCCCAACCCGATCCATATGCTCTGGGTTAAGTTTGGTAAAGCGGGTCTTGACCATCACCCACGCCTCCCGTGCTCCCTCTCGAGAAGCCAATGTCTTCCATAACTCAAAATGACATCGGGCTCCTTTACCGACCAGCTAGTTTGGACATCCCTTCTGGAGGCGTCTCGGCAGGCCAGAGCGCTTTGATCATGCTCCTCGTGGCTCTCCGAGCCCGCTCATGTAAGACGGAAAATTCCTTCAGTAGGTTTCCTCAGAATGATCCGACTTCTTCCTTAGGCCGCCCGGTCAGGAGACCTAGACACGAGATGAAGCATGTCCCTTAAAAACAATATAATAAAGGTACTTGTCAGAATTACAAAGATATAAGTGCACTTACAAAACATGTCGCTCTATAATCTCTTGTTCTCTTCTTGGGCTTGAGCCAATTGAGTTTTCAAACTCTCAAGTTCCTCAGCTTGCCGCTGGTTTTCCGCCTTAACCCGGTTCTTTTCCTCAAGATCTCGGCTCAACACACGGCGACCAGCCTCATGTTGGGATTCGACATACCTCTGAGATTCTTAGGTTGTATCCAAATCTTTCTGCAACTGCCCTATAGACTTAGGTGCTATTAATCTCTCATCAGTATGGGAATGTCGAATAATTCGGTAAATTGACATACTCACCGTGCGCCTCTCGGGTGAAATTCTTCACTTGCTCAAGCTCGGCCTTCACGGTTTGTACCTATACTTGGCTCACCTTGAGTTCCTTGGCCAACTTCTCATGTTGCTTCCTTGAGGCCTAAATTTTAAATATAACAATATTCAGATCCTTAACTCGGCCGTTCTGACCAAATCAAGGATCGGGGGCTACTGGATTAATATTTGTGCTCGGTTTTTAAAACTGATTACTCACCTCAAGGCTGGACAGCATCAGTTTGGCGGCTTCCCCGAGCCCAACTCGGGCAGCTCTGATATATGCATCATCGCACTTAGGGCATTAAACTCTTTTTCGGAAAACGTTTGGTGGCGCAGGGCCTCCTTTCGCCACCGGTGATTGATCGCACTCTCTACCTCGGAGTTGGTGACCGAGACTTCCCTGGAATCCTTAGGAGGCTGGTCCGTCATAGGGGCATCCGCGTCCTATTCAACCTGGGCAAAAGACGTTGATTCATAATGGGTTCCTAGCGCCTCGGCAACATTCCTGGATGAAGGTGGTTGTACTCGTCTCCTAAGTATTTGGATATGATATTTTGTGAGTACTTATCGCAATCATAGCAATGGCCGAGCTAGACGGTTAAATAAAGTACCTCCTGGTTGAGTGCACGGTCGAGGTGGTCCCCGCGGTAGGCTCACGGGAAGGATTCCCATTGTTGCTCAGTGTGGGTCCTATTGTCGTAGACGACTTTTGACGCATGGACTGACGACCCTTGGGAGTAGAGATCGGCACACTCGGGTTCGCGGGGGTCGCTTGCCTTTCACGGGAAGAGACTTTCTTTTTACAAGTAGCAGAAGAAGGACGTGGTGTGGGGTTATCGGCTAGAAGAACCACCTTGGAGCCATCAAGGCTCTCCTGGTAAAAGACACAGTCCTCGTATTCAATTTATAACTCCGGATCGTCATGAAATCCGGGATCATCGTCATGAGAATAACTCTCTGGTTGAGGCGCCGGACAAGTTACTGTATCAATCTAGCGCCTCCATCTTTGTTTAGACAAAATGAAAGTCTCGATAAGAAGGAATATATATTACTATCCGAACTAAGAAAACAAAGCTAAAGGCTTACCATTCTATGGGGGCTAGTCCGGAGGCTACTGAGGGAGTCCGGGATTAAGGGGCTACTGAGGGAGTCCGGAGACTACCGGCCTATTCCTTATGGTTCGGACTCGTGGGCTACTCGTTGGAGGATTGGACTGACCAGATACCCCGTGAGCAGGGGGAAATCTCAGGAACCGTGGCGTGCCCTTCAGGCTTAAGATGATAGAATAGGCATGTTATGTTGGAAAGGAAATATGCCCTAGAGGCAATAATAAATTAGTTATTATCATATTTCCTTGTTCATGATAATCGTTTATTATCCATGCTATAATTGTATTGATCGGATACTTAAATGCATGTGTGGATACATAGACAAAACCATGTCCCTAGTATGCCTATAATGGACTAGCTCGTTGATCAAAGGATGGTTAAGGTTTCCTAGCCATGGACATGAGATGTCAGTTGATAACGGGATCACATCATTAGGAGAATGATGTGATGGATAAGACCCAAACTACAAACATAGCATATGATCATGTCAGTTTATTGCTACTGTTTTCTGCATGTCAAGTATATGTTCCTATGACCATGAGATCATGCAACTCACGGATATCGTAGGAGTGCCTTGTGTGTATCAAACGTCGCAACGTAACTGGGTGACTATAAAGGTGCTCTACAGGTATCTCCGATGGTGTCTGTTGAGTTGGCATGGATCGAGACTGGGATTTGTTACTCCGTGTGACGGAGAGGTATCTCAGGGCCCACTCGGTAATACAACATCACAACAAGCCTTGCAAGCAATGTGGCTAAGTGTTACTCATGGGATCTTGTATTACGGAATGAGTAAAGAGACTTGCCAGTAATGAGGTTGAACTAGGTATGGAGATACCGACGATCGAATCTCGGGCAAGTAACATACCGAAGAACAAAGGGAACGTTATACGGGATTAACTGAATCCTTGACATAGAGGTTCGACCGATAAAGATCTTCGTAGAATATGTAGGAACCAATGTGGACGTCTAGGTCCCGCCATTGGTTATTGACCGTAGAGGTGTCTCGATCATGTCTACATAGTTCTCGAACCCGCAGGGTCTGCACACTTAAGGTTCGGTGACGTTTCGGTAGTGTAGAGTTATGTATGGTGGTGACCGAAGTTTGTTCGGAGTCCCAGATGAGATCCCGGACATCACGAGGAGCTCCGGAATGGTCTGGAGGTAAAGATTCATATATAGGAAGTCGCAGTTTGGTTTCCGGAAAAGTTTCGGGCTCATCGGTAGTGTACCGGGAGTGCCGATAGTGTACCGGGAGGCCTCCGGGAGGGGTATTTCGACCCCAAGATGTCCATGGGCTGTGGTAGAATAATAACCAGCCCTTAGTGGGCTGGGAAAATAGACACAAAGGCCCATGGCGCAGGAGAGAAAGTCCTAAAGCAAAAAGTGAAAAATCAGCCAATAGGAGGCAATCCTACTCCAACTAGGATTGGAGGTGAAGTAGGATTGCTTCCCACCTCCTATTTCAGCCGACCCAAAGGCCTTGTCTGCCTCTCCTCTCCTCTCCTCCTATATATACTAGTGGATTGGGTGGTTTTAGGACAGAATTTCCGGCCACGTGCTACCCGTTTCACCGGTGCACAGTTTCTCCTCTAGATCGGTTTTCCGCAGCGCTTAGGCGAAGCCCTGCCGGAATCGCTCCACCACCATCACCGGAGCGCCGTCACGCTGCCGGTGAACTCTCTCTCCTCTCCACCTCCTCCTGCTGGATCAAGACGGTGGAGATCGTCATCAAGCTGCACGTGTGCTGAACGCGGAGGTGCCGTCCGTTCGGCGCTAGATCGGAAGGACCGTGATCGAGATCGCGAGACGGTTCGTGATGAGATCGCGGAACGGATCGTGATGAGTTCGCGGGATAGATCGTGATCAAGATCGTGAGACGGATCATGATGAGATCGCGGGACGGATCGTGATGAGTTCACGGGACGGATCGTGATTGGATCGCGGGACGGATCGTGATGAGATCGCGGGACGCTCGGCGATTTGGATCGCGAAGATGTTCGACTACACCAACCACGTTTCTTAACGCTTCCCGCTTAGCGATCTACAAGGGTATGTAGATCCACTCTCCCTCTCGTATATGCTCATCACCATGGATAGGTTTGCGTGTGCGTAGGAAAATTTTTGTTTCCCATGCGACGTTCCCCAACAGTGGCATCATGAGCTAGGTTGATGGTTCGATGAGATCTCGAGTAGAACACAAAAGGTTTGTGGGCGTTGATGCTTAGATTGCTTCCTCCCTTGGTCGGATTTTGGTTCAACGGGATTGTGAGATGAAGCGGCCCGGACCAACATTACTCGTACGCTTACGAGAGATCGGTTCCCTCTACGCAACTTGTTGCTTAGATGGCTTGCGGGTGACAGTTTCTCTCACTTTAGTTGGATCGGATCCGACAAAGGCGGTCCTTGAGAAGGTTGAAAAGCAATCTATGTATCACCGTTGTGGTTTATGCGTAGGTGAGAATCGTTCTTGCTAGATACCCGTAGCAGCCACGTAAAACATGCAACAACAATTAGAGGACGTCTAACTTGTTTTTGCAGGGTATGTTGTGATGTGATATGGCCAATTACATGATGAGATATATGTGATGTATGAGATGATCATGTGATGTATAGAATTTCACGACTTGCATGTCATTGAGTACGGCAACCGGCAGGAGCCATAGGGTTGTCTTTAATTATTGTATGACATGCGTGTCAATCATTAAGCGCTATGTAATGCTTTACTTTATCGCTAAGCGGTAGCAATAGAAGTAGAAGCAGGGCTGGCGCCACAACCCCAATGGCAACACATTGATGGAGATCATGGTGTTGTGCTGGTGACGATGGAGATCATGCCGGTGTTTCGAAGATGGAGATCTTAAACACAACTTCATGGCCATATCATGTCACTTATGAATTGCATGAGATGTTAATCCTTTTATGCACCTTGTTTTGCTTAGTACGGCGGTAGCATTATAAGGTGATCCCTCACTTGAATTTCAAGATGAACTGTGTTCTCCCCGAGTGTGCACCGTTGCGAAAGTTCGTCGTGTTGAGACACCACGTGATGATCGGGTGTGATAGACTCTACGTTCACATACAACGGGTGCAATCCAGATTTGCACGCGCAGAACACTCGGGTTAAACTTGACGAGCCTAGCATGTACAGACATGGCCTCGGAACACAAGAGACCGAAAGGTCGAGCATGAGTCATATAGTGGATATGATCAACATAATGATGTTCACCATTGAAGCCACCTTAACTCACGTGATGATCGGACTTGAGTTGGTGAATTTGGATCATGTATCACTCGAATGACCCGAGGGATGTCAATTTGAGTGGGAGTTCTTAAGTAATATGATTAATTGAACTCATTATCATGAACATAGTCAAAGTGTCTTTGCAAATTATGTTGTAGATTACTAGCTCGCGCTGTAGCTCCCTTGTATTTTTATATCTTCCTAGAGAAATAGAATTGAAAGATGTTGGTAGCAAAATTGCGGAATGGGTCCGTGATCTGAGGATTGTCCTCATTGCTGCACAGAAGGCTTATGTCCTTAATGCACCGCTCGGTGCGCCACCCCATCTAGCGTCGTCTGTAGATGTTGTGAACATCTGACAGGCACGTTTCGATGACTACTTGATAGCTTAGTGCGTCATGCATTACGGCTTAGAATTGAGGCTCCGAAACGTTTTGAACGTCACGGAACATATGAGATGTTCTAAGAGCTGAGATTTTGATCTCAGGCTCGTGCCCGAGTTGCGAGATATAGGATCTCCAACGAGATTCTTTGCCTGCAAGATGAAAGAGAATAGCTCAATCGTTGAGCATGTGCTCAGACTGTCTGGGTACTACAATCGCTTGAATCGAGTGGGAGTTGATCTTCCAGATAAGATAGTGATTGATGTAGTTCTCCAAGTCACTGTCACTGAGCTACTAGAACTTGGTGATGAACTATAAAATGCCAGGGAAAGAAATGTTGATCCCTGAGCTGTTCGCGATGTTTGACACCGCGAAGGTAGAAATCAAGAAGGAGCGTCAAGTGTTGATGGTTAATCAAACCACTAGTTTCGAGAAGGGCAAGAGCAAGGAGGGAAACTTCATGGATAGCAAGTCGGTTGCTGCTCCAGTGAAGCAACCCAAAGTTGAACTCAAACCCGAGACTAAGTGCTTCTGTTATGAGGTGAGCGGTCGCTGGAGCGGAACAACCCTAGATACTTGGTAGATAAGAAGGCTGGCAACATTGATAGAAGTATATTTGATATACGAGTTACTAATGTGTACCTTGCTAGTACTCTTAGTAGCACCTGGGTATTGGATACCGGTTCGGTTGCTCAATGTTAGTAACTCGAAATAAAAGCTACGGAATAACTGGAGAACTAGCTAAGGGTGAGGTGACGATATGTGTTGGAAGTGTTTCCAAGGTTGATTTGATCAACATCGCACGCTCTCTCTACCTTCAGGATTAGTGACGAACCTAAATAAATGTTATTTGGTGTATTGCGTTGAGCATGAACATGATTAGATCATGTTTATTGCAATACGGTTGTTCATTTAAGTTAGAGAATAATGGTTATTCTGTTTACATGAATAATACCTTCAATGGTCATGCACCCAGTGAGAATGGTTTGTTGAAATCTTGATCGTAGTATTACACATGTTCATAACATTGATGTCAAAAGATACAAAGTTAATAATGATAGTACCACATACTTGTGGCACTGCCGCTAAATGTCATATTGGTATAAAGCGCATGTAGAAACTCCATGCTGATGGGTATTTGGACTCATTCGATTTCGAATCGGTTGAGACATGCAAACCATGCCTCTTGGGCAAGATGACTAAAGGACCCCGTTGGATGGAGCGGGCAAGTGATTCATTGGAAATGATACATGTTGATGTATGCAATCTAGTGAGTCTTGTAGCGTGCAGTGGATATCGTTATTTTCTTACCTTCACTGATGATTTGAATAGATATAGTGTATATTTACTTAATGAAACACAAGTCTGAATCGTTTGAAAGGTTCAAGCAAATTCAGAGTGAAGTTTAAAGATCATCGTGACAAGAAGATAAAAATGACTACGATATGATCGTGGAGATGAATATCTGAGTCACGAGTTTGGCATACAACATAAGACAATGTGAAAGTTGTTTCACAACTAAACGCCACCTGGAACACCATAGTGTGATGGTGTGTCCGAACATCATAGTTATGCTCTATTGGACATGGTGCGTAATATGATGTCTCTTGTCGTTTTACTACTATAATTTTGGGGTTATGCATTAGAGACAACTACATTCACTTTAAATAGGGCACCATCTAAATCCGTTGAGATGACACCATGTGAATTATGGTTTGATAGAAACCTAAGATGTCATTTCTTAATATTTTGGGATGTGACACTTGTGTGGAAAATGTTTTCACCTAATGAGGTCGAACCCAAGGCGGACAAATTGCATCTTCATAGAATACCCTAAGATCAGTTGGGTGAACCTTCAATCTCAGATCCTAGTGCAAAATGTTTGTTGCTTAAACGGATCCTTTCTCGAGGAAATGTTTCTCTCGAAAGAATTGAGTGGGAGGAAGATAGAACTTGATGAGGTTGTTAAACCTTTGTTCAACCAGAGAGTAGCGCAGCGCAGAAAGATGTTTCTATGAAGCCTACGTTAGTTGAAGAGGAATTTAATGATGATGATCATGAAGCTTCAGGATCAAGTTACTATCAAACTTCGTAGGTCGACAAGGATGTGTACTGCTCCTAAGTGGTACGACAACTCTGTCTTGGAGATCATGTTGTTGGACAACGATGAACCTACGAGCTATGGAGAAGCGATGATGGGCCCGGATTCCGACAAATGGTTAGAGGCCATGAAATCCGAGATAGGATCCATGTATGAAAACCAAGTGTAGACTTTGGTAGACTTGCTCGTTGGATGGCAGGTCGTTGAGTACAAATGGATCTTTAAAATGAAGACAAACACTGATGGTGAATGTCACTATTTGTAAAGCTCGACTTGTTGCAAAGCTGTTTGTGACAAGTTCAAGGAGTTGACTACGATGAGACTTTCTCACTCGTAGTGGCGCTAAAGTCTGTTGGAATTATGTTAGCAGCTGCTGTGTTTTCAATTATGAAATCTGGCAGATGGATGTCAAAACATCGTTTCCTTAACGGTTTACTTGAGGAAAGGTTGTATGTGATACAACCAGAAGGTTTTGTTAGGCCTAAGGATGCTAAAAGGTGTGCAAGCTTCGGTGATCCTTCCATGGACCGAAGCAAGCATCTCGGAGTTGGAATATACGCTTTGATGAGGTGATCAAAGTTTTGATGTTTATACAAAGTTTACGAGAAACTTGTATTTGCAATAAAGTGAGTGGGAGCACTATAGAATTTCTGATAAGTATATGTGGATGACATTTTGTTAATCAGAAATAATGTAGAGTTTCTGGAAAGCATAAAACGGTCATTTGGAAAGTGATTTTCAAAGGAAGACCTGGATGAAGCTACCTAATTGTTGAGCATCAAAATCTATGGAGATAGATCAAGATGCTCGATGAGACTTTCAATGAGTGCATACCTTGACAAGAGTTTGAAAGAGTTCAAAATGGATCAGTCAGAGAAAGAGTTCTTGCCTGATTTGTAAGGTGTGAAAGTTGAGTGAGACTCATAGCTCAACAACGGCAGAAGAAAGAGAAAGGACGAACGTCGTCCCCTATGCCTTAGCCATAGGCTCTATATTATGCCATGCTCTGTACCGCACCTGTGTGTGCCTTGCCATGAGTCCGTCAGGGGGTACAAGAGTGAACTAGGAGTGGATCACTGGACAACGGTCAAGATTATCCTCAGTAACTAAGAGACTGAGGAGATGTTTCTCGATTATGGAGGTGATAAAGAGTTCGTCGTAAGGAGTTACGTCGATACAAGCTTTAACACTAATCCGGATGACTCGTAGTAGCAATCTGGATATGTATAGTGGAGCAGCCATTTGGAAATAGTACCAAGTGGAGTGTGGTAGCAGTGTTTACGGTTTGACATAGAGATTTGCAAAGTACACACGGATCTGAATATCGCAGAACCGTTGACTATAAGACCTGTCTCACATGCAAAGCATGATCGAGCCCCAGAACTCATTGGGTGTTAGATTCATAACAATGCGAATCACATGGTGATGTGAACTAGATTATTGACTCTAGTGCAAGTGGGAGACTGTTGGAAATATGCCCTAGAGGAAATAATAAATTAGTTATTATCATATTTCCTTGTTCATGATAATCGTTTATTATCCATGCTATAATTGTATTGATCGAAGACTTAAATGCATGTGTGGATAGATAGACAAAACCATGTCCCTAGTATGCCTCTAATGGACTAGCTCGTTGATCAAAGGATGGTTAAGGTTTCCTAGCCATGGACATGAGATGTCAGTTGATAATGGGATCACATCATGAGAATGAAGTGATGGATAAGACCCAAACTACAAACATAGCATATGATCATGTCAGTTTATTGCTACTGTTTTCTGCATGTCAAGTATATGTTCCTATGACCATGAGATCATGCAACTCACGGATATTGTAGGAGTGCCTTGTGTGTATCAAATGTCGCAACGTAACTGGGTGACTATAAAGGTGCTCTACAGGTATCTCCGATGGTGTCTGTTGAGTTGGCATGGATCGAGACTGGGATTTGTTACTCCGTGTGACGGAGAGGTATCTCAGGGCCCACTCGGTAATACAACATCACATCAAGCCTTGCAAGCAATGTGGCTAAGTGTTAGTCACGGGATCTTGTATTACGAAACGAGTAAAGAGACTTGCCAGTAACGAGGTTGAACTAGGTATGGAGATACCGACGATCGAATCTCGGGCAAGTAACATACCGAAGAACAAAGGGAACGTTATACGGGATTAACTGAATCCTTGACATAGAGGTTCGACCGATAAAGATCTTCGTAGAATATGTAGGAACCAATGTGGACGTCCAGGTCCCGCCATTGGTTATTGACCGTAGAGGTGTCTCGGTCATGTCTACATAGTTCTCGAACCCGCAGGGTCTGCACACTTAAGGTTCGGTGACGTTTCGGTAGTGTAGAGCTATGTATGGTGGTGACCGAAGTTTGTTCGGAGTCCTGGATGAGATCCCGGACATCACGAGGAGCTCCGGAATGGTCCGGAGGTAAAGATTCGTATATAGGAAGTCCCAGTTTGGTTTCCGGAAAAGTTTCGGGCTCATCGGTAGTGCACCGGGAGTGCCGGTAGTGTACCGGGACTGCCGGTAGTGTACTGGGAGGCCTCCGGGAGGGGTATTTCGACCCCAAGAGGTCCATGGGCTGTGGGAGAATAATAACCAGCCCTTAGTGGGCTGGGAAAACAGCCACAAAGGCCCATGGCGCAGGAGAGAAAGTCCTAAAGCAAAAAGTGGAAAATCAGCCAATAGGAGGCAATCCTACTCCAACTAGGATTGGAGGTGAAGTAGGATTGCTTCCCACGTCCTATTTTAGCCGACCCAAAGGCCTTGTCTGCCTCTCCTCTCCTCTCCTCCTATATATACTAGTGGATTGGGTGGTTTTTGGACAGAATTTCTGGCCACGTGCTACCCGTTTCACCGGTGCACAGTTTCTCCTCTAGATCGGTTTTCCGTAGCGCTTAGGCGAATCCCTGCCGGAATCACTCCACCACCATCACCGGAGCGCCGTCACGCTGCCGGTGAACTCTCTCTCCTCTCCACCTCCTCTTGCTGGATCAAGACGGTGGAGATCGTCATCAAGCTGCACGTGTGCTGAACGCGGAGGTGCCGTCCGTTCGGCGCTAGATCGGAAGGACCGTGATCGAGATCGCGAGACGGTTCGTGATGAGATCGCGGAACGGATCGTGATGAGTTCGCGGGATAGATCGTGATCAAGATCGTGAGACGGATCGTGATGAGATCGCGGGACGGATCGTGATGAGTTCACGGGACGGATCGTGATTGGATCGCGGGACGGATCGTGATGAGATCGCGGGACGCTCGGCGATTTGGATCACGAAGATGTTCGACTACACCAACCGCGTTTCTTAACGCTTCCCACTTATCGATCTACAAGGGTATGTAGATCCACTCTCCCTCTCGTAGATGCTCATCACCATGGATAGGTTTGCGTGTGCGTAGGAAATTTTTTGTTTCCCATGTGACGTTCCCCAACATGTTAATTCCTTCGGTAAGCAACCGACTATGTGTAACCCTAGGGACCCCTGGTGTCTATATAAACCAGGGGGTTTAGATAGTAAAGGATAGATGAACTCATCTAGGGTTTAGCTACTTGATCTCGAGGTAGATCGACTCTGTAATCTTCATACACATTAATACAATCAAGTAGGACGTAGGGTTTTACCTTCATAGGAGGCCCTGAACCTGGGTAAACATCGTCTCCTTCGTTCCCTATTACCCATCGATTCTAGATCCACAACTCAGGACCCCCTACCCGAGATCCTCCAGTTTTGGCACCGACAGTGGGGTCCCTCGCGAGGGCCTTGAGTTGGGGGGCTCGCGACCGGGCCGTATTTGGTCGCCACGGTGGGCCACACCCTTGGCTGTAGGCAGGCAGGTCTGGGTACCCCCGTTCTCAGAACGCCGACATGAGTATCTACATGTCTAAGAGCACATGGTCAGTTTTACAACTGTCGTGGTCGATGTGTTTGTACCTCAATACCTGAGAGAACCAACAGTGGCAGACACCGGGAGGCTCTTGATAGTCTCAGAAGCAAGAGGGTGGCTTGGATCTCTTGATTGCATGCATTGAAATAGTGTTGAAATGTAATATTTAAACTTTTGAAAATTAAATTACTGCTCCATGCGGCTATTTGAAGCGTATGAACACTATGTGAGAGGATATTGAACGTCCAGACTTCCAAAAAATAACTAGGTGATGTATGCATGCATCCTTGGATGGACGTCTCCTCTATCCGTGTCCGTGGACCGACCCCCTGTCCGCATAAGGACGTGGGAGGATATTTGTTGGTCTGGGTTGAGATGTACCTATGGGTTAGAAATTCACAATCCATCAACTTTTTCAAGATTTGTGACTTCTGACACGCTATAAACTTGTAAATCTATTACCTCTCCTATACTTGGTAATACAACTGACACGCACTGATATAGCATACCAAAATACATGCATGCCATGCAGCTTCGTCACGAGAGAAAGAGGGTGGGAATGGAGTTCAATACATCCATCCCCACACAAATGACATGCATTTTATTTCATCCTCATATTTTGAATGATTGTTATATTTTAAACCAAATGTCCATTTTTGAAACTTTTATATATTTGAAATCTCGTTGACAAGACCTTTAGAACAAGATCAATTTTAGATATATTTGAACTACTTTTTATTTTATATATTTCAATTGTCTTTGGAATCACTTTCATAAAACATAAAATTGTTTTGCCATTTCACAAAAGTGTTCCAGACTGTTTCACTAATTTCAAATTAATATTCTCATTCATTTTAAAAAAATATTTCACTCATTTGTAGACAATGGTTTCACTTATTTTAAAACACACATTTCACTCACTTAAGAAAACATATTGCAAACTCATTTTGAAAGGATGGACTTAGGCCCATTCAAAATGTGAAAAATAACTGAAACTGAAATAAGGAGTTTCACAAAAATAAGGAGCTTAAAAAATCATATTTCGATTTAAAAAACTTGTTTCACTCCATAACTTTTTTACGCATTTCACCTATTTCAAAACTAGCTGCTTTCATTAATCTCAAGAAAATAATCCACTCATTCCAAAATCAATATTTCACTAAGTTGAAAAATCGCATTTCAGTTATTTGGAAAATTGTTATCACTCATTCCAAAAATATCTCAAAAACTAATTTTACTCTTTCAGTCATTTAAAAGATATAATTTCACATGTTCGAGAATCCGTATTTCACTAATTTGAAAATGCACATTTCACTTATTCTGAAAACTGATTTCACTCATTACAAAATATATCTCGAAAACTAATTCCACTTTGTACTTACGAAATATATTGAAATGTATTTCAATCATCACAAAAATTAGTTTCAAACATTTGAAATATAAATAAGTGAAATTTAAATTTCGATTTTAAATAATCAAATGGAAAAACAATTTCACTCTCTTCATAAAATAGACTTCACTTATTTATAAACAATTTGAAATAACCAGTCTCACATTTTTAAAATAACTAGTTTCACATTTTGTGAAACAACAAGTTAATCATATTTCACAGTGAAATTTGTTTCATATGCATGAAAAAAGAATGCACTCATTTAATTTTTTTGGTTTTGCTCAATCATAAAACTTATTTCGGCTATTCCACGAAACATGTTTTACTCATTTGAAACGTTGAAATTGAAAGATGTATCAATGTATTCAAGGTTGATTTTGTTCTGAAGGTTTTGGCATCGGGAGTTTAAATATATAAGAAGTTTCTAGAATGAAATTGCAGTTTAAATAAAATGAATGAATGAAATTGCCAAAGAAAATAAATGGCGTGAATTAATCTCACATGTGATGCATCTTCTATACTTGAGAACGAGGAGAGCCAATAGACCATGCATACGTCAAGTACTACTTTATGGTTGACATGGTTCCCTTTCATCTCACGTTGATTTGACTACTAATAAAGATACAAAAGATGGACTGTCATTACACTCATCTATACATTGTCTGTGAGCCTCCCTATAGCACAAATCACTACGCATTTGAGTGGCAGATGGTTCGTCGGTAGCTACCATGACCGGTAAAAAAAGGTTTGCGGTTTGAGATGCCCTAGCAACATCGGTGAAAGAGGATCACCGCCACGCGGAAGAATTTGCTTCGGAATGATCAAATGAATTCTAGGTGGCAGCTAAACAACTAGAAATCCAAGATTTCGATTCCAAATCTCCAGTTCTAGGGCCAATTTTCCATATGCACATTCCCTTTCTTTCCTTCTGCTGTCGAGAAACTCCATATGCACATTCTCACGGTTGTCATTCATGTACTCAACGGGCCGATACACAAGAAAAGGAAAAAAAAAAGTCTTAGCTACAAGAGACACATCGATTGTGTCACCCAGCGGGCCGCGGCTGGTTCATAGTATTGACGGCGGCACCGTACTCCCCCGTGAACTCCTCGGAGGCGAAGGCCGTGCGCCGGAGCTGCTCGAGGGCGGCCTCCTGCTGGCTGTTGTTGAACACCTGGCTCTGCCCCACCTTTACCCCGTTGCTCAGGTCCGACATGCTCCCCTCGTCCACGTCCACGTCCAGCGCCCTCATCACCTGCCGGTTAATTCGCGCCATGAAAATCTCAGTTCAAGTTTGGTTCAGTTCAAGGATGGAAGTGGAACGACTGACGGTTACCTGCACCATGCGGGGACGCCTGGGAGCCGAGTGGCGGACGCACGCGGCGGCGGCCTCCACCATCCTCACCATCTCTGCCTTGTTGTATCTGCCTCCCAGCCGCGGGTCGGCCAGCTCGCCGTGGTTGCCGCTCTCGATTGCGTCGGCGAGGACCGGCCGAGCCTGCATGCGTAAAGAGGACAGAGCAGTTGTGGCTTGTGTCAGTGACCAGTACGTGGCTACGTACTGCTGCAAGAGGGTCCGCCGGGGCACAAAAGGGTGAAATTAATGGGTACCCTACCCATTCGACGAGGCTCTCCTCCCCGAGCGGCCGGTCCTGGTCGACGGGCTTCCGGCCGGTGATGAGCTCCAGCAGCACCACCCCGAAGGAGAAGACGTCGGAGCCGTCCGTCAGCTTCCCGCTGGACGCGTACTCCGGGGCGAGGTACCCGAAGGTGCCCATGATGCGCGTCGACACGTGCGTGTGGGTGTCGTTGGAGAGCTTGGCCAGCCCGAAATCCGCAACCTGCATTCCACATTGACACGAGGTCGATCAGAAGAACATACCTGAAGAGAAACAAAACAAGAACTCATCTGTTATTAGTTCGTGCCTGTGCTTCAAACGAGTAATCCAGCAGGATGTTGGCCGACTTGATGTCCCTGTGGATGATCCGCGGGTGACCTTGAAAACGAGACACCATCAGAAAACCACAAGCACGTATTTCCCACCATGAACTTTGCACAACAGACAACACACGACATGTACATCTACACCTCAGGAGATCAACGTACAATCTTCATGGAGATAAGCTAAACCCTTGGCCGCGCCGATGGCGATCCTCAGCCTCGTCGGCCAGTCCATCGTCGGCACGCCGCGGCCTGCATGCGTCAGATCAACCGTACCAGACCAAAAGTCCCAGTCACAATCGCAGCAAAACCCACGCAGTAATCGATCGATCTGCTCATCACTGACCGTGCAGATGGTGCTCGAGGGTGCCGTTGGGGACGAACTCGTAGATGAGCATGCGGTGGTGCTGCGCCACGCAGTAGCCGACGAGGGAGACGAGGTGGCGGTGGTGGACGCGGCTGATGATCTCCACCTCCGCCTGGAACTCGCGCTCCCCCTGCCCGCTGCCGGCCTTGAGCTGCTTCACGGCCACGCACTTGCCGTCGGAGAGCCACCCCTTGTACACGCATCCGAACCCGCCCTCGCCGATCACGTTGTCGCGGGAGAAGTTGCTGGTGATGCTCGTCAGCTCCTCGTAGCTGAAGGACGACTTGTTCCCCGGCGGCTGCTCCATGCTGCCCGACGGGTAGTACCCTGTCCCTCTGAAGCTGTCCGTGGGCCCCGGCGGGCCCGGCGTCGCCAGAGGGCCGTAGAAGAACCCGCCGGACGATCCCGGCGGCGGCGGCCCGTAGAACGCCCCCGTGGACGGGTGGTTGGAGCCCATGAGCTGGCCCGAGTGCATGTAGTAGCTCCGGCTCCCATCTGAAGCCAACGTACATAAAAAGTTATCGGATTTTGCGCTACGTGTATTTTGAAGCTACGAGGATACGAGGATACGATGGTACGGTGAAGATTACCCGAGTGATACACCATTCCCTTCATCATCTTCCTCCTCCTCCTCGTCACGATGAAGAAAATGGCTACGATGATGAACAGCAATCCGGCAACGGAAGCGCCAGCAATGGCGGCCACCACCTGGCCATTTATTGCTTGTGATGAGTGGAGCTGTGCAGGCGAAGCAGATGCGCTTCCACCGGCACCATTAGTACTGGATGTGCTGGCTGACGAACCTGCAGCTGCAGCCTGCATGCCGCCAGCCCTAGAGGCGCCACCTTGTGCTCCTGGGAGGTGAGTAGACATCACACCGACGGTACCAGGGGGTGCGATGGAGACGAGCGTTGGCGGTGCTCCGGGATGGCTATTTACTACAGGGATAAAGACCACCGAATGGTTCGCCGGCGCCGGAGGAGGAGGAGGAGAAGGAGAAGGAGATGGCTGGCTCCCTTCAGGAGGCGGAGAACCTGCTTGGTCATCGTTACTACTCCATCGCGGCGGCGGCGGCGGCCGAGATGAGCGAGGCGGAGGGCTCCCAGAGGAGGATGGAGACGGAGGAGGCTCTGAGTCTTCCGACTCTTCCGGAGGCGATGACCATGTTGGCGCCGGCGAAGAGTCGGTATCTTCGCCGTCCCCGGAAGACTCGTCGATCGGCGGCGGAGGTGAAGAGTCGGAATTCCCACTCTTCCTGGAACTGGAAGGTCGGGAGGGCGACGAAGACGGCGACGAGGACGATTTTGATGGTGGAGGGGACCGACGAGAGGACTGCAAGCCTTTTGAACCAGACGGAGATGAATCTTGCGAATCCGAGGATGCCGAGGAGGATCTCGAGCCTCCATCGTCCTCGTCTGAAGATGGCGGAGATGGACTAGACGAGTCGTCGCCATTCTCATCTGAAGAAGAGCCGGATGATCTCGACGACCGTCGGGGTGGAGGCGCCTTGGACTTGGAACGAGAACGATCGGACCGATCATCGCTTGCGTCCTCTGATGAACTTGGCGACGGGGCTAGACTCGGCATGCCTTCTGTACGAGATGCACGCGATCTCTTCTCCGGCGATCAGAATTTCTTCCGAATGCTTCCCTTGGGAAAATCATCAAGCAGATTTCCCTGACCAGGCTTGCCTCGGCCGCCGTCGCCTCCGCGCCTTGGGAATGGGACGAAGTGCAATCTCCGGAGTTGCTCCACCCCATTCTCTGTTAGTGCAGCTCCTCGCCGACCATCTTCCCCCGACAGATGGCCACAATGATTCACAGATTCACCGGGTGCCGAAGAAACCGTGGAGCAAGAACATTGGAAGAAAGGCGAGGGAGGGAGGAAAAATGACCACGGGTCACGGAAGTGTGGAGAAAAACATGTGAATGTCGTTGCCTAAGAATAGGGAGGTAGCAACAGCAAGATCCAAGCTAACAAAAGATTTGGGGTTCTATATCTGGGCGTTGCAGTTAGAAGCCCCATGTGAAATAAAATGTCGAATGAGAGCAATTTGCAAGAAAGTAGGAGGTAAGATGATGATACTATCAGAGTTATTGCTATTTTGGTTTGAGGTTCCGACTGTTGGAATTGATCTCAGCTGTAACAAACAAGCTGAGAGAGAGAGAGAGAGGGCGACTCTCCAGTCTCGACCACGTTTGTGCTATGACCGGAGACATGCAAAAACAACTTTTTAGTAGTCTGGGCACATTTCGAACGTTATTTAACGAAAATAGACAAATTCGATGCAAATTTAAACAAATTGGACGACTTTCATTCAAAATTTGATATTTTTACATACAACGGAATGATATTTTGTCTGGTGAACTGAAATAAAAATTAATCTAAAACTACCCTATACTTTATGGCGACCTCGTATGCCATGTCGGGTTGGCCGACGGCACCTCCGTCACCGTTTGCCATCGGGCTTCAAGCGGAGGAAGGGTGTGGGGTCGCGGCAGGGCTTGCCGACTACCGCCTAGCGCTCGTAGATGATCTTCTCCGCTTGCTCCTGCGTTGCGCCCAGCACGGACGTGGGTAGGGGGGCGGGTGGCGGGACTTGCTGGAGGCGGAGGAGATGGCGATGGTTTTGCTCAAAGACAACTCCTCATCGTACTTTGCCATCTCCTCATCGAGGCAGAGAAGATGAAACGTGCTCGTCTCTACCGTGGTCCTCAGCCGGTCGAGGACCCAAGCTGTTGCGAGCTCCGGATCCTTGAGAATTTGTGGTGGCGGGACGTCGGAGTCCGCAAACTCCGAGAGGCATATGGCATTGCGCATGGCGAGTGTCTGCACTCTCCTGCGCCGTCAAGGCGCTCCAGGAGGACAAACTATAGTCATTGTTGCTCCCGCGACTCTCTTATCGTGCACCAGCGTGCCTTCTTCATGCGTCATGGCGGTGGCGACTGTGGACCCTCCTTCACGCGGCATTCGATTTGGACGCAACGATGCGCTGGGGGAGCAGAGGGGGGAGGAGGTTTCGCCTTCAGCCGCCGGCGAGGAGGCTAATACGGCTCCTCCTTGACAATGTGGAGAGGCAGCTCCGGTAACGCTGCTAGACCATGGTTGTGAAGGAGCCTGTACAACCATTTTGGAGACCTTGTTCAACCATTTAGGATGCGCATGCACACCCTCTACGACTTGCAAGCAAGAAAGTCATTTCGATGAACTCATCAAAACATCTTCAATCAACTCTCTCAAGAACCCATAGGATATATCTCTATCTCAATGAATCAATGGATGGAGCAAATAGAGCTGGAGCACTAAGCAAGTGGTATAAGAGGGGGAGAAGTTCTGCCTTCAACTTATGGGAATCTTCTTCATAATCACTCACTCGCTCCATGGGTGTGGGATCTATATATAGAAAAAACAGAGATCTTAACGCTGCTCAATAAAGTTTTCAGTTATACCGGATGTGTTTCTCTCGTAGTACCAGAATCATTTAAAATTGGGATGGTCAGGTAGGAAAACAAACTTTCACGCCAGTGAATGGCACACAAAGGTACCCGGTTGTCTACTAACCCTCTTAGAAATCAAAATACTCGGCGGTACCACATTCAAAATACTCAGAGGTACCGACAATGAAGTAGCTCAGTTCTACGAGAAAGAGGTAACTTTCTTGGAAGTATTGTGGAGATAAATCTCAGGAGTACCTCGGTCAATACAGCAAGCCATGAAAATGACAAACAAGGTTGAGCTCGGAGGTACCACAGCAAACAGAGATGCTCTTGACAAGATAAAAGCTTAGTGGTACTGACGGAAAAGTCTCGATGATTCCCAAAAAACAATAAGAGAACAAGATTTGCTCAATAGAAACACTGAATTCTCACAGGATCGACAGTACCAAGTAAGTAATGCTGCGAGGAAGCATGCAACTTGAAGAATTGAGTTGAACGAGTGAAAAACTTTGACATTTGGTTGTGGGTCATGAGGTAGAGTTCATATCTAGATATTTTGCATGTTCTCCATTTGATGGTATGGTTGTCCCTAAATTCAATATGAATCATGGCTCTACTACAAGCCTATAAGTTACAAAGTATTGGCCTGATCCAAAGAATAATTTGTAACAACTTAAGTGATAAATCCTTAGTACGCTTAATTACCATGTCATCAAGCACCAAAACCCAACAGGTCCTCAGATGCACTTTCATCAAAGGATTTCAAAAAGAGCATCTCTTGCGAGTCCGCATCAAGACAAGCGGATAAGGTTTGGACCCAAATTTGCTATGGTTAGAGCATCAATATGATCCCTCAAACACCCGCGAACATGCCCGGGCGTGCCCGCGAGGTGTGATTGGGCCCGCCTCAAATTAGCACACCTGCATCCGGACATCTCATACTAGATTCTCAAATCCATACAAAAGCATGCAAACGAAAAAACCTACATATTACGTACAAAGCTAGCTAGTACTCCTCGTCGGAGATTTCGACGATCTCTGTGCCTGGCTCCGGGTACATGGGTAGCAGCCACAGCTCCGGATCCTCTGCTACTCCACTCTGGCTTCCTCCTCCTCTATCTCCGCCTCGAGTTCGGTGAAGAGAGTGTCCTTCTCCGCCTGCTTTTGCTAGAGGAACTTCAACTTGGCCTCCTCAGAGGCTTCATATTAGATGCACTTCAGGATGGCCTGCTGCTCCACCATCTCCTCGGCCTGAGCGACGGTGAACTCCGCCTTCGTCTCCGCCATGTTCAACCCCGGAGCAGGCTGCCTCGCCTCATCCTCCTCCAGATCCACCACCTCCATCCGCTCCGGCAGATGCTCCTCCTCCTTCTCCTCCAGCTTTGGCGAGTCCGGAGGCATCCCGGCAATGATGCGGGTGGTGCGCCTAGCTTGGATATCCTCCTCGATCTTCCTCTGACGCTCCGGCGTGAGCATCGCGTAGGTGGTGATCTTCCACCGGAGCATGGAGATGCCGTAGAGGATGGGAGAGAATGGGAGAACGGGGTATAGGAGGCGGAGGAGCTCGGGTGGTGCCGCAGAGAAGAAGGAGGTGGATGAGCTAGGGTTGGGGGACGTCAGTCGGCTTCAATAGTCAGATTTGCCTCGGGCGGGGAGCTGGAGAGGCATCACACGACACTCACGCCACTGTGACGGAGGAGGCTTTCGTCGGACCGTGGGGTTTCCAGGCGATTCCATGTGGGACCCCATCGTTAGTCCTACGTGTCGGTCGTGCCCGGGTGCCCCCTGATATGTCTTCAACGTATCGATAATTTATGAAGTATTCATGCCATGATTGCTTACGTTTACAATACTTTTATATGGTTTTGATGCACTTTATATGATTTATTAGAACTAACCCGGACTGACGTTGTTTTCAGCAGAATTATAGTGGTGTCGTTTTTGTGTAGAAAATAAAAGTTCTCGGAATCGCCCGAAACTTTTTGATGATTTTTTCTGGAGGAAATAAGAAATATTGGATCAAAGAACCACCGGAGGGGAGCTACATGTGGGCCACAAGACAATAGGTCCTCTCCCTGATGGTTTGTGGGGCCCACGTGGCTCCGTTGCACGTGATTCCAACGCTGAAAAATCCTATATATCCTCCGTGTCGCCGCTATGACTCTTTGTATCGATGAAAACCAATCGGGAGAAAAACAGTATCGAAAATAGGAGAGAAACACAGAGAGAGATCCAATCTCGGAGGGGCTCTCACCCCTCCAGGAGCCATGGAGGCCAAAAACCAGAGGGAGAACCTCTCCCCATCTTGGGAGAGGCCATGGAGGAGGAGGCCTAAGGCCAAGACTCTCTCCCCCTCTTTTTCGGTGGCGTCGGAGTGCTGCCGGGGGAGCCATCTCCGTGATGATCGTCTTCATCACCTTCCCCATCTCTTTTTAGAGGTCCACTCTCCCGCACCCCGTTGTATTCCCCTACTTGAACATGGTATTTCATGACACATATTATTACTCTGTGATGTGTTGCCATCCTATGATGTTTAGGTAGATCTATATTGTCCTTTAGTTTGATTGATGCTCTTTACTGGTTTGAGCGCATGTTTTATTTTGGTGATGAGGTGCCTTCCATTAGGTGCACAGGTGAAGGATCCACGCTGGAGGGTGTTGCAATATGTTTATGATCCGCTTATAGTGGGTGGTTAGAGTGACAGAAGTTTACACCCGAGTAAGGGAGTTGTTTACATATTGGAGTAAAGGGAACATGATGTTTAATGTTATGGTTGGGTTTACCTTAATGATTTCTAGTAGTTGAGGATGCTTGCTAGAGATCCAATCATAAGTTCATATGATCGAAGTATGGAAAGTATGTTAGCTCATGGCTTTTCCCCATATAAAATTGCAAGAATGATTACCGATCTTGTTATCAATTGCCTAGGATGAATCATCACACCATGCCATCATTATTCCACACTCGCTATTTGTAATATATTGTAATATATTCTAGATTTATTTAGTCAACAACTATTTTCATATATTTTTCTCCAATATCATGCAAAGCTACCCTCTTTATACCCACAACACGATTTTCTTTCTCGTTACTAGATAGTAGCAAACGTTCGGTGTATGTAGAGTCGTATCTGTGGAAGATAGGACTTGAGAGATTATTAATTTTACCTTTAGCTCCTTGTGAGTTAGACACTCCATAATTATCACTTTGATCTTGGGAAATTGCTACGATGATTCCTTGAACTTAGATATTATCAAGCTCTTTTCTGGTGCCGGTGCGGGGAGAAATAGTGTGGCGTTAATATTTTCGTGTATGCTTGTTTGCTTGTATCACTAAGGAGATTTTGTTTTCCTTTTGTTTCTACTATTTTAAATTTCTTTCTTTAGTTGTGGGTGAAACAAACAAAAAAATGAAAAATAAAAACACAAAAATTACTTAGAGAATCGATTGGAAAGTTATGCATTGAAGAAGTGAGGGTCAACCTTGAACACTTGTGTTCATGCTCATGGAAACAATGTAGAAATTTTCATGGAAGTTTCTCATAAAAATAATTATCTCCTTGTAAATATCGTTGTAGCATTAAAATAATGATCATGTTGCTCTTTTGCATGTTTTGTCTACTATTCTTATGTGGGCATCATTTAAATCTTCATGCCTGCCTAAAAGGCTTTAAAGAAAAAAATGCTTGTTGGGTGTTCACATGATTAAGCTATTGTATTAATCATGTTTTGTGTCTTTTGTTTCAATAACGTGCCAAGTAAAGCCTTTGGGATGATTTGGATGATAATTAGAATTGATACGGTGCAAAAACAGAAACTTTTGCGTCTAGTGCAGAATTTCTCTGATTCCTCTGAGTTACAGAAGTATAGTGTCTCTATAGATCATTACAGACTATTCTATTTTAGACATATTCTATTTTTTTCTTACATAGTTTGCTTGTTTTCATGATGCTATGGATTGTATCGGGGGCTATAAGCCATGGAGAAATTTAGATACAGTACATTATGCAATAATAAAATAAGGATCAATTTATAACAGTACCTAAAGTATTTGATATGTTTACTATACTAACAGATCTCACGAAGGTTTTGTTGAGTTTTGTGTGATTAAAGTTTTCAATTTAGGGTAAAATACCTATATGAGGAGAATAAGGAGCATCAAGAACCTAATCTTAGGTATTCCCAAGGCACCCCAAGGTAATATCCAAGGAAGAATCAAGCTTCCAAGCTTGGGGATGCGTAAGGCATTCCCTCTTTCATTTGCAACGCTATCGGTATGCCTTACTTGGAGCTATATTTTTTTCGTCACATAATATGTGTTTTGGTAGGAGCATCATTTTATTTTGTTTTTCTCTATTAGATGTTATCCATAATCATTTGTTCCAAGAATTTCCTTAAGATGTCTCAATTGCATGTTTGATGTGTGACTGTGTAAAAACTGAAACTTGTGTTGTAGTGTTTGAATTTTCATATTTTACTAGAACATGGAACATTTCTGATTTAAGCTTTGAGCTCTCGCGCCTCTGTAAATCCCTGGGTCCCTCTGTACAGGGCCTATATTTTACCTTTCAGTATTTACTTTTATGCAACAGTCAATAGTATGCATTCTCATTTCAACCTCCATTATTCTCTAGTTGGCAAGCATCATGTGGTGGGGAAATATCTAGGCACATATGGCCAGTCAAATATATTTGATCATGACTTATTATTGTTGACAATTATCTCTATGATAAATGAGTTGGGAGGAGAAACATTAATCCCTATCTTTCTCTGTGTTCAATGGATGCCATTTGTTCAAAAATATGCTTTGAGTACTAGCAATCATAGAAGACTATATGATGATTGAGTATGTGGAGCTCTTACTTAGACCTTATTGAGAATAAGTTCAATTGCAATTTTCTGGTGACTAAGAACATAGGTTGTTAAGTTTCAAGAAAAATCATTGTTTTGACCATTACATGTGAATTAATTGCTACTTTATCATAATGAATTTTATGAGAAAGAGTTGATGTTATGATGCTAGGAAAAGTGGTTGAAATTATCATTATGAAACTGATGTACTATGCTAGCATTCACACTTCATAAATTATTTCTTTTATCATTTACCTACTCGAGAAAGAGTAGGAATTAAGCTTGGGGATGCTAATACGTCTCCAATGTATGGATAATTTATGAAGTATTCATGCCATATTCACCTATGTTTATAATACTTTTATATGGTTTTGATGCACTTTATATGATTTATTTAGAGCTAACCCAGACTGACGTTGTTTTCAGCAGAACTACCATGGTGTTGTTTTTTGTGCAGAAATAAAAGTTATCCAAATGAAACGAAACTTTTTGACGATTTTTTGGAACAAAAGAGGCACTGGAAGCTTCGTGGGAGGGACAGAAGATCCATGAGGTGGGCACAACCCACAAGGCCACACCAGCCCCCTCTGGCTTGTGCTGGTGTCTTGTGGATCACTAGTGGCCCATCTTCGAATGAAACCAACGCCCCAAAATCCTATATATTAAGAAAACCACCAAAAATAACCGTAGATCAGAAGTTCTGCCGCTGCAAGCCTCTGTAGACACGAAAAACCAATCTAGACCCCATTCTAGCACCCTGCCAGAGGGAGAAATCATCACTGGAGGCCATCTTCATCATCCCTATGGTCTCCATGACGAGGAGGGAGTAGTCCACCCTCGGGATGGGGGTTTGTACAGGTAGCTATGTGTTTAATCTTTCTCTCTCGTGTTCTTGATTTGGCACGATCTTGATGTATCACATCCTTTCTTAATATAGTTGGTGTTTTCCCCTCTCTATCTTGTTGTGATGAATTGACTTTTCCCTTAGAGATTTCGTTATTTCCAGATTGAATACTTTTATGGATTTGAGAGCACTTGATGTATGTCTTGCATGCGGATACCTGTAGTGACATTGTGGTATTCAAGTGATTCACTTTATATAAGTTATGGCGTCAACTTGCGGATTCCGGTGACCTTGGGGATCTATGCATAGGCCATGATGCGTGTTTCCATTCTACTTTCTCCGGTAGAAATCTTGGGGCACTCTTTGAGGTTCTTTGTGTTGGATTGAGTGTTATGAATCTAAAATTGTTTGATGCATATCGTATAATTAAGTCACAGATACTTTTGGTGACATTGGAGTATCTAGGTGACACTAGAGTTGGTTGATGCATATCATATGGTGTTATTTTAGTACGAACTCTTAGATAGATCGATTGGAAAGGATAACTTGCTGTTATTTTAGTACGAACTCTTAGATAGATTGATTGGAAAGGATAACTTTAAGGTGGTTTAGTACTTATAAACAATTTCTTCTTATGTTCTCTGCTAGATAAGAACTTTGGAATGATTCTTCATTGCACATTGAGGGATGGTTATGTGATCCAATTATATTAGCATTGTTGACAGATTGCACTAGCGAAAGTATGAACCCTAGACCTTATTTTCAAGCATGGCAATGCCGTTTGTGCTCACTTTTGTTACTTGATACCTATCTGTTTTTTATTGTTACTATTACAAAAATCAATATCTACTATCATTACTACACTTGTATCACCATCTATTCTCCGAACTAGTGCACCTATACAATTTACCATTGTATTTGGTGTGTTGGTGACACAAGAGACTTTTTATTATTTGGTTGCAATGTTCTTTGAGAGAGACCATCTTCATCCTATGCCACCCATGGATTGATAAACCTTAGGTCATCCACTTGAGGGAAATTTTATACTATCCTATGAAACTCTGCGCTTGGAGGCCCAACACGAGTCTACAAGAACAAGTTGTGTAGTAGACATCATGCTCTTTTCTGGCGCCGTTGCCGGGGAGGTGAGTGCTTGAAGGTATATCTTTAGATCTTGCAATTAAATATTTTAATTTATTGTTTTTCACTAGTTTGGTTTTATAAAAGAAAACTACAAAAAATGGAGTTTAGGTTGCATCAATTGCTTCGTCTTTTTGAAGTCTTTCGTGAAAATGATGGCTCGGAAAATTGTGCTCAATTGGTAGAGGAAGAATTTATGAGACAAATATTAATTAGAATTCCTTGAATGATGGGCATAATATCAATATTGTTGGGATGAATTTTCTCAATATCCATGATGTTAATGATATGCAAAGCCACGAGCTTGGGGATGCTATGTTTCATGAAGATGATATTTTCAGTCCCCCAAGCTTTGATGAGCAAAACTGTTATGATGATAGCATGCCTCCTATGTATGATTATTATTGTGATGACATGTATGCTATAAAGATTAATGACAACCATGAAACTTTTTATCATGATTTTAATATTCAAAGTGGTTATGTCAATCAAGTACCTCATGATAGTTATTTCGTTGAGTTTGCTCCCACTATTATGAATGAGAAGAAGTTTGCTTATGTGGAGACTGATACATTTTCTATGCTTGTAGATCATGAAAAGAATGTTTTATGTGATAGTTATATTGTTGAATTCCTTCATGATGCTACTGAAAACTATTATGAGGGAGGAACATATGCTTGTAGGAATTGCAATAATATCAAGTTTCCTCCCTATGTGTTCAAAGTTTTGAAGATATGCTTGTTTTGCCTTCCTATGCTCTTTGATTCTTGCTCCCATAAATTTTTGCTCACAAAATCCCTATGAATAGAAAGTGGGTTAGACTTAAATGTGCTTGTCATGTGATTCATCATTCTCTCTTGCATTTTGAACTTTAATTCATATACGAGCATCATTGAAATCATCATGCCTAGCTAAAAGGCATTAAAGAAAAGCGTTTGTTGGGAGACAACCCAACACTTTTACTTTCCGTTTTTATATGTTAACATTCTTAAGATACTTTAGTAATCATGTTTTGTGTCTTTTATTTAAATAAAGTGCCAAGTAAAGCCTTTGGGATAGCGTGGAGACTTGTTTGTTTGATTCTATGCAAAAATAGAAAGTTTTGCGTCCAGTATATGAATTATCTGATTTTACTGGAGCATCAAACAATTATGAATTTTTTTATAAAACATTCCATGAAAATTCTAGGTTTTTTCCTAATTTTTAGAATTTTTATAGTCAGTAAAGTATGATGATTATTCAGATCTACACAGACTTTTCTATTTTTGATAGATTTTGTTTTGCATGCATAGTTTGCTTGTTTCAAGTGTTTCCATAGCTTATATTTGGTGATATAAATTTTCGGAATGGTGGAATATGGTAGGTATTATGTGAGAACAATTATGAATCTTGTCTTGACACTACCTAAGTGAATGATCTATGTTTATTGCACTAACCCATCTCACGAAGTTCTGTTATGTTTTGTGTGATTGAAGTTTTCAAGTTTTGGGTGAGATATCAATATGAGGTGAATAAGAAGAAGCAAGGACCTAATCTTGGGGATTCACAAGGAACCCCAAGGTAATATCAAAGGATGTCTCAAGTATCTAAGCTTGGGGATGTGCCGGAAGGCATCCCCTCTTTCGTCTCCAACATTATTCTATATCTTACTTGGAGCTATATTTTTATTTGTCACATGATATGTGTTTTGCTTGGAGATTTAATTTTTTATCAATTATATGTTATTTATAATCTTTTTTTTCAATAAAAATTTCCAAGAATTGCCTTTTAGGATGCCCGAATTACATGTTTGATGTGTGCTGTGTAAAAGCAGAAACTTTTGCTGTAGTGTTTGAATTTTAATATTGTACTGGAATGTATAAAGTTTCTGAAATTTTTACACAGTGTTGTAATATAAATTATTTATCACGTACTAAATTTTCATAACTGTTGAAGTTACATAAGTACACTGTTTTCATAAATTGCTACAGACTTTTTTGTTTGGACATATTGCTGCCATCGTTTTGTTATCTTCTTATCCTATAGTTTCCATACCCTATATTGGTAGATAAAAATTGTGGAAACGATAGTAAACAGTAGATGATGTTTGAAAATTATTGTGCAGCTTCTCTTGGCAGTACATGAAGTGTTCATTTGTTTCTATGTGTACTAACCTATCTCACGAGTTCTTTTCAAGTTTTTTGTGGATGAAGTTTTTTAGACTTAGGTGAAACCAGGATATGAGTGGATTGAATGCGATACAAAAGCTAAATATTGGGGATTACCAAGGCACCCTAAGTAAATATTTGAAGAAGTATCAAGCTTCTAATCTTGGGGATGCTACGCATCCCACCTCTCTTCATCAAACATATATCGGTTAGCCTATGTTAAGCCTAAATTTTTACTTGTCCACATGGTTTGTGCTATTCTGGGAGTGTCATTTTATATTGTTTTTCTTGATATTTTAATAGAATACTTAGATATGGAAATATTTATTGAGAGAGATAGCCCTCACATAGCCACTTGATTGTTTAACTACTCATTGATCTTCACTTATATATTTTGAAGAGTAGTTCGATGTTTAGTCTTGAGCTTCACTTATATCCTATGAGTAAATAGTGAATCAATGAAATATCATAAATATGAAATAATCAATGTGCTTTTTTCTTAGTAGTAGCTTCACATCTGTTTTATAAAGTAGAATCCATTGAAGTTTTACAATCATCAAATTGGTCATACAAGCAATTCATGAATGATTAGTATAAGAATGAGTACTTCACATAGAAATATATTATCTTGGACATCTTCTATGATTGTGAATACCCATTAATTATTTTAAAACTTTAGGAAATTAGTTGAAGTTGTACAAGGAAGAAAATTTAATGATTTATGCTTGTGTATATTTGCATAGAAGTTATATTTTTATGGATCCTCCAACACATGGTGTTTGCTTAGGATGTTTTGCTAGTGACGTGGCTTGAGACTACGTCGGTATTTCCCAAAAGAGAAAGGGATGATCCAGCACAACTATGGTAAGTATTTCCCTCAGTTATAAAACCAAGATATAGATCCTAGGAGGAAGATAACGCAACGCTCTGTAAATGGTACCTGCACACAAAGATCAAATACTTGCAACCCGACGCATAAGAGAGGTTGTCAATCTCTCAACGGTAAAAAGATATATTAGATTGTAATTGATTGGATAAATAGATCTCACAAGAACATAAAATAAAATAAGAAAATAAAAAGTGCACCAAGGTATTTTTGGATTTTTGGAATAATAGATCCGAAAACAAATTACTTTTGGGAAACTGATAGAAGATCAAATATGTTGGAAGATAGACCTGGGGGCCGTAGGTTTTACTAGTGGCTTCTATCACGAGTATAGCACATGGTGGGTAAACAAATTACTGTTGGGAAACTGATAGAAGATCAAATAATCATGACGATATCCAAGGCGATGTTCATTTTATAGGCATCACGCCCAAGATAAATAGACCGAAATGATTCTGCATCTACTACTATTACTCCACACATCGACTGCTATCCAGCATGCATCTAGTGTATTAAGTTCATGGAAAAATGGAGTAATGCAGTAAGAACGGTGACTTGATGTAGACAAGATCTATTCATGTAGGAATAGACCCCATCTTGTTATCCTTAAAAGCAATGATACATGTGTGCTTCGCTACCCCTTCGATCACTGGGAGAGGAAACCGCAAGATCAAACCCATCACAAAGAACCTCTTCCCATGGCAAGAAAATCGATCTAGGTGGCCTAACTAAACCAAAGGTTCGAAGAAGAAATATGAGGCTATAAGTAATCATGCATATAAGAGATCAAAGAAGACTCAAATAATATTCATGGGTAGAAACTGATCATGAACTCAAAATTCATCGGATCCCAACAAACACACCACAAAAAGTCATTACATCAAATAGATCTCCAAGAGACCATTGTATTGAGAATCACAAGAGAGAGAAAAAGCCATCTAGCTACTGCCTACAGACCTGTAGGTCTATGGTGGACTAATCACGCATCATCGGAGAGGCACCCATGAAGATGATGCACCCCTCCATGATGGTGTTAGATTAGATCTCGCGGTTCTGGAACTTGTGGCGGCTGGAATTGTGTTTCATCAACTGTCTTGGGTTTTTGGAATATTTGGGTATTTATAGAGTTGATAGGTGGTGGAGAGGCGTCCTGAGGACGTCACAACCCACCAGGCCACGCCAGGGGCCTCTTGAGCGCCCTGGTGTCTTGTGGCCCTCCTCTTGGTACTTCTTTTGTCCTCCAAGTGCCTTCTGGCCCAAAAAATCTCGAAAAAGTTTCATAGTGTTTGGGCTTCGTTTGGTACTGATATTCTGCGTAGTAAAAAACAAGCAAAACACAGCAACTCGCACTTGGCACTATGTCAATAGATTAGTCCCAAAAAATGATATAAAGTTGCTATAAAATGATTGTAAAACATGCAAGATTGATAATATAATAGCATGGAATGATAAAAAACTATAGATACATTGGAGACATATCAGCATCCTCAAGCTTAATTCCTACTCGTACTCGAGTAGGTAAATGTTAAAAACAGAATTTTTGATGTGGAATGCTGCCTAACATGTTCACCACATATCCTTTTCTTTTGTAGCATGGACATTTGGACTTTTAGATGGTTCAAAGCAATAGTCTAGTTTTGACATGAAGACTTTATTACTCAAGCCTACCAACAAACAACCATGTATTTCAAAATATCAACACTAAAGAAAGTTATGCCCAGACCATCATGCTCAATCATTGACCCATTCATGAAATACACTCAAATATTAGCTACACCCAATGCTCAAGTACAATCATAGTGCCCACTAGTTGGTGCTTTATAAGAGAAGATGGAGACTCAAAATAAATATAAAAATTGCATAAAGTAAATAGATAGGCGCTTCATAGAGGGAACTAGGTATTTGTAGAGGTGCGAGAGCTCAAGGTTTAGATTGATTGAGAAAAAATATTTTGGTTGTAAAGCCTTTCCTGTCAACGAAAACGATCGAGAGATTTCAATACCTTTCCATGCTAGATATATCATAAGCGGTTCCCAAACAGAAAATAAAGTTTATTCCTTTTCCACCATTCTTTCACAATCCATGGCTAGCCGAATCCACAGTTGCCTTCCATACCAACACGTTCCAAGGAATTTATTATTCAACAACATAAAATAAATTTATTTTTCATTTCACGACTGTGCATCCCTATTACTGCCGTTCTCTCATGAAATAACAAGTGAATAAACACTCATCTTGAGAATAACATGTCTAGCATGGAAAAATATCAGTCACCCACTTCCGGTTCATGAGCGGTATGAGTGCACAAAATGGAAATTCATTTTGAAAATTAGAGATGGAACATACAAATTTGCTTGGAACAACACGGAAATGCCACATACAGGTAGGTATGGTGCACTCATATGGAAAAACTAGTTTTAAGGATTTTGGATGCATAAGTAGTATTCCTACTTAGTACAAGTGAAGGCTAGCAAATAGATTGAGAAGCAACCAACCAAGAAACAAAAATTCACATAAGAGAGCATTAAGCATAACTAACATCGAATAATGCACCATAAGTAGGGTGTTATTTCGTTGCACAACTATTGAATTTCTTGCTTGCATAGGGAATCAAAAAACTTAACACCAATATTCTTACTAAAGCATAATTACTCACTAACATGACTCACATATTACTATCATCATGTCTCAAAACTATTACAAGGAATCAAGTTTTATTTGTCCAATGATCTCATGAAAGTTTTTATTATATCCTTCTGACAAGCTCAAATAAATTTAAGTGAATACCTATCATTTTGGAACTAGTTTCATATATTGCCATTGCTTTTGACAAGCTCAAATAAATTTAAGTGAAGAACATGAGCATACAAATTCCATCTCTTAAAATAATATAAGTGAAGCATGAGAGAATTTCTTCAAAATTTTACTAACTCTCTCTAAGTGAAGCATGAGAGTATTTCGTCAGAATTTTAAAGCACGTCGTGCTCAAAAAGATATAATTGAAGCACTATAGCAATTCCATAGCTCAAAAGATTTAAGTGAAGCATATAGAGAAATTCTAAAAAATCATATCATAATTTTGGCTCTCTCAAATAGGTGTCTCTATCAATGGCACTTGCAAAAAAAATAAAAATCAAATCAAGCAAAGACTCATATAATGCAAGACACTCCATGAAGAACTCATGATATGTGACGAATAAAAATATAGCTCCAAGTAAAATACGGATGGTCATTACGAGAAAGAGGGGATGCCACTCGGGGCATCCCCAAGAGGGGATATTATCTTGGGGTGATAAGGGCATTACTAAGCTTAGGCTTTTATTACTCCTTATTCCATCATCCATCGTGATCTCGCCTAGAACTTGAAAACGTCAATCACACAAAACTCAACAAAATCTTCGTGAGATCCGTTAGTATAATAAAGCACTTCACCACTCTAAGTATTGTTTCAAACCCATTAATATTTTATTATTGAATTATATCTACTATATTCCAACTTTACCATGGCTTGTATCCCCCCAATACAAACCATAGATTCATCAAAACAAGCACACAATGCAACAAAAACAGAATGTCTCAAAAACAGAACAGTCTGTTGTAATCTATACTCTAACCATACTTCTGAAACTGAAAATATTCTAAAACATTAGGAAAATGTAAATTTTTTTATATCAATCTTTTGTAAAAAACATAATTGTTTGTTGCTTTTGTAGTTTTTAACAATTGTTTTACTGGACGCAAAAGTTTCGGTTTTTCAACAAGATCAAATCAATTATCATGCAACATGATCCTAAAGGCTTTACTTGGCACAAACTCGGATTAAAACATAAAAACACAATTATAACAGTAGCATAATTGTGTAAAAACTTAAGAACAAAAATGAAAAGGTAAAATAAATTTTATTCATTGGGTTGCCTCCCAACAAGTGTTATCGGTTTATGCCCCTAGCTAGGCATAATGCATAGATTGAAGTATTGTCATCTTTAGGTTTTGCTCCATAAGATGCCCTCATGATTGATTCATATGGTGGCTTAATTCTTGTTCTAGGGAACTGTTCCATACCCTTTCTAAGTGGAAACTGAAACTTAATATTGCCTTCTTTCATATCAATCATGACACCGATAATGCGTAAAAACGGTCTACCAAGTATGATGGGATAAGAAGGATTGCAATCAATATCAAGAACAATAAAATCTATGGGAACATAGTTCCTATTTGCAACAATAATAACATCATTAATTCTTCCCAAAGGATTTTTAATAGTAGAATCCGTCAAGTGCAAATTAAGAGAACATTCTTCAATATTGGTAAGACCAAACACATCACACAGAGATTTCGGAATTGTGGAAACACTAGCACCCAAATCACATAAAGCAAAGCTTATTAATTTTTAATATTGACTTTAATGCTAGGTTCCCACTCATCATGTAATTTTCTAGCAATAGAAATCTCTAATTCCAACTTTTCTTCTAAGGATTTCATCATGGCATTGACAATATGTTTAGTAAAAGCTTTATTTTGTTCATAAGCATGGGGTGAATTTATAATGGATTGTAACAAAGAAATACATTCAACCAAGGAGAAACTATCATAATTAAAGTATTTGTTATCCAAAATACTGGGCACAACACTAGTTAAAGTTTTGACCTCTCCATACCCACTTTCATCAATTTTTTCATCAAGATTTTCACCTTCCAAATTATTGGGACACCTTCTAACTAAAGTTGACTCTTCTTCAGTGCATTTATTATCAATTTTAATATTACTAAACAACTAATAAAGAGAGAAAACACCAATCATCATAAGATCTTCAACATTTTTATGAAAGCAATCACTAGAAAACGCTTTTTCTAAAAATTCTCTTTTGACTCTAAGCATAGCGGTTCTTTTCTTAGTTTCATCCATCAAAAGATATAAAGATTTAAATGATTCATTAATATTTGGTGTAAAAGCATTCAACTTGAGATTTTCTACATCATGGGAAATTCTATCAATGCTTCTAGATATATCATCAATCTTATTCAACTTTTCTTCTACCGTAGTATTGAAAACTTTTTGAGCATTGACAAATTCTTTAAAAATATTATAAAGATTAGAGGGGTTATTATTATTTTTGTAATAATAATTAACATAGGAGTTACCATAATTATTAGAAGAATTTGCAGGAAAAGGCCTAGGATTAAAATTACCTCTATTAGCATTGTTATTAAAATTGTTTCGCCAGATGAAATTCACATCTATGGAATCACTATTTTGCTCAATAAAAGTAGACAAAGGCACATCATTAATATCAATAGGAACATTTCTACTAGCAACCAACTTCATTAGAGCATCAACTTTTTCACTCAAAGTACTAATTTCTTCAACCTAATTAACCTTTTTACTAGTAGGTGCTCTTTCAGTATGCCATTGTGAATAATTTGCCATAATATTATCTAGCAATTTAGTAGCTTCACCCAAAGTAATTTCCATAAAATTACCACCCATGGCGGAATATAAAATATTTTAGAGACAAAATTCAATCCCACATAAAAAAATTGTATGATCATCCAAAGATTTGAACCATGAGTAGGACAACTTCTTAGCATCAATTTCACTCTTTACCAAGATTGTGAAACATGTTCATGCTCAATTTGATTGAAATTCATGATTTGAATTCTAAGGTAAATAATTTTTGTGGCAGAATACATAGTAATAAAAGTATCCTTGCACTTATCCCAAGAATCAATACTATTGCAAGGCAAAGAAGAAAACCAAATTTTTGCATGATCCCGCAAGGAGAAAGGAAATAATTTCAACCTCACAATATCATTGTCCACATCTTTTTTCTTTTGCATATCACAAAATTCGATGAACGTGTTTAGATGGGACACGGCATCGTCACTCGGAGTACCGGAAAATTAATCTTTCATGAAAGGATTCAACAAAGCAGCATTAATATCACAAGACTTCGCACTAGTGGTGGGACGAGAAATCGGTGTGCTAATAAAATCATTATTATTGGTATTGGAAAAATGACGGAATTTGGTATTTTCATGAGTCATCGTGACTATGCAAACAAGTTTGCAAGCAAACAAGAGACCTAACGAGAAATAGGCAAACGAAGAAGAAGGCGAATAAAATGGCAAATTTTGTGGAGTGGGGGAGAGGAAAACAAGAGGCAAATGGAAAATAATGTAAATTGCAAGGAGATGACATTTGTGATTAGGAACTTGATAGATGTTGATGATGTCTCCCCAGCACCAAAGATTGGCTCGTTGAAGAGAAACTTCTTTCGGACCTCCTCCCTGACAACGGCGCCACAAATTCCTTTGACGTGGCTTGTGGCTGCATGGGTAATTCCCCAAAGAGGAAGGGATGATGCAGCACAAATACGGTAAGTATTTCCCTCAATTATGAAACCAACGTATCAAACCTAGGAGGAAGATCACGCAATGCTATGTAAACGGTACCTACACACAAAGAACAAATACTTGCAACCCAACGCGTAAGAGAGGTTGTCAATCTCTCAACGGTAAAAAGATAGGTTAGATTGTAATATATTGGATAAATAGATCTCACAAGAACACAAAATAAAAGAAGAAAATAAAGAGTGCAGCATGGTATTTTTGGGTTTTTGGAATAATAGATCTGAAAACAAAAGCGGCAAAAAGATAGATCGAAAAGCAATATGTTGGAAGATAGACTCGAGGGTGTAGGTTTCACTAGTGGCTTCTCTCATGAGTATAGCACACGGTGGGTAGACAAATTACTGTTGGGAAATTGATAGAAGATCAAATAATCATGACGATATCCAAGGCGAAGATCGTTATATAGGCATCACGTCCAAGATAAGTAAACCGAAATGATTCTGTATCTACTACTATTACTCCACACATCGACCTCTATCCAGCATGCATCTACTGTATTAAGTTCATGGAAAAATGGAGTAATGCAATAAGAACGGTGACATGATGTAGACAATATATTCATGTAGGAATAGACCCCATATTGTTATCCCTTATAGCCGTGATACATGTGTGCCTCGTTGCCCTTCTGTCACTAGGAGAGGACACCGCAAGATTGAACCCATCACATAGCACCGCTTTCCATGACAAGAGAATTCAATCTAGTTGGCCTAACTAAACCAAAGATTCAAAGAATAAATACGAGGCTATAAGTAATCATGCATATAAGAGATCAAAGAAGACTCAAATCATATTCATGGATAGAAACTGATCATAAACTCAAAATTCATCGGATCCCAACAAACAAACTGCAAAAAGTCATTACATAAAATAGATCTCCAAGAGACCATTGTATTGAGAATCAAAAGAGAGAGAGAGAGAAGGCCATCTAGCTACTTCGTACGGACCCATAGGTCAATGGTGGACTACTCACACATCTCGGAGAGACACCCATGAAGACGATGCACCCCTCTGTGATGGTGTTAGATTGGATCTCGTGGTTCTAGAACTTGCGTTGGCTGGAATTATGTTTCGTCGACTCCCCTAGGGTTTTTGGAATATTTGGGTATTTATAGAGCTGATAGGCGGTGGAGAGGCATACCGAGGAGGGCACAACACACCAGGCCATGCCAGGGGCCTCTAGCGTTCCCTGGTGTCTTGTGGCCTCCTTGGCACTCCTCTCTGGCACTTCTTTGGTCCTCGAGGTGACTTCTGGCCCAAAAAAGTCTCCAAAAAGTTTCACGGTGTTTGGTCTTCGTTTTGTACTGAAATGCTGCGAAGTAAAAAGCAAGCAATAAACAGCAGCTGGCACATGGCACTATGTCAATAGGTTAGTCCCAAAAAATGATCTAAAGTTGCTATAAAATGTTTGTAAAACATCCAACATTAATAATATAACAGCATGGAATGATCGAAAATTGTAGAAATTTTGGAGACGTATTAGCTAGCCAAAAAATTCGTACTAACTAGAGATACTACTTTTGCATCCAAAAACCCTTAAACCCAGTTTCTTGCCATGAGAGTCCACTATATCTACCTATATGCGGTATTACCCTACCGTTCCAAGTAAATTTGCATGTGCCCCCTCTATAATTTCAAATGAGCATATGTTTTGTGTGCCTAGACCGCTCATGGAGCGACGGGGGCAGTCAGTATCTTCCATGTTAAGCGAGTTATTCTCATGATGAGTGTTTATTCACTTGTCCTTGCACGAGAGGGGCAGTAATAGGGATTCCCAATCCCAAAATAAAAAAATGCTAATAATTAAACAAAACTCCCCGAGGAATGTTGTTGGTATGGATGGTACCCATGGGTTTGACTAGCCGTGGAGTGTGTTTGTTGGTGGAGAGGGGGGGTAAACCTTTACTTTTGCCGCTTCGAAACTGCCGCTAATGTGTTTAACATGGAAGATATTGATAAATCTTGGTCGTAACATTGAAAGGAAGGGTGCACATCCCAAAATTAAATTTATCTCTGATTTAAGCTTTGAGCTCTAGCACCAATGTAAATACCTGCGTCCCTCTACGAAGGGCCTATCTATTGCCTTTCAGTATTTACTTTTATGCAAGAGTCAATAGTATGCATTCTCATTTCAAACCTCAATTATTCTCTAGTTGGCAAGCATCATGTGGTGGGGAAAGATCTAGGCACATATGGCCAGTCAAATATATTTGATCATGACTTATTATTGCTGATAATTATCTCTATGATAAATGAGTTGGGAGGCAAAACATTAAGCCCCTAAATTTCTCTATGTTCGATGGAGGCCATTTGTTCTAAAAATATGCTTTGAATACTAGAAATAATAGAAGACTATATGATGATTGAGTATGTGGAGCTCTTTCATTGACTTTGCTGAGAATAAGTTGAATTGCAATTGTTTGGTGACTGAGAACATAGGTTGTTAAGTTTCAAGAAAAATCATTGTTTGAACCATAACATGTGAATTTGTTGCTACTTTATGATGATGAGTTTTATGAGAAAGAGTTGTTGTTATGATGCTAGGAAAAGTGCTTGAAATTATCATTGATTAAACTTATGTACTATGCTAGCATTCACACTTCATAAATTAGTTCTTTTATCATTTACCTACTCGAGGACGAGTAGGAATTAAGTTTGGGGATGCTGATACGTATCCAATGTATCGATAATTTATGAAGTATTCATGCCATATTCACCTATATTTACAATACTTTTATATGATTTTGGTGAACTTTATATGATTTATTAAGAACTATCCCGGACTGACGTTGTTTTCAGCAGAACTACCGTGGTGTTATTTTTTGTGCAAAAATAAAAGTTCTCCAAATGCAATGAAACTTTTGACGATTTTTTGTGGAACAAAAGAGGCACTAGAATCTTTGTGAGAGGGCAAGAAGATCCACGAGGTGGGCACAACCCACCAGGCCACGCCAACTCCCTCTAACTTGCGCTAGTGTCTTGTGGTCCACTCGTGGCCCATCTTCACGTGAAACCAAAGGCCAAAAATAATATATATTTAGAAACCACCAAAAATAACCCTAGATCAGAAGTTCTGCCACCGCAAGCCTTGGTAGACATGAAAAAGTAATCTAGACCCCGTTTCGGCATACTGCCGGAGGGCGAAATCATCACCCCATCTTCGTCATCCCTATGGTCTCCATGACGAGGAGGGAGTACTCCACCCTCAGGGCTGAGGGTTTGTACCAGTAGCTATGTGTTTAATCACTCTCTCTCATGTTTTTGATTTGGCATGATCTTGATGTATCACAGGCTTTGTTAATATAGTTGGACCACATGGTGTTTTCCCCTTTCTATCTTGTTGTGATGAATTGAGTTTTCCTTTGAGATTTCATTATTGCCAGATTGGATACTTTTATGGATTTGAGAGAACTTTATGTATGTCTTACATGCGGATACCCGTAGTGACATTGGGGTATTCAAGTGATTCACTTGATATATGTTATGGCGTCAACTTGCGGATTTCGGTGACCTTGGGGATCTATGTATAGGGGTTGATGCACATTTTCGTCCTAGTTTCTCCGGTAGAAATATTGGGGCACTCTTTGAGGTTCTTTGTGTTGGATTGAGTATTATGAATCTAAAATTGTTTGATGTGTATCGTATAATCAACTCATGGATACTTGTGTTGACATTGGAGTATCTAGGTGACATTAGAATTGGTTGATGCATATCATATGGTGTTATTTTATTATGAACTCTTAGATAGATCGATCGGAAAGGATATCTTGGTGTTATTTTAGGACGAACTCTTGGATAGATCAATCGGAAAGGACAACTTTAAGGTGGTTTAGTACCCTAAAAAGAATTTCTTCTTATGTTCTCTGTTAGATAAGAACTTTGGAGTGATTCTTTGTTGCACATTGAGGGATGGTTATGTGATCCAATTATATTAGCATTGTTGAGAGATTGCACTAGCGAAAGTATGGACCCTAGGCCTTGTTTTCAAGCATTTTGCAATACCGTTTGGGCTCACTTTCGTTACTTTCTACCTTGCTGTTTTTATTGTTACTATTACAAAAATCAATATCTACTATCATTACTACACTTGTATCACCATATCTTCGCCGAACTAGTGCACCTATACAATTTACCATCGTATTTGGTGTTTTGGGGACGCAAGAGACTTTTTATTATTTGGTTGCAGTTGGTTGAGAGATACCATCTTCATCATATGCCTCCCACGGATTGATAAACCTTAGGTCTTCCACTTGAGGGAAAATTGCTACTGTCCTACAAAACTCTGTGCTTGGAGGCCCAACACAAGTCTACTAGAACAAGTTGTGTAGTAGACATCACACATCTTCTATGATTTTGCGTGCCCATTAATTACTTTCAAATGTGACCAAGTAGGTGACGTTGGACAACGAAGACAACATAATGGATATGTTTTCTTATATTCACATAGTAGTTATATTGTCATGGATTGTCTAGCATGTGGTTCTTGCTTTAGGATCCTTTGCTAGCCAAACATTCGCACTAAGTAGAGATATTACTTGTGCGTCCATAACCCTTGAACCCAATTTCTTGCCATGAGAGTCCACCATACCTACCTATGTATTGAATAAGGTCCTTCAAGTAAGTTTTCATCAGTGCACAAAGCAATAAAAATTTCTCCTAAACATGCTTGATCTTTTATTATAAGGGAAAATAAGCTTTGTATGATCTTGTGATGGCAAAGAAATAAAAGCGACGAAGTGCAAAATAAAGTTTGATATCACAAGGGACAATATATAGTGTTGATCCTTTTCATTAATAGATTGAACATCCAAAAATAAAAAGCGCATGACAACCTCTACTTCACTCTTATCTTTTAATTTTATGTATTTCTACATTTACTTTTATGCAAGAATAAATAATGTTCATCCCTATTCCAATCTATTAATTCTTTAGTTCGCAAGCATCATGTGGTGGGGAAATATCCATGCACATATATCCAGTTGGATATAGGTGATCATGGTTCATTATTGTTGACATTATCCCTGAGATAAATAAATAGGGAGGTGGAACATTAAGCCCATGTCTTCCTATGTGTTTGATTGAAACTGCTTGTTCTAAAAATATGCCTTGAGTGTCAGAAATCATGGAAGACTAAATGATAATTGAGCATGTGAAATTTGCTAATTCAAAGCTATTACTTAGACCCTTCCTGAAAATATGAACTGTAATTGTTTGATGACTCACAACATAGTTTGCTAGTTTTCAAGAATGTTTATGGTATATACTTTAACATGTGAATATCTTGTTACTTGATAATGAGAAGTTCTATGAGAAAAGAGTTGTTGTTATATGATGCTAGAAAAAGTGATTGGAAGAAGCATTGATCAAACTTATACACTGTGCTATCATTCACACTTCATAAATTATTTCATTTATCATTTATCTACTCAAGGACGAGCAATAATTAAGCTTGGGGATGCTAATACATCTTCAATGTATCGGTAATTAATAATATTGATGCCATGATTTCTTATGTTAACAATAATTTTATATGGTTTTGATGCACTTTATATGATTTATTTAGAACAAACCCGGACTGACATTGCTTTCAGCGGAATTACGATGGTGTTGTTTTTGTGTAGAAAATGAAAGTTCTTGGAAATGCCCGAAACATTTTGATGATTTTTTCTGGAGGAAATAAGAAATGTTGGAGTGAAGAACCACCGGAGGGGATCCACCTGTGGGCCACAAGCAAACAGGGCACGGCCTGTGGGGAACACCCTTATAGCTTGTGGGGCCCACATGGCTCCGTTTCGCGTGATTCCAACGGTGAAAAATCCTATAAATTCCAGAAACCCTAGAAATAAATAGAGATCCTCCGCATTGCCGCCACAACTCTCTGTATCGACGAAAAACCAATCTGGAGAAAATCAGTATCAAAAACAGGAGAGAAACTCAGAGAGGTCCAATCTCGGAGGGGCTCTTGCCCCTCCGGGAGACATGGAGGGCAAGGAACAAAGGGGAGAACCTCTCTGCATCTTGGGAGAGGCCATGGAGGATGAGGCCTAATGTGGAGACTCTCTCCCCCTCTCTTCTGATGGTGTCGGAGTGCCGCCAGGGGAGCCATCGTCGCGGTGATCGTCTTTATCAACATGACTTTCTTCATCACCTGCCCCATCTCTTTTCAATGGTCCCCTCTCCCACACCCTACGGTAATCCCCTACTTGAACATGGTATTTCATGCCACATATTATTAATCAATGATGTGTTGCCATCCTATGATGTTTCAGTAGATCTATGTTGTCCTTTGGGTTGACTGATGATCTTGATTGGTTTGAGTGCATGTTTTATTTTGGTGTTTTCCTAAGTTTCCTTCCATGAGGTGCACACGTGAAGGATCCACGTTGGAGGGTGTTGCAATATGTTCATGATTCTCTTATAGTGGATGGCTAGTGTGACAGAAGCTTACACCCGAGTAAGGGGGTTGTTTACATACGGGAGTAATGGGGACTTGATGTTTAATGCTATGGTAAGGTTTACCTTAATGATTTTTAGTAGTTGCGGATGCTTGCTAGATATCCAATCATAAGTTTATACGATCCAAGTATGGAAAGTACTTTAGCTCATGCCTCTCCCTCATATAAAATTGCAAGAATGATTACCTACCTTGGTATCAATTGCCTAGGATAATTACGCACACCATACCATCATTATTCCACACTCGCTATTTGTAATATATTGTAATATTTATTTAGTCAACCACTACTGGAATCAGAAGATTTGTCGTCTGCTAGCGGACGACAAAGAGTGGCTTTGCCATTAGCTAGCAGAAAACAGATGGCAAAGAGCTAGCGGACGGCAAAGGGTGGCTTTGCCATCAACCACTTCTTTGCCGTCTGCTAGCGGACGACAAAGGAGGTTTGCCGTCCGCTAGCAGACGACAAAGAGGGAGGGGCCCACTGACGACCCAGCCCGCAACTTGACCCAACGGCCACCCACTTTGCCATCAAAGAAGGGGGGTTAACTAACGGCTAACGCCCCCCGGCCCGCCTCTCTCTCTTTCTCTTCCTCTCTCCTCCCCGTCACCCCACGACCCTGCCGCCCGCGCCCACCGCCCCCGACGCCACCGCAGCCCCGTTGCCCCGCCGGCACGTCGCCCCCGCCGCATCGCGCCCGCCACCGCGCGCCCCCGCTGCCGCGTCACCCCCACCGCCGCGTTGCCCTCGCTGCCGCGTCGCCCTGTCGCCCCCGCCACCGCGTCGCCCTCACCACCACGTCGCCCTTGCCGCCGCATCGCCCCCGCCGCCACGTCGCCCCTGCCACGTCGCCCCCGCCGCCGCGTCGCTCCGTCGCCCCCGCGGCCCCACCGGCCCGCGTCGCCACCGCCGCCCACCAGTCCACATCACCACCGCCGCTCCACCGGCCCGCATCGCCACCGCCGCCCCGTCGCCCAGTGAGTTTAATTAGGTTTAGTTTTTTTCATGTTTTTTCTGGGTTTTTTTCATTTTTCAGTTTTTTTAGATTTAGGTTTAATTAGTTTAGTTTAGTTTATTAGTTTAGTTTAGTTAGTTTTTCTGTTAAGTTAGTAAGTTAGTTAGTTAGTTAGGAGGAGGAGGAGAGGAAATGAAGAAGAAGAAGAAGAAGAGAGAAGAAGAAGAGGAGGAGAAGGAGACGAAGAAGAAGAAGAGGAAGGAGAAGAAGAAAAAGACGAAGAAAAGGAGGAGGAGGATCGGCGACGGGGTGCGTCAGCGCCGACGTAACCGGGTCGAGGATCGGCGACGGGGTGTGTCGGCACCGACGTAACCGGGTCGAGGATCGCTGACACGACACCACCGACACCCCAACACGGTACCCCGACCCCCGACCCAACACCCCGACACCCCGAGACGGCACCCCGACACCCTGACACTGCACCCCGACACCCCGACACCCCGACACGGCACCCCGACCCCCGACACGACACCCCGACACCCCGACACGGCACCCCCGACCCCGACACAGCTCCCCTACCCCGACACGACACCACCGATACCCCGACCCCCGACACCACACCCAGACACCCCGACATAGCAACCCACACCCCACCACAACACCCTACCCCGACACAACACCCCCGACACCCCGACCCCGACACGACACCCCAACACCCCGACCCCCCGACATAGCACCCCTACCCCGACACGACACCCCAGACACCGACACAGCACCCCTACCCCGACACGACACCCCCGACACCCCGACCCCCGACACGGCACCCTCGACCCCGACACGGCATCCCTACCCCGACACGACACCACCGACACCCCAACCCCCAACACGACACCCCGACACCCCGACACGGCACCCCAGACCCCGACACAACACCCCTACCCTGACATGACACCCCCGACACCCTGACCCCGACACGACACCCCTGACACCCCGATCCCGAAAAAGGTGCTCTTTTGCCTTCCAAAGGCCGACGGGTCATATATTTGTGAATTATGAGTGAGGTCACATATTTTTCGATTTTGTTATACAAAACATAATATTTATGTTGATCAGGTGGATTTAAATGTGCAGTTGTTTCGTCGCTGCGAGGGTCTGGTGTTCGAGGACCTCCCCGTGTGTTCGACAAGCTCCGCCCCTACATTTGTGGGTGAGCACAAATGACATCTCCTCCTGCTCCCTTCATTTCCTCTGTTCCGGTCTTCGTGCCGATGAAACTTGCTAGCTATAGGTGTCTTCAGTCATCAGTATGCGTGACCACTATGCGTCTCCCGTTCAAAAGGGTTACATCTATATATATGCATTCATTAGCATATTTATAACCGTGATTCTTTTGAATTGTCCAACGTTATCCATGGACAGCCCGAGTATGCGTAGATTGGGTTTGTTTTCCCATATGCTCTGCTCCGGATCTGATGCAGAATTTCGTCAGTGCCTCCTTGTTTTTCTTCGGGTACACATCCTCTTTGCTTATTGCCGAGACGTGTATCAGGATAACAGCGGGGATGTGCTGCCGAAATTGTGCGTCGGATCCGAAGCGGAGCATGGGAAAACAAACCCAATCTACACATACTCGGGTGGGATTAGGACCTATCTTTACCTACTAGCGTCTAGGTTGCATTGACGTAATGAAATTGACAAACAATGTTAACTAATGAATATGGTTCGCTGAATTATGTAGATATTTTGTGTTTGTCTAGTAGCTAGGCAAGATGAGTGATCGTGGGTGGATTTACACCAGTCACACTAGTCAGAAAGACATGACCCGTGAATGGTTAATAAAAACCAAGGAGTTTGTGAGAGTCGCATTTGCAAATGGACAGAAAACAACCTGGTACCCTTGTGTCGATTGCGACAACTATAAGAAGAATTCAGAGTTTGAAATGATCAAACACTTGTAGAAGTGGGGTTTTACGCATAATTATACGGTCTGGACATTTCATGGTGAGTCTGCCCAACGTGCCAGAGCTGAGGTGGTTCGTCATCTCACCGACGAGCATGGTACCGAGATCGAAGACATGGTGCAAGACTTTGATTATGCTCGGGATTCGGACCATGAGATGGAGGAATTTGCAAAGGCCTTTTATGAAATGTTGGAGTCTTCAAAATGTCCTCTCCACGAGCACACTGAGCTTTGTCAGCTGCATGCCATCGTGCAAGTTATGGCTCTAAAGGCTCAGTTCAACCTGGGCAGAGAATGCTACGACGCGATGATGACGATATTTGGACGCTTTCTACCCAAAGGCCATGTATTGCCACCAAACCTGTACCAGTCGGACAAAATCCTACGTGCGCTTAAGATGCCCTATGAAAAGATAGATGCCTGTGAGAATGGATGTGCCTTATTTAGGCTTGAGTATGCGGGCTTGAACTATTACCCCATTTGCAATGCTTCCAGGTATGTTCTGGTAGACAATGGTATGGGTGAGAAGAGTCAGACCAAAATGCCCATTAATGTTCTTCGGTATTGCCAATCATACCAAGACTTCAACATCTTTTCATGGTCGAAGAGATGGCTAGACAGATGACGTGGCATAAATTGGGCAAAAGAACAGAACTAGATGCAGATGGGAATCCGATGTTGGGACACACTTCATATGCTTTTGCGTGGAAGGCATGTGTGGTACATGTACTCGATGCATGACTTGCCGGCGTATGCGCTATTCATTGGCTGATGTGTGCATGGAAGGTTTCCGTGCCCCACATGCAAGGTGGCTCTTCAGTTCCGTTGGTTGGAGGCGGGTCGCAAGTTTTCTTGCTTTGTCATGCATAGACAGTTCCTGGATCCTGACCATAAGTTTAGAAAAGACAAGAACAATTTCATCGAAGGTAGAGTTGTCAAAAACACTACACCACCCGCGTTGACAGGCCAACAGATCCTTGATCAGATAAACGCTCTCGAGCCAGATCCAGATCGTCCAGGGTATTTCAAAGGGTCTAATACGGAACACGCCTGGACTCACAAGATATGTTTGTGGGATCTGCCTCCGTCTCAGGTGGACCCGTATGACTTGGACCCGTCTCGGACTACGGTCCACGAGCCTCGGGTCGACGAGCCTCGGGTCACCGTGTCTTCGTCCTAGGAGGCTTTGGTCCTAGAGTCTTCGTCCCAGGAGACTTGGGTCCTAGAGTCTTCGTCCCACGTGACTCCGGAGGCTAGTGGCCATGCTGATGGTGGCGAGGACTACTTGTCTGAGGACACCTATAGCGAGGGCGAGCTGGTTGAGGAGGGCAAGAAGGTCTACCAGTGTGGTTGTACAAAGCTGCCGCCCGTGCCGACGACCCGCAAGCAGAGGTGGTTGATTGGGCCTAATATGGAGAAGTAAGTGCATCTACTCTTTTTTAACCTTTTGCCTTCATGTTTCTTCAAATTAATATCTAATGTGTTGGCCTTGTCCTACTGCAGGGGTTGGAAATACGAGTGTGGTGTCCGTAGGCCCAACCAGGTCCTTGGTGTGCTTCTCCGGCACCACTTCCCGGGGAAGGTCCAGTTTCCCGGTGAGGTGAGTCTCCAAAGGTAGCACTGACCTGGGAGCTGTACAAGGCTGCCTCGGACCCGCCGGAGGAGATGGTCGACGGTGTCTTGTGCGAGATGGTGGCTGACATTGTGATCTGTCGCTTTTGGGTCATTTCTCCTTTACAGAATTAAAAATCAACAACACCTAGTGATTGTACTAATCAGTGTTGTCTTGTTTGATTGCAGACCTTCTACAGGTGTCTTGAGGAAGACAAGGCGAAAGGGGCTGTTGTTCTCGAAGCCGGGTGCAGGTGCCTACTTTAGAACTTATGGCACAAGGCTAGGTTGTAGGCTATTTGAGACTACTATGCCTCGAGTAACATTAAGAGGGCCAAGAAGTAGTGCCAAAAAATTATCTGAGTAAGGAGAGGTTAATGAAGGTAATTATCTATTCTTAAGGCCTTGTAGATACTTTCTTTGATTTGATTCATAGGTGTAGCGCTGAAATTTCTCTTGTCTAACTTAGGTGCCCCCGAGATGGTGTGAAGATAGGATGGACTGTTGGGAGGCATTGGTGGATGAGTGGTGCTCTCCCGAATGGCTAGCGGAACACAACAAGGCCAAGGATAAGTGTGCCCAAATGAGAGGTGTGCCACACCATCAAGGGAGCTCCAACCTGTTTGAGTTTGAGGATAACTGGGTATGTGGTTTGCTTCATGATTCATGCAATTTCATTCTTCATGCTAGCTTGAGCCCTTAACTAATATTTTGTTCCTCTCATTTAGGCGCGACACAACAAGAAGGAGGTGCCACCTCTATTTGACCTCTATGCCATGGCCCATACTGTTGGGGAACGTTGCAAGGGAAACAAAATTTTCCTATGCACACGCAAGATCTATCCATGGTGATGATCATCTATGAGAGGGAGAGTGGATCTACATACCCTTGTAGATTGCTAAGCAGGAAGCGTTAAGAAATGCGGTTGATGTAGTCGAACGTCTTCGCGATCCAAATCGCTGAGTGTCCCGTGATCTCATCACGATCTGTCCCGCAATCCAATCAGGATCCGTCCCGCGAACTCATCACGATCCGTCCCGCGATCTCATCACGATCCGTCTCGATCTAGCGCAGAACGGACGACACCTCCGCGTTCAGCACATGTATAGCTTGATGACGATCTCCGCCTTCTTGATCCAGCAAGAGGGAGCGGAGAGGTAGGAGAGTTCTCCGGCAGCATGACGGTGCTCCGGCGATGGTGGTGGAGCTATTCTGGTAGGGATTTGCCTAAGAACTGCAGAAATCCGATCTAGAGGAGAAACTATGCACTGGTGGAACGGGTAGCACGTGGCTGAAAATCTGGTGCCAAAAACCCTAAAACCTCTAGTATATATAAGAGGAAGAGAGGAGGAGGCTTGGCCCTCAAAGTACCAGCTCCTAGGTCAGCCAGATCAAGGAGGGAGTCCTCCTCCTCCTCCACTCCTAGTTGGATTAGGACTCCTAGCAATAAACTGAGACGATCATATGCTACGTCTGTAGTTTGGGTCTTGTCCATCACACCATTCTCCTAATGATGTGATCCCGTTATCAAATGACATCTCATGTCCATGGCTAGGAAACCTTAACCATCTTTGATCAACGAGCTAGTCTATTAGAGGCATACTAGGGACATGGTTTTGTCTATGTATCCACACATGCATCTAAGTCTCCGATCAATACAATTATAGCATGGATAATAAACGATTATCGTGAACAAGGAAAGATAACTAATTTGTTATTGCCTCTAGGGCATATTTCCAACACATACTGCCTCGTACAACAAGGCCAATGCATTCTCTGAGGATGACCTCGATCATCCACAGAGCTTCTGCAACATCTCCTTCCACAACAAGCTCGTGAGGTATAGGGATGAGGGGAAGGCGAGGAAAGGGGAGGACTTCAACCCGAGCCAGATTCCTTTTGATCCAAGTCTCGTGATGATATCTGGTGGCGGGAGGCCCCATGGCTCGATAGCCATTGGGGATGGACTGATACGTTGTCCTAGAACTCTCCCGGGGATCAAGAAGCGCCAAACGAGCTCTGATCCTGAGATAAGGCCTCATCCACGGCCAATGGAGCTCGCCATTGAGGCTAGGGCCCAAGAGCTTCTAGCAGAGGCAACCAGGCAGGCGACGCAGAGGGAGAGGGACATGGAGGAGAGGACGGCAAGGCTGTTGGAGGAGGAGAGGAACCGGAATGATGCGTCTCACCAGGCCATATACGAGCTCCTCGTGGTATGTTTCTCCTACATATTAGCCAAATAATGCACGTAATGTTCGTTTCATCACTAACTGATAGGAGTGACTCATGAAAACAAAATGTGCAGACCATGTGCTAGAACAATGGTCAGACCCCTCCGTCGATACCCCATATTGCTATAGCACCCATAGTGAGTTTCATTTAAATGTCCATAGTTACTAGTATTAACATTTGAGTTGCATCATGCTAAGGAGACATTGCAAATGATCTTTGGTGTAGCGTGCCTCCCGACAATCATCGACCGATCCTTCTGCGTCTGCCGCAACCCCGACCGGTCCTTCTACGTCTCACCCTGGCGCAAACCCTACCGGTCCTTCACCTCTGTGTTGATGGTAAGTTTACCCAAGTGTTTTCATTAACAAATGCATACATAGCTTAAGAAATGACCTACTTAGCTCCAAAATGACCTATACTTAGCTTATTTTCCTCAAAAATGACTTGATTTGCTTAGTTAGCTAGAAGATGGTATATTCTACCAAGGATAGCTATAAAATGACCGATACTTAGCATCTTTCCTCCAAAATGACTTGATATGCTTAGTTAGCTAGAAAATGGCATTACTGCCTAGCATAGCTCAATAATGAGCTATAGCTAGCTTAGCTAGTTCATTTATGACATAATTAGCTCACTTAGGTACAAAATGGCATAACTACCTTGGATAGCTCAATAATGATCTATAATTAGCTTAGCTAGTTCATTTATGACATAATTAGCTCACTTAGGTAAAAAAATGGCGTAATTACCTTGGTTTAGCTCCAAAATGACCTATACTTAGCTTATTTTCCTGAAAAATGACATAATAACCTTACTTACCTCAAAAATGATATATTCTACCTAGGATAGCTATGAAATGACCTATACTTAGCATTTTTTCCTCCAAAATGACTTGATATGCTTAGTTAGCTAGAAAATGGCATTACTACCTTGGAGAAGAGGAGAGGAGAGGAGAAAAAGAAAGAGAAGATAAATTCTTCTTCTTATTTTTTTCTTTTTCTTCTAGCTAGTCTTCTTCTTCTTCTTCTAACTTTCATCTTTCCTACTTTGCAGATTTGCTATAGATAAGGAAGCTTGCATTGATGGAGTGTACTCTTCTACTTCTGCTTCCTTTTTGTTTATGGAAACTTGTTGGAAACTTGTTTTGGATATGTATGTTGGATATCTTGTTCGAAACTTGTATATGTTGGATATGTTGTTGGAACTTATTGTTGGTATGCTTGTTGGAACTTATTGTTGGTATGCTTGTTGAAACTTATTGTTGGTATGCTTGTTGGAAACTTGTATTGTTTATATGTTGGATATATATGTGATATTGTGTCAAATTGAATGATTTTAAGAAAAAACAGGGGCTATACAGCCACTTTGCCGTCTCCTGGCGGACGACAAAGAGCTTTGTCGTCAGCCAACAGACGGCAAAGATGCCACTATGGCAACTGCGTGTGCAACCTGGGGCTGGCCTAGGTGGGTTCTTTGCCGTCCGCTGGCAGATGGCAAAGACCTTAGTTCTTTGCCGTCTACCAGCGGACGGCAAAGAACCCACCTAGGCTGGCAAAAAAAAGTTGCTTTGCCGTCCGCTGGCAGACGGCAAAGAACTAAGGTCTTTGTCGTCTGCCAGCGAACGGAAAAGCACGCCGTTAAGCCCTTAACGGAGCTAAGTTGCCACGTGTGCTGTCCAGGACCTTTGTCATACGCTGGCCGATGATAAAGATTCAATGGTCTTTGTCATCCGCCAGCAGATGGCAAAGCGCCTTTTACCATGGCTTATTCAGCCGGACGGTTGGCGTCTGCTGGTGGACGGCAAAGACTTTGCCGTCCGGGATGCATGCCTTTGCCGTCCGGAATGGCTGACGGCAAAGTGCTTGATTCCTGTAGTGAACAACTATTTTCATTTTTTTTTCTCCAATATCATTCAAAGCTATCCTCTTTATACCCACAACGCTGTTTTATTTCTCGTTACTAGATACAAGCAAACGTTCGGTGTCTGTAGAGTCGTATTGGTGGAAGACTGGACTTGAGAGAACATTGAACTTACCTTTAGCTCCTTGTGGGTTCGACACTCCATACTTATCACTTCCATGTTTGGAAAGTGCTATGATGATTCCTTGCACTTGGGGATTATCACCCCATATCCGTCCCAAATATGGGCTGGATATGAAGGGTGTCAGTTGCTACTTGTGAGATGCGTTGGGATTTTTCCCAAAGAGGAGAGTAGATGTAGTATAATAGAGATAATTATTTCCCTTTGTGAGAACCAATGTTATCGAAAAAATAGGAGAACCAATGCAAATTCCTTTCAACAACACTTTCAAAAACAAAACTAAACACTTGCACCCAACGTGGGAAAGAGGGCTGTCAAGCCCCCTGAACTCGTTACTTGCAAGCATTAAATCTTCATAGGATAGTTATTGTAAATACAAAATAAAATAAAAGTAAATAAGTTGCAGCAAAGTAATTAGATATTTTTGTTGTTATGTTTAAGTACACCCAGGGGCCATAGTGTTCGCTAGAGGCTTCTCTCTTGAAAGTAGCATACGGTTGTAAAAAATTGTTGTTGGGCAATTGATAGAATTGCGCATAGTTATGCCATGTTCTTCACGACAATGATCATGTATATAGGCATCACGTCCATAAACTAGTAGATGCAAATGATTCTACGTCTACTAATATTACTTCAACAATCAACCCTATTCAGCAACATCTATGGTGTTAAGTCCATGACAAACAAAGTAATGCTTTGATCAAGATGACATGATGTAGACGAGGTAAGAAAAGCATTATGTTCAGATCTCGTCGTTTTGACCTTAATGGCAACAATAAAAATAGGTGTCTTGACCCTGATACATTTCAGTCGTATCTATAATTTTTTATTGTTTCATGCCAATATTATACAACTTTCACATATTTTGTCAACATTTTATATGATTTATTGAACTAACATATTGATCCAGTGCCTAGTGCCAGTTCCTATTTTGTGTGTGTGTTTTGTTTCATAGAAATTCTATATCAAACGAAGTCCAAACATGATAAGAAATTACAGAGAATTATTTTGGAATATTTGTGATTTTTGGGAGGTGGAATCAATGCAAAAGGAGTCCCACAGCCATCACGAGACAACGGGGAACGCCCCAGGGCCCAGGTGCATGGTGGTGTATCGTGGCCTCCTTGTAAGTCGTTTGGAGCTCTACTTTGGGCACAAGGAAGCTTATCTCCAGAAAAAAATCATGGTAAAATCTCAGCGCAATCGGAGTTACGCATCTCCAGGAATATAATAAATGGTTTTTGGGCAAAAATGAGGAACGTGAAAGATAAGACAACAGAGAGGGAGATCCAATCTCGGAGGGGCTCCTACCCCTCCGCCGCCATGGAGGCCATGGACTAGAGGGAGAACTCTCCTCCCGTTTGTGGGGGAGGCCATGGATCAGAGGGGGGACTCTCGTCCCATCTAGGGGGGGGGGGAGGAAGAAGAAGAAAGTGGGGGGGGGGGGGGCTATCTGCCCCTCTCTCTTGGTGACACCGGACGCCGTCGAGGCAATCATCGTGGCATCAATCTACACCAACAACTTTGCCGCCGTCAACACCAACTCTCTCCCCCTCTATGTAGCGGTGTAACACCGTTCTTCCCTGCTGTAATCTCTACTTAAACATGGTGCTCAACTCCATATATTATTTCCCAATGATATGTGGCTATCCTATGATGTTTGAGTAGATCCGTTTTGTCCTATGGGCTAATTGATGATCGTGGTTGGTATGAGTTGTATGTTTTTTTTGGTATTGTCCTATGGTTGCCTCTGTGTCGCGCAAACGTGAGGGATTTCCGCTATTGGGTGTTGCAATATGTTCATGATTCTCTTACGGTGGGTCGCGTGAGTGACAGAACACACATACCCGAGTAAGGTGCTCTTGCATATTGGAGTGATACGTCTCCAATGTATCTATAATTTTTGCTTGTTTCATGTTTTTATATTATCAATCTCTGATGTTTTAAAATCATTTTATAGCAACTTTATATCATTTTTTGGGACTAACCTATTGACATAGTGCCAGAGTGCTAGTTGTTGTTTTTGCTTGTTTTTTACTTTGCATAAAATTAGTACCAAACGGAGCCCAAACATCACGAATTTTTTTGGAGATATTTTCTAGACCAAACGACTCAGGATGTGCCAAAAAACTACCAGAGAGGGGGCCCAGGGGGGTCACCCTCCACCAGGGCGTGCCAGAGGCCCCCGTTGCGACCTAGTGGAGCGTTCCCACCTCGGGACTCCCCTCAACCGACTATCGTCTCTATAAATTCCCAAATATTCAGAAAACCAAAAAGGAGTCGACGAAACACAATTCCAGCCACCAGAAGTTCCAGAACCGTGAGATCCAATCTAACACCATCACAGAGGGGTTCATCTTCTTCATAGGTGCCTCTCCGATGCTGCGTGGGTAGTCCACCGTAGACCTACGGGTCTGTAGGCAGTAGCTAGATGGCTTCCTCTCTCTGGATGATTTTAAATATAATGGTCACTTGGAGATCTATTTGATATAATGACTTTTGAAGTGTGTTTGTTGGGTGTAATGCCCTAGATTTGAGCTACAGTAATCTCAGTAATTAAGCTACAGTAATCCCACACACATCACCAGGATTACTGCTGTTAAACTCGCGTTGGAATCAAACCCCGTTCAAATACAAATTTAAAATAATGTCGAATGATAAAAGCTTTCAAATATCAAAACTAAAATGTTCCAGTTGTAACAATTAAGTCATGTTTAATATTGGTGTAGAAACCACAATTTTATAAGATGTTAAATTACACTAAATTAAAATAAGGCTCAAACATAAAAATAAATAAATAAAAAAAAACAAAAAATAAACTAAAGGAAAAAATAAAAGCAAACCCACCCTCACCCCCGATCCACTCTCTCTCCCACTCCCCTCTGGATCGGATCGGGGGCTGCCCCCGCGACCCCTACGCGTCACCGGCGCCCCGCCGCCGCCAGTCCTCCCCGCCAGCGCCCCCCTCAACCCCAACGGCCCTCCTCACCCTCCTCCCCACCAGACTTCCTAGCGCCTCGCCGCCCCAGCCCACCTGCACCGAGGGTGAGGACCCATCGCCTCTCTCCCCCTCCTGGTCGCCGCCGCTGCCCCTGACCTTCTCCTCCCCTGCGCGCGATGCTTGCCTCACCGCGGTCGCGCCGCGCCATGCACGCCCGCCCCCGCACCGCGACCCCGCTTGCCATGGCCTCCCCTTCCGCTCGCATCGACACCGACCACGCCCTGCCCCGTGCGACCCCCTGCCCCAGCTTGCCTCCTGGTGTCACGCGTCGCCCCCTCGCAGGCCTGCCCTGCACCCACACCCCCCACCGCGTCGGCCCTGTGCCCCCGCGTGCCTCCCCGCCTTGCCTATTATCCTCCACGCCCCCGCACCGGCCGCTTTGGCCCCGCCCTGCCGGCCGCGCCCCAGCCATGGCCTCGGCCGGCTGTGCGTGCGTGCGTGTGTGTGGCCGGTGGGCCATTGATAGTGGGGGCCCACCCCCCCTCTCTGTCTCTCTGAGAATGGCAGCAGGGGCCCAACCCCTGTTAATAAAAAGATAAAAAAGAATAAATAAATTAATGATTAGTTAAATTTCTTAATTACTTAATTGGGAGTTAATTAAATAATTAAATAATTAGTAAGTAATTAATTAGATGATTAAGGTTAATTAGTTAGTTAACATGTTAATTAATTTTAACTGAGAATGATAGGTGGGTCCCACCACATTAATTAATTTGTTTAATTAATTACTAAACCTAATTAAAATAGTGACACTGACATGTGGGGCCCACTGGTCAGGTTTGACCGATCAACTGTGACTATTGACTACTCATGTCAGCATGACATCATGCTAACATCATAATTGAATTACTAAATTAAAATAATCTATTTTAATATCTAAATATTAATAAAACTTCAAAAATTAATATAAAATAATCCGTAACTTGGTTGAAAATAATTTATACATGAAAGTTGCTCAGAACGACGAGACGAATCCGAATATGCAGTCCGACCGTCCGCCGCGTGCTCCTAGCAAAGCATACATGGAACTTTTTCCATCAATTTCATCTGTCCAGTAGTAGCCCGAGGCCCGAAAATATCGTCAGATATTCTACCGACCTGTCTGTGACGTATAATACTGCGTTAGTGCATGCCTAGCCGTGCATATTGCCATGTCATGCCTTGTGATCGCATCTGTGCTTTTATATTTATTGTGTCTTCCCCCATCTTCTCTTGGGTAGACCCCAAGACTAACACTGCTGCTAGGTACAACTACGCGCCTGACGATCTGTCTTTTGCTGTAGAGCAGCAAGGCAAGCAATCCCCCTTGAGCATTCCGATATCGCCTATTCCTTTCCCTCTTATTCTTGCAATAGATTTTAGCTACTATATTAGTTAGCTCCTATTTTGATACATAACCTGTTTTTGATGAACAATTATTATACCTACAATCATACCACCTGCTTAGTATAGGTTGGTTAATGAATCCCTAGTGACCCCTTAGTCCCAGTTGCCCCTGCTTCTTCATCGACAACCCGACGACTCGACGACTCGAAGACTCGGTCAACCAACCGACGAGACAGGCCCCTCACATCACTGCACACCCCTTAGTTGTGCGACTCTGCAGTGCTACTATCGAGTACCGAGGGTGACACCTCATGAAATAGTCATGATGCTAGCCCTGTAGTGTAGCTAGTCGGTCGTGGTTATCGAGGGTGATTCCTCCTTGACCATTCCCGACGATTTCTCTGTCGCGCAACCCCTCAAGTGTGGGTCCCTCGAGGGTGATTCCTCTAAAGTCCACCTTGACGGTTACATCGAGCGGGGACCATTGAGGGTGATTTCTCAATTCCCGCCTTGATGTTTTATACACACAGTTACTATGACCTGGTTACAGAAACATGTTGGTGATGGGTCGGCCCTGAGGGGTACCCACGGTTTGCTGATGTTGAGGCGTGGACGGCTAGTAGAGGCCCTTGCCACACATCCTTGAGACGGGGCGATGGGACCGCACTTTACGGGTCGCGCTTGCCCCCACATTAATAAAATGCTAATGGGTTGGGTATTTGATCTGAGTTGGTCGTTTGAACTTTTTCGCACTAAACCTTCACGTGGGAGAAGTTATGGGTACTGAGCGTCGTTGTATCAGCCAATGCTCTTCGGAAGTCAGCTATGGAGCAGCGCATGCCAGGTCGGGCTTGAAGGTACAGCTCCCGTACTAAGAGTACTAGGTCTGCTTCCGGCCGCGGCGCATCGTGCAGGAGTGCAAGGGTAAGTGGGCCCATGAACCTACACGCTTAGGATTTAGACCGGCAGGCTGGCCTCTTCGTTGAGCCTAAGTGGGGCAATGACATTTTGGATCCTGAGGCCGGGCATTACCCAGGAAAGTGTGTCTGGATGGAGGTGATCAAGCATGCTGGAAATGCTGTGCACCATTATAGAGATGAATTGATCTATTCGAATAGCCGTGTCCACGGTAACAGGACGACTTGGAGTTCTACCTTGACCTTCTATAACTACAATTGTGACTTTAAATTGAAATGAATGTTGGCTCTGAGATTGCTTCCTTGTAGGGAGTCGAGGAAGAATCTCTGGGCATGGTGAAGGAGGAATTGATACAATAATATGACTATATGTGAGATATCAGTCTACTCTCTTCTAATGCTGCAAGATGCTGTAGATGCTAGTCTTCGATAGAACTAGGCCTCCCCCTTTTCTTGCTTTCTGCAGTCAGCCCAGATATAACCCCATTCCTTGATACTGATGCATATTTAGTATAGATCTAATGTTAGTCTTGCGAGTACTTTGGATGAGTACTCACCGCTGCTTTGCTTTCTCTTCTGCCTTCAATACAATTCTGCGTTCAAACGATGGAGCCCAGGAGATGGAGTATGCCGGAGATGACTACTGCACCACCGCTGGAGCCTACTACTATGTGGAGAGTGCCGACGCTCAGGAGTAGACAGGAGGTTCCCAGGAAGAAGGCCTCGCCTCTTTCGATCTGCTGCTTATGTTTGTGCTAGCCTTCTTAAGGAAAAACTTGTTTAACTTATGTCTGTACTTAGATATTATTTGCTTCCGCTAACTGGTGCTTGTCAAGTTTTGTATTCGAGCCCTCGAGGCCCCTGGCTTGTAATATGAAGCTGTATGACTTTAATTTGTGTCTAGAGTTGTGTTGTGATATTGATTAGTGAGTCCCTAATCTTGGTCGTGCGCATTGCGTGTATGTTTAGCGTACGGTGGAAATAGGTTGTGTCCTAATGCAAGAATGCAAAGTGGTTGCTTATGCATCTCGTCAATTGCATCGTCATGAAGAGAACTACCCCGTGCATGACCTTAAACTTGTTGCAGTAATTCATGCTCTAAAAGAGTGGCGGCAGTACCTCGTTGGTAATCGATGCGAGATCTACACCGATCACCAAAGTCTGAATTACTTATTTACTCAGCCAAATTTGAATCTCCGTCAACAGAGATGGATGGAGCGCATAGCAGATTACAACGTGGGAATTTATTATACGCCTGGCAAGGCTAATCTAATGGTTGATGCTTTGAGCTGCAAGTCATACTTCAACCACCTTCGGGTTCACAAGGTTAACCCCCTACTTCAAGAAGAATTCAACAAGCTGAACCTCCATATTGTTCCTCAGGGTTATCTCATTCCGCCTCCACCGGAGTTTCGCAAGACAAACCTTCGTGTTGTTAACCAGGGTTCTTTGAGTAACCTGGTTGTTGTGCCAAATCTCGTGGACAACATCAAAGCTATGCAACCCTATTGCAGTGAAGTCAAAAAGATTAAAAGATATCTTGCGGAAGGTAAACCCCATTCTTCACCGTGGCTGAAGATGGCGCCGTGTACTTCAGGGGTTGCTTATTCGTTCCCACAAAGAAGGAAAACCTGAATGTAACTAGGAAAGTGATGAAGGAAGCTCATGATACACCTCTGTCCATTCATCTGGGTAGTACCAAGATGTACCAGGACATTCGTCAAAGGTTCTGCTGGACAAACATGAGAAAAGACATTGCTCGCTAAGTTTCAGAATGTAACATTTGCCGTCGCATCAAGGTAGAACATCAAAAGCCTGCTGGAACTCTACAACCTATTTCTATTCCTGAATGGAAATGGGATCATATTGAAATGGACTTCGTCAATGGGTTCCCTAGGTCGCAGAAGGGTAATGGTGCTATTCTTGTCGTCATTGACCGGCTATCCAAAGTTGCACATTTTTTGGCGGTCAAGGAAACTATTACTGCAAGTCAGGTAGCAGATCTCTACATGTCCAGGGTTATTTCACTCCATGGTATTCCATTGGTGGTTGTTCAGACCGTGGTAGTTTATTCACTTCAAGATTCTGGGCAAGTTTCCAGGAAGATATGGGAACTCATTTGTCCTTCAGCATCGCTTTTCACCCTCAATCCCAGGGACAAGTTGTAAGAGTCAATCAGATTCTCGAAGACATGCTTCGAGGTTGTGTCATTTCTTTTGGCAAGAAATGGGAGGAATCTCTCCCGTATGCTGAGTTCTCCTACAACAATAGCTATCAAGCTAGTCTGAAGATGGCTCCTTTTGAAGTGTTATATGGACGTAAGTGTCGAACTCCGCTAAATTAGTCAGAAACTAGGGAACGTACACTTATCGGTCCGGATATTATCCAACATGCCGAAGACCAAGTCTGCATTATTCATGCAAATCTAAAGGCTGCCCAGTCTCGTCAGAAGAGTCAATATGACCGTCATCACAAAGATATGGTCTATCAACCTGGCGAAAAGGCTTATCTTCGAGTCACGCCAATGAGAGGTACACACCGTTTCAGGATCAAGGGCAAGCTGGCTCCTTGATATATTGGTCCTTTCACTATTCACGAAAGGCGTGGTAAAGAGGCATATCAACTGGAACAACCGCCAAACCTTTCTCAGGTTCATGATGTGTTCCATGTGTCATAGCTTCGTCGTTGCTTCAAGGATCCTTTCCGAGCAGTGGACCATGATATGCTTGAACTGCAACAAGACCTTTCTTACAAGGAGCAACCAATCCACATTCTTGATGAAACTGAATGTCGGACTCGTCATATGGTTACCAAGTTCTTCAAAGTGCAGTGGGCAAATCATTCTGAAGATGAAGCCACTTGGGAACGCAAAGATCATGTTCGTGCAGAAGACCCCGAGCTTTTTCCTTCTACTTCTTAATTCTCGGGACGAAAATTCTTTTTAGTACGGGAGAGTTGTGATGCACTAGATTTGAGCTACAGTAATCTCTATAATTAAGCTACAGAAATCCCACGCACGTCACCACGATTACTGTTGTTGTAGCGACCCGACCTGAAAGGTCGAATCTTCGGTGTTTCCGTACCATCCCAAGATCATGCTGGTACACACATGGTCCATCAATGTATATATCAAAGGGAAATCACACAGCTTTATTAATCGAAAATCTCATATCGAGTTCTTTATTACAATAAAGATTACAATAAAGTGGTTGAAGGCCAACTCATGAGATAACTAATCTTGTGGAAGCTTCAAACTAAGTTGAGTCCATCTGACTCCAAGGCAATCTCACCGAGCGTAGAGCGTATCCTCAATCCTGGTCGGAAAAGTACTCTGCAAAATGATACGTTGCAGCCGTGTAGGTCAGCATATTGAATATGCTGGCAATGTCACAAAAGAGGGGGTGTAAAGTAATCATCTATTCTATATGCATATCTGGCAGGTGGGGTAGTAAGTTTTGCATAAAGCCAAATTTTCCTACAACAAGAGAGGGCAAAAGTATTATTACTACAATGTTGGTTGATTAATGAGATGGTTCCACCAACCAATGATCATACCCAAGTTGTCATTAATACCCACATAAATGTAATTATTTGTGTTGAGAATTCCAGATAGTTTCAGTTCCTTTGGCTCAAACTGTCCATGACCGTGGACACGACTAATCGATTAGGTTTGGGTACTCTGCAGAGTTTTGCACACGTTCCCCACAAGATTTGATCGCCTCCGTTGGATTTCTCGCACTTCAGGGTGTTTGAGAAACGGATGACCAAAACATGGTCTTCTAAAGGGTTTCCCTAAGACTCTGTCGGTGCCCATCCTTTCCTACCGTTCTCCTACATCTCGTAGCACCGCCTGTCTAGGGCCACCACGATATCTAACCAAGCTAGAGCCCATAATGGCTTGTGGCTGTGCAGGTAAGCCTTGGGTCTTGAAGCATCCATCCATCTCTTTGTGCCTGGGTGGACCTTTCCGCGTGAATACTGCCACTTCTCCAGCAACACCTAGGCTAACCACTGGTTTCTCCAGGGTGCCATTCAACCATCATCCACCCAGAGGTATGTTGAAAACTCAAAGTCTTGAAGTATTGATCATCTTGTAGGTCTTGAAATTATTATCTCACAACTCTCATGAATCACACAACCAACCCCGTCTACTAATAGCATAGCACAATTAAATCAACGTTTCCCGGGGCCAATGTGTCAAAGGGGTGAGGGGTGCCTACCACATGATACTACATCAAGTAACCAAGTTTCTAAATTACCTACATTGCATGCAATTGGGGAGATGGTAGAACTAATGCAATAAAAACATAGGTATACATGGTAAATGTGACTTGCCTTGCTGACGATCCTCGTACTCAAGTGACTCTAGATAACAAGCTTCGCACTCCGGATGATCTAACGAATCAAACAATACACACAATAAGCATAACCACAATACAATTCATACAATAACAAGGTAAACAAATACTTCAACAAACAAATAGCACAATCAAAAGGAAGAATCACTCAAAGTATAAGACTAAATTTTTTGGTGTCAAATCTCTACTAAGACATAACAAGACAAAAATTTTTTTGAACAACTATCCATTTAGATAACAGAAAAGTAAATGCAAAATTTATTAGAAAACAGAAAGTATTTCATTATAAAAATTTTGTGCAAAAAGAGTTACTACAAAACATTTTTCTAAACAATACTAAAGGTGAAACAAGATTTACCTATTTAAACTAGAGCACAAAAGAAAATAAAATATTTTTAGTAGCAGAAAATAATTCACCTAATGTTGAAACAAAAGAACCTAATGAAAACTAAAAACAAAAGTTAAACTAAATCAGATTCAAAGTAAACTAAAATCAAACTAACTAAACTCTTATTAAGAACTAAACAGATTCTGGTTTTACTAAAAAACTAATTTAAAATTTCTAAAAAAAATCTCAAACAATGCTGGATGATGGACCTAACTAATACAAAACAGTGGCAAAAAGATTCATACAAAAATATATTTTTAAACTCTAGTTATATAGATTTTAGTAATTTAAGCTAATTTGGTTAGATTCAAATTTTAAATTTCAAATTTGAAATCTAAGACTACAGGATGAAACTACACGAAATTTGTGACCTAATGCAAAATGAATCAATTAAAAACACTAATTGGTTTAAAATATATAACAAAAATAAAATCAGAACACATTCTGTTTTCTAAAACAGAAATAGAAAAAGAAAAAAATATTAGCTAACGGACAGAGGCTACGTGGCGGCTTCCTATTGGTCGAAAGAGCGCGCGTGCGGGTGTTTGTGGCAAATGACTGAACGTTAGGGGATACCGGTTCAGGGTTTTAAGTGATCTAATCTAACGCGTCGGATCTGGATCGAACGGTCCAGGGGGTGTGCGGTGGCTTACAGAGGGGGTGTCGAGGTTTCCGGCGAGGTCGACGGTGGCCGGACATCGGAGGTGGTTGGAGATGGTCGTGTGGTGGTCGGGGGCGGCGTCCGAAAAGCTCAGACGACGGCGACGATGATCCGGCGTCGAATTGTGGCATTAGACGGGGCTGGGGACGACGGAGATTACGGCCCAGAGCTCTGGGGGGTTCGGGTGGAGTCAGAACTCCGGCGAGGTGGTGTGGTGGCATTCCGGCGAGGGGAGTGGGGGTTCAGGTGTGGAATGGAGCGCGGCGAGGCTTTGGCTACTTATAGGCCAGGTGCGGGGTCGGGAGAGGGAGAGAGGAGAGAGATCCCTGGGGGAGGGATCTCCGGCGAGGTGGTCTGGCGCGAGGAGGAAGGCGAGGGCGCTGATGATGCTGTCAGACGGTGGGTCCCATGTGTCAGTGGGAGAGAGGGCAAGGTTTGCGCATCGGTGGTCGATCCGAAATGAATTCGGGACTTAAAGGCTGTGGGCCGGCCGGTTTCTAATTAAACGCTTTAAATCCGTTTCCTTTTCTATTTTTCCAGAGCGTTTAAAACCCTTTAATGCATTCAAATCATTTCCAAACATAGGGAATATATATATCAAAATGATCAGGGAATAAATGTTATTTAATGAACATTTTTCCTCTGTCAAAATGAATACTTTAAAAAAAATTCTTCAGAAAATGCCTAATTGATTTTAAATTCTTTTGAGATAAACTTTCAAGTAAACCCCTGGTTTTATTGTTGAAATAATTCACCAAGATGCCCCTGGTGTGGAGTGTCATGTTTCTTCTTTTTTTTTGAATAATTCCAGAGATTTTCAAATTGTAGAAACAAGTAAATGGAGAAAAAGAAAGTGGCCTTTTAGAAAGCTAAATGAAGAACTTCAACAATTCATTTCATTCAAACAATGTGATGATGATGCATAGCTATATTTTATAACATTCCAAAATGAAATTTTGGGATGTTGCAAACCTACCCACCTTAAGATGAATCTCGCCCTCGAGATTCGGGTTGGCTAGAAAATAGGTGCGGGTGGTCTCTACGACGATCTTCTTCGCGTTCCTAGGTGGCTTCTTCCTCGTTGTGGTGACTCCACAGAACTTTACAAAACTTGATGGTCTTGCTACGGGTAACTCTGTTTGTAGTCTCGAGGATTCTGACAGGCTTCTCCTCGTAGGTTAGGTCACTGTCAAGTTGTATGGCCTCTAGGGGCACTGTGTCTCTCAAAGGAATATCAGCCATCTCAGCATGGCATTTCTTTAGCTGGGAAACATGGAAAACATCATGAACTCCGGACAATCCTTCGGGCAATTCCAGCTTGTATGCAACTTCGCCTCTACATTCAAGAATTTTGTAGGGGCCTATGACTCTGGGTGCTAACTTTCCTTTAACACCAAACCTCTTGATTCCTCGAAGTGGGGACACACGAAGGTATGCTCGGTCTCCCACTTCATAGGTCACCTCCTTGCGTTTGTTATCAGCATCGCTTTTCTTCCTGGATTGGGCTATCTTGAGTCGGTCTCGAATCAGTTTGACCTTTTCTTCAGAATCTCGGATTAGATCGGGACCAAAAAGTTTTCGGTCTCCAACACCATCCCACATCAATGTTGTTCTGCACCTCCTTCCGTATAAAGCTTCAGAAGGGGCCATCTTCAGACTAGTCTGATAAATGTTGTTGTACGAGAACTCTTCGTAAGGTAAGTTGTCATCCCAACTAGACCCATAGTCTAGCGCACAAGCTCTCAACATGTCCTCCAAGATCTGGTTGACTCTCTTGGTCTGCCAATCGGTTTGCGGATGAAAAGCTGTACTGAATTCCATCCTTGTACCCAAAGTTTCATGTAACTAATGCCAAAACTTTGAGGTAAATTGTGTTCCCCTATCTGACACAATATTCCTCGAAACTCCATGCAGACATACGATCCTGGTCATATATATCTTGGCTAATTTAGCACTGGTATAGGTGGTCTTCATTGAAATGAAATGAGCCACCTTGGTCAAGCGATCGACCACTACCCAGATGGAATCATAACCTGAACGGGTCCTGGGTAATCCTGTGATGAAGTCCATACCAAGCTTATCCCATTTCCACTCAGGTATCGGCAAAGGTTGGAGTAACCTTGCTGGTTTCTGATGTTCCGCCTTTACTCGCTGACAAACATCACATACCACAACATGTTCGGCAATATCCTTCTTCATACCTGTCCACCAGTAACTTTCCTTCAAATCCAGGTACATCTTGGTGTTGCCTGGGTGTATGGAGTAGGGTGAATTATGGGCTTCTTGAAGTATCAACTTCCTGAGCTCTGGGTCGTTGGGCACATATATTCGGTTCTCAAACCATAGAGTACCTTGTTCATCTTCATGAAAGTCTTTAGCTTTTACCTCCTTCATTCTATGCTTTATCTCAGCTATGTCCTTGTCCGATTTCTGGGATTCACGAATTCTTTCGGTCAAGGTGGACTGGATCTCTAGTGTGGCAACATATCCTTTTGGAACTATCTCTAGCCGGAGCTCTCTGAGATCATCGGTTAACTCCTAGGGTAATCCTCCTACTATGAGTGTGTTCACATAACTCTTCTGACTCAAAGCATCTGCTACAACATTTGCCTTTCCTGGATGGTAATGCAGTCTCATGTCATAGTCCTTGATTAACTCTATCCATCTCCTCTGTCTGAGGTTCAACTCCTTCTGTGTGAAGATATACTTCGGGTTTTTATGATCAGTGTAAACATCACAACTATTTCCGATAAGGAAATGTCTCCATATCTTGAGTGCGTGCACTACGGCTGCTAGTTCCAAATCATGGCTGGCATAGTTCAACTCATGAGGTCGTAGCTGTCTGGATGCATAGGCTACAACTTTTCCCTCCTGCATGAGTACTCCTCCAAGTCCTTGATGTGATGCGTCACAATAAACCTGGAAGTCCTTCCGAATATTTGGCAGTATCAACACTGGGCCTGTGACGAAACGTTTCTTCAACTCCTGGAAACTGGCCTCACATTCCTCAGTCCAAATATACTTAGAATCTTTCTTCAACAATTCTATCATGGGCTTGGCAATCTTTGAGAAATTCTCAATGAACCTCTAGTAATATCCGGCAAGTCCGAGAAAACTGCGGATCTCCTTAACTGAGGTGGGTGACTTCCACTCAGTGACTGCTTCAACCTTAGTGGGATCTACTGCTATTCCTTCTCTAGAAATAACATGTCCAAGGAATCTGACTTCTGTCAGCCATAATTCACATTTACTGAATTTGGCATATAACTGATGCTCTCTAAGCTTCTCCACAACTAAACGCAAGTGTTCCTTGTGTTCTTCCTCGCTCTTGGAGAATATCAAAATGTCATCGATGAACATCATGACAAACTTGTCCAAATATTCCATAAACACTTTGTTCATCATATTCATGAAGTAGGCAGGAGCATTAGTCAAACCAAAAGACATGACTGTATACTCATATAAGCCATACCTTGTGGTGAAGGCTGTTTTGGGTATATCCTGTTCACGAATTTTCAGTTGGTGTTACCCTGATCGAAGATTGATCTTGGAGAATACTTTGGCTCCTACTAGCTGATCAAACAAGTCATTAATCATTAGCAGAGGGTACATGTTCTTCATAGTCACCTCGTTCAATGCACGATAATCGACTACCATCCTCAAGGTTTTATCCTTCTTCTCTACCAGAAGAACTGGGGCTCCCCAAGGTGAAGAACTTGGGCGAATATATCCCTTATCCAAGAACTCCATAATTTGCTTCTTGATTTCCTCCAAATCATTTGCGGGCATCCGATAGGGTCTCTTGGAAATTGGGGTTGTACCTGGTAGTAACTCTATCAGAAATTCAATCTCTCTATCTGGTGGCATGTCTGGTAATTCCTCCAGGAATACATCTGGAAAGTCTTGTACAACCGGCACTTCCTCCTGAATAACTCCTGTGAGGGAATTTAACCGAGCACTCATCCGTGTGCGTCGGGATACATACTTAATCCTCTTGTTCTCCGGGGTGGTGAGTAAAATAGACTTGCTGGGGCAATCAAGGTTTCCTTCATACCTGGTCATCCAATCCATGCCTACGAGTACATCCAATCCCTGGGATTCTAAGACGATGAGGTCGGTGGGGAAAACATGATTTCCTATATGGAGTTTCAATGCGTGGCATCCTATCCCTGCCATCATCATCCCTCTTGGGGAATTGACCTTAATGGGCTGACTATGGGTTTTGGGGGGTAAACCATAGTTTTCCACAACTACCCTTGATATGAATGAATGAGTTGCACCCAAAAAAAAGTACCATAACTGGACGTGAATGCAATAAAAACTTACCAACCATAGTCTCGGGCTGATCATAGACTTATTCCACATCAATGTGGTTCACCTGAGCACGAGGAAAAGGATTTGGCTTCTTAGATGCGGAGTTGCCGTTGTTGTTGCCGTTTCCATTTCCTTGCTTGTTCTGAGGACATTCAGTGGCATAGTGCCCTGTCTTCTGGCACATGAAACAGGTGATATGGTTCAGATTCTTCTGAGCTGGAGCGGGACAGTGCTGGTTGCCATTCCCACTTCCATTGCCGTTCTTGAAGTTGCCAGTGTTGGGATGATTATTCCCATTTCTCCATGGTTGTGGCCTCCATGGTTGTGCACGTGATGGGTGTGTCCTCCATACTTACTGGTCCCTGATCCGGTATTTCCTGAGTACGGGGAGTAGCGGGGCTTCTGTTGAGCTCCAGAGTTAGACTTCCCCTGTCCATACTTTCTCTTGCGGTTTTCGATTTGTTGCTGCTTCCCCTCCAAGATGAGGTCCTTGTCTACCAGCTCCTGGTAGTTGTTGAAAGTAGCCACCATCAGCTGCACGCTCAATTCATCGTTGAGTCCTTCCAGGAATTTCTCCTGTTTGGCTGCAACATCGGCCACATCTCCTGGTGCATAACGAGCCAACATGCTGAATTCATCCACATACTAGGCCACGAAGTGGTTCCCCTGGCGTAAGTTGTGAAACTCACGCTTCTTCAGACTCATGGCTCCAGCTAAGACATGAGCAGTGCGGAAAGCTAGCTTGAACTGCTCCCAAGTCACACCAGCAATGGGGTACGTGGTGGTGTAGTTCTCCCACCATGAAGCTACTGGTCCTTCCAGTTGATGTGTGGCAAAATGCACCTTTTCAGCCTTAGTGCATCCAGCGGTGGTGAGTTCCCTCTCCATCTTGCGGAGCCAATCATCGGCCACAATGGGCTCAGTGTTAATGGAGAAGGTTGGTGGATTCAGCCTCAGAAAACGGGTGAGGTTGTCACCCTGAGGTGGAGGGTGGTTGTTGTGGTTGTTGGTCTAGTTCTGGATCAATAGCTGCATCAGGGCATTCTGCTGCTGGAGAAGTTGTGTGAGTTCCGGCGGGAAGGTGAAATCGGGCTCACGTCGCGGAGGCATCTTGCTGTTTTCAGAGGGGTGAGAATTAGAATAGAACAAGGACCTAAAAGAAAGTTTCACTACCCATATGCAATGCAACAAACATATTACACCAAACACTCATTCATTTATTCAACTCAAGGTTCAAACATCGAGATACAAGTCTCCAAATCAAACTAAGCATCGACCTACGCTTTAACGACGAAAATAAAGATACATGGGGGCAGAACTAAAGTTCTCCTCAAAATTCCATGGTGATCTAGCCTCCTCCGGTGGTGCTCTCCTCATAGTCATCATCGTTGCTGATCAAGGGAGCCATGTCTCCTTTTGGGTGAAGATTTACCCCCATGTCCAGCTGTTCCTCCAGAGTTGCAATGCGAGTGTTTAGCTTCTCGATCCTCTCTAAGAAATCCTTCACTTCATGCTCATGCTCGTACTTGGCTTCCCATAGGTCAGCCTCAAGGTCAATCTCACGGTTCATCAGCCCCTTGATCGTCTTCGTGTCTCCGCGTACCCGAAGCTCCAAGGTCCTCATGTGAGTCTCCAAAGTCTGGATATAGGAAAGGGTGGAGTCTTTAGTGGGAATGTTTATGATATTTCCATTGGCATCCCTGCAACAAACCATGCTGAGTCCTAGCGAAATGGGACCGCCCCTATATTCCTCCTGAATACATCCAAGGGCATGGTGAATCGCCATGTCCCTCCCAAGAATCCAGTTGGGTGCCACAAACTTGAAGTCGATGGGTTCTTTATGATTTCCAAAGGTCTTTCCGGGGATGTACACCTCAATCCTGTAGCGACCGTCTTGTGGAAAAGACATGATAGGAGTCCCGGTGATGCTTGGTAAAGCGATCCTTACGTCCCTGACGATCTTCACCATTTTTTTGCCAAAGGGCATCGTCGCGTCAGGCTGGCAAAACTCCATGAACAAAACTGGGGTGAAGGTGGCCATCTATAGATTTTGAAATAAATCAGAGGGAAGTCAGAAATGAACAAATGAGGGTATAAGAATTTTAAAGACCAAAAGAAAAAATCCTAAGGCTTTTCCAATCCTAGAGTTTACGTCCTAAGGTCAGCGTGTGCTCTGATACCATTTCTGTAGTGACCCGACCTGAAAGGTCGAATCTCTGGTGTTTCTGTACCATCCCAAGATCATGCTGGTACACACACGGTACATCAATGTATATATCAAAGGGGAATCACACAGCTTTATTAATCGAAAATCTCATATCGAGTTCTTTATTACAATAAAGATTACAATAAAGTGGCTTAAGGCCAACTCATGAGATAACTAATCTTGCGGAAGCTTCAAAGGTAGTTGAGTCCATCTGACTCCAAGGGCATCTCACCGAGCATAGAGCGTATCATCACTCCTGGTCGGAAAAGTACTCTGCAACATGATACGTTGCAGCCGTGTAGGTCAGCATATTGAATATGCCAGCAATGTCACAAAAGAGGGGGTGTAAAGTAATCATCTATTCTATATGCATATCTGGCAGGTGGGGTAGTAAGTTTTGCATAAAGCCAATTTTTCCTACAATAAGAGAGGGCAAAAGTATTATTACTACAACGTTGGTTGATTAATGAGATGGTTCCACCAACCAATGCTCATACCCAAGTTGTCATTAATACCCACATCAATGTAATTATTTGTGTTAAGAATTCCAGATAGTTTCAGTTCCTTTGGCTCAAACTGTCCATGACCGTGGACACGGCTAATCGATTAGGTTTGGGTACTCTGCAGAGTTTTGCACGCGTTCCCCACAAGATTTGATCGCCTCCGTTGGATTTCTCGCACTTCAGGGTGTTTGAGAAACGAATGACCAAAACATGGTCTTCTAAAGGGTTTCCCTAAGACTCTGTCGGTGCCCATCCTTTCCTACCATTCTTCTACATCTTGTAGCACCGCCTGTCCACGGCCACCATGATATCCAACCAAGCCAGAGCCCATAATGGCTTGTGGCTGTGCAAGTAAGCCTTGGGTCTTGAAGCATCCATCCATCTTTCTGTGCCTGGGTGGACCATTCCGCGTGAATACTGCCACTTCTCCAGCAACACCTAGGCTAACCACTGGTTTCTCCAGGGCGCCGTTCAACTATCATCCACCCAGAGGTATGTTGAAAACTCGGAGTCTTGAAGTCTTGATCATCTTGTAGGTCTTGAAGTTATTATCTCACAACTCTCATGAATCACACAACCAACCCCATCTACTAATAGGATAGCAAAATTAAATCAACGTTTCCCGGGGCCAATGTGTCAAAGGGGTGAGGGGTGCCTTCCACATGATACTACATCAAGTAACCAAGTTTCCAAATTACCTACTTTGCATGCAATTGGGGAGATGGTGGAACTAATGTAATAAAAACATAGGTATACATGGTCAAAGTGACTTGCCTTGCTGACGATCCTCGTACTCAAGTGACTCTAGATAACAAGCTTCGCACTACGGATGATCTAATGAATCAAAGAATACACACAATAAGCATAACCACAATACAATTCATACAACAACAAGGTAAACAAATACTTCAACAAACAAATAGCACAATCAAAAGGAAGAATCACTCAAAGTATAAGACTCTAAATTTTTTGGTGTCAAACTCTACTAAGACATAACAAGACAAAAATTTGTTTTGAACAACTATCCTTTTAGATAACAGAAAAGTAAATACAAAATTTTATTAGAAAACAAAAAGTATTTCCTTATAAAAATTTTGTGCAAAAAGAGTTACTACAAAACATTTTTCTAAACAATACTAAAGGTGAAACAAGATTTACCTATTTAAACTAGAGCACAAAAAAATATTTTTATTAACAAAAAATAATTCACATAATGTTGAAACAACAAAACCTAATGAAAACTAAAAACAAAAGTTAAACTAAATCAGATTCAAACTAAACTAAAATCAAACTAACTAAGCTCTTATTAAGATCTAAACAGATTCTGTTTTTACTAAAAAGACTAATTTAAAATATCTAAAAAAAATTCTCAAAGAGTGCTAGATGATGGACCTAACTAATAAAAAAAGTGGCAAAAAGATTCATACAAAAATATATTTTTAATCTCTAGTTATACAATTTTAGTAATCTAAGCAAATTTGGTTAGATTCAAATTTTAAAGTTCAAATTTGAAATCTAAGACTACAGGATGAAACTAAATGAAATTTGTGACTAATGCAAAAAGAATCAATTAAAAACACTAATTAGTTTAAAAGATATAACAAAAATAAAATTAGAACACATTCTGTTTTCTAAAACAGAAAAAGAAAAAGAAAAAATATTAGCTAACGGACAGAGGCTACGTGGCGGCTTCCTATTGGTCGAAAGAGCGCGCGTGCAGGTATTTGCGGCGAACGACCGAACGTTAGGGGATACCGGTTCGGGGTTTTAAGTGATCTAATCTAATGCGTCGGATCTGGATCAAACGGTCCAGGGGGGTGTGCGGTGGCTTACAAAGGGGGTGTCGAGGTTTCCGGCGAGGTCGACGGCGGCCGGACGTCGGAGGTGGTCAGAGATGGTCGTGCGGTGGTCGGGGGCGGCGTCCGAAGAGCTCAGATGACGGAGACGATGATCCGGCATCGAATGGTGGCGTCAGACGGGGCTAAGGACGACGAAGACGACGGCCCGGAGCTTTGGGGGGTTCGGGTGGAGTTAGAACTTCGGCGAGGTAGTGTGGTGGCGTTCCGGTGAGGGGAGTGAGGGTTAGGGAGTGGAATGGAGCATGGTGAGGCAGTGGCTATTTATAGGCCAGGTGTGCGGTCGGGACAGGGAGAGAGGAGAGAGATCCACGGGGGAGGGATCTCCGGCGAGGTGGTCTGGCGCGAGGAGGAAGGCAAGCGCGCGGATGATGCTGTTGGACGGTGGGTCCCGTGTGTCAGTGGGAGAGAGGGCGAGGTTTGCGCGTCGGTGGCCGATCCGAAATGAATACGGGAATTAAAGGCTATGGGCCGGCCGGTTTCTAATTAAACGCTTTAAATCTGTTTCCTTTTCTATTTTTCCAGAGCATTTAAATCCCTTTAATGCATTCAAATCATTTCCAAACATAGGGAATATATATATCAGAATGATCAGGGGAATAAATGATATTCAATGAACATTTTTCCTCTTTCAAAGTGAATACTTTAAAAATTATTTTTCAGAAAATGCCTAATTGATTTTAAATTCTTTTGAGATAAACTTTCGAATAAACCCCTGGTTTCATTGTTCAAATAATTCACCAAGATGCCCCTAGTGTGGAGTGTGATGTTACTCCTCTTATTTTTTGAATAATTCCAGAGATTTTCAAGTAGTAGAAACAAGTAAATGGAGAAAAAGATAGTGGCCTTTTAGAAATCCAAATGAAGAACTTCAACAATTCATTTCTTTCAAACAATGTGATGATTATGCATAGCTATATTTCATAACAGTCCAAAATGAATTTTTGGGATGTTACAGTTGTTAAACTCGCGTTGGAATCAAACCCCGTTCGAATTCAAATTTAAAATAAAGTCAAACGATAAAAGCTTTCAAATATCAAAACTAAAATGTTCCAGTTGTAACAATTAAGTCATGTTTAATATTGGTGAAGAAACCACAATTTTATAAGATGTTAAATTACACAAAATTAAAATAAGACTAAATAGAAAATTAGAAAAATAAAAACAAAGAAAAACAAAACAAAAACTAAAAATAAACTAAAAGAAAAAATAAAAGCAAACCCCACCCCCAACCCTGATCCAGTCTCTCTCCCACCACCCTCTGGATCGGATCGGGGGCTGCCCCCGCGACCTCGATGCGTCACCGAGGCCCGGCCGCCGCCGGTCCTCCCCACCGACACCCCCCTCAACCCCGACGGTCCTCATAACCCTCCTCCCCGCCAGACTTCCTCGTGCCTCGCCGCCCCAGTCCCCTACATCGAGTGTGAGGACCAGGGCGCCCCTCTCCCCTCCCGGTCGTCGCTGCTGCCCCTCACCTTCTCCTCCCCTGCTCGCGCCGCTCGCCTCCCCACGGTTGCGCCGCGACACGCACGCCCGCCCCTGCGCCGCGACCCCGCTCACCACGGCCTCCCCTGTCGCTCGCGCCGCTGCCGACCGCGCCCTGCCCCGCGCGACTCCCTGCTCCAGCTCGCCCCATGGCGTCGTGCGTTACCCCCTAGCAGGCCTGCGTCGCACCCACAACCCCCACCACACCGGCCCTATGCCCCCGCGTGCCTCCCCGCCTCGCCTACCGTCCGCCGCTCCCCCACACCAGCCGCTCAGGCCCTGCCTCGCCGGCCGCGACCAGCCATGGCCTTGGCCGGCTGTGCGTGCGTGCGTGCCTGTGTTGTGTACGCGTGCGTGCGTTTGTGTGGCCGGTGGGCCACTGACAATGAGGGTCCACCCCCCTTGTCTCTTTGAGAATGGCAATAGGGGCCAACCCTTGCGAATAAAAAGATAAAAATAAATAAATAAAAAAGAATAAATTAATTAATGATTAGTTAAATTAAATAATAATTAATTGGGAGTTCATTAATTAAATAATTAATTAGTAATTAATTAATTAGATGATTAAGGTTAATTAGTTAGTTAACATGTTAATTAATTTAAACTGAGAATGACAGGTTGGTCCCACCATATTAATTAATTTTTTTAATTAATTAATAAACCTAATTAAAAAAGTGACACTAACATGTGGGGCCCACTGGTCAGGTTTGACTGGTCAACTGTGACTGTTAACTGCTGATGCAACATGACATCATGCTGAAGTCATAATTGAATTACTGAGTTAAAATAATCTATTTTAATTTCTGAATATTAATAAAACTTTCAAAATTAATATAAAGTAATATGTAACTCACGTGAAAATAATTTATACATGAAAGTTTCTCAGAACGCCGCGTGCTCCTAGCATAGCAAACATGGAACTTTTTCCATCAATTTCATTTGTCCGGTAGTAACCCGAGACCCGAAAAATATAGTCAGATATTTTTCCGACCCGTCTGTGACGTATAATACTACGTTACTGCATGCCTATCCCTGCATATTGCCATGTCATGCATTGTGATTGCATCTGTGCTTTATATTTATTGTTTCTTCCCCCCTCTTCTCTCCGATAGACCCCAAGACTCACACTGCTGTCGGGTATGAGTACGCGCCTGACGATCAGCCTTTTCGCCGTAGAGCAGCAAGGCAAGCAATCCCCCTTGAGCATTCCGATATCGCCTATTCCTTTCCCTCTTATTCTTGCATTAGATTTTTCTACTTTATTACTTAGCTCCTATTTTGATGCATAGCCTGTTTTTGATGAACTGTTATTATACCTGCCGTCATACCACCTGCTTAGTATAGGTTGGTTAATGAATCCCCAGTGACCCCTTAGTCCCAATTGCCCCTGCTTCTTCATTGACGACCCGACGACTCGACGACTCAAAGACTCGGTCAATCGACCGACAAGACAGACCCCTCACATCACTGCACACCCCTTAGTTGCCAGACTCTACAGTGCTACGATCGAGTACCGAGGGTGACACATCATGCAGTACTCATGATGCTAGCACTGTAGTGCAGCTAGTTGGTCATGGTTATCGAGGGTGATTCCTTCTTCACCATTCCCAACAATGTGTCTATCACGCAACCCCTCAAGTGTGGGAGCCTCGAGGGTGATTCCTCTAAAGTCCACCTTGACGGTTACATCGAGCAGGGACCATTGAGGGTGTTTCCTCACTTCCCGCCTTCATGTTTCATACACACAATTACTATGACCTGGTTACAGAAACATGTTGGTGATGGGTCAGCCCTGAGGGTACCCACGGTTTGCTGATGTTGAGGCATGGACGGGTAGTAGAGGCCCTTGCCGCACATCCTCGAGAAGGGGCGATGGGACCGCACTTTACGCGTCGCGCTTGCCCCGCATTAATAAAATGCTAATGGGTTGGGTATTTGATCTCAGTTGGTCGTTTGACTGTTTTCACACTAAACCTTCACGTGGGAGAATTTGTGGGTACTCAGCATCATTGTATCAGCCAAAGCTCTTCGGACGTTAGCAATGGAGCGGCACGCACAGGATTGGGCTCGAAGGTACAGCTCCCGGACTGAGTGTACTAGGTCTGCTTCCGGCCACGTACGCATCCTGCAGGAGTGCAAGGGCAAGTGGGCCATGAACCTATGCGCATAGGATTTAGACCGGCGGGCTGGCCTCTTCGTTGAGCCTAAGTTGGATCCCGAGGTCGGGCATTACCCAAGAAAGCGTGTCCGGCCAGAGGTGATCAAGCGTGTTGGAAATGTGGTGCACCCCTGCAGGGATGAATTCATCTATTCGAATAGCCGTGTCCACGATAACAGGACGACTTGGAGTTGTACCTTGACCTTCTATAACTATAATTGTGACTTTAAATTGAAATAAATGTTGACTCCGAGATTGCTTCTTCGCAGGGAGTCGAGGAAGAATCTCTAGGCGTGGTTACTTAATAAAATTGCTACAATAATATGACTATATGCGAGATACCAGTCTACTCTCTTCTAATGCTGCAAGATGCTATAGATGCTAGTCTTCGATAGGACTAGGACTCCCCACTTTTCTTGCTTTCTGCAGTCAGCCCAGATATAACGCCATTCCTTGATACTAATGCATATTTAGTATAGATCTGATGTAAGTCTTGCGATTACTTTGGATGAGTACTCACCGCTGCTTTGCTTTCTCTTTCGCCTTCAATACCATTCCGCGTTTAGACGATGGAGCCCAGGAGATGGAGTATGCTGGAGACTACTACTACAACACCGCTGGAGCCTACTACTACGTGGAGAGTTCCGCCGCTCAGGAGTAGATAGGAGGTTCCCAGGAAGGAGGCATCGCCTCTTTCGATCCGCTGCTTATGTTTGTGCTAGCCTTCTTAAGGCAAATCTTGTTTAACTTATGTCTATACTCAGATTTATTTGCTTTCACTGACTCGTGCTTGTTGAGCTTTGTATTTGAGCCCTCGAGGCCCCTGGCTTGCAATATGAAGGTGTATGACTTTAATTTGTGTCTAGAGTTGTGTTGTGATATTGATTAGTGAGTCCATGATCTTGGTCATACGCATTGCGTGTATGTGTTGCGTACGGTCGAAATTTGGGGGCATTACATTGGGATCCAATGAATTTTGAGTTCATGATCCATTTCTATCCATGAATATGATTTGAGTCTTCTTTGATCTCTTATTTGCATGATTACTTATAACCTCATATTTCTTCTTTGAATCTTTGGTTTTGTTTCGCCAACTAGATTGATTTTTCTTATCGTGGGAAGAGGTGCTTGTGATGGGTTCGATCTTGCGATGTTCTTTCTCAGTGACAGAAGGGGCAGCAGGACACGCGTGTATCGTTGCTATCAAGGATAACAAGATGTGTTCCATTCCTACATGAATAGATCTTGTCTACATCATGTCACCGTTCTTATTGCATTACTCCATTCCTCAATGAACTTAATACACAAGATGCATGCTGGATAGAGGTCATGTGTGGAGTAATGGAAGTAGATGCAGAATCGTTTCGGTCTACCTGCATTGGACGTGATGCCTATATAATGATCATTGCCTGGATATCATCATGATTATTTGATTTTCTATCAATTGCCCAACAGTAATTTATTCACCCACCGTGCTCTATACTCATGAGAGAATCCACTAGTGAAACCTACGACCCGCAGGTCTACTTTTCCAACATATTGCTTTCTGATCTACTATTTGCTCTCTTTTTTCAGATCTATAAATCAGAAAATCCCAAAATACCTTTCCACACTTTTTGTCTACTTATTTTATTTTGTGTTCTTGTGATATCTATTTACCAAAACTATCACTACCTAATCTATCTTTTTCTCGTTGAGAGTTTGACAACCTCTCTTACGCATCAGGTTGCAAGTATTTGTTATTTGTGGGCAGGTGTTGTCTATGTGGGTGCATGATCTTCCTCTACGGATTGATACCTTGGTTTCAAAACTGAGGGAAATACTTACCATTATTGTGCTACATCATCCCTTCCTCTTAGGGGAAATAGCGATGCAGTCTCAAGCCACGTCAAAGGAATATCTGGCGCCATTGTCATGGAGGAAGTACGAAAGTTGTCTCCCGTCAACTTGCCAATTTTTGGCATCGGTGTTGGGGAGGAAGCGATCTCATCTACCAGATTCCTAATCACAAACCTCGTCTCCTTGCAATTTACATTATTTTCCATTTGCCCCTCGTTTTCCTATCCCCCACTTCACAAATTTGCCATATTATTCGCCCTCTCTTTTTCATTTGCCTTTTTCACATCAGATCTCTTTCTCACATATCTTTTTATTATGGCTAGTAACACTACCCACTTGTCACCAAATTTGAAGTTTTATACTTGAAACAAAAACAATCGGAAAATCTAAAAGATGCTTGGTATAGGTTGATGAAATCATATTGTATTTGTAATTTAAAGGGAGATGAAAAGGTTTTCCTTCGAATTTTTTACATAGAATTAACTTTGCATCATAGACAACTCTTGGATTTTGCCGCTAAAGGAAATTTTACTGTACTTGATGCCAACATGACTCATGAAATTTTAGAAGGGATGTTGGGGGTTCCTCCACCAAAAAAGGTTTTCTCTCTTACACATTAAGGGATTCAAATTTTAGATAAATTGGGTGATTTGCATAAACATTAGGTTGAGTCGCAAAAATACCATGAGCCTCCTAAGCATATTGGAGGAAACCTGAATCACATGAACAATTTGATTACTCTTCACAATACACGTTTGGATATTTTAGATCTCAAGATGGTTTCTTCTCCTGAAAATGTGGGGAAGTGTAAAGAATATCCCGGGTTTGAGAAAGCCCTCATAAAGGTGGCAAAAAATAAATATAAAAATACTTGAATCTATGTTTTATGCCTTAGCTTGTAGTAAGTAGAAATACTACTTTAGCATCCAAACTCCTTAAATCCAGTTTTGCCATATGAGTCCACTATACCTACCTATATACGGTATTTCCATGCCGTTCCAAGCAAATTTGTATGTGCCACCTCTAATTTTCAAAATATACTTTCCCTTTTGTGTGCTCGTACCGCTCATGAAACGGTATGGGGGTTATCAATATTTTCCATGCTAGATGTGTTATTCTCAAGATGAGTGTTTATTCACTTGTCAAATAATAAATTCCTTGGAAAGTGTTGGTATGTAAGGCAACTGTGGATTCAGCTAGCCATGGAAAGTGAAAGTATGGTGGAAAAAGGAATAAACTTTATTTTATGTTTGGGAACCGCTTATGATGTATCTAGCATGGAAAGGTATTAAAATCTCTCGGTCGTTTTCGTTGACAGGAAAGGCATGCTACCCAAAATATTTTTCTCTATCAATTTAAACCTTGAGCGCTGGCACCTCTACAAATCCCTAATTCCCTCTGCGAAGGGCACTATGATCATACTTGAGCATTAGGTGTAGCCAATATTTGAGTGTGTTTCATGAATGGATCAATGATTGAATATGATGGGCTAGGGATAACTTGCTTTAGTGTTGATATTTTGAACGACATGGTTGCTTGTTGATATGCTTGAGTATTAAAGTTTTCATGTCAAAACTATACTATTGCTTTGAACTATATAAAAGTCCAAATGGACATGCCACAAAGAAAAGAAAGTATGATGAGCAGGTTAGGCAGCATTCCACATCAAAAATTCTGTTTTTATCATTTACCTACTCGAGGATGAGTAGGAATTAAGCTTGGGGATGTTGATACGTCTCCAACGTATCTATAATTTTTGCTTATTCCATCATGTTATATTATCAACCTTGGATGTTTTACAATCATTTTATAGCAACTTTCAATCATTTTTTGGGACTAACCTATTGAGATAGTGCCAAAGTACCGGTTATTGTTTTTTCTTGTTTTTTACTTTGCAGAAAATTAGTACCAAACGGAGCCCAAACATCCCGAAATGTTTTGGAGATTTTTTGTGGACCGGAATACCTAGGATGGGCAAAAAAACTATCGGAGAGGGGGCCTAGGGTGGCCACCCTCCACCAGGGAACGCGAGAGACTCGTGGCGCGGCCTGGTGAAGCGTGCCCACCTCGGCACTCCCCTCAACCGACTATCACCACTATAAATTCCCAAATATTCAGAAAACCCAAAAGGAGTCGAAGAACCACAATTCCAGCCGCCGCAAGTTCGAGAACCGCGAGATCCAATCTAACACCATCACGGAGGGGGTTCATCTTCTTCATAGGTGCCTCTCCGATGATGCGTGGGTAGTCCACCATAGACCTACGGGTCTATAGGCAGTAGCTAGATGGATTCATCTCTCTCTATGATTCTAGATACCATGGTCTCTTGGAGATCTATTTGATGTAATGACTTTTGCGGTGTGTTTGTTGGGATCCGATGAATTTTGAGTTCATGATCAGTTTCTATCCATGGATATGATTTGAGTCTTCTTTGATCTCTTATTTCCATGATTACTTATAGCCTCGTATTTCTTCTTCGAATCTTTGGTTTAGTTAGGCCAACTAGATCGAGTTTTCTTGCCATGGGAAGAGGTGCTTTGTGATGGGTTCGATCTTGCGGTGTTCTTCCCCAGTGACAGAAGGGGCAGCAAGACACGCGTGTATCATTGCTATTAAGGATAACAAGATGGGGGTATATTCCTACATGAATCGATCTTCTCTACATCAGGTCACCATTCTTATTGCATTACCCCATTTCTCCATGAACTTAATACACTAGATGCATGGTGGATAGCGGTCGATGTGTGGAGTAATAGAAGTAGATGCAGAATAGTTTTGGTCCACTTGTCTTGGACGTGATGCCTATATAATGATCATTTCCTGGATAACTTCATGATCATTTGATTTTATATCAATTGCCCAACAGTAATTTGTTCACCCACCGGGAGATATACTCATGAGAGAAGCCAGTAGTGAAACCTACGACCCCGGGTCTACTTTTCCAATTTCCGATCTACTATTTGTTTTTTTGTTTTCACATCTATAAATCAAAAAACCCAAAAATACCTTTTTGAACTTTTTGTTTACTTATTTTATTTTGTGTTCTTGCGAGATCTATTTACCAAAACTATCACTACGTAATCTATCTTTTTGCCGTTGAGAGCTTGACAACCTCTCTTACACGTCAGATTGCAAGTATTTGTTATTTGTGTGCAGGTGCTGTCTATGTGGGTGCGTGATCTTCCTCTACAGATTGATACCTTGGTTTCATAACTGAGGGAAATACTTTTCGTCGATGTGCTTCATCATCCCTTCCTCACTAGGGAAATACGGACGCAGTCTCAAGCCACGTCAGGGAGTAAAGGGGACTTGATCTTAATGCTATGGTTGGGTTTTACCTCAATGATCTTTAGTAGTTGAGGATGCTTTCTAGAGTTCCAATCATAAGTGCATATGATCCAAGTACGAAAAGTATGTTAGCTCATGCCTCTCCCTCATATAAAACTGCAATAATGATTATCGGTCTAGTTATCAATTTCCTAGGACAATCTCGCAAATCCTGTCACCATGTTTCCACACTCGCTATATTTACTTTCTTGTAATTTTTTTAAAAAAGCACCTAACTTTTATTTCCACATTCTTTATTATCTTGCAAAACTATCTTTACCTCTACAAAGAACTTCTAGTTTTATTCCCGCAAAGTAGTTTCATACTTGTTCTAGGTAAAACAAACTTTAAAGTGTGCGTAGAGTTGTATTGGTGGTCGATAGAACTTGAGGGAATATGTGTACTACCTTTAGCTCCTCGTTGGGTCTGACACTCTTATTTATCGAAAAAGGCTACAAACGATCCCCTACAGTTGTGGGTTATCAAGACCTTTTTCTGGTGCCGTTGCCGAGGAGCAATATAATGGGGTGAATATTCTTGTTTGTGTTTGTTTTCTTTATCAATAAGTAATTTTTATTTTCTTTTATTAGTTGTTTCATTTTCTGTTATTAGTTGTTTTATATCTGTAGCTATGGATATGGAACACGAAACACCTAAATTTTTAGTGGTACTTGCTACAAATGGAGATGGGGAACCTCCTAAAACCCTCGATGCTAGTTATGTGAAACACGTTAATTACTCCTTTCATAATCCTGAGAAATCCTCATTTATCTTTATAGTGGGAGACACGTTGAATCAACATGAGTACCTTAGGGATTATCGCTTATCTCAAAAAGGGAAACACTTATGGGATCAAATTAGAATATTGAGTTTGTCTGCTTGGGATGCATGTTTGAAATGTGGTTATACCTGTTGCTCCAAGATTAAGGGTCTTCACCTTCCCTTTCAATGTGAATTTAATGATAATAAAACCTTGGCTTCTAATGCTAATGGTATATATGATTACTATGATTTGGAACGAATAGAAGAATTTGTTGCTTTTAAAGGTGCTTATGAAATTGCTTCTTTGCTAGAAAAGTATGATGATGTTCCTTACAAATCTGAATTTTTTGACATACTTAAATATTGATATGAGAATTATGAATACAATTATTATATTATTGAACTGATTGAGAGAATGTTCACTGCCTTGGAAGAGAATAATATTTTGCAGGAAATTATGGAAGAATAAATTGCTGGAACTGTGAGCTCATTACATGAAGCAAATGAGGAGGAGAGCAAAGAACAAAAGGAGGAAGAGTGGATTAGCTACCTGTGCCCACCTTCTAATGTGAGTAACTCTTCAAGTCATACATTGATTAATTTCCCTTCGGACATACCAAAGGATGAATGCTATGATGATTGCTATGATCCCATGGATTTATTTGAAATATCCCTTTTTGATGACCTTGATGCTTACTATGCATGTGGACACGATGCCAATATGAATTATGCTTATGGAGATGAACTTGCTATAGTTCCTTACGTTAAGAATGAAATTGTTGCTATTGCACCCGCACATGATAGTCCTATTATCTTTTTGAATTCTCCCAACTGCACTATATCGGAGAAGTTTGCTCTTGTTAAGGATTATATTGATGGGTTGTGTTTCGCTACTACACATGATGATTTTGATGAATATAACATGCATGTATTTAAATAGTATTGCTCCTACTTGCAATTATTATGAGAGAGTAACTACATCTCCACCTCTTTATGTTTCCCATATGATAAAATTCCAAGAAACTACTTATGCTATGTCTTGGCCTTTACTTAATGTGCATGGATTGTTCTTGTATGACATGACAATGCGTAGGAAGAGAGTTAGACTTTTTTGTTACATGATATATATCACCTTGTGCTCACTACTTAATTACAAATCATTGTTAATTAAAATTGGCTTTGATATACCTTGGTATCCGGATGGATCCATTATTTGAGAACTTTATGCCTAGCTTAATGGCTTTAAAGAAAGCGCTGCTAGGGAGACAACCTAGAAATTTTAGAGAGTCATTTTAGTCTGTTGAGTGATTTTATAAAGTTTTTTCTTTAAATATATATAGGGGAACCTAAAACTGCACAAAAACAAAAGTGAAAGTGAGAGGGACGAACATCATGGAAATGGGGGACGTCCTTGAAATTTTGTTCATGCCCATGGAAACTTTGCGAATCTTAATCATAGAAATTTTTCAACAAAAATAATTATCCCCCTTGTACAAATCCATTGTATTATAAAAATAATGTGCCAAGATTTGCCTTCAGGATGATTAATTATATTGCTTTTTGGTATGTGCGGTGTAAGAACGGAAACTTTGGCCGTAGTGCGTGAATTTACATTTTTTACTAGAATGTCAAAAGTTTATGAAATTTTTAAATAGTATTGATATAAAAAGTATTACATCCTAATTGTTTTGAATTTTTGGAGTCACTGAAGTATGGTCAAAGTTCAGATTACTAAAGACCGACCTGTTTAAAATAGATTCTGTTTTTGATGCATTGTTTTGCTTGTTTTGGTGAAACTATAGATTTTAGCGGTGGTATAAGCCATGGCGAACTTATAATATAGGAAGGATAATGCAAATATAAAATTTTAATGGGTTTGCAATAGTAATTAAAGAGTATTTTCTTTATTGTACTACCGGATCTCACCAGTTTTCTGTTAAGTTTTGTGTGGATGAAGTTTTCAAAGATCGAGGAGGTCTCATTCTGAGGAGAAGGAGGAGAGACAATAGTTCAAGACTGGGGATGCCCTGGAAGGAACCCCAAGTAAATATCCAAGGAGACTCAAGCATCTATGCTTGGGGATGCTCCGGAAGGCATCCCATCTTTCTTCAACAAGTATCAGTATCTTTTTGTCTCGTTCATGTGATATGTGTAAATCCTTGAGCGTATTTTCTGTTTAGTTTTCACTTTTCTTTGATGCACCATGCTGGTATGAGATATTACATTTTTTTTATAGAATGCTCATTGCACTTCACTTATATCTTTTGAGTATGGCTTTATAGAATGCTTCATGTGCTTCACTTATATCATTTGAAGTTTGGATTGCCTGTTTATCTTCACATAGAAAACCGTTATTTCTCAATTGATCTTTTTCTTCACTTATATTTATTAGAGCATGCTATTTTGTAGAAGAAATTCTCTCATGCTTCACTTATATCTATTTAGAGAGTCAACAGGAATTGGTCATTTGCATGGTTAGTCATAAAATCCTACATAAAACTTATGGATCACTGAATATGATATGTTTCATTCTTTGCAATGGTTTTGGATATAGAGATGCTAATATGTGGGAGGTACTAGTAAATGGTTGTGGTTTGTAAGAATATTGGTGTTAAGGTTTGTGATTCCTGAAGCATGCATGTATAGTCTCATGTTATGCGAAGAAGTTGGAGCATAATTTATCCTTCATTGTCTATCTTTGTGTGAAGGCCAAGGGCTCATGATGGTTAACTCCTACCAACCTCACCCCCTGGAGCATGCATAGTAATACTTTGCTTTGAGGGGTAATAAAGTTTTTCAATAAGTATGTGAGTTCTTTATGACTAATGTGATTCCATGGATTATACACACTCTTACCTTTCTACAATTTGCTAGCCTCTACGGTATCGTGCATTGCCCTTTCTCACCTCGAGAGTCGGTGCATCCAAACCCCGTGATATGATACACTCTATCACACATAAGCCTTCTTATATGTTCCTTAAACAGCCACCATACCTACCTATTATGGCATTTCCATAGCCATTCGGAGATATATTGTCATGCAAATTCCACCGCTTCCATTTTGATGACTTGAGCATTCATTGTCATATTGCTTTACATGATCGTAAGATAGCTAGCAGGATGTTTGATATCTTTGCTACGCTAGATCATTGCACATCCTAGGACACTGCCAAAGGAATTCATATAGAGTCATACTTTGTTCTACTATCGAGTTGTAATACTGAGTTGTAAGTAAATATAAGTGTGATGATGATCATTATTCATTATTAGAGCATGTTCCAGTGAGGAAAGGATGATGGAAACTATGATTCCCACACAAGTTGGGATGAGGATCCGGACAAATAAAAAAACAGAAAAAAAGAGAAATAAAAAGAAAAAATGAAATGAGAGACAAAGAGAGAAGGGGCATGCTAATTCCACATTTGTGCTTCAAAGTAGCACCATGTTTTTCATATAGAGAGTCTCCTATGTTGTCGCTTTTCATATACTAGTGGGAATTTCTCATTATAGAGTTAGATGCACACCCACTTAGTTTCGGTTTGAGCTTTCATATACTTATAGCTCTTAGTGCATCTGTTGCATGGAAATCCCTACTCCTCGCATTGATATCAATTGATGGGTATCTCCATAGCTCGTTGATTCGCTGCTTCGATGTGAGACTATATTCCGTTTTGTCTCCTCTATATTAATGTCTACCACTGCATTCTATTCCACCCATAGTGTTATATCCATGGCTTGCGCTCATGTATAGCATGAGATTTGAAAAAGCCAAAGCGCGTTAAAAAGTATGAACCAGTTGCTTGGCTGACACCAGGGTAGTGCATGATCTAGACTTTGTGTTAAGAAGACAAAGCATGACAAGGCTATATGAGTTTGTAGGGATAGAGTTCTTTAGCAATGATTTTGAAAGACGTGATTGTTTGTTAGGATGCCTAAGTATTAATTTCTTTATGTCAAATTATAGACTATTTCTTTGAATCACTCATGTCTTAATATTCATGCCATGATTAGACGTATGATCAAGATTATGCTAGGTAGCATTCCACATCAAAAATATCTTTTTTATCATTTAGCTAATCGAGGACGGGCAGGAATTAAGCTTGGGGATGCCGATATGTCTCCATCGTATCTATAATTTTTGATTGTTTCATGCCAATATTATACAACTTTCACATATTATTGGCAAAATTTTATACTCCCTCCATTCCTTGATATAAGGTGTATAGATTTTTGAGAAAAAATACGAAATATAATGTGTATTGCATTGCACCACTCGTTTGGTTATTTGTTTTAGGGATTTGATTACATTTCCTTATAGCAGGCAAGCTCCCCTATTTTCTGATGTCAATTAGTCAGGTGTAATCTCACTCAAAACTTGTGAATTTTGTCCTCCATGTGCGTTCTTTAATTTCCATGCCAAAAACTATACACCCTATATTTAGGAACAGAGGGAGTATGATTCATATTGGACTAAAATATTGATCCAGTGCCCAGTGCCAATTCCTGTTTTTATGTGTTTTTAGTTTCGCAGAAATTCCATATCAAATGAAGTCCAAACGCAATAAAATTTTAAGGAGAATTATTTTGGAATATTTGTGATTTTTGGGAGGTGGAATCAAAGCAAAAGGAGACCCACAACCACCATGAGACCCCAGGGCGCACCCTAAGGCCCAGGTGCATGGTGGTTTATCGTGGCCTCCTCGTAATTCGGATGGAGATCTACCTCGGGAGCAAGGAAGCTTATATCCGGAAACAAATCGTGCTAAAATCTTAGCACAGTCAGAGTTACGGATCATTGGGAATATAAGAAATGGTTTTTTGCAAGAAAACAAGAACGTGAAATAGAAGAGAATAGAGAGGGAGATCCAATCTCGGAGGGGCTCCTGCCCCTCCGCCGCCATGTAGGCCATGGACTAGAGGGGGAAATTTCCTCCCATCTAGGGGGAGGCCATGGACCAGAGGGGGAACTCTCCTACCATCTAGGGGGAGACCAAGGAAGAAGAAGGGGGAGGGGGGCTCTCTCACTACAAGAATCAGAGAATTTGCCATCTTCCAGTTCTTTGTCGTCTATTGGCTGATGGCAAAGAAAGTCTTTGCCGCCAGCTTACAGAAAACAGACGGCAATGAACTGCCTAATGGCAAAGATATTCTTTGACATCAGTGCGTACTTTGTTGTCTGCGAGCGGACGGCAAAGAGCCCAAAGGCAGATGCCAAAGAGACTAGTTGGGCCCCACTGGGCCGTGGACCTGGCTAGGTCCAACAGATGGACTTGATGCTGTCCGCTATTTCTTTGTTGTTTGCTCGCAGGTTCCTTGTCGTCCAGGGGCGGACGACAAAGAGGAAGTGTGACCTAACAGACGTTTCCCTCCCGTGCCCCACCTCCATCTCTCTCCCCCTCTCCCCCCTCTCTCTCTCCATCCACACCGCACACCAGCCTCCCCTGCACTCCCCCACCACCGCCGCCAGCCACCCCTCACCGGACCTCCTCCCTGCGGCCACCCCTCCCCGTGTCGGCCCTCCTCTTTGCCTTCACCCATCTCCGTGCCGGCCACCCCTCCTCCTTGCAGCCACCCCTCCCCATGTCGGACCTCTTCTCTGCTGCCACCTCCTCCCCGTGGGGGCCACCCATCCTCCCTGCGGACACCCCTCACCGCGCTGGCCACCCCTCCCCGTGCCGTCCCTCCTCTCTGCTGGAACCACCTCCCCGTGGACACCCCTTCCCGTGTCGGCCCTCCTCTCTGCTGGAACCTCCTCCCCGTGGCCACCCCTCCCCATGCAGCCACCCTTCCCTACGTCGGCCCTCCTGCCCACACCACCACCAGCGACACCCGCCACCAGCTTCTACGCCCGCCCTGCCGGTCGGGTGCCCCTGCAGCCCCGGCGCCCCCAACTCTGGTGAATAGCTTTATTTTCTATTTTTTCATCTAATTAATTAGATTACTTAGGTTAGTAATTAGCTATCTACTATTATTTAGGTTAGTTAATTAGGTTAGAAAAAAGGGAAAAGGAAAAGAAGAAGAAGAAGAAGAAGAAAATTAGAAGGAAAAGAAGAAAGTAGAAAAGTAGAAGAAAAGAAGAAGGAAAAGTAGAAGAAGAAGAAGAAGAAGAATAAGAGCAGAAGCAGAAAAGAAGAAGAAGAAGAAGAAGAAGGATAAGAAGAAGAGAAGAAGAAAATGAGGAGGAAAAAGAAGAAAAGGAAAAAGGAAGAAAAGGAAAAAAGAAGAAAAGGAAGAAAATGTGCCACTGACCCCTAACGCCACTTACCCCGGACGCAACTCACCCCCAACCCCCGATGCCACTGAACCCCGACGCCACTGAATCCCAACGCCACTTACCTCCGACGCCATTGACTCCTGACCCCTGACCCTCTTTGACCGAAAAGGTGATCTTCGTCCTTCCAAAGGCCGACGGGGTCATAGTTTTGTAAATTATGTGTTAGGTTGTATATTTTCTGATTTTTTATGGAAAACTTCATATTTGTGTTGATCGGGTGGATTTCAATGTGTAGTTGTTTCGTCGTCGCGAGGGTCTGGTGTTCGGTGACCTTCCCGTGCGTTGGACAAGCTCCGCCCCTACATTCGTGGGTGAGCACAAATGACTTGTCCTCCTCCCTCCTTAATTTGCTCTGTTCCGGTCTTCATGCCGATGAAAGTTTCTAGCTATAGGTTTCTTCAATCATCAGTATGCGTGACAAGTATGCGTCTCCCGTTTGAAAGGCAACATCTATAAACATGCATGTCATTTCGAATTGTCCAACGTTATCCATGGTAAGCCTGAGTATGTGTAGGTTGGGTTCGTTTTCCCGCATGCTCTGCTCCGGATCCGATACAGAATTTCATAGGTGCCTCCCTGTTGTTCTCCGGGTATACATCCTCTCTGCTTATTGCCGAGACGTGTATCAGGAGAACATCGGGGAGGTGCTGTTGAAATTCTGTGTTGGATCCGGAGCAGAGCATGGGAAAACGAACCCAATCTACACGTACACGGGTGGGATTAGGACCTATCTTAACCTATTAGTGTGTAGGTTGCATGGACGTAATAAAACTGACAAATTTGATTAACTGATGAATATATATGCTGAATTATATATATATATATTGTGTGTCCATTAGCTAGGCAAGATGAGTGATTGTGCGTTTATGTACAACGGTCACACCAGTTAGAAAGACATGACCAAAGAATTGTTAACAAATACCAAGGGGTTTGTGAGAGCCGCATTTGCAAATGGCTAGGAAAAAACATGGTGCCCCTGTCCCCGGTGCGACAACTATAAAAAGAAGAAAGAGGGTGAAATGGTTAAACACCTACAGAAGTGGGGTTTTACGCTTAATTATACGGTGTGGACTTTTCATGGTGAGTCTGACCAACGTGCCAGAGATGACCAGGGTCGTCGTCGCACCGACGAGCATGGTACCGAGACTGAAGACATGGTGCAAGACTTTGATGATGCTCGGGATTTGGACGATGGGATGGGGGAATCTACAAAGGCATTCTATGAAATATTGGCGTCTTCAAGACGTCCTCTCCACGAGCACACTGAGCTATGTCAGCTCAATGCCATAGTGCAAGTAATGGCTCTGAAAGCTCAATTCAACCTAGGCAGAGAATGCTATGACACGATGATGACAATATTTGGATGCTTTCTACCCAAAGACCATTTACTGCCTGCAAACCTATACCAGTCAGACAAAATCCTTTGTGTAATTAAGATGCCCTATGAGAAGACAAATGCCTGTGAGAATGGATGTGCCTTATTTAGACTTGAGTATGAGGATTTGAACTATTCCCCCATTTGCAAGTCTTCTAGGTATGTTGTCATAGACAATGTTATGGGTGAGAAGATGCAGAAAAAATCCCCTGTTAATGTTCTTCGCTATATGCCAATCGTACCAAGACTTCAACGTCTTTTCATGGTCGAAGAGATGGCCAGACACATGACCTGGCACAAATTGGGAAAAAGAACAGCATTTCGACGCAATACATAAGGATAAAATGGCAGATCCAAGGCACCCTCGAGTCGCCATCAACACGGATGGGTTCAATAACTTTGGTATGACGGCAACCCAATACAGTTGTTGGCCTGTATTTGTCATTCCAATCAATCCCCCCCGGAGAGATTATGAAAAGGAAGAACATATTCCTGACGTTGATAATTCCAAGGCCCAACTATCCGGGGAAGAATATGAATGTATACATGAATCCGCTTAAGGACGAATTGCAAGAAGCTTGGGATAATGGGATCAAGACATACGATGTCGCTACTAAAAAACATCAAAATGCATGTGTGGTACATGTACTCAACGCATGACTTGCCGACGTATGCCCTATCCGTTGGCTGGTGTGTGCATGGGAGGTTCCCGTGCCCCGGATGCAAGGCAGCTCTTCAGTTCAGCTGGCTACAGGCAGGTCACAAGTTTTCTTGTTTCGACATGCATAGAGAATTCCTGGATCCTCACCATAAGTTCAGAAAAGACAAGAAGAATTTCATCAAAGGTAGAGTTTTCAAAAACTCTGCACCACCCGTGTTGACAGGCCAACAGATCCTAGATAAGTTAAACGCTCTCGAGACGGATCCAAATTGTCATGGGTATTTCAAAGGGTATAATACGGAACACGCATGGACTCACAAGTCATGCTTATGGGATCTGCCTTACTTCAAACACCTCCTTTGCCCACACAACATCAACGTGATGCACACTGAAAAGAATATCAATGAGGCCATTTTTGGTACATTGTTCGGCATAGAGGGGAAGTTGATAATCCTAAGGCTAGAATTGATCAGGAGGCTCTATGTGACAAACCGTTACAAAACATGCGACAAGCGAAAATAAAGCAGAACTTGACAAAGCCAAAGGCATGGTTCAATCTTGGAAGGCCGGCTATGAGGTAAATGATCTTGTGGGTGAAAATGCAGTTGATGTTCCCTCATAGTTATGCAGCGAATATAAAGATGGGAGTGAGTATTGACAAAATGAAAATATTTGGTCTCAAGAGTCATGATTGGCACATATGGCTTGAGCGGGTAATTCCGGTGATGTTGTGTGGCGTTATCCCTGAGGATGAATGGCTAGTACTGGCAAAGCTGAGCTACTTCTTCCGTTCTCTTTGTACGAAAGAACTATCACCTGGCATGCTAGATGAAATGGAAGAGTTGGCATTAGAGTTGATATGCAAGTTAGAGAAGATCTTTCCACCGGGCTTCTATAATCCAATGCAGCATTTGATGTTCCATCTCGCGACCAAGGCAAGATTGGGGGGCGTGCAAAATCGTTGGTGCTTCGCAACTGAGAGGATGTAGAAGATGCTATGTGGAAATTTTTTAAATAAATGTAGAATTGAAGCATCGATGGCCAAGGCATTCATAACTAAGGAGGCGGCAAACTTCATGACAGTACACTACGAAGCCAAAAATCATCATTTGCATAATCCGAAGCCTCGGTACAGTGATGGAGACCCTAGAAAAGTGGATCCAACCGCAGCCTATTCAAAGGGAAGCTCGCACCAGCCAGCGCTTTGAAACCAAAAGCGTTGGATGATGATGAATGGCGAACCATTTCGTTGTATATCTTCAACAACGTAACAGAAGTGCGGGCATACATTGAGTAAGTTCTCGGTACATTATTGTTGCGCAACTTGTAATTCCTTAGAACAACTCTTATTCCTGGATATTTGATATAGTTGATACATCGCCAAATTCTCGGATGGAGCGGTCATCCAAATGGATTTCGTCGAAGAGTATGAGCTTCTAGCGAAGCAAGGCGGTGGCTATCCCTGTTTCATCACTTGGTTCAACCAAATGGTAATTACCATTAATGGACCATTTCATTTCTTTGTCCAATTTGTGCCTAATGCAACAATCCTATCATATTAAACTTGTAGGCTAATTTAGATTCTATGGACGTCGAGTTGAGAGAAGTCGCTAATGGTTTTGACTATAAGGTCCGTTCATTTTACAGATATGACATCAACGGGTATTGCTTTCGTACCTTTGGCAAAGAGCTATCTATGCCCGACCTAAAGACTACAAATTGTTGTGTCTTTGCTATCGACGAAGGAGGTACAGAGTACTATGGAAGACTTGAAGCAATTTATGAACTTGTATTCTATGGTAAAAACCCACCGAACGTCGTAGTCTTCAAATGTCATTGGTTCCACCTGAAGGAGCCTAGAAGGACTCATGAACATATAGGGCTAGTTGAAATCAAACAAAGCACCCATTTAGATGTTCTCGATGTTTATATTACGGCTCAACAGGCGACCCAAGTTTTCTATCTACCGTGGGCCTGCCAAACTGATCCAAATCTAAAAGGTTGGGATGCCGTTTATGATGTGCCGCCACATTTTAGACAACCTCGCCTCAATGAAGAGGATTATGAACCTCACATTAACAAGACACATATGAAGGAGAATTCTTCCAAGGAACACGTATTTCCAAAAAAATGTTTCAAGAACTGCTCTACTTCACCCCAGAACATTAACATGAACATTGACGTAGACAACGATAGTGAATCCGACTTAACCCCTGAGCCGGAACAGGAAGAGCCGGAACAAGAAGAGATTACTGATGCAGATGATCTGTCAATGCTTGAACAATTACATAAAGTAGGCCTTCGACATGTTGTTCCCAATAGTGATGATGATCATGCATTTATTGATGATAGTGATCATGATGATGCATTTATTGATCCCGGAGAATATATAGACAATCAAGATTATTATAAATTCATGTCACGTAATCAACTTTTATTATCTCTATATATATATAGTTCATGTTAGGTATATGATGATACATTTAAATTATATAAATTTTATTATTCATGTCGGCATTCAATTTTATGTTGTACAAATTTTGTTTACTATTTGTCATGGCAATTGCTGAAAGATGGTGGCAAAGGGTCGAGAGCACTATGCGTCTCCTTCATCGGAGGCTGGTGGGAGGTACACGTGGGAGAGGAGGCTATGGGAGAGGTAGGGTGGATGCTACGCCTTCCTTGCCGCCACCCCCAGCTGATTCACCCAAGCACAGGACTTCTAGGGTGGACCCGTCTGAGGACTAGGATACACGGACTCCAGTCCATGAGCCTCGGGTCGACGAGCCTTTGACCTACAGGACTCCTGTCCTAGAGGCTTCATCCCACGAGACTCTGGAGCAGAGGAGGGATGAGGGCACATCCCGACAGACCCCATGTGATACCTGGCCAAAGATTCCTAGTGGCCACACTGATGGTGGTAGGGATCATTTTTCTGATTTTGATGAGGAGGTCGTTAAGGGGGCCACCATCTGCCAACATGGTAGTACACGGCTCCCGCCTTTGCCGGTGACCCGCAAGCTGCGGTTGTCTATTAGGCCTGATGGGGACAAGTAAGTGCATGTACTCTTTTTTAACCTTTTGCCTTCACATTTTTTCAAATACCTAATGTGTGTTGGATTTGTTATACCACAGGGGTTGGCATCAACCCAAGGATGCCCGCATGCCTAACAACATCCTTGGTATCCTTATCAGGTAGAACTTCCCGGGGATGGTCAAGTTGTCCGGTGAGGGTTAGGTTCGAGAGTTAGGAATGACCTAGGAGCACTACTTGGCTGCACCGGCCCCATCGGAGGAGAGGATCAACGGTGTTTTGTGCCACACGAGGGCGAACATGGTGATCAGACAGTTTTGGGTAATTTCTCCTTTACACAAAAAAATCAACAATAGCTAGTTATTTTACTAATTAATAAGTGTTGTTTCGTTTGATTGCAGACCTTCTACAGGTGTGAGGAGGGATACGAGGAGGCCGCGGCAAAGGTTATCGATAACCAATGCAGGCGCCTAGTGCAAAACTTACGACACGAGGCTCGGGTGCAGGTTGTTCGAGACTACTATGCCTCATGTCGTATTAGGAAGGAGAAGTCGGCGTGTCGTGGAAAGAAGCTAGAGAAGGAGCATTACATGAAGGTAATTACGTATTCTTAAGGCCTTGTAATTAGTTTCCTTCATTTGATTCGTACGTGTAGTGCTCGCATATCTTTTTATTAACTTAGGTACCCTCGAGATGGTGTGCGGATATGATGGATTATTGGGAGGCGTTGGTGAATGGGTGGTGTCGGTGCCAAAACCGGTGGATCTCGGATAGGGGGTCCCGAGCTATGGGACTAGAATCGATGGTAACAAAGGGACGAAGGAGACAATGTTTACCTAGGTTCAGGCCCTCCTATAGAGGTAAAATCCTACGTCTTGCTCGATTATATTGATGGTATGAAGGTTACAGAGTTGGTCTAGCTTAAGATTAACTAGCTAAAACCCTAGATGAGTCATCCTACAGCCTAAAACCCTCCCAGTTTATATAGACACCGGGGGGAGGTATCTAGGGTTTACACATGGTAGGTCCCCTGCCGAGGATGGAGATGTCGATTTCCTCATCTTGACTTGGAGTGCACGACACGCCTTCGGGAATTCCTTTTAGAATGAGGGCTCTTCAATGTATCCGGCCCTTCCTAACAGGTCAGAGAGCGGCCCACCAACCCGGCCTATTAAGAGATAGGCCGACGGCCCGAGGATCCCTTAGTCCAGGACTCCCTCAGTGGTGCTCAGAACAATGGCTATCCATCCACAACAATGCCAAGGAC